>CM035098.1:38397224-39807189 GCA_020205505.1 Panax japonicus
ATTTGTAAACGTACCCAACCTGAAGCACTCAAGATGTCTTGGGAGAAGTTCCAAGAATTATTCAACGACAAGTACTTTCCTGAAAGTATTCGTCACATGAAGGAGGTAGAATTCATCAAGCTGGAGCAAAACAATATGACCGTGTCGCAGTACGAGGCTAAGTTTGCGGAGTTATCCCGGTTTGCATCCCATTTGGTCGATAATGAGGAGCGAATGACGCGAATGTTTTTGCGAGGTTTGAAACCCGATATACGTCAATACCTCATTTCTCATAAACTTTATTTATATTCAGATGTTGTGAATAGGGCTCTGTTATTGGAGCGTGATAATGAGTCAGTACAACCAAAAGGCAATGACCAACAACACGATAATAATCATACCGGTGGCAACGGTCATCGGAACAACGATAACCATCGTGGGGGATATTATCATGCCAAGAATGGTAACCATTTCGGTGGTAATCATGGCCAAGATAATAAGAATGGACATTTTAAGAAGAGAAGGTTCAATAATGACGTGAAGACGTTGGCACCAGCACCCATTTCAAAGGAAGAAGAATGCCCATCGGTCGTATGTTTCAAATGCGGACAAGAGGGACACATCCGTCCAAACTGTACGCAACAATCCAAAGCGTGTTTTAATTGCGGAAGAGAAGGTCACCTAGCTCGATTTTGTTGTATGGTGAAGTCAAGTCCAACTGGGATAGTGATGCCAAAGGATGTCACAGATAAGCCAAAGCCGGTAGTTTAAGAGAGAGCGTTTTTTTTCTCTCGTGACGAGGAACCTGAATAAAATTATCACGGGTAAGTTAATCATAAGCACTTACGAAGTCTATACCGTGTTAAATACAGGTTCTACTCACTCTTTTATTTCACCTAGTTGTGTTCAATGTTTGAAGTTAACTCTGAATAAGTTAGACTTTTATATGTCTATTTAAACTCAGTTGGGAGAAACCTTCGTTACCTCCACTATTTATAAATCTTGTTCAAATCAAAACTTTCACGTTACGTGTCGATCTTGTCTCTTTGAAAATACTTGCCTTTGATGCGATTTTGGAATCGATTGGTTAACTACTCATCATGCTTTTTGTAAGGTTGTTAGCTTTTATACTCCTAACCAACCTGTTATGCGAATTTAGAGCAACCAAACCACTAAAGTCAACCACTATCATATCAAGCCATAAGTAAAGAGCCCTGATTCTTTCGTTGTTGACTTCCTTGTGTGGAATGCACCGAAGCCAGACTTTCTGTAGGCGACGTCGTGAATGACGATAACAAGTTGATAGGTATCATTGTTAGGTGCTATCTAGGTTAAGGGATAGAAGTCACAGTTGTTATCAATGTGACGTACTATCCAAGTCTTGGATGTGATTAATAGTTTTGAATGATATTTTTATCATTAATAAATCTCTTGACGTATTCCTGAAGACTTCTTAGCCTACCCCAGAGCGTGAAATCGAATTTTGTATTGACACCAGTACAAAACCCATTTCTTAAACCCTCAAAATAATTTTTTCAACTAAAACGAAAGTAACATTCACCAAAGACGTTGACTCGAGCTGTTGAAGATTACGATCGTACTATTCAATATCATCGTGGAAGAGCGAACGTGGTAGCTGACGTGTTGAGTAGAAGATCGTATGCGTTTACTAGTGCGATGTTGTTAACACAAAGACTCATTTCGTATAACTTGCAAATGATGAAGATAGAGTTAAAGACTCTAGGGACCCACGTGAAGATAACGAATATACGAGTAAAATTGACTTTAATCGATAAAGTTAAAGACGCTCAAGCTACATACCCGAATCTAATGAATGTGAAGAAGAAGGTTCAAGAGGGTGTTATTTTAGAAGCAAGAGTTGCTGAATAGAGGAAATCTCAACCCTCGATTTAATTGGCCCATTTGAAATCCTCGATTGAGTAGGAACTGTGGCTTATAGACTCGTTTTACCGCCAAATATATTGCGTGTTCATAACGTTTTTTTTTTCGTATCGATGTTACGTAAATATGTGGACTACCCGAACCACATTATTAATTTAGAACCGGACGAGATAGCGGATGATTTAACGTTTGAAGAGATACGTGTTATAATCTTGGATAAGAAGAATCGTATTCAACACTCAAAGGTTATATCATAAGAGTTGAAATTTGAAGTGAAGTCAAGGTATCCTCACATGTTCGGCATACCAAGTACATACATAAATTTCGAGGGCGAAATTCCATAAGGAGGGGAGATTGTGAAACCCCAGATTTTATGAATAAAGAATTAATTTTCTCGAAATAATTTTTTCATATTATGGTGTGAATTTGAGATAATATTATAGTTGTGGGTAGTATTTATAAATTTTGCAAAAGTATGCAAGTTGTTATATTATATTCGATTGGTCAGGAAATATTCTTTGTGTCGAAAAATATTCTTACGACGGTACAATTATTGGTGGACCCCACAACAGAATTATTGTCTGATTGAGAAAACGACAAAAATATTTTATTGAAAATAACGACGAAAGTTTTACCGTTGATACTGTTGAACTACTGGGTAGTAAAAGTAAAATAATACGCGTTGTTGCATAGTAGCACACGGTATTGATTATTGATATTTATGTGAGAAGTCGCTCAGTTTGATTCAATTATTGTCGATTAATAATATGAATTATTATAGCGATGATGATGTTTTGTTTTATTCGTATTATTAACGTAATAAAACAGAAACATCTTTTTATATAAAACAGAATACTTTATTAAAGTTATTCTATAAATAAAATATATTATATTTTATTATGCATAGTGTTGCATAGTGTTTTGCATAGTGTTTGCATAGTAAAAATCTTTTTATATAAATAGAATATATTATATTTTATTTAAAAGATTTTTCTTTAAATATGGACCGTCAGATTAAAGTAAATCAATCTGGACCGTTCATGGATTAGTTACTATGCATTCCATTTTCCTATAAATAGAAGCTCATTCCTTCATTATTTTCTTACGAATTCACTGAACTCTAGAGAGAGAAACTATAGAGAGATAGAAGAAAAGCTTTTTGCTACTTAACTTTTCTTTTCCTATATCCAGTTTCTGTTACGGTAAGGGGTGTTATTCTTTCTTATTCATGAAGAGAACTGTTGTTATTCCATTTCTTATTATTCTGTTGGAATAACCTGTATACGCGGTCTACCCTATACTTAGTGACATTCTTCTATTATTCTGCTGGAACATCCTGTCTGTGTGTTTTATACCGGACATGGTTCCGTCTTTATTATTATTTCGTTGAAACATCCTGTCTATGTGTTTTACACCGGACCTGGTTCCTTCTTTATTATTATTCCGTTGGAACATCTTGTCTGTGTGTTTTACACCGGACCTGGTTCCGTCTTTATTATTATTCCGTTGGAACATCCTGTACCGGACCTGGTTCCGTCTTTATTATTCTGTTGGAACATCCTGTCGGTGCAAATTTTGCCTGACCTGGTTCCGTTATTATTATTCTGTTGGAATAACCTGTCGATGCGAAGTACCGCATGCATGGTGATTTCTTTTGTTATTCCATTCTTTATTATACTCAGTTGGTTAAAGTTTTGACTTCTATACTCCATGAAATTAGTAGAATATCCTTGATATTTGCGCTTCATCCAGTATCTTTTCATGGAAATATTATTCTGATCATTCTCGAGTTTTACTCTATAAAGCAGTATCATGTTGACAATTTGGACGTTAGTAGTTCTTGGACAAATTAATTCTTGAACTTGTTTTATTGAATTCTTATATCATTGTCATCATCCTCATGTTTATGTTATGTTGAAAGTCATCTGTGGCCTGTAGTGCATAGATGGACTTGGTATGATTATGACCAGGGATTATTCGGTATAATTATGACCGTAATGTTACAAATAATGTGAAAATTAAAAGTCATCATTGGCCCGTAGTGCATTGATGGACAGTTTTTGGTATGATTATGGCTATGGATTCTCTTCGGCCAAGGGAGCAAAGATGAATTATTTTATGGAATGATCATGACCATTGATGAATACACAAATATCCTTGGCCCGTAGTGCATGGAATTTGTGGTCGTGACCCTAATGAATATCCTTGGCCGTAATGCAGGGATGATGTGGATTGTTTATTAAGCTGAGTCTCAGCGATAAAAGTGATGAAATTTTTTTTTAAATCATAAAAGATTTTAGATTCTATTCTCTACTTGACTCTTTTAATGGATTGCTTGTTCCGCTGCAGTTAAACTTGATGTCTATTGTATTTTATCAGTTTAACATTGTTGGAGACTAACGATAATTTATTCTGCATTATCTTAGTCATAATATTTCTTACTGGGCTAGTTGAGCTCACCCTTTCTTTCACTGTTCTCTTCAGGAAATTAGAACATAGCAAGGACTAGTCGGGGAGCGGAGTGACAGTCCAGAGGATAGCATTAGTAGTCCTCACTATTCTGTGAAATAGTGTATTAATAATTGTAATGAGGACTCTTTTTAAGTTTGTATAATCTCTAGTAGACAATAATTGTATTCAAACTCACAGTTATGTTTTGTCGTATTGTACACGACAGTTGTATTAGTAAGTTGTATTTGAATTATGTACCATGTATCTGACGACCCAAGATGGGTAATGTATACCTAATTTTGGGGGCGTCACATATGTGCATGCGCACTAAACAAGATGAGACATTTTAATAAAAAAACTAATGATTGGGTAATATACCCATGAATTGATTACATTTAGCCTTAATTTGTTGTGTGTTCGAAGCGTTTTAGAATTATTTTACTCGTTTAAGACGTGTTGTGGCAGGATTATGCGTGATGGGAGCAATTGGAAGCAATTGGGTTAAAAAAACAGCTGTAAGACTCATTTTCTGGCTAATAGCGCCGGTGCGCTCTAGCCAAGGTATAAAATAGCGCCGGGTCGCTAGTCGTCCGTTGACTCTGACTTGGGAATGCGCGTGTGGAACGAACGAGGATTGGGCTTTGACCATTGTTGACTACGATTTTGGTGTATTTTAGAAGCCTATTTGGACTAGGATTTGGGGATTTGGGCAGAAAAAAAATATAGACGGGTTCTTTTTATCAAAGGAGAGATATTACACAATTTTGAAGGAAAAAAAAGCAAGGAGCAAGATCAGATCTGAAGGCTACAACTTGGAGTTTCTTTTCTTTACTCTTTTAAATTGTGTAACTTCTTATGGATGATTTATCAATTATTTGTGGTTTTTATTTCCATCATGAACTAATTCTCTTTATTAAGATTCCAATAGAACCTTTTATAATTACGAACTGATTATTTAATTTATTCCAATTATTTCTGTTGAAGTGAATTGTTCGTCATGCCTTGTACTTATTGATTAATTATCTGGCCAATAATTACCTTGTTACTCTAATTGGAATCGAGAGAGGAATTCTAGGGTTAGAACTGGGGATGATGACATGTGACATAGTTATTTGCACAGTGAATAATTAGGTTTGTGAATAGAATGAGAATATCTATTTGCCGCATGTAACACATAAGGAATTGGGATTGTAACGAGTTTAATTCAATTGTTTTGCATAGAGATATAGCAAAATTAATCTGGGTTAAATAGAAGGCAATTAATCACTCGAGAGAGGGCTTTTGACATTTGAGAATTTCTGTTAACAATTCAGTAGACATAATAATTGGGATAATTGAATAATTGAGTTAGTAATCATAATTGGGGAAATTGGAGTCTTAGTTATCATTCATCTGCTTTCAAATAATTGTTAATTAGTTCTTGTTTTCTATTAGCATAATTTCTTGGTTAGATTTATAATTAGTTTTCTTAACTTTAATAATCACAATTTTTGGATTGTTTAAATAAAATTGGATTGATATAGTACTAGTAGTTGGAATTTATTAATTAGAATTCTCTGAGGGATCGATACTCTAATTTATCACTATATTACTTGTTGATCGTGTATACTTGCACGTTTGCTTTGATTGTGAAATCAACCAACAAGTTTTTGGCGCCGTTGCTGGGGAATTCTTTTGTTAATATTAATTCCATATTATTTACAATCAATTCGGTCTTAATTTAAATGTTACTTAATTTTTCTTCTTGTTCTCGCAGGGACTCTTTGCGAGTGTATGCACACTAGATCAGGGGCAAGAAGGGAGCTTTTTCCTTATATCGACGAGATTGAAAGGAAATTCCGGAAAGGGCAATCGACTAGTGCGGTAGCACCCGAGGAAGAAGAACTATCGGATCAAGAAATTCCAGTGAACATGGCAGGTAACGGTCAGAAATCACTTAGGGATTATGCCATGCCCAATGTCACGGATATACAGTCGAGCATTAGGAGACCAGCAATCAATGCTAACAATTTTGAGATCAAACCAGCTACCATTCAAATGCTTCATAATCAATGTCTGTTTGGGGGTGGTCCATTAGATGATCCGAATGAGCATATTTTGAGTTATTTGAAAGTTTGCGACACCTTCAAATTCAACAATGTGTCGGAAGATGCTACAAGGTTGAGAATGTTCCCATTCACTTTGAAAGACAAAGCACGCAGTTGGTTATACGCTCAGCCTCCTGACTCAATCCACACTTGGGACGACTTAGCTCAAAAGTTTCTAGCTAAATTTTTTCCGCCAGCTAAATCAGCAAAACTACGAAATGACATTCATACCTTCTCACAGTTTGATTTGGAATCGTTGTATGAAGCGTGGGAAAGGTTTAAGGATATGCTCCGCAAATGCCCACACCATGGAATTCCACAGTGGATGCAATTAGCGATATTTTGCGATGGGTTAAAAACATCCACAAGGGCAAGTATTGACGCAGGAGCAGGAAGAGCAATTATGTCTAAAAACCTTGATGAGGAATTTCAGTTATTAGAAACGATGGCCACAAACAATTATCAGTGGCCCATGACGAGGTCTAACCCTCCGAAAGCAGCGGGAAAGTATGATGTGGATGCAATAACATCTTTACAAGTGCAAATGACAGCAATGGCTAAGCAGATAGAAATATTGCATCCACAATCCACTCAGCAGATAGCTATGGTCTGTGAAATTTGTGTTGGGGGTCATACTACGGACCAACGTGCCATCAATACTGAAGCAGCACAATATGCGAGAAGTTACAGTTGGTCTACTCAGCCTTATCCGAATCAAAATACATATAATCTGGGGTGGAGAAATCATCCTGGGTTTTCATGGAGTAACAACCAAGCTGCAGAACAAGCACCGAGACAACAAAACAATTCCGGATTTCAAAACCAGACACAACAACCCGTGCGGAAAGCAAGCTGGGAAGAAGCCATGGAAAGATTTGTTAAGGCAATTGAGAAAAAAAAGTGAGGAGAGTGATAAAAGATTGGATCAAGTGGAGTTGAGTATACAAAGTCAGACTGCATCAATCAAAAACCTAGAAAATCAAATGGGGCAAATGGCGCATGCGTTGAATAACCGACCACTTGAAACACTTCCAAGCGACACCAAGAAAAACCTGGGCAGAGACGAGCATTGTAAAGCGGTAACTCTACGAAGTGGGAAAGAACTATAAGACGCATTCACGAATAAGGAAAACTAGGGCAAGGTACAAATTGAAATTGAGAAAGTGGTGGATAACGAAAAGCATCAAGAGGAGACTTCATAGCAGAAAAATTTGGAACCAACCCGTACAATGCCCCCCATACCCTATCCGCAGAGATTTCAGAAATCCAAGTTAGATAAGCAGTTCTCTCGATTTTTTGATATCTTCAAGAAATTGCACAACAACATCCCCTTCGCCAAAGCCTTGGAACAGATGCCGAGTTATGCGAAATTTATGAAGGAGGTCCTATCGAAGAAAAGGAAATTGGGTGAATTCGAGACAGTAGCATTTACGGAAGAATGTAGTGCTATCATTCAGAATAAGTTACTGCCAAAGCTCAAGGATCCAGGTAGTTTTAATATACCGTGCGAGATTGGAAATCAGTTTTCTGGACGAACCCTATGTGATTTTGGGGCCAGTATTAATCTAATGCCATTATCCGTCTACAACCAGTTCGGACTTCAGGCTCCACGCCCAATAAATATCAGTTTGCAGCTAGCAGATAGATCGGTTACATATCCACGAGGTATAGTTGAAGATGTGCTAGTAAAAGTGGTAAAATTTATCTTCCCCGCAGATTTCTTTATTCTGGACTGTGAAGTGGACAGTGAGATCCCGATCATTCTTGGGCGACCATTTTTGGCAACAGGTAGAACATTGATTGATGTTCAAAAAGGTGAATTGACTATGCGTGTTGAAGATCAACAGGTCACATTTAATGTTTTCAAGTCAATGTCATTTCCAAAAGAAAAAGGTGAATGCATGCGGGTTGATATCATGGATGAATTGGTGAATCACAAGTTCAACACAACTTTTTCGGAAGACCCACTTGAATCTTTTTTGCTTGGGGCAGACGAATATTGTATTGAAGAGGATATAGAATACGTCAAATGGCTAGAAACACCAGCAGTTTTCCAGAAAAGCACTCAATCCTTCGACACCATAGAGAGACCTTAAGCGGAAGGTAAACAGTTCAAACCATCAATAGAAGAGCTGCCAGTGCTAGAATTAAAGCCATTACCATCCCATCAGTAATATGCTTACTTGGGAGAAGACGAGACCCTACCAGTAATTGTTTCCATAGAATTGATTGATACACAAAAGGAAAAACTGCTACGGGTTTTGCGGGAATTCAAGACAGCAATTGGGTGGACCATAGCAGACATTCATGGAATTAGCCCACCATTCTGCATGCATAAAATCTTGATGGAAGAATGGACGAAACCAACCATCGAGATGCAAAGTAGGCTAAACCCCATCATGAAGGAAGTGGTGAAAAAGGAGATTATAAAGTGGTTGGATGCTGGCATTATTTACCCGATTTCAGATAGTTCATGGGTGAGTCCTGTACAATGCGTACCAAAGAAAGGAGTATGACAGTGGTGAAGAATGAAGCGAATAAGCTCATCCCTACTCGAACAGTTACAGGATGGAGAGTGTGCATGGACTACCGCAAGCTAAATAAAGCCACACGTAAGGATCACTTCCCCTTACCATTCATTGATCAGATGTTGGATAGACTAGCGGGACATCAATTCTATTGTCTTTTGGATGGTTATTCTGGATATAATCAAATTACCATAGCACCGGGGGATCAAGAGAAAATGACTTTCACATGCCCATACGGTACGTTCGCATTCCGGCGAATGTCTTTTGGTTTATGCAATGCACCAACAACCTTTCAACGGTGCATGATGACAATCTTCTCCGACATGGTCGAGAAAAATTTGGAGGTATTTATGGACGATTTTTCCGTGTTTGGAGATAACTTCGATCTTTGCTTGAAAAATCTGATGTTAGTATTGAAACGATGCATGGAGACTAATTTGGTTCTTAATTGGGGAAAATGTCACTTTATGGTGAAAGAATGGATTATTCTTGGACATAGGGTTTCTGCAACAGGGCTAGAGGTGGACAAAGTAAAGATTGAAACTATTGAGAAATTACCACCTCCATCATCTGTGAAGGGAATCCAGAGTTTTTTGGGACATGCAGTTTTTATCGACGTTTCATCAAAGATTTTTCAAAAATCTCAAAACCCTTGTGTTCCTTATTAGAGAAAGATGTGCCATTCAAAATAGATCAATCATGTATCGAGGCATTCGAGATTTTAAAGAAGAAGCTAGTATCTGCTCCAATCATTGTGGCGCCTGATTGGTCCCTACCATTCGAATTGATGTGGGATGCCAGCGACTATGCAGTGGGAGCAGTTTTGGGTCAACGTCTCAACAAAATTTTCCATATAATCTATTACTCAAGCAAGACGTTGACAGATGCTCAGTTGAACTATACAACCACCGAAAAAGAACTACTTGCAGTTGTGTTTGCCTTCGACAAATTTAGAGCATATCTCATCGGAACCAAAGTTATTGTCTACACGGATCATTCTGCAATCAAATATTTGATCGAAAAGAAGGATGCCAAACCAAGGTTAATCCGTTGGGTGTTATTACTTCAGGAATTTGATTTGGAGATCCGGGATAGAAAGGGTACCAAAAATCAAATAGCGGATCATCTTTCACGGCTGGAAAATGATGAGGTACAGAGGAAAGACAACGCATTGATTAACGAGAAATTTTCGGACGAACAACTTCTACAAGTGACCATAACATTGCCTTAGTATGCTGATTATGTGAATTATGTGGTTGCTAAGGTATTACCTCCGGATTTGAATTCGCAACAACGAAAGAAATTCCTCCATGACGTGAAGCAATACTATTGGGATGAACCATTCTTGTTTAAAGCTTGCGCGGATCAAATAATTAGACGTTATATGCCTCATGAAGAGATGGACAGTATACTGAGTCATTGCCACTCATCGGAGTATGGAGGTCATTATTCCGGTGATCGTACTGCGGCCAAGGTGCTACAATCAGGTTTTTACTGACCTTCGTTATTCAAGGACGCATATCTTTATGTGCTAAAGTGCGACAGATGCCAACGCGTCGGTAATATCTCCAAGCGAAATGAAATGCCACTCAACTCTATTTTGGAGGTAGAATTGTTCGACGTTTGGGGAATCGATTTCATGGGACCTTTCCCCTCATCACTTAATAATCAGTATATTCTGTTGGCAGTGGATTATGTATCGAAATGGGTAGAAGTCGTAGCTTTGCCCACAAAGGACGCTAACGTTGTCCTGCGATTTTTAAAGAAAAATATTTTTACGCGATTTGGGACCCCACGTGCAATAATCAGTGATGAGGGAACACATTTTTGCAACAAGCAGGTCACAAAGTTACTGGTAAAGTATGGGGTTCGCCATAAAATCGCAGCTGCGTATCACCCCCAAACCAACGGCCAAGCTGAAGTTTTGAATAGGGAGATCAAGAGAATTCTGGAAAAGGTGGTCAATCCGTCTCGAAAAGATTGGTCGCTACGTCTTGACGATGCTCTATGGGCATATCGTACATCATATAAGAATCCGATCGGTATATCCCCTTATCGAATGGTTTACAGAAAAGCGTGTCACCTCCTAGTCGAGCTAGAATATAGTGCATACTGGGCCATTCGGAAGCTCAACTTTGATGAACAAGCAGCGGGTGAGCAAAGGTTACTGCAGTTGAACGAGATGGATGAATTCCGCTTCAATGCGTATGAAAACGGAAAACTCTATAAGGCGAAAGTCAAAGCTTGGCATGACAAAGAAAATTCTCGATCAAACATTTCAACCAGGGCAACAAGTCTTGATTTTTAATTCGAGATTGCGTTTATTTCCAGGGAAATTGAAATCGCGGTGGTCCGAACCTTTTACAGTCGTATCTGTTGCCCCACATGGTAACATTGAGATCGAAAAACCAAATTCAAAGTGCACATTCAAGGTTAACGGTCATCGACTCAAACATTACTGGAGTGGACCTATAGAAATGGAAACTACGTTCGTAAATCTCTCCGACCCAGTGACCAATTGAGAAAACTAGCAAAGTCAGGTCGTCGACAGTAAACCAGGCGCTCATTGGGAGGCAACCCAATCAATTTTTATTTTATTTTAATTTATTCTATTTCGTGGAGTATTTTAGTTATTTTTATTATCTATTGCATATCACGTATCTATTAGAAAATAGAGTTACTCATCATGGTGGGTGTTTAATTAAATTTCATGGTGCAGGTGAAAAGAAGGGTGAACAAGGGAATTCTTGAAGACACTGCATAACAGCGCCCCGGCGCTGTGAATTACCCATGAAATAGCGCCCCGGCGCTAAGGCGTTTCACCAGATTTTGCTCTATAACGCCCCGGCGCTGTTCTGTAGTACAAAAATAGCGCCCCGGCGCTGAGGCGTTTCACCAGACTCTGATCTAGAGCGCCCTGACGCTGTCTGCCTAGGTTTAACTAGCGCCCCGGCGCTGTGTTACCATATAAACCTAGCGCCCTGGCGCTAGGGGTCGATTAAGAGTCCTATTTCAGTTATAACTATTGAACGGTTTCACTCCTTTATATCAGTACACGTCTCCTTCCTCTCATCTAATACACAATTCCCTTTTCTCTCTCACTTGGATACACCGAAAAACATCTTGTAAAGCTTATTATCAAATTCTAGGGTTCAATCCTCCAATAGTGACACAATCCCCATCTCTCTCACAATCATCTACAAGGTATGTTGAATGTTTTAAGTATATTTTTGGTACAACAAGCATGGGTATTGATTTGGTGCGTGTCCTTCATCCCATATGCATAATTCTTTTTCATCCCGATATAAGGGTTCTGTCTTGTTTCTATATTGCATAATGGCATTAATTTGCTCACTTTTAAATAGAAATTGCAATCCTGGGAAATTTTTGAGGATTAAGAGGTGTGAATTGATAGAACTTAGTAAAAATCTAAATAATTGATGAGTTGCCCCTTAGATGCTTGATGAATTGCCTGAACCATTGATTTTGCCCACATGCACACGTATCACCCTGTTCATTTTTGAGATCCCTGTTAAACCGTTTGGGCATCTCTTGGGTTGGTTTTGCAAAATCTAGTAACTGAAGAATCCATCACTCCAATCGATACAATTGTACATGCACTAACATATCTTTCAAAGTTTGGGAGTAAAGGCATATATAAGTTTATCGAAGTTAAAAAATTTTCCAAAATAAATATATGTACTTATAATTGCAGAACTTTTGATATGGCATCCAAACGTCAACGAGGAGAAGGCTCAGGTTCCACAACTACCCCCCCCCCCCCCCCGAGATTTGATAGCCAACATTTTGTTAGCCTTGCGGCCCATGAAAGATACAACCGCATGGCTACTCGATCATTGGTTCCGGAACGTGGTTGAGACCGGATCAATCAAAGGATGGCGATATGGCAGTCATGATAGCCGAGAGAAACTGGTTCACACTCACCGAGCAGCGCGATCCAGCAATGATTGCAGTTGTGAAAGAATTTTACGCCAACGTGCCCGAACATAATCATTACGGAGTATTTGTAAGGGGCAAAATAGTGGAAATTAGCGAAGAGGACTTCAATAGATGCTATCAGCTGCCACTAGAAGGATTGGATGATGAATACACATGGTTAGTGAGTGATGGGCCAGATTATGAGCAGATAATTCGGGAGTTGTGTCAGCCGGACTCTACATAGACAGTACACGAACGCGGTAACATGACTTTCCCACTTTCCAACCTCAGCTTATATTGGAAAACATGGTATGCGTTTCTTTGCGCAAAACTCATGCCATGCACCCATGTAAGTCATGTTACCATGGAGCGTGCAGTGCTTCTATACTCAATCATCAAAGGATTCAAAATTGATGTGGGTCATCTCATTTTGCAATCCGTTCTCCGCGCATCTCGAGGAAGTACCACTGGAGGGTTACCACATCCGTCCCTCATCTGCATATTATGTGTTAAGTTCGGCATCAAATGGAAGTCAAATGAGATGATCCAAAGGCCTATGCCAGTGTTGCACCACAAGTTGATCAGCCTGTACAAATTATGGACTGGTGGAGCAAACCACTCTAGGGGATTGGGTTTCATAATTCCCCAAGCTAAACAATCTCAAGCTCCACCGTCCCAGGCTCCATCTACATACGGTCCCTCGTCTACCGCGTATAGAGGTGTGGTTCCCGAAGCTGTTCAAAGAGAAATCAATGGTTGGTTCTACAATATGGAAGCCCAAAATGTCCATTTGTCAAAGCGCCAAGACGTTATCTTTAAGTTTTTGTTTGACCAGTTTGCCGGACAAAATGCAATGAATGTCCAGCATTTTCCAAATGTCAGTCTCAGTCAGTTTCCATCTGCTCCAATCCTGCTAGTTTTTCCCCCGTCTGATCTAGACATGAGCGAGGATGATGATGATCCAACCGACGCTTAAGCTCATCAGGGGAGTCCTCTATTTTATTTTGTTCTATCTTTCGCATGAGGACATTGCTCTAGATATGTTTGGGGGTGGTTGTTAAGTTTTATTTATCTTAGTTGCATGAGTAAACTTGTTTTTAGTTTTCTTTTATGTTGCATTTAGGATTCCAGCTTTTGATAGTGAGTATATTTGAAGGCCAATGATGAACTTAAAATTGCATGAACAAGTCTAGTAAGGATTGTTGAGTCAGTAATCTGATGTCTTGACCATGATTTGAATCCCTATCTGTTTGACATTGTTGTTTCAAGGATAGCTCGTTTGGAAAGCTGACCATGTTAGCTATGATAAATTAAATGGATAGATAGTAGAATTCTAAAGGATGAATGCTAATGAAATGAATGAACAAGTTAAGTAGCTAGTGAAGACTAAATTTAGATTTGAACTTAAGTTTGGGAAAAATATATGGAGTATACAAGCTTTGAGCTATATATATAAAATATATATATATATATATATATATATATATATATATATATATCGTGACTAGTCTTGTTTTGGGGGCTTTATTACTTGAGTAAGTACGCCCAAAGGGCTATCTTAAAACCTAGCGCCCTAAGGTCTTATATGGTCTGGGAGTCGTTGGTCGAAAGCTCGCTAAGGGGTAGCACTGTTAGCCTAATGGAATGAGACATTGCACGATAATGTTGATTGTTAAAAAAAACGGAAAAATAGCAAAATGCCCCCATTTAGCAAAAACAAGCATAAGTATTCCATGTTGAATCTTGAACTTTGGTGATTGTTTAATTTTAGTTGAATCTAGTTTATTTGATGCGTTCTTGAGTTGAACTGTATGAAGCTTATTAAGAACTTTATTATCTTTCAGATTTTTGCTTGTCATTGGTCAGCATAGTTGATTGAACACACACTCACAATATCAGTAATAACAGATTTTGATTGATTGATGGTTAGGATATTGTTGATCTGTTTTAACATGAGGTATTAGCATGTTTTTGTGATTTTCTGAGGCCTATGGATATTCTTTAACTATTGAATTGCTGGAATTAAGGTCCTTTAGTTAGTTTGCATTTGCATGATGTTTAGTTATTTGTGTTTCTTGTTTTGTGCTTGAGGACACGCAACGATTTAAGTTTGGGGGTATTTGATGATTGGGTAATATACCCATGGATTGATTACGTTTAGCCTTAATTTGTTGTGTGTTCGAAGCGTTTTAGAATTATTTTACTCGTTTAAGACGTGTTGTGGCAGGATTATGCGTGATTGGAGCAATTGGAAGCAATTGGGTTATAAAAACAGGGGTAAGACTCATTTTCTGGCTAATAGCTTCGGGGCTCTCTCGCCAAGGTATAAAATAGCGTCGGGGAGCTAGTCGTCCGTTGACTCTGACTTGGGCGTGCGCATGTGGAACGAACGAGGATTGGGCTTTGACCATTGTTGACTACGATTTTGGTGTATTTTAGAAGCCTATTTGGACTAGGATTTGGGGATTTGGGCAGAAAAAAATATAAATGGGTTCTTTTTATCAAAGGAGAGATATTACACAATTTTGAAGGGAAAAAAAATCAAGGAGCAAGATCAGATCTGAAGGCTACAACTTGGAGTTTCTTTTCTTTACTCTTTTAAATTGTGTAACATCTTAAGGATGATTTATCAATTATTTATGGTTTTTATTTCCATCATGAACTAATTCTCTTTATTAAGATTCCAATGGAACCTTTTATGATTACGAACTGATTATTTAATTTATTCCAATTATTTCTATTGAAGTGAATTGTTCGTCATGCCTTGTACTTATTGATTAATTATCTGGCCAATAATTACCTTGTTACTCTAGTTGGAATCGAGAGAGGAATTCTAGGGTTAGAACTGGGGATGATGACATGTGACTTAGTTATTTGCACAGTGAATAATTAGGTTTGTGAATAGAATGAGAAAATCTATTTGCCGCATGTAACACATAAGGAATTGGGATTGTAACGAGTTTAATTCAATTATTTTTCATAGAGATATAGCAAAATTAATCTGGGTTAAATAGAAGGTAATTGATCACTCGAGAGGGGGCTTTTGGCATTTGAGAATTCATGTTTACAATTCAGTAGACATAATAATTTGGATAATTGAATAATTGATATAGTAATCATAATTGGGGAAATTGGAGTCTCAATTATCATTCATCTGCTTTCAAATAATTGTTAATTAGTTCTTGTTTTCTTTTAGCATAATTTCTTGGTTAGATTTACAATTAGTTTTCTTAACTTTAATAATCACAATTTTTGGATTGTTTAAATAAAATTGGATTAATATAGTACTAGTAGTTGAAATTTATTAATTAGAATTCTCTGAGGGATCGATACTCTAATTTATCACTATATTACTTGTTGATCGTTTATATACTTGCACGTTTTCTTTGATTGTGAAATCAACCAACACAAACCCCTCAAATTTTTATATTAAGTCCTAAGCGTTCAAAGATATTTGGAATATCGAATGTCGCCTTCTAGCATGATAAAATTAATAGAGTATTAAATATTTAATATGAGTTTGTTGTGTCATCACAAGGCAAGTATTAAGTATTTAAGATGTTAATTTATCACATTTGATACTTATAAAGAAAATTGAATAGTATTATTTTGTTGTGTCACCACAAGGACAATATTTTTCTTTTTTGAATATATGGAGTGCTAGGTTGGACTTAACTTGGATCATTTTAGTTCGGATATGCACACACTTGACCATTATGATCTAAGAGGCAAAATACAAGGAGTTGCATAGTTGATGTAATTGACAAGAGTTGTCTACCTATTTATTTATATATAGTTTGTTGTGTCACCACAGGGTTATATACATTTGAAATGGGATCCTTATTCTCACTAGCAAATCTTTAATTAGACTTTGCCGAACTATATATATTGAGGGTAATATAGTTTGAAGAAAATAGTGGGAGATACCAATTTAAAACAAGACCTTATTTATTTTGGTAATTAATAAAAGAATGTATGCTAAAATATTGTTAATTACAAATTCATTTACAGAATTTTACAATATCTAAATTACTATCACCGCGTAGCATATTAGATGCTAAATTAACCGAACCGAATTAAACGGATTGGTTAAGGAATTTGAGAATAGTTCTCATGGTTAAAAAGTTATCTTATGTCTTTAATACGCCTATCCTGCAATGGATGCAGACAATGCCTCTGAGGAAGAGATTGCTACTTTTAGAAAGTGGCAAGATGATGCACAGTTGGCTCAATGCATCATGCTCGCATCCATGAGTAACGAGCTTCAGCGTCAGCATGAAACTATGGATGCTCCTACTATATTTCTGCACATCAAGTAGTTAATGGTGAGGAAAGTAGGACTGATAAATATAAGATATCTAAGGAGCTCTTTCGATCTAGAATGACCAATGACACTATAGTACAGACAAAATTCTTTTATATAATCAATTTGATTGATCAATTAGGACAACGAGTTTTGTCATGGATGGAGAGTTGAGCCAAGATTTAATCTTGCACTCAGTCCCGAACTCCTTTCACAATTGTTATGAATTTTTCATATGCACAAGGCTGATTTACTTAACGTGTTGAAAAATATTGAGAGTCACTTTCCAACCAAGAAAAACCAAGTCTTACTGGTAGGGGCCAAAGGATCTTCTGAAAAGAAGAACGATTCAATGAAGGTAAATGAAAAGGCAAAAACAAAGGATAATTTGAACAAAACTGATACGGATAGCCAAGGAGTTTGCTTCCACTAAAATAAGCCTGGACACTAGAAAGAAACTGCAAGAAACATTTTGCAGAGGCTAACCAAAAGAAGCTTAGTAAAGTTTCGGTTACAAATACAAATTTTGTTCATGATTTAAAATAAATTTTTCTTTTAGTCAAGGTTCTACTTGGGTATTGGATACCGACTTTGGTTATCATAAATATAGATTTATGAAGGGACCAAGCAGAAGTGGAAAGATGAACATAGATAAGTAATCCTATGTGTGGGAAATGAGGCAAAGGTTACTACATTAGCCATAGAAACTTATAGTTTAGCACTGCCTATGGGCAAATCTATTAATTCAATAAGTTGTTATTGTATTCCAGTTCTCGTTGGAAAGATTATTTTTATTTTATTGTTGGACTAAAAAATCTTTGGTATTGTAATTAAGAACAATTGTTGTTCTATTTATAATAATAATATTTTGTATAGAACTGAAATATTACTTAATGGATTTTGTGTACTTGACTCACGTAAAAAATTATTTTGCAAATTGAACAAACTAGTATAAGAAAAGGAGATGATCTTTCAAAGAGTTGAATGTGTGTATTTGCTGAAATACAAGTGTGAATTATTTAAATGGTTCAAAGAATTCAAAAGTGAAACAATATGGCAAAGTATTAGGATTCTTTGATCGGATCAAGGAAGGAATACTTGTGCAATTAGGTTTTAAATCATCTCAAAAGGTTTTCTCACAATGGACGCCTCCTGATACGCAATAATTGATTGATGTATCTGAAAGGAAAAATTATACCTTGTTGGACATGGTGCGGTCCATAATGATTTTACCGATATTCTAGTATCCTTCTGGGGTCATGCCCTAGAAATGGCTGTATATCTACGAAAAAGGTAACCTCAAAATCCGGCCCCAAGACTTCATAAAAGTAATCGACATGGAGGATTCCTAATCTTAAGTATGTTAAGATAAGGGGTTGTCCAACTTATGTGAAAAGGTTTCAAGGATAAGCTTGGGACAAGATTTGACAAGTGTAGATTTATGGGAATCCTAAAGTAAGTTTAGGGTATATGTTCTATAATCCTACTTAGCAAAAGGTGTTTGTTGCGAAACACGTTGCCTTCTAAGATAAGGATGTTTATCATTAAAGGGGCTAGTGGGAGGATAATAGATCTTGAAGAGTTCAAGAACCACAAAACACTATAAGTCAAATAAGAAGAACCTGTAGATACACCTATTGTACCACAACCGAATCGTAAATTTGGAATAGTACCGAAGATACCTATGAGGTATGGATTCATCATGGATGATGATGATGAGGTACACATCATAGAAGATGATGATCCAAAGTTACATACGATGAGGTAAGAGTTCTAGTGTGTACAAAAGGGTCGGTGGGAGCATCGTGAAATTTCTAGTATTATATGTTGACATACTACAGATGAGGAATAACATACCAATGCTACAATCAGTAAAGATAAAGTTGTCTAAACATTCCTCCATGAATGATTTGGGAAGAGTATCTTAATTGGGGATGCAAATCTATATAGATAGATTTAAAAGGATGCTCGGCTTAACCCAAGAAATGTATATTCATTTTATGCTAAAGTCGTTTAGCATGGAAAACTCCATGGGATGTCTGATGTTAATGAGCAATGGAGTGTATCTCTCTTAATAGTCCTCATAGACTCCAAAAAGATAGATCGCATGAGTAACTATCATGTATGCAATGAAATGTACGAGACCTGATGTTGATCAGTCATATTTTGGAGAAGTTCACTGTGAGACAATGAAAAATATCTTAAAGTACTTAATTGGAACTAAGGATGTGATCATATTCATTGTGGGTCTGAATTTAAACTAGAGGGCTTAACAGACTCAAGTTTTTCAAACGAACCAAGACGACAGAAAATCCACTTTAAGGTAAAGTGTTACTTTGAATGGTAGTACAGTGAATTGGAAAGGTTCTAAACAACAAAAAGTTGGCTGTTTAGTGATAAAGACAAAGTCAGTAGCTGTAAATGAAGCTGCAAGTTGATTGTTTGGATGAAAAGTTCATTACAGAACTAGGAATAGTTCCTAAGTCTCATCTTGGATCTAAACATGTGTTGTGGCACTTTCATTTGATAGTATGAATCATTGAAAGATGGGAAATCACTATAGAGATAGTGGACTCTCAAGAGCAACATTACATATCCATTTACTAAAGCTTATCCAACAGCAGGATAATCGACACTTAGAGAAGAAGGGTATGAGATACCATGGCGATTGACTTTAGTGCAAGTGGGAGATTGAAAGTAGTATGCACACAAGCCAATCATGTTTGATGATAAAGCATATACTTTGTAACAATCTTATTCATTTATTAATAAAAGGTTTTAATTTATTAAAGGCTTTTAATTATCTACATGATGCTGTTTTATAATATGTGATAAACCCATAGTTTTAAGCAATGCTTTTAGAATAATGATGATGATCATTCTAATGAGATCTAAATTCTTAGAAAGGTTAAAACTAAAATAGTTCCCAATCGTTGGATTACTAAATTGGGGATTAGTAAATTCAGATAGATTGGTACATACGTTGCTTGTTCATTGGATGAGGATGATTGATCTCATGATCATTTGTGTGGAGACACTAAAGCAAGTATGTAGGTACTTATTAGAGAATAAGTTCACTAAACGTGGCACTCTAAGGAATACCTAATGGAGTTTTACTTGCCTGTCAATAGGAATTCCTGTAGTGATAGTAGTACAAGTGATCCTTGGACTTGAGATCATCATAGTATCTTGTGTATGATGAGTTATACTTTGACTTATTCCTTAAGACCCTTAGGGTATACCAAAGGGTATGCTTGGGTATAATAAGTTGTACATGGAGATAATGTATGATCAATAAAGAATCTACCACTTCTAGTAAAAGAAGAGAAGTGTCCTATGTGATTCGACAAATGAGAACTCAGTAGTCCTTGGCCAAGGCAGAATGAAATTAGAAAGGAGTTTCTAATTTGCATTATTTGGAGTTGTGCATTTAAGAGTCGAAATACATATAATTAAATAAAATAAAACTTGACAGTAAATCCATGTCTTATATTTAATTGGGACATTGTATGGTGGAAGGATTGAATTGTACGGTAACTATTTACTCAAAGGTTCTTTTATGATTAATGTTGAAATCTATATTATCTAGAAAGTCGTTGATCGCTAGGGAGGCTTATCCCTATTGTAGAATAAATATTATTTATTTAAATAAATTATTAGTTTAATTTATTTATTTAAATAAGATTAGAATTGTTCTAATTGATTTATTCACAACCGATTTAATATGGAGAACCTAAAGGGTCACACCATAAAAGGAAGAATAATTATTTAAGAAGTTAATGTCATAATCGTAATAATAAGTTTAGTATATTTAATTTAATCTATGGTGATAGAATAAATTAAATAGCTTAATATTTATTATTTAATATTTTGGAAATATTAAATATAAATTAATAAGAGGAGTCTTATTATTATTATTACTATTTAATTCCTAAAGGAGTTTGGGAATTAATTAATAAAAGTACTCTCAAATATCCTAATAGGAGTAGGAGGCAAATTAATTAAAAGAGTTTAATTAATTATCCCTAATAAGATTAGGGAGCTTAATTAATTAAAAGAATTTGATTAATTAAATAAAACTCAATTTCTTAATTGTTAAGAAGGGTTGCCTACATCTATAAATAAGAGGAGTCTTATTATGGGTGTGGTGGTTGTTGACTTTTACAACACACGTAATTTCAATTGTTGGGAGAGTACGCCTTTTTCTATGAGAGATATAAAAACTAGAGTTTTTCCAAATACTCATCTTCTTGAATTCTTCTTCTTTTTGGTGGATCACCTCTAGAGGCCAAATACTTGGGTGGCTAACGTTGATCAAACGAAGGAACCAAACCCAGTGGATTCAAGTTAAATGCGAAAAGGATTGGAGGTGAACTTGTACCTGAGGAAGCTCGGATCTTCAAGGGTATGATTCTTATTCATATCTTTTCATTTAATTAATAATTGTGAATAAAGGGTGATCCGGATATATGGTTTGTAAAATTTTAAAACTCTATTTTTCCACCTTTCTGCTTATTTTGTGCAATTTGATTGCGTTCATGAATATTATAAACCTAACAATATCCACAGAAGATCCGTTGTATATCATCATGCGCTTCACATCCACCGAGCCCACTTGTGTTGTGATCACCAAGGCTTCTTCATGGGGTTCGATGGGCTCCGAAGGATAATCTGAATCACTGAAGGATATAACTGCCCCTGGAAACGGTCTGTCGATCTTCGGGGGAGCACCCGCCACGGATATGACCGTGTCCGGATATCCTCTCCTCTTTTTTCCTGCCAATTTTCATGTCGTCCCACTGGTTATTACATCAATGACGTGCCTTGGTGGCTGATTCGGAGCAGGTTGTACAGGGGGAACCGTTTGGACCGTCTGAATGGTAAGGTCAACATTCTGCTGCTCTTGTTGGTCCCTCCCTGCCACATATTGAACCAATAAACCGCTTTGAACCTTCCTCTCCACAAAATCTTTCAAATTGCAACACTCATTAGTGTCGTGACCAGCCGCTTGATGATAGCCACAATATTTTTGAGCATTGCCTTGTCCTGGCTTGAAGTTATCACGAGGTGGTTCAAAGAACGGTTGGCCCCTAATCTGATCCAGAATCACCGACCTATCCGTGTTCAGTTTGGTGTAAACCTTGTTTGCCTTCGGGGTGGGAGCAGGTGGGCGATTACTTCCCTGTCTCCATGAGTTGTTATACTTCTTCGAACTACCCTCAGGCCGATCATTATACCCTCCCCCTTTCTTCTGATCGCCTTCAGCCTTAGGAGCATCTACCTCCTTCATGCGGTCTGAAGGAGGACGTTTCAGGCTATTCATAGCCTCCTCCACTACAATATAACCTTCTGTTTTGTCGAAAGCTTCGGCTAAGCTCTTCGGATGGTGAAACATCAGCTTCTTCATCAGTTTCTCAGACTTCACCAGATCCAGGCCGTTTTGAAATAATCCTACAGCCTGAAGATCATTAAGGTCGGACACCTGACCAACTGCCTCCCTGAACCTCTTCACATACTGACCTAAGGATTCATTGGTGAACTGTCGAACCTATACCAAAGAACCTGTAGGCTTCCCTCTTCTCCGGTTTCTCCCGAAGTGGGCATGAAATTTGTCACACAGCTCGGTCCACGATGAGACCGAGTCTGTAGGTAGAGTCCCCATCCACTGCCTCGCATCCTTCCTTAATGTGGTGATAAACGTATGACACTTGACAGCATCAGTGAAATCATAGTAATCCATCAGCTAATCGAACGTCTGGCTATGGTCATAAGGATCCCCAGACCCATCATAACTCTCCATGTGAGGCAACTTCTTGGTGGTGTCCGCCTTCTCCTTAAGAATGTCCGAGGAAAAAGGGGACGCCTTCTTTCCTGGAGTGTCCTTCACCTGTTGCACCTCAGCCAACTGCTTTCGGAGCTTCTTCAATTCCTTCACCAGAAAATCCACACCTTCTGGTTGAGAGGAGACTTCTTTCTCCGGCGACTCTTTCCTTTTCAGAATGGATCGCCCATCTCTAACGGAAACCACCGCCCTCGATGGGCTTCTGGATTTACTTCGGCTTGTGGCCCTGTCATCACGGTGAGAGTGCTCATGATGCTGCTCTCTCTTTCTACTTTCTGGCGCGACCTCCCTCGACCTACTCCTCTGCCTGCCACCATCTCGACATCGAGAACCAACGACGACAAGTGCTCCCTTCGATGCCTCAGGAGTTCTGATCCTTGATCTCCTTCGGTCATGGGAATGGCCTCGAGATACATGCACGGAATGCTCTGGTTCTTCCCCTCTCGTCGTGGTACCTCCTTATGCCTACTACGCCTCTCGGACTGGACATAAGTGGATGCCTCATCCTTCAGATAGGCCATCCGAAGCATTTGCACAACTATATCTTCCCTCTGTTTTAGAAGAACTTCCAAAGCTTTGTCTGCCTCTTCGGCCATCTTTGCCAACTTGGCAGTTCTATCATCTCGACCACTTTGATGGTGCGTTTTAAGCGGAGAACCCTCCACCTGCCTCCGATTCTGATCACGGTCTTTGTCATCATCAAATACCAACCTCCGCCTGGCCCCACCATGAGCTCTCGAACGAGAACCCTTGGAAACATGTTTGGAAGCAGTGCTCTCACTCTCATGAGCACTCTTCGAAGGACCCAGACGATCCTTAACAGAAATGTGCTGGACAGACGAGCTAACAGCCCTCGGTTGTCCTTCCGGCGTATCTGCTCTACTCCTCACCATCTTCCGACGTATAACAAATAAATCTTTGTGATTGAAAATTTCAAGACACTAAAACTCAGCCCTCCTTCTAGCGCCAATGTTAACGCCAAGATCTTCTGCCACGTTCCAATCACTTAATACATTTTGATCCTGCACAGTAAACACGATCAATACCAAAAATGGAGGATAGCTCAGGCGTGAGAGTCAGTATCAGTGTTCACAAGGGTTAACAATGGAGGATAATAATATCTAGTGTATTGAGAGAGAGAATTATCAGTTTAATGTGTGTGTACGTACCGTCTGTTTGAAGGCTTCCTTGCTAGGTTATACTCTCTTGCCCGGTTTACCGTGCCACCCACTACCATCTGACACAGCCCCCCACTCCTCAGTGATTTTTGCCGACTGCATGCAGGTTGTAAGACCCCAAATAATTAATAAATGAAATTTAATTTCCTCTAATTATTATTTTGAAATAGTAAGGGTTGATGTGATTAATGTGGATAGTTATGGGTAAAATACGCAAATATTTCAAAATAAGCAAGTGGTTATAAAATATTCATTGTTGTCGGGGAATATTCGTTTGGTCGTGGAATATTCGTACTGTCGGGGAATATTCGTACGACGGCGCAGCCATGTGTGGACCCCATAACGGAAAGCGATTGGAGGAAGAAAACGACAAATATAAGTTGTTTAAAAATAACGGTGTAGTTACCGTTTACACTGTTGGAATACCCGGTGGTTAAAACACGGTAATACGCGTTGTTGCACAGTAGCACACGGTATTGCACCAATTATTGACTCTTACGTAAGAAGGCACTATTCAATAATGGTTACAGTAATTATTGTTCAGTATTTTATTTTATTGGTTCAATAACTGTTGCGTTGATATTTTATATTGATGTTGTTTCAATAATTGTCATTACACAGTATTTTTCATTATCGAAGCAATAATTCATATTATCTGAATAATATTATTAGATATCATTATTGGCAATGTCTAGAAAGTTCTATCTAAGGAGAGGTTTGGTCACCTAATTGCGCGCCAGTAAGAAGAAATTCTTATTGGAAAGCCCCCTCTTTCCTGGGAACGGCCTGGTTGTCAGTATTGTGATTCTGTAATATTATTTGTGAATAATTAAATTATTGATTTATATGATGAGGAAAATATTGATTTTATGTGGATATAGATGGAGAAAATTTTTAATGTGACAATTGTTGAAAATTAATATTTTATCTTTTTATGATAAAATAATTCATTTAAATATATTATTATATTTTAATAATATAATAATGATGATATTTTTACGATGAATGTGGGATATATTAGTATATGTGGAGGAGGAGTATTTTTGTTACCAAAAATATTTAAAACATGTTAAATATGTCGGTGGACCCCATTTCTTGACTGAAATTTGATTATAGCCTGTAAAATCGTTCGTTTGTGAATTTTGGTCAATTTCTGTTTGGAATTTGGAAAAACTTCCTTCTACAAAGTTGTAGAGAATTGAATTTCCTATAAAAAGTTGCGAGATTCGAATTTTCTGGCAAAAGGGCTATTTATTGTGAATTATTGAAGTTCTGAAGCTCCGAAATATTGATTTTTGGAAGTTTTAATTGTTTTAATTAACAAAAACGTTTTTTGTGTTTAGTTTCCCTCATTTAACATGTGTAGGAGCTGAATTCAGTTGGAAGAAGTGTGCGTAGAGATATTTAGAAAAAATATAATATTAATTTATTAAATTTTCTGCTTTAGTGTTCTAAGCATTTTCCTATAAATAGGATGCTTAGGTTAGAATTGAAAATCACACCAGAAACTGAAGTTTTCTCTCTCTATAATATCGAGCGTATTCTTGTGAGTATTTTGAGTATACTTTGAGTATTGCTATACGGTGTAAGTTCAAGTCATAGCCTACATCCGGTGTTTCAACTAGAAGTACTGATCTTCCGAGGTAAGGGATATTATTTTTTTTAAAATGATATTACTTCTTCTAATATCATTATGCCGAAGTATTGATCTGAACTTTTAATCAAATTTGGAACTTTTTGTGTCAAAGTTACTATTCACGTATACGACACTATTCACGTATACGACACTATTCACGAATACGACATTATTCATCAAAAAATGAAAATTTTTCTTTTTATCTAAAATATCTATTGTGGATACTAGTTTTGATTGTATCCATGTTTTGATCATTTTTGAATTTTACACCACTATGATGATTTTTGAGGTATTTTTGGACGTGAATAAAATAAAGTACGAATCCTTAATCCTTAATCCTTGTCATTTTGTTTCACTGGATTCGTTTCTTTAAAAATATTTTTCATCATCCTCAGTCTTAAATGATGATATTATTGAATATCTTTGGCCTGTAGTGCAAAGATGAATGATTTCTGATGAATATCTTTGGCCCGTAGTGCAAAGATGAACAGGTGTTTAGATGAACATGACCAACTGATGAATATCCTTGGCCTGTAGTGCAAGGATTAATATATGATTCAAGAGGTGCATTGATTAATGTTACAGGGATAAAAATACTGTTGATGGACTGTTAAATTCATAGACATTAGTAGATTTCATCCTCTACGTAACTCTTCTATGAATTAATATTTTCCGCTGCGAATATTGATTTAACATTTGTTGTCTATTGTATTCTATCAGATTTTTCCCTGTTGAAGACTAACGATAATTTGTTGTATATTATCTTAGTCATAATATTCTTTACTGGGCTAGTTGAGCTCACCCTTTTTCCTTTTTGTTCCATTTTTCTTCTCAGGAGGCGAGAATATAGCGAGTACGAGTCGGGGTATGGAATGAAGGTTTTAGGGAGAGTTGTTTAGTAGTCCTCACTATTTTTGTAAAATAATGTATCAATAATTATGATGGGGATTTATTTGTATGTGGATATTGTCTAGATGGCAATATCTGTATTTAAACTCATAGTTTACATGTTGTAATAATAAAGTTGTAGTTGTTTCTGAACCGTGTATTGACAACTCAGAATGGGTGATGTATACCTATTTTGGGGGTGTCACAGTTGGCATCAGAGCTTAGGGATATGATCTCTGGCGGAGATCGGGGAATAGAACTAGGAGGGGAGAGACGAGTAATTCCTTCGCTAGTGTGTCCTACCTAAGCTTATTTGTTAGTTGGTCAGTATATAGGGATATTATGTGATATGTGATTTGCTTAATTAACCCTTGTTTTATGGCAGTATTTAAGAATGGCAACCGCGAATATTAACAGTGGAGTTAATGAGACCGTGGAGATGCCTGTACTTTCCAACGAGGAGAACGTGCAACAGGCTGGCAATGTTCCTCTTGTGAACAACACCACTGATCAGACGATGAACGACGCAATGTTTAGAAGCTTTTTGCAGTTCATGCAAAATCAGACGAGGGAGACTCGTGTTCAAAATACAGGAGGAAATGATAGCAATTCACGAGTTGTCACAGCCAAGCAGTTCAAAGAGTTGGGACCACCATAATTTAAGGGAAAGCCAGATCCGATCATGGCGGAAACGTGGGTCAAGCAAATTACCAAGATATTCGATGTCTTGGGATGCACGGAGGAACAGAAGTTTCCGTTCGCCACCTTTATGTTCCGTGGCGAGGCAGACTACTGGTGGGAGTCTGTGAAGTGTACCCATCCAGCAGCACTCAGCATGTCTTGGGAGACGTTTCAGAAACTATTTAATGACAAATACTTTCCTGAAAGTGTTCGTCATATGAAGGAAGTGGAGTTCATCAGATTAGAACAAAATAACATGACGGTGTCTCAGTACGAGGCAAAGTTTGCAGAGTTATCCAGGTTTGCACCTCATTTGGTGGAGAATGAGGAACGTATGACGCGGATGTTTCTGAGAGGTTTGAAACCCGGCATACGACAATAACTCATCTCTCATAAATTTTCTCTCTATTCAGATGTTGTTAATAGGACTCAATTGTTGGAGCGAGATAACGAGTACGGTCAACCGAGGTACCACAATCAGGATCATACCAGAGATAACAGTCAACAAAAAAACGATAACCAGTGGAGAAAGAGAAAGACGGACAAAAATGGTAACCACTCTGGTGGTAATTATAGCCACGAAAATAGAAGAAGCGAGTCAGGAGGAGATTTTAAAAAGAGGAGATTCAACAATGACAATGTGAAAATGGCAGCACCAGCAGCAACTGGTTCCAAGGGAGGGGAACGACCACAGGTCGTATGCTACAAATGCTGAAAAGAGGGACATATCAGTCCAAACTGCCCACAACAGTTCAAGGTATGCTATAATTGTGGAAAGAAAGGACATATCGCTCGAGATTGTACGATAGCGAAACCAATTCCAGCGGGGACGATGACTCAAAAGACTGTCCCAGAAAAGTCAAAGTCAACGGTTCCTAGAAGAGCGTTTGTTGTGACTGGTCAAAATGCGAGGAACCCAAACGAGGTGATCACGGGTAAGCTATTTATAATTTCTTGTGAAGTTTATACCTTACTTGATACCGGTGCTACCCATTCATTTATCTCTCCTGCTTGCGCTCAACGTTTAAACTTGACTCCGGAGCAATTATACTTTGACCTATCTGTGGAAACTCCATTAGAAGAAACTTTCATCACATCCAATGTTTATAAATCTTGTTTGATTCAAGTTGGTACCATCACCTTACCTGTTGACCTTATCTCTTTAAAGATACTTGCTTTTGATGTGATTTTAGGGATTGATTGGTTAACTACTCATCATGCCAAAATTGATTGTTTTCGTAAGGTTGTTAGTTTTCATATTCCTAATCAACCTGTTGTTCGAATTCAGGCAACTAAACCATTAAAATCAATCACTGTCATATCTAATCATAAAGCTATTCGTTTATTGAAAAACGGATGTCAAGCTTTCTTAGCCCATGTTATGGATTTAAATAAAGACACGTCAAAATTGAATAATATTCCTGTTGTTATTGACTTTCCTGACGTATTTCCTGAAGAACTTCCCGTTCTACCCCCAGAACGTGAAGTTGAATTCTTTATTGATCTTGAACCTGGTACAAAGCCCATTTCTAAAACCCCATATCGAATGGCTCATATTGAACTTCAGGGGTTAAAAGTCCAACTACAGGAGTTGTTGGACATCGGTTTCATTCATCCTAGTACATCTCCTTGGGGTGCTCCTGTTTTATTTGTAGAGAAGAAAGACGGGAGTATGCGACTTTGTATTTTCTATCGAGAATTGAACCATGTCACTATCAAGAATAGGTATCCTCTACCTCGTATTGATGACTTGTTTGACCAGTTGCAAGGAGCACAATTCTTTTCAAAAATCGATCTTCGTTCTGGATATCATCAGCTGAAAATTAGAACTGAGGATATTCCAAAGACTGCCTTCAGAACTAGGTATGGGCATTATGAATTTTTAGTCATGTCTTTCGGATTGACTAATGCTCCCGCGGCTTTCATGGATATGATGAACCGAGTATTCAAGGATTATTTGGATCAATTCGTTGTTGTCTTTATGATGACATCCTCATATATTCCAAAAGCCGTGAAGATCATGAGCACCATTTGAAGCTGGTACTCCAAAGGCTTCATGAAAATAAGCTTTATGCCAAGTTGAAGAAATGCGAGTTCTGGCTTGAGGAAGTAGCATATCTTGGGCACGTGGTGTCAAAACATGGAGTATCTATGGACCCGGAGAAGATTGAAGCAATACAAAGTTGGGAGCAACCGAAGACGGTGACTGAAGTACGTAGTTTTTTGGGCTTAGCTGGTTATTATCGGAGATTCGTGGAAGGGTTTTCTCGAATCGCTACTCCGTTAACTCATCTAACTCGGAAGGATACAAAATTCATTTGGAGCGAGGAATGCGAGAAGAGTTTCCAAGAGCTTAAAAGGAGACTTATTTCAGCACCTGTTCTAACAATATCATCTGGTTCGGATGGATTTGTTATCTACAGCGATGCTTCAGGCAAAGGGTTAGGATGTGTTCTCAAGCAACATGGGAAAGTCATAGCCTATGCCTCACGACAACTTTAAGAATATGAGAGGAATTATCCTACTCATGATCTAGAGTTGGCAGCAGTCGTTTTCGCGCTAAAGATCTGGAGGCACTATCTATATGGGGAGAAAGTGGAGATATATTTAGACCATAAAAGCCTTAAATATTTCTTCACTCAAAAAGAACTCAACATGCGGCAGCGACGTTGGCTCGAGCTATTAAAAGACTATGACCACACTATTCAATACCATCCTGGAAAAGCAAACGTGGTAGCTGACGCATTGAGTAGAAGATCATGTGCATGAACAAGTGTGATGATGTCAAGTATACGCATAGAGCCAACTTTAATAGAAAAAGTTAAGGTTGCTCAAGCCACCGATCCGGAGTTGATGCATATGAAGAAGAAAGTACAAGAAGGTGTTATTCCAGAAGCGAGAATCGATGAAGAGGGAATACTTCGAGTCCACTTCAGACTTTGTGTTCCTAACGACTCTGATTTAAAGTATAATATCATGATGGAGGCACACAATACACCATTTGCAATCCATCCTAGAAGTACCAAAATGTATCGTGATCTTCGACATACATTTTGGTGGAACAATATGAAGAGAGAGATTGCAAAGTTTATCTCAACATGTTTAACTTGTCAACGTGTAAAGGCGGAGCATCAAGTGCCTAAGGGACCAATGCAACCACTTGAGATTCTGAAATGGAAGTGGGAACACATTACCATGGATTTCGTTACGGGTCTTCCTACGGTTTTTCAAGGCATCAATGCTATTTGGGTTATTGTTGATAGATTAACCAAGTCTGCTCATTTCTTGCCGATACGGGAGACTTATTCCCTTGAACGTCTTGCTCAAATGTATGTAAATGAGATTGTGAGGTTGCATGGCATGCCAGTATCCATAGTTTCGGATCGTGACCCAAGATTCACTTCAAGATTTTGGGTTAGCTTGCAAAAAGCTATGGGCATAGATTTACGATTCAGTTCGGCATACCATCCTCAAACGGACGGACAATCAGAGAGGACTATTCAAACTCTTGAAGATCTATTAAGACTCTGTGTCCTAGACTTCAAGGGCAGTTGGGATAAATATTTACCATTGGTGGAATTCTCCTACAATAACAGTTATCAGGAAAGTATAGGTGTGGCTCCATTTGAAGCATTATATGGACGAAAGTGTCGCTCTCCAATATGTTGGGATGAGGTGGGTGAAGCAACATTGTTGGGACCCGAGTTAGTACGTATAACTACCGAAAAGATCCAAATGATTCGACAACGTATACGAACGGCACAAGATCGACAAAAGAGTTATGTGAATCTTCATCGAAAGGACGTGGAATTTAGTGTAGGGGATCAAGTATTGTTGCGAGTTGCTCCATGGAAGGGAGTTACAAAATTTGGGAAGAGAGGAAAACTCAATCCACGATTTATTGGCCCATTTCAAATTCTTGACCGAGTAGGAAATGTAGCCTATAGACTCGCGTTACCTCCGAGTATGTCTCGTGTTCATAATGTGTTTCACATATCTGTACTTCGTAAATATGTGAAAGACCCGAACCATATTATTGAGTTAGAACCAGATGAGATAGCCGAAGACTTAACGTACGAAGAGGTACCTGTCAAGATCTTGGATATGAAAGAGCATGTCCTACGCACAAAGGTCATACCACAAGTTAAAGTTTTGTGGAGGAATCATGCTATAGAGGAAATGACCTGGGAGTTGGAAATGGAAATGAAAGCGATGTATCCTCATCTTTTTGAAACACCAGGTACGTATGTCAATTTCGAGGACGAAATTTCGTAAGGAAGGGAGGTTGTAAGACCCCAAATAATTAATAAATAAAATTTAATTTCCTCTAATTATTATTTTGAAATAGTAAGGGTTGATGTGATTAATGTGGATAGTTATGGGTAAAATACGCAAATATTTTAAAATAAGCAAGTGGTTATAAAATATTCATTGTTGTCGGGGAATATTCGTTTGGTCGTTGAATATTCGTACTGTCGGGGAATATTCGTACGACGGCGCAGCCATGTGTGGGCCCCATAACGGAAAGCGATTGGAGGACGAAAATGAAAAATATAAGTTGTTTAAAAATAACGGTGTAGTTACCGTTTACACTGTTGGAATACCCGGTGGTTAAAACACGGTAATACGCGTTGTTGCACAGTAGCACACGGTATTGCACCAATTATTGACTCTTACGTAAGAAGGCACTACTCAATAATGGTTACAGTAATTATTGTTCAGTATTTTATTTTATTGGTTCAATAACTGTTGCGTTGATATTTTATATTGCTGTTGTTTCAATAATTGTCATTACACAGTATTTTTCATTATCGAATCAATAATTCATATTATCTGAATAATATTATTAGATATCATTATTGGCAATGTCTAGAAAGTTCTATCTAAGGAGAGGTTTGGTCACCTAATTGCGCGCCAGTAAGAAGAAATTCTTATTGGAAAGCCCCCTCTTTCCTGGGAACGGTCTGGTTGTCAGTATTGTGATTCTGTAATATTATTTGTGAATAATTAAATTATTGATTTATATGATGAGGAAAATATTGATTTTATGTGGATATAGATGGAGAAAATTTTTAATGTGACAATTGTTGAAAATTAATATTTTATCTTTTTATGATAAAATAATTCATTTAAATATATTATTATATTTTAATAATATAATAATGATGATATTTTTACGATGAATGTGGGATATATTAGTATATGTGGAGGAGGAGTATTTTTGTTACCAAAAATATTTAAAACATGTTAAATATGTCGGTGGACCCCATTTCTTGACTGAAATTTGATTATAGCCTGTAAAATCGTTCGTTTGTGAATTTTGGTCAATTTCTGTTTGGAATTTGGAAAAACTTCCTTCTACAAAGTTGTAGAGAATTGAATTTCCTATAAAAAGTCGCGAGATTCGAATTTTCTGGCAAAAGGGCTATTTATTGTGAATTATTGAAGTTCTGAAGCTCCGAAATATTGATTTTTGGAAGTTTTAATTGTTTTAATTAACAAAAACGTTTTTTGTGTTTAGTTTCCCTCATTTAACATGTGTAGGAGCTGAATTCAGTTGGAAGAAGTGTGCGTAGAGATATTTAGAAAAAATATAATATTAATTTATTAAATTTTCTGCTTTGGTGTTCTAAGCATTTTCCTATAAATAGGATGCTTAGGTTAGAATTGAAAATCACACCAGAAACTGAAGTTTTCTCTCTCTATAATATCGAGCGTATTCTTGTGAGTATTTTGAGTATACTTTGAGTATTGCTATACGGTGTAAGTTCAAGTCATAGCATACATCCGGTGTTTCAACTAGAAGTACTGATCTTCCGAGGTAAGGGATATTATTTTTTTTAAAATGATATTACTTCTTCTAATATCATTATGCCGAAGTATTGATCTGAACTTTTAATCAAATTTGGAACTTTTTGTGTCAAAGTTACTATTCACGTATACGACACTATTCACGAATACGACATTATTCATCAAAAAATGAAAATTTTTCTTTTTATCTAAAATATCTATTGTGGATACTAGTTTTGATTGTATCCATGTTTTGATCATTTTTGAATTTTACACCACTATGATGATTTTTGAGGTATTTTTGGACGTGAATAAAATAAAGTACGAATCCTTAATCATTAATCCTTGTCATTTTGTTTCACTGGATTCGTTTCTTTAAAAATATTTTTCATCATCCTCAGTCTTAAATGATGATATTATTGAATATCTTTGGCCTGTAGTGCAAAGATGAATGATTTCTGATGAATATCTTTGGCCCGTATTGCAAAGATGAACAGGTGTTTAGATGAACATGACCAACTGATGAATATCCTTGGCCTGTAGTGCAAGGATTAATATATGATTCAAGAGGTGCATTGATTAATGTTACAGGGATAAAAATACTGTTGATGGACTGTTAAATTCATAGACATTAGTAGATTTCATCATCTACGTAACTCTTCTATTAATTAATATTTTCCGCTGCGAATATTGATTTAACATTTGTTGTCTATTGTATTCTATCAGATTTTTTTCTGTTGAAGACTAACGATAATTTGTTGTATATTATCTTAGTCATAATATTCTTTACTGGGCTAGTTGAGCTCACCCTTTTTCCTTTTTGTTCCATTTTTCTTCTCAGGAGGCGAGAATATAGCGAGTACGAGTCGGGGTAGAAGGTTCTAGGGAGAGTTGTTTAGTAGTACTCACCATTTTTGTAAAATAATGTATCAATAATTATGATGGGAATTTATTTGTATGTGGATATTGTCTAGATGACAATATCTGTATTTAAACTCATAGTTTACATGTTGTAATAATAAAGTTATAGTTATTTCTGAACCGTGTATTGACAACTCAGAATGGGTGATGTATACCTATTTTGGGGGTGTCACACAGGTTGTCACCTTTCTTATCCACTGTTTATGCCGATGACCGGCTATAATCTCATCCACATTAATGCATGGCAGGTATCTTAGTCAACTGTCATATTTTTTCATCATTACAAGTCAAAGTAATAGATATTTAAATATACCAATGGGTCGACCTACTGATCATACCCGATCTTGTAGGGACTTAACAGAAATAGGATAGTGACTAAGCCCAATAACATTAAGACCCATTGAACTAACAAAATAAGCAGGCCCAAATCATTCGACCCAATAGGTGAAATATCACGACCCAACAGTAATATATGTATCTCTTAAGTGGTAATTATAAAACATAAAATATTACACAATTGAACATCTAACTATTCTAGCGGTGTTTGAATTATGATGCATCAAATTATCTTTATTTTAATAAGATGTCGTGATTTTAGTACAGCTCGTGCATACACTTTCAGGTATCAAATTTAAATTGTTATATTATACTTCCTCATTTCTAAAATACATGATTATTATTGATTTTTTAAAAATTAATTCGATATATTTTAATATTTAAAATTAATGTGATTCATATAAATCTTATAATTAGTAGTTTATTTAATATATTAATTAGTGTATAAATTAAATTTTAATGAGTCCATATTAATTTTGAGTGAAAAAAATATTTTAAAATGACTTTTAAACAATTAACAATAAGTTAAAAATCAATCCTCTTAATTTTCCATAAGGTTGTTATAGACGCACGTATAAAGTTATTAGCTACTATATTTCTAAAAGTCGTATTCAAAGTGCCTCACGTGTTTTAAGTTTGAACTAAATTGAATGGGTTAGTAATAGATTCCATTGACCAAAACAAAACAAAACAAAGTTTTAAAGTTTTTAAGGAAATTAACACAGCTGTGTAATACTATAAATTATAAAACTCTGAAATTAATACAAGTTGTATAATACTACTCCCTCGGTTCCATATTAAATGTCCCTCGGTTCCATATTAAATGTGGTTTTAAAAAAAAAACTAATTAAGTGACATTTGCAGATTTTTAGGAGAAATTTTTTCATATTTTCCCGATTTACCCCTAAATATTTCTCTTTTCAAATGTAACACTTTCAAGTAAATTTATTTTCACAAAAACACTACACCTAATTCCTCTCCGCTTTCTAAGAAAATTTATTCTTATAAAAATATTGCACCTAATTCCTCTCCACTTTTCAAAGAAATTTATTCCTATAAAAAACTACTCCATTTACTTCATTCTATTCTCTCTCTTATTTAAGGAGAGATGCACGTTAGTTTGCACCTTAATTGGAGGAGAGAGACTACCAACACATAAGGGTAAATATGAAAATTGGGACCTATATTAATTACAAAGTAATGATATCCTTAATATGTGTGTGTTTTATGTAATAGCGACTAATAAAATAGAACCGAGGGAGTATAAAACTCATGTATAATTTTCATATTCACTTAGAAGAGTTCTAATTATAATTGATACTATCTCCAATTCCTAAAAAATTGTCGTTTAAAATTTTTGCACATAAATTAAGAAAATCATTTAATACTATCATTTAACAATTAAAATTTAATTGAAATTTCATTACTACCTGTGACGCCTCCAAAATAGGTATACATCACCTATTCTGAGTCGTCAAATACATGGTACAGAATATAAATACAATCATTAATATACAACAAAAGTGCTGTGAGTTTTAATACAAATATTATCTTTTAGACAATATTCACTCTCAGAATAAGTCCACATTATATTTATTGTCACACTATTTAACAGAATAGTGAGGACTACTATTACTATCATCTGGACCGTCACTCCGTTCCCCGACTAGTCCCGGCTACGTTCTCATTTCCTGAAGAGAACAGTGAAAGAAAGGGTGAGCTCAACTAGCCCAGTAAGAAATATTATGACTAAGATAATGCAGAATAAATTATCACTAGTCTTCAACAGTGTTAAACTGATAAAATACAATAGACATCAAGTTTAACTGCAGAGAAACATGCAATCCATTAAAAGAGTCAAGTAGAGAATAAAATCTACTATCTTTTATGGTTTAAAAGGTTTTCATCACTTTTATCGCTGGGACTCAGCTTAATAAATAATCCACATCATCCCTGCACTACGGCCAAGGATATTCATTAGTATCACAACCATAATTTATTCATGCACTACGGGCCAAGAATATTTGTGTATTCATCAATGGTCATGATCATGCCAACAATTGTCCATCAATGCACTACGGGCCAATGATGACTTTTACCACATCATTTGTAACATTACTGTCATGATTACACCGAATAATCCTTGGTCATAATTATACCAAGTCCATCTATGCACTACAAGCCACAGATGGCTTTCAACAAAATAAAAACATGAGGATGATGACAATGATATAAGAATTCAATAAAACAAGTTCAAGAATTAATTTATCTAGGAACTAATAACGTCCAAATTGTCAACATGATACTTCTTTGTAGAGTAAAATTTAAAAATGCTCAGAAGAATATTTTCATGAAAAGATACTGGATGAAGCGCAAATATCAAAGATATTCCACTAATTTCATGGAGTATAGAAGTCAAAACTTTAACCAACTGAGTATAATAAAGAATGGAATAACAAAAAAAATTATCATGCATGCGGTACTTCACATAGACAGGTTATTCCAACAGAACAATAAATAACGGAATCAGGTCAGGCGTAATACGCACCGACAGGATATTCCAACAGAATAATAAAGAATGGAATAACAACAGAAATCACCATGCATGCGGTACTTCGCATAGACAGGTTATTCCAACAGAATAATAAATAACGGAACCAGGTCCGTCGTAAAACGCACAGACAAGATATTCCAACAGAATAATAAAGACGGAACCAGGTCCGGCGTAAAACGCACAGACAGGATATTTCAACATAATAATAAAAAATAGAATAACAACAGAATTTCACCATGTATGCGATACTTCGCATAGATATGTTATTTCAACAGAATAATAAATAATGGAATAACAGAAGAATTTTACCAAGTATATGGTAGCCCGCGTATACAGGTTATTCCAACAGAATAAGAAAGACTGGAATAACAGAAGTTCTGTTCATGTATATGAAAAAAATAATACCCCTTACCTTATAAAGAAGAGTACTCTGACGGTAGGGCGGGGATATACTTGAAGAAACTTGCACTACACTCAAAATTTTCTTAAACGGTAAAGAAATACGCTCAAGATAGAAGAATAATTTTCTCTACAGTTTCTCTCTCTAGAGTTTCAGTGAATTCGTAAGAAATAATGAAGGAATGAACTTCTATTTATAGAAGAATGGACTGAATAGTAACCAATCCATGAATGGTACAGATTGATTTACTTTAAACGGACGGTCCAGATTGGTTTATAATAAAATATAATATATTCTATTTATAATCTAATAAAACAAATAACTTTTAAAAAGATTTTACTATGCAAATACTATGCAGGCACTATTCAAACACTATGCATAATAAAATATAATATATTCTAATTATTGTCTAATAAAAACGAATAATTTTATAAAAGTATTTTGTTTTATATAAAAAGATTTTACTATTAGCCTAATAAAACGAATAACTTTATAAAAGTATTCTGTTTTATAAAAAAAATTCTATTTTATTGCATTAATAATACTAATAAAATAAAACTTCATCATCATTATTATTATTCACACTATTAATCGACCAGGTCGTTCCCAGGAAAGAGGGGAATTCCAATAAGGATTTCTCCCTATTCGCGAGCAATTAGGTGACCAAACCTCTCCTTGGCAGAACTTCTAGACATCATTAATATTACAAATAATAATATTAATAATTTCGTCATCTCAATATAAAATATCAACAATAATTGAATCAATTAACGTGAGATACTATGCAACAATTACTGAAGCAATAATTGAACAAAATTGAGTGACTTCTTACGTAAGCATCAATAATCAATACCGTGTACTACTATGCAACCACGTATATTCCTGTACTTTTAACACCGGGTGTTTCAACAGTTAACGGTAAAACTTCCGTCGTTATTTTCATAATTTTTTTTTTATCATTTTCTCAATTCGACAATAATTCCGTTGTGGGGTCCACTAATGATTGTGCCGTCGTACGAATATTCTCCGATCAATCGAATATTATAAACAACTTGTGTACTTTGCAAAATTTTTAAATATTACCCGCAACTATAATATTATATCAAATTCATTCCATAATATTTAAAAATAATAATTATAGAAAATTCATCTTTATTCATAAAAGTTGGGGTCTTGCACTACCCATTTATGGGAAGTTGAAAACTATTAATATAATGGAGAATTTCTTGAAAGAGTGAGAGAAGATAGGGGTGATATAGGAAAGTAAATAATTTATTCTCCTCAAAAATTGTAAACGACAAATAAATTGAAACAAATTTTTTCTTTTAAAACAACAATCTTTTAGGAACTGAGAGAATAATATTTTAATAAAAACTTTTCTAGGTGGACATGAAAATTAGACATAAATATTTTTGAATTTTCACCAATTTATAATAGGGAATATGAGAATTAATGTAACATACAGCCTACTGCATTGTGAAGCTATTATATTGATTTGATGTGAATTAAATACCACCGTTCCATTTGAAAGTTTAGTTAAAGGAAAGAAATAATAGGGAATATGAGAATTAAATTGAATTTTCTTCTTTTGTTGTTATGTGTTTTTTAATTTTGTGTATTTTTAAGTCATTTTTATTGTGGATATAATGGAAAATTATTTATATTTTTTTTATAAAAAAAAGTGAATTTAAAACATTTTTATGTGACGAAAATAGTATTAATTAGCACACAGTCTATTGTAGATATAATACTCCCTCCGTCCCAGGATAAAAATCTTTATTACTATTTCAGGTAATCCCAAGTTAAATGCCTACTTACCTTAAATGATTTATTTTTTATAATAATTTGCCTATAATACTCTTATTATTAATTGTTATATTTTTATTCTCTATGCATATTTATGGAGCATCACTAGTAATGTGCATAAAAGTATGCAATTAAATGAGAATTTAAATATGAGCAGTTTTGTTATTTTATCATCTTTCTTAATATGCACAAAAAGTCAACCATAACTTTTATCTTGGGATGGAGGGAGTAGTACTTTAATAGAGTTTATTATTATTTTAAAAAAAAATAATTAGTACACTGTGACGCCCCCAAAATAGGTCCATTCCATCCAACCCATTTTTGAGTCGCCAAATACATGGTACAGAAACAACCACAACTTTTACAACCCATAAACTGTGAGTTTGAATACAAACATTGTCATCTAGACAATATACATACCCAACTATGTCCTCAATACAATTATTGATATATTATTTTACAAAAATGGCGAGGACTACTAAACAACTCTCTCAAGGACCATCAATTCATACCCCGACTCGTACCCGCTATATTCTCGTCTCCTGAAAAAAAAATGGAACAAAAAGGAAAAGGGTGAGCTCAACTAGCTCAGTAAAGAATATTATGACTAAGATAATATACAACAAATTATCGTTAGTCTTCAACAGAGAAAAATCTAATAGAATACAATAGACAACAAATTTTAAATCAATATTCGCAGCGGAAATTATTAATTCATAGAAGAGTTACGTAGAGGATGAAATCTATTAATGTCTATGAATTTAACAGTCCATCAACAGTATTTTTATCCCTGTAACATCAATCAATGCACATCTTGAATCATATATTCATCCTTGCACTACAGGCAAAGGATATTCATCTGTTGGTCATGTTCATCTAAACACCTGTTCATCTTTGCACTACGGCCAAAGATATTCATCAGAAATCATTCATCTTTGCACTACAGGCCAAAGATATTCAATAATAACATCATTTAAGACTGAAGATGATAAAAAAAAATTATTTTTAAAGAAGCGAATCCAGTGAAACAAAATGACAAGGATTAAGGATTAAGGATTCGTACTTTGTTTTATCCATGTCCAAAAATACCTCAAAAATAATCATAGTGGTGTAAAATTCAAGAATGATCAAAACATGGATACAATCAAAGCTAGTATCCACAATAGATATTTTGGACGAAAAGAAAAAAAAATAATTTTTCTGTGAATAGTGCCGTATTCGTGAATAGTGTCGTATACGTGAATAGTACCGTATATGTGAATAGTAACTCTGGCACAAAAAGTTCCAAATTTGATAAAAACGTTCACCAATATTTCGGCATAATGATATTGAAGAAAATAATATCATTTAAGAAGAAAATAACATCACTTACCTCAAAATAACCGTACTTCTGACTGAATTTCGGTATAGTGCTGACAGAAACTCGCACCGTATAGCAACACTCAAAGTATACTCACAAGAATACGCTCGATAATATAGAGAGAGAAAGAGAGAAAACTTTGTTTCTGGTGTGATTTTCAATTCTAACTTAGCCCTCTATTTATAGGAAAATGTTAGAACGCCAAAGGAGACTAAATTAATATAATATTAATATTTACAAAATATTCAAGCCAACCACCAAGGAATCTGATTTTAGCCATCAAACACATGTTAAAGATGCCCACCAACCTTTGAAAAACATTTTTGTTGAAAATAATAATTAAAACTTCCAAAAATCAATTATTTCGAAACTCCGGAACTTCAATAATTCACAATAAATAGCCCTTTTGTCAGAAAATTCGAATCTCGCGACTTTTTATAGGAATTTCAATTCTCTACAACTTTGCAGAAGAAAATTTTTCCAAATTCCAAACAGAAATTATCCAAAATCCATAAACGGGCGATTTTACAGTATACTAAATTTTCGGTCAACAATTATGTCCACCGACACACAAAACATGTGTTAAATATTTAATGCCACAAAAATACTCTACCTCCTCATATACTCATATATCCCACATTCATTGTAAAAATATCATCGTTAATATATTATTAAAATAATATATTTAAATGAATTATTTTATCAGAAAAAGATAAAATATTAATTTTCAACAATTGTCACATTAAAAATTTTCTCCATCTATATCCACATAAAATAAATATTTTCTTTATCATAATAATCAATAATTAATTATTAAAAATAATATTACAGAATCACAGTACTGACAATCAGGCCGTTCCCAGAATAGAGGGGGCTTTTCAATAAGGATTTCTCCTTACTGGCGCGCAATTAGGTGACCAAACCTCTCCTTAGACAGAACTTTCTAGACATTGCCAATAATGTTATCATATAATATTATTCAAATAATATGAATTATTGATCTGATAATGAAAAATACTGTGCAATGACAATTATTAAAATAATAATAATATAAATATCAACGCAGCAATTATTGAATCAATAAAGTAATGAACAGTAACTCCTGTAGAAATTATTGAGTAGTGTCTTCTTACGTAAGGATTAATAATTCAAAATACTGTGCAATACCGTGTGCTACTGTGCAACAACGCGTATTACTGTATTTTAACCACCGGGTATTCCAACAGTGTAAACGGTAACAACTACGCCGTTATTTTTAAACAACTTATATTTGTCGTTTTCTTCCTCCAATCGCTTTCCGTTATGGGGCCCACACATGGCTGCGCCGTCGTACGAATATTCCCCGACAGTACGAATATTCCACGACCAAACGAATATTCCCCGACAACAATGAATATTTTATAACCACTTGCTTATTTTGAAATATTTGCGTATTTTACCCATAATTATCCACATTAATCAAATCAACCCTTACTATTCAAAATAATAATTAAAGGAAATTAAATTTTATTTATTAATTATTTGAGGTCTTACATACACAGTCCATTGTGGATATAATATAAACTTATCTATATTTATTTCTAATTTTTTAAATTTATTAACGTAAATTTAAGGCATTTTTATGTGACGAAAAGAGTATTAATTTTACAAATATATTGAATGCCATTAATTTTAAGCCGTTGACAAAAAGTCAAAATAGATTGATACATAAATTTAAGCTGTTTAATTTAGGCTTAAATATGAATTAGTACCCTAAACTATATGTCATATTCCACTTCGGTGATCCACCTTTTAATTTTGTCAATTAGATGATTGAACTATTAATTTTTTCCACTTGCATTCAATTGGATCTGTCACGTCAGAAATTGCTGACATGGCCTGCTGACTAGGCTGATAACTGTCTACATGTAATTAAAAATTATTATTTCAAATAAATTTTTAAATTAATTAAATGTCCAAGGGTAAAAAGGTTAAATCTCATTTAAAAGAGGTCACCCTAAATCCATTTATGCTTCTTCTAAACCCAGATCTAAACCTTAATCTGATCCTTCTTCACAATGCCAGCCTGGGCAAGAAAGCCAGAGACATTCTTGTGCTGATTGCCCTGCAGTTGAATGACCTTGCCAAGCTCCTTGTCATTCACAACAGCATCGTTGCAATAGTAGGCCTTCTTCAAGTCCTTGAGAATTTTGTCGTAGCTGAGTTCTTTCTTCAGCCCTTGCACTGTTGTCAGACTTTTTCTTCCATTCCTCTGTTGTATGCGAATATGGACATACTCCTTGGAGCCAGTGGCTTCTGCTATTTGGGCCTCAGCAAATGGGTCGAAAGCGGTGGGGATCTGAATATTGATATCAACCATGTACTTTGTGGAACGAAAACAAAAAACAATCGAAACTGTTCAAACACAATAACAAAGGAGGACAATTAATTTCCAAAGACCAACTGATTAAAGTAGCACTTCAGAAATCAGATTGTAGAAATTATATATTGAACACTACGAAAATCAAAATTAGATTCTATAACCCGATTCTAATGTTGGAGGAGCATTTGACTCTGACCAGGATTAGGAGCATACAGAGATGTCATTCCTGGAGGAAGAATCTCAATTGGTAGTTTCTTCCCTGCTTCTGCCAAACTCGTGAGTTTGGGTTACTCGAGAGAAGCCAAGAAGGCTGCCGCATAAGAATATCGCCGTTACTCTTTGCTAGTTTCGCCATTGTTGCAGACCTAATTAGCTCTCTTCTCTTCTATATCTCTCTCGACCAAGCGTAAATCGAATAAGAATCGGAGCTTGGGTTATAGATATTCATTTCGACATAATTTTCTTTTGGGTTTTATTTTTGTTTAAATTTAGTTTAATTAATATAAAATGTTATATTACTCTTTTGACCTTTAAAGTCAATAAAACAATTTAAATATTAGCCTTTTTTAATACATAAGCATTGTATTGCCACGTGGCCATGCCACGTCAGCAATATCTGATGTGGCAGGCCCAATTGAATGTAAGTGAAAAAAAATTAATAGTTCAATTATCTAATTGATAAAATTGAAAGGTGAATCGCCGAAGTAGAATATGACATATAATTTCTAGTACTAATTCATATTTAAGCCTTTAATTTATTAAAGGTGTAATAATTTGACAACCACTGGTCCACTACTTCACCTAAAATAATTAAAGAAGCCCTTGTACCTATTGAATTGATTCATGAGTTCAGTGACCTTCCTCACGATGCACGTACTGCAGCAATAGCTAACATATGACTTATGACTTATGACTTATGACTTATGACTTATGACTTGAATTAATACAAATATACAATAATCTCCGTACTCAAATTAGTGTTATTATATATTCTCTCCGTCATAAGATAAAAAAACATTATTATTATTATTTTAAGTAGTCTTAAATTAAATATCTATTTATTTTAAATATTCTATTTTTATAATAATTTGTCTATAATATCCTTAGTATTAATTATAGTATATTTCTATTCTCTATACAATTAAATGAGAATTTTAAAATGGACAATTTTGTAATTTTATATTCTTTGTTAATATACGTAAAAAGTCAACCAAAACTTTTATACTGAGATAGAGGGAGTACAAATTTATTTATTTTTGACTTTTTTTATAGTCGACTTTTTATCTAACTTAATAGATAAAATTACATTATATCTGAATAATTATAACTTAAAAAACACGGTATTTATTCGACTGAAAATTTAATTTAAAGAATTGATGAATATATTGCATGAAAATATTAATTTTAGTGTACAATTCATCATTAAAAATGTTTTTTTTATTACTCTATATTTATATATATGTATAATAAGATAAAATTTAATTTTTTGGTCTTCGTTTATGATTTTTGGTCTCCATAATTTTATTTTATTTATAAAGTAATCCAAATAGCTACCAATAAAAGACAAACTTAACATGACTCTTATACTGACATGCTTCCAATAGAACATGATAATGCGTAATGTAAAAATAATAATGATTTATATATTAGTGTCTAAAATTTAATTAAATTTTAAAAGTATAAGTCATAATAGTAACTTATTATGTAATAATTTTATTCCTAAATAATTATATATTAAAAATATTAAACAAATATGATAAAAAAAATTAATTAATATTAAAAAGCGTAATATATATTACAAAATATATTAATGATCGAATTTTAATTATTAATTTTATTTTAGATAAGAGATCTTTAGTTAATTAATATTTAAAAAAACTCCAAACTTATATATTAGTTATTAAATTTAGTTACCTTATTTAAAATCATGATGATAACTTTTTATTCAGCCTCAAATGTATTTCATATAGAATTCCTTAGAAAAACTCTATGGGGTAAAAATATAAATATGTAAAATTATTAAGCACTCATGTCTAATTTTTATATATAATTATTATATCCGCATAGAAGAACTCAATTTCTTAAACACAGTTTATGCTTTGAGGTTCTATTCATTTTTTGAACTCTAAACTATTTATAAATTCAAAAAATTGTAAAATAAAATTTAAGTATTAAATTTAAAAATTATATAACAATTGAATATTAAATTAAAAATAACAACAAAAACTAAAACACATTATTCACACTCAATTGTTAGTTTTTGATAATTATTTGTTTGAACAACGTTTGCAGTCATTCTAATATTAACAGTAAGTTAATTTAAAATTAAAAAAATATTTTATAGTCATCATATATATAAAATAATTAATTAATTAAAAATAATTTTATTTTAAAAAATAAACATGTGATTCGCACCTGCCATTTAGTTATTTTAATATTACTTTTAACGATATTTTTTGACCAGTATTATTCTTGATTATAAAAAACTTCCAATTTTTTCTAGGGTCCTTAATAATAATATACAATAATTAGAAAATAATTACAAAAATAAAACACACACAACATAATTACAAAAATAAAATAACACAATAATAAAGTTGCTAACATCACGCACACGTCGGTTACCGACTGTCCTATTTAACACTAACCGCTCCTAAATTCAAGCAATCGAACACAACATGCAACTCTGATATCGGAGAAAGCCAAATCTTCTGTCGACATTTGCCTTTGGACTCACCTCTGAGATCGTGAGAAACATCTAAGATCAGAGAAGACGAAATAGCATACAAAATCATCATCAACTTCAAGTTCAGTAACCAAAAACAATCACAGCAACTTCGATACAATTCAGAACACTGAGGTATGTGAGTTTAAAGTTCGTATGCATATAGTTACCTATGGTTACTACGATATTCATATATTGATTACCTTTCTTAAGTTTTTCATACTTAAAATGGTTACTACAAATTCCTATAGCGTTTGGTTGATTCATCTATATGTTTTAGATTATGGTTACTAAATACATATAAATTGTTTACTGTATATTGTGTATTGTTTGCTAAATAATGTTTATTTGATTAATTTATAATTTTAAAACGAGTTCTATTGATTTTTTTTATATTAATTGTTACTCATCAAAAACATTGGTTACTGTCTACTGCAACTACTAGTTACTGTCTACTGTTGTCTTGGTTACTGTCTAATGCTATCTTGATTACTGTATGACAATATGTTGGTTACTGTCTACTGCTGTCTTGGTTACTTTGCAACATTATATTGTCTAATGTTGCCTTGGTTACTGTATGACAATATGTTGGTTACTGTCTAATGCTGTCTTGGTTACTTTACAACATTATATTGTCTAATGTTGCCTTGGTTACTGTATGACAATATGTTGGTTACTGTCTAATGCTGTATTGGTTACTTTGTAACATTATACAATCTAATAATTTATTAGTTACTGTCTAATGCTTCCTAGGTTACTATATAACAATATATTGGTTACTGATTCATGATGATTCGATTACTGTGTAACTTTATTGTGGTTACTACATATTGACGAGTTAGTTTCTGTGTAAAATTATAATGGTTAGTGCATAATATTACTGAACAATACTGACTTGGTTAATGAAAAATGATTAATTGGTTACTGACTAATGTTGACTTTGATATTGTTTAACATTATATTGGTTACTAACTAATACTGACTTGGTTACTATGTGAAACTATAACGGATACTCGATAGTGCTGACCTGGTTACTGTGTAAGATTATAAATTTATATTCTTTTATATTTGAGGTTACTAATTGACTACATTGTATTGGTTACTGTATAATATTGAGGTGTATCAGTTTTAAAATTATATGTATATATTTACTTATGGTTACTACAAATTTCTATGGTTACAAATGGTTACTGAACAATTATATGTATATAGTTACCTATGTCTGAACAATTATATGTATATGTTTACTGACTAATGCTGAGTTGATTACTCTTTAACATTATATTGGTTACTGAATAATACTGATTTGGATACTATGTAAAAATATAATGTATACTCATTAGTGCTGAACTGGTTACTACATTAATCTAATTATACTTATACTTATATTTTTATATTAATGGTTACTTGTTAACTACATTGGTTACATTCTTACAACAATTAGCATTTAACTGCCCACAAACCCATTATACTGGTTGTTTTTTACTATAACAATTAAATTGAAAATGTTTTTATCCTATGGTTACTAAATAAACATGTGTTGGTTACTGTCTACATTGGATTTTGTTACTTTATAATGTTGTTATGATTACTGTGCAATATTTGATTATTTTATATTGGTTTTTTTTATTATGATGGAAATTAATTGGCTAAATTGGTTACCTTCATACAACTGTTATAATTTAATTATTAACAAATAACATTAAACTGATTGTTTCCATTGTAAAATGAATGTACAAATGTGTTTCATTTTCTGGTTACTAATATTATATAGTTTGGTTACTGGTTAACATTGATTTGGTTACTTTACAAAACTTATTCTGCTTTCAGACAATGGAGGTGATTCCTGTTGTGCTTTATTTCAATGGTACATGGACTGATAGTAACCAGTACACCAACTTTGAAGTTACTGGTATACTAATTCTATCAACTTGTTCATTCAGAGAAATGCAAAACATGATATGCATTGCATTACGGATAGACACAAACACAACAACATTATCAATCAAATTTCACATTAGAATTGACATTCCACCGATTTGTATATCAGATGAAGCAACCTTGAGATTCTTTATTGAAGTCAATAGAAAATCTGATGAACAAGGAAAATTCCCACTGATTATAGGTATTGAAAAAAGAAGTGGCTGCACAACAATCTTGTATAACTTGACAAATATAGAAGAATTTTTTGTTCACAATGTAACGCCAATCAGACCAACACAAGGGAATTCAGCACTAGTTCCACTAGCAACACAAGATTGCCAAATTGGAACGCAATATGTTGATCAGCTTGCAATAGAAATTATTGAACAACAACAAGACAGACAACATGACAAATCATACACAGAAGAACGATATGATGATGTAATAACAGATCCGAAAGAACATGAAGTAAAATTACATCAAACCTACAAAGATAAAAAAATCATATCACAATCAATGAGGCTGCATTCAATCAAGAAAAACAGACAACACAAAGTTCAACGAACAGGTCATAAAGACTTTGTGCTAGTGTGTGTAGATGATGAAAACTGCAAATGGAAGATGAGAGCATCAAGTATTCGAAAAATCAGTCTGTTCAAGGTGAGGGAATTCAATGACATTCACACATGTTCAGTCAATGTATTGCTGGGAGACCACAGACAGGCAAATAGTGAGTTGGTCAGCAAATGCATAATGCATAAATTAACAAATTTGAAGAAAATATACACACCAACTGATATTATCGAGGACATGATGACAGAATATAATGTGTCTATCTCTTACCAAAAAGCATGGAGATCGAAAGAGAAAGCGTTGGAAAAGGTAAGAAGAAATTCACACGACTACTCATTGATCCCATCATGATTACACATGCTGCAAAAAACAAATCCAGGTAACACTTTAAAACATATTATTAGTTTTCATAATTAGTTGGTTACTCAATTCAACTGATTTGGTTTCTATAATATGCATTGGTTACCTTCCTTATATTTATAATTTTTAAATGAGTTCTACTGATTTTTTTATATTAATGGTTACTCATCAAATACATTGGTTATTGTCTACTGCAACTGTTGGTTACTGTCTAATGTTGTCTTGGTTACTGTTTGTTATACTATTTAATGCTCTCTTGGTTACTGCCTAATGCTGTTTTGGTTGTTGTATAACAATAAGTTGTTTACTGTATAATTTTGTCTTGGTTACTGAATAACATTATACTATATAATGTTTTCTTGGTTACTGTATGACAATATGTTGGTTACTGTCTAATGCTTTATTGGTTACTTTGTAATATTGTACTGTTTAATGGTTTATTGGTGACTGCCTAATGATGTCTTGGTTACTGTGTAACATTATATTGGTTACTGAATAACATTATACTATCTAATGTTGTCTTGGTTACTATATGACAATATATTGGTTACTATCTAATGCTATTTTGGTTACTTTGTAACAATATATTGGTTACTGATTAATGCTTTATTGGTTACTGCCTAATGTTTTCTTGGTTACTGTGTAACAATATATTGGTTAATGATTGTGTAACAATATGTTGGTTACTGTCTAATGCTATCTTGGTTACTGTATGACAATATATTGGTTATTGTCTAATGTTGTCTTGGTTACTTTGTAACATTATACTACTTGTAATTCTATTGATAATGTTGATGTTTCATAACAGGTTCCATCACAGCTCTTGAGTTGGAAACAAATGCTCGTTTCAAATATTTATTCTTTGTCATTGGAGCATCCATTCAAGCATGGCATCATTGCTTTCCAATTATTGTAATCGATGGCACATTCATACAATCAACTTACGGGGGGACACTACTGATAGCAAGCACACAAGATGCAAACCGAAACATTGTTTTGATTGCTTTTGCAGTGGTTGACAGCGAAAATGAATTATCTTGGAGATGGTTTTTCATGAATTTGAGAACTGCTTGTGGAGTTAGGGAAGGGCAATGCATTGTTTCAGATAGACATGAAGCCATAATACAAGGACTGAATTATGTGTTTCCGGATGTCATGCATGGTTCCTATACATACCATATACTAAAAAATATAAAAAATAGATTCAAAAAGAGTGGAAAAGAACTTAAACAGGCTTACAATGGGGCATGTAGAGCATACAATATTGAACAATTCAATAAACACATGGCTGAACTTGATGTCATTGATCCTCGAATAAGGATATATTTGGAGAAAGAGATCAATTTGGAAAAGTGCACTAGGCTCCATGGGACTGTAAGCAGATACTCGACAATGACTTTAAACACCACCGAATCTATTAACAACGCAATCAAGATGATTAGGGATCTTCCAGTTGCATCAATGATTGAATGCTTACGTTGTCTGGTTCAAAGATGGTATTTTACAAACAAACAAGCAGCCCTATCAACATTCACAACACTTTCCACAACAGCTGAAAAAAGGTTGCAATCTAATATCATTAAATCAAAGAAACTTAAGGTAACTAATACAAATTATAATTTATTGCATCAATTTTTATATTGTATTTGTTACTGACTAATGCTGTCTTGATTACTGCATAATATTACTAATTAATGTTGAATTGTTTACTAAATAATGCTGACTTGGTTACTATGTTACACTATAATGGTTACTAACTAATACTGACTTGTTTACTGACTAATGGTAAATTGGTTACTATGTAATATTATATTGGTTACTAACTAATACTTAATTGCTTATTGCATAACATTATAATGGTTACTTAATACTGCTAAGTTGGTTACTGTGTATCATTGTACTGGTTACTTACTAATGCTGACTTGGTTACAGCATAATATTACTAATTAATGTTGAATTGTTTACTAACTAATTCTAATTTGGTTACTGTGTTACACTATAATGGTTACTGACTAATAATGACTTGTTTACTAACTAATGGTAACTTGGTTACTATGAAATATTATATTGGTTATTAATTAATATTTAATTTCTTAATGTATATCATTACAATGGTTACTGACTACTGCTGAGTTGGTTACTGTGTATCATTATACTGGTTACTAACTTGTTCTTGTTTGGTTACTCTGAATAATTATAATGTTACTGCTGAGTTGGTTACTGTGTATCATTATACTGGTTACTAACTGATGCTTGTTTGGTTACTCTATATAATTATAATGTTACTGCTGAATTACTTGTTTTATAATTATAATATTGAGTTGTTTACTTTACTATATTTATTCTTTTTTTAAATAATGAAAATGATTCCAGTTGTACTTTATTCTAACAACACTTTATTTGAGATGTAGGTTGAGACATCAAACTTAGTGATTTTACCTTTTTTACGATGTCGCCAAACAATATATTGTGGACATCGACCAAAAGACATGCACATGTGGAAAATTTTAGTACCATGAGATGCCTTGTCTTCACGCTGCTGCTGTTATGAGCAAGCGAAATTTGAGTTGTTATGATTTTTGCTCAAAAAAATATTATAAAACAACTTTGGTCGACACATATTCAAATTCAATCATGTCATTAGATGACAAAGAAAATTGGGACGTACCAGAAGAAGTAAGAAACATGGTTATAAATGTGACGCCCCCAAAATAGGTATACAACACCTATTCTATGTCACCAAATACATGGTACAGAATACGAATACAATCTTTAATATACAACAAGAGAGCTGTGAGTTTTAATACAATTATTGTCTTCTAGACAATATCCACTCTCAGAATAAGTCCTCATTACATTTATTGTCACACTATTTAACAGAATAGTGATGACTACTAATACTATCATCTGGATCATCACTCCGTTCCTCGACTAGTCCCGGCTACGTTCTCATTTCCTGAAGAGAACAATGAAAGAAAGGGTGGGCTCAACTAGCCCAGTAAGAAATATTATAACTAAGATAATGCATAATAAATTATCATTAGTCTTCAACAGTGTTAAACTGATAAAATACAATAGACATCAAGTTTAACTGCAGCGGAACATGCAATTCATTAAAAGAGTCAAATAGAGAATAAAATCTACTATCTTTTATGATTTAAAAAGGTTTTTCATCACTTTTATCGCTGTGACTCAGCTTAATAAATAATTCACATCGTCCCTGCACTACGGCCAAGGATATTCATTAGTATCACAACCATAAATTATTAATGCACTACGGGACAAGGATATTCGTGTATTCATCAATGGTCATGATCATGCCAACAACTGTCCATCAATGCACTACGGGCCAATGATGACTTTTACCACATCATTTGTAACATTACGGTCATGATTACACCGAATAATCCCTGGTCATAATCATACCAAGTCCATCTATGCACTACAGGCCAGAGATGACTTTAAACAAAATATAAATATGAGGATGATGACAATGATATAAGAATTCAATAAAACAAGTTCAATAATTAATTTATTCAGGAACTAATAACGTCCAAATTGTCAACATGATACTTCTTTGTAGAGTAAAATTCAAGAATGCTCAGAAGAATATTTCTATGAATGATACTGGATGAAACACAAATATCAAGGATATTCCACTAATTTCATGGAGTATAGAATTTAAAAATTTAACCAACTGAGTATAATAAAGAATGAAATTACAAAAGAAATCACAATGCATGCGGTACTTCGTATAGACAGGTTATTCTAACAGAATAATAAATAACAGAATCAGATTCGGCATAAAATGCACAGACATGATATTCCAACAGAATTATAAAGACGGAACCAGGTCTGGCGTAAAACACACAGACAAGATGTTCCAACATAATAATAATGAATTGAATAACAACAGAAATCACCAAGTATAAGGTAGATCGCGTATACAGGTTATTCCAACAAAATAATAAAGAATGGAATAACAGAAGTTCTCTTCATGAATATAAAAAAAATAATACCCCTTACCTTGAAAGGAAGAGTACTGGATATAGGAGTAGTGAAGTAGCAGAACACTTTTCTTCTTTCTCTCTATAATTTTCTCTCTTTAGAGTTTCAGTGAATTCGTAAGAAATAATGAAGGAATGAGCTTCTATTTATAGGAGAATTGAAGGGATACTGTTTAGTCCGTGTGCACCGAATGATTTCACGGATGAATTATTTAGCAGTGGCGTGTGAATGCTAGGCCATGAATTTCAAAGCATTATCAGTAAAGAACAAAACAAGGTGCAATAATACATATATATATATATAATTGATCACATGATATAATCACACACCCACACAATTATTATATATATATAACAACATATAATAATAACACTCTTTCCACACCACCCGTGGCTAGACTTTCTTCTCCCATCCATTTCAATACTCCACCAAAATCCACTAACATATATATATATATAATACTTCCCTCCTTTCCCACACAAGACATCAACCTAACTAGTGGCCACACCTTTTATTATATAAAATAATTTTCTACCGGTTATTTTGAAAAATGGGTAAATGGGGGTCCACAAATACCACAATTACTTCATAAAAATCTCCTCAATATTTTCAACATCATTTATCACCATTATTATAATTCACAATATTAATCGACCAGGTCATTCCCAAGAAAGAGGGGGTTTCCAAAAAGGATTTCTCCCTATTAGCGCGCAATTAGGTGACCAAACTTCTCCTTGACAGAACTTCTAGACATCGTTAATATTGCAAATAATAATATTAATAACTTTATCATCTCAATTATTGATTTAATAATATATAAATTATTGACAATAATTAAATCAAATAACGTGAGATACTATGCAACAATTACTATAGCAATAATTGAACAAAACTGAGTGACTTCTCACGTAAGCATCAATAATCAACACTGTGTGCTACTATGCAACCACGCATATTCCTGTACTTTTAACACCGGGTGTTTCAACAGTTAACGGTAAAACTTTTGCTATTATTTTCATAAAATATTTTTGTCGTTTTCTCAATTCAACAATAATTCCGTTGTGGGGTCCACCAATGATTGTGCCATCGTACGAATATTTCCTGCTAAAATGAATATTCCTCGACCAATCGAATATTATATAACAACTTGCGTACTTTGCAAAATTTATAAATAATACCCACAACTATAACATTATATCAAATTTATTCCATAATATTCAAAAATGATATTTATAGAAAATTTATTTGTATTAATAAAAGTTGGGGTCTTACAATCTCCCCTTCTTATGAAATTTCGCCCTCGAAATTAGGGTACATACCTGGTATGTCGAAGAGGTAAGGATACCTTGATTTCATTTCAGATTCTAACTCCCAGGTCATTTCCTCAACATCGTGGTTCCTCCATAAAACTTTGCCTTGAGGTATAACCTTGGAGCGTAGAATATGTTCCTTCTTATCCAAGATTTGAACATGAACCTCTTCATACGTTAAATCTTCCGCTATTTCGTCCGGTTCTAACTCAATAATGTGGTTCGGGTCCTTCACATATTTAAGTAGCATGGATATATGAAAAACATTATGAACATGAGACATACTTGGCGATAAAGCAAGTCTATAGGCTACAGTCCCTTCTCGATCAAGGATTAAAAATGGGCCAATGAATCGAGGATTGAGCTTTCCTCTATTTCCAAATCTAGTAACTCCTTTCCATAGAGTAACACGTAACAACACATGATCTCCAATATCGAATTCCACGCTCTTTCGATGAAGATCAGCATAACTCTTTTATCGGTCTTGTGAGGTTTTTATATGTTGCTGGATCGTTTGTATCTTTTCCGTAGTCATACGTACTAACTCCTGTCCCAACAACGTTGCTTCACCCACCACATCCCAGCATACTGGAGAACGACACTTTCTTCCATACAACGCTTCGAATAGAGCCATGCCAATACTTGCTTGATAACTGTTGTTGTAAGAAAACTCCACCAACGGTAAGAACTTGTCCCAACTTCCCTTGAAGTCAAGGACACAGAGTCTTAATAAATCTTCAAGAGTTTGAATAGTCCTCTCTAATTATCCGTCAGTCTGAGGATGATATGCCGAACTAAATCGTAAATTCGTGCCCATAGCTTTTTACAAACTAAACTAAAATCGTGAAGTGAATCTTGGGTCTCGATCAGAAACTATGGATACTGGCATACCATGCAACCTTACAATCTCGTTTATGTACATACGAGCAAGACGATCAAGTGTATAAGTTTCTCGTATTGGTAAGAAATGAGCAGACTTGGTCAATCTATCAACAATGACCTAAATTGCATCTATGCCTTGAGAAACCTTGGGAAGACCAGTAATGAAATCCATGGTAATGTGCTCCCACTTCCATTCTGGAATTTCAAGTGGTTGAAATGGAACTTTTGGTACTTGATGCTCCGTCTTGACTCGTTGACAAGTTAGACACCTTGAGATAAACAGCATTGCTCCACCAAAATGTATGACGAAGATTACGATACATTTTGGTACTCCCAGAATGGATTGCAAATGTTGTGTAGTACGCCTCCATTATGATTTTATACTTTAACTCATGGTCGTTAGGAACACAAAGTCTGGAGTTGACTCAAAGTATTCCTTCTTCATCGATTCTTGATTCCGGCATAGCACCTTCTTGTACTTTCTTCCTTATACGCATCAGCTCCAGGTTTGTAGCTTGAGCAGCTTTAACTTTATCGATTAAGGTCGGTTCTACTCGTATATTCGCCATCATCACATGGGTCCCTGGAGTCTTTATCTCTATCTCCATCCTTTTCAAGTCACACCAAATGGGCCTTTGCATTAACAATATTGCACTCGTACCCGCATATAATCTTCTACTCAATGCGTCAGCTACCACGTTCGCTTTTCCAAGATGGTATTGGATGGTATGATCATAATCTTTCAACAGTTCAAGCCAACGTCGCTGTCGCATGTTGAGTTCCTTTTGAGTGAAGAAATATTTGAGGCTTTTATGATCCGTAAAGATCTCCACTTTCTCCCCATACAAGTAATGCCTGCAAATCTTTAGTGCAAAAACGACTGCCGCCAACTCTAGATCATGAGTAGGATAATTCCTCTCATATTCTTTGAGTTGTCGTGAGGCATATGCTATGACTTTCCCCTGTTACATGAGAACACATCCTAACCCTTTGCCCAAAGCATCACTGTAGATGACAAATCCCTCCGAGCCAGATGGTATTGGCAGAACAGGTGCTGAAATGAGTCTCCTCTTGAGTTCCTGAAAACTCTTCTCACATTCCTCGCTCCAACCGAATTTTGTATCTTTCTGAGTCAGCTAAGTTAATGGAGTAGCGATTCTAGAAAATCTTTCCATGAATCTCTGATAATAGCCAGCTAGGCCGAGAAAGCTACGTACTTCGGTCACTGATTTAGGTTGTTCCCAGCTTTGAATGGCTTCAATCTTTGCTGGGTCAATAGATATTCCATGACTTGATACCACGTGCCCAAGGAATGCTACTTCCTCAAGCCAGAACTCGCATTTCTTCAACTTGTCATAAAACTTATATTCACGAAGCTTTTGTTATATCAACCTCAAGTGTTGCTCATGATCTTCACGGCTTTTGGAATAAATAAGAATGTCATCAATAAAGACGACCACAAAGTGATCTAAATATTCCTTGAATACTCAATTCATCATATCCATGAAGGCAGCAGGGGCATTAGTCAATCCAAAGGACATGACTAGGAATTCATAATACCGGTACCGAGTTCTGAAAGCCGTCTTTGGAATATCATCGGTTCTAATCTTCAATTGGTGATATCCGGAACGAAGATCAATCTTTGAAAAGAATTTGGCGCCTTGCAACTAGTCAAACAGGTCATCAATACGTGGCAATGATTACCTATTTTTGATGGTGACATGATTCAACTCCCGATAATCAATACAAAGTCGCATACTCCCATCTTTCTTTTTCACGAATAGAACAGGAGCACCCCAAGGAGAAGTACTAGGACGAATAAAGCCAATGTCTAACAATTCCTGCAGTTGGGTCTTTAACTCCTGAAGTTCAATAGGAGCCATTCGATATGGAGCTTTGGAAATGGGTTTTGTACCCGGTTCAAGGTCGATACAAAATTCAATTTCACGCTCTGGGGGTAGGCTAGGAAGTTCTTTAGGGAATACGTCAGGAATTCATTAATAATAGAAATATCTTTCAAAACTGACGTATTTTTGTTTAGATCCGTGACATGAGCTAAAAAAGCTTGACATCCATTTTTTAATAAACGAATAGCTTTATGGCTTGAGATGAAAGTGATTGATTTTAATGGTTTGGTTGCTTGAATTCGCATAATAGGTTGATTAGGAATATGAAAGCTAACAACCTTACGAAAATAATCAATTTTTGCTTGATGAGTAGTTAACCAATCAATCCTTAGAATTACGTCAAATGCAAGTATTTTCAATGAAATAAGATCGACAGGTAATGTGAGGGTACTGATTTGAACCAAACAAGACTTATAAACAGTGGATGTAATGAAGGTTTCTCCCAACGGATTTTCAACAGATAAGTCATAGTCTAATTTCTCCGGAGTCAAATTTAAACGTTGAGCGCAAGTAGGAGAAATTAAAGAATAGGTAGAACCAATATCAAATAAGGTATATACTTCATTAGAGTTTATGACAAGCTTACCCGTGATGACCTCGTTTGGGTTCCTTGCTTTCTGGGAGGTCACAACCTGTCTTCGGTGAACGACAAAATTGGGCTAGGTGACCTTATCTTCCACAATTATAAAATGCTTTGGACGGCATCGCACAGTTTGGACTGATGTGTCCCTCTCCTCCGCTTTTGAAGCATATGATAGGTGGTTGTTCTCCATCCTTAACAATGGGTGCTGGTGCTGACGTCTTTCCATCATTGTTGAATCTCCTCTTCTTGAAATGTTCGTTCTTATTATTTTGGCCCTGATTACCACTGAAGTGGTTACCATTTCTGGCCTGTTGATTCCCTCCACGCTTGTTGTCACCGCTTCGATGATAGCTCTCACTGTTATTATCATTTTGCCGGTTACTATCTTTTGGTTGGGTTGACTAATTATCACGCTCCAATAACTGAGCACTATTAACAACATCTGAATACAAACACAGTTTATGAGAGATAAGATATTGACGTATCTCAGGTTTTAAACCTCTTAAAAATATTCGCGTCATTCTCTCCTCATTATCAACCAAAGAGGAAGCAAACCGGGACAACTCGGCAAACTTGGCTTCGTACTGCGATACGGTCATGTTGTTTTGTTCCAGCTTGATGAACTCTACCTCTTTCATGTGACGAATACTTTCAGGAAAGTACTTGTCATTGAACAATTCTTGGAACTTCTCCCAAGTCATATTCATTGCGGCAGGTTAAGTACGTTTTACAGATTCCCACCAGTAATCTGCCTCTGCACACAACATGAAGGTGGCAAAGGGAACCTTTTGCTCCTCGGAGCATCCCAAGACATCAAATATCTTGCAGATGTGTTTTATCCATGTCTCCGCCTTAAGTGGTTTTGGCTCTCCAAAAAACTTCGGTGGTCCCAGTTCCTTAAACTGCTTGGCGGTGACCGTCCGAGAGTTGCCAGTATTTCCACCTGCATTTTGGACAGGAGTCACTCTTGCCTAATGTTGCATGAATTGCATAAAGCCTCTGAACATTCCATCGTTCATCATCTGGTCAGTGTTGTTGTTTGTCTGAGGATTTTTGCCTTCTTGATGCACATTATCCTGATTATTGATCTGTGGAGACTCAACGGTCTCCTGTGCACCATTGATATTCTTAACATTCTTGGATGCCATTTTCAAATACTATCACAAAACAAGGGTTAATTAACATATCACATATTATCCCTATACTCTGACCAACCAATTAAATGCAAAATAAACTTAGGTAGGTCATACTAGCGAAGGAATTCCTCGTCTCTCCCCTCCTAGTTCTTGTCTCATATCTTAGCTAGGGACCATATCCCTAAGCTTTGATACCAACTGTGATGCCCCAAAATAGGTATACATCACATATTCTGAGTCGCCAAATACATGGTATAGAATATGAATACAATCTTTAATATACAACAAGAGAGCTGTGAGTTTTAATACAATTATTGTCTTCTAGACAATATCCAATCTCAGAATAAGTCCTTATTACATTTATTGTCACACTATTTAACAGAATAGTGAGGACTACTAATACTATCATCTGGACCGTCACTCCGTTCCCCGACTAGTCCCGGCTACGTTCTCATTTCCTGAAGAGAATAGTGAAAGAAAGGGTGAGCTCAACTAGCCCAGTAAGAAATATTATAACTAAGATAATGCATAATAAATTATCATTAGTCTTCAACAGTGTTAAACTGATAAAATACAATAGACATCAAGTTTAACTGCAGCGGAACATGCAATCCATTAAAAGAGTAAAGTAGAGAATAAAATTTACTATCTTTTATGATTTAAAAAGGTTTTTCATCACTTTTATCGCTGGGACTCCGCTTAATAAATAATCCACATCGTCCCTTCACTACGGCCAAGGATATTCATTAGTATCACAACCACAAATTATCCATGCACTACGGGACAAGGATATTCGTGTATTCATCAATGATCATGATTATGCCAACAACTATCCATCAATGCACTACGGGCCAATGATGACTTTACCACATCATTTGTAACATTACGGTCATGATTACACCAAATAATCCCTGGTCATAATCATACCAAGTCCATCTATGCACTACAGGCCACAAATGACTTTAAACAAAATATAAATATGAGGTACTTCTTTGTAGAGTAAAATTCAAGAATGCTCAGAAGAATATTTCCATGAATGATACTGGATTAAGCGCAAATATCAAGGATATTCCACTAATTTCATGGAGTATAGAAGTCAAAACTTTAACCAACTTAGTATAATAAAGAATGGAATAACAAAAAAAATCACCATGCATGCGGTACTTCGCATAGACAGGTTATTCCAACAGAATAAAAAATAACGGAATCAGGTCCGGCGTAAAATGCACAGATAGGATATTCTAACAGAATAATAAAGACGGAACCAGGTCTAGCGCAAAACGCACAGATAGGATATTCCAACAAAATAATAAAGACGGAACCAGGTCCGGCTTAACACGCACAGACAGGATATTCTAACAGAATAATAAAGACGGAACCAGGTCCGGAGTAAAACGCATAGACAGGATGTTCCAGCAGAATAATAACGAATGGAATAACAACAGAAATCACCAAGTATAGGGTAGACCGCGTATACAGGTTATTCCAACAGAATAATAAAAAATGGAATAACAGAAGTTCTTTTCATGAATATGAAAAAAATAATACCCCTTACCTTGAAAGGAAGAGTACTGGATATAAGAGTAGTGAAGCAGCAGAACACTTTTCTTCTTTCTCTCTATAATTTTCTCTCTCTAGATTTTAAGTGAATTCGTAAGAAATAATGAAGGAATGAGATTCTATTTATAGGAGAATTTAAGGGATACTGTTTAGTCCGTGTGCACCGAATGATTTCACGGATGAATTATTTTGCAGTGGCGTGTGAATGCTAGGCCATGAATTTCAAAGCATTATCAGTAAAGAACAAAACAAGGTGCAATAATACATATATATATATAATTGATCACATAATATAATCACACACCCACACAATTATTATATATATAACAACATATAATAATAACACTCTTTCTACTCCACCCGTGGCTAGACTTTCTTCTCCCATCCATTTCAATACTCCACCAAAATCCACTAACAAATATATATATAAAATACTTCCCTCCTTTCCTACACAAGATATCAACCTAACTAATGGCCACACCTTTTATTATATAAAATAATTTTCTACCGGTTATTTTGAAAAATGGGTAAATGGGGGTCCACAAATATCACAATTACTTCATAAAAATCTCCTCAATATTTTCAATAATATTTATCACCATTATTATAATTCACAATATTAATCGAACAGGTCATTCCCAAGAAAGAGGGGGCTTTCCAATAAGGAATTCTCCCAATTGGCGCGCAATTAGGTGACCAAACCTCTCCTTGACAGAACTTCTAGACATCGTTAATATTGTAAATAATAATATTAATAACTCTGTCATCTCAATTATTGATTTAATAATATATAAATTATTGACAATAATTGAATCAAATAACGTGAGATACTATGCAACAATTACTATAGCAATAATTGAACAAAACTGAGTGACTTCTCACGTAAGCATCAATAATCAATATCGTGTGTTACTATGCAACCACGCGTATTCATGTACTTTTAACACCGGGTGTTTTAATAGTTAACGGTAAAACTTCCACCGTTATTTTTATAAAATATTTTTATCGTTTTCTCAATCCGACAATAATTTCGTTATGGGGTCCACCAATGATTGTGTCGTCGTACGAATATTCCCCGACCAATCGAATATTATATAACAACTTGCGTACTTTATAAAATTTATAAATAATACCCACAACTATAACATTATATCAAGTTTATTCCATAATATTCAAAAATGATATTTATAGAAAATTTATTTTTATTCATAAAAGTTGGGGTCTTACAATAAAACCACCGAACACAAGAAGACCAGCTGGAAGAACAAAAGTAGGGAGGTACAAACACGGATCTGAAATCAAAATTCAAAACAAATGCAGCATGTGTCAAGAAAAAGGACACAACAGGAAAACCTGCAATAATCCACCGGTTTTAAGACAAAAAACCTTGATATAGTACATTTACATTAAGAGTGTAAATACATGTATATATAATTGTTTACTATCATTAACCATAAACCACATGGTTGGTAACATTTTTGATTTTGTACAGTAATCAAAATTTTAATTGATTAATATTTTGATTTCTGAATTCATTATGAGTTGCCAATATAATTGGAAACCCACAAAAGTACACTGTGCACTTGATAATTGTTCCAAATATAAGTTGTAAATTATTTGGTTACTAACATAAAGTCAAATGGTTACCTTATAGGACAATTTGGATACCAACTGCACATCTCAAAAATATATTTAATTTAATGGGTTTATAAATGACCATCATATATAATAATGGAATCTCTTAATTAAAATTTCTTATTCCATCATGATGATAGACTAAAAAAACACATACATTTAACAGTTCATAACATTCGTGATACAAATTTATATCTATTTTGTTACAAACTAAAACAAATATTGTTAACATATATGTATGTTTGGACACCAACATAACATTTCAACTTAAATAACTGATATATACTGATTTTACCAAATTTTATTACAATTTGTTTACTTATAAAAACGTAATATGGTGACCATAACAGTAAACTATTTGGTTACTTATTTGTTATAATAATAAACAAAATATAACAAATAGGTAACCAAATATTTAGATAACAGTCACCAAAACAAATTTTTATGTTAACTAATGTATACTCTCACATATACATTTAACAATAGTTACATGTCCTGATATATTTAACAATAGTTATATGTCCTGATACAATATTGTAAATCTCTGTTTACTATCAAAACATTAGTTGGTTACCCTTTCATACAAATTTGGTTACCAACTGTACATTTCAAAATAATGTAGTAAACACAACCGAAAATAAATCAAATACCAACCAACACACAAAATTACTTCCAATACTGCTATTATAATAAAATATGAAATCCCATCTATATAAGATCCAATAATCATCCTTAATAAACCATACAAAATTGTTGTGTATATTCAAAAAAAACACAAAACACAATTCATAATGACAAAACAACAAGATCTGAACTAATCAAAATCTGGAACAAATCTTCCTGGAAATTCTCTGTCAGTCTCATATCCCTCCAATTGTTTGTTCATTGCATGCATATATAGGTTTGTGCATAACTTCTTCCGATACTGCGCAATGGGGAATGGAATAGAAATTTCATCAAACTTCTGATGAATGACATGTTCAACAAAACAAATTGTGAACATCCCGCAATCACTGTACAAATGCACAAAAGATAACAAAAATCAATACTAGAATCAATCTATAAATAATACATATCAGTTTGTACAGTAACCAAACAATTATATATAAAATTAACCGAAACATAAATTAAAGGTTACCAAAACAAAAATATGTATACCAAAAAACATATTGAAGAAGTAACAGAACAATTATATCGTATTAATCAAACCATGTTTTAATGGTAACTGACACATGATCAACATATTGACCAAACCCGGTTCAGACAACCAATGTATACTACGCAAATACATGGTAACCAAAATAACATACAAAAGTAACAAAAATACCAAATTGAGGGAACAAAGAGTATTTTCCAACTCATAAGCAAACAGTAACAAAAAGCATACTAAATAAGTAACCAAACAATTACATGATAGTAACCAAAAAAGCTATATGATAGTAACCAAAATAGTTATATGATGTTAACCAAATCATAAACAACATATACACTAAAACCAGTTTATTAAACCACGAATAATAGGAAAATGCATGGTAACCCAACCTATTTGGACACTTATTTGTTATAGCAGTCAACAAAATATAACAAATAAGTAACCAAATAGGTATATAACAATAACCATGTACTTATTTTAATAGTAACCAAAGCATAACCATCCTATATATCTAGCAACCTATAATGAAAGTCATATTGTAACAAAATTGAGTGAACAAAAATATTTTCTGAATCATAAGCAAACAGTAACAAAAAGTATACTAAATAAGTAACCAAATAGTTACAACATAGTAACCAAAATAGTTATATGATAGTAACCAAAATAGTTATATGATGGTAACCTAATCATAAACAACATATACGCTAAAACTAGTTTATTAAACCATGAATATTAGTCAAATACATGGAAACCCAACTATATGTAATAATTTAAAAAATGTAAACAATGTAACTCTTACCCCTCGACTTGTTCAAGAACCGTCTCTGCAAATTCCAACTCAATTATATCATCTTCCTCCTTATTTCGATACGGTTCATTGCTAAAGTCAATGTCACACACCTATCCCTCCAAAAACCAGTCTTGTGCAGTAAAGTGGGAAAAATAAATATGTAAGGCTCACAAACATTCGTGATTTTTGTTTACATGGATTTCCTTTTTGGCTGCAGAGAATTGTAAACAGTTAGACGTCTACGATGCACATCAAACGTTAACAAAAACCAATGGTCCGGTGATGACATATGGATGGGGAACAACACAAAGTCAACATTTCTCCATGGTGTGTTGACATTCATAAACAGGCCATGAATGTATTCAGCAACATCACCCTCCCCAGACAATACACTCTTATCTGCATTTTTACTTGAATACTCTTCAAAAAGAGAGGTCATCTTGGCATGGAACCAACAATCCGTAGTCATTGCCCTTATATGCACACTATCAGAATGTCTGGCCAATTTACGGAAATAATATAATGCAACATTGATGTGCTGAACCAAAAAAAACATAAAATATTAATAGTTGTTGAAAAATAACATTATGTAATGAATGTAACCAACACTGTTAACGCTAGTTACTTAAACAACTAAATAATGTAACCATAACTATAAAAACATAATTTGAAAAAAACAACAAACATAAAACATGTATGATAGTAACCAAAACATATATGATAGTAACCAAACAGTTGTAAGATAGTAACCAAACAGTTATATGATAGTAACAAAAATAGTTATATGAAAGTAACAAAACAGTTATATGACAGTAACCAATCTCTTATATCATAGTAACCAAAACATGTTTATATAATAACATATCAGTTTATATGATGGTTACCAAAACATATATAAAACATATATGATAGTAACCAAATAGTTGTATGATAGTAACCAAACAGTAATATGATAGAAACAAAATAGTTATATGACAGTAACAAAACAGTTATATGACAGTAACCAACACTGTTAACGCTAGTTACTTAAACAACTAAATAATGTAACCATAACTATAAAAACATAATTTGAAAAAAAAGAACTTACATCGTCGTCTAACCATTGCCCAGGAGTCTTTAATTTATAAAACAACATTTTTAATGAAATTGGGATAGACCCAAATACTAAAGCAGGTTCGATAATGTCATTTTTCCTAGGGAATTTATCCGTCCTTCAATATAAAAGCATATTGGTATAAACACTGACATTAACAATCACCGTATTAGTATACACACTACCCAAAAACAAATTTATTTGTTTCATAAAAAACTATAACATTGTTAACAGTAAAAAACATACATTTTCCTATTGTTAAGTCCAATTTTAAACCATTGTTCAAACAATGTCTCTTCATATTTTAACGGCATATCCATGCAAAATTTGGGGAATGCAGAAATAGCAGCAACTCTTTGACTAGCACCCGATGCATTAGACGATAACCCAGCCGAACTGCACGTTGGAGTATATAGAGACCGCAGAACAACACTCTTTGCATGTTCACGGACAGGTCTACCACTAGCTTTATCAACTCTCTTCTCCAATTCATCACACTGAACTCCTGTGTAGTCAGAACCATCTCATCAAGTACAGATTTGCTTTCTGTCTCGAATTTATTCCCTTTTTATAATTGACAGAAAATGTAACAAATACAATTTGATTTTCACATAAACACCTGTATTTAACTAATATATGCAATAACAAACAGTTGTAAAAGGATATAAATTGAACAATAACAAACAAATTAAAGAGAACATATCATAATAGAAACAAAAACAAAATAAAACAGTAACCAAACAGTTATATAGTGGTAACCAACACACATTGTTATAGTAACCAACCAATATAATAATAGTAAACAATCCATAATACTAAATAGATATAAATTGCTTATTGTTTATTATATATTTGTTTGGTGAAGAATGTTTACTTGATTACTTTATAATTTTCAAGTGAGTTCTACTGATTTTTTAATACTGGTGGTTACTCATCATATACATTGGTTACCTTCCTGCAACTACTAGTTATTGTACAATGATGTCTCGGTTACTGTATAACATTATACTGTCTAATGCTCTATTAGTTACTGTCTAATGCAGTCTTGTTTCTGCCTCAAATTTATTCCCCTGCTTATATTGACATAAAGGGTAACAATAATATACTTTCTAATGATGTCTTGGTTACTGTGTAACATTATACTATCTAATGCTGAATTGGTTACTGTCTAATGCAGTATTGGTTACTATGAAACATTATACTTGTTATTAACTAATGTTGATTTGGTTACTGTGAAACATTATAATGGTTACTATATATTTATGAGTTGGTTACTGTGTAAAATTGTAACAGTAACCAAAACCTAAAGCATGAATAACAAACAGTTATAAAATGCATATAAATTCAATAATAATATACTATCTAATGATGTCTTGGTTACTGTGTAACATTATACTGTCTAATGTTGTATTGGTTACTGTCTAATGCAGTATTGGTTACTATGAAACATTATACTTGTTACTAACTAATGCTGATTTGGTTACTGTGAAACATTATAATGGTTACTATATATTTACGAGTTGGTTACTGTGTAAAATTGTAACAGTAACCAAAAATTAAAGCATGTACTGGTATAACAGTAACTAAAACCTAAAGCATGTAATCGTTATAACACTAACCTCAGCAGCACCATAAACAATAATTTCTTTCCCAGTGCACTGTCTTAATATGTCAAAAGTTGGCATGTCATCATTCTTGACAATCTATGCAAAATACAAAACAACCAATTAATCATTAAGAAAAATACATCTAACACAAAGCAAAACAAACAAAAATTTCTAACCTTGACATTTTCTTGATCATCATTACTTATTATTTCATGATGTTCTTCAACCATACCACCACGTTCAACTTCATTACCATACTCAAATTCATTCCCATCCTTCTTCTCAACAAAATCCGACACATCATCACCATAATTATTTTTATTTAGTTTTGAACCATCCTCAACAACATGACGGTCTTCAACCATAATATCACCAGCTTCATTTTCAACTTCATTTTTAACATCATCATTCTTCTCATCAGCTTTCAACCCATCATCACCAACCTCATCATCATTATTATTATTACCTTTAGAAACATCATCATCCTCATCAACAACATCATCAGCTTCATCGGCTTCGTCCGCTTCATCATCATCATCACCCTCATCAGAATCAGAATCATCATCAGAATCACTATCAACTTCTTTAACCCCACCATCTTTGATCCCGCGTAACTCATCTCTAATAATTAACCTAAAGTCTCTGCATAGCTGAACGTGTAAAATCTTCATCTCATCCTTAATATAAGCCTGCAATTTTACAACGTCTTTCTTAATTTCAGAAACTTTTTTCTCCAACGGCCGTAACCGTGTATCAATTGCATCTTTAATATCCAATATATCAAATCCAATTTTGTCATCCTTCACCTTTTTTTCAACCTTTTTGTCAGCATCCTTCCCATTGAAAAAGTGAAATCCTCCCAAATCAAGTCGTTCATTATCCTCAGCCGTGGGAATCAAACTTTTTACCCTCAGCTGAAAAACAATAAGTACACTTCATTATAACATCTGTCAAACATTATACAATTACAATAACAAAAAGATAAAATAAAGAATCATAAAACATAATCAATAAACAGAAACATATATACTGGTAACCAAATATATATAAATCAGTAACCAACTAAATGTATAAAGGTAACCTAACTTTGTATATTCTAATAACCAACAACATTTTTATTGTTAACATACACATAATATAATCAGTAACTAAATTAGTATATAAAGGTAACTAACTACTATGTTAATAGTAAACTTCACAAAAATAATCAGTAACCAAATAATTAACTAAAGGTAACCAATTGCATTCTTAGTAGTAAACTGCATACCTGTTCAGAACAAAATACCAGATCATTCAACTTGTCATTTGAAGGGGGCTTCACTAGCTCCTTCCATCTACATAAACGGACATCCGACAGATGCTCGTTGTTGCATATACTGCAAGCTTTGAAAGTTGAAATGGTTTTAACATAAATACTTGAAATACATATGGAACACTATTCAACTTATACAATTTAATATAATGGTCCTTGTAGAAATTATATGTTGAACCACCACTCCTTCCTTTCTTTATATGCCCCTTCAAAACATTTGACAAAGAGTACTTTGTCATTTCAAACGCAATTTTCCCCCAAGAAAAACTGCTAACATCACCATAACATAAAAAATTGACCATTGCCCCATCAATAAAATTTTCAGAAACTGTTGAAAGAATAAAATTAAACACCAAAAAAATTAATGACATCCTAATAGCCTCATCACCGTCATCAAAAATTGCCTTCCAGAATACCCTACTTATACTACTACGAGTAACAGCTTTAGCCCCAAAAAATTTTCCAATAATCAGATTCTGCATACCTTTATATGCACTTATATCATCATTGCCTTGTCATCTCAACCCAGAAATCATACAAAACTCAGGCAACCCAAACCTAACCCTTTTCTCCCCAAACAAAAACCACATCTCACCATCATCCCTTTGATGAACCTCCCTTACAAGAGCATGGTGAATAATCTGTGAATACATTTGATGCTCACCAAACTCCAAAAAATTTCCAAAACATGTTGCCCTAAACTTCTCCAGCTGACTTTCATTCAATTTCTTGGCAATAATGATGGGGACTTCCATGTCACACCAATATATTACTTTTCTAGTGAATTTTCTGTTGCATTCCTCATAGTAAAGATCTCATAACTGTAAATACACAAAACCAGAATTGAACAGTTATTAGTAACCAATATAAGAAAAATTTATACCAAAAACAAAATATACACTAAACCCATTAACCAAATACATACTAAACAAGTAACCGATTAATTCTATGATGGTAACCAAACCATCTTTTAATGGTAACCAATACATAAACAACATATACACTAAACCCAGTTTATTAAATCATGTATACTAGGCAAAAACATATTAAACATAACAACATAACAAGGTAACCAAAGTCCCAACTTAAGAAAACATAAATGGTATCAAAATAATAAGCTTATAGTATCAAAATACATACTAACAAGTAACCAAGTAATTACATGATGGTAACCATAAGCAAACTGAATGTAATCAAGTCAGCATTACGTCACTAACCATATCATGTAATCAATAATAATTTAAGCAAACTGATTATACTAAACAAATACATAGTAAACAAATATAATAAAAAGTAACAAGCAATTTACTGCAATGGAACATTAACATAAATCAAATAATACAAAATACTAACCAAACTGTAATATGGTAGTAACCAAAACCTGATATAACAGTAACCAAAATATAATATCACAGTAACCAAATACATACTAATAAGTATCCAAATCATTATAAGTTTACAGTAACCAAATATATAAATATATACTAATAAGTAACCAAATAATTATGATTTTACAGTAACCAAATACATACTAATAAAAAATCACAGTAACCAAATACATACTAATAAGTAACCAAACCATAAAAGTAACACACTAATATAATATCACAGTAACCAAATACATACTAATAAGTATCCAAATCATTATAAGTTTACAGAAACCAAATACATACTAATAAGTAACCAAATAATAAGCTTACAGTAACCAAATACATACTAATAAGTAACCAAATAATTATATAATGGTAACCATAAGAAAGTTTAAATTAACACACCTTTAAAATTCTCTATGTTGGAATTATATTCTGGATAAGCACTTGACCTTTGGCCTTAACTACAGGAACATCAACTCAGAATCTAACTGCACTTGAGTATGCTTGATATCACTATGTATCACCAGCCTATTCTCATTATTACTCGATTTCTGACCTACATCCTTTTTCTTCCCCCTCCTATCCACAGCAAACTTCTTCACGTCCTTGACAGAATCACGCTCCGATATTCTCTTCCTCTTCCTATCCTTCTTCCTTGTATCAACCATTCTATACAAAATATAAAAAATAACACAAATCCACACAACAATCAATACTACATTCAACTGATAAACTACATTAATATATAATACGTTAAACTATATCAAAATAACTGACCTGAAAATATACAAAACCAGAATCGATAACGAAGAAGAATAAATCAACTAGAACACTGTCTAATCACGAAAACAAGTAACAACGATGGTGACGAAAACAAAACGAAAACAAAATGGATATGAACTTCGATAACGATCAATGGAGAATACTGAAAGACGAAGGAAAGAGAAAAGGGGGTTTCAGGGAACACTGTGTAATCACGAAAACAAGTAACAACGATGGTGACGAAAACAAAACGAAAACGAAATGGCTATGAACTTCGATAACGATCAATGGAGAATACTGAAACACGAAGGAAAGAGAAAAGAAGTTTTCAGCGTGTAAAGCGTCTTAAGACGAAGACGAAGAGTCCTACAGAGACAATAGATGGCGGTTATCACGCATTTCAAAAATCATGCCCCCATTAATATTATTAATCTCTTAAATTAAGGACTCATAATTATAATAATATTATAAATAAAATTAAAAATATGTTTTGTAATTATTTTATGGATGTAAGATTTTTGTAAATATTTTCTAAAAGGTACTAACATATGTAATTTTTCCTAAAAACTTGAAGAGTATATTTAGAGCTTACCAATACTCCTTCAGAGAGCCCAAGTTAAGGCCCAGATTGATATGCTAAGCCTGGGTTGGTATATATCATAATGAAAATTCTAGGCGGACATTGCCTTGGCTGTACAGGCATAGCTTTTACATGTATCCAAATGACATCCAAAACACTTTATTCTGTAAAAATTCCAGTTCCAATAAATCTTATAAATTATTTGGGAGACATTTAAAAAAAAAAAAAAAAAAAAATTGGACCGGTCGCAAGACCGGTCGCCAAAGCAATGTCAGCGTAGAATTACTCATATCATAAATAGTTTAGCCTTTCACTTGATCCAACCTTGACTCTGATTTGACTTGCTCCACTCTAATTTACGGGATCAAAATTCCATCTCATTTTGATGCAATGATTTGTACTCTTTCTTTTTCATATTATTTGATTATTGTTGATTTTTTAAAGTCAATTTAAGAGTTTTTTAAATTTAAAATTAACATAAATTCTTTTAATTTTAATCAGTACACCGATGAACATTGTAAACTGTTTAAAAAATATTATTTATTATAAGTTTTATTATTTCATAATTTTTATTGAATCGTCTCATTTTTGAGTTTGAAAATTTTATAAATTGACTTTCAAAAGTCAATAATAATTACTCCCCCGTCCTAAATTAATTGCTCAGTTTTGATTTTTTTAAGTCAAATTGACTATTTTTAGAATTAATAATTAAGCATATATAAATATATTTCTAAAATTATAAAAATTGGAGTTAGTAATAAATTGTATATACTTTCTTTTGGTTATAATTTCTTTACCCATATTTTAGAAAAAATAGTAAAAAGATTAGTTTTAAAAATAGTCAATTTGATTTTAAAAAATCAAAACTGAATAATTAATTTGGGACGGAAGAAGTATATGATTAATTGATTAGTCGTCTTTACCCTCAACTCAGGGAGGAGTCACATTTGGACTAGTGTTGACTCCAACCCCCACTAATTTTTTTTAAAATAAATTTTAAGTATTTGGTCTATTGGTAATATTATACAGTTCGGGGGTTAATGAATAAAACTTTTCAAGTAATGTAATACACACTCTTGAATTTATGCTCATATTCAATTTCTAGATATACAATGTTCCGTTTAAGCATCATCATATCAAGGGTTGTATTCTCCTTTTATCTGCAACTTTTGATTTACATGTTAAAATTAAATAAAAACTAAATATATTTAACTTACACATGAATCGGTTAATATCTACGAAACGAAAGCGGTTGAATCAGAATGTCAAATCTACAAATAATATAACGAACACAGCTATTACAATCACTCGTATAAATACTTCTCGTCAATATAGAGTTATTACTAGCAACAATACGAACGAACTCAGGAGTTCACACCAAGTACACCCAAATCAACTCATGAAAACTTAAAAATACTAGAGAGATTATTTAGAGAGAAATACATTTGAGAAAAAATAATATGTTATTTTTTTTAGCCCTACACTCTACATGAATTAATATTTAACAATAAATCTCAATGAATATGAGATAAGTCTACAACGGACTAAATTATTTTATATAGTCTTAACCATATTATTATTTATAATACTTCCAAATGATATGGGACTTTCTTAATTTCAATTGGGTTATCCAATATTCATACTCAAGTTGATGTTCAGGATCCATGGGTCCGACCCGGATCAATTACTAACACATGTTCTATTAATAATAATAATAATAATAATCTTTTTTTAATAAAAAAAATTCCCCATCACATGCAAATTATGATATTAGAAATTAACAGTAAATATAAATAAAAGAAATATGGCTAAGTGTATCTTTTACTGACATGATTTTAATTTTTAATTTTTTTAATGTTCGAAATTGTTAAACTCAAAATGACTCGAAAGAATATTATTAGATCAATAAATTAAACCTTATAGATTTAATTTGATTTGAACCTCAAATTAAAACCGAGTTGTGGGCTTATAGAAAAAATATCCAGACTCCGATGGTAATTATCCATAAGTGCACAGTTAATTACAAACAAACAGTTTTTCCGGGCCATAATCGATGCTCGAATTCAAGCTTATGTCACTTGGCATATTAATTATGTGGGAGCTTAATCTAATTGACTTATGTTTTTTTTATTCTTTTTGGTTTCCTATTTTTAAACAAGGAAGATCTTAATTTATTATGATGATTTAATTCTTATGAAAATTCTAAATCAGGACTCCTATTTTAAATCGGTCTTGGACGAGTTATGGCAAGGAGTAAGGTCGTAAACGAATCAAACAGTTCGGGCTCGACTCATAAAAATACGAGCGTAACTCGGATTCGTTAATAATATGATACAAATCTGAACATAAAAAATACTTCTAATAAAAATATGAGTAGAATTTGAGTATAGTTATACTCGACTCGTTAAATATTCAAACTACTTGAATTCTCGATTGTAATACGATACATACTCGATTGATACAGAATTGATTAGATACTCGATACATTCTCTTATAATGTATACAAAATTAAATCAAATTAGGATAATTAATTATTAATATTTATTTTTATTTAATTGTGATTTTATATTTATAAAGTGTAATAGTAAATATATTTTCTCATTTCTATGTAAAACAACAAATTCAATTTATAATTATATTTATTATAAAGCTAGTTATTATGTGGAGACTCGAATTCGAACTTGAATTTGAAGTTTGCGAGTACTTTGAATATAATTTGATCCGATTCAGATAGAATTCGAATTTGAGTCGAATTTTTTAAATACAATTCGAGTTCGAGTATGACTTTAATATTTCGAGTTAAATTCGAACAACTTTCTGTTCGCTTCAATTCAACTCGTTTACACCCTTAGCAAGACGGTGTGGGAGACCATAAATACAACCATATACTAAGTAAAAATACACATACATACACAATATTAATATATTATTATATTAACTTTAAATCCTAATGCTTCTACGGTTAATCGCTTTTTTATCAAAAACTTTATATTGAATTCTCACATAAGAGGGTTCTCCGTCACCGGTATTTCACTTTAATATTTGAACGAAATCAATCGAAATCTCACAAAAATGTATAAAATAATAAATAAATAAATAAATAATAAAAAAGTTGACGCGTTTCCACCCGCACCACCATCATTTCGGAAAGAGGAGGGACCATATCAGAAGTACCAGTATTAATAAAATAAATATATTTACTACTATTTAGTCGGTTGAGTTATAATGCATGATATAATATTCCTTTTAAAAGTAATCGTTTTGACATAATATTAATTAATTTATATTATGTCAAAACGATTATTACTACTCTTTTTAGAAAATATTAAATAAAATATATATTGATGTGAGTGAGATTTTATAAAAATATTATTATTTTTATTTTAAAAAATAGTAATTCTCTAATATAACGACTATATCATTTCTCAATTAAAATGTAATTTCTCCCATTTGTGCTGTGAAATTATAAAGAGAATGATGATAAAAGGTTTATATTGGGAAATAATATATTGTTTTATCACTCTCTCTCTTATATACTTATTGAAATTGGATAATAATAATAATAAAAATGATAAATTAGCTAGAAATTAATACCAACAAATTAAATGCAGATTGTTTGCATGTATAGACATGCATATAATTAGTAGGTGGGTTTGGAATAGGGCTGAGCAATGAACCAAATTAGAATCGAAATTGTACCAAAAATCGCACACCGCACCAATTAAAATCATACCAACGGTTTCGGTGTATGTGACGGTTTTAGGTGAGTTGAAAAACTAAATTTATGATTTCGGTTTGGTTCCTAGTCAAAATCACACACATAAAACCGAAATCGCACCAAATAATCATCATGCTTTCTCAAATTTGCTACAAGTATATATAATTTCTCTATTATAAATATTCTCCTCATTTTATTTTAGAAGACAGATATTGCAGGGTTGAATGAAGAATAAATAATATCAATTATATTTGCAAATCAAGAGTGGCTTGATATTTACTAAATCAAATGTGATAACATAGTATTAATCAATCATATAATTGTTGATGCCTAGAACTATTTTGCTAAATTAGCTCCATGATTGTATTCACTGCGTAATACATTTGCGTGAATGATTTTGCTAACTATTTTACGGGTTTGTTAATTGGTTTTGAAACCGAAACTGTACCAAATAAAACCAAACCGCACAGTTCAAAACCGCACCGCACCAATCACAAACGGTTTCATGTGCGATTTTAGATTTTTCAAACCGCACCTAAACGGTTTCGTGTGTGATTTGAGTTTCAAACCGCACCAAACCGTACCATGCTTACCCCTAATTTGGAGAGAGAAATATATTTATTGGAATGTGAGAATAATAATAAAAATAATTTAGAGAATTGATAGAACTAGCGAGGAATAATTAATGTTTTGGTCATAAAAAAGTGAATAAATACTTCAATTAACAAGTAATTTATAAGGGCAATTTAGGTAAAAAAATATTATTAATTAGTGTGCCAAAATTAATTAAGACATTTAATATGGGACAAAACGAGTATATTTTTAGTAATAGGCAATATTTAATAAGAAATTGTTAAATTAACAACTGAAAATATTATTTTTACAACAAAAGTGTCGCAATAGATCCTATAGCGACAGTTTTTATCGTCGCAATACATCTATAGTGACACTTTTATTGTGAAAATAACAAAAAATGTTGTTGATTTAACAATTTCTTATTAAATATTGGCTACTACATGTCTTTCTTCCATAACCTAAACTAACTCTTCATTCATCTTAAATTCAATTGGATTCAAGATTTGACTTATAGTACGCACCCCATTAAATGATATAGTATTTTTTAATCACTTCATGTATTTTATCTCATTTTTTAGATACAAAAAATATCATCACTTTATATAACCTTTCGGGGTTAATAAGGATAAATTTAAAAAAAAATATTTTTTTTCTCTATTTTTGATTTTTTAATACGTATACAATTTATATTTTATTTATCCTTTTGTACACAGAAGAAATAATAGAATGTATTTTTATAAACTATCCAACTAAACCGGTGATTTTATATTAACTTGTGGAATCAAAATCCTAACAAGACATAGATGTGATTTGGGTCATAGTTTATTACCATGGATTTCGTTACTGGTCTTCTCAAGGTTTCTCAAGGCATAGGTGCGATTTGGGTCATTGTTGATAGATTGACCAAGTCTGCTCATTTCTTACCGATACGAGAAACTTATACACTTGAACGTCTTGCTAGTATGTATATAAACGAGATTGTAAGATTGCATGGTATGCCAGTATCCATAGTTTCTGATCGAGACCCAAGATTCACTTCAAGATTTTGGGTTAGTTTGCAAAAAACTATGGGCACGGATTTACGATTTAGTTCGGCATATCATCATCAAACGGATGGGCAGTCGGAAAGGACTATTCAAACTCTTGAAGATTTATTAAGATTTTGTGTCCTTGACTTCAAGGGGGGTTGGGATAAGTTCTTACCATTGGTGGAGTTTTCCTACAATAATAGTTATCAAGCAAGTATTGGCATGGCTCCATTTGAGGCGTTGTATGGAAGAAAGTGTCGTTCTCCAGTATGATGGGATGAGGTGGGTGAAGCAACATTGTGGGGACCGGATTTGGTACGTATGACTACGGAAAAGATTCAAACGATCCGATAACGTATAAAAATCTCATAAGATCGACAAAAGAGTTATGCTGATCTTCATCGAAAGGATTTGGAATTCAATATTGGAGATCATGTGTTGTTATGTGTTGCTCGATGGAAAGGAGTTACAAGATTTGGAAAGAGAGGAAAGCTCAATCCTCGATTCATTGGTCCATTTTTAATCCTCGATCGAGTAGAAACTGTGGCCTATAGACTCGTCTTACCGCCAAATATGTCTCGTGTTCATAACGTTTTTAACATATCTATGTTACGTAAATATGTGAAAGACCCGAACCACATTATTGAATTAGAACCAGATGAGATAGAGGAAGATTTAACATATGAAGAGGTATCTGTTAAAATCTTGGATAGGAAGGATCATATTCTACGCTCTAAAGTTATACCTCAAGTCAAAGTTTGGTGGAGAAACCACGATGTTGGAGAAATGACCTGGGAATTAGAATCTGAAATGAAATCAAGGTATCCTCACCTCTTCGACATACCAGGTACGCACCCTAATTTCGAGGACAAAATTTCATAAGAAGGGGAGGTTATAAGACCCCAACTTTTATGAATAAAGATTAATTTCTCTCGAAATATATTTTTGAATAGTATGGTGTAGATATTATATAATGTTGTAGTTGTGGGTAATATGTACAAATTTTGCAAAGTAAGCAAGTGGTTATATAATATTCGATTGGTCGGAGAATATTCGTACGACGGCACAATCATTGGTGGACCCCACAACGGAAGTATTGTCGTAGTTAGAAAACGACATAATTATCTTTTTATAAAAATAACGGCGTAAGTTTTACCGTTAAACTGTTGAACTACCCGGTAGTAAAAGTACAGTAATACGCGTGGTTACATAGTAGCACACAGTATTGATTATTGATGCTTACGTGAGAAGTCACTCAGTTATACTCAATTATTGTTACAGTAATTGCTACATCATATCTCTAATATTATTGATTCAGTAATTGTTACAGTATCATCTACATAATATGTTATATTATTAAATCAATAATTAAGACGACAAAGTTATTCATATTATTAAATTGCAATATTGACAATGTCTAGAAGTTCTGTCAATGAGAGGTTTGGTCATCTAATTGTGCGCCAATAAGAAGAAATTCTTATCTGAAAGCCCTCTCTTTCTTGGGAATGACCTGGTTATTAAATTTTATGAATTATACTATTAATGATGAATAAGTTCGTGTTAATTAAAGATGAATTGGATAGTTCCATTGTGTTGAAATTATTAGTGTTAGTGAAAATTGACATTTATTTCAATAATAATTGATGTCTGGAGGTTATACTGACCAGTCGGGTAATTAATCGGATAAATGAACAATTAATTATTATTAATTCACATGATTATAACTATTTATTTACATGTGTGTACTATTGATTCACATTCTTGTACTATTAGCGGAGTTGGTGCAAGATTGATAATACTTGCATGACTAAGTTAAAATGGAGGTATAGATGGAGGTACTATACTGTAATTCATATTTTCACATGATTATAATTATTGATTCACATGATTGAACTATTGATTCACATTATTTACTATTAGGGGAGGTGGTGCAAGTTTGATAATATTTGCAGGACTAAATTAAAAATAAAAGAAAAGTTGAAGGTATTGTACTGTAATATTTCGAGCTCTAAAACGTGCAATTATCAAAACTATATTTTCCTATAAATAGAAGCTCATTCTTCCTTCATTTCTCACCAATTCACTAAAGCTTTAGAGCAATTATTATAGAGAGAAATTATAGAGAAAAAGAAGAAGAGAAGTCTACTACTTCACTATTTCAATATCCAGTTTCTTCTAAGGTAAGGGGTATTATTCTTTCGTATTCATGAAGAGAATTATTTACTTTCAATACTCGTATGATCTGTTATTCCATTCTTTATTATTATGTTGGAATAACCTCTCTATGCGAAGTACCGCATACATGGTGAAATTCTTCTGTTATTCCATTCTTAATTTTTCTTTTGGAATAACCTGTCTGTACGGTCTATCGCATGCCTGGTGAATTCTGTTGTTATTCCAGTCTGTAATACTCTGTTGGAATATCTTGTCTGTGCGGATTACGCATGACCTAGTTCCATTCTTTATTATTCTGTTGGAATATCCTGTCTGTGCGGATTACGCATGACCTGATTCCATTCTTTATTATTCTATTGGAATATCTTGTTTGTGCGATTTACGCATGACCTAGTTTCATTCTTTGTTATTCTGTTGGAATAACCTGTCTGTGCGGATTACGCACGCTTGATGAATTCTTCTGTTATTCCATTCTTTATTTTTCTGTTGGAATAACATGTCTATGTGGATTACCACATGCAGGGTGAATGATCCTTCGTATTCATTCATTATTAAATTGTGGATATGATCTGTCTACGTGGATTAGCGCATGGCGGGCGAAAATCTATTTGCAGTTTCATATATTCTATTATACTCAGTTGATTAAAGTTTTGGCTTCTATACTCCATGAAATTAGTAGAATATCCTGGATATTTTCGCTTCATCCAGTATCTTTTCATGGAAATATTCTTCTGAGCATTCTTGAATTTTACTCCACAATGAAGTATCATGTTGACAATTTGGACATTTTTGATTTCTGGATAAACTAAAATTTTAAATCTTTAAAATTTATCCTTGAAATTGTTTTATTGAATTATTATGTCATTGTCATCATCCTCATGCTTAGATTGTGATGAAAGTCATCTTTGGCTTACGTGCATAGATGGACTTGGTATGATTATGACTAGGGATTATTCGGTATAATCATGACCTGAAATGTTATAAATGATGTTGTAAAAGTCCTCAATGGCCTGTAGTGCATTGATGGACAGTTTTTGGTATGATTATGACTGAGGATTATTTGATATAGTCATGACCATTGATGATTTAATGAATATCATTGGCCCGTAGTGCATGGATGACTGGATGATGTGGTTTATTTATTAAGCTGAGTCTCAGCGATAAAAATTGGTAAAAATATTTTAAATCATATAAGATAGTAGATATCATGCTCTACTTGACTCTTCTAATGGATTGCTTATTCCGCTGCAGTTAAACTTGATATCTATTGTATTTTATCAGTTTAATATTGTTGAAGAATAATGATAATTTATTATTCATTATCTTAGTCATAATATTTCTTACTGAACTAGTTGAGCTCACCCTTTTGCTCTCATTGTTCTCTTCAGGAAATGAGGACGTAGCCGAGACTAGTCGGGGAACGGAGTGATGGTCCGAGATGGTGTATTAGTAGTCCTCACTATTCTATAAAATAGCGTAACAATAAATATAATGAGGACTCTATTTGAGAGTGGATATTGTCTAGAAGGCAATATTCCTATTTAAACTCTCAGCTATGTTTTGTCGTATATTACACAACGGTTGTATAATTAAGTTTGTATTTGTATTCTGTACCATGTATTTGACGACTCAAGATGGGTGATGTATACCTATTTTGGGGGCGTCACTGTGACGCCCCCAAAAGAGGTATACAACACCCATTCTGAGTCGCCAAAATACATGGTACAGAAACAACTACAACTTTATTAATACAATTGTATTGCAAAATACGACAACACGTCAACTGTGAGTTTAATTACAAATATTGTCATCTAGACAATATTCACACTTAAATAAGTTCTCATTATAATTATTGATACACTATTTTATAAAATATTGAGGACTACTAAAACAACTTCTAGAACCATCATTCCACACTCCGACTAGTACTCGCTATATTCTCGCCTCCTAAGAAGAAAAAATGAAACAAAAAGGAAAAGGGTGATTTTAACTAGCCCAGTAAAGAATATTATGACTAAGATAATATAGAAAAAATTATCGTTAGCCCTCAACAGGGAAAATCTGAGATAATATAATAGACAACAAGTTTCAGATCAATATTCACAGCGAAAATAATAATTCATAGAAGAGTTACGTAGAGAATGAAATCTACTATTATCTATGAATTTAAAAGTCCATCATCAATATTTTATCCCTGTAATATCAATCAATATACATCTTGAATCAAATATTTATCTTTGCACTATATGCCAAAGATATTCATCCGTCGGTCATGTTCATCTCAACATCTGTTCATCTTTGCACTACGGGCCAAATATATTCATTAGAAAATCATTCATCTTTGCACTACATGCAAAATATATTCAGTAATATAATCATTTAGGACTGAGGATGATGAAAAATATTTTAAAGAAAACGAATCTAGTGAAACAAAAGAACAAATATTAAGGATTCGTACTTTAAACAATCTCAGTTCAAAAATACTTCATAAATAACCATAATTGAGTAAAATTAAAGAATGATTAAAACATGGATAGAATCAAAGCTAGTATCCATAATAGATATTTTGAATAAAAAAATGAAAAATCTAATTTCTCTGTGAATAGTGTCGTATTCGTGAATAGTGCCGTATACGTAAATAATAATTCCGACACTAAAAGATAAGAATTTCACAAGAAAAATCTTACCAATATTCTGGCATAATGATATTGAAAGAAATAATATCATTTTTTTTTAAAAAAAATATCCCTTACCTCGTAAAGACAGTACTTCTGACTGAAATACTAGATATAGTGCTGAAGGAATCTTGCACCGTATAACAACACTCAAAGTATCAAAATATGCTCGATAATATAGAGAGAAAAAGAGAGAAAAAACTTGTTTCTAGTGTGATTTTCAATTTTAACCTAAGCACCCTATTTATAAGAAAATGCTTAGAACACCAAAGCAGAAAATTTAATAAAATATCAATATATTTATATAAATTTTCCTTAGCCCACTTTTTTTTGGTCAATACATCATCCATACAAGTGAAAAAATCACCAAAAACGTTTTTCTAAACAAAAATATTTAAAACTCTAAAAATTGATTCAGACACGATATACCGGAACTTCAATAATTCACAATAAATAGCCCTTTTATCAGAAAAATTTGAATCTTATGTCCATTCCATGGGAAATTCAATTCTCTACAACTTTGTAAGTTTAAGTTTTTCTAATTTCCAAATAGAAATTGACCGAAATCCACATACGGATGATTTTACAGGCTATAATCAAATTTTAGTCAAAAAATGGGGCCCACAAACATTAAAAACAAGTTTTAAATATTTTTAGTAAAAAAAATATTATTCCTCCTCATATATTCATATATCCCACATTCATTGTAAAAAATATCACCATTATTATATTATTAAAATATAATAATATATTTAAATGAATTATTTTATCAGAAAAGATAAAATATCAATTTTTCAACAATTGTCACTTTAAAATTTTCTCCATCTATATCGACATAAAATGAATATTTTCCTTATTACATAAATCAATAATTAATTATTCACAAATAATATTACAGAATCACTATATCGACAATCAGGCCGTTCTCAGGAAAGAGGGGGTTTTTCAATAAGGATTTCTCCTTACTGGCGCGCAATTAGGTGACCAAACCTCTACTTAGACAGAACTTTCTAGACATTGCCAATAATACTATCTAATAATATTACTCAAATAATATGAATAATTGATCTGATAATGGAAAATACTGTGTAGTGACAATTATTAAAACAACAATAATATAAAATATCAACGTAGCAATTATTGAATCAATAAAATAAAATATTGAACGATAATTACTGTAACAATTATTGAGTAGTGCCTTCTTACGTAAGAATCAATAATTGGTGCAATACCGTGTGCTACTGTGTTTTAACCACTGGGTATTCTAACAGTATTAATGGTAACAACTACGTCGTTATTTAAAAACAACTTATACTTGTCGTTTTCTTCATCCAATCGCTTTCCGTTATGGGGCCCACACAAGGCTGCACCGTTGTACGAATATTCCCCGACAGTAAGAATATTCCACGACCAAACGAATATTCCCTGACAACAATGAATATTTTATAACCACTTGCTTATTTAAAATATTTGCGCATTTTACCCATAACTAACCACATTAATCAAATCAACCCTTACTATTTCAAAATAATAAATAGAGGAAATTCAATTTCATTTATAATAAGTTGGGGTCTTACAACCTCCCCTTCTTATAAAATTTCGTCCTCAAAATTGACGTACGTACCTGGTGTTTCGAAAAGGTGAGGATACCTCGCTTTAATTTCCGTTTTCAATTCCCAGGTCATTTCCTCAATAGCATGGTTCCTCCACAAAACTTTGACTTGTGGTATGACCTTTGTACGTAGGACATGCTCCTTTCTATTCAAGATCTTGACAGGTACCTCCTCATATGTTAAGTCTTCGGCTATCTCGTCCGACTCTAACTCAATAACGTGGTTCGGGTCTTTCACATATTTACGAAGCACAGATATGTGAAAAACATTATGAACACGAGACATGCTTGGAGGTAACGCGAGTCTATAAGCCACATTTCCTACTTGGTCAAGAATCTGAAATGGACCAATAAATCGTGGATTGAGCTTTCCTCTTTTCCCAAATCTTGTAACTCCCTTCTATGGAGCAACACGCAACAATACATGATCCCCAATACTAAATTCCACTTCCTTTCGATGAAGATCCATATAACTCTTTTGTCGATCTTGTGCCGTTTGTATACGTTGTCGAATTATTTGGATCTTTTCTGTAGTAATACGTACCAACTCTGGTCCCAACAATGTTGCTTCACCCACCTCATCCCAACATACTGGAGAGCGACACTTACGTCTATATAATGCTTCGAATGGAGCCACACCTATACTTGCCTGATAACTGTTGTTGTAGGAGAATTCCACCAATGGTAAATACTTATCCCAACTCCCTTTGAAGTCTAGGACACAGAGTCTTAATAGATATTCAAGAGTTTGAATAGTCCTTTCTGATTGTCTGTCCATTTAAGGATGGTATACCGAACTAAATCGTAAATCCGTTCTCATAGCTTTTTGCAAGCTAACCCAAAATCGTGAAGTGAATCATGGGTCACGATCCGAAACTATGGATACTGGCATACAATGCAATCTCACAATCTCATTTACATATATACGAGCAAGACGTTCAAGGGAATAAGTCTCCCGTATCGGCAATAAATGAGCAGACTTAGTTAATCTATCAACAATAACCAAAATAGCATTTATGCCTTGAGAAACCGTGGGAAGACCCGTAACAAAATCCATGGTAATGTGTTCCCACTTCCATTTTGGAATCTCAAGTGGTTGCAAGGGACCCTTTGGCACTTAATGCTCCGCCTTTACACGTTGAAAATTTAAACACCTCGAGATAAACTTCACGATCTCTCTCTTCATATTGTTCCACCAAAATGTATGTCGAAGATTGCGATACATTTTGGTACTTCCAGGATGGATTGCAAACGGTGTATTTTGTGCCTCTATCATGATCTTGTACTTCAAAACAGAGTCGTTAGGAACACAAAGTCTGGAGTTGACTCGAAGTATTCCTTCTTCATCGATTCTTGCCTCAGGGATAACACCTTTTTATACTTTCTTCTTCATACACATCAGCTCCGGGTCTATGGCTTGAGCAACTTTAACTTTTTCGATTAAAGTCGGTTCTATGCGTATACTTGACATCATCGCATGGGTCATCGGAGTCTTGAATTCTATCTTCATCTTTTGTAAATCACACAAAATAGGCCTTTGTATTAACAACATCGCACTCGTTCCCGCATATGATCTTCTACTCAACACGTCAGCTACCACGTTCGCTTTTCCAGGATGGTATTAAATAGTGTGGTCGTAATCTTTCAACAGCTCGAGCCAACGTCGTTGCCGCATGTTAAGTTCCTTTTGGGTGAAGAAATATTTAAGGCTTTTATGGTCTGAATATATCTCCACTTTCTCCCCATATAGATAGTGCTTCCAAATCTTTAGCGCGAAAACGACTGCTGCCAACTCTAGATCATGAGTAGGATAATTCCTCTCATATTCTTTAAGTTGTCGCGAGGCATAGGCTATGACTTTCCCATGTTGCATGAGAACACACCCTAACCCTTTGCCCGAAGCATCGCTGTAGATAACAAATCCATCCTAACCAGATGGTATTGTTAGAACAGGTGCCGAAATGAGTCTCCTCTTGAGCTCTTGAAAACTCTTTTCGCATTCCTCGCTCCATACGAATTTTGTATCCTTTGGAGTCAACTGAGTTAACGGAGTAGCGATTCGAGAAAACCCTTCCACGAATCTTCGATAATAACCAGCTAAGCCCAGAAAGCTACGAATTTCGGTCACCGTCTTCAGTTGCTCTCAACTTTGTATTGCCTCAATCTTCACCGGGTCGACAAATACTCCATATTTTGACAACACGTGTCCAAGGAATGCTACTTCCTCAAGCCAGAACTCGCATTTCTTCAACTTAGCATAAAGCTTATTTTCACGAAGCTTTTGGAGTACCAGCTTCAAATGGTGTTCAAGATCTTCACGACTTTTGGAATATATGAGGATGTCATCAATAAAGACAACAACGAACTGATCCAAATATTCCTTGAATACTCGGTTCATCATATCCATGAAAGCCGCAGGAGCATTAGTTAATCCAAAAGACATGACTAAGAATTCATAATGCTCGTACCGAGTTCTAAAGGCAGTCTTTGGAATATCTTCAGTTCTAATCTTCAGCTGATGATATCCAGAACGAAGATCGATCTTTGAAAAGAATTATGCTCTTTACAACTGGTCAAACAGGTCATCAATGCGAGGTAACGGATACCTATTCTTGATGGTGACATGGTTCAATTCTTGATAGTCAATACAAAGTCGCATACTCCCGTCTTTCTTCTTCACAAATAAAACAGGAGCACCCCAAGGAGATGTACTAGGACGAATGAAACCAATGTCCAATAACTCCTGTAGTTGGACCTTTAACTCCTGAAGTTCAATAGGAGCCATTTGATATGGGGTTTTAGAAATAGGCTTTGTACCAGGTTCAAGATCAATAAAGAATTCAACTTCACGCTCTGGGGGTAGACCGGGAAGTTCTTCAGAAAATACGTTAGGAAATTTACTAACAACGGGAATATTATTCAAATCTGACGTGACTTTATTCAAATCCATAACATGGGCTAAGAAAGCTTGACATCCGTTTTTCAATAAACGAATAGCTTTATGACTTGATATGATAATGATTAATTTTAGTGGTTTAGTTGCTTGAATTCGTACAACAGGTTGGTTAGGAATATGAAAACTAACAACCTTACGAAAATAATCAATTTTGGCATGATGAGTAATTAACCAATCAATCCCTAAAATCACATCAAAAGCAAGTATCTTTAAAGAGATAAGGTCAACAGGTAATGTGATGGTGCCAACTTGGATCAAACAAGATTTATAAATAGTGGATGTAATGAAAGTTTCTCCTAATAGAGTCTCCACAGATAAATCAAAGTCTAATTTCTCCAGAGTCAAGTTTAAACGTTGAGCACAAGCAGGATAGATAAATGAATGGGTAGCACCGGTATCTAGTAAGGTATAAACTTCGCAAGAATTTATGATTAACTTACCCGTGATCACCTCGTTTGGGTTCCTCGCATTTTGACCAGTCACGAAAAACGCTCTTCCATGAACCGTTGACTTTGACTTTTCTGGGACAGCCTTTTGAGTCACCATCCCCATTGGACTTGGTTTCGCTACCATACAATCTCGAGCGATATGTCCTTCCTTTCCATAATTATAGCATACCTTGAACTGTGTGGACAGTTTGGGCTGATATGTCCCTCTTTTCCGCATTTATAGCATACGACTGGTGGTCGTTCTCCTCCCTTAGAACCAGTTGCTGCTGGTGCTGATGTCTTCACATTGTCATTGTTGAACCTCCTCTTTTTAAAATCTCCCCCCGACTCGCTTCTTCTATTTTCATGGCCATGATTACCACCAGAGTGGTTACCGCTTTTGTCCGTATTTTTTTTTCTCCGCTAGTTATCGTTGTTCTGATGACTGCTGTCACCGGTATAATCTTGGTTGTGGTCCCTCGGTTGAAAGTACTCGTTATCTCGCTCTAATAATTGAGCCCTGTTGACAACATCTGAATAGAGAGAAAATTTATGAGAAATGAGATATTGACGTATGTCGGGTTTCAAACCTCTCAGAAACATCCGCGTCATACGTTCCTCATTCTCCACCAAATGAAGTGCAAACTAAGATAACTATGCAAACTTCGCCTCGTACTGGGACACTGTCATGTTATTTTGTTCTAGTCTAATAAACTTCACTTCCTTCATATGACGAATACTTTTAGGAAAGTACTTGTCATTGAACAGTTTTTGAAACGTCTCCCAAGACATGTTGAGTGCGGCTGGATGGTTACGCTTCACAGATTCCCACCAATAATCTGCCTCATTACGGAACATAAAGGTGGCGAATGGAACCTTCTGTTCCTCCGTGCATCCCAAGACATCGAATATCTTGGTAATTTTCTTGACCCACGTCACCGCCTTAATCGGATCCGGCTTTCCCCAGAATTCTGGTGGTCCCAACTCTTTGAACTGCTTGGTAGTGACAAACCGTGTATTGCTATCATTTCCTCCTGTATTTTGAACACGAGTCTCCCTCGTATGATTTTGCATGAACTGCAAAAAGCTTCTAAACATTCCGTCGTTCATCGTCTGATCAGTGGTGTTGTTTACAAGAGGAACATTGCCGGCCTGTTGCACGTTCTACTCATTGGTGAGTAAAGGTGTCTCCACGGTCTCGTTTACTATACTGTTAACATTCTCAGTTGTCATTCTCAAATACTACCATAAAACAAGGGTTAATTAAAAAATTGACATGCAACATAATAACCCTATACTATAACCAACCAACAAATAAGCTTAGGTATGACACACTAGCGAAGGATTTACTCGTCTCTCCCCTCCTAGTTCTATTCCCCGATCTCTGCAAGAGATCATATCCTTAAGCTCTGATAACAACTGTGAGGCTCCCAAAATAAGTATACAACACTCATCCTGGGTCGCCAAAATAAATTGTACAGAAACAACTACAACTTTATTAATACAATTATCGTGAAAAATACGACAACACATCAACTGTGAGTTTAAATACAAATATTGTCATCTAGACAATATCCACACTCAAATAAGTCTTCGTTATGATTATTGATACACTATTTTATAAAATAGTGAGGACTACTAAAACAACTTCTAGAACCATCATTCCACACCCCGACTAGTACTCGATACATTCTCGCCTCATGAGAAGAAAAATGGAACAAAAAGAAAAATGGTGATCTCAACTAGCCCAATAAAGAATATTATGACTAAGATAATATAGAACAAATTATCGTTAGTCCTCAACAGGGAAAAATCTGAGAGAATATAATAGACAAAAATTTTCAGATCAATATTCGCAACAGAAATAATAATTCATAGAAGAGTTACGTAGAGAATGAAATCTACTATTATCTATGAATTTAAAAATCCATCATCAATATTTTATCCCTGTAACATCAATTAATATACATCTTGAATCAAATATTCATCACTACAGGCCAAAGATATTTATCAGTTGGTCATGTTCATCTCAACACATGTTCATCTTTGCACTACGGGCCAAAAGATATTCATCAGAAAATCATTCATCTTTGTACTACAGGCCAAAAATATTCAGTAATATAATCCTTTAGGACTGAGGATGATGAAAAATATTTTAAAGAAAACGAATCCAATGAAACAAAAGAACAAATATTAAGGATTCGTACTTTAAATAATCTCAGTTCAAAAATACTTCATAAATAACCATAATGGAGTAAAATTCAAGAATGATCAAAATATTGATACAATCAAAGCTAGTATCCATAATAGATATTTTGAACAAAAAAATGAAAATTTAATTTTTTTGTGAATAGTGTCGTATTCGTGAATAGTGTCGTATACGTGAATAGTGCCGTATATGTGAATAGTAACCCTGACACTAAAAGACAAGAATTTCACAAGAAAAATCTTACCAATATTCTGGCATAATGATATTGAAAGAAATAATATCATTTTTTTTAAAAATAATATCCCTTACCTCGTAAAGACAGTACTTCTGACTGGAATACTTGATATAGTGCTGAAGGAATCTTGCACCGTATAGCAACACTCAAAGTATCAAAATACTCACAAAGAATATGCTCGATAATATAGAGAGAGAAAGAGAGAGAAAATTTATTTTTGGTGTGATTTTCAATTCTAACCTAAACACCCTATTTATAGGAAAATGCTTAGAACGCCAAAGAATAAAATTTAATAAAATATTAATATATTTATATAAATTTTCCTTAGCCCACTTTTCTTTGGTCAATACATCAGCCATACCAGTGACAAAATCACCAAAAATGTTTTTCTAAACAAAAATATTTAAAACTCCAAAAATCGATTCAGACCCGATATACCGGAACTTCAATAATTCACAATAAATAGCCCTTTATCAGAAAAAATTCAAATCTTATGTCCATTCCATAGGAAATTCAATTCTCTACAGCTTTGTAAGTTTAAGTTTTTTCAATTTCCAAGTAGAAATTGACCGAAATTCACATACGGACGATTTTATAGGCTATAATCAAATTGCAATCAAGAAATGAGCCCACAAACATGAAAAACATGTTTTAAATATTTTTAGTAACAAAAATACTCTTTCTCCTCATATATTCATATATCCCACATTCATTTTAAAAAATATCACCATTATTATATTATTAAAATATAATAATATATTTAAATGAATTATTTTATCAGAAATGATAAAATATCAATTTTTCAATAATTATCACTTTAAAATTTTCTCCATCTATATCCACATAAAATGAATATTTTCCTTATTATATAAACCAATAATTAATTATTCACAAATAATATTACATAATCAAAATATCGACAACCAGACCGTTTCTAGGAAAGAGGGGGCTTTCCAATAAGGATTTCTCCTTACTTGCGCACAATTAGGTGACCAAACCTCTCCTTAGACAGAACCTTCTAGACATTGTCAATAATACTATCTAATAATATTACTCAAATAATATAAACTATTGATCTGATAATGGAAAATACTGTATAGTGACAATTATTAAAACAGTAATAATATAAAATATCAACGTAGTAATTATTGAATCAATAAAATAAAATATTGAACAATAATTACTGTAACAATTATTGAGTAGTGCCTTCTTACGTAAGAATCAATAATTGGTGTAATACCGTGTACTACTGTGTTTTAATCACCGGGTATTCTAACAGTATTAACGGTAACAACTACGCCGTTATTTAAAAACAACTTATACTTGTCGTTTTCTTCATCCAATCGCTTTCCGTTATGGGAGTCACACAAGGTTGCGTTGTTGTACGAATATTCCTCGACAATAAGAATATTCCATGACCAAACGAATATTCTCCGACAACAATGCATATTTTATAACCACTTGCTTATTTAAAATATTTGCGCATTTTATCCATAACTAACCACATTAATCAAATCAACACTTACTATTTTAAAATAATAAATAGAGGAAATTCAATTTCATTTATAATAAGTTGGGGTCTTACAGTCACACCCACCCCTAGTTTGGAGAGAGAAATATGCTTATTGGAATGTGAAAATAACAATAAAAATAATTTAGAGAATTGATAGAACTAGAGAGAAATAATTAATGTTTGGGTCATAAAATAGTGAATAAATACTTCAACTAAAAAGTAATTTATAAGGGCAATTTAGGTAAAAAAATATTATTAATTAGTGTGCCAAAATTAATTAAGACATTTAATACGGGACAGAACGAGTATATTTTTAGTAATAGGCAATATTTAATAAAAAAATTGTTAAATTCACAACTGAAAATATTATTTTTACAATAAAAGTGTCGATATAGATCCTATAACGACAGTTTTCACCGTCGCTATATATCTATAATGACATTTTTATTATAAAAATAATAAAAAATATTATCAATTTAACAATTTCTTATTAAATATTGGCTACTACTTGTCTTTCTTCCATAAGCTAAACTAACTCTTCATTCATCTTAAATTCAATGGGATTCAAGAATTGTGTGTGGAAATAAGTTGACTTATAGTACGCATCCCATTAAATGATATAGTATTTTTTAATCACTTCATGTATTTTATCTCATTCTTTTAGATACAAAAAATATCACCACTTTATATAATCTTTAGGGATTATTAAGGATAAATTTTTAAAAAATATATTTTTTTCTCTATTTTTGATTTTTTAATACGTATACAATTTATATTTTATTTATCTTTTTGTGAACAGAAGAAATAATATAATGTATTTTTATAAATGGGATAAATCAACTTTTGGTACCTGTACTGGGACACGACTTATAATTTGGTACCCGAAGTGAAAAAAGTTATAAACTGATAATTGTACTCAAAAAATGTTACACTCCGTTAAACATTAGGGACACGACTTACAATTTGATATCCGAAGTAAAAAAAATTACAAACTAGTGATTGTAATCGAAAAATGTTACACTCTGTTAAACAGTAGGGTTTCATCTTTATTCTGTTTAAAAATTAGGGTTCTCTTCTTCTGTTCTTCTGTCCTTCTCTCATTCTTCTTGTCTCGATTCTCCATTGATTACTAGTTCTTAAATAGTTATTAAAGGATTTTCAGTATTTAATTGAAAGGATGAGCTCGTCTTGGAGTGGAATCGTAAATGAATCGGGAAAGAAGATTGTAGTTCATGCAATAAAAATGAATGGATTACACCAGAGTTCCCAAGTCAGTGCCACTGTGGAGCAATGGTGCGAATGTGGGAGACAAGAAAAGATGAAATAAAATATCGAGAATCTTTTTCGCGTCGACTTTGCTTTTTTTTTTCTCTGTATGTTTGTCTCTTCCGTTGGATCAATTTTAACGATTAGTTAAAAATTGAAAAGTACAAGCACCAGATTTCAATATTTTTCAAGTACAATCATCAGTTTATAATTTTTTTCAATTCGGGTATCAAATTATAAGTCGTATCCCTAATCTTTAACGGAGTATAATATTTTTCGAGTATAATCAATAATTTATAAAAAAATTTATTTCGAATACCAAATTATAAATCGTATTCCAGTACAGGTACCAATAATTAATTTATCCCTTTTATAAACTATCCAAATAAAGCGGTGATTTTATATTAACGTGTGGAATCAAAATCCTAACAACCTACATCCCTGTCGTGAATGAATAGGGGCAGGATTTGAAAAGGAAAGATTGAAATTTCTCACTGTAGCTTGACCTAAAAGGGGACATAGTTTTGCTGTTGTGAGACTTTATACTAACTAGGAGTTGTTCATAATTCCCCCAGTCGGCCATTGATTTCAGTTGGTCCCACCTTCCAACCTAACCCATCTTTCAAAACTCCTCTTTTTCCTCCCAAGTCATATCCATCAAATCTGTCTTCTTTCAAAAATGATGGTAGTTTGACAAAATTTATTTCACAAAAATTTACATAAAAAAATACAAAAGGACAAAAAAATTGGGAACAAAAATCTGCTTTTAAAAAAAATTCACATCCGATTAATTTAAATTTAAATAAGAAATTAATTATTTAAATTTGTTTGTGTAAACAATGCAATTAATGATATGTTTTACAACTCAATTTTAAATTTTTTAGTCGAAACTGAAAAACAATTGCATTTTTGTAACTTGAAAATGAGTTGTCAAACATAACATCCGATTTTAATATGTAAAGAAATTTTTAAAATAAATAAATTATAGAACTGATATTATCGCATCACTTTTTGATATTTCAACACGTAGGGCTCGCATATTAACTAATAAAAATTCGACACGTCAACTAATATGTGGGCGTTACGTGTGAAAATATTAAAAAATAATTTGAAAATATCAATTTTCAATATTTAATAGTTTTTGTGAAATATATTATGTTTGGGGATAAGGTCCAAAAATGTCCCTGACATTTTCCCCAATGTCTACCGAGCATCCTATATTTTTTTTGTCCAAAAACACCCTTAACGTTATAATTTTTGAGTCATTCGTACCCCTGCCGTTAACAACTGTGCCAACTAGACAAATGGCGATGACGTGACAGGGGCATGGAGGGTTAAATATAAAACATATTCTAAATAGAATTATATATATCATTTAATCAAAATAAAAAATGCTAAAATTTAAAATAAAAAAGCATAACATATTTACATCATTTAATCAAAATATTAAAATTCAAAACATAACATATTTACATCAAATACTAATTAAAAAAATACTAAAATTCTAATTAAAAAATACTAAAATATTAGAAAAAAATCAAATTAAAAAAAATACTAAAATACTAAACTTCAAATTATGTTGTTAATTAATCAAAACAATAAAAATTCAAATTACATCATTAAAATACTAAATTCATAACATTAATTATTTTGTAATATTTTGAATATTAAAATCATAACATTAATATTTTGTACAACATTTATGTTAACGTTAATTAAAATAGTATTTCAAAATAGTATTTTAGCAATAACATTAATATTATAAAATACTATTTTAATATTAACAGAAATATTACAAAAATACTATTATGTTATGATTAATATCATAAAATACTATTTTAATTAACGTAACTAATATCATAAAATACTATTTTAATTAACGTAACTAAAAATATATAAAACGTTAACATTGATATATTTTGAATATTAAAAAAATATTACTAAAAAAATAACGTTATTTTAGTAATAACATTATTTTAGTAAAATTTTGAATATTTTGAATATTTTATATAATCTAAAATAACATTATTTTAGTAATAACGTTAATATTACAAAATATTACATTAATATTACAAAATATTAATATTACATTATTTTTTAGTAATATTCAAAATATTCAACATTATTACTAAAATAACGTTATTACTAAAATATTTTTTTAATATTCCCAATATATTAACGTTAATATTCAAAACATTTTAGTAATATATTTTAGTAATATACAAAATATTCAAAATATTAACGTTATTTTGAATATACAAAATATTCAAAATATTACTAAAATTGAATATTTTGAATATTAAAAAATTGATAACGTTATTTAGTAATATTCAAAATATTACAAAATATTAATGTTATGATTTTAGTATTTTAATGATGTAATTTGAATTTTTGTTGTTTTGATTAATTAACAAGATAAATTTGAATTTTAGTATTTTTTTAATTTGATTTTTTTTCTAATATTTAAGTATTTTTTTTCATTAGAATTTTAGTATTTTTTTAATTAGTATTTGATGTAAATATGTTATGTTTTGAATTTTAGTATTTTGATTAAATGATGTAAATATGTTATGCTTTTTTATTTTGAATTTTAGTATTTTTTTTGTTTTGATTAAATGATATATATAATTCTATTTAGAATATGTTTTATATTTAACCCTCCATGCCCCTGCCATGTCATAGCCGTTTGTCTAGTTGGTACAGCTGTTAACGGCAGGTGCACGAATGACCAAAAAATTATAACGTTAAGAGTATTTTTGGACAAAAAAAAGTATAGGGTGCTCAATAGATATTAGAAAAAATATCAAGGGCATTTTTGAACCTTGTCCCATTATGTTTGTATCCAACTTTTAAAAACTTAAAGTTCAAACACAAATTGACGCTTTATATAAAAAACCCTATATATTTTTATATGGTTCCAATATCAAAAGTGTTTCCGTCACTTCATTTTGGATTTTGTCACCCCAAAAGAGAAAGGAACAATTACATTTTATAGTATATTTAAAAATATAATTACAACAAAAGTGCACTCATTAAATATTTACACAATTAATGCAAATGCAATACTTAATTACAAAAAAGAGTGTAATCTTATTACTTTAATTATGCACACGATTTTCTCCCCCATCTCTCCCACAATTTTCTCCACACCTCTCCCACAATTTTCTCCCACTCCATTTCTGTTTCCCTTTTTCTTCTCCTCCCTCCCACCGCCGCCTCCTCCTTCTCCTCCTCCTCCTCCTCCTCCTCTTGTCCAACCCCTCCCCACCCTCCCCCTCCCCCTCCCCCTCCCCCTCCCCCTCCCCCTCCCGCCCCTTTCTCCTCCTACTGTCGCCCCCCTCCTCCCGCCCCTTTCTCCTCCTACTGTCGCCCCCCTCCTCCCACTCCCACTCCCACTCCCACTCTCACTCTCACTCCCACTCCTACCTCCCTTTGCCTTCCCCCTCCTCCCGCCCCCGCCCCCGCCCCGGTCCCCGCCCCCGTCTCACCACCTCCCCTTCCTCCCGCATCCCCCTCCTCACGCCTCCCTTTCTCCTCTTTCCTCTCTCCCCCACACCCCACGCCCCACCCCCTCCTCCCGCCCCTCCCTCTCTTCGATCCCTCCGCCTCCCACCGCCACCGGTCTATTATTTATTTTCACCGGTAACAAAATCTTCCGATAAGATAACCAATTCAGTTTTATTAGGTTACTAATTTATTTTGGATGTGATGCAGTTGGTAATCAAACTTCATATAGTTGGTTACCAAATCATTTAATAAGGTAACCAATTCAGTTTTATTAGCTTACTAATATATTTTGAATGTGATGCAGTTGGTAACCAAAATTTATGCAGTTGGTTACTAAACCTTCCGATAAGGTAACCAATTTAGTTTTATTGGGTTACTAATTTATTTTGGATGTGATGCAGTTGGTAACCAAATTTCATATAGTTGGTTACCAAACCATTTGATAAGGTAACCAATTCAGTTTTATTTGATTACCATTTTTATTTTAAATGTGATACAGTTACTAGTCAAAATTCGTATAAAGGTAACCATTTCAATTTTTGTGGGTAACCAAATCGTCAAAAGAAATTCAGAATAGCAACTCAGGTGGCGGCGGCAGCGGCGGCGATGTGACGGCGGCAGCGGTGGCGGCGAGAGAGGAGGATGATGAACATTAGCTCCTTCATAATTTTTTATTTTTAATTTTCTCATTTTGATTTGAATTTTGAAATATGGATTTGAAATTGTTGTTAGAGACAAGATTTGAATTTGAATTTGAATTATTAGTTATCTTTGATTTTAGGTTTCTTTATCAATGTAAATTGTACTATTTTTGTAATATGAGTCCTAATTATACTCTTTTTATAATTATTTAGTTAATACATTTTTTATAATTATTTTTTATTTGTTATATACTTGTGTAAAGGACCCAAAGAGAAACCCCACTATCACAAATCACATAAGGCCTCAACAAGCTATTTCCCATTATCTATTTGAAGCCCTACATAAACCCACCCTCCTACTTCACTATCATTAATAGTCACTTAGTCGGCAACCACCAAATTCAAAAACACACCAAGATGTGTAAAAAGTCTAAAAAACACATGACCCTACATTTAAATACCCCCCTTTCCCCCATCCCCCATTTTGGAAGCCCCATGCCCCATTTTGGCTCTCTATACTACTACAACTACAGCTACATTTTCTTAAGACACAAGTCATCCCTGTACACACCCTTCTTTTTTTTTTTACCGTTCTTAGCCATTTGTATATACTCCCTCCGTCCAAGATAAAAATTTTGGTAGATTTTTTACGTATATTAAAAAGATGAATAAAATAATAAAATTGATCATAATAATATTATTAAATATAGGAAGAGAATTAGAATAAGAAAAATATAAAATATTTAATGCTACGAGTATAATAGGAAAATATATGTAAAAGTTTAGTTATTAAAAGAAAATAAACATTTAACATGGGACTACCTAAAATAGTACTACCTTTGTTCCTAAAAGATTGTCGTTTAAGGTTTTGGCACATGAATTAAGAAACTATCATTTACCAAGTAAAATTTGTTTGAAATTCCATCACTACCCCTTTATGAGAAGTTAAAAACTATTAATACAAGTGAGAGAATTTTTGGGGACAATGAGAGAAGGTAGGGGTAATATAGGAAAGTAAATACTTTATTCTTCTTGAAAGTTGTAAACGACTAACTTTTTGAAACAATTTTTTTTCTAAAACGACAATCGTTTAGGAACGGAGAGAGGGAGTATTATATATACATATATGGACACTGATCCATCACGCCCGTAAAATTATTTTGCATATACAACGGAACTAAAACATACTTCTTAAATAACATATATATCTCTTTTAAATAGTATATCTTTATTAAAATTACGTCATTTTAGATATTCTTTTTAAAAACAAAATAATATTAAAAGAGAGTGGTCCCCCTTGTTTTTTTTATTTACAAAAATGTCAGTCACAACCGCATTTGTTTTTTAAAAGAATCACCAAAACGAATTAGTTTTAATAAAAATATACTATTTAAATAAGTATACTATTTAAAAGGTATGCTTTAGATCCGTACTATATATATATATATTGATCTTGCAATAGAACAGTGGTAAGATCTGATTAATTGATGTCCAGTTAAGTCATTAATCATTATTTGTTATGAATCAAGTCACACGCACATATATATATATATATATATGGGTCTCCATCCACAGTAACCGGTTGTTGGGAAACAACTCCTTTTATCCAGCCGGTACAAGCTGTACGAGCTTATAAAAAAAAATTCTAAGGCCGGTACAGCTTGTACCGACTGGATAAAAGGGATTGCTCCCAACAACCGGTTGCTGTGGATGGAGACCCTATATATATATATAACATAAAAGTACTATTTTCAACCCTTTCCTCCCTCTCCCTCTCTCTCTAATTGGGAATTTCTCGTTACTTTCATTTCTCTATACAAAACTTTGCAGCCAGCTTATGAGATGGGTACCAAGACACCACTATTAATTCTTCTTCTATGTGTAGTTTTCTTGTTCATGTTTTTGGTAGTATGTGAAGCTATTAGCTCCAGGCACACACAATTTCTCAAGGTGAAGCCTAATAACCCTCCAAATTCATACCCAGCTAGTTTTTCTGGGCTTTTACCCAAAGGAATGCCGAGACCGCCGTCCAGTCCATCAAAAAGGCACAATTCCATAGGCTTGAAAAGCTGGCTGCAGAAGCTGCCATGAAGATCGATCTATACTATACTAATTCTTTCAGAAGAAGGAAGCTGGTACATATATATGACTACTAGCAGCATCTGTTGGGTCAAGTGGAAGAAGCTCGGTGCTCCATAAGTAAGGTTTCAAGTTCAAATATTGTGAATGAAGAAAACGGTGTCAGGAAGAACTCCCCTCCTGGGTCCGATCGTAACTCGATTTTGAAATAGTCGGGGCTAATGGCTGCCGGGATACCGGGAGGTGAGAAAAAAAAACATATGACTGTCTTCTGATTTTGTAATACTAGGAAAAAACAGTGAGGATATTAGTTAAAGGGTATTTTTGGACATGGCTCTATAGGTTAGTATTGCTAACATATAACAAGATTTTCATATTGCTAAATTATATTGTATGTAGTTGTAAATACTACATTCTTTTTCCTCTCAAGTAATTGTAGTAGTTAGCTTTTCAACACATCTGCCTGGAAATTATGGGATGTATTAGTTTCTAGAATCCGGTTAGCATGAAGTTTATTTTTTAGTAAGTTGATCAATTCGTCAATAGAATACTGTGAGCCTCAACTTAACCAAAAAAAAATAAATTTTATGCTAACCACCTCTTAATTTCTAGCTTCATAATCGTTGTGTTTCGTATAAAAGTAGTACCATTTTACAATATTTGTAAATATATTAAAATCTTTTTTTTGTTTCAGATTCATATGTAAAAATAATCAGTCTCTAATTTTGTAATGTGACATGGTAATAAAATTAAGATAATTGATTTGAAGATATTATATAATTTTATACTGATATCAACAAAATAACTATTTTGTAAAATTATTTAAAATTAACAAATGAAACCTTTTTTAAAATAAAAAAAACGGATGAAGTAATATAAACACAAAATGTCAAATATGCTATCCCATCACAATTCGAATTATATGTACTCGAAATAGAACATGACTACTTAGTTTCTCTTATTGCTACATTTGTCTTTAGTTTAATTTACAATTTAGTAGTTGTAAACGAATCAATCCAGTTCTTAAGTGGACAAAATTCAGCTGGCCTTGACTTAAGTTTATTTCTCGTGTCGAGATCAAACAAGGTTCAAATTCAAAGGGATACTATTTTTGAGTTTTCAAATAATATATTATGGAGTGGTTAGCATAAAGTTAATTTTAGTCAATTAATTAATACATTTTGGGTGTCGGTACTGTATTAGTCAATTGATTAACTTATCATGAAATTAATTTTATGGTAATTGGATCCATGTTTTATATACAAAAAATAAATAAATCACTCATCTTGGAGAGGTTGTTGAAATAGTACTTAAGAGGGAATGATTTGGATTTTTGGCAATCTAAAAAACTATACTAGTGGTATGCGGATTAGTTAGCATGAAATTAATTTTGATCAATTAATCAATATAGTGTCGACACGCAGGTTAAGAGGTGATCTCTCTCTGTGTGTCAGAACTGTATTGGTCAATTAACCAATTTATTATGAAGTTAACTTTATGATAACCGGATCCGAAATGTGCTGGTCAAATATTATCATGTTTTCTCATTTGATGGATTTAATTTGATGTTGTGAATGATGTTTCATACTACTACTATATAGTACGTAGTAAATGCTCCCGTTTTTAAAAGGACTAGTAAAATACAATTAATTACACATATATTAAGAAAAATAAAAGAGTAAAAAAAATTTAAATTTTTTCTTAGTAATTCCATAAAATTATATAAAGTGATAAATATTTTTATTTTTTTATACTAATAGATCTCACTAAATAACTTGATTACTATTCATTTTATGTACTTTATCTCATTCTAAAAACAAAAATATTTAGACCTTTTAATAATTGTTGTAGGGTCGGAGAAAGAGACAAATATAGGTCCCTATTACATGGATTGAGTTTATATTTTTTGCACTGTGGTTAGTGGATATTTTAAATCATGATTTTATTTAGACTATCATTTCATATCATAAGAATTTTTAAATGGAAAATGATATTTTTACAATAAAAATAATATTTTCACCTGAAAAAGTGTCGTTATAGATTCTATAGTAACGATTTTCTTTGTCGTTATACATCTATAGCGATACTTTTCACGTAAAAATATCAAAAAAAGTTGTGGAAATATTAATTTCCTCTTTAAATTCCTTATCAAATTATAATTACAATGTATATATATGCATGAAATAAGTAGGAATTAAAAATAAACTTTACCCTAATTTATTACATAAACTCTCACGTTATTCGCAATCTAATTTCGTCACATATTTATTAATAGGTATATTATTTTCCTATGCTAAATGTGTGATAGAGGAAGTTTCTGTGTTTCAGTCGATTGATCCATAATAATTTTACTTGAGAATAAAATAGGAAATTATCAAAATAATTATTAATAAAATGTGTAAAATGATAATTTATCACTAATAAAATACTCATTATTTTTAAATCATTGCCACAGTTAAGTACTAGATGATGAAAAGTGAAATGCTTTTATCACTTCCACACACACACACACATTAGTATATAACTACATATATCAGCAGAGCTAGCTTGTTCTACTTTGCAAGCCTAAATATTTATATCAATACTAATATTAGTTCATTCTTTCTTTTTCTTTTGGACATAATACTAATATCAGCTTAATCACCATTTTATATTTTGTATGAACCTAATCCATAATAATTATGTAAGATAGTGATTATGAAGAAATTCTGACTGTTTCAACTAAAAAACCCAATTTGTAAACAAAACTAACATAAAATGATACCATATTTGTAAGTTTATTACTTCCTCCATCCCATAATATGTGACGTTATAGATGATTTTATTTTTCTTAAATTATTTGACGTTTTATATAATCTAAGAAAATTAACCACAATCTTTCAAAAATTACCCCTCATTAAAAAATATTACAAATGAAATAGCATGAGATAAATATATGATAAAAGATATTATAGACAATTAATTAATACTATATTTAATATTATATAATCATTTTTTTTAATTCTTATGCAAAACTCTAAATCGTTGGAGAATACATAATTTTATTATCATATCATCATTACTAAATTACCAACGTATTCCCTCGATATTACAAAAAGAGTCCTATTCGTAAAAGAACTTTGTCTCACAAAAACATTATTCAGTTTATTAAAGATAGCATAAAACGACATTACATACTCAAGTTTAAACAATACAATTTGTCCATATCCACGTACCATCTGTTGCTGCCAATGCTTAATTTTAGAAATTAAAAAAGAAACACCATGCTAGAAGAGTAATACAATGAAGAATATTAAAAACTTAATTATGGCAGGGGTTTTATGATAATGAAAGTAATGAGAATGAGTTGAGGTTGTAGTGAAAACCTAGAAAATTCAGCCATGTAGTCAACCTTGTAATCAGCCCATGGAATCTCTTCTAATTTTCTTGTGCTAGCTGTAGGAAACGATTTCCAAAAAAATAAAAATTAATAATTTTTATTTTTAAAAATTATTATCCCAAGATCTTTATCATAATTTAACATAATCAAAATTAAATAAATTATATTACATACATCGTGTTTCGTTGTAGCACAATAGAAAATTATATCTTTTTTCTGATGAAGACTTTTCCTCCCTTCTGATCTTCCTCCCTAGCACCCTTATTTTGATATTAAGTACTTTTCTGAGTGTGGGTTCAAAATACTGCAAAGTAATATAATATATAGAGTCCTCAACTCCCTGATATTTATCAGGATAATTTAAAAACTTTTTTGATATATTTTATCCTGCTATTTTGTTATATCTTAATAAGGGCTAGGGTGGGGATTAAGTAGGATTCTACAATTTTAGCTCCAATATAATACTAATTTCTGATGAACTCTTTAATCATTTAGAATTATATTAATTATAACTAATTCCACTAAATAGTTATAATTGCACTCTAGAATTAATAGAATTAAAATTAATTAATTAAATCCTTCCACTATTAGTAACTTGCAAAAATACTCTTCTACAATAATATCCATAAACGCGTGTAGGAATAAAATTGTTAACCCACTATGTTTATTGCTGATATCCTTGACTACAGAATTTATACACTTTTGATCACACATTAATTTAATAAATTAAATTAATACTTTTAAAATACTTGGCCAAGATTCTGGTGATTAACTAATAAATTATATCAAGGGGATATTATAATTTAATTGTAGAATTTCATCTTGAAAAATACATGTTCCTAATTTCATAACATATATCACCCAACATATTGAGGTGTTGATTGTATTTAAAATCTCACTCTTTAATATATTAAAGTGACATACATTATAAAATTAAGTTGATTATTCTCTTAGGATTAAGAGTAATTGCACATCAATAGTAATTGAAAAATTAGAGGAAGTTACAGAAAGTTGCTACCCAGAAAACTTATAGAGCATGAATCAAAACTGAATGAGGGATTGTTTTGTGACTACGGATAGAAGTTGAGAGACATGGACGGTCACTCGGATATTAATTGGGTTGAAAACATTATTAGGGAGCAAGAATGCATGGCTTCTAATGAAGAAAATAAGTGCAATAGTGAGAAAATTTCAAAACTAGTAGCTTCTAAGATGTTCAATAGTCCAATGGTGGGTGATTATCACAAGGCTTACATGTTCAAATATGAATCTGTCCATGGAGTTTTCAAAGGATCAATCACATTAGTGGATGAGTTCACTTTAAAAATTAATGGGAGGAAGATCAAGGTTGTTAGCACAAGGAGATTCCATGGGCTGATTACAAGGTCGGCTACATGGCTGAATCTTATGGAGTTTTTACTACAATTGGCTCAAAATTGTTTATTGCACCTGTTTGTTTGGCTAAACAGTATTGTGGCCCTATTGAAAGTCAATATAAAATTAAGGTGCATTTGGATGGTAACCATTTCAAAAGTGATAAGACTCAACTTTGGATAAACTGTGAAAATGGCTTGCATATGATCGCTTACAATAACAATTTGACAAGTTATTGTATTGCATTCAATACCACTTTACTACGAACTTCAACTAGAAAGAGATGTGGTTCAATGCTCAAGAAAATGGGGCTGAATTGTTGGCAAGAGTTTCAATGGCTAGTTGTGTTGACTGCAAAAATTATGGTGTTTGATCTGGGAGGAATGCATTTTGGGGCTGCAACCACCCAACTTTTTGTTTTTTTTTTCAATCCATGAAGACAAGGATAATTTAAGGAGGGTGGAATGTTATGGGATAGGAATATTAATAAATAGGAAAAATGTTGAGTCATAGTTAGTTAACTGTAGTTATAGTTAAAATATGAAGTTAGTGTAATGTTTGGTTATAGGAGTAGAGTTGAAACTATATAAGAATTTATTGGTATTGTATAAAACCCCATCCACTAGTATGATAATGAAACTCATTTCATTATCTTCATCAACCTTGTAATCAGCCGATGAAATCTCTTCCAATTTCCTTGTGCTAGCAACCTTAATCTTCCTCCCATTTGTTTTTCATCCAATAGTTTAACTGTTCCATAGCACTTGTTTTCTTCATTAGAAATCATGAATTCTTCTTTCCATGTATTGGTTTCAACTCCAATAACATCCGATAGGCCATCCCTGTCTCTCAACTTCTGCCCGCAGTCAACATAACAGACCCTCATCTTTAGAAGACAAGGAAGGGTTTTCCGCATCTTGTTCACTTTTATTGACCTTCCATTTCCTTCACACATTTTCAGGAAAAACTTTAGGACCAAAGGAGTTGTTGCAGTAGTACTAAAAGGAAAAGGTGAATTCCCATGGGCTCCTGAAAATCTACTTCCCACCAGAGTAGGAGAGACTCCAGTCACTACTTGAAAAACAGTACTTTCAGTTTTGGTAGGAAACAAAGAGGGTGATTGCATCAATGGTAGATTCTTGGACGGTGGACCCCTGCAGAAATGACTTCAGACAATTTATGAGGTTCAAGAAGCCTCACAAATCCCCCAATCTATTCCCTTAATCCACCAATAAAACATTTCACAAAATACTCCTCATTTAGGCTTGTGTTCTCAACCTCAACTAAAGAACTAAGAAATTCAAATTTTTTTGCTAGTCCAAAAAAGTAGATATTTGTTGCAATCCATTCTCCAAACTTCATTTCCACATCCTCAACAAATTGATTCCAAAAAATACCATTATGAGACATAGTATGCTATAAGAACCAAAAAACCAACATCTTCATCTAGATTCAAGACTATATTCCTGAATTTCAGTACATTAGTAATAGAATGGAACTGGAAAAAATACTCTCATTTTATTAACCAGTCCTCGATATCCAGGCCATTAAAAATAGAAAATTTAATTTTAGGTTTTGTGTTTGATTAGGCCCGCAATTATATAACGCTAATATAACAAATTTGCCATGTAAAGATATAGGGTTCTCAATTTTTCACTTAGTCACACGGTATAACTTTATTGGGGTGTGTATTGTTAATGGATTTTGGAATTTAAAATGAGAAATAAAAAATACAAAATTAATAGCAGATTAAGATGGAACAGAGGTTGAATTAAAAAAATAAAATGGAGATTTCTTCTGAAATTAGGGCCAAGGGAGTAGTGGCTCATACCATTTGTTATTAATTAAAATTAATTGGAATGACAAAATAAGAAAAAAAATGGAAGAAACACATAATAAAAAGGAAACAAAATAAGAACAAAGCTAAAGGAAATAAAAATGGTGGAAAAGAGAAAAAGGAGAAGAAACTGATTTATAGAGAGAAAATAATAGAAGAAACACAGCTCATTTCATTATCTGTCTCTCTTTTACAAACCAGACTATTCTTATACCCCTACTACATGTAACCAAATATTATAATTAACCACACATTTAACTACAATTAACCAACTATCATTAACATATTCCTATATTTACTAATACTCCTACTACATAACAGTTTTGAATAATTAATTTATGAAAAACGGAAGTCCTGAATTGGGTGGTTTCAACTAGAGGGAGGGAGGGAGACGATGAAGAACGCGGACAAAAACTTTTCCTATAGATACTATAATAATTGATGGGAGTTTATGTACACTACAATACAACAGATAGGGGCAGAGAAGATGCCCAGTAAATTAATTAAACCGAGAAAATAAATTATAATAGAAAATTACACAATTTCAAAAAGGACCAAAGAAAAAATAAAACCGAAGGCGGAAGCATCTCTTTGCTTGCATACCTTCCTACCTTTTCCCAGCCTTGAAACTGATGTGATATGCCAAAAGGTATTAAATTGGGAGTTTACCTCTATTTTGTTCTAATATTGGCTAGACACTGAGACAGCTCCGCCGGATAAACGGGCAGTCTGGCCAGAGACAGATGACTTGTCCGATCCTCGAACATTGTACTTCTCATAAACCTTTTCACGGTTCTCTGACCACCAAGTCTCTGCTTGGTGCTCTCCAAATCTTCTCCGGCTGCATATGCAGTTACAATGCAAAGTTACTTTATCTGATGTTTTCACAATAGTATTTTTATTTTATCTCATGTTTTCACGTTGAAATATCGATCCATAATAAAGGTTGTGTTAAGCATGGTACTGCAATGGCAACTATTTCACCATTCTTGAAATTGAGTTATTAAAATAAGGAAAAGATCTTTCATATTAATAACCAATATCTACGTAACACAGACTCGGATGTGAAATGTCCGGTTGGACATGTATTTTAAAGAGTCTCACGGGTACTCCTCAATTTTTCCAATTTTTTACACTAGAATGAAGTGTCGTGCAACATAGACCACTACCCAACAGATTATAAAGCCAAATTTTCGCTCTACTTAATAAACATGAGCACGTTGAATACCAAACTCATGTTTATGAAAACAAGAGAATTAAAAGATATTCAGTCGAGTACCTGAAGCGCACTCGTTTGAGATCTCTAGTTCCATCCCGAAGTGCTACAAGTGTTATGTACACACCAGGTTCGTACTGCTCTATCCACTCGGCCTCGACTTGATTTGTGTTACCAGGCACGGTTAAATTTTTGGGTTTCATACCATTCTCGCCACCTTGAAAAGGCCCAGATTCCTTGTCAGGTGAATTCAAAACACCACTGCTTCCCACTTGAACCCCTCCATTACCATTAGGATGTTTGAGATCCGGATAATCATCCCTTCCACTTGAGGTCACAAGCCCCTGGCTTTGGTTGCGGTTAGTTTCATTCCTCCCAGCTGAATCTCTAGGAAATTCGGTAGGGCCATCTGTTCCATTTATTGAACCCGAGTCTAGGCCCATTGGAGAGACCAAGTAAGAGCTGTTGTTCGAATCGGATCTTGAATGGCGCTCTCCATTTGCTTCAGGATAGTGAATGCCATTTTGCTCCAAGCCATTTGGTAGGGAAGCCAGCCTGATGCTGTCTGTGTCATAAACACCAGGTGGCAACCTCTCAGCCATATCTTTGAGCTGGGATAGAAATTAAGTACTGATTAATAAAATATCTTCAAAAGAAAGAAGCAACTACAGTAACAAGCAGACAGTATTCTGCTTTATGGAAGAAAAACACGAGTTTTTGCACCATAAGCTTGAAATCTAAGGAGATTAATTTTACAGACGCACCAAAAAGATCCACTCAAATTAATGCTTTTAAGATGAGAACATACTTTCAAACAAGTTGAAGAACTAAAAGTTCAGAGAACATGCACAAAAATTCCAGGCTGCTGAATTACCAATTCCATGGAAACAAGAATGCCAAATATCAATCAATCAAAGAAAAAACCAAAAAAAGAAAAAGGTAGTATTATTTAGCTAAAACACTTGGGCTATGTTTGTTTGTAAGGATTATACTTAGGATAGGACTATTAATCCCAAGTGTCTTGTTTGTTTTCAAATTTAGACTTGGGACTATTAGTTTAGCAATTATAAAATAACTTAATAGTCTTGTAATTATAATTATAATTCCGAGATTAATAATGGATTATAATCCGGAATTATAATCCTTGCAAACAAACATAGCCTTGGAAGTTCCTACAAGCACATATCAGTAAGGTGAAATCCAAATCATGATGGACAGTTTTATATCCATAATTCTAAATTCTAAAAACCTGCATGTATAGCCCTTAGACAAGCTTTTCAAGAACCAGGCTCCAGGTAAAAGGAAAGACTGTATAAAAATAAACCTGTGAGGTAAGTGATTTTATCACTTCTTTTGCAGCTTTAGATTTGGCAGATTCCTCTGCAGCCACTGATATTGCTTCTTGAGTTCTCTTTGTTGATTTTTGAAGCTCCATCTCTTGAAGTTCACATTCATGTCTCAGAGTTTCAACCTATATCAAAGTCCATAATAATCGAGCATGACCATACTTTCAAATGTTAAAGCAGACAGCAAAAAACATTTATTTAAAGCACTTGACGTACCTGCTTTCGTAACTTAATAACTTCTTCATTCAAAATTTCATTTGTTTTCTTCAAACTGTCGGTAACACTTTTGGAAAATGAAAGTCCAGATGTTGTAGGAACAGGTGTTGCTGAACGTGGGGGGCTTGGTTTCCTTGAAAAAGGTGATACCGACCTGGAACTAACACCAGATGATGTAAGCACCGGTTTGGGAACTGTTCGATGCATATCAATGGCAGTAGCCAGCACAACATCTTTCAGCTGTAACAAGGAAGGAGTTTGAGAACGGCCTAGTGAGAACGTATCAGATTTTTTGGCTTGTTTTACTGCTTTGTTATCCAACTGTTTGATTAAATCAAGATTAGACGGAATCCCCGACTTAGCTAGTCGTAGCTCAGCTTTGTCTAGGCGGTCCTTGTTTTCACCTGAAAGGCGTGGGATAGAATTTCTCCTTATACTGACACCCGCTTCTGCCATCTTATTCAGTTTGGTAAAACATGAGTCACACACACGATATGGTTTGCTGGGATTGGGAGCCAGCGCCGCCCTTGAAGCTTTCCTAGAACTGCATGAGTGGCAGTGCACAAGTCCACAGTTATAGCAGTTGTGCCTCTTCCTAGTAAAGCCAAAAGCCTGTCTACAAGAAGAGCACTGAGACTGCTCAGCACCAGAAACCCATTTGTGAAGACAGATAGCTGCCATATAGTTTGAACCACAAGATATGTACTTAATGTGTCTATCCTTCAATGCTTCAACTAAATTTGGTGTCTTCCGATCTTCAATATCTCCATGGCCCAACCTCCCATTAGCTCCTTTTCCCCAAGTATAGACCTCATTCCTGGATGTTAATACAGCAATGTGATAGGCACCGCATGCAATTTCTTCAACAGACTCTCCAACAAGCTTATCTTCTACCAAGCAAGGTACCTTACCATCAGCCTGGGGATTCCCAAGCTGACCATATACGGTGCTTCCCATTGTGAAAACATGTCCTGATGTGGTCAAACCAACAGTTAAACTATGCCCACAAGCAATTTTGTGAAAATTATAATCAATAAGAGCTGGCACACATGTCGGTTCAAGTCGGGCTTCTTTGTCTCCATGTCCAAGACGATTTTTGTCACCATCACCCCAAGTAAATAATTTCCCAGATGATATACTTGAACTAGACTGTGTTGCAATAACTTCAACTACAGCAGCAGTATGCCACACTCCACAAGCAACAGCAATTGTTCTCAAACCCGAGAGAGATTCCACCTCCCTTGGATATGAAGCGCTTGCCCTGTCTCCATGACCCAAAACACCGAATGTTCCATCACCAAATGTAAAGAGCTGACCTGTTGATGTTATCAAGGCCGTATGCCATGGACCACAAGTAACCAGTGCAATTTGAAGTCCCTCAAGGGGACCAGAAATTCTCTTGGGTATCCAGTGACTGACATCAGTGCCATGACCAAGAAGCCCAGCATTATGTGTGCCATCACCCCATGTATAAATTTCACCAGCCATTGTAACAGCACAAGTGTGAAATTCTCCACATGCAACAAAATCAACATTGGAAACTGCTAGAGATTCAAGTAGACGAGGTTGAGTAACATCCTTGCCTACTCCATGGCCAAGCCGTCCTCCAGATTCTTCTCCCCATGTAAAAACTTCACCTTGCCTAGTGACTAGAGCAGCATGCCTGACCCCACAAGCTATGTGATGCACATCCAAAACTACATTGGATTCCAGAGGCCTGGGAAGAAGCACGTCCGTGCTCAAAGAATTTGCAGTTTTATCTGGACCCACCTTAACAAGATTATCACATATTACCTCACCCCATATATATACATCCCCTAAAGCATCACAGTCATCAGGTGCAGAACCATGACTGGATGTGCTGGGGGCACTAGAAACACTAACCCGAAAAGCATCTGAACCTGATCCTTTTACTTGCATATTTGTTTGGTCCAGAGCTACATGTAACCTTTCAGAATGGACAGAATTCTCAGGACGATAATCTTTGGGCGAAGTATTTATGTTAGAACTGATAGAAACTTCTGGGGAACTAATATCACGAGTAGCGCTAAGGGGACTGTCACTTGCACTATTTGATGTCAAGTCTCTATTATCCTGAAATCAATTGACCAGCAACAAACAGATGAAACATTATACAAACTGCCAGGATAGAAGAATATAATAATTAGGGCATATTTTCTAACACTAGACAAATTAATAAACTACTCAAATACTTGAAATTAATTCCTACAATTGTATAGGAATAGACCTTATTTCACCTACTCATTGTGTTTCGACATTTATGGTTTGTTAAATTTCTTCAATATATATATCAGGGCACTAGCTGTTAGAGATAGACTTATTCAAATAATATATTATCTCATCCTCATGCATGAACACATGATATCATGGACAAGTTGTAGCAACAACCAATTCTGTAAAAAAAATCTAACTCAACTTTGACTCCGTAAATAGCAGTTGTAAGTAAAGATTAGGCAGTTTGTCTCTTCACTGGGTCCCACACAAAAGGAGAATGACAAAATAATATCAAAATAAAGAAGTTTCGGGGTTGCTAAAATTACATCGAGATAAAGGCCTCCATCACTCCATCCATCAATTTTTGAGCGACCACTTTGCCCAGAGGATATTAAAGATTTGAGGCCTGCAATCCACACCTCAGCCTCAGCTTTGTCCTTGCAAATCTGGGAGAAAAATAAACAAGATACATTTATAGTTCATGAAGAAAAGGCACTAATCATTTATAAAGAAGAAAATTTTAAATTCATGACCCACCAAATCAAGCGACCGTTTCCCGTTGTTGTATATGAGAGAAAAAGACAAATAGTCCTTGTCAGGACGAAGATACCGTTGGAAAACAGCCTGGCAGCATATTACACGTAAAACGTTAAACGAGTTTAACTAGTACGTGGTGTTTTACTCAATGAAATAAATATGAAATACAATAAACCAGAGGTGTCCAACCGTTTTAATTAAAATATCATGATAACAGGAAAAAGAGGGGGGGGGGGGGAAGAATAATGAACCAATATTTTGAAATCTCACAGTTCTTTGTCCAGGAATAATTCTTGAAACTGAAGCTAACTTCAAAGTTCTTTCCCCGCTAGTAGAAATCCAGATTAAAGATGATCCATCCTGTAATTTTTAGATACAAAATTATAAGCTAGCGTTTAGATAAGAAATATAAGCATAGCAGCATGTATCTCTTTTTCAGGTTAATAAGGTGCATGCCAAAACAATACAACTGTAAGAGATAGCCGGCCACCATATTACAATCATTAATGTCAAGGGAAAGGCAATAGACATGATGCCATATATAAATATATTAATCATCTTCAACTACAGAATATGAAAAAGCATAAATGCTTAGTACGTACCCCTTGAATCATTTCAAACTGAAAAACAGAACATTTTCTTGATTAAATTCCAGTTACCGACACATGAACATAAATTAAAAGCAGAAAATGGGAGTCATCAATTGCAACCAGTTCACAATAAAGAGATACCGGGTCATGAGACCACACAAATAAGACAGTTTTAGGGAAAAAAATATTCCTTAAAAGCGCTATGATAAAAACCTATCATTATATCAGAGATATAGCGGGGTGCCATCATAACATCAAAAGGAGGTGAAGGCTCTACTATGGAAGCTCAAAATACCAGAAATGAGAGGAAACAATCTCCTACGTAACAGGATAAAGGGTTGACAGAGTAGCTGCTTATCATCTAATAAAATTTCAAATCAACCAGTTGCAGTAAAACTAAGGGATAGAAAGAACATCATGACCGGTACTATACATCAGCCATCCCATGAGAAATTAATATCATTCTCTTGTATGTAGCATTGTGGCTGCTAAGACTCGTCTCCACTAAATTAGAGTTCGATAAAACTACACATTTTCGTATCAACCAGAGAGAAATGTGCTTGAGCTAGGCTCAGTGGTTACCTACCAAGATCAAAAACTTGTCCAGCCGGTGTAATCCAAGATTCAGAAACAGGATATATATGTAGTGTAAGTTGCACTGATATGAGCAACCATCGAAGGATGTGTTGTAATCCTCGTAAGTTCTTCTTACGAACAAGTACTTGCAAGCCCCATAAGTTCACTTCTCAGCTTCACACAGACGATGACATTTAATTTTATTTTAGCCTATGTAACATGTACCGCATTCCCGTATCAACACCACGAACTTAAACGAATCACGTTCCAAGTTACATCGTTAAGTCTTTAGTTTGGAGGTTTTTAGTCTTCAATTGGAATTCTCTCTTTAAATATTGTGCTTCGAGTCTGAATTTTGTAATATAAGTGTGCTATCAATAATCACTCTAGCTCAGTATGTACAAGTTTGTAAGACCACTACTCTGTAAATAAGTTAATAAACTAATGCAAAACTGGTTTGCTATAATGTTATATGTATATTACATTTAATTTACTATTTATTGACAAAATTTCAATAGAAGACTAAAAATCTCCAAACTAAAGACTAATAATGTAACCTAGAACACGGTTCATTTCAGTTCTTCGTGTCCACACATTTATCTCATCTTATTCCATATTTTGTTTTCCCAATACTGGCATATAACTTCCCCGATTCGCCTACCACAGTGTCCCTCATTTTTGTCTGGTCCTTCCCCGTTTTAGTGTGTGCGTGTGCCGAATCCCCATTTTCTAAGATTTGGAAAATCATCGTATTCCCATATGACGAATCCATATCCTTGCAAACATATATTTGCTTTTTAGGTAGAGAAAGTAGGAGTTCATTTACTCTCCAAATCTTCTTATTTTTTAAAAGAAGATTTTGGGGTGAAAATTGGGGTAATTTTCTCTCCCTCTCCAAGAAAAAGAAAAACTCAAAAGCACACCTGTGTTTTTATTTTATCTCCCTTTTTTCATAAATAAAACTGGTGTGCGTGTGAGAGAGAGAGAACACTAGTTAGTTAATAACAAAGGATGATAAAATGGAAGCACCGCCAAATATCAAGAAGAGGAGAAGGTTATGAGGCTGGAGTTTTGTTATCTCAATCTGACCACATCCTATTCTTGTAATTTTTCTTACCATTCATGTCGTATCAAATATATAACATTGAATGAGCTAACACAATACAGTGTCTGATCCATCAAATTACAACTGAATCCATGGATATAACTACCATAAAACTATAAATTGTTGATGCTATCTTAAACGAACTTTAAACTTGTAGAATTGACAAGGAATGCACAAGCACTACAAGTTTCACTGTGAAGAACATATCAAATAAGAAAAAGGGAAAATGATTTATATGTAGACTAATTTTATGTCGAATGTGGACTGTGACTAACGTGGAACTGTAAGTGATAAAATAAGACAGTAATATGTGGATCTCTTCTTTATACCCTTATCCCATGCATCCGCATGAATTTGTCATATATAGCAACACTCTAAGAAAAATAAATTTCTATCCATCATATGTTACATGCAGCTATAAATGGTTGATATCAAGGCGTTAAGGTAAGGTAAGGTGAGGTGAGGTGAGGTGAGGCGAGGCAAGGAGGTGACCAGGTGACTGGAAGCCTAGGCGATAAGACGGGCGCCTAATCGTCCACAAGACGACAAGTCGTTTGTAATATGTAGTTTATACATTTATAATTATTTATATGCACATACATATTTTACTTCAAAAATATACTAAACATATGAAAGTTACTCACAAATATGTTTCCATTTCCTAATAAAGTATTAAATACCATTTAAAACAAAAAATGTACTTTAATTATTTAATAGAAAAGTATGTGTATACCTTTATAGTACATGAAATTAGTATTTTTTTTTAATTATTAAATAAAATAGTATAAAAAGAAACAAAGATATCAGTAAATATAGATGTTAATATTTCAAGTCATTAAAGAATATTGCCAAACATACCCCAAGATAAACCTTTTGAGATTATAATATTCAAATATACCGGTCAAATAGACAAGTTGCTGCTAGATGTTCTCCATTTGAAGTTATTTGCTAAAGTGACACAACACAATCAATAAACAAAGCAGCACAATCCACAAACTTTCCTCACCTACATGTGGTGTAAGTGAAAATGAGTCACCAACTCACCACTCTCCAGATAAAGAGAAAAAACTCATCATTTCAACTAGTTACCACACACACTAACACACGCGACTGAAACCTAGCACAATTAAGATGAATTTGTTCGACAGCGATGACGCGCCTCCTCATTCCAGCGCGTGAAGTTTCCGATCATTGTGTAGTTGTTCAACTCTACTTAATGATGTCTTTGGATAGTTCACCTTTGTTGAGCTAAGTTTCACTAAGGCATAACCTCGCCTTGCCATCTATCCAGCGCCTTGACAACTAGGTGACGCATAGGCGAGGCCTTGATAACCATGGTTGATGCTAAGTCAAATGGAATTCTAAGCTGGTGGAAATTACAAGGAATGCACATGCATGCTACAAGTTTCACTATGAAGATCATATCTAACAAGAAAAGTAAATCTCAATCCATCATGTAGTACACAAAAAAGAATAATGCACATTCAGGAAAAGAAAAAAAGGGGGGTCTCCCTCCATTCCAAAAGATTATTTATCTTCGTATTTTACAAAGATCATTGATCTTATATTTTGAAGTAGAAGCAGCATTTACTTTAAATCAAGATGTTATTAATTCAGATGTTGTCACTATGTATAGAAGAAAGGTGTGTCAATGTATTTTCTTACATTAGAAAGTCTAAATGGACAAAACTTAGGCTTTCCCTTTCGACCATATTTAAGCAGTTGAGAACCCTTCTTCAAAGCAATTAGTGCCTGCAAATGTTGAAAGAATCAATGAAGAACAAAGTGATTAAAACACAAAATAAATAATCGAATAACCATTTGACATTATATCGCAGCCAAAAAGACTATTGCAAAAGACCATCCTTAAATTCTGGATTATCAGTTTACAACCAAATGTTCAAATGATAAAAAAGTTTTACAAGACTGTATCCAGCTTCTTCTGTGAGCATAAGTACTAAGACTACACAGTATATTTTGGTTTATGTTTCAGCCCATATTCTGGAAAAAGTTTTTGTTTTAGCAAGAATAGTCAAGAAAAAAGTTAAGAATACAATGTTGTCGAAATTAGTACACATTAATTAATAGGTTGACATCATGCAGCAGAAATTTGCATAAAATCAAATCAACAATATGATGATAGACGTATTTCCGTAGACTTTAAACAACACCTAGTCGAACACTTATATATGTTCTTTCCTGAACTCAAGCCAACCCTTGGAAAACCCGACTACTTGCAGTCAGTTAAATTACCCATTAGAAACTATGTAATGCCTTGTCATCTGGTAAGTCTAAAGTACTTTCTCACACATGCCACAATGCCCTCTTCTTTCCAACTCAATAATCACCTCTCTAATATCCATCAACTATATCATTTTTCTAAATTTCCATGATGTGTACACCCGCAACATAACAATCCTTTACAAGCAGCTACTCCCTCTTTCTCTATTCAGTTGTCTAAATCGAATTTCACACATTTAATGAAACTAATGAATTTTGTGTAAAAGATTATGTATGGTTCTAAAATTACCCATCACTGAGACACAATCCAAAGTTGTTGAATTATACTAAAAGGAAAGGAGGACAGCTAATTTCAGAATGGGGTAGTACCAAACAAGTAATCTGTCCCTCAAAAGTTGTTTACTCCTGTACAAAACCACAAACAAACTAGCCCTATATATTATACTTACGATAAACTTTTTTTCCCATGATTAAATAGTTAAGAGTGACAAAATAAAATGTGGTCCATTTAACACAATGGCTTGTGAGATTTCTCCAATTCCTTGTGAAAATGTACTGAACTCCAAAAAAAACCAAAAATAAAGCTCAGGGAAAATGAAATGTAATTTAAACAGAGCACTACAAAGCTTCAGACATAAAAATCTCATCTTTTTCCTCCTAATCATACCTGCTCAATGTCACGGTCTGTATTACCGTAGCTAACAAGATCTGCCATTCCATGAGAGGAATTCACCGGACCACCGCCACCACCACCGGCTCCGAGGAGTTCCGGTCATCATCAACGGTCAAAACCCGTGGTCCATACACTACCATCAAACTCTTCACATCCACCCTCAGCACCAAAAATCTTTAAAATAACAACAAAAAACTACAAATTCAACACGAAAATGGTGCCTATTAAACCCTAGAATCCAACGCAGCCTCTTAGATCTGTCAAGTCCTTCAAAAATCGGTTTAATCGAAGCCGCTTCACTTCAATTGACTGCTTAAAAGTCAGAAAAACAGCTCTGGTACCTGCCGCCGTTAAATTAACTGACAGACTACTGTTTTTCTTCTTTCAGGCGAATAGATAAAGATGTGGAGAAGTGACACCTGTTTTTTAAGCTGAGCTCCGGCGAAGAACCGTCAGCTCCGTCGACAGAAACACGGAATCGACGGCAACAGAGGAGAGAGAAATATTGCGAGGAGAGAGAATCGATTGTCGCGTCCGTGTAAAGACAGAGTCAAAGATGAACAAAGTAAAAGTACGAAATCGCCTGAGAACAAAAAGAAAAAATGAGAAGACATTATTTCCAATGCTACTTTTTTTTTACTTAATTAATAAATAATTAAAATTGATTAAATTAATTTAAGAATTTATTGTCCGAACAAGGATGTCTAATATCGGAAATGTCCTTTGTACTAGATTGACGTGTCCGTCGATCTATGCGGATGGGTGGGTCAGGTAAGGAGCTCATTGGTAAAAAATCCAACCAGTGTCGAAAATACTAAATTGGTACCGATTCAAAATTACCGGAAAAGCAAGAATCGGATTCGATACCGAATTACCAATTTTGGTACCGATTCTGTGACGCCCCAAAATTAGGTATACATCACCCATCTTGAGTCGCCAGATACATGGTACAGAATTCAAATACAACTTACTAATACAACTGTCATGTACAATACGACAAAACATAACTGTGAGTTTGAATACAATTATTGTCTACTAGAGATCATACAAACTCAAAAGGAGTCCTCCATACAATTATTGTCACACTATTTAACAGAATAATAATGACTACTAATACTATTCTCTGGTCCATCACTCCGTTCCCCGACTCGTCCCAGCTATATTCTCATTTCTTGAAGAGAACAGTGAAAGAAAGGGTGAGCTCAACTAGCCCAGTAAGAAATATTATGACTAAAATAATGCAGAATAAATTATCATTAGCCTTCAACAGTGTTAAACTGATAAAATACAATAAACATCAAGTTTAACTGCAGCGGAACCAGCAATCCATTAAAAGAGTCAAGTAGAAAATAAAATCTACTATCTTTTATGATTTAAAAGGTTTTTCATAACTGTTATAGCTGAGACTCAGCTTAATAAATATTCCACATCATCGAATCACCCCCGCACTACGGCCAAAGATATTCTTTAGTATCACGACCACAATTATTCATGCACTACGGTCAAGAATATTTGTGTATTTATTAATGGTCATGATCATGCCAACAACTGTCCATCAATGCACTACGGCAAATGAGACTTTTACCACATCATTTATAACATTACGGTCATGATTACACCGAATAATCCCTGGTCATAATCATATTAAGTCCATCTATGCACTACAGGCCACAGATGAATTTCAAAAAATATAAATAAGAGGATGATGACAATGATATAAGAATTCAATAAAACAAGTTCAAGAATTATTTTATCCATGAATTATTAACGTCCAAATTGTCAACACTATACTATTTTGTGGTGTAAAATTCAAGAATGCTCAGAAGAATATTTCCATGAAAAGATACTGGATGAAGCGCAAATATCAAGGATATTCCACTAATTTCATGGAGTATAGAAGTCAAAGTTTTATCCAACTGAGTAATACCGAATACAATAACAAAAGATATCACTATGCATGCGATAGAGACCGCACAAACAGGTTATTCCCGCAGAATAATAATAACGGAACCAGGTCAGGTGAAATTCACACTAACAGGATGTTCCAACAGAATAATAAATGCGGAATAGTAAATGATGGAACCAGGTCCGGCGTATAGCACAGACAGGATATTCCGACAGAAATGTAAAGACGGAACCAGGTCCGGTGTAAAACACAAAGACAGGATGTTCCAACAGAATAATAGAAGAATGTCACCAAGTATAGGGTAAACCGCGTATACAGGTTATTCCGACAGAATAATAAGAAATGGAATAACAACAGTTCTCTTCATGAATAAAAAAGAATAACATCCCTTACGGGTACAACAAATAATATTCCCTACCTTAGAAGAACTGGATATAAGTGAAGTAGCAGAATACTTTTCTTCTTTCTCTCTATAGTTTCTCTCTCTAGAGTTTTAGTGAATTCGTAAGAAATAATGAAGGAATAAGCTTTCTATTTATAGAAAAACTGAGGGTGGCTCTTGGTCTTAACGAAGGGTCAAAATGACTCTTGGTAATATTGAAGAGACAACTACTATTTGTGAAGGGGTAATTAACCCTTGGAACACCGAAGAGGCAGTTAACTCTTGGTAATATTGAAGGGACAACTACTATTGACGTCAATAGGTAATTACTATTTACGAAGGTAATTACTATTTACGAAGGTAATTAATATTTACGAAGGTAATTACTATTTACGAAGGTAATTACTATTTACGAAGGTAATTACTATTTACGAAAGAGACTCTTAGATGACGACATATGGCCCCCCATAAATAATTAAACTTATCACCAACGTCTCATAATAGACTCTTTATATACATCAAGGATTGAATAAAAATTACGAGAAATCATTTTATCTTTTAATCAACACATAATTAATCTTTCAACAATTATTAATCATTATAACTTGTTGTCTCAATTATTGTTTAAATAATATAACATATTATACAGATGATACTGTGACAATAATTGAATCAATAATATAAAAGATATGATGCAGCAATTACTGTAGCAATAATTGAGTATAGCTAAGTGACTTCTCACGTAAGCATCAATAATCAATACCGTGTGCTACTATGCAACCACGCGTATTACTGTACTTTTACTACCGAGTAGTTCAACAGTTTTAACGGTAACACCTCCGCTGTTATTTTCATAAAGTATTTTTGTCGTTTTCTCAATCCGACAATAATTCAGTTGTGGGGTCCACCAATGATTGTGCCGTCGTACAAATATTCCCCGACAAAAAGAATATTCCCCGACCAAACGAATATTTTATAACAACTTGCTTACTTTACAAAATTTATAAATATTACCCACAACTATAACATTATATGAAATCCACACCATAATTTTAAAAAAAAAATATTTCGAGAAAATTAAATATTTATTCATAAAATCTGGGGTCTCACAATCTCCCCTCCTTATGAAATTTCGCCCTCGAAATTTACGTACGTACCTGGTATGCCGAACAGGTGAGGATACCTTGACTTCACTTCAATTTCTAACTCTTGAGGTATAACCTTTGAGCGTCGAATATGATCTTTCTTATCAAAGATTGTAACACGTATCTCTTCAAACGTTAAATCATCCGCTATCTCGTCCGGTTCTAAATTAATAATGTGGTTCGGGTCGTCCACATATTTACGTAACATCGATACGAAAACGTTATGAACACGCAATATATTTGACGGTAAAACGAGTCTATAAGCCACAATTCCTACTTGATCAAAGATTTCAAATGGGCCAATAAAATCAAGCGTTTAGACTTCCTCTATTCGTCAATTCTTGCTTCTAGAATAACGCCCTCTTGAACCTTCTTAATTCTTCACATTCATCAGTTCTGAGTGTGTAGCTTGAGCGGCTTTAACTTTATCGATTAAAGTCGATTCTACTTGTATATTCGTTATCTTCACGTGAGTTCGTATATTCGCACTTGTAAACGCATACGATCTTCTACTCACACGTCAGCTACCATGTTCGCTTTCCCACGATAATATTGCATGGTACGATCGTAATCTTCAACAGCTCGAGCCAACATCTTTGGCACGTTATACGTTCGTTTTAGGTGAAGAAAATATTTGAGGGTTTAAGAAATGGGTTTTGTACTGGGGTCAATACAAAATTCGATTTCACGCTCCAGGGTAGGCTAAGAAGTCTTTAATAATACGTAAGGAAATTTATTAACAATGGAAATATCATTCAAAACTGTGACTCTCATCCAAGACTTGGATAACACGTCACATTGATACCTATCAACTTGTCATCGTCATTCACGACGTTGCCTACAGAAAGTCTGGCTTTGATGCATTCCACACAAGAAAGGCAACAACGAAAGGATCGGGGCTCTTTATTTATGGCTTGATATGACAATGATTGACTTTAGTGGTTTGGTTGCTTTGAATTCGCATAACAGGTTGGTTAGGAGTATGAAAGCTAACAACCTTACGAAAAGCATGATGAGTAGTTAACCAATCTATTTCTAAAATCGCATCAAAGGCAAGTATTTTCAAAGAGATAAGATCGACAGGTAACGTGAAAGTGTCGATTTGAATCAAACAAGATTTATAAATAGTGGAGGTAACGAAAGTTTCTCGAAGTTAACTTCAAACATTGAACACAACTAGGTGAAATAAAAGAGTGAGTAGAATCGGTATCTAACATGGTATAGACTTCGCAAGAGTTTATGACTAACATACCCGTGATAATTTTATTCAGGTTCCTCGTCACGGAAAAAAACGCTCTCTCTTAAACTACCGGCTTTGGCTTACCTGGGACATCCTTTGGTGCCTCCATCCTAGCTGAACTTGTCTTCGGTGAACGACAAAATCGGGCTAGGTGACCTTCTCTTCCACAATTATAGCATGCTTTGGACGGCATCGCACAATTTGGACTGATGTGTCCCTCCCCTTTGCATTTGAAACATATGATAGGTGGTCGTTCTCCTTCCTTAACGATAGGTGCTGGTGCTGACGTCTTTCCATCATTGTTGAATCTTCTCTTCTTGAAATGTTCATTCTTATTGTTTTGGCCCTGATTACCACCGAAGTGGTTACCATTTTTGGCCTGTTGATTCCCTTCACGCTTGTTGTCACCGCTTCGATGACCACTCTCGCTGGTATTATAATTTTGTCGGCTGCTCTCTTTTAGTTGAGTTGACTCGTTATCGCGCTCCACTAACTGAGTCCTATTTACAACATCTGATTATAAACACATTTTATGATAAATAAGATGTTGACGTATCTCCAGCTTCAAACCTCTTAAAAACATTCGCGCCATTCTCTCTTCATTGTCCACCAAGTGGGACGCAAACAGGGATAACTCCGCAAATTTTGCCTCGTATTGCGACACGGTCATATTGTTTTGTTCCAACTTGATAAATTCCACCTCCTTCATGTGGCGAATACTTTCAGGAAAGTATTTGTCGTTGAACAGCTCCTGGAACTTCTCCCAAGATATCTTCAGTACAGCAGGTTGAGTACGTTTTACCGATTCCCACCAGTAATCTGCCTCTCCGCGCAACATAAAGGTGGCAAAGGGAACCTTTTGCTCCTCGAAACATCCCAAGACATCAAATATCTTGGTGATCTGCTTTATCCATGTTTCTGCCATAAGTGGTTTTGGCTCTCCATTAAACTCTGGTGGTCCCAACTCCTTGAACTGTTTAGCGGTGACCACCCGAGAGTTTCCCGTGTTTCCATCTACGTTTTGGACAGGAGTCGCTCTCGCAAGCTGTTGCATGAATTGCATAAAACATCTGAACATTTGATCATTCATCATTTGGTCAGTGTTGTTGTTTGCATGAGGATTTTCGCCTTCCTGATGCACATTATCCTGATTATTGATATGGGGTGAATCAACGATCGCCTGTGCTCCATTGCTATTCTCAACATTCTCAGATGTCATTTTCAGATACCGCCACAAAATAAAAGGTTACTTGACATATAACATATTATCCCTATATTCTGACCGACCAATAAAATAGAACATAAACTTAGGTAGGTCATACTAGCGAAGGAATTCCCCGTCTCTCCCCTCCTAGTACTATTCTCACATCTTAGCCAGGGATCATATCCCTAAGCTCTGATACCAACTGTGACGCCCCCAAAATTAGGTATACATCACCCATCTTGAGTCGCCAGATACATGGTACAGAATTCAAATACAACTTACTAATACAACTGTCGTGTACAATACGACAAAACATAACTGTGAGTTTGAATACAATTATTGTCTGCTAGAGATCATACAAACTCGAAAGGAGTCTTCAATACAATTATTGTCACACTATTTAACAGAATAATAATGACTACTAATACTATTCTCTGGTCCATCACTCTGTTCCCCGACTCGTCCCAGCTATATTCTCATTTCCTGAAGAGAACAGTGAAAGAAAGGGTGAGCTCAACTAGCCCAGTAAGAAATATTATGATTAAGATAATGCAGAATAAATTATCATTAGCCTTCAACAGTGTTAAACTGATAAAATACAATAAACATCAAGTTTAACTGCAGCGGAACCAGCAATCCATTAAAAGAGTCAAGTAGAAAATAAAATCTACTATCTTTTATGATTTAAAAGGTTTTTCATAACTGTTATAGCTGAGACTCAGCTTAATAAATATTCCACATCATCGAATCACCCCCGTACTACGACCAAGGATATTCTTTAGTATCACGACCACAATTATTCATGCACTACGGCCAAGAATATTTGTGTATTCATTAATGGTCATGATCATGCCAACAACTGTCCATCAATGCACTACGACAAATGAGACTTTTACCACATTATTTGTAACATTACGGTTATGATTACACCGAATAATCCCTGGTCATAATCATATCAAGTCCATCTATGCACTACAGGCCACAGATGACTTTCAAAAATATAAATAAGAGGATGATGACAATGATATAAGAATTCAATAAAATAAGTTCAAGAATTATTTTATCCATGAATTATTAACGTCTAAATTGTCAACACGATACTGTTTTGTGGTGTAAAATTCAAGAATGCTCAGAAGAATATTTCCATGAAAAGATACTGGATGAAGCGCAAATATCAAGGATATTCCACTAATTTCATGGAGTATAGAAGTCAAAGTTTTATCCAACTGAGTAATACCGAATACAATAACAAAAGATATCACCATGCATGCGATAGAGACCGCACAAACAGGTTATTCCCGCAGAATAATAATAACGAAACCAGGTCAGGTAAAATTCACACTAACAGGATGTTCCAACAGAATAATAAATGCGGAATAGTAAATGATGGAACCAGGTCCGGCATATAGCACAGACAGGATATTCCGACAGAAATGTAAAGACGAAACCAGGTCCGGTGTAAAACACACAGACAGGATGTTCCAACAGAATAATAGAAGAATGTCACCAAGTATAGGGTAAACCGCGTATACAGGTTATTCCGACAGAATAATAAGAAATGGAATAACAACAGTTCTCTTCATGAATAAGAAAGAATAACACCCCTTACGGGTACAACAAATAATACTTTTCTTCTTTCTCTCTATAGTTTCTCTCTCTAGAGTTTTAGTGAATTCGTAAGAAATAATGAAGGAATGAGCTTTCTATTTATAGAAAAACTGAGGGTGGCTCTTGGTCTTAACGAAGGGTAAAAATGACTCTTGGTAATATTGAAGAGACAACTACTATTTGTGAAGGGGTAATTAACCCTTGGAACACCGAAGAGGCAGTTAACTCTTGGTAATATTGAAGGGACAACTACTATTGACGAATGTAATTACTATTTACGAAGGTAATTACTATTTACGAAAGTAATTATTATTTACGAAGGTAATTACTATTTACGAAGGTAATTACTATTTACGAAAGTAATTACTATTTACGAAAGAGACTCTTAGATGACGACATATGGCCCCCCCATAAATAATTAAACTTATCACCAACGTCTCATAATAGACTCTTTATATACATCAAGGATTGAATAAAAATTACGAGAAATCATTTTATCTTTTAATCAACACATAATTAATCTTTCAACAATTATTAATCATTATAACTTGTTGTCTCAATTATTGTTTAAATAATATAACATATTATACAGATGATACTGTGACAATAATTGAATCAATAATATAAAAGATATGATGCAGCAATTACTGTAGCAATAATTGAGTATAGCTAAGTGACTTCTCACGTAACCATCAATAATCAATACCGTGTGCTACTATGCAACCACGCGTATTACTGTACTTTTACTACCGAGTAGTTCAACAGTTTTAACGGTAACACCTCCACTGTTATTTTCATAAAGTATTTTTGTCGTTTTCTCAATCCGACAATAATTTAGTTGTGGGGTCCACCAATGATTGTGCCGTCGTACGAATATTCCCCGATAAAAAGAATATTCCCCGACCAAACGAATATTTTATAACAACTTGCTTACTTTACAAAATTTATAAATATTACCCACAACTATAACATTATATGAAATCCACACCATAATTTTAAAAAAAAATATTTCGAGAAAATTAAATATTTATTCATAAAATCTGGGGTCTCACAGATTCGGTACAAAATCGGTACTGATTTTTTTGGTTCGAAAACCGCATGGTAATATATATAATTATTAATAATAATTAAATAATTTTTTATATATATTAATAATTTTTTTAAAAATTAAGAAATCATTAACTATTAATAATAATTAATATATAAAATAAAACTACAAAATATTATTAATATATATAAAAAAATTAATAAAACTACTATTATATAGAAATGATTAATATATAAAAAAAATTATTTAGTATATAAAACTAGAAAATATTAACTATTAATTATTATATTATTAAATTTTAATTTTTTTCGATTTTTATCGAATTCAAAAAAGTCCATTACCGCTACCAATACCGAAAAATATAAAAAAACTGAAAAATTGGTACCGAAAAAATCGATACCAAAAAAAATTGGTACCGCCGATTTCGATACCAACTGATTCAGTAAAAAACCGAAAAAATTAAATTTTTTGAATAACCCTAGGGTCAAGGTCTTGATCTGGTGTAACTCGGGTGGCTGTGTAATGCCACACTGGTGTGCACATAGATGGAGTATGAATTTATTTTGGAAGCACTATTTGTATAAGTATTTTTAATATTTTTACATGATTTCTTTTCACATGAAGATGAAGATGAGACCTATTATATATTTATGTAACAAAATAATATGTGAAAAATATCAAAAATATATATGAAAATATTAATTCCCTTTATTTTTATTTTGTTAGAAAACTAATATTTTCACATCACTTTTTAATATTTTCATATGTATGACTCATATATTAATTAATAAAAATTTCACACATTAATTAATATGTAAGTTATAGATGTAAAAATATCAAAAAATAATATAAAAATATCAATTTCTTTTGTGAATAGGGTTTGGGGTGAGTTTAATTTACGATCCCAAATTTTGTACCTCCAATAAACGATGGGATTGTTTTATCGAGGAATATCTTCTTATATTTTTGAATCATTTTGCACCGTTCTAAAAGATACTTATTGTCTCCATTTTACAAAAAGAATTTTATTTATAAAATTTATTAATTTTTTAAAAAAACTTATGCTTACAAATAAAATTTATTTAGAATTTAGTTTATTGTAATTATATACGCGGTGATAAACTTATTAATATTATGTCAAAATATATAATTATAAAAAAAATTAAACATAAAATGACAAATTAAGACTATTTTTGAAATATACTATTTACTCTTTTTGCATACAATGCAGAGAGCTTATTCGGTAGTGACTTATAAGTTCGTTAAACTAATTTATAAGTCATTTGTTACTATTCAGCTGTTCGAGAATGACTTATTTTTAGTATACTTATAAGTTGAGTTTTAAGTTATAAAAAATAAGTAAGTATTTATAACTTATTTTAAAAGGACTTATAAGTCATTTTAAAATAAGTTATTTTGACCAAATGTAATATCTAATTTACAGCTCTTCTATTTTATCCCTCTTTTTATTAATATCATTTTTAGTAATTTTTATATTTATTTTAACTTTTAAGTTATCATGAGTCGAACAACTTCTTATTTGTTTTAACTTAATTTTTGATTTATAAATCATATTAATGTCGAACGCTTTTACTTATAAGTCAGAATTTTAAATAACTTATAAATTAACTTATAAGACATTTAAAATAAGTCATTCCCAAACAGCACAATTGTATTTGATCAATTTAAAGGTGGTTCACATAAGGATAATTATTTTTGTGGGGCATTAATCCTTTTATCAATATTTTAGTATATTTTAAACAAGAAACTACTAATTACCCAAATTAACTTTGTGGGTTTACAAATGTTGCCCTCTCCATTTTATGAGGAGGTCTCGTTTAATTTTTTTCTTAATTAATTTAAGAATATTTTACTTTTAAAATAAATGTGAGTATATGTAATGTAGATTAATGCAGTATTTAATATTATAAACTAGTTATAAAATATTTTGAATAGAAAATTATTATTTTAAAAATTAAAATGAACTCATATTATAAATTAAATTTTTTATTTTTATTTAATTAACTATGATCAAATCTAAACAATATTTTTTGTGCGCGACAGAAATTTTAATATAATTGTTATTTAATACTAACTCCAGTATATTCTCTAAACTACTTTTACAAGATTACGTCAAATTATAATTGTAAAAATTATTATTAATATAATTAAAATATTAAATAAACATTCACAATATTTTATTCTCCTATAAGATTAATAATCGGATAAATCTAAATTTACCAACTTTTTAATCTCTTCCGTAATTTTGAGGCCTAAATCCGAGAGCAGATATGCCGGATAAAGTTTCGGGTCATATCCAAATTCCTCAGAAATTTAGGCAAAGTGACATTTTCTAAAGGTTATTAAATTACTTAACCGAAGTGATTATTAACGTGATCTTCCTTTCCTTTGCTTTTGAGCAGTTCCTCTCGAACTAACACAAAAAGCACCCCTTGAAAACTGGGAAAATGTCTCGAAAAGCGAGCCACTTTGGATTTGGTAGGTGAGCGACCAGGTTTGATTTGATGGTGATGCGCAGGTGGGGGCCCTTTGGTTACCTTAGTGGGTTCCGTTACAACAAGGGAAGGTGGGAAGGAGTAAGATGACGAAACACATTCAATGTATGGATTATCTCAGCCGCTAATTAGTTAGACTTTTCTTTAGTTAATTGTTGACTTTTTCACTTTTAAAACATTCTCAACTTCATGGCACGTGGTATGCCTACAAAATTTAAATTAATTAATTTATTTTACTTTTGTATGAAAAATAATATAAATAATTTTTAAAAATGTACTCTGTTTTCGAGTACCCTAAGTACATTTTCATGCAAATTAAAAAAAAAGATACAAAAGGTTTTAATTTATATGTAATGATCCCAAAAAATTATATAATATGACGGGTCTTTTATATATATATATATATAAACGGTAAGGATCAAGAGAATTCTTTTTAAATGACATTTCGCCTTAAATAACATTCTTTTATTAAAATTACGTCGTTTTGGAGGGACGCGGTGATATTTTTGTAAATACGCGGGGTGGCATTGTATTTATAAAAATGCCACCGCGTCCCTCCAAAATTACGTCGTTTTGATAAAATTATGTTATTTAAGGCATTATGCTATTTAAGAATTATGCTCTTGAAGCTTTCCGTATATATATATATATATATATATATATATATATATATATATATATATATATATATATGCTATTTAAGAATTATGCTCTTGATCCTGACCGTATATATATATATATATATATATATATATATATATAGGGTCTCCATCCACAGCAACCGGTTGTTGGGGAGCAACCCCTTTTCACCAGCCGTATGAAGCTGTACCGGCCTTAGAATTTTTTTTTTTATAAGCCGGTACAGCTTCATACGGCTGGTGAAAAGGGGTTGTTTCCCAACAACCGGTTGCTGTGGATGGAACCCCATATATATATATATATATATATATATATATATATATATATATATATATATATATATATACGGTCAGGATCAAGAACATTATCCTTAAATAGCATTCCGCCTTAAATAACATTCTTTTATTAAAACTATGTCGTTTTGGAGGGACGCGGTGACATTTTTGTAAATACGCAATGGCATGGTATTTACAAAAATGTCACCGCGTGTTTACAAAACTACGTCGTTTTGATAAAATTATGTTATTTAAGACATTATGCTATTTAAGAATTATGCTCTTGGAGCTTCCCGTGTGTGTGTATATATATATATATATATATATATATATATATATATATATATATATCGGGAAAGATCAAGAGCATAATCCTTAAATAGCATAACGCCTTAAATATCATAATTTTATCAAAATGACGTAGTTTTGATAAGACGCTGTGACATTTTTATAAATACGCGGTGGCATGGTATTTACAAAAATGTCACCGCGTCCCTCCAAAACTACGTCGTTTTGATAAAATTATGCTATTTAAGGCGTTATACTATTTAAGAATTATGCTCTTGATCCTTTTCGTATATATATATATATATATATATATATATATATATATATATATATATATATATATATAGGGAATATATCTTAAGCTCACCCCTTATTCAGCTCACCCGAGCTCACCCCCTTTTAGCGACGGACACGACGACGGTTCGATCATACAACCGTCGTCTATACTTATAGCGACACTATATGTTGTCCGTCGCTAAAAGTATAGACGACGGTTGTATGACCGAACCGTCGTCGGGTCCGTCGCTAAATGGAGGGTGAGCTCGGGTGAGTTGAATAAGGGGTGAGCTTAAGATCCGGACCGTATATATATATATATATATATATATATATATATATATATATATATATATATATATATATATATATATATATAAAGAGAGAGAGAGAGCAAGGATCAAAAACATTCCTCTTAAATAGCATTCCTCCTTAAATAGCACTCATTTATTAAAACTACGTCGTTTTGGAGTCTATTAAAAGAGAGTGATCCCACTTACTTTCCTTTTATTTACAAAAATGCCACCCACGGCCCAACTTATTTTTTAAAAAAGACTCCAAAACGATGTAATTTTAATAAATAAGTGCTATTTAAGGAGAAATGTTATTTAAGGAGAATGCTCTTGATCCTTGTAATATATATATTTATATATATATATATATATATATTAACAAATATCATTAAATGATATATTTAATTTTATTATATATACTTATTAATGAGAATAAATTATTATTTTTTGTATTTTAGGTCATCCTGAGGGAGGGACTGTCTTTTGAAGTCTCTTTTTTTGTGCTGTACAACTGTACAAGTTTGATAGAGTAGTAGATTGTTAAGGAGAATGTAATAATAAATTTTCCTTTCACTCAAATGAGTCGGCCCCATTTAAAAAAAACTAAACAAAATATAGATTAATAGCTTAAATTTTTATGGTAAGGATTGTTTTCACAATTTTTTAATTAAAAAATTAAAGTTTTTATTTTTTTATTATGTCTAATTGATAATATGATGTTAGAAAATTAATAATATAGCTGCGACATGTGACTAAAAAATGTTTATGTATAATATTGAGTCTCATTTTAATATTTATTCAATTAATTTTTTATATCAAAAAGGGTAAATATAAGACCATTATTAATTTTTTTTAAGTAAATGTAATGATAATTTTACCCTTTTTGGTATAAAAAATTAATTATATTGATTATCGATGATTATGAAATAAACTTAAAATTCAGGGTATTTGTGAGACACCAGATTTTATGAATAAATGTTTAAATTTCTCAAAATATTTTTTTTGAATATTATGGAATGAATTTGATATAATGTTATAGTTGTGGATAATATTTATAAATTTTGTAAAGTATGCAAGTTGTTATATAATATTTGATTTGTCGGGGAATATTCGTTTTAACAGGGAATATTCGTACGAAGGCACAATCATTAGTGGACTCCACAACAGAATTATTGTCGGATTAAGAGAACGACAAAAATATTTTTATGAAAATAACGGCGGAAGTTTTACCGTTAAAACTGTTAAACTACTCGGTAGTAAAAGTACAGTAAATGCGCGTGGTTGCATAGTAGCGCACGGTATTATTTTTGATGCTTACGTGAGAAGTCACTCAGTTTTGTTCAATTATTGCTTCAGTAATTGTTGCATAGTATCTCACGTTATTTGATTCAATTATTGTCGATATTTTATATATTATTAAATCAATAATTGAGATGACAGAGTTATTAATATTATTATTTGTAATATTAACGATGTCTATAAGTTCTGTCAAGGAGAGGTTTGGTCACCTAATTGCGCGCCAATAGGGAGAAATCCTTATTGGAAAGTCCCCTATTTCCTGGGAATGACCTGGTCAATTAATATTATGAATTATAATAATGATGATAAATGTTATTAAATATATTGAAGTATCTTTTTATGAAGTCACGAAAGTTTATATATATATATATATTATATATATATAAATTTTGTTTAATTAGTATTATTAATGTAATAAAATAGAAAAGCTTTTTATATAAAACAGAATAATTTTATAAAGTTATTTATTTTATTAGACAATAAATAGAATATATTATATTTTATTTAAAATATTTTGATTTATTAGAATAATTTATTAATACTACATAGTAAATCTATATGGACCGACCGTTTAAAAGTAAATCTGTTAGTTCCTAGTAGGCACAATAGATCTAGAAGGGGGGGTTTGAATAGATCCTTTTATTTTCAAATACTTTTCTGGTTTATTTTGTATTGCTAATTGTTAACGCCAAGATCTTCTCCAACGTCCCAATCACGTAAGACGCCCTGATCCTGCACAGTAAACACGATAAATACCACAAGCTTGACGGCCAGACCGCCGGGGGATAGCTCAGGCGTGAGAGTCAATATACGTGTTCACAAGGTTAACAATGGAGGATGTAATGTCTAGTGTATTGAGAGAGATAATAATTCTCAGTTGTGTGTATGTGAATATGAATGAGAATGTGTCCGAGAACGTATCTGTTTGTGAAGACTTAGTTGATAGGTCATACTCTCTTTGCCTGGTTTACCGTGCCACCCACTACCTCTGACACAGCCCCCGTGATCTGATGGGTCCTGTCGTCTGCTTATAGTCTACTCACTACCTTTAGTCACTGTTTATGCCGCCGGCCGGCTATAATCCCATCCACATTAATGCATGGCAGGTGCCTTGGTCAACTGTCATGCTTTTCATCATTACAAGTCAAAGTAATAGATATTAAATGATCCAATGGGTTAATCCAACGAACCGACCCGGTCTTATAGGGTTAAATGGAAATAATATGATAACTAGGCCCAGTGACTTTAAGACTCAATAATAAGGACCCAATGAACAATTCAAATAAGCAAGCCCAATCTACTCGGCCCAAAGAGGGGAAATATCATGACCCAACATTGCCCCCTAGTTTTTTGTTGAACGAAACGTTTAATAGAAAACTATAAATGGTCCATGATATTTTACTAAAGGTCCATAGTGAGAAGTTGTAAGACCCCAACTTTTTATAAATAAAATCGAATTTTCTCTAATTATTATTCTTGATTAATAAGGTGGTAATTTGATATAATGCTTTGGTTATAGGTGAAATGTGCAATTTTTGCAAAATAAACAAGTGGTTATTAAAATATTCATTTTTATCGGGGAATATTCGTTTGGTCGTGGAATATTCTTGCTGTCGGGGAATATTCGTACGACAGCTCAGCCATTTGTGGGCCCCATAACGGAAAACGGTTGGATGAAAAAAAACGACAAAGATTGAGTTTTATAAATAACGGCATAAATTATTACCGTTAACACTGTTGGGTTACCTGGTGGTTAAAATACAGTAATATGCGTGGTTGCACAGTAGCACACGGTATTGCACAGTATTGTTGAATTATTGATTCGTACGTAAGAAGGCACTACTCAATAATCATTACAGTAATTACTGTTCATTATTTTATTTTATTGATTCAATAATTGCTGCGTTGATATTTATATTATTATTGTTTCAATAATTGTCACTGCACAGTATTTTTCATTATCAGATCAATAATTCATATTATTTGAATAATATTATCAGATAACATTATTGGAAATGTCTAGAAAGTTCTGTCTAAGGAGAGGTTTGATCACCTAATTGCGCGCCAGTAAGGAGAAATCCTTATTGGAAAGCCCCCTTTTTCCTGGGAACGGTCTGGTTGTCATAATTGTGATTCTGTAATATTATTTAAGAATAATTAATTATTGATTCATATGATAAGGAAATATTTATTTGATGTGGATATAATTGATGAATATATTATTTTATATGGATATAATTGAAGGAATTAATGCTGAGGTGTTTTATCAGTATTTTGTCGGACTAGAAGAATTAAAAATCACCCGTTTGTGGATTTCGGATAATTTTTGTTTGGAATTTGAAAATATTTTCTTCTGCAAAGTTGTAGAGAATTGAAATTCCTATAAACAGTCGCGAGATTCGAATTTTCTGACAAAGGGGCTATTTATTGTGAATTATTGAAGTTCCGAGGTTCCGAAATAATTGATTTTTGAAAGTTTAATTATTTTTTTATTTCAAAAAAGTTTTTTTTTCTAGAAGGTGGGCATGTGGGAAATACTAAAATCAGATTCCTTGGTGGTGGGCTTAAATATTTGGTAAATATTAATATTTTATTAATTTAGTCTCCTTTGGCGTTCTAGCATTTTTCTATAAATAGAGGGCTAAGTTAGAATTGAAAATCATACCAGAAACAAGTTTTCTCTCTTTCTCTCTCTATATTATCGAGCGTATTCTTGTGAGTATACTTTGAGTGTTGCTATACGGTGCGAGTTTCTGTCAACACTATACCCAAAATTCAGTCAGAAATACAGTTATTTTGAGGTAAGAGATGTTGTTTCTTCTTAAATGATATTATCTTCTTCAATATCATTATGCCGAAATATTGTTCTGAACTTTTTATCAATTTGGAACTTTTTCATGTCGGAGTTACTATTCATGAGTTACTATTCATGAGTTACTATTTATGAGTTACTATTCACGAGTTACTATTCATGAGTTACTATTCACGAGTACTATTCACGAAGCGTGATCATGTTTTTGTGAAATTTCTATCTTTTGGTGTCGGAGTTACTATTCACGTGTACGACACTATTCACGTATACGGCACTATTCACGTATACGGCACTATTCACGAATACGACACTATTCATCGAAAAATGAAATTTCTTCTTTTTGTCCAAAATATCTATTTTGGCTACTATCTTTGATTGTATCCATGTTTTGATCGTTATTTTTGAGTTCTGCTTTAAAATTAGTTGTTATGAAGTATTATTGATCTTGGACAAACTATTGTACGAATCCCTAATATTTATCCTTCTATCTCACTGGATTCGTTCTTAAAATTGTTTTTTATCATCCTCAGTCCTTAATGGTGATACTTGATGAATATCTTTGGCCTGTAGTGCAAAGATGAATGATTAAACATATGAATCTCTTTGGCCCGTAGCGCAAAGATGAACAGGTGTTGAGATGAACATGACCAACTGGTGATACAAATGAATATTTTTGGCCTGTAGTGCAAAGATGATTAAAGATGTATATTGATTGTTGTTACAAGAATGAAATATTGATGAAAGACTTTTAAATCTTAGAAGACAGTAGAATTCATTCTCTACGTGACTCTTCTAATGGATTGCTGTTTCCGCTGCATTTGTTGATCTAAAACTTGTTGTCTATTATATTTTATCAGATTTTTTTCCTGTTGAAGACTAACGATAATTTGTTGTATATTATCTTAGTCATAATATTCTTTACTGGGCTAGTTGAGCTCACCCTTTCCTTTTTGTTCCATTTTTCTTCTCAAGAGGTGAGAACATAGTAGGATCGAGTCGGGGTATGGAGTGATGGTAATAGGAAGATGTTTTAGCAGTCCTCACTATTTCTATAAAATAGTGTTTGAATAATTGTAATGAAGACTTATTTGCGTGTGGATATTGTCTAGAAGATAATATTTATATTTAAACTCATATTATGTATTGTCGTATTTCACACGACATTTGTATTATTGAAGTTGTAGTTTGCTTTATGTACCATGTATTTGTCGACTCAGAATGGGTGTTGTATACCTATTTTGGGGGCGTCACAGTTGGTGTCAAAGCTTAGGGATATGGTCTCTGGCGGAGATCGGGGAATAGAACTAGGATGGGAGAGATGAGTAAATCCTTTGCTAGTGTGTCCCACTAATCTTATTTGTTGGTTGGTCATAATATAGGGATATTATGTGATATGTTTAATTAACCCTTGTTTTATGGCAGTATTTAAGAATGGCTGCTGAGAACGTTAACAATGGAGTGTACGAGACTGTGGAGCAACCTTTAGTCACAAACTAGGAGAACGTGCAACTAGAAGGCAATATTCTTCCTGTAAACAACATTACCGAGCAAACGATGAACGATGGAATGTTTAGGAGCTTTTTGTAGTTCATGCAAAATCAGACGAGGGAGACTCGTGTACAAAATACGGGTGGAAATGATGGCAACACGCGGTCTGTCACAGCTAAGCAATTTAAGGAGTTGGGACCACCAGAATTTAAGGGAAAACCGGATTCGATCATGGCAGAAACATGGGTCAAGAAAATTACCAAGATATTCGATGTCTTGGGATGCACGGAGGAACAGAAGGTTCCATTAGCTACCTTTGTGTTTCGTGGTGAAGCAGATTACTGGTGGGAATCTGTGAAGCGTACCCAACCAGATGCACTCAACATGTCTTGGGAAAGATTTCAGAAACTTTTCAATGACAAGTACTTTCCTGAAAGTATTCGTCATATGAAAGAGGTAGAGTTTATTAGACTCGAACAAAATAACATGACGGTGTCTCAATACGAGGCAAAGTTCGCAGAGTTGTCCAGGTTTGCACCTCATTTGGTGTAGAATGAGGAACGCATGACGCGGATGTTTCTGAGAGGTTTAAAACCCGAGATTCGTCAATACCTTATATCTCATAAATTTTCTCTGTATTAAGATATTGTAAACAGGGCTCAATTATTAGAGCGAGATAGTGAGTATACTCAACCGAGGGACCACAACCAAGGTCATATCGGTGACAGCAGTCATCAGAACGATGATAACCAGCGAGGAAGGAAGAATATGGACAAAGACGGTAACCACTCAGGTGGTAATCGTGGCCATAATAATAGAAGAGGCGACTCAAGTGGAAATTTCAGAAAGAGAAGATTCAACAACAATGGGAAGACATCAGCAGCAGAACCAGCACCAACAACAAATTCTAGGGGAGGAGAACGACCGCCAGTTAGATGTTACAAATGCGGGAAGGAGGGAAATATCAACCCAAATTGTCCACAACAATCCAAGGTATGTTACAATTGTGGAAAGGAATGCCACATCGCTCGAGATTGTACTATAGCTAAACCAAGTTCAGCGGGAGTGGTGATTCCAAGGGCTGTCCCGGATAAGTCGAAATCAGCGGTTCTTGGAAGAACGTTTGTCGCGACTGACCTAAACATGAAGAACCCGAACGAAATGATCACGGGTAAGCTAATCTTGAATTCTTGCAAAGTTTATACCTTACTAGATACCGGTTCTACCCATTCTTTTATCTCTCCTGCTTGTGCTCAACGTTTAAACTTGACTCCGGAGAAATTAGATTTTGATTTATCTGTTGAAACTCCGTTAGGTGAAACCTTCGTTACATCTACAGTTTATAAATCTTGCATGATCCAAGTTGGCACTATCACATTATATGTGGATCTTATCTCTTTAAAGATACTTGCTTTTGATATGATTTTAGGAATTGATTGGTTAACCACTCATCATGCCAAAATTGATTGTTTTCGTAAGGTTGTTAGTTTTCATATTCCTAACCAACCTGTCATACGAATTCAAACCACTAAACCACTAAAATCAGTCACTGTCATATCAAGCCACAAAGCTATTCGTTTATTGAAAAATGGATGCCAAGCTTTCTTAGCCCATGTTATATATTTGAACAGAGACAAGTCATATTTGGATAATATTTCTATTGTTAAAGAATTTCTTGATGTATTTCCCGAAGAACTTCCCGGTCTACCCCCGGAACGTGAAGTTGAATTCTTTATTGATCTTGAACCGGGTACAAAACCCATTTCTAAAACCCCATATCGAATGACTCCTATTGAACTTCAGGAGTTAAAAACCCAACTATAGAAGTTGATACCCCAGCGTCTATCTTATGACTTCCTTTGTGGAATGCACCAAAGCCAAACTCTCCGTAGGGGACGCCATATTCGTGCGGTAGTAAATTGATAGCTGCTATTGTGATGTGCTATCCAAGATTGGGATATGAGTCACAGTTGAGAGCAACCTAAGTCAGTAATCGAAATAAGTAGCTTTTTAGGCTTAGTTGGTTATTATCGAAGATTTGTGGAAAGATTTTCTCAAATTGCTACTCCATTAACTCAGCTGACTCGTAGAGATACAAAATTTGAATGAAGCGAGGAATGTGGGAAGAGCTTCGAAGAACTCAAGAGGAGACTCATTTCGGCACATGTTCTGACCATACCATCCTAGAAAAGCAAACGTGGAAGCTAACGTGTTGAGTAGAAGATCGTATACGAGTACGAGTACGATATTGTCAAAGACTTATTTCGTATAACTTACAAATAATAGAGATGGAGATGAAAACTCTAGGTACCCACGTGATGATGGTGAATATAAGAGTAGAACTGACTTTAATCGATAAAGTTAAAGCTGCTCAAGCTACGGACCTGGGGCTGATGAGTATGAAGAAGAAAGTGCAAGAAGGAGCTATTCCGGAAGCAAGAATCGATGAAGAAGGAATACTTCGATTCAACTCTCGACTTTGCGTTCCGAACGATTCTGACTTGAAGCATAGAATCATGATGGAGGCACACAATACCACGTTTGTAATCCATCCTGGGAGTACCAAAATGTATCATGATATTCGACATACATTTTGGTGGAACAATATGAAGAGAGAGATCACAGAGTTTATCTCGAGGTGTTTAACTTGTTAACGAGTAAAGGCGGAGCATCCAAAGGTTCCATTGCAACCACTTGAGACTTCGGAATGGAAGTGGGAACACATTACAATGGATTTCGTTACAATCCTTCCCAAGGTTTCTTAAGGTATATATGCGATTTGGGTTATTGTTGATATATTAACCAAGTCTGCCCATTTCTTGCAGATACGTGAGACTTATTCCCTTGAACGTCTTGCTCGTATGTATGTGAATGAGATTGTGAGGTTGCATGGCATGCCAGTATCCATAGTTTCGGATTATGACCCAAGATTCACTTCACAATTTTGGATTAACTTGCAGAAAGCTGTGGGCATGGATTTACGATTCAGTTCGGCATACCATCCTCAAACGGACGGACAATCAGAGAGGACTATTCAAACCCTAGAAGATCTATTAAGACTTTGTGTCCTAGATTTTAAAGGAAGTTGGGATAAGTACTTGCCATTGGTGGAATTCTCCTACAACAACAGTTATCAAGCAAGTATAGGCATGGCTCCATTTGAGGCGTTGTATGGACGAAAGTGTCGATCTCCAGTATGCTGGGACAAGGTGGGAGAAGCAACGTTGTTGGGATCAGAATTAGTACGCATGACTACAGAAAAGATCCAAATAATTCGACAACGTATTCAAACTTCACAAGATCGACAAAAGAGTTATGCTGATCTTCATAGAAAGGACGTGGAGTTTAATATTGGGGATCATGTACTGTTACGTGTTGCTCCATGGAAGGGAGTTACAAGATTTAGAAAGAGAGGAAAGCTCAATCCAAGATTTGTTGGTCCATTTGAGATTCTTGACCGAATAGGAAACGTAGCCTATAGACTCGCGTTACCTCCAAGTATATCTCGTGTTCACAATGTATTCCACATATCTATGCTTCGTAAATATGTGAAAGACCCGAACCACATTATTGTGTTAGAACCAGACGAGATAGCTGAAGATTTAACATACGAGAAGATACCTGTTGAGATTTTGGATAGGAAAGAGCATGCCTTACGCACGAAGGTTATAACACAAGTTAAGGTTTTGTGGAAAAACCATACAATTGAGGAAATGACATGGTAGTTGGAATCGAAAATGAAAGCGAGGTACCCTCACCTGTTCGAAACACCAGGTACGTACGTCAATTTCGAGGACGAAATTTCATAAGGAGGGGAGGTTGTAAGACCCCAACTTTTTATAAATAAAATCGAATTTCCTCTAATTATTATTCTTGATTAATAAGGTGTTAATTTGATATAATGCTTTGATTATGGGTGAAATGTGCAATTTTTACAAAATAAACAAGTGGTTATTAAAATATTCATTTTTGTCGGGGAATATTCGTTTGGTCGTGGAATATTCTTGTTGTCGGGGAATATTCGTATGACGGCGCAGCCATTTGTGGGCCCTATAACAGAAAACGGTTGGATGAAAGAAAACGACAAAGATTGAGTTTTATAAATAACGGCGTAAATTGTTACCGTTAACACTGTTGGGTTACCTGGTGGTTAAAATGCAGTAATATGCGTGGTTGCACAGTAGCACACGGTATTGCACAGTATTGTTGAATTATTGATTCGTACGTAAGAAGGCACTACTCAATAATCGTTACATTAATTACTGTTCATTATTTTATTTTATTGATTCAATAATTGCTGCGTTGATATTTATATTATTATTATTTTAATAATTGTCACTGCACAGTATTTTCCATTATCTGATCAATAATTCATATTATTTGAATAATATTATCAGATAACATTATTGGTAATATCTAGAAAGTTCTGTCTAAGGAGAGGTTTGGTCACCTAATTGCGCGTCAGTAAGGAGAAATCCTTATTGGAAAGCCCCCTCTTTCCTGAGAACGGCCTTGTTGTCATAATTGTGATTCTGTAATATTATTTAAGAATAATTAATTATTGATTCATATGATAATGAAATATTTATTTGATATGGATATAATTGATGAATATATTATTTTATGTGGATATAATTGAAGGAATTAATGCTGAGGTGTTTTATCAGTATTTTGTCGGACTAGAAGAATTAAAAATCATCCGTTTGTGAATTTCGGATAATTTCTGTTTAGAATTTGGAAAAATTTTCTTCTGCAAAGTTGTAGAGAATTGAAATTCCTATAAAAAAAACGTGAGATTCGAATTTTCTGACAAATGGGCTATTTATTGTGAATTATTGAAGTTCCGGGGTTCCGAAATAATTGATTTTTGAAAGTTTAATTATTATTTTTATTTCAAAAACGTTTTTTTTTTATTTTTTTCTAGAAGGTGGGCATGTGGGAAATGCTAAAATCAGATTCCTTGGTGGTGGGCTTGAATATTTGGTAAATATTAATATTTTATTAATTTAGTCTCCTTTGGCGTTCTAGCATTTTCCTATAAATAGAGGGCTAATTAGAATTGAAAATCACACCAGAAACAGGTTTTCTCTCTTTCTCTCTCTATATTATCGAGCTTATTCTTATGAGTATACTTTGAGTGTTGCTATACGGTGCGAGTTTCTATCAGCACTATACCCGAAATTCAGTCAGAAATACGGTTATTTTGAGGTAAGGGATGTTGTTTCTTCTTAAATGATATTATCTTCTTCAATATCAATCTGCCAAAATATTGTTATGAACTTTTTATCAATTTGGAACTTTTTCACGTCGAAGTTACTATTCATGAGTTACTATTTATGAGTTACTATTCACGAGTTACTATTCACGAGTACTATTCACGAAGCGTGATCATGTTTTTGTGAAATTTCTATCTTTTGGTGTCGGAGTTACTATTCACGTGTACGACACTATTCACGTATACGGCACTATTCACGAATACGACACTATTCATCGAAAAATAAAATTTCTTCTTTTTGTCCAAAATATCTATTTTGGCTACTATCTTTGATTGTATCCATGTTTTGATCGTTATTTTTGAGTTCTGCTTCAAAATCAGTTGTTATGAAGTATTATTGATCTTGGACAAACTGTTGTACGAATCCCTAATATTTGTCCTTCTATCTCACTGGATTCGTTCTTAAAAATGTTTTTCATCATCCTCAGTCCTTAATGGTGATACTTGATGAATATCTTTGGCCTATTGTGCAAAGATGAATGATTAAACTGATGAATCTCTTTGGCCCGTAGTGCAAAGATGAACAGGTGTTGAGATGAACATGACCAACTGGTGATACAAATGAATATCTTTGGCTTGTAGTGCAAAGATGATTAAAGATGTATATTGATTGTTGTTACAGGGATGAAATATTGATGATGGACTTTTAAATCTTAGAAGACAGTATAATTCATTCTCTACATGACTCTTCTAATGGATTGCTGTTTCCGCTGCATTTGTTGATCTAAAACTTGTTGTCTATTATATTTTATCAGATTTTTCCCTGTTGAAGACTAACGATAATTTGTTGTATATTATCTTAGTCATAATATTCTTTACTGGGCTAGTTGAGCTCACCCTTTCCTTTTTGTTCCATTTTTCTTCTCAGGAGGTGAGACCATAGCATGATCGAGTCGGGGTATGGAGTGATGGTTCTAGAAAGATGTTTTAGCAGTCCTCACTATTTCTATAAAATAGTGTTTGAATAATTGTAATGAGGACTTATTTGCGTATGGATATTGTCTAAAAGATAATATTTGTATTTAAACTCACAGTATGTATTGTCGTATTTCACACGAAAATGTATTATTGAAGTTGTAGTTTGCTTTATGTACCATGTATTTGGCGACTCAGAATGGGTGTTGTATACCTATTTTGGGGGCGCCACAGAAGTAATCGAAATGTACCCGTTTACTGTTCATGAGATGAAATGAGAAGAGAACGGAGGCCCAAATCAGAAAGGCCCTGCCTGATAAATATCTGGACCCGGAACCGGACGCTTCCCATTCAAATTCTAAATTATTACTATCATTTAATGTGCCGGCCTTGTTCACCGTGTACAAGATCGTCCAATCCAGAGAGAAGGGGTTCAAGGCCTTCAGCAAGCACTCTCCGAAGTCGGGAGAATAGTTCGAGAGACGTTCATTGGTGAACACTCCTTCGAGAAATAGGGGATAGCACGAGAAGTGGTTCTTCGTCAAGGGTCCTAAAATCTCTTCTTTACCGAATTGGGCCACTGACGAGAAGATCTCTGCTGACTTCGGAGATATTTCTGAAGAATGGTAAGTTGAGATGATGGAGTTTTTTGATAATTTTCCTAAGGAGGAGTAGAAGTATGGACTCCTCTCGAAGAAGGCATGGTTATATGACCATAAATGTAAGTATCGGTCTATTTTATATATAAATATTTGAAAAAAATTTTATGATGTGGAATCTAACATAATACTGTTTGTTTCGTGCAGTATCTTTGATCAGACCGAGCTCCGTAGAAATAAAGGAGTTCGAAGATTTTTTGTCTGGGAAGTCTTTGGAAGCTGTTGAGAGTCTACCAACAGAAGCTACCTCCGAAGCTGAACCAACCCCTGAAATACATACCGATGAATTTCGAATAGAAGAAACAGAAGCTGATGAGATTCCTGTATCGGAAGAGACCCTTCGTCCTTGTCAGAAGAGGAGGGTCATTAGAAAATCCAAATCAACACCTCTTCCCAACCCTTCGGAAGCCATCCCAGAAACTGAGCCAACCACCAAATCAATCCCCCGACGAGGAGGCTTGCTCGATCATCCCGATCAAAGAAGTATCCTCCGAACCAAGAAATTAAGAACCAAAATAACCCCCCTGACCGCCGAAGAACTCAGGGTTCCCCAGTCCTCGATTATCCCACCCTTCGTGCCGCCTGTAGAAATACAAATTGCCGAAGAAGGTGAACAGGACGAAACTGTTCCAACGCTGTCCAAGAAGAGGAAGCGTACACCTGACAGCCATCCAAGTTCTATCTCTGCCCCATCTCCCCGAGAACCCACTCCAAATAAATCTCCTTCTCCAGAAACTGTATATGCGGATCCCACCCCTCCCGAACAGCCAGCCCCTTCTCCCGAAAGACCTGGACCCTCCACCGAGCGACCCGGTCCTTCAGGCCAGGGTTATCATGCTGAGGCTATGGGGTCCCCGACTCTGTGGCCTAGATTCAATGCAAATTTTCCATTCGATCTTTTCGGAGCTTTCGTCCGGAACGCTGATGACCACTGGTTCAGTGACCATACGGATGGAAATCTGCTTGACGAGGGGATGAGCTATCTGGCTAAGGTAAATAACAGTTTCTTTATTTTCTATTTCTTTGTTCTCGTTTAGATATCTGAACACTGATTTGAACACTGTTAAACATATGCAGGCCAACGCTGTCTTCGAACGTTTGCGTCCGAGGCACATAAATGGGGAGGCCGAGGAGGATTTCACGAGACAGGAGATAGACATGCTGAGATCGACCCTGGCTTGAGAAAGGTCCGGTCGCAAAGACGCTCTTCATACCATCGACGACCTTCAAAGAGACTTAGATCGGGCTAAGATGGACTTGAAGACGTCTGACGATGAGCTAAGGGCCACGAGGAATGGGTTGGCTGTGTCCGAAGCCAGTCAACAAGTTTTAACTGATATGAACGCCGACCTGGTTGAAGAAAACCTGCTCCTAAAGGCCAAAAATGAGGAGTTCACTTTAGTCAATCGAGGCTTGGAGATTCAACTCGGCGAGGCTCAGGCGAAGGTCCAGGACGAGGAGCGAAGACATAAGGCCAAGCACCATAAACTTCGTTATAAAATAAAAGAGCTTGAGGGACGGGGCCCTCTTCTGACCGAAGAGCTGCGAAAGCAGATTCAAACAGACTACAGGGATTCGGATGAGCTTAATGCTGAAATCATGAAGGTCTATTCAGAGGGGTATGAAGACTGCCGAGAGCGAGGTAAATAAAAATTATCTGCTGCTCAGTTGGATCCGGATCTTCTTAACTCCGAGGACGAAGGTGGTTCCTGAATGTCCTTCCTACTTTATTCCGTCTATGTAAAAATTAACTGTTTATGTCTTTGGGATTGTTTGAAACTTTTTTATGGATTTTGACAGCGTTTCTATGTTTGTGTAATTAGTTAATGTTATGGATGAATCGAATGAATGAATGTTTTATTTTATTGATGAATCTTCAACTTTCTTGATTATGACTTCTGTTTTGGTTAGTTTCTTGTCAATAATTCAGTATCAAGGAACTGAACTCAAATAGTGAATCAGCTAAGGCGTATAACAGTTAATTTATGAAATGAAGTGAATTGAATTTCATGGACAGTATTTAACTGAACTGAATTGAATGAACTGAACTTAACACTTAAATAAAATAAAGTAATATATACTCATCGGTACCGAAGTGTGAGATCGGTCATGTGTGAGGTGAATTCGGCTGATCCTCTTTGCATCATCAGAATTTTGCTTACCACTCGGGGTAGAACAAGTATATAAGGACCAAGATATAAGGATCAAGATATAAGGATCAAGATATAAGGACCAAGATATAAGGATCAAGATATAAGGATCAAGATATAAGGATCATGGAATTTGTCTACCACACAGGGTCACAATTTCATAAGGACACTCCTGTCAATAAGGCTGCCATCGAATGGCCAGCAAGTCCTACCATACCTCCTTACTTTAGTGGACCATTGATTTTACCGCCCTCGGTAAAAACAATAGGAACATAGGATTTGTCTACCACGCCGGGCAACAAATAAATGGGCTACCATCGAATGGCCAGCGAGTCCTACCATACCTCCTTACTTCAGTGGACCATTGATTTTACCGCCCTCGGTAAAAATAATATAGGAACATAGGATTTATCTACCACGCTGGGCAACAAATAAATGGGCTACCATCGAATGGCCAGCGAGTCCTACCATACCTCATTACTTCATTATGAACTTAGGACAAATAAGAAGAGGTTCAATATAAATTGTAGATGAGCTACCGAAGTCTTTCTATGCTGAATTTCCAGTTCTTTTAAGAATATCCCTGCCGAAGTATTTTATAGGCCAATAACTTTGCAACAAAATGATTGCCACAGATGTCTTTGTGAACTTCCCGAAGAACATACTCTGCTTCGAACGGAACCAAATATTTGAGCAATGGTGACGAAAAAGGACCTTCGAAAAAGATTCTCATTAATGAGAACAAAATTGACACTCGTATACTTGATCTTCTTTAGCCGACATCTGATCTGAAGGAAGGACACCATATGACATCAAAGTTATAAGCATCCATAGTAGCCAACTTCGATAATGCATCAGCAATGGAATTGTTATTGTGATCGACCCCTTGATAACCTGCTGTACTGATGTCCGAAATAGAATATCCATCTGCATGCAATGCCCACGAGCTCTGCTTCTGCTGAAGTACTGCAACGACTTTGTCGGACTCTTTAACTGCTTTCCATCCGAAGATGCAACTTTAGACGGGCATCTCCGAAGACAAGTATCCACAGGGCGGTGTGCCCTCAGTGGATTCTCAGGAGTGTGGCTTCTGGGTCTGCTTCGACCATAATCCCGAAGACCAATAGGGCGGAATACCCTTCTTCGTTCAATCAGGAAAATGGCTGTTGGGTCTTCATCTACTCTGCTTTGACCATAATCTTGAAGACCAATAGGGCGGAGTTCTCTTCTTCTGTCAATCAGGAAAATGGCTGTTGGGTCTTCATCTACTCTGCTTCGACCATAATCCCGGAGACCAATAGGGCGGAATACCCTTCTTCGGTCAATCAAGAAAATGGCTGTTGGTCTTCTTTGGTCATGAGGATCACCTTGAGACATGTCCCCAAAGTGTATAGACTGCTTTCCAACTCACGGTTGTCCATCTTTAGGCGTACCCCATCTTTCAGACTGGACATAATTGAACTCTTTTTCCCTCAGCTTGGCAATCTGAAGAATCGGCACAACTATATCCTTGCTCTGCTCAGCTACCTCCTCGCTTCTCTCCAAGAGAACCTCCAAAGCTCTATCTGCTTCGTCCACCATCTTCATTAGCCTGACCACATCGGTGCCGAGTTCTAGGCGGGGTGCCTTTTACTTACATTCGGTCACGATCATGGTGTTTGTCAGCAGCAAAGACCAACCATCTTCGGACTTCGCTGTGGGTTCTCGAACGAGAACCCCCTGACTTGTGCCATAACTTCCGATATAGAACAACTGGAAATATTGTGATTGATAACTCAAGAACACTAGAAAACAGCCCTCCTTCTAGCGCCAATGTTAATGCCAAGATCTTCTCCAACGTCCCATTCACGTAAGACGCCCTGATCCTGCACAGTAAACACGATAAACACCACAAGCTTGACGGCCGGACCGCCGGGGGATAGCTCAGGTGTGAGAGTCAGTATACGTGTTCACAAGGTTAACAATGGAGGATGTAATGTCTAGTGTATTGAGAGAGATAATAATTCTCAGTTGTGTGCATGTGAATATGAATGAGAATGTGTCCGAGAACGTACCTGTTTGTGAAGACTTAGTTGATAGGTCATACTCTCTTTGCCTGGTTTACCGTGCCACCCACTACCTCTGACACAGCCCCCGTGATCTGATGGGTCCTGCCGTCTGCCTGTAGTCTACTCACTACCTTTAGTCACTGTTTATGCCGCCGGCCGTCTATAATCCCATCCACATTAATGCATGGCAGGTGCCTTGGTCAACTGTCATGCTTTTTCATCATTACAAGTCAAAGTAATAGATATTAAATGATCCAATGGGTTAATCCAACGAACCAACCCGGTCTTACAGGGTTAAATAGAAATAATATGATAACTAGGCCCAGTGACTTTAAGACTCAATAATAAGGACCCAATGAACAAATCAAATAAGCAAACCCAATCTACTCGGCGCAAAGAGGGGAAATATCATGACCCAACACTAATAATTTAGCATGTGACAAACATAAAAATCTTTTCAAGCACATCAGAATAAATAAAAGATCCCCTTCATTGATATATTCATAATAATACATAGATTGTTCGTAGAGTTAGTTCAGTGGTAAGCAGTTAAAACATACATAACAGTTATAGTAGTTATTGTACATAATATAAATGACATAAAATAAAAGACACAAGGGGTTTTAAGTGGTTCAGAGACTCAAGCTCCTAATCCACTCTTCTGCTTTCAACTAGCAGGATTTCCACTAAGGAAGGGCAGCACCCTGAATCACTACGAGTCCTTCAAGGTCAGTAGCCTTGGGACTTCAGTTCACTAAGAACTCTTCAAGGCCAGCAGCCTTGGAACTTCTCTAGTTCCCTTGGAACTCTTCAAGCCCAGCAGGCTTGTAACTTCATTTAGTCCCTCCGGACAAGGACCCCTCAGGCCCTGGCTTCTTGTTGAGTTGTTTATTTGTTTGTTGGAGTTGGTGCTGAGCTATTAAGATGTCTTTAAGCTCTGAACATCTTTTGTACTTACCAGCTTGGCATGATCAACCTTGAAGTGCAGTTGAGTGTTGCATGATGCTCAGCTTCTTCAGTTACTCAACCACTTCTGATGATCCCTTGATGAACTGCCTTGAACATCATTCTTCTTGATACTTGATGGCTGCACATGTTGGGTGCACATGATGGGTTTCTAAGATGACTGTAAGCTCTTCTGCTAGGTACTTAGAAACTTTCTCATGCTTGACACCATGATGGCGTTGGTGATCTTCCTTCATGATACTTGATGCCTTCTCATGATGGACTTGCTAAGATGACTATAAGCTCTTCTCTTTGGTACTTAGAGTCTTCCCATGATGGACATCAAGATGACATTGATGCTTTTCTTTCTCTCGGCAGTTCAGAACACTCTTCTTATAGTATAACTCTCACTTCTACATTGTAGAACTCTCACTTCTACTTCTTTCTTTGTCTGTCTCTAAGTGTTCTTGGTGGATCGTAGAGTGAGCCTTCGGACCTTCATTGGTCACTCACTTATTTTACGTTGGCTAGATCAGACCACCATCTCTCCAAACTCAGTAACTCCAGTAACCCATGATCTTTGAATAGTTCAAGGAATATGGGTATTTGATTTAGAGGAGTTTATGAGAGATGGATGATTGCGATTTGGGCAAGGCTCTGGAGGGTTAATTGATTTTGACTTTTGAGAGGATTCTAGGGTTTAAAAATGGGAGGGAGAGAGGTTCGATAGCTTCTGATAACTGTTTGCTAATTTGAATTTTCCTTTTTGACAGTTCCTTATAATTCTGCATACTCTGTGATGTGTCAACCAACTATTGGTTGCACGATGCCCAGTAATGAGCTGTAACTCCCCCATTAACTCTTCAGTTTAATGTCCCTTTTTGAAACAAACTGACGTCAATGATGTGGATTGACCGTTGACCATTTTGGTTCGTAGAGTAATATGATAAGGCAGCTATGGACTCTATGTTTTCCTTTGTTGACTCAACGATCATTTTTTGAGAGATGTTGCAGTGGATGGTTTTGACATTAATCCTCATCATGATGCTGCATAGCTCAACCACTGATGTACTTTATGAAGGCTTGGGCACTTTTCTTTAGCAGGATATCTTTCCAATCAGCATTCGAACTTATCTCTTCATAATCTGAATGGTTGAGGCAATTGTCCAGTTCTTCCAAGCTACTCATTAGCTAGAGTATCCTCTAGTAGGACTGCGATCGTCGAGTCTGCTTCTACGATCGTTGAAGTTGCACTATGATCGTTGAGGTTGCATCACGATCGTTGAGTTCTCTTTAAACTTTACTTTACGATCATTGACTGCCTTGGTCCTTGAGATAAATTTGATCAAGCAATCTTTCTGGGTTAAGGTACCTCAAGAAGGGCCAACCTCTTAGAGTGAGCTAAGGGTTAGGTTTGTCCCTAAGGCGCTTTCCAGATGAAATACTTTAGAAGTGATTTGTACTGATATCTCATTTGACCTTTTCTGGTGGTTAGGTCCTCTGCCAACTTTAGACAATTGCATTTGCTATAATCGTGATGTCCTCCTGCTCTTACACTTCAATCACATGTTTGATCGTAGGCTCTCCACGATTTTGAGTTGAGTGGCTGAAAGATTATCAGTAGTACGTCTTGAGACGTTCCTACTGACTATGGATCTTCATTTGGTTTATCAGCCACAAAGTTTTAGGACTCTGTAGCTGGTACACTGCTTCATAGTATATCTCAATGCTGTTTTTTCTTAATAGATCACTGCTTCCCGTGGTTGATGTTGTCTTCTCAAATAGATGTGATTCCCTTTTCTTTATGTGTATTAGAAGACAGCCTTGCATATCTCCTTCTGACTGGAATCACCATTATCAATTAGATTTCCTTATATTATAGGCATGGATATCTTTAGGACTGATCACTCAACGATTATTAGTCAGCACTACGAACGTAGTCTTCTTTGACAGTCTTGTGTTTGTGAAGTTCTGCTTCCGTAATGAGTTCTTCTTGACTGATGCTCGATGATCCTCTGTTATGAGCTTACTTGAGGATTCCTCTCATATAACATGCCTTGCCTAATTTGAGCATATAAGGCCCTTTTCATCTTTAGTTGAACGACCTGCTTCCATATACAGATTAGCAGCCATGTGAGCTTCATTCAGGTTAGCTCAGCAAGTATTCAAGGACAGACTTTGACATATAGGAGTTTTATCAGAATTATTTCTGAACAGTCCTAAGCCTTCTGCTGGTTGATTCTTCTTGACTGAAGTCTTTTGCTTTAGCATTCCTTAGTGTGGTCAGATAGACCAAGTACCCGTAGGTTATAAATTTCTATTTTTGGCACCCATGGTTAAATGGGTCATGCTAGGTTAGTTTTCTAAACCCCTGTTCCTCATATATTTGGATAATCATCATATTGATCACCAACAGTCATATTCATGCATATACTTCATTTAGAAAATATATTATGAGGTGCATGGTGGTGAGTGTGAGATAAATCTGACTTTTTAATAAAAACACTCTTTTCCTTGATGGTTTCATCTTTTGCTAAGTTATGTTCACAGGGATTAAATGTTCACAGAGTGATAATTAACTCTACGATTTATTAGTATCTGGTTGATTCATGGAGGTGATCAGTTTCTACAAATCATCAAGATACTCTTGTAGAGCTGACCATACTTTGTGAGTTATAAAACACTTAGAACATAGGTTTGTACATACATACTAACCCATCAGCAAAGATTACTTCTCATAAAATTAATTTAACTTGTGACGCTCTTATGACCCATTTCAGATTTCCTTCAAGATGTCATCTTCAACCTAAAACTTGGATGGAGAGAAAGTTTATAAGCATTTGAGTTTCCAACCTCAATGTACTTTATCTCTTCACCTTTTTAGGTAGATTATGATTTCTTGACAAGATACTGTTATAGTGCATAAGGAGGTGTAACATGATGTATACAACTATATAAATGAGGAATCGTACCTTTCTACTGTCAGCTTCTTAACAGTCATTTATCTTAGACATACTGAGGTTAGGCATTGATGTTCATAGTTTCTCATTTGGTCCTGACAGCTTGTTGCTCTAGTTGACCTTCAATCAATCAGTCGTGGTCTTGAAGATGTAAGCTAAGAGAATATCAGCATTTTTAATTCTTTGGCATCCTCCAGTTTGCTAAGTTTTCACCTAGCTGCTGGTTGGCCAAACACATGTTTGAGAAGATCTTCTCTGGATAAGCGTTTCTCAGAATGTGTGACCTTTTCATCTTTCAGGGTGGTGGATGCTTGACTCTTTGTCATTGATATCTCTTGAGCTTTCTCATCTGGTCTTCAGATTACAAGATTGACTGCAGGAAAGGATTGGTCTTGTTGATGTATCAATCAAGAACATGGACCAATCTGAGCAGCTTCAGGTGTATATACACATATAACCTGTTCATAAAATTTCCAACGTGTGAGCTCATCTGCATATAACAAGTGACTTACTACTGAACTAAGTATAGAAGAATGTTTGTGCCTAGGATAAGACTCAAAGCGATTAGCTTTTGAATATAGCATGAGAATCTGCTCTGATACCAATTGTTAGTTCCCAGTAGGCACAATAGATCTAGAAGGGGGGGGGGGGGGAGGTCGAATAGATCCTTTTATTTTCAAATACTTTTCTGGTTTATTTTGTATTGCTAATAATTTAGCACGTGACAAACATAAGAATCTTTTCAAGTGCAGCGGAATAAGTAAAAGATCCCCTTCATTGATATATTCATAATTATATATACATTGTTCGTAGAGTTAGTTCAGTGGTAAGCAGTTAAAACATACATAGCAGTTATAGAAGTTAATGTACATAATGTAAATGACATAAAATAAAAGACACAAGGGGTTTTAAGTGGTTCAGAGACTCAAGCTCCTAATCCACTCCTCTGTTTTCAAGTAGCAAGATTTCCACTAAGGAAGGGCAGCACCCTGAATCACTACGATTCCTTCAAGGTCAGCAGCCTTGGGACTTCAGTTAACTAAGAACTCTTCAAGGCCAGCAGCCTTGGAACTTCTCTAGTTCCCTAGGAACTCTTCAAGCCCAGTTGGCTTGGAACTTCATTTAGTCCCACCGGACAGGGACCCCTCAGGCCCTGGCTTCTTGTTGAGTTGTTTGTTTGTTTGATTAAGTTGGTGCTGAGCTGCTAAGATGTCTTTAAGCTCTGAACATCTTCTGTACTTAGTAGCTTGGCGTGATCATCCTTTAAGTGCAGTTGAGTGTTGCATGATGCTCAGCTTCTTCAGTTACTCAACCACTTCTGATGATCCCTTGATGAACTGCCTTGAAGATCATTCTTTTTGATACTTGATGGTTGTACATGATAAGTTTCTAAGATGACTGTAAGCTCTTCTTCTAGGTACTTAGAAACTTTCTCATTCTTGACACCATGATGGCGTTGGTGATCTTCCTTCATGATACTTGATGCCTTCTCACGATGGACTTGCTAAGATGACCGTAAGCTCTTCTCTTTGGTACTTAGAGTCTTCCCATGATGGACATCAAGATGACATTGATGCTCTTTTTTTTCTCGGCAGTTCAGAACACTCTTCTTGTAGTAGAACTCTCACTTCTACACTGTAGAACTCTCACTTCTACTTCTTTCTTTGTCTGTCTCTAAGTGTTCTTGGTGGATCGTAGAGTGAGTCTTCAAACGTTCATTGGTCACTCACTTATTTTACGTTGGCTAGATTAGACCACCATCTCTCCAAACTCAGCAACTCCAGCAACCCACGATCTTTGAAGCTAGTTCTGATTTATAATCCTTCCCAATCCTTCCATTGGAAAGTAGCCGTTGAAATCTATTCAAATATCTTCACAGATCTCGAGTTGATTGAGGTAGACTGCAGATGTGACATGTCATACTTTTCTAACACTACAGTCTACTGTTTCACCTACCCCATCAGAGATGTCACTTTAATGTCTTGGGCAGGTAGAAGACTTTATTTCCTCCTTCTGATTTCTCGATCAGAGGTTGTCCTTTTGCATCGATGCTCTCAATAAGCTCTTGTCTGAATATTACCTTTCAGATTGAATCGTTGCCAATGCTTCACTCTTCAGCTATTCGAACTCTACGATTCTGATGCATGTCTTCATGGACCTGATCGTAGTGTCTTGTTGACTGGTAGAGACAACACTACGATCTTAAAGAGTGTTGATTGGATCTTTAATGTAGAACACCACTTCCTTCTCTTGAGCAGTGCTTTAACGCTTCTGCTTGCCTCGACAGTTCTCAGATACTGATGGCTTGACTTCTTTGTTCCGGTCCTTTCTGAATAGCAAGACACTTCAGATTTGTGGCGTGTCCAGCTCGTTTTCTCTTTGTGATCTCCCGTTCACTTATCATCAATGGACTGACCCAATGCTTAATCACTTTAGCCTTGTTCTTCAGGAGTTGACCAGTATCTCTGTGTGGACTCCATCAGTTCTTTCTTTATTTGGCAAACACTACTGTGACACCCCCAAAATTGGCATACAATTCCCATTCTAAGTCGCCAAATACATGGTACAGAAAACAAACTACAACTTTAATAATACAATTGTCGTGCAAAATACGATAACACATATTATGAGTTTAAATACAAATATTGTCTTCTAGACAATATCAACACTCAAATAAGTCCTCATTAAAATTATTCATACATTATTTTACAGAAATAGAGAGGACTGCTAAAACATCTTTCTAGAACCATTACTCCATACCCCGACTAGATCCTGCTATGTTCTCACCTCCTGAGAAGAAAAATGGAACAAAAAGGAAAAGGGTGAGCTCAACTATCCAGTAAAGAATATTATGACTAAGATAATATACAACAAATTATCATTAGTCTTTAACAGGGAAAAATTTGATAGAATATAATAGACAACAAATTTTAGATCAATATTTTGCAACGGAAACAACAATCCATTAGAAGAGTCAAGTAGAAAATGAGTTCTACTATCTTCTAAGATTTAAAAGTCCATCATCAATATTTTATCCCTGTAACAACAATCAATATACATCTTTAATCAAATATTCAACTTTGCACTACAGGCCAAAGATATTCATTTGTATCACTATTTGGTCATGTTCATCTCAACACCTGTTCATCATTGCACTACGGGTCAAAGATATTTATCAGTTAATCATTCATCTTTGCACTACAGGCCAAAGATAGTCAGTAATATCATCATTTAGGACCGAGGATGATGAAAAATATTTTAAAGAAAATGAATCTAGTGAGACAGAAAGACAAATATTAGGGATTCGTATAACAGTTTATCCAAGATCAAAAATACTTCATAATAACCAATTGTGAAGCAGAATTTAAAAATAATGATCAAAATATGGATACAATCAAAGATAGTAACCATAATAGACATCTTGGACAAAAAGGAAAAATTTTATTTTTCGGTGAATAGTGTCGTATTCGTGAATAGTGCCATATACGTGAATAGTGTTGTATACGTGAATAGTAGTCTCGACACAAAAAGTTCAAACTAATATTTTGGCATAATGATATTGAAGAAAATAATATCATTTAAGAAGAATATAACATCCTTTACCTCAAAATAACGGTACTTCTGACAGAATTTCGATATAAAGCCGACAGAAACTTGCACGGAATAACAAATCTCAAAGTATCAAAATACTCACTAAAATACGCTCGAAAATATAGAGAAAAAGAAAACTTGTTTCTGGTGTGATTTTCAATTCTAACCTAAGCATCTATTTATAGGAAAATGCTAGAACGCCATAGGAGACTAAATAATAAAATAATATTATTTAATTAACAAATTCTCTACGCATGCTTTGAACAAGTCTAGCATGCCTTCTTTGAAAAACAAACTAGTAGCCCACATGCTTGAAAAACCAAAAGTGGGTCCCACCCATAATTTAATAAAAATAATTTTATTTTTTGAAACTTCAACAATTCATAGAAAATAGCTCGTTTATCAGAAAAATACGAATTTTATGTCCATTCCATACGAAATCGAATTCTCTACAACTTTGTAGCTTTGATTTTTTCCAAATTCCAAATATAAAATATCCGAAATTCACAAACAGATGATTTTTAATTCCTCTATTCCGACAAAATACTGATAAAACACCTCAGCATTAATTCCTTCATTTATAACCACATAAAATAAATAAATTCATCATTTATATCCACATCAAATAAATATTTCCTTATCATATAAATTAATAATTAATTATTCACAAATAATATTACAGAATCACAATTATGACAACCAGGCCGTTCCCAGGAAAGAGGGGGCTTTCCAATAAGGATTTCTCCTTACTGACGCGTAATTAGTTGACCAAACCTCTCATTGTCAGAACTTTCTAGACATTGCCAATAATGCTATCTAATAATATTATTCAAATAATATGAATTATTGATCTGATAATGGAAAATATTGTGCAGTGATAATTATTGAAAAAACAATAATATAAACTATCAACGCAGCAATTATTGAAGCAATAAAATAAAATATTGAACAGTAACTACTGTAACAATTATTGAGTAGTGCCTTCTCACGTACGAATCAATAATTCAACAATACTGTGCGATACCGTGTGCTACTGTGCAACCACGTGTATTACTGTATTTTAACCACCAGGTATTCCAACAGTTTTAACGGTAACAATTACGCTGTTAATTATAAAAACTCATACTTTGTCATTTTCTTCATCCGATAATTATCCTGTTATGGGGTTCACAATTGACTGCGCCGTCGAACGGATATTCCCGACAAAAAGAATTTTCCGCGACCAAACGAATATTCCCCGACAAAAGGAATATTTTATAACCACTTACTTATTTTGTAAAATTTGCATATTTCACCCATAACCAAAGTATTATATCAAATTAACACATTATTAATTTAGAATAATGAATTGAGAAAATTTAATTTTATTTATAATAACGTAGGGTCTTACAACCTCCCCTCCTTATAAAATTTCATCCTCGAAATTGACGTACGTACCTGGTGTTTCGCATAGGTGAGGGTACCTCGCTTTCATTTTCGATTCCAACTCCCAGGTCATTTCTTCAATAACATGGTTCCTTCACAAAACCTTAACTTGTGGTATAACCTTAGTGCATAGGACATGCTCTTTCCTATCCAAGATCTTAATATATATCTCCTTGTACGTTAAATCTTTGGCTATCTCGTCTGGTTCTAACGCAATAATGTGGTTCGGGTCTTTCACATATTTATGAAGCATAGATATGTGGAAAACATTGTGAACACGAGACATACTTGAAGGTAATGCGAGTCTATAGGTCTTTCTCAAATGGACCAACAAACCTTGGATTGAGATTTCCTCTCTTTCCAAATCTTGTAACTCCCTTCCATGGAGCAATACGTAATAACACATGATCCCCAATATTAAATTCCTCGTCCTTTCGATGAAGATCAACATAACTCTTTTGTCGATCCTGTGAGGTTTGAATACGTTGTCGAATCATTTGGATCTTTTCTATAGTCATGCGTACTAATTCTGGTCCCAACAACGTTGCTTCTCCCACCTCGTCCCAGCATACTAGAGAACGACACTTTCGTCCATACAACTCCTCAAATGGAGTCATGCCTATACTTGCTTGATAACTGTTGTTGTAGGAGAATTCCACCAGTGACAAGTACTTATCCCAACTTCCTTTGAAATCTAGGACACAGAGTCTTAATAGATCTTCAAGGGTTTGAATAGTCCTCTCTGATTATCCGTCCGTGTGAGGATGATATGCCGAACTGAATTGTAAATCCGTGCCCATAGCTTTCTGCAAGCTAACCCAAAATCGTGAAGTGAATCTTGGGTCACGATCTGAAACTATGGATACTAGCATGCCATGCAATCTCACAATCTTATTCACATACATATGAGAAAGACGTTCAAGGGAATAAGTCTCACGTATAGGCAAGAAATGAGCAGACTTGGTTAATCTATCAACAATAACCCAAATTGCATCTATACCTTGAGAAACCTTGGGAAGACCCGTAACGAAATCCATATTAATGTGTTCCCACTTCCATTTTGGAATCTCAAGTGGTTGCAATGGAACCTTTGGCATTTGATGCTCTGCCTTTACACGTTGACAGGTTAAACACCTCGAGATAAACTCCGCGATCTCTCTCTTCATATTGTTCCACCAAAATGTATGTCGAAGATTATGATTATGACGCCCCCAAATCTGGGTCTCTTCCAACCCGACAGATGGTGCTACACGGTACTACCATTCATTCATTCATTCAATTGAATAGTCTCAAAAGGACTAATATAACTTCTATATATCCAAAGTAATATTACATTCCCCAGGTTCTTTGTAACCCATTCGTTTGTTCTTGTCATAATATCAAATATATTACAAATCGTTCAACTATTCTATTACATAAGCAATCTAAGGGTTCGTCTTTGCCTTACTCTTGTCCTTGCCTGAGCCTTCGGTTTGCTCGATCTTAGCTGTGTTCATATGGTTCAAGCAAGAGTGAGCATGACTAGCTCAGCAAGTACTACAATTCTAATAAACAACATGCTTGAAACATAGAACTCATATATCTTCAGTAACTGAACAATAGTTACGAAATACTATCGATAATTCAAAATAGCACTTCTTTTCATTCAAAACGTTTTCCAACAACAATATTTAGTAGAATATCAACTAAGACTTGAAACTATGAGCAGTTCACAATTTCTTTTGAAAAGGACAACCCGACACTAAGTCCGTAAGTTCGGCATAGCTTGCGAGCACGTCTGAGTGATCAGCTCATAGTACTCTATGTTGATCAACACTACATTCATTAAACGTGTATACGTTTAAGTTGTGGCAACCTCACGTGTCTTTCATTAAACGACAAAAACATTTTAGCATACTTGGTCTTCGATTGAAAACCATACCAATATAACTCGGTAAACATAAATCATGCTTGACAGCATTATAATATAAGTCTAGCCGAAAGAATTGGCTTTAGACTTCATCGTTCAAAACTTCATGTGAAAGAATACAAGAATTACAAAACTTGTCCAGACTAAACTGGAATAAGGGTTAGAATACTTGCCTTCAGCGTCTGCTTACTGATTAACACACGTACACTTTAAGTCTCTACGTTTCTACAATACATGATCATATAACGTACCACATTAGGTCTTATATAATCAAGTAGGTATACTATTATATCTTACCCTTCATCCCAATCTAAATTCTGACTTAGATTTGCTATTATGGGTTTTCGACTTTCATTACATCATTCACATTACGTTCACTTTCAATTGATTATTAACTCTTAATCATCATGCATTAGTGTCTTACAAGTACCTTACAATGTTATGTTTATATCTCAGTTCATTACTAACAAGTTCCTTTTCATTCTACACTTGTAAACATTCTTGTCCAACAAAACTCTAGGACTGGCGCCGCGGCGCCACACTTAACTCTGCATCTCGTGTCACGACGCGAGTTAGCAGTATGCACGATTCCAGCCTCGCGCTACAGCGCGGGCTTTAAGGCTGTGATTCGCGCCGCGGCGCGGACTCGTGCCTCAGATAGTTTGCAAAATTTTGAAAATTTTATGAAACTCCCAGACGCATAACTTCTTTGTTATAAGTCCGAATTGGTCCGTTCAAAAGCCTACAGTTCAAAAATTACATACTCTATGCGTTCATGCAAGAATTTTATCTATTTGACTTCGTTTGCTAAAATTTCACCTATGAGTTCATTTTTAACGAAAATGATAAACGTTCGTGAACGTTCAACGTTCGTTTCTTCGTTCTAAGTTGGAATTCGGTCATTTTCGAGTTCGCAACTCTATAATGCCAAATATGACTTGTCTCCATCGAAAACCAACGTTTCCGACTTCAAACACAAAATACGACTTCCATTCCGAGAATTTTACGAATTCGACGATAATCGTCCAATCGTGTGAATTCCGGCAAAACTACATTCTTAAGAATTTTAAATGGATTTCAACCATCATATGATCATCACAAGTTACTTATTACACCAACTTATAATCAAATTAGGTTTTGACTTATTCTCATAAGTCAATGACTTATTTAACTTATGAACTATAAATCTTCATGCTCATGACTTATTAATAACTTAAATCCACTAATCAATATTCTTATGCTATATTCAACATACTAATCATCATATGACAACATATGATAAGTTCTTTATGGTTCTAGCAACTTATTAATATTCAAGTTACTTATCCAAATTATTCGGCTTAAGTTCATTCCTTATTAACTTATTACATGATCTTAGCATACATGTTCATTAATAACACTTCCCTTATCATCCTAATATAATAGAGATGAAAGAACATTGGACACAAGATCATTACCTTTGAAGTCTAACTTCTTCTTTTTGGAAAATCTAACTTTGACTTAAAAGTGCTTATTTGCTCTACCAAATAAGTAACTTATAATTGAGAGGAGTTGGATGATTATTGAACAACCAACAAATGAATTGTGGCTTCTCTATTTATAGGCAACTAAAGTTTAGGGCAAAATGGACTTTAAACCATCCCACCTCCTCATTTCCACATCCTCATTCCACCTCCTCATCCTCCACCTCCTTACTATTCATTGTTTGACCTCTAAGTCTACTTGTTAACCACATAAATTACTTGGTCATCACACATAATCCTTGCCCATCAAGCTTACCCACTTCCTACTTGGTTTAACCCATGGATCAAGGCTTCTTATTGGGTTTGGTTAATTAATATAACTACTTTCTTAATGGGCCTGTGCTACATAGTTTGGACTAATGACTTATCAAACACTTGGGCTTGATTGTCACATTCTATTGGACTTCTACCATTAAGCTAATAATCCTACAAGTCCATTACCTTTAATTAAACAACTTAATATTTATATCCCACGTATAATCTTCGTATGCTAGCTCGTATATTAATTCTTAATATACGTTATCTCATTATTCATACATAATAGTATAATACATCATATTATACTTACATTTATTACCTTCATATAATGAATACACATTATACGATCACAACTTTCTTCCTTTACACTTAATAAACCTAACGTTCCCAAATTAAGTCCGCATGCAAAATATTATGTTTTCCATACTTAGATTATTATTACATAATCGATATCACCTTGATATTATAACGTTACGTATTTCTCGGAAGTTCAAAAATAATTCCCAAGTATAAATCGATGAATAGTGTTTTTCAAAAAATTTCTCGGAAAGCTTTTATTTTCGTCTTAGAAATTCAAACACTTTAATTCTCCCGTGTAGTTAAAATACTACGACATTCCGACATTTCTAGGTCATAAAACGACATTCATCTTATCAACACGTAATAATAATAAATATTATTATTTTATTCATTATTAAAAGTAATTAGAAAATATTCAATTTTCCGGGGCGTTACACTCTCTCCCCCTTATAAGGATTCTGTCCCCAGATTCTCGCTATATAAAAAAAATTACACAAACAAGTGAGGGTAATTCTTTTTCATCATTTCTTCTAACTCCCACGTTGCTTCTTCTGCATTGTGGTTCTTCCATATCACCTTTACCGAAGGTATGACTTTATTCCGCAGAACTTGTTCTTTTCTATCGACAATTTGAATCGGCGTTTCCTCGTATGTTAAGTCCTTCTCGATATGAATAGGCTCATATTCTATCACGTGCTTATAATCTGGCTTATAAAGACGTAACACGGATATGTGAAATACATTATGTATTCGTTCTAGGTCTGGAGGTAATGCTATCATATAAGCTACCTCACCTACCCGTTTTAATACATCAAAAGGTCCTATAAACCTTGGACATAACTTTTCCTTCTTTCTAAAACATATCTTTTCTTTCCAAGGAGATACTTTTAGGAATACGTACGAACCTACTTCAAACTCCCGATTCTCTCTATGCGGATCCGTAAACTTCTTCTGTCTGTCTTGAGCTGGTAAAAGACCCATTTGTATCTTCTTGACAATATCTGCTGTCTGTTGCACCAATTCTGGTCCCAACATTCGGCGTTCTCCTACCTCATCCCAATACAGTGGCGTTCTGCACTTCCTCCCATACAAAGCTTCGTAAGGTGGCATACCTATGCTTGCATGATAACTATTGTTATACGCAAACTCCACTAATGGTAGATGATCATCCCAACTACCCTTAAAATCCATGACGCAAGATCTTAGCATATCTTCTAACGTCTGAATTGTTCTCTCACTTTGTCCATCTGTTTCTGGATGATACGCCGTACTCAGCTTCAACTGCGTTCCCAACTACTCTTGTAAACTCCTCCAAAAGTTTGACGTGAATCGTGGGTCACGATCTGACACAATCGATACTGGTACTCCATGTCTAGATATTATTTCCTTAATATAAATTCTAGCTAATTGGTCTAAGTTATACTTGACCCTTATTAGCAAAAAGTGAGCCGACTTTGTCAACCGGTCCACTATTACCCAAATTGCATCATACCCCTTCTGAGTAGTCGGAAGTCCCACCACAAAATCCATCGTGATATTCTCCCATTTCCACTCCAGAACTTCTAATGACTATAGTAAGCCACTAGGTCGTTGATGTTCGACCTTAACTCTCTGACAAGTCAAGCACCTACTCACATATTCGACCATCTCTCTCTTCATGTTTGGCCACCAGAAAATCTGTCGAAGATCTTGATACATCTTAGTGCTACCAGGATGAATCGAAAACCTTGAACTATGAGCCTCTTGCAACACCTGCTCCTTTAATTCCATCTCATTCGGAACCCAAATTCTTCTTTCAAATCTCAATAATCCTTCATTATCAAGACTGTACTTAGTATCTTTTTCATTGGCTAGCCGCTCCTTCATCCGATCACACTCATCAATTTTGAGTTGTACCTCCTTAATTCTTTCTACGATGGTAGATTGCATCTCCGTCGCAAACAACATTTGTCCACCTTCACTTGGCAGCTTCACTTCCAACTCCATTCTAGCCATCTCTGTTATTAACTCAGTTTGAGCTGTCAATAAAGACAACTTTTCCTGACCCTTCCTACTTAATGCGTCAGAAACTACATTGGCTTTTCCAGGGTGATACAGGATTTCACAGTCGTAATCCTTTATTAACTCCAGCCATCTCCTCTGCCTCATATTCAACTCCTTCTGTGTGAAGATACATTTTAGACTTTTGTGGTCCGCGTATATCTCATATTTTTCTCCATAAAGATAATGTCTCCATATCTTTATAGCAAAAACTACTGCGGCCAGTTCCAAATCATGAGTAGGGTAAACTTTCTCATAATCCTTCAACTGCCTAGATGCATACGTATTGACCTTGCCATGCTGCATGAGCACACAACCAAGTCCTCTATGCGAAGCATCGCTATAAACTACAAAATTTCCCGTGTCATCAGGCAATGACAAAATAGGCGCTTCACTCAATCTCTTCTTTAGTTCTTGAAAACTGTCCTCACACTTGTTAGTCCAAGCGTATTTCACCGTCTTCCTTGTCAAGTTAGTCAACGGAGTAGCTATCTTCGAAAAGTCCTGGATGAATCTTCGATAGTAGCCCGCTAACCCTAGGAAACTCTGCACCTCAGTCGGCGTTTTCGGTTGTTCCCAATTTATCACAGCTTCCACCTTCGCTGGATCTACTGAAATTCCCTCATGGTCAATAACATGACCTAAAAACTGCACCTTCTCCAACCAAAATTCACACTTAGTGAATTTCGCATACAACTTCTCCGTTCTTAGTGTCTCTAACAATAATCTTAGGTGTTCAGCATGATCTTTTGGCGTCTTAGAATAGACTAGAATATCATTTATAAATACCACGACGAACTTGTCCAAATATTGTTTGAACACTCTGTTCATCATATCCATAAATATAGCTGGTGCATTTGTCAACCTAAACGACATCACCAGAAACTTGTAATGACCATAACGAGTCCTAAATGCTGTCTTTGGCACATCCTCCTTCCTAACCTTCAACTGATGATACCCCGTCCTTAAATCTATTTTAGAAAAATACATAGCCCCTTTCAACTGATCAAAGAGATCATCGATCCTGGACAATGTGTATTTATTCTTTATCGTTAACTTGTTCAACTCTCGATAGTCGATACACAATTTTAACGATCTGTCCTTCTTGACAAACAGTACCGGTGCTCCCCACGGTTAAACACTTGGTTTAATGTACTTCCTATCTAACAGTTTTTGCAACTGCACCATCAAATCCTTCATCTCCACTGGCGCCATACGATACGGTGCCCTGGAAACTGGTGCCGCTCCTGGCATAATGTCTATGTGACAACCCGAGAATTTGGAGAATTTATTAAAATCATAATTGATTGATTTAAGGTTCAATATTAGGACCTAGACAGGAAATAAGTGTATGGAATTGGCAGTTAGGTAATGAAATTCCAAGAATTTCAAAAGTTTTGAACAAAACTTGAATTATGTGATAGACTGTAAGTGATAGTCTAGTACTGAGGTATAAGATTATGGTAGATTTAAAATTCTTTTGAAGAATTATCAAGGATAAGTATCGAAGCGAATACTAGTCGGTATATTTGGTTACATATGTGAACCGTAATAATTTGAGATCAAGGATTGATCAGATAAGTTATAACTTTAGAAAACCCTAAAGTTATGTTGATCATACATTTATTAAGTTAGAAAAATCTAACGAATTGTTAGAAAACCCTAACAATGGATGAGAAACCATAGAAATCGGTTTTGAAACCCTAGTTTCTGTTCCGGGAATCCGAAAACCTAAATTCATGATATGAATATGGTGATTAAGTTAGAAAACTCTAACGATACGCTCAGAAACTTTAATTTTAGTTTCGAGAATCCGAAACCCTAATTCGGATATTTAAACCCTAATTTGGGAATCCTAAATGCGAAGTATTAAACCCTAAGGGTTAAAAAGTTGTGTGTAAGAAATATGAATATTATGTGATGGTGTATATTTGTTTATTATAAACAAACAAAAGAAACTAGTGTAACCCTAATTATATATTAGGGATGAAGGATTTCATAACTTAAGGGTTATGGAAAAAGAGAATTGTGGTATTTAGAATATTTTCTAATTCTAAGAGATTTATTTTATACATCTCGGTGGATTAATTTTATAACCTAATTATAGCAAGTCTAATTGGGTTAAGGAAATAAATATTTATGAGCAAGGATTGGTGTTTTAATGGAGAAGTGAAAACCCTAATTAAATGAATTGGGTTGGATGAGAATTTAAGGTAGATGATTATGTATATTTTATAGCCCAACTATTGGCGAATGAAATTGGTTAGAGGCCAAGCAATACAGCAAAGGAATGGCTCAATTTTTAGCCTCAGCGGGAGAGGAATTTTTGGACAATTGATAAATCAAATAAGCATTAAATCAAAAAGTCAAACTTGGAGCATTTTTTTTAGGCCATAGGGCTGGCCATGAGAAGCTAGGATAAGGGAAGATGAATGCATTAATGGTTCCCTTTAGTTGGTGACCAACTACTAACAACTCCCCCTATGTGTCATATTTTTAATGTCCAAAATTTGGGTATTTTCTTGTAAGCAATCCTTGGCAATTAATGGGAGACAAAAGAGAGTGAATGAGTGGAGAATTAGTGGGAGAATGAAGGCCATATGGCCGGCTATTGCTAGAGAAAAGGAAGTAGCTTGTGATATATCAAGTTCTCTAAAGTAAAGTTATCTTATTTTCTTTTCTTCTTTCTCTTTCATTTGTCTTTCCAAGTTACTAAGAGAGAGAGAGAGAGAGAGTGAGAGAGCAGCCATTCGGCAGCCATGGTGGAGAAAAAGGAGAGTTTTGGTGAGGCATCCAAGTTCCATGATAAAGCTATGGAGAAGAAGAAGAAAGAGAGCATGGTAATAAAGGTATAAACCCATTTTGTTTAGTTAAATTTTTGATGGTTGTAACTCAAAACATGGAGTTATGTTCTTGATCTTCAAAACTCTAGATCTACATGATTTAGAGTGTTTTATGTGTGGATCCATCCATTTTAAGTTACAAAAGATAGATCAAAAGCAAGAAAAAAATGGAAGCTAGGTTTTTTTTTTCAAAAGATAGAAAAAATGATTTTCTCTTAGCTTTGATCTTGTATTTGAAGTTTGTTTGATGAATCCAGAAATTTTGTTTCTAAACTCAAGGACCATGTATATATATGTTAATAAGTGTTTATTGGTTGGATCTACCCATATTGGGTGTTGATTTTGTTGAAATCAAAAGGAATAGAAAAATGGAATTCTTCCGAAAAGTTTGAACTTTTAAGGTGAGCTAGGTTTTGATTATTTTTGATATCTATGTTGGATATTTGTGATTTATGTTTTTGGGATGTTAGATCTGTGTGTAAAGGGTAAAATTCCTTTGGAATTACTCGAATAGGTTGCAAAATGAACAAGTTATGGGATTTCTCCCAAACTACACAAAGATAAGAAAACTGTTAAAAGGACAGATTTTAAACAGTCACTTTTGGGATACTTTCCGGGAGCTTAACATGTCCAAATATGGATTTTGATAGATTAAAACTGTATTTCGGAAAGATACGAACCCAACAAAAGTGACGGATCATTAATCGGAGTTACATATTTCGTTTTATTTAAGTTTTGGTGAAGGACTCCAAAACTGCCAAAGTGTAAAAAGTTTCTGGCCAAATTTTTTCGAGGGCTGTTTTGGACATTTATTTAATGAGAAAAATTCCAGGCTTTTAGGAAATGAAAATATATGGTATTATGTAGCTCGTGTCCAAAAATGAGCTAATTCCGAGTTAAAACGACCAAGTTATGATCGTTTCAATTTTTGTGATTTTCCGACGGAAATCGCTATAAACGGAGTTCTACAACTCCGATTGCCACGAAATTTAAAATGGAGTATCACGTTAAGTACAAGATAGCTAATTTCTTAAGCTATGCACTAGAATTAATTTTTGAAAAATATCAAAGGAAGTTGGAAAATTATGGGAAAATAATTTTTGTGGATGAAATATGTGTATATATGTTTGACCAAAGGATAGGAGGATAATTCACTGATTTGGTATTTTTGTGATACGGATATAGAATACAGTTTACTGAATTGAAAATGTGTTGAATCCGGTTTGCTGGATTGAGGTTTAAATTGATGGATTTGGAATTCAAGTTGCTAAATTATAAATTTGGTTGTTAGATATAGAATCAAGGGTGCTGGATTAGTGTTTGCCTTATTACATGTTAATGAATAGTTTATGAAATGAAAAGCGAGTGTTAAATCATCAGGGATATGATATAGTGATTGAATAATTATCAAAGGATGATAATAATATTGATGTCTTAAGTTGTTATCTAATATTTGATTAAGTATTAGATAGTATTATGGAATAAAGTATGTTATACTGATTAAAAGATCAATCTTATAACTGATAGGTTTTTCGTGAGAGATTAAATTAAATTGTGTTGCGGTAATCAACGGTTCAGGCAAGTTTTTCAGTTCTATTATGTTTGTGGATGGAATGTGGTTATGTGTTAAATTACATATCATGCTCTATGAATTGTTAAAAGTCAAAATATGACTAAGTTAATTGGGTTATGGAACTCAATCTATACGTGATTACATGTTGTATGATGTAACTCGATAAATTAGAATTGTATAATGCATGAATGTATGTTTTGTAAGGAATTATTGGTGCATGTAGGATATGCATAGTAAAGAATATTTGATGCATGTAGATATGCATGTTAAAGGAATTGTAGTGCATATATAATTGTGTGCTATGTGAAACATGATAGGCTGTTAAATTTGTTGGGTTGTCGAGCTCAATCTTGCAAACATAAACTTTTTGCAGGTTAATGATGTTAGACAATATTATTTGCTATACGGATGATGAAGATTGAACGATGCACAAAATGAATACATTTTCTTGAATTAGAAATTGTATAAATCTATAATTGATAGTTTTATCAAGTGTAATTGGCAGCTATATACAGTTTGAAATGTTGAATAGACAAAGAAGGTTTATTTGGAAATGAGAATAGATATGATTCTTAAACAAATGAATCATCGATAGAAAAGTTAATGCCAAGTTCAGCTTGGGGCAATATATGCAGCTATTTTATAATAGAATAGTTGATAATAATGTTCTGTATTAAATAACTTATGAATTGTGTAATCAGTTAAGGTTACTCGATTTTGGGGAAAATAGTGTGTAATGTAATGTATAAACAATTTATGTTTATATCTTCCGCAATTAGTGAAAGAATTAGTGTACCGGATCCGCGGCGATTCGGGGCCCGAATTCGGGGATGCTACAGTCTATCACAAACTCTGTCTCCCTATCCGACGGAAGACCCGATAATTCACTCAAAAATACATCGACGAATTCTCTCACTACAGGTATTTGATCCATGGTTGCTACCATTCTCTGGGTATCAAAAACATGACACAGATAACATACGCATCCCTTTCTAAGTAATTTCCTAGTTTGTGTCATGGTTAGACAACACGAACGTCCCGGCGATCTATTACCGTAAAATACTACCCGAGGTTGTTCTAACGTCTTAATGTTCACACATTTATTTTGATAATCTATAATTTCCCCATGGTTCACTAACCAATCCATCCCGAGAATTACGTTGAATTCTGCTAACTTTATTGGTAACAAATCTGTCGATAATTTACAACCACGTATATCTACACAACAACTCTTATGAACATCTTTAACTGGAATTATTTCTTTGTTTGCTACCTTAATATTTAAAGGTATATGCAACTTTTCGGGAAGTAATCCTAATCGTCTAGCAAAATCGCATGCTATAAACGAAAAAGTAGCACCCGAATCAAACAACACGTACACATTGATATCGTTAATCAGAATAATACCCGAGACGACGTCCCTTGATGCAACTGCATCTTGGACTGTCATGTTAAAGTTACGGCCCATCAGCCTACCCGGCTGTGCTAGCCCACTAATAGCTAACTTACTGCTATTAGTGCCCCGATTCCCATCGTCCCCTTCTTCGGACAGTTCTTTGCCATGTGGTCAGTTGATCCACACATAAAGCATATGTGGTTCTTCTTCGGACTTGGACAATTAGGCGCAATGTGCCCCTTCTGTCCATAATTGTAACAGATGGCCTTCCCTTTGAGACAGACTCCTAAATGAGTCTTCCAACAGGTCTTGCAAGCCTCCATTCTTTTCCTCAGGTCTCCTTGCTTCACTCCGGTATTCCAAGAGCTAAATACCTTCCTTTTCTGACCCTCGCCACTACCACTGGCTCCCTCGATCTTTACTCCCCCATCTACCTTACCCTTATTTTTCTTTTCTTTGAGGTATTGGCTCAACGCCTCACTACCACCTTCGGCGATTATCGTCTTCTCTAAACGATCCCAAAAGAAGTACTTTGGAATACCGATATACGGTTATAGAGCAAGGGTTTCAAGCCCTGCTCGAACTGTCGCGCCTTCCTCACCTCAGTATCTACTTGGTGTGGAGTGAACCTCGCTAGTTCATTGAACTTGGAAGCATATTGGGGAACTGTCATGTCCCCTTGTTTCAACTCGAGAAACCTCATCTCCATCTTTCCCTGCATGCTCGTGGGAAAGTAGTTCTTGAAGAATATCTCCTTGAACCTATCCCACGTTAGATTCGCTATCCCAACCCTAGCCTGATTGGCTTCCCACCAAAAGTTGGCATCTCCATTCATCATATAGGTTGCAAAGGCAACCTTCTGGGCCTCGTCGACATTTGCTATTACAAATGCCTTCTCTATCTCTTTAACCCATGTTTGGGCTTCGATAGGGTCCGTAGTTCCCTTGAACTCTGGCGGACCTACACTCTTGAAATCCTTAAAGGTAGTAGCTCGTGCTACTCCTGGATTTACGGGGATATTAGCCTCTGTTCTATTAAAGGCAGCTGTTATTAAATTAAAAAACTCCTGCATCGGGTTAATCGGACCTCCCTCCGTTTGATTCACGTTCGTACCTTGATTACGTTGCACTCTTCTTGGTGGCATTATGCTGATACAATAAACACATTGTGTTATTATTCCTCTCTTTATTAGTTATCATTTAATAGTAAACAATAACTCCAACATCCATAACACATTGCTTTCCATAAAAAGGACTTATATTCATTCTTTGTAGTATAATAATACATTGGTTACATACACAGCCTAAGCTGATTACATTACTTTCCCGCTATCGCTTTCCAAAAATTGGGATTTACAAAAGACTACCCTTTACTATACAAAAAGGGCTTTACATCACTACTACTTACACAATATTTACATATTCATCTATCTACCACTAGTCCACATCTGCCTCAAGGCATTATCGAAATCTGCCTTGGCAAGACCGGCAATAATATCACGGCTAATAGTATGCCGTGTTTGCCCCACCTCCACCAGATATCCAGCTACCTGCTGCTGGAAATTCGTATGAGAACTATAGATATTCTCCCTATCTTTTGCACCTTTGTCTTTAGCTCCTCCTTGAGCTCAAAGACCTCGTGCTTTAAATCCTGGACTTTGTCCTTAGCCAAAATCCTCTCGTCATGTTCCTGCTCCCACATGGACTCGACATCAGTCTTGTCCTCTATAACCATCTGGAGCTCTGCCTTTAACTCCTTGACTTCCTGACAGTAATGGATATTTTTATCCAACACTGACATGAAAAGAGACATCATCGACCCCCAGGAGCTATCGCTGCTTCTATAGCCACCGGGTTAAAGGAAACTGTCTCTACCTCCTCCTCTATCATCCCATCAAACACTGACATGTAGTCAACTTCCTCTGAGTCTCTAGACTCAATGATCACTACATCTAGCTCTACTGCTATAGGGTTCGGTATAACCTCTACTTGGTTCACCGATTCTTCACTAATGGTTTGCTCATTAACAAACATCCCATTTACTCCTAACATCTACACAAAACAATTAAGTTGATTAGTACACGTCAGTAGAATAATAAAAATGTAGGGGTTTCAGCACAAAAAAAATGAAACCCAGCGGAAATATAAAAATTCAAAGTAATTTCAGAAACCCAAAAATAGGATCCATGCGAAAAATAATTAACTCAGTTGTTTAGAGATTATACCGAATATGAAAAACGAGAATCTGAAATTGATGCGCTCGAATCCTTAACGCAATTCCTCACGAAATTACGTCTCTATGGTATCCACACGAACGCCACACGAACCGTCGAACGATTCTGCAATAAGAGGGACTTGCTGTACTAGCCACCAAAGGAACCTTTATGAAACTGTATGTTTTCTCTCTAGTCTCCCTCTTAGAGCGACTAGGGTTTTCAAGTTATGAATTAACCCTAAGTAGCTGCTATATATCCTATATATAGTAGTTAAAAGGAATTAATCAAAACCTAATTTCATAAAATCCGAATTTATATATATATATATATATAACTTAATTATGTCTTACTTAATTAATATACATATATATAAAAATTTTTCTTTTAATTTAAATTCGTGATTTAAATACTATTAATCATATTAATATATTTAAATCCTTAAAATTTAAATTTATTCCCTTTTAAATTACGTTCTATGTGTGTGACCCTATAGGTTATTATCACGTTGGCAATAATTTTAAAATCATATTATAAAATTATAAACAGTGAGCGGCATCTAGTAATGCATCACTGCTACCCAAGTATTAATGAGAGTGATGATTCGATGCAAACTTTTTGTGACCAATGTTTCAATGTAATTTAATCCTTTTAACATTAATATCCTAGATTAAACTCGAGTCATGGAATGTGTCATTCTCTTCATAATTTAATCTGAGTTTTTCTTGATCAATGAGTAGACTATATGAAATAAATCACTATTTGAGCATGGCCATGCATTTCATAGTCCTACTCAATCAAGAGGCCTATGGATATCATCCCTAATATATAGGAAGGTTAAATTCCATCTAGATCACTCATATTCCTCACACGATTCATGATGTACCCAATAATCACCTTTATAGTCCACCCTATTAAAGGTGACATTTGATGATATCAAAGTACATAAATTCCCGTGTAGTAATATAGCGATTTCAGGTCAAAGGACCATTACATCATTGTCACTATGAGAATTGCTAATGACACTCCGCATAATGCTCCACATAGAATTCTCATGGTGGGTATATCCAGTACATCGTTCTCTAACATGTACCTATGCATTGACTTAATATCTCATATATTTATGACCAATGAGATTTGGTCATCAGTCAATCCACATACTAGTCTCAATGCATCATTATTGTCCCATCAACAATGATACTCGACTAGGGACATTTAAGAACAATGATACTAATTATAATTATATAATCTCATGTTCAAGTCACATACTTGAAACTATATAATTTGTATCACTATTCTAAGAATTTTTTTATTATGTTAACATTTATATAACACAGTAAATAAAACCATAATAAAATCATTCATTTATTCAATCAAATATAATATCAAAACGTTAAGCAATTATATCAAATAATTGGCCTCTAGGGCATAAACTCTAACAAAAAACACATAACATAATCAGAATGCATTTTTATAAGGTTATTTTCCTTTCTTGTACTTCTTTGACTCCTCTTAAGGTTATGACTTAAGGTTTTTAAACCCCCCTTAAGTTTTATAACCTAATGCTTTGATACCAACCTGTGACGCCCCCAAATCCGGGTCTCTTCCAACCTGACAGATAGTGCTACACGGTACTACCATTCATTCGTTCATTGAATTGAATAGTCTCAAAAGGACTAATATAACTTCTATATATCCAAAATAATATTACATTCCCCAGGTTCTTTGTAACTCGTTCGTTTGTTCTTGTCATAATATGAAATATATTACAAATCGTTCAACTATTTTACTACATAAGAAATCTGAGGGTTCGTCTTCGCCTTGCCCTTGTCCTTGCCTGAGCCTTCGGTCCGCTCGATCTTAGCTGTGTTCATATGGTTCAAGCAAGAGTGAGCATGACTAGCTCAGCAAGTACTACAATTCTAATAAACAACATGTGTGAAGGCCCCGAATCCGGATACTTGAAACCCGAACTCGGTACTTCACGATACCATTTCTATTAGCGGAAATATTACTAAAAATAATAACACTAAAATAAATTATAAACTTATCTTACCTTTATCAGAGTTTAATCCCAAGTACGCAACCTTTACTATATGACACCGTAAACCTAATCTGTTTGCTTTCCTTTTCACTTGTTCTTGACCGATCTTTCTGATTGTTCACACTTATCTAAAAACATTTAAATTAAGCAATGATGAGCATTTAAGTGCCCAACAAGTATTATATATATATATATATATATATATATATATATATATATATAAGCTGAAAGAATTTAAATGTTTTCTTTATAATATCCATCTACAACAAGTCAATAGTTGTGAAGTATTCTGAACTGATATTAATAACATAACAACCCTCTTTCAAATTTTTGAAACTACGTACTGGCTATAAATAGGGTTTAAGTGACATTCTATGAACATTGTTTTTTATTTTCGAAAAGGTTTAGCAGAACTTCATCTGCAAACCGTCATAACTTACGGACACGGGGGTGATCAGCCTGTTGTGCCCTGCATTGATCAATACTACATTACATGAACGATGTTATCATTTACTTGGTCCGCCTTGGGCGCATAAAAGTTTTCCCGTGAACGGGATGTTCATATTTGTCAGGGTTCCAGACAAAAGGTTTTATTTTATCCAACAATAATCTATAATTCAACATATATGTATAACAAAGGTGTATTAACATGTGATTAAATACAATGATTATCCAAGTGGGGACACTTGTATAATCATTTCTAGAAATTAACGAACATAATATATATATCCGAATTATCATATACTAACATGTTGATAATCAAAGGGTGTATATAATATAGGTTTAACCATCTGTACAGTAATAATAATAATTCTGAACTTCTCATTTCTGTCCATTGCATAAAGAAAATGGAAAGTTAAGATACTTGCCTGATGCGCTGCTTACAATTCTCAACTTAGTTCTATCTTTCTATCACGACCTATAATTAATCAAATCAATCGTTCGATTAGAACAATATACCATAACACATAGTACTGCATTTCGCAGTCAGCACATAACCTAATCATCTTATCACACATGTTCAGCAATCATGACATCACAAACTAACATCAACTCATTCCTAATCACATTGTCACACAACTTTAACCACCATTGAATCACAAATAAACAGTTAACAAATCAACATATCTAAATTCCGATTAATTTCTAAAACATGTCGGCGTATCGACAGCCATATCATATAATTATCGAGTCTAAGACTCTATTCTGTAACTCAATATCCAAATAGATAACTTAAACAACAATCGTATTATTTTTCATGACCTTATAATAATTATAAAATAATTATTACCATTTACCATAATTTTTGAAATATCAGAATCATTATTAAATAATTTAAACATCAAACAATTCTATTATCATTAATATTTAATTAATATTAAACTATTAATGAAACTATTGCCAAAATATTAAAGTTATTTATAATAACTCAAAATATTTTTAAAGTACTTATATTACCCTTAAATGATTTTTAAAACATCTAAAATTATTATTAAATAATTACCATTAATATTTAAATATTAATGAACTATTATCTAAATATTAAAAGTCATTAATTATAACTTAAAATATTTTTAATTCATTTATATCCCTTTTAAATGATTTTTAAATAAATAAAACCATTTTTAAACTATTTATTTAATATAATTATTAAATAAACTTAATATCATTAATATATCATTATTAATGAAATTATCCTTTAAATATTAAAAGTTATAGTTTATAACTTAAAATATCTTTAAACACTTTATTTTCATTTAAAATGATTATTATAATATTAAAATTATTTTTAAACTAATTTATTTAATATAATTATTAAATAACTTTAATATCATTAATAATCATTAATTAATGAAATTAACCATTAAATATTAAAAGTTATATTTTATAACTTAAAATATTCTTAAATACCTTATTATTATTTAAAATGATTTTTAATATAATAAAATCATTTTTAATTCATTTATTTAATTCATTTAATAAATAACTTAACTATCATTAATATTAATTTATTAATGAAAATTATCACAAAATATTAAAAGTTATCAAAAATAACTCAAAATTATTTTCTAACACAATAATATAATTTTTCATGATTTTTCATGAATTAAAACTATTTTTAAATAATTTATCTAATATTGTAATTAAATAAATAAATACCATTTACATTCCAAAAATATTAAAGGGCTATAGCGACACTTTCTGTCGCTATAGGTGTTCTTAAGGATTTCCAGAAACATATAACAGTGTGCTAGGGGGGTGGTTTGACCGGTTGCATCTCTCAGGATAATGCGTTTCTGGGCTTGAAATTGATTTCATGTTGTAGTATTCATGTAATACTACAAGTACATAACAAGTTTCGTGGCTGAACAACATCAGATCAGAGAGATTTAAGCTCTCCAAAAACCTGACAAAGCTGTTCTTCAACATTCTGGGTTTAACAGATTTCGAGGTACCTATTTTGAGTCCTTATAACTTGATGTTCGTATAACGTTTATATGATCTATCAACTCCAGTTTGTAGACAACATGTAGGACTACAATTACAAAGCATTATAACACAAAAACATCAAAACATCAGCAAGATCTGGCCGGTCAAAGTTGGACACGGACACTGCTCTAAAAAATATGGGTTCGCTATGTTTGGCAGTTTCGATCAACGAGTTTTGACCGTTTATAACTTGTGATCTATAATAGATCTCTCACTGATTCTTTTTGCATCTTAAAGAACACATATCAGGCTACATGTTACAAGCTTTAATCATCAAAAACACCTAATATACCCGGATTTATAAGATCTGACATTTGGCTGTAAAACGAAAATTTTCCCATTTCCAGATTTTCTAAAATCTCAAAATCATGAACTTTGATGTTATGGGTCATGGATTTAACAACCCAGAACATCAACTGACACCTTATTACACATCTATAAACAATCAATTACAACATTTAACCATAAATCGAAGGATTTCTAGGATTAGGGTTTTTATACCTTTATGCTTTGATTTTTGATCTTAGCTCTCAAAGTTGTTTGTGATTTGCATATGGTTAACGTGGGGCTGTGTTTGGGGCTGGATAGTCTAAAAATTTCGTGGGTTAGAGAGTTGAGAGAAAATGGTTGAGTGTTGGACAAAAATTTAGTAACCAAATGGTTTTCTCTCTCCTTCAATCTATATATAGGCCACATGGTTCATGAATTTGGCTGATGAGAGTTGATGTGCTGGCCTTATGAGTCACCAAGAGTTGGTAGGGTTGGCCAACCACTCAAGATTTTACAAGATTTACAAGCAAGCTCATTAAAGAATGCAAAAAGGGTATTTTGGTCATTTGATAATTCATTTAAATGGCATTCTTACCATTTGTAAACCCTTAGGGTTTAGGGTTTGATCCATGCAAACAAAAATCTAGGATTTCCAATTTAGGATTTGTAAAATAAAATAAAATAATAAACTAAAATTTTAGTTTCTAAAAATACCAATTAGAGTTTACTAATTTAATTTAGATCTTTAATTATAGCACTTTTCTAATTAGGGTTAAGCAACACTAATTAGCATCTCATTTCCCAAACTGGCAATTAGGGTTTACAATAAGCAATTTAGGGTTTCTAACTTTTGAAATTGGGGTTTATAATATAGGAAAATTAATAAAGATTTTGAATAATTACGATTCTCCCTAATTAGGGTTAATACATATATCACCAATCATGAATCACATTATCGTGATTACATAACGACTTAACCAATTCTCAAAGTCGTGAATGACTTTCGCATTAAGGTTCCAAATCAATTTAGGGTTCTAGATTTTAGGGTTTTAATTTACTAATTAGATTCACCTTAATTAGTAATTAAAGTCTATCATACTTGATGTTAATCATAGTAACACTATTTCTGACTGATCAAACCTCTGGTTTAGGTTTTCGGATTAGGGTTTTCATTCATAGTTAGGGTTTTCTAATATCTAGAAAATATAAATATAAACTAGGGTTTTAATATTTATAATTAGGGTTTCCTAATTAGCATATCATGAAGTAGCACATAACATATATCATATAACACAGTTATATAATAGCCTTAAACTCACAATTGAGTTTCAAAATTAGGGTTTTCCCACAGTAAAACTTGGGTTTTCAAATACTGAAAAATCATTACTAGTTCACATACATACAATACATATCTATAGCACTGAAAAATCAAAATATAAATAATATTATATTTTTATCACCATTCCTTATTCCAGAACCAGAAATAGGGTTTGTAAAATATTATTAAGGTTTGATCGTAATATAATAAAATTGTTCCACACATTAACATTGCACACCTAACCATACATATCTATAACACTGACAAATAATAATATTATATTATTATTCTCATTCCTTGATCAAAACCCAGAATTAAGGTTTGGATTCCATATCTGATTTATCTTGCATAAATAACATTCTTAATTAAGTTAAAATATTTAATTTAACATCCTGAACAAATTCATATAATGAAATAATCATTATAGTTATTCTAAAATCATTTCATATATTATTTAAATAATATATGATTATATTTTCATGGAAAAATAATTAATAAAAACATTTCCAATAAGAAATTAATTGGTATAAAAACTATAATTGATAATAATCGATAATTCTAAAAATAAATTTATTTGTAAATATTTATGTAATAAATATATTTTTATTTACCACATAAATACATATACACATTATCTTGTACAAATCCTCATCCTTATAATAATAATAATAAAAAAAAAAAAATTATACGCAAAATTTCAGTTTTATTTATATAGAAAATATCGGATTGTCACAACATGCTTGAAACATAGAACTCATATATCTTCAGTAACTGAACAATAGTTACGAAGAACTATCGATAATTCAAAATAGCACTTTTTTTCATTCAAAACGTTTTCCAACAACAATATTTAGTAGAATATCAACTAAGGCTTGAAACTATGAGCAGTTCATAATTTCTTTTGAAAAGGAAAACCCGACACTAAGTCCGTAAGTCCGGCATAGCTTACGAGCACGTCTGATTGATCAGCTCATAGTACTCTATGTTGATCAACACTACATTTATTAAACGTGTATACGTTTAAGTTGTGGCAACCTCACGTGCTTGTCGTTAAACGACAAAAACATTTTAGCATACCTTGTCTTCGATTGAAAACCATAAAAATATAACTCGGTAAACATAAATCATGCTTGACAGAATCATAATATAAGTCTAGCAGAAAGAATTGGCTTTAGACTTCATCGTTCAAAACTTCATGTGAAAGAATACAAGAATTACAAAACTTGTCCAGACCGAACTGGAACAAGGGTTAGAGTACTTGCCTTCAGCGTCTGCTTACTGATTAACACACGTACACTTTAAGTCTCTACGTTTCTACAATATATGATCATATAACGTACCACATTAGGTCTTATATAATCAAGTAGGTATACTATTATATCTTACCCTTCATCTCAATCTAAATTCTAACTTAGATTTGCTATTATGAGTTTCCGACTTTCATTATGTCATTCACATTACGTTCACTTTCAATTGATTATTAACTCTTAATCATCATTTATTAGTGTCTTACAAGTACCTTACAATGTTATGTTTATATCTCAGTTCATTACTAACAAGTTCCTTTTCATTCTACACTTGTAAACATTCTTGTCTAACAAAACTCTAGGACTGGCGCCGCGGCGCCACACTTAACTCTGCATCACGTGCCGCGACGCAAGTTAGCAGTATGCACGGTTCCAGCCTCGCGCTACGGCGCGGGCTTTAAGGCTGTGAGTCGCGCCGCGGCGCGGACTCTGTACCTCAGATAGTTTGCAAAATTTTGAAAATTTCACGAAACTTCCAGACGCATAACTTCTTCGTTATAAGTCCGAATTGGTCCGTTCAAAAGCCTACGGTTCAAAAATTACATACTCTATGCATTCATGCAAGAATTTTATCTATTTGACTTCGTTTGCTAAAATTTCACCTATGAGTTCATTTTTAACGAAAACGATAAACGTTCGTGAACGTTCAACGCTCGTTTCTTCGTTCTAAGTCAGAATTCGGTCATTTTCGAGTCCGCAACTCTATAATGCTAAATATGACTTGTCTCCATCGAAAACCAACGTTTCCGACTTCAAACACAAAATACGACTTCCATTCCGAGAATTTGACGATAATCGTCTAATCGTGTGAATTCCGGCAAAACTACATTCTTAAGGATTTTAAATGGATTTCAACCATCATATGATCATCACAAGTTACTTATTACACCAACTTATAATAAAAGTAGGTTTTGACTTATTCTCACAAGTCAATGACTTATTTAACTTATGAACTATAAATCTTCATGCTCATGACTTATCAATAACTTAAGTCCACTAATCAATATTCTTATGCTATATTCAACATACTAATCATCATATGACAACATATGATAAGTTCTTTATGGTTCTAGCAACTTATTAATATTCAAGTTGCTTATCCAAATTATTCGGCTTAAGTTCATTCCTTATTAACTTATTACATGATCTTAGCATACATGTTCATTAATAACACTTCCCTTATCATCCTAATATAATAGAGATGAAAGAACATTGGACACAAGATCATTACCTTTGAAGTCTAACTTCTTCTTTTTGGAAAATCTAACTTTAACTTAAAAGTGCTTATTTGCTCTACCAAATAAGTAGCTTATAATTGAGAGGAGTTGGATGATTATTGAACAACCAAAAAATGAATTGTGGCTTCTCTATTTATAGGCAACTAAAGTTTAGGGCAAAATGGACTTTAAACCATCCCACCTCCTCATTTCCACATCCTCATTCCACCTCCTCATCTTCCACCTCCTTACTATTCATTGCTTGACCTCTAAGTCTACTTGCTAACCACATAAATTACTTGGTCATCACACATAATCCTTGCCCATCAAGCTTACCCACTTCCTACTTGGTTTAACCCATGGATCAAGGCTTCTTATTGAGTTTGTTTAATTAATCTAACTACTTTCTTAATGGGCTTGTGCTACATAGTTTGGACTAATGACTTATCAAACACTTGGGCTTGATTGTCCCATTCTATTGGATTTCAACCATTAAGCTAATAATCCTACAAGTCTATTACCTTTAATTAAACAACTTAACATTTATACCCCACGTATAATCTTCGTATGCTAGCTCGTATATTAATTCTTAATATACGTTATCTCATTCTTCATACATAATAGTACAATACGTCGTATTATACCTATATTCATTTCTTTCATATAATGAATACACATTATACGAGCACAACTTTCTTCCTTTACGCTTAATAAACCTAACGTTCCCAAATTAAGTCCGCATGCAAAATATTATGTTTTCCATACTTAGATTATTATTACATAATCGATATCACCTTGATATTATAACGTTATGTATTTCTCGGAAGTTCAAAAATAATTCCCGAGTATAAATCAATGAATAGTGTTTTTCAGAAAATTTCTTGGAAAGCTTTTATTTTCGTCTTAGAAATTCAAACAATTTAATTCTCCCATGTAGTTAAAATACTACGACATTTCAATATTTCTAGGTAATAGAACGACATTCATCTTATCAACACATAATAATAATAAATAATATCATTTTATTCATTATTAAATGTAATTACAAAATATTCAATTTTCCGGGGCTTTACAATGATACATTTTGGTACTCCCAAGATGGATTGCAAATGGTGTGTTATGTGCCTCCATCATGATTTTATGCTTCAAGTCATAATCGTTAGGAACACAAAGTCTGGAGTTGACTCGAAGTATTCTTTCTTTATTGATTCTTGCTTCTGGAATAGCACCTTCTTGCACTTTCTTCTTCATACGCATCAGCCCCATGTCCGTAGCTTGAGCAGCTTTAACTTTATCGATTAAAGTCGGTTCTACTCGTATATACGCCATCATCACATAGGTCCATGGAGTCTTTAACTCTATCTCCATCCTTTACAAGTCATACAAAATGGGCCTTTGCGTTGACAATATCGCACTCGTACTTGCATATGATCTTCTACTCAATGCGTCAGCTACTACGTTCGTTTTTCCAGGATGATATTGCATAGTGTGATCGTAATCTTTCAACAGCTCAAGCCAACATCGTTGTCGCATGTTGAGTTCTTTTTAGGTGAAGAAATATTTGAGGCTTTTATGGTCTGCATAAATCTCCACTTTCTCCCCATACAAGTAGTGTCTCCATATCTTCAACGCAAATACGACTGCTGCCAACTCCAGATCATGAGTAGGATAATTCCTCTCATATTCTTTGAGTTGTCGTGAGGCATAGGCTATGACTTTCCCATGTTGCATGAGAACACATCCTAACCCTTCGCCTAAATCATCTCTGTAGATAACAAATCCATCCGAACCAGATGGTATTGCCAGAACAGGTGTCGAAATGAGTCTCCTCTTGAGCTCTTGGAAACTCTTCTCGCATTCTTCGCTCCATACAAATTTTGTATCTTTTCAAGTCAGCTGAGTTAACGGAGTAGCGATTCGAGAAAATCCTTCCACGAATCTCCGATAATAACCAGCTAAGCCCAGAAAGCTGCGTACTTCGGTCACCGACTTCGGTTGCTCCCAACTTTGTATTGCTTCAATCTTCGTCGGGTCAAAAGATACTCCATATTTTGACACCACGTGCCCAAGGAATGCTACTTCCTCAAGACAAAACTCGCATTTCTTCAGCTTGGCATATAGCTTTGTTTTCACGAATCCTTTCAAGTATCAGCTTCAAATGGTGCTCATGATCTTCACGACTTTTGGAATAGATGAGGATGTCATCAATAAAGACAATAATGAACTGATCCAAATATTCCTTGAATACTCGGTTCATCATATCCATGAAAGTAGCAGGAGCATTAGTCAATCCAAAAGACATGACTAAGAATTCATAATGCCCGTACCGAGTTCTGATGGCAGTCTTTGGAATATCCTCAGTTTTAATCTTCAGCTGATGATATCCAGAACGAAGGTCGATCTTTAAAAAGAATTGTGCTCCTTGTAACTGGTCGAACAGGTCATCAATGCGAGGTAGGGGATACCAATTCTTGATGGTGACATGGTTCAATTCTCGGTAGTTAATTCAAAGTCGCATACTCCCGTCTTTCTTCTTTACGAATAAAACAGGAGCACCCCAAGGAGATGTACTAGGACGAATGAAACCGATGTCTAATAACTCCTGTAGTTGGACTTTTAACTCTTGAAGTTCAATAGGAGCCATTCGATATGGGGTTTTAGAAATGGGTTTTGTACCCAGTTCAAGGTCAATAAAGAATTTAACATCACGTTCTGGGGGTAGACCGAGAAGTTCTTCAGAAAATACATCAGGAAATTCTCTAACAACAGAAATATTATCCAAATCTGACTTGTCTCTGTTCAAATCCATAACATGGGCTAAGAAAGCTTGACATCCGTCTTTCAATAAACGAATAGCTTTATGGCTTGATATGGCAGTGACTGATTTGAGTGGTTTAGTTGCTTGAACTCGTATAGCAGGTTGGTTAGGAATATGAAAACTAACAACCTTACGAAAACAATCACTTTTGGCATGATGAGTGGTTAACCAATCAATTCCTAAAATCACATCAAAAGCAAGTATCTTTAAAGAGATAAGATCAACAGGTAATGTGATAGTGCCAACTTGGATCAAGCAAGATTTATAAACTGTAGATGTAACGAAGGTTTCACCCAACGGAGTTTCAACAGATACGTTAAAGTCCAATTTCTCCGGAGTCATGTTTAAACGTTGAGCACAAGCAAAAGAGATAAGAGAATGGGTAGAACCGGTATCTAGTAAGGTATAAACTTTGCAAGAATTAAAGATTCGCTTACCCGTGATCACCTCGTTTGGTTTCCTTGCATTTTGGCCAGTTACGACAAACGCTCTTCCAGGAACCGCTGATTTTGACTTATCTAGGACAACCTTTGGAGTCACCATCCCTGCTGAACTTGGTTTTGCTACAGAGCTGTCTCGAGCTATATGGCCCTCCTTTCTACAGTTATAACATACCTTGGATTGTTGTGGATAGTTTGGGCTGATATGTCCCTCTTTCCCGCATTTGTAACATCTAACTGGCGGTCGTTCTCCTCCCCTAGAATTTGTTATTGGTGTTGGTGCTGCTGCTAATGTCTTTCTGTCATTGTTGAATCTCCTCTTTCTGAAATTTCCACTTGACTCACCTCTCCTATTATCATGGCCACTATTACCACTCGAGTGGTTACCACTTTTGTTCGTATTTTTCCCTCATCGCTGGTTATCATCGCTCTGATGATTGCTGTCACCGGTATGACCCTGGTTGTGGTCCCTCGGTTGAACATACTCACTATCTCGCTCTAATAATTGAGCCCTGTTGACAACATCTGAATATAGAGAAAATTTATAAGAGATAAGATATTGACGAATCTCGGGTTTTAGACCTCTTAGAAACATCCGCGCCATACGTTCCTCATTCTCTACCAAATGAGGTGCAAACCTGGATAACTCTGCGAACTTCGTCTCGTATTGAGACACCGTCATGTTGTTCTGTTCCAGTCTAATAAACTCTACCTCCTTCATATGACGAATACTTTCATGAAAGTACTTGTCATTGAGCAGTTTCTAAAATCTTTCCCAAGACATGTTGAGTGCGGCTGGCTGGGTACGCTTCACAGATTCCCACCAGTAATCTGCCTCTCCACGGAACATAAAGGTGGCAAATAGAACCTTCTGTTCTTCCGTGCATCCCAAGACATCGAATATCTTGGTAATTTGCTTGACCCACATTTTCACCTTAATCGGATCGGGTTTTCCCTAGAAATCTGGTGGTCCCAACTCCTTGAACTGTTTGGCTGTGACAGACCGCGTGTTGCTATCACTTCCACCCGTATTTTATACACGAGTCTCCCTCGTTTGATTTTGTATGAACTGCAAAAGGCTTCTAAACATTCCATCGTTCATCGTTTGTTCGGTAGTGTTGTTTACAGGAGGAATATTGCCTTCCTGTTGGATGTTCTCCTGGTTTGTGACTAAAGGTTGTTCCACAGTCTCATACACTCCATTGTTAACAATCTCAGCAGCCATTCTCAAATACTTCCATAAAACAAGTGACATCACATAATATCCCTATATTATGACCAACCAACAAATAAGCTTAGATAGGACACACTAGCGAAGGATTTACTCATCTCTCCCCTCTTAGTTCTATTCTCCGATCTCCGTCAGAGACCATATCCCTAAGCTTTGATACCAACTGTGACGCCCCCAAAATAGGTATACAACACCCATTCTGAGTAGCCAAATACATGGTACAGAAAGCAAACTACAACTTCAATAATACAATTGTCGTGCAAAATACGACAACACATACTGTGAGTTTAAATACAAATATTGTCTTCTAGACAATATCAACACTCAAATAAGTCCTTATTATAATTATTCATACACTATTTTACAGAAATAGAGAGGACTGCTAAAACATCTTTCTAGAACCATCACTCCATACCCCGACTAGATTCTGCTATGTTCTCACCTCCTGAGAAAAAAAATGGAACAAAATGGAAAAGGGTGAGCTCAACTAGCCTAGTAAAGAATATTATGACTAAGATAATATACAACAAATTATCATTAGTCTTCAACAGGGAAAAATCTGATAGAATATAATAGACAACAAATTTTAGATCAATATTCTGCAGCGGAAACAACAATCCATTAGAAGAGTCAAGTAGAGAATGAGTTCTACTATCTTCTAAGATTTAAAAGTCCATCATAAATATTTTATCCCTGTAACAACAATCAATATACAACTTTAATTAAATATTCATCTTTGCACTACAGGCCAAAGATATTCATTTGTATCACCAGTTGGTCATGTTCATCTCAACACCTATTCATCTTTGCACTACGGGCCAAAGATATTCATTAGTTAATCATTCATCTTTGCACTACAGGCCAAAGATATTCAGTTATATCATCATTTAGGACTGAGGATGATGAAAAATATTTAAAAAAAAAAACGAATCCAGTGACACAGAAGGACAAATATTAGGGATTCGTATAACAGTTTATCAAAAATCAATAATACTTCATAATAACCAATTGTGAAGCAAAATTTAAAAATAACGATCAAAACATGGATACAATCAAAGATAGTAACCATAATAGACATCTTGGACAAAAAGGAAATATTTCATTTTTTGGTGAATAGTGTCGTATTCGTGAATAGTGCCATATACGTGAATAGTATTGTATACGTGAATAGTAGCCTCGACACAAAATTTTCAAACTAATATTTTGGCATAATGTATTGAAGAAAATAATATCATTTAAGAAGAATATAACATCCTTTACCTCAAAATAACGGTACTTCTGACAGAATTTTGATATAAAGCCGACAGAAACTTGCACTGAATAACAAATCTCAAAGTATCAAAATACTCACTAAAATACGCTCGAAAATATAGAGAGAAAGAAAACTTGTTTCTGGTGTGATTTTCAATTCTAACCTAAGCGTCTATTAATAGGAAAATGCTAGAACGCCATAGGAGACTAAATAATAAAATAATATTATTTAATTAACAAATTCTCTACGTATGCTTTGAACAAGTCTAGCATGCCTTCATTGAAAAACAAACTAGCAGCCCACATGCTTGAAAAACCAAAAGTGAGTCCCACCCATAATTTAATAAAAATAATTTTATTTTCTGAAACTTCAACAATTCATAGAAAATAGCCCGTTTATCAGAAAAATATAAATTTTATGTCCATTCCACACGAAATCAAATTCTCTACAACTTTGTAGCTTTGAGTTTTTTCAAATTTCAAATAGAAAATATCCGAAATCCATGAACGGATGATTTTTAATTCCTCCATTCAGACAAAATATTGATAAAACACCTCAGCATTAATTCCTTCATTTATAACCACATAAAATAAATAAATCTATCATTTATATCCACATCAAATAAATATTTCCTTACCATATAAATTAATAATTAATAATTCACAAATAATATTACAGAATCATAATTATGACAACCAGGCCATTCCCAGGAAAGAGGGGGCTTTCCAATAAGGATTTCTTCTTACTGGCGCACAATTAGGTGACCAAACCTCTCCTTGATAGAACTTTCTAGACATTGCCAATAATGTTATCTAATAATATTATTCAAATAATATGAATTATTGATCTGATAATGGAAAATATTGTGCAGTGATAATTATTGAAATAACAATAATATAAACTATCAGCGCAACAATTATTGAATCAGTAAAATAATATATTGAATAGCAAGTACTGTAACTGTCGACGTCGGGATATTTAGTGTCCCTTTTCGTTACTTGTTCTTTGGTGGTCTCATGTTAATGTGAGATTTGTTTGAAAAAATAAGTGAAAAAGGTACGACATGTATAATGTCGACGATTGACTTTAAGATTCGCCAGTTGGTGTATTTAACTAGTTGCACCAACGCAACCGAAAAGGTTAGCACATTGACCCAGTGATTTGACACTGCTAAATGGGTCTGTGAAACCGAGATTCATTAAGGGTTCGGGGACTTGATTATGCGGAGGGAAGGTGTTAAGTACCCCCCGACATCCGTGTTACCACGGTGACCGCCACTCTTCAAAGAAATTGTTATATGAATGTGTGTGTGTGTGTGTGTGTGTGTGCATCAATGTGCAATTTATTTGAAAGTAGTGCGAGGCCTCGTTCGCACCTATATACAAGGGTTTGAATTTTATTAGAAAATTCAGTTTTAACCACAATATAGAAATGACATTTTGTTAAAGAGGTTTTTCAAACCCTGTGCTCAATAGGAATTGAGACCTTTTCATACTTCCATTTTATTAAATGTTCGGCTTGTTTGCTTTTATTTTCGAGATGTGAAGCATCCTCGAGAAAATAATATACAGCAGTGCCGAACTTCTTATGGGCATGACAGCCATCCAAGGAAACTCAGACACTGTAAAATAATGTACAAGCTGCTTACAGCTAAAAAATATCCATCATAGGAACCGAATCTAGGTTCAGTAGATTGAACATGTTATCACATGATTCCTAGGCTCACATGATACTGCAATTTGTTTGAAAATAGTAAGTATTTATATATATAAAAGCTGTAAATATATATATATAGACTGGATCAACCACCACGAAGCAACTCCATGGGGGATCAGAAATGTAAATATATAAAAGATGTAAATATATATATATACGAACATGATCAACCACCACGAAGTAAACTCCAGGCAGGACAAAATGTAAATAAAGTTATAAAAGCGATCAACTGCCACAAAGTAAACTCCAGGTAGGACAGAATGTAAATATATATATAAAAGCAGTAAACGCACCGGTTGTAAATTCGGGCTCATCGGATATGTTTGACAGCAATTATATATATGTATATATATATATATATATATATATATATATATATATATATATATATATATATACACACACACAAAAGTAATTAAACGCTCCAGATGTAAAATCCAGGCTCATCAGACAGAGTCTGACCACATTTTATATATATAAAAAGCAGATAAACGCTCCTGACCGAAGTTTAGGCTCAATCGAGGCATAACTCGATAATGTTAGTCCATATATACGAAATATATACATATATTAGTATATATATACAGACAGAAATGAAAACCACGGACCGAAGTCCGGGCAAACACACTTACACGGCTATCAACGTGTACAACTGTGTGTGATATATGAGAAAGAGGCTTTATAGAATGTAAGAAGGCTTACAGTGGGCTGCCAAAGTAGACTTCTTAGACTTTAAATAGATAAACACTCAGCTCCCGGCGGATAAAAAGTTGTTATATGTGAGCTAACTAGTGTTTAAAGAAGAGGAAACACTCAAAAGATGTGTATGGAGAGTAAAATGGACAGGGCTTCCTCGCCTCTTTCCTTCTCTCTCTCTTCTCAAATGGCTGACCCCAGCCTTGTAAATATAGACTGATGGCCGCAGGTACGCCTGCGGCAACCGTAGTTGTACCTGCGGCTGGTCGTGGTGGTTCTGAGCCTCGCGGGTCCCGTCGTCTCGTAGTACGTGTAGTCGTGCACTGTAATGTTCGCTCGAACTTGCAGAACTTCAATCTGAGCATCCGAACGAAGTATATCTGTACTTATTCAGATCGCTTGTGTCAAGAGTTACGTAATGACATGGATTAGAGGTTGTACGAAGTCAGGAAGAGGGGTCTATGCCCATGGTCTTTAAGCTTCAAATTCTATCCAAAGTACTGCCACCCGTAATAGTCACTCGGGATTGCCAATCCTCGGCTCTTGTGGGACATTGTTGTATGTATGTATGTATGAAGTGTTGAGACGACGTGCTATTTGAATGAACATGATGATGTGTGACTCCTTGCCAGGGTTATCGCCGGTTTGAGTTGAAAGTAGACGTTGATCAGGGTTACAGCTGAGATTGGACCACTTGTTGGTATGCTGCGATATCATCTTGTTGAGATAGTAAGATGACATGTTGACTCCTCATCGGGGTTATCGCCGGTTTAAGTGGAAAGCAAACGTTGCTCAGGGTTACATCTGAGATTAGACTGCTTGTTTGTATGCCTCACTGTCATCTGTGGGTATTCCTGTCTGCCCGTTTGTTAATCCCGGGACTGAGTTGTATGTGTCTCGACAGGATTTCTGAGCCTGAAGCTGATCACATGTGTTTGAAACAAGCATTTCCGGGGTTATCGCCGGAACTGCAATGGCATCCCTTGGGGCTATCACCAAGGATGGGGTTGCTACTCCCAGTGTTATCTCTGGGACTGAAACTGAACGTCGCGGTGTTATCAGCGAGACAGGACTGTCCTCTCCAGTGTTGTTGCCGGTCTTTTGATCTGCATATCTCGGGGTTATCTCTGAGATTAGAAATGACACTCCCGGTGTGTGTTCTGGGTTGAGATGATGTTCCCGGTTTGTGTTCCGAGTTGGAGCTGAACTTCCGGTAGTATTCGACATAGATGTAAATTGTCTTTCAGGATTATCTCCAAAAGACAAATCTACCCTCCTACAATGTTAGGAATAGGATTGCAGAAAATTTCGAGTGTCTACAGATGCCCCTCTTTATCATATTCATGCAATACAAGGCATGGATAGGATAAAGAATCCTAGACACTTGAAATGCAAGCAAGATAAACATGATGCTATATGCAGCAACATGATGCAAATGCATGATGCATGATTGCCATGTAATCCTACTGGTATGACAATCAGTGATGGCTTGGACACGTGATCCAAGTCTTCAAGGATGTTGACGTTGGGACTACCACCAAAGTCTTGAATCCTAGACATTGGTTTATACTCCATAGAGGTACCTCTTCTGTGGAAGAGATCTGTGGGAATAAAGCTGTCTGTTTTGAGGATGTGTATAACATGTTCCCTCATACTATCGGAGTTACTGCAAACAGTTTGTTGTTATCAAGGTTACCTGATCTTCGTTGATGTGTGTATCACCGGATGAATCCCTACTGGGTGCATTGTCAAGGCTGCTTGACCTTCATTGATGTGTGTATCAATGGTTGCATTGCATTGTAACCCCCGCTGGGGAGACGTAGATGTTTGAAGGATGTGCGTTGTGACCCCAGCCGGGGAGGCGTAGATGTTTGATAACTTCGGCATTGTAACCCCCGCCGGGGAGGTTTGATATTTTGTGGTTTCGCGTTGTAACCCCCGACGGGGATTGTTTAGGGTTGTAACCCTGCAAATGACGGCATTGAACCTTTGTGGGGTATTGTTGAGCATGGTTTATGAAAGCTGAGCTCATTGGTATAGTATACCCTGCATCCAGGCAAATACCATTGAGACGACAGGAGTTTAACTCTGACCGACAAGAAACCAGGATTTCAGGCTGTTTCGCTCCATCGCGTAGCATTTTTATTCCTGATTTGGCCTTTTCAGCTTGTGAGACCTTATTTGCAACTCTAACTAGAGCGAGCCGGAGGTGTGGGACCCATATAGGGGTGCCGCAGGTGTACCTGCAGGAGCCGCAGATTAACCTGCGGCCAGCCGTGCCTATGTATAGGTGGCTGGTCGCTTTCATAAGTCATTTTCAAGTTGCGCAGCAAAGGAAATTCGAGAGCTCTTTTTCAGATCTGCTGAGTTCGGGTAACTTTCTACATATTCTGTCACCGTACAAGCGTTCTTCACTGTCCTGGTAACACATGTATGTATTTTTTCTAATTTCTGTCTGTTAGAAAATGACTTATCGCATGAAATGCATTTAGACACATAGTAGTGAATATGCATGTTGATATGACTTGATAAAAAATATTCAACATAGTAAATGTTAGTATTAAACCATGTTGAACATATTGATATAAAAAATTTTGACTTTTGAAACAGTCAAATTGGCACCTTTTACTGGCATTTCTTATCCTATCTAAGGACAAATGAGTAAAGGTAGACAAGCAAAATAATCCTGGTAATTAGACTACACTTACGATTTTTTTACTGCAATGTATTGATGCATACAAGATGTATATGACTGTGTACAGGTGTGCTACTGAATGGCCACCTAATTATGCCTATGTGCATGTAGATAGTCCCCATTTACAAAGGGGGCTATGGCAAAATTTTCCCAAAATATAGGCATTAAGTAGTTATGCATTTTTAACTCTACTGTAGATGTATGTTAAAACAATGCATGTATGCATGTAATCATAGAATGCATTTTGAAAAAGACTCCAAGTACGAAATTACCACACCCTTTTTGAGGTGATTTGGAGATTTGCTGTCCAGATATTATGGATCCAGATCAGCCGAACAGTTCCTGCAGGACCACTTCTGGTGTACGGAGGAGGGCTTTTGAAGAGCCTCAGCGCAGTTCTGTAAGACATCCTCGTCGTTTGGCGGAGGCGGCGGTACGTCCTATTCAGTGCTGAATGTCGAGGACGAGGAGGAGGATGTACCATTCAAGGTTCTTGCTCCTGCTGTACGTGTTCCCCATAGGGAATTTCCTGGTATTCCAGAGGCGAACCCAGATCTTCTAGGTCACTTGAGTAGGCATCCTTCAGTATACCTGCACGCAAATGAGGTATGAAGTTAGATCTTTAATCTTCCATATTTCCTATTGATGAGGAATCAAGGAGTCTGATGTTGATCTGCATTTGATGTAGGTTCCTAACTTCATATAGCCTCGAGGGAACTGGTTTAGCATTCACACTATGTATCAGGCCTTGCATGATGACTATAGAGAGATCGTCCATGGCTGGGGGTTCAGACGGTTCTTCTCCATTCTACCCCGTCACTGTCCCTGGGGTTACCTCAAGGCATTGTCTGAGTGGTGGTTCGACCAGACTCAGTCACTCTATTTGCTAGATTGCGAGGTGATGATGACGCCGATGGATTGGCGGTTTATCACAGGTATGGAGTTTGGAGGGGAGCCGGTGCCTTGCACGGCGGATATCACCCCTACTACCGCCAGATCCTTGTTGGGAGTTCCGGCGAAGGCGCTCAAGGGCAGGACCATTCATACAGGTCCTTTGAGCGTAGATGCTATGAGCGGGCTGTTGAGTGAACCCATACCCGATGATGTGAGAGTCAGGGATCACATTCTTTGGCGATTGTTCCGGATGATCATTAGGGGCTACTGCATAGCAGATAATTCCTCTACGGTGTCCTTCGCTTTGATCAGTGCCACTCAACACGTGGACTGTATATGAGAGTATGATTGGGGTTCCTACACATTTGCCTACTTCCTCAGGGGAATGCGCATGCGATCGCAGGGCTTGACCGAGGCGTGGTTAGGATTCTACCCATTTCTGTTGGTGAGTGTTTCTCTTATCTTTTCCCATGTATGGGTCAAGAGTGTTGACTGACAGCAGATGTTTGCCTTTGTGTTGACAGTTTTGGGCCTATGAGAGGCTTCCTTGTTTGCATCCTGTGAGCGTGTTAGGTTTAGATACCTATCCACGAGGACGGAGATGGCATCATTCCACACTGGCGGAGGTCCCTGTTGCTGAGGGTTTCACTCATTGTCGCCTACAGCTGGAGCTATTAATAGCTGATGTCATCACATGGATTCCCTACTCTAGAGTGCATTTGGGAGTTGGATTTGAGGATGGGTACCCGACTGGAGTAGAGTACGTCATTTCCACCTGCAGGATTCCTCTCTTCAGAGATGGAGGATGAGAGCTCTATTTAGGAGAGCGTGCTATCAGGAGCACTACAAGAGAGATTTGTATGCCGATCTTGCCTCCTGCCAGGCATTATTGGCCTGTTTTGCAGTCACCCGTCATTGACATCCCATTGATTGGGATTGACGGCTTTACATTATCAAAGGGCCACTGTTCTCTGGAGATGTTCCAGCATTGGTGGATCCCTCGTACGATTGGAGATCAGACCCGCGCCACACAGTTTATGGGGTATATGGTTCCAGGATCCGTGATGATGACGGATTGGCTATCCTGTGTCAGAGATCCGACTCATGTGACACAGATTGACAGATTGATGCGGCAGTTGGACCGGTCACATCTTTTCATTCGGCATTTGGGCAGAGATCCTGCAGAAGTAGATACTTTTGATCCTTCCAGCTCTGGAACTGGTCCCTCGGATGACCTATATGGTTTTGCCAGCGCAGATCCTCCTTTGTATAGGCCTGACATCCCTGTAGATAGAGATCCAGTGAATCAGGAGGAGTTACATCAGGTGGACAACATCGATGATGTGGACATCGACACCATTGACTTTTTCTGATGTATTTCTTTTGATAGGCCTCTGTTAGCTGCTGGGTAGCTTCGCCCCATTCTCGCTATATTTTTTGATAGGCCTCTGTTAGATGTTGGGTAGCTTGGCCCCATTTCCCTGTATTTTAGTTGTACAAAGATGTATTAGAGGATAATATACTTAGGAATGTATGAATAGTTTTCCATTCCCTATATCATATTGCCATCTATTGTATCATTCATGTTATCGTTATGTATATGTATGTATGTCCAGAGATATTCAGCATTAACCCCTGGATGGTCTTATGACACGGCCCGTACAGATGTCTTCTTCGACAGTTAGCCGTATTGATCATACCCCACCATTTGCGGTGGTAGCTGGTATGCGATCATGGTATGATAGTATATCACCATCAGACATGGTGATCGTAGATGATTTGCTGCAGCATACTATGACTTTACTGATATTTCAGGTTCCTCTAGGATTTGTAGAGGGCATGCTAGAGCACTGGGTACTGGACAGACAGGTATTCCGCTTTGGGACCTGTGAGTTGACTCCTACTTTGGAGGAGTATACACGATTGACGATGTTGTCTCTAGACATACCTTGCATGCACATGGTGACAGGAGACATGAGTATACAGTTCATGACTCTCACAGGATTGAAGCGTAGAGTAGTGCAGGATGAGATTACATCAGTCCATGTTATATCCCAGCATTTCCTGTTTGACAGGTTTGGCTCTGAGGACAGCTATGCACAGCATTCCGGGGATTTCACCACACCGGAGGATCATTGGCGTTCAGCCAGAGTATATGTACTTCTTCTATGTGTATTGTCATACGTATACATGTCGCAACACATGGATGAGCTAGATATCGGCGTCATTATGGCAGTGAGAGCTCTCAGAGAGGGTCGTACCATTGTACCGATGATTATCACAGAGACCTTGAGGTCAGCTACATACTGCTGCACTTATCCAGCAGGAGTGTTCACAGGTAGCTCGGTCATGCTGTATGTGTGGTTCATTTAACACTTGAGACCGATTGGCACATTTAGACATTATGGATTTTGTTTCACCCATGAGATAGCCATGTCGTACTCCTTTCAGCCTGAGGGGTGTAAAGATGTTGTATCTTGGTCCGCTTTCTTGGCAGAGATTGGAGATCCATTTGATATATTGCCATGTTCAGGGCTTAGCTCACCCTACAACTTCATTACTCATGCTCCGGGAATGGATTATCTCCCTCTGGGTGGTTTGAGGGGCATGATTACTTACCACCCACTGGTCGTGATGTGTCAGTTTAACCAGTTTCAGGACTTTCATCCGTATGAGGGGCAGTGAGTCAGCGCTTCACGTCACACCGTTTGTCAGCGGAGGACATATCCAGGTTGTATGCCTGCTGGGATCAGCGAGAGTTGGCTAAGTTTTCTGTCAGTCATCCAGGTTGTTCTGCAGAGTATTCCCCATGGATGGAGACAGAGACTGCACTGGCTTCGGCAGTATCCACAGTGCAGGAGACTGATTCTGACGATGAGGAGCCTATAGAGGAGGTTGTCATTCCCACCGATGACTTGACTGCTGGGCTGCCAACATTTGTGATAGATTCTCCCACCCCGAGTGCCACTGTTACTCAGTATTTGGCACAACATTTGGAGCAGAGCTTACATCTGATGACCTATGACAGAGATCAGGCTAGGGCCACGATGTTGACAGCTCTTGATGAGAGAGATGTCGCTCTGTTAGAGAGGGATGAGGTTAGATCAGCTAGGGATGCATTGATAGTTGAGCGGGATGCCGCCTTATCTGCTAGGGATGCGGCCATTGCAGACAGCACTTTAGTGAGATCCCAGATGACGGTCAGTCTGGCCAACATGAGTGCTTACATTGATGAGTATTATGCCACCTTGCAGTTAGCCTCTGATCTGCTAGCTCGTGTAGATACCCTTGGGCAGGAGCTTGCAGTGTTACCTCCGTCTTCAGAGAGGGATGCTATGTTAGATCTGATAGTCCGCATATATACAGATTTGTAGATAACTTTGTATTTTCCTGCACAGACTAGCTTAGCCATTTTGTCATGTACAGCACAGATGTATATATCAAACAGTATTATATATGGCAGGAAAATATATTTTGATTCACTTCCCTTTTAGTTATGCCTTGATACTTGATTGATATTTGCTTGTTTCTCCAGGGCCTTTGATCTTGATGCATTCTGAACTTATCCTTGATAGATGGACATTGAGACGTCGCAAGGTCTCTCAGAACGGATCATTGATTACTGAAAATCCCTACTATCTTTTGTGTCTTGGGACTGATATCTGATTGGAAAAAATAGAGAGGAGGGTGGTCTCCTCCTCTCTGAGATTGACCGCACCACAGATGGTCGCCAGTACTTCTATTTGTGAGAAGCCTAGTTAATTCCATCTTTTATGGGTTGGTATTGCTCTTTGAGGTACGATCACATGTTAGATGGTCACTGAATCTTCTATTTGAAAGAAGAGGTTGGATAAGTCCATCCCTTTTGATCTGAAACCGATGAAGTGGGGAAATTTGAAGGTTGATCCCAGTACCAAGTGACAAGTATGTTTGTTCTGGTAGGGGTTAGACTGCACCATGAATGGCTGCCTACGTACTCCTGTTGAAGAGGAGATCAAGTCTGCGTAGTTCGAACCTTGTGTAAGAGGTTCAACGCTGAATGCGGAAGACAGATGGGTGTAGAAGTATTTTTGTTGTTTTTGTTGTTTTATTGTTTTTGTTGTTTTTGTAAAGAAAGGGCAGAAATGTTTTTGTTATTTTTCTTTATTGCGACCGAGCCATATAGAATATGGTTGCCTACGTACCCCCGGGTATCAGGAAGATCAAGTAGACGTTGTTCGCCCCTCAGGATGAATCGCAGCTGAAGAGAAGCGTAAATCCCATGTTCAGGCTATACTGCGGGGAGAAGAAAGTTTAATCCCATAGAATGGATAAACTGCAAGTGTGGAAAAAGTTTAATCCCATCTTGAGGATAAACTGCAGGGGTGAAAAGTTTAATCTCGTCTTCAGGAGAGGCAGGTGTGAAAAGTTTAATCTCGTCTTCAGGAGAAGCAGGTGTGAAAAGTTTAATCTCATCTTCAGGAGAAGCAAGTGTGAAAAGTTTGAAATGAAGTAAAACTAGGCTGCTGGCTTAAAGTGTATGTTTCCCTGAGGGGCAGAAGAGTTTGTAAACAGGAGAGAAGGTTCAAAACCAGAATGACTAGTGATTGGATGATCAAAACCAGGATGTTTGTTCGATGGTAACTTCAGACACAGTACCGTTTCACGGTGTCCGAGTTGATAAGATGTGGAAATTCATCGTTATCCATTTCCTGCAACCTGAGAGCACCTCCTGTCAATACTTTTTTGACAATAAATGGGCCTTCCCAGTTAGGAGCGAATTTTCCCTTAGATTGATCTTGGTTGTCAATGATCTTCTTCAAAACCAAGTCATGTTGTTTGAATTACCGTAGTCGGACTTTTCTGTTGTAGGATCGTACGATCCTTTGCTGATATAACTGACCATGGAAGATAGTTGTGGTTCGCCTTTCATCTATCAGTGACAATTGGTGATACCTGTCTTGTACCCATTGGTATTCATCCAACTGAGCATCCATCAATACTCTGAGGGATTTCATTTCCACTTCTATGGGGAGCACTGCTTCCATCCCATAGACTAACGAGTAGGGGGTTGCCCCAGTGGAAGCACACATTGCAGTTCTGTAGGCTAATAAAGTTAGGGGCAAGAGGTCAGGCTATCCTTTGTGATTGGCGGACATTTTCTGCATGATCTTCTTGATGTTTTTATTAACCGCTTCAACAGCACCATTCATCTTTGGTCGGTAGATGACAGAGTTGAGATGTTTGATGTGGAATTTTCTGCATAATTCCTCCATCATGTTGTTGTTGAGGTTTTAGCATTGTCTGACACAATGACCTCTGGTTGTCCATATCGACAAATAACATTATTTCTGTTGAAAACAATGATGACTTGTTTAGTAACCCTGGGGAAGGAAGCTGCTTCAACCCATTTGGTGAAGTAGTCGATCATGGTGAATATGAATCGATGTCCATTACTGGTTTTGGGCTTGATGGGCCCAATCACATCCATTCCCCACATTGAAAAGGGCCATGGCGAACTCATATTATGGAGTTTCCTTGGAGGGGCATGGATAGCATTCCCATGGATCTGACATGGATAGCACCTCTTGACGTGATCATCACAGTCAGCTTTTAGTGTAAGCCAATAATGTCTCGTTCTGAGAATTTTCTTGACAAGTAGGGGCCCGCTCATGTGAGGGCCGCATACTCCACCATGGATCTCATCCATGAGTCGCTGAGGTTGGTCTTTGTCCAAACCTTTGAGGAGACCTAATCCTGCATCTCTTTTATAGAGTGCATCTCCGCTTAGGTAGAATTTCATAGCAAGTCGATGAATCCGCCTCTTCTCAGTTAGGCTCACTTCAGCGGGTGTAGATCCATCTCGTAGGTACTCCTTGATATGTTGATACCAAGTGTTGTGGATGGGAGGCAACTCATCCGATACTTCTCCAATGTAATTCCCATAGACTGGGGCTTTCTGCATAGCAATCGTGATGCTTGGCATGTTTTCCTTGTCAGGTATGTAAACCAAGGAGGCCAACGTTGCTAATGAATCTGCAAAGTCATTACTATTACGAGGAATGTATAGAAAGGAGATTTCTTCGAACTCCAAAGCCATCTGTAGAACTTGCCGATGGTAAGGCAGTAAATGTAATTCTTTGGTTCGATAGATTCCTGTGGATTACTTGATTACCAATTCGGAATCTCCAAAGACAGTTAACCGCCTGATACCCCTTGAACGGGAAAGTTTGAGTCCCATGATACAACCTTCATACTCAGCTGTGCTGTTGGTGTTGACAAACTGCAATTTGACAGCGACGGGATACTGCTCCCCCGTACCGAATATTAAAACTGCTCCGGCTCCAGAGCCTTTTGCATTAACAGCTCCATCAAAATACATTTTCCACGAACGTCATGTATCGTACTGATGTGATAGCTGAATTGTCATTACTCCTTCATCAGAAAAGTATGTTTCTAAGGGTTTGTAATCCCCTGCAGGTGCAGTGGCCAATTGATCCGTAATTCCTTGACCTTTGACCGACTTTTGAGTCACGTAGACGATGTCAAATTGTTGTAGGATCAACTGCCATCTGGATAGTCGACAATTCAGTATGGGTTTGCTGAACACATACTTAAGAGGATCTACGCGGGATATGAGATGGTTTGTGTGACCGTGGAGATAATGCTGTAATCTCATTGAAGCCCATGCTAAAGCACAACAAGTCTTCTCGATCAGAGTGTACTTGTGTTCACTGATGCTGAATCTTTTGCTGAGGTAATAGATAGCTCGTTTTTTGCCTCTATTGTCTTTCTTCCCCAGCATACAGCCCATAACATTGTCATTTATGGACAGGTACATGAACAGGGGAACATCATCCCTGGGAGGTACCAAAACAGGAGCGTTGATCATTTGCTCCTTAATTGTGAGAAAGGCTTCTTGACACTCGTCATTCCATTTCATGGAGGAGTTCTTCCTTAACAATTTGAAGATTGGCTCACAGGTTGCCGTGAGTTGAGAAGTAAATCGGCTAATGAAGTTGATCCTTCTCAAAAATCCCCGTATTTCCTTCTCTGTCTGAGGAATGGGCATTTCCTTGATGGCCTGTATTCTGGTAGGATCCAGTTCAATCCCTTTGTGGCTGCCTAGGAAGCCTAGCAACTTGTCTGACTTAACACCAAAGGCGCACTTGGCGAGATTCAACTTCAAGTTGTACTTATGCAACCTGTTGAATAGTTTTTGAGATGGTCTAAATGGTCATCCTCCTTCTGGGATTTGTCAATGATGTCATCCACATAGATTTCTATCTCCTTGTGCATTAAATCGTGGAAAAGAGCCATCATAGCTCGCTGGTAGGTTGCCCCGGCGTTGATGAGGGCAAATGACAACTGTCTGTAGCAAAAGGTTCCCCAAGGCGTGATGAAAGCAGTTTTCTCACGATCTTCCTCAGCGACCATAATTTGATGGTACCCCGCAAAGCAATCAACAAAGGAGTACATACCATATTGATCAGTATTGTCAATGAGAATGTGGATAAATGGCACGGGAAAGCTATCTTAAGGCAAGCTTTGTTCAAATCCCGATAATCCACGCAAACTCGCACCTTTCATCTTGGTTTAGGCACGAGAACAATGTTGGATATCCACTCTGGATATGTAGACACCATGATGATTCCAGCTTAAAATTGTTTCACAATTTCTTCTTTAACTTTTAAACTCCACTCAGGTTTTAATCTCCTGAGCTTTTGACTAACGGGCTTGAATCCTTCTTTAATGGGAAGGTGATGAAGAATAATGTCTGTGGACAATCCCCCCATGTCTTTATGAGACCATGCAAATACATCCTGGAATTGGGCTAACAATGCAACCATGTCATTCCGTTGATTTGTGGTAAGGTCTAAACCAATCTGGATTAGTTTAGGGTTGTCTAAGGTTCCAAAATTGAAAGGAGTGGTTTGAACAAGATTGGGTTTGGGTTTTTCGGAGACCCATTCCTTAATCTCTTGAGGTGTCTAAATGTCCTCTTGGATGTCCATCAAGTCTGAGTCCAACTTTGCATCAAAGTTACAGCCCTTGTGGAGAGAAGGTACCTCATCAGTAAGTATAGGCACATCTAAATTCAGAGTCCTGAAACAAAATATGCTTTCACTTAATATATGCAACTGTTCGATCATACAAAAGTGTTAGCATGTACGTGATAAAATAACTGCTAGTGCTGTAAAGGAAAACAAGCAATTAAAGTTATTTACAGGGCAGAGGGATTTTCTGCCCATTTTACCCTCGTCGACCAATGCATGGAGTGTTGCTCCAATTGTCGAGGGAAAAGTCCTGATGGACTACAGTGATAGAAGGATCGTCAGTGTCCTCATTTTCCCGAATGATAACCATGACATCTGGGCAATCATCGTCTGGGTGTATCTGTTTGTGTGTTCATCATGAACAATGACGTGAATGCCTGCCATCATCAAGGTAAGGTCATGTTTACATTTTCGTTCCTTTTCTTCTGCCTCGGGATTAGGAATCAGCGCCTCTTTAGCTTTAATTGGCACTGGCTTCGGAAACAACATAGCCACCATATGGGCTGGTACCTTTACTGGAAGCTGTATTAACTCATACGGTAAAGGTGTAGAAAATCGACGTGCGGTGAAAGTTTGAGGAACCTACTTATGCTTATGAGGATTCCTGTGAGTGGAATTAGTAAAATAGCCTAGCCCGGCTGTCCCAATCTGACTGGACATTTGGATAGGGTTCTTAATACCCTGTTGATCCTTACCAATCCCTTGTCTAGGTTGATAACCCAATAACATCATTTCTTGAGTGGCTGACATAACCTCATCAGAAATCTTGGGTACGGGAAGTGGCACTCCAATAGAATTGTATTGCGTGTTACTCACTTCTAGAGTATGGAAACTGGTCAGCTCAACTTCTGAATTGAAGCTGATAATTGGTAGAGTTCCTGGTCTAGGACATTCCAGCTCAGCATTGACAGTGACTAGACTGTTGTTGATGATGTATTTGAGTTGTTGATGTAAGGTGGAAGGAACAGCTCCAGCCATGTGTATCCATGGTCTCCTCAATAGCAGGTTGTATCCTGAATCTATCTTGAGGACGTGGAAGGATACTTTGAATGTATTAGGACCAATCTCAATTGGCAATTCAATCTTTCCAACAGAATTTCGCCAAGATCCATCAAAAGCTCGGATGATCGTATGGCTACTTTGGATTCGCTTGAGATTGATATTCATCTTCACCAAGGTGGCATAAGGACAGATATTTAGAGATGAACCTCCATCTATCAATACTCCAGCTAGCATGTACCCGGAAGACAACACTGCGATGTGCAGTGGTTTGCAATGACCAGTCCCTTCGGGAGGTATGTCGTAATTAGTGAAGGATATCACATTGTTGTTGAAAATGTGATCAACTAAATGTTGAAATTTTTCCACATTATCTGATTTTGGCAGGTAGGCTTCTTCCAAAACCTTTAGTAAGACTTTCTGATGCTCCTCGGAAGAGAAAACCAGGTCCAGAATTGAAATCTGGTGTGGAGCTTCTCGCAAGCTTAAAACCACTTTGGCTTCATTATGGCCCATAGTACGGAGGAATTTTTCAATCTTCTCCATGGGAAACTTCCCCTTTACTTCGCAAGTAGGCTTGATAACCCGTTGAGGAAGGTACAGTGGATTTTCTTTCGACACTGTAGCAGTAGTATGATACGTGGATCCTTCAGCTTCTCCATAACTCCATAGAACTTTGTGTAAGCTGACAACAGGATGTTGTAGTCTGCAAGGTAAAGGAATTGGCTCTGGTGCAGCCACTTTCAAACGATTGTCAGCTCCTTTGAGATGAATTGGTCGTATGGGAAATACTTTGACAGTCTCATCATCCACTTCGGATATAACTGCTACTGATCCCTTCCATTGGGTAGGGAATGCATTTCCACCCTTAAGTTGCACAGTGTAATCATCCGCTATTTGCAGGACACCGCTATCAATAAGATTCTGAATGAGATGGCGGAGTGCTCAGCATTCTTCTATGCTATGACCGCAAGAATGTGAATGATATTAACACATTTCATCAAGATTGAACCGCCCTGAGTGGGGATTGATTGGAGGTAGAAGGAATGTGATTCTTCCTTCATTGATCAACATTTGAAGTATCTCCTCCATAGATTGGCCCAAATAGGTGAATTCCCTTTTATTGGCGAAATCCCGACGGGCTTTAGCACTTACTCGCTTTGCAACCTTATCCTCCATAGCTTCACTTTTTGAAGGTGTTGATGAAGCATTCATAACAAATGGAAGGAGATAGGCATGCTCCTGCCTGATTAATTGGCGTGCGACTTGATGATGGTGGGTCACCAGTTCTGCCAATTGCTCAATTTGTTTGCAAAGAGCTTTCATCTTTCGTTCCATGGTAAACTGGAACTTTGCATAATCCCATTTGTCAACACCGTCTTTGATGGGTTGGGATGATTTATCAGTAGAATTGGAACCATGTCCAGTGCTCCAACTGATCATGTTGACCTCTTCTTCTTTGTGTTGAGGAAGAGGGTTGTCTTGCACGTGAGGTTGATCGGGTTTAGTGACCACGATCTCACCATTGTCTATTAGATCTTGAATCTTATGCTTCAAGGCCTAATAATCTTGAGTATCATGTCCGGGTGCCCCGGCATGGTAAGCACACTTCCGAGTAGCATTAAAACCCTTCCCATTAGGGTTGGCTGGTGGAAGAAGATGTGTAATTTTCTTCTGAGCAGTCAGAAGAGCAAGAATATTCTCAAGCGAGTCCCCTAAGGGTGTGAAGGTAATGGAGGGTTTGAAGATTGTGCTGGAAAATGGGAGTAGTTTCTCCTCTGTATAGGCATGCTTGGATTGCATTTTTGTTGTTGTAGTATCAAGGAAACATCCTCCTCTTTCTTTTTATGGACCCTCATGGGGTTGTTTCCATAAGATCCAGACTGGATGTGCTCAGCAACAGCTTTAAGAGCGGCTAGGTCTTGAATTTTACCGGACGTCAATCCCATTTCAGCCATCTTGCCTTGTTTGATCATTTCAAAAAATGGTTTGCCAATATCAGCTAGAACTCTTTCATATAAAGGAGCTTTCTGTATATCTATGAAAGTCATGACCATTTCTGATTCTGTCATGGAAGAAATAACTTGAGCAACAAGGCGCCTCCACCTTTGAGCATACTCTCTGGATGACTCATTAGACTGTTTCTTGACCTTGGTAATTTGGTACCGATCAGGAGCCATCTGAGATTGAAAACTGTATTGAGTGAGGAAGGCGTGGGCCAGCTCTTCCCAACTATGGATCTTAGAGTTGTCTAATCTGGTATACCATGAACGGGTTTCTTCAGTCAGACTTTTCTGAAACAGTTGCATTTGGAGCTTTTCATTCTCAGCATAAGATCTGAGTTCTCCAATGAACACTTTTAAATGTATATAAGGATCCCCTAATCCGTCATATTTCTCAAAATCAGGGACTTTAAATTTCTCTAGATAATGAACACCAGGGAATATGCAAAGGTCTGTATATGAAACACTTCCACGAGTTCTAATCCCTTTGAGAACACGAATGGTTTCCTCCATTTGAAGTACTTTCTTCTTGATGTCACCGTTGTCTGGATCTCCTTGGAGATGGGTGCCTTCAGGGTCTTTGTTGGTTGTATCCAACTGATGTACTGGAATTGTTTTTTCCAGACCTTGAACTCCTTGTGTAAAGGGTTCTGTATGTGTAGGTATCTTCGTACCTTGAGTAGACTGGTGTACTTCTTTTAGTAGAACAGCCAAGTCTGTGATTTGTTTACTCAATCCGTCAAATTCTTCTCAGGAAACAGGATTAGACTATTCGGATGAAGACATGATTGGTTGTAGGCATGTGGTCTTTTTTGGATTTTGAGCGGGTAACAGGCCCAATTGCTTCCTTACAAAAGACTTACGTAGTTTAGTCTTAGGGTAATGTAAATGTTATCATAACATGTCCGTTTTAGGAATTTGTCCTACAAAACCGGTTTGTTAATTGATAACATGTCATGCACAGATATTCTTCATATTTTCCATTACATATGGATGAACATGGAATAAAATTACAAGTAAATGATTTTACAAGTAATTGAAAATGGAAAGCATGAAGAGACTTTCCTCCGCGTTTGGTTTATCAGAGGTTGACCTATCTTAGGGTTAGTCTCGCGGCTTTTCGGCATGATGGTTCCCAGATCTTCGCAATCTACTCGACGGGAAGTTAATCCGATCTTTCAACTGGAGCGAATCTGAATGGTGCCTTTCCTGAGCCCCGGGGAATTATTCTTCCCACGGGTCCAGTAATCAAACACCGACAGGATAGCCTCCTGGTGGAGGGACCACACAACATACATTCACATACAACGTGTCTCACCGTTTATGCAAAATGATGGCATGTGCGAAGCATTGATATCACATATAAATATTTAGCTGTGCAATAAGTAAGATGCATTCGTACACATTCATCAGAAATGTAAATGCAACAATCACATATAAGCATATAACAATTTTAAAAAGCTTGTAATAGCGGCTTAAGCCCTCTTACTGGAGTCCCCAGTAGAGTCGCCACCTGTCGACGTCGGGATTTTGAGTGTCCCTTTTCATTACTTGTTCTTTGGTGTTCTCATGTTAATGTTAGATTTGTTTGAAAAAATAAGTGAAAAAGGTCCGACATGTATAATGTCGACTATTGACTTTAAGAGTCGCCAGTTGGTGTATTTAACTAGTTGCACCAATGCAATCGAAAAGGTTAGCACATTGACCCAGTGATTTGACACTGCTAAACGGGTCTGTGAAACCGAGATTCAATAAGGGTTCGAGGGCTTGATTATACAGAGGGAAGGTGTTAGGCACCCCCCGACATCCGTGTTACGATGGTGACCGCCACTCTTCAAAGAAATTGTTATATGAATGTGTGTGTGTATGTGTGTGTGTGGATCAATGTGCAATTTATTTGAAAGTAGTGTGAGGCCTCGTTCGCACCTATATACAAGGGTTTGAATTTTATTAGAAAATTCAGTTTTAACCACAATATAGCAATGACATTTTGTGAAAGAAGTTTTTCAAACCCTGTGCTCAATAGGAATTGAGACCTTTTCATACTTCCATTTTATTAAATGTTCGGCTTGTTTTCTTTTATTTTAGAGATGCGAAGCATCCTCGAGAAAATAATATACAGCATTGATGAACTCCTTATGGGCATGACAGCCATCCAAGGAAACTCAGACACTGTAAAATAATGTACATGCTGCTTACAGCTAAAAAATGTCCATCATGGAAACCGAATCTAGGTTCAGTAAACTGAACCTGTGATCACATGATTCCTAGGCTCACATGATACTGCAATTTGTATGGAAAGCAGTAAGCAGCTATATATATAAAAACTGTAAATATATATATACAGACTGGATCAACCACCACGAAGTAACTCCATGGGGGATTGGAAATATAAATATATAAAAGCGGTAAATATATATATATATATATATGAACATGATCAACCGCCACGAAGTAAACTCCAGGCGGGACGAAATGTAAATAAAGCTGTAAAAGCGATCAATTGCCACGAAGTAAACTCCAGGCAGGATAGAATGTAAATATATATATATATATATATATATATATATATATATATATATATATATATATATATATATATATATAAAAGCAGTAAACGCACCGAATGTAAATCCGGGCTCATTGGATATATCCGATAACAATTATATATATGTATATATATAAGCGATTAAACGTTCCAGATGTAAAATCCAGGCTCATCAGATATGTCTGACAGAAATTATATATATATATATATATATATACATATATATATATATATATATATATACACACACAAAAGCAATTAAACACTCCGGATGTAAAATCCAGGCTCATCAGATAGAGTCTGACCACATTTTATATATATAAGTATATATATATATATATATATATATATATATATATATATATATATATATATATATAAGCAGATAAACGCTCCAGACCGAAGTCTAGGCTCAATCGACGCATAACTCGATAATGTTAGTCCATATATACAAAATATATACATATATTAGTATATATATATACAGACAGAAATGAAAACCACAGACCGAAGTCCGGGCAAACACACTCACACGACTATCAATGTGTACAACAGTGTGTGATATATGAGAAAGAGGCTTTATATAATATAAGAAGGCATACAGTGGGCTGCCAAAGTAGACTTCTTAGACTTTAAATAGATAAACACTCAGCTCTCGCCGGATAAAAAGTAGCTATATGTGAGCTAACTAGTGTTTAAAGAAGAGGAAACACTCAAAAGATGTGTATGGAGAGTAAAATGGACAGGGCTTCCTCGCCTTTTTCCCTCTTTCTCTCTTCTCTCAAATGGCTGACCCCAACCTTGTATATATAGACTGATGGCCGCAGGTACACCTACGGCAGCCACAGTTGTACCTGCGGCTGGTCGTTGTGGATCTGAGCCTCGCGGGTCCCGTCGTCTCGTAGTACATGCAGTTGTGCACTATAATGTCCGCTCGAACTTGTAGAACTTTAATCCGAGCATCCGAACGAAGTATATCTCTACTTCTTTGGATCGCTTGTGTCGAGAGTTATGTAATGACATGGATTAGAGGTTGTACGAAGTCAGGAAGAGGGGTCTATGCCCATGGTCTTCAAGCTTCAAATTCTATCCAAAGTACTGCCACCCGTAATAGTCACTCGGGATTGTCAATCCTCGGCTCTTGTGGGACATTGTTGTATGTATGTATGTATGTTTGAAGTGTTGAGACGGCGTGCCATTTGAATTAATAAGATGATGTGTGACTCCTTGTCGGGGTTATCGCCGGTTTGAATTAAAAGTAGATGTTGCTCAGGGTTACAGCTAAGATTGGACCACTTGTTGGTATGCTGCGATATCATCTTGTTGAGATAGTAAGATGACGTGTTGACTCCTCACTGGGGTTATCTCCGATTTAAGTAGAAAGTAGACGTTGCTCAAGGTTACATCTGAGATTGGACTACTTGTTTGTATGCATCACTGTCATCTGTGGGTATTCCTGTCTGCCCGTTTGTTAATCCCAGGACTGTGGTGTATGTGCCTCAATAGGATGTCTGAGCTTGAAGCTGATCGCATGTGTTTGAAACAAGCATTTTTGGGGTTATCGCCAGAACTGCAATGGAATCCCTTGGGGATATCACCAAGGATTGGGTTGCTACTCCCAGTGTTATCTCTGGGACTAGAACTGAACGTCGCGGTGTTATCGCCGAGACATGACTGTCCTTTCCGGTGTTATTTCCGGTCTTTTGATCTGTATATCTCGGGGTTATCTCCAAGATTGGAAATGACACTCCCGGTATGTGTTCCGAGTTGAGATGATGTTCCCGGTTTGTGTTCCGGGTTGGAGCTGAACTTCTGGTAGTATCCGGCATGGATGTAAGTTGTCTTTCAGGGTTATCTCCAAAAGACGAATCTACCCTCCTGCAATATTATGAATAGGAGTGCAGAAAATTTCGAGTATCTAAAGTAACAATTATTGAGTAGTGCCTTCTCACGTACGAATCAATAATTCAAAAATAATGTGTGATACCGTGTGCTCCTGTACAACCATGCATATTACTGTATTTTAACCACCAGTTATCCCAACAGTGTTAACGGTAACAATTACGCTGTTAATTATAAAAACTCATACTTTGTCGTTTTCTTCATCCGACAATTATCCTGTTATGGGACCCACAATTGACTGCACCGTCGTACGGATATTCCCGACAAAAAGAATATTCCACGACCAAACGAATATTCCCTGACAAAAGGAATATTTTATAACCACTTACTTATTTTATAAAATTTGCACATTTCACCCATAACCAAAGTATTATATCAAATTAACACATTATTAATTTAGAATAATGAATTGAGAAAATTTAATTTTATATATAATAAGTTGGGGTCTTACAACTACGATCTTGGTTGCTTCCAAGATTGTTGTCTTCTGTCTACTTGACAGCTACTGCACTTGCTGACTTTCCTTAGTCAGTTACTGAAGTCTTCTTATGATCATCTTGTGGAAGACTTCATTTTGAATGGCTTCACAACTCAATCTTGATGCTGATTGGGTTGGTGCTTAGATCTTCTGTTAGCTTGCATGCCATTCGTTGAGTGCTCTCATGTTTCCTTCAGGTGGGATGTATCTTTGCAACTTAGACCAGAGGCTTCATTCCTTTGGATATTCTAGGAGTGCTTATTCGTTCAGAATCGTATTTGCTCTACGATTCTGCCTTGGCATTCTGAGCACATCTGTTGAGGTCTTAGTTCTACACTCTACGATTCAGCTTTGGTTGTGCAGACAATACTACTCCGAGATCAGATCTTGACACTCTACGATTTTTGTCGTTGTGCTTGTTGTCTTCATCTAATCTTGCTCGACTATGATCTCTACCTCTGGTATGATTAGTAGACTCTACGACTCTGAGTGTAGTCTACGATTCTTGACTTGGCTTTGGTTGATACTCGGTCGGCTCGTAGGCAGGCTGTCTCTATGATTCAAAACATGACTTCCTCAACAGACTACGGTCCTGAGGAAGTTCTCCTCAACACACTACGATCCTTCCTCGTCTTTCCTGGAAGACTACGAACTCCGAGATCAACTATCTTGCAGACTATGATTTTTCCTCGATAGCTCTCGAGTTTATCTTGACTCTCCTGGCAGACTACGATTTTTGGTGCAGTGCTCGACGATCAGACAAGCCTATCTATTGCATCATACGATCAACCTAACATGCTTGATCTTTCTATATTTATAGTCCTTGAACATCATTTCTTTTTAAGGACTTTACAAAGCTGTTTTGCTTATGTAGGATCAACCTAACACATTTGATCAATTCATTCTAAGTCCTTGCACATATGTTTCTATTATCTATCAAAGGACTTTACAGCTTAATGCAAGCATACTTGCATATTCATATATATATATATATATATATATATATATATATATATATATATATATATATATATATATATCATAATCAAATCATATATAAATAGGAATATCATTCACATGCTTATTCCTGACAAAATCAATCTGGACCGTTCATGAATTAGTTACTATTCAGTCCATTCTCCTATAAATAGAAGCTCATTCCTTCATTATTTCTTACGAATTCACTGAAACTCTAGAGAAAGAAACTATAGAGAGAAAGAAGAAAAGTATTTTGCTAACTCACTTTTCCAATATCCAGTTCTTCTAAGGTAAGGGGTATTATTTCTTTCGTATTCATGAAGAAAACTTCTGTTATTCCATTCTTTATTATTCTGTTAGAATAACCTGTATACGCGGGCTACCCTATACTTGGTGAAATTCTTCTGTTATTCCATTCTTTATTATTATGTTGGAATAACCTGTATATGCGAAGTACTGCATATATGGTAAAATTCTTCTGTTATTCCATTCTTTATTATTCTGTTGGAATATCATGTCGGTGCATATTACGCCTGACCTAGTTCCATTAAATATTATTCTGTTGGAATAACCTGTCCGTGCGGTCTATCTCATACATGGTGAATCCTTCTATTATTCTATTCTTTATTATTAAATTAGAATAACATGTCTATGTGGATTGCCACATGCATGGTGAATGATCCTTTATATTCATTCCTTATTAAATTGTGGAAATGATCTGTATACGTGGATTACCGCATGGCGGGCGAAAATCCATTTGCAGTTTCATATATTCTATTATACTCAGTTGGTTAAAGTTTTGACTTCTATACTCCATGAAATTAGTGGAATATCCTTGATATTTGTGCTTCATCCAGTATCTTTTCATGGAAATATTCTTCTGAGCATTCTTGAATTTTACTCTACAAAGCAGTATCATGTTGACAATTTGGACGTTATTGAATTCTGGATAAATTAATTCTTGAACTTGTTTTATTGGATTCTTATATCATTGTCATCATCCTCATGCTTTTATTATGTTGAAAGTCATCTGTGGCCTGTTGTGCATAGATGGACTTGTTATGATTATGACCAGATATTATTCGGTATAATCATGACCGTAATGTTACAAATGATGTGGTAAAAGTCCTCATTGGCCCGTAGTGCATTGATGGACAGTTTTTGGCATGATCTTGACCATTGATGAATACACGAATATCCTTGGCCCGTAGTGCATGGATAATTTGTGGTTGTGATACTAATGAATATCCTTGGTCGTAGTACAGGGATGATGTGGATTATTTATTAAGTTGAGTCTCAGCGATAAAAGCGATGAAAAACCTTTTTAAATCATAAAAGATAGTAGATTTTATTCTCTACTTGACTCTTTTAATGGATTGCTTGTTCCGCTGCAGTTAAACTTGATGTTTGTTATATTTTATAAGTTTAACATCGTTGAAGACTAATGATAATTTATTCTACATTATCTTAGTCATAATATTTCTTACTGGGCTAGTTGAGCTCACCCCTTCCTTTCACTGTTCTCTTTAGGAAATGAGAACGTAGCCGGGACTAGTTGGGGAACGAAGTGACGGTCTAGATGATAGTATTAGTAGTCCTCATTATTCTGTTAAATAGTGTGACAATAAATGTAATGAAGACTCCTTTGAGTGTGGATATTGTGTAGATGACAATATTCTTATTAAAACTCTCAATTTATGTTTTGTTTTATTTTACACGACAGCTGTATTATTAAGTTGTATTTGTATTCTGTACCATGTATATGACGACTCAGAATAGGTGATGTATACCTATTTTGGAGGCATCACAGTTGGTATCAAAGCTTAGGAATATGATCCCTGGCTGAGATGTGAGACAAGAACTAGGAGTGGAGAGACGGGGAATTCCTTCTCTAGTATGACCTATCTAAGTTTATTTGGTATTTAATTGGTCGATTAGAGTATAGGGATAATATGTGATATGTGAATTAACCCTTGTTTTGTGGCAGTTTTTGAAAATGACATCCGAGAATGTTGAGAACATCAATGGAGCACATGAGACCGTTGAGTCTCCACAGATCAATAATCAGGATAATATGCATTAAGAAGGCGACAATCCTCATGCAAACAACAACATTGACCAAATGATGAACGATGGATTGTTCAGAGGCTTTATGCAATTCATGCAACAACAGGAAAGAGCGGCTCCTGTCCAAAATGCAAGTGGAAACACTGGCAACTCTCGAACGGTCACCGCTAAGCAGTTCAAGGAACTGGGACCACCGGAGTTTTTTGGAGAGCCAAAACCACTTAAGGTGGAGACGTGGATAAAGCAGATCTGCAAGATATTTGTTGTCTTGGGATGCTCCGAGGAGCAAAAGGTTCCCTTTGCCACCTTCATGTTGTGAGCAGAGGCAGATTACTGGTGGGAATCTATAAAGCGTACTTAACTTGCCGCACTGAAGATGACTTGGGAAAAGTTCTAAGAATTGTTTAACGATAAGTACTTTCCTGAAAGTATTCGTTACATGAAGGAGGTAGAGTTTATCAAGCTGGAGCAAAACAATATGACCGTGTCACAGTACGAGGCTAAGTTTGCCGAGTTGTCCCGGTTCGCATCCCACTTGGTTGATAATGAGGAGAGAATGATGCGAATGTTTCTAAGAGGTTTGAAACCCGAGATACATCAATATCTTATCTCTCATAAACTGTGTTTGTATTCAGATGTTGTTAATATGGCTTAGTTATTGGAGCGCGATAATGAGTCAACCCAACCAAAAGAGCAGCCGGCAAAATGATAATACCAGTGATAGCAGTCATCGAAGCGGTGCCAATAAACGTGAAGGGAATCAACATGACAAATATGGTAACCACTTCGGTGAGAATCATGGCCAAAACAATAAGAATGGACATTTCAAGAAGAGGCGATTCAACAATGATGGAAAGACGTCAGCACCAGCACCCGTTGTTAAGGAAGGAGAACGACCACCTATCATATGCTTCAAATACGGAGGGGAGGGACACATCAGTCCAAACTGCGTGATGTCGTCCAAAGCATGTTATAATTGTGGAAGAGAAGGTCACCTAGCTCGATTTTATCATTCAGGGTAGTCAAGTCCAGCTGGGACGGTGGCACCAAAGGCGTATACAGGCAAAACAAAGTCGGTGGTTTCAGGGAGAGCGTTTTTTATGACTTCTCAAAAAGCGAGTAACCCGAACGAAGTTAGCACGGGTTAGTTAATTATAAATTCTTGCGAATTCTATACCTTATTAGATACCGGTTCTACCCATTCTTTTATCTCTCTTGCTTGCGCTCAACATTTAAATTTGACCCCAGAGAAGTTAGACTTTGACTTATTGGTTAAAACTTTATTAATAGAAACCTTCGTTACCTCCACTGTTTATAAATCTTGTTGATTCAAATCAACACTTTTACGTTACCCGTCGATCTTATCTCTTTGAAAATACTTGCCTTTGATGTGATTTGAGGAATCGATTGGTTAACTACTCATCATGATAAAATTGATTATTTTCATAAGGTTGTTAGCTTTTATATTCCTAACCAACCTGTTATACGAATTCAAGCAACCAAACCACTAAAGTCAATCATTGTCATATCAAGCCATAAGTAAAGAGGCCCGAACCTTTCGCTGGTGACTTCCAAGTCTTGGAATACACCGAAGCCAGAATATCCATAGGGGGGACGTAGTGAATACCGGTGGCAAGCTGATACTTATCAATATGACGTGCTATCCAAGTCTTGGATGAGAATCATAGTTTTGAATGACATTTCTATTATTAATAAATTTCCTGACGTATTCTCTGAAGACTTCCTAGCCTACCCCTAGAGCGTGAAATCGAATTTTGTATTGACCTCAGTACAAAATCCATTTCTTAAACCCTCAAATATTTCTTCAACCAAAATAAACGTAACATGAGCCAAAGACGTTGGCTCGAGCTGTTGAAGATTACGATCATACTATTCAATATTATCGTGGAAGAGCGAACGTGGTAGCTGACGCATTGGGTAGAAGATCGTATGCGTTTATGAGTGCGATGTTGTTAACACAAAAACTCATTTCGTATAACTTACAAACGATGAAGATAGAGTTAAAGATTCTAGAGACCCACGTGAAGATAACGAATATACAAGTAGAATCAACTTTAATTGATAATGTTAAAGCCACTCAAGCTACATACTCAAAGCTGATGAATGTGAAGAAGAAGGTTCAAGAGGGCGTTATTCTAGACGCAAGAATCGATGAATAGAGGAAATCTCAACCCTCGATTTAATTGGCCCATTTGAAATCCTCGATCGAGTAAGAACTGTGGCATATAGACTCGTTTTACCGCCAAGTATGTTGCGTGTTCATAACGTTTTTCACGTATCGATGTTATGTAAATATGTGGACGACCCGAACCACATTATTGATTTAGAACCGAACGAGATAGCGAAAGATTTAACGTATGAGGGAATACGTGTTAAAATATTGAATAAGAAGGATCGTATTCAACACTCAAAGGTTATACCTCAAGAGTTAGAATCTGATATGAAGTCAAGGTATCCTCATCTGTTCGGCATACCAGGTACGTACGTAAATTTCAAGGGCAAAATTTCATAAGGAGGGGAGATTGTGAGACCCCGGATTTTATGAATAAAGATTTAAAATTTTTGAAATATTTTTTTGAATATTATGGAATGAATTTGATATAATGTTATAGTTGTGGGTAATATTTATAAATTTTACAAAGTATGCAAGTTGTTATATAATATTCGATTGGTCAGGGAATATTCGTTTTAACAGAGAATATTCGTACGATGGCACAATCATTGGTGGACCCCACAACGGAATTATTATCGGATTAAAATAAACAAAAATATTTTTATGAAAATTACGGCGGAAGTTTTACCGTTAAAACTGTTGAACTACTCGGTAGTAAAAGTACAGTAATACGCGTGGTTGCATACTAGCACACGGTATTGATTATTGATGCTTACGTGAGAAGTCACTTAGTTTTTTTCAATTATTGCTTCAGTAATTGTTGCATAGTATCTCACGTTATTTGATTCAATTATTATCGATTTTTTATATATTATTAAATCAATAATTGAGATGACAGAGTTATTAATATTATTATTTGCAATATTAACGATGTCTAGAAGTTCTGTCAAGGAGAGGTTTGGTCACCTAATTGCGCGCCAATAGGGAGAAATCCTTATTGGAAAGCCTCTTCTTTCCTGGGAACGACCTGGTCGATTAATATTGTGAATTATAATAATGATGATAAATGTTGTTAAATATATTGAGGTATCTTTTTATGAAGTCACGGAAGTTTATATATATATATTATATAAATTTTATTTTATTAGTATTATTAATGTAATAAAACAGAAAAGCTTTTTATATAAAACAGAATACTTTTATAAAGTTATTTATTTTATTAGACAATAATTAGAATATAATATATTTTATTATGCATAGTGTTTTGCATAGTAAAATCTTTTTATATAAAACAGAATACTTTTATAAAATTATTTGTTTTATTAGACAATAAATAGAATATATTATATTTTATTTAAAAGATTTTGATTTATTAGAATAATTTATTAATACTGCATAGTAAATCTATATGGACTGTCCGTTTAAAAGTAAATTAATCTGGACTATTCATGAATTAGTTACTATTCAGTCCATTCTCCTATAAATAGAAGTTCATTCCTTCTTTATTTCTTACGAATTCACTGAAACTCTAGAGAGAAAAATTATAGAGAGAAAGAAGAAAAGTATTATGCTACCTCACTTTTCTAATATCCAGTTCTTCTAAGGTAGGGGGTATTATTTCTTTCGTATTCATGAAGAGAACTTCTGTTATTTCATTCTTTATTATTCTGTTGGAATAACCTGTATACGCGGGCTACCCTATACTTGGTGAAATTCTTCTGTTATTCCATTCTTTATTATTATGTTGGAATAACATGTATATGCGAAGAACCGCATACATGATGATATTTTTCTGTTATTCCATTCTTTATTAATCTATTGGAATATCCTGTCCGTGCGTATTACGTCTGACCTGGTTCTATTAATTATTATTCTGTTGTAATAACCTGTCTGTACGGTCTATCGCATGCATGGTGAATCCTTCTGTTATTCCATTCTTTATTATTCTGTTAGAATAACCTGTCTATGTGGATTACCACATGCATGGTGAATGATCCTTTGTATTCATTCCTTATTAAATTGTGGAAATGATCTGTATACGTGGATTACCATGACGGGCGAAAATCCATTTGCAGTTTCATATATTCTATTATACTTAGTTGGTTAAAGTTTTAACTTCTATACTCCATGAAATTAGTGGAATATCCTTGATATTTGCGCTTCATCCAGTATCTTTTCATGGAAATATTCTTCTGAGCATTCTTGAATTTTACTCTACAAAGCAGTATCATGTTGACAATTTAGACGTTATTGAATTCTGGATAAATTAATTCGTGAACTTGTTTTATTGGATTCTTATATCATTGTCATCATCCTCATGCTTTTATTATGTTAAAAGTCATCTGTGGCCTGTTGTGCATAGATGGACTTGGTATGATTATGACCAGGGATTATTCGGTATAATCATGACCGTAATGTTACAAATGATGTGGTAAAAGTCCTCATTGGCCCGTAGTACATTGATAGATAGTTGTTGGCATGATCATGACCATTGATGAATACACGAATATCCTTGGCCCGTAGGATATGGATAATTTGTGGTTGTGATACTAATGAATATCCTTGGTCGTAGTGCTGAGATGATGTGGATTATTTATTAAGCTGAGTCTCAGCGATAAAAGCGATGAAAAACCTTTTTAAATCATAAATGATAGTAGATTTTATTCTCTACTTGACTCTTTTAATGGATTGTTTGTTTCGCTGTAGTTAAACTTGATTTTTGTTATATTTTATCAGTTTAACATTGTTGAAGACTAATGATAATTTATTCTACATTATCTTAGTCATAATATTTCTTACTGGGCTAGTTGAGCTCACCCCTTCCTTTCACTGTTCTCTTCAAAAAATGAGAACGTAGCCGGGACTAGTCGGGGAACGAAGTGACGATCCAGATGATAGTATTAGTAGTCCTCTGAACTTTATCTAGACACACTTAGAAGGGGGGTTGGATAAGTGTGAGAGCAATCTATGACCAACTTTTAAATTTTAAGTTAAATTATTAACTTCAGGCTACTATAATGATTGAAATCAGTTTACTGAATTAATATATCCTATTTTAGAAAATATCCTGCTGAATGTGTATCTTAAGTAAAATACTTGATGTTAAAGAAATTATCTTAATATAATGCAAGTATTCAAATTTTAATAATTAAGATAATTAAGTAACTTATGTTATTTTAAAGTAAAGCAAATAATAAAATCAACACCAAGATTTTTTACGTGGTTCAGCTATTACCCTCTATAATAATAGCCTAGTCCACGTCCAATACCAACTAGTATTGGAGACTCACTTTATTTATTTCTTTATAAATAAATACAGATTCCAACAACAATTAGTTTCCCTTGAGCTCTCTTGCTCCTTGTGCACCAATGCACTCTTCAAGCACCTTTGCTTCCTTGAACCTGTTCGTAACCCTTTTGTTTAATCCACTAGGATTAAAACCTTTAGACTACACTTAGTCTAAAACAGAAAATTCAATACAATTATAGAGGTCTATGATCAATGCAAGAATAATCAATTTAACAATTAAAGGTTCAACTAAATGCAATGATCAATTAGCACACAATAGATAAACAATTAATTTCTTACTGAATACCAGCTCAAATAATACCAGAAAATTAATTGCTTAGCTTCTCAAAAGTTTGCACTTGACAAAATCAGATTGCTTGATAACAGTAATAAGTGCAAGTAGTAATTTCGTGAGTTGTATCTTTTCCAAACATGAAAACACTGATTTATAGCCCAAATTATGTTACCGTTGAAAAGATTAGTTCTAATTTAATCTAACAGCATGATAATAACCAAGAGAATTAACATTATATGAGTCCACACAATCTGATTTGCTTAGAAACTTTCTTCAACGAAAATATTATAAAACAGTCCACAATTATCAAATTTTATCAAAAAACAAATCCCTTTGTATAAAGTTTGAATAAAACCAAAAGACCATACAAAAAGATAACCACTTAAACAACAGACTTTCTCTCTCCAGGCATTAAGTACGTGGCGTATAGAAGTGGAATGCTCAACAGTCAATTATCTTTCCAAGACACAAAATCTTTAGAAGTCCAAGATAATCATAATAGTTTTTCCTTGAAAAATGTAGATATCAAATCACCAAGAGAAAACTTGTAACTCATATCCAAGTGTAACTAGTATGTAAGTAGAATGATTACTAAGGAAACCACTCATGCAACAACTCATAAACCACTTAGCTAATGTTATGTATATCCACGTGTACCAGTAACTAAAAATGTCCAAGATATATCAATAAGTTTCTAGGCATATGAGATACATAATTAATATAAATATTATATCAAATCTCTTTTTAGAAAAGCCTTTTATTTTAAAAATATTTTTCATTTAAGACATATAACAAGATATAATGCAATAATATGTCCTAGAGCCTTTAAATGAAAAATCAATTATTATGCAATTGATCTTACATTTGTCTCCTAGAAAGAGAAAAACTTTCTTCCTCCATATGAAACCCCACCAACATTCTTTTATCAACAGATACCTGAAACACCATAAAAGAATTTAGTACTTGAACATTTCATCATCAAAATTTAAGGATTGAATATGACAAAGTCAACATCCTCACTATTCTGTTAAATAGTGTGACAATAAATGTAATGAGGACTCCTTTGAGTGTGGATATTGTCTAGATGACAAAATTCTTATTAAAACTCTCAATTTATGTTTTGTTTTATTTTACACGACAGCTGTATTATTAAGTTGTATTTGTATTCTGTACCATGTATATGGCGACTCAGAATAGATGATGTATACCTATTTTGGGGCCGTCACAGTTGGTATCAAAGCTTAGGGATATGATCCCTGACTGAGATGTGAGACAAGAACTAGGAGGGGAAAGACGGGGAATTTCTTCGCTAGTATGACCTACCTAAGTTTATTTGGTATTTAATTGGTTGGTCAGGGTATAAGGATAATATGTTATATGTTAATTAATCCTTGTTTTGTACCAAGGGTTAATTGGTCTTAATCTATATTTAGACCTTAATTTTTTTATACCAAAATGGGTAAAATTATCATTATATTTATTATTGATGATTATGAAATAACAAGATTTTAATTAGTAGTACATTTATATATTGTAATGTCTTAAATTTACTTTAAAAGGTTAATAATGGTCTTATATTTACCTTTTTTGGTATAAAAAATTAATGAAATAAATATTAAAATAAGACTCAATATTACACATAAGTATTTTTTAGTCATATATTATGACGGAATGAGTATGGGAATTTGGTTATGAAAAGTGCATGGCCAAAATTACCATTGGTACTTACTGTCCAATTTTTAAATATATTTTTTAATTTTTTTTAACGTGGCATTTAAATGCAAGGGTCATGTGTACTAATTATAATTCAAAACCAGTTATAAATTAGGAAATTAATTTTGAAGATTAAGAAAATGGTAATCAAACTATAGTCGATAGTGGTTTACATACATGACCCATTAAAAGGCTAACAGTTTGTATCGTATTTGACTTTTACATAATTTTGAATTGCATCATGTTATTTTAATAATTTTTCTAAGTTGCTACTTATTGACTAATGCACTTTTTATCATGCAATAAATATGAAATTGATATTTCTACATATATTTTTGATATTTTTATATAAATTTTTTTTATATAAGAAAAAAATGAGTCTCACCTTAATATAAGAGAGAATATGTGCAAATAGTGTTCCCCAATAAATATAATCCTTATCTTTCCATTATGATTTTCAATTCATATATATATATATATATATATATATATATATATATATATATATATATATATATATATATATATATATATATATATATATATATATGAGGAAGGATCAAGAACACTATTCTTATTTAGCTTTCCTTTTATTTATATATCGTTTTAGAGATTTTTAAAAGAGAGTGGTCCTACTTACTTTCTTTTTATTTACAAAAATGTCACCCGCATACCGCAGCCCCACTTATTTAAAAGGAGTGATCTTGATCCTTACTAATATATATATATATATATATATATATATATATATATATATATATATATATATATATATATATATATATATAGGGAGCCCTTCCATAGCAACCGGTTGCTGTGAGTACTGTGCAACACCCTCTTTTTGTACCGTTGATCAACTTATTGGAAGGCTAAGATTGGGATATATTAATACCAAACCGTGAGAAGCTCTGCCGGTTTCTATTTAAATAAGAGGGACCCACATTTTAACACATTGTCAGTCTAGTTAAACAAAATGAATATTTAATATTAAAATATTTCGACCGGTACAAGTTGTACCGGCCTATTCTTTTTTTTTACGCATTGATGCTTTATCAGTTTTTAATCAAATACAAAGAGATTGCACATAATATTAAAATATTAAAATATTTAAAAATATTCCGGCCGGTACAAGTTGTACCGGCCTACTCTTTTTTTTTTTAACACATTCATGTTTTCTCACTTTTTAATCAAATATAAAGATATTGCACAAAATTTATTTTAACTTACAAATATAATGTTAAAAATAAATATTAGTAATATAAAAATAAAAATAATTATATTATAAATAAATAAATATATAAATATAAATATTATTTTTAATATTAATATATTAAAAATAAATATAATAAATATATAATTATGCAAGATATATAATTATATTATTAATAATTATGCAAGATGTAATAAAATATTTAAAAATATTCCGGCCGGTACAAGTTGTACCGGCCTACTCTTTTTTTTTTTTAACATATTCATGTCAACAATAGCATTAGTAAGTCCTTATTTGTGCAATATTAAAATTTATATCTTAACATACCCTCAGAGATATAGTTGCTTATCCATAAGATACCCTCAGAAATTTGGATTTTTGCATGCAGCACTCATAAGATGTAATTGCTTATCTGGCCAAAATGTTAGAAAGTATAGTTTAATATTGTATATCATAGTTACAATATTGTTGACATGAATGTGTTAAAAAAAAAAAAAGAGTAGGCCGGTACAACTTGTACCGGCCGGAATATTTTTAAATATTTTATTACATCTTGCATAATTATTAATAATATAATTATATATCTTGCATAATTATATATTTATTATATTTATTTTTAATATATTAATATTAAAAATAATATTTATATTTATATATTTATTTATTTATAATATAATTATTTTTATTTTTTATATTACTAATATTTATTTTTAACATTATATTTGTAAGTTAAAATAAATTTTGTGCAATATCTTTATATTTGATTAAAAAGTGAGAAAACATGAATGTGTTAAAAAAAAAAGAGTAGGCCGGTACAAGTTGTACCGGCCGGAATATTTTTAAATATTTTAATATTTTAATATTATGTGCAATCTCTTTGTATTTGATTAAAAACTGATAAAGCATCAATGCGTAAAAAAAAAGAATGGGCCGGTACAACTTGTACCGGTCGAAATATTTTAATATTAAATATTCATTTTGTTTAACTAGACTGACAATGTGTTAAAATGTGGGTCCCTCTTATTTAAATAGAAACCGGCAGAGCTTCTCACGGTTTGGTATTAATATATCTCAATCTTAGCCTTCCAATAAGTTGATCAACGGTACAAAAAGAGGGTGTTGCACAGTACTCACAGCAACCGGTTGCTATGGAAGGGCTCCCATATATATATATATATATATATATATATATATATATATATATATCGTGTATTTTTCAGTTATGAATTTAAAATTTGGGCAAGAGAGAGATTTATCTTTCAGCAAAGAATAGCCAAACCATCAGTGGCGGAACCAGAACCTTTTTGTAGGGGGCAAAATTTTTAAACCAAGCGATGATGGGCCGGCGGCGGCGGCGACGGGCAGCAGCCGGCAAGCGGCGACAAACTATCGGAATTTGGTCGTGGAGTTCTTCTATATATTGCCAAAAAAACGTTACAATTTGTGTTGTGAATAGTCTGGAATTTCAATTCCCTGTCATGTTCATATTCCCCACCATTTCTTACTGATTTTTCGCACTTTGGTTGCACCAATCTTCTGAAATGTTGTCTTTGTCTCATGCAACCGATTTTACATTAATATCATGATGCAATGGAGTATAATCCATTATTCCGATTTGATTTGCAGCATTTTCAGCAGCATGAGTACAGAGTACTCCTCTTAGCCACCTCAGCTAGACTCACATGCATAATATTAGCATGAGTACTTCAGATTGCTGCCATTTTTTCTCATATTTCTCAAGTTGTAGTCGTAAACCAGCATTTTCCTCCTTTTTATACTGCGCTGCTGCCCCTGCCCCCGCACCCCTCCTAGTTCCGCCCACCGCCTGACCGGCGACCGCCTCCCTTCCGACGCCCGGCGACCGGGGGCAACTGCCCTCATCCGCCCCCTGGTTCCGCCAGTGCAAACCATGTATCCTTTGGTCATCGGATTGAAAAAACTAGAAGGTTTACCAATTTTGTAGGGAAAAATACTTTATAAGATCATTTTGCAATCTGCATTGTTGAAATTTTCTCAAAAGATGGCATGATTTACTATAAAGTTTTTCATAAAATTTATACAATTACGTTTATGTTAACGATAATTTAATTTTGAACCCATTAGGTTAACGACTCCATGTACCCTCCAAAAAAAATTAGAAAAATAAAGAAAATAGTACAAAGAATATAAATACCCAATACATAAAAATTAACATCCCTAATAAAAAATAGTAGTTAAAAAAAGAGAAGGATGATAATGTTTTTACTTTACAATAATGATGGTGTTTTTTTTAAAATTAAACGTGAAACTGTAAACTGTTACAAATGATGAAAAGATTATAATACAAAGAATTGAAAATGTAACCATTTCAAACAAAATAACGGATAATAACAATTAGTGGACACTAGATATACTCTTAAAAACAATTATATATATTTCAAAAGTAATAACATAATATGCAGATCTAAATAATTATACAATACGACGGAGGAAGAATCAACCGTCATGATAACGTCACACTCAAATTTGAACAATTTATCTTCAACAATTAAACACACCGAAAAAAATCTTACAAATGAAAAAATAAATCACCCAATTAGAGAAAGTAAAGTCTTCCAAGAGATGATAATAAAGTATTCTCATAAAAGAGAAAGAAATCAATCATATCACGAAAATACAAATTCTATAAAAGAGAAAAATAAACTCCACAAAAAGAAAGAAATTATTAGAGCACGAGAAGATTGATCTAGGAGAGGGTCTCTATAAAATAAAGAGAGCTCTTCTCGTATCTAAGATGGAGGCTAGGATTTTTGTCAAAAAAACAATAGGGAGAAAAGAAAAAAGCTTTTTTAATTCTCTATTCCTTGGCACAATAGTGATGGAAGTTAATTAAGTAATTAGTGGTTAATGGTAGTGGAGTTAATAATACTATAATCATAGTAGTCATTATACTTGAAAGCCGCCAAATGGTTTTTTTCTTTCTTCTAATAATTGTTAGAGGAAAAAGTTAAGTACTTAAAGTGAGATACTTGATTTAATTGAAAACCAAACCAAAAATGATGAGGTCTAATGTGGAGAAATATGTTGGTTCCAATGCGAAGGACTTTGCCAACTTTGTGGAGAACAAGACAAATTTTATAAGTTGAAGGGGGCAGGGGAGGGGAGGGGAGGGGAGGGGAGCGGAGAGGAGGGGAGGGGGGTGGCTCAAATATGATTTTGACAATACCTAATGATTTTGGTCGGCCTGTGGAGTGCACTATCAACTATGGGGGAGAGGGGATGCTCAATAGTAGTAGTTTTGATGCACTTTTACATCTGCATATTCTTTCTTTTGTACATGTAACACTATTTGCTTTTTCTTTTTGGACATCTTTTATATATATATAGAGAGAGTCCGGATCCAGTCCGGACTCCCGCATTTTATTAAAATACGGACCTTTTTTTTGTGTTTTTTTTAGAACTAAAAAAAAATTATGGAACTGAAATTTTTACATAATACAGTATTTTGAGTGTGATTTGGATGGATATAACAAAACATGTTTGTGTAGACTGTACATATATTTTTTGGTATAGGTATCCAAATCACGCCCAAAACATTAAATTATGAAAAAAATTTAGTACCATAATTTTATTTTATTTTTAGTTCTAAAAAAAAGCAAATAAAAATAAAAATTTAAGGGTCTGGATTTTGGACCTGTCCAGGAGTTCAGACCCGGACAGGATCCATTGTGTGTGTGTGTGTGTGTGTATATATATATATGTTGGATCAGGTTCGGGAGTTCGGACCTGATAAAATGCGGGTTGAATTTTTTTTTTGTAGAACAACTAAAAAAATAATAATTATAGAACTTGAATTTTTACATAATATAGTATTTTGGGCGTGATTTGGATACCTATATCAAAAAAAGTATGTACAGTCTGCACAGACTGTACAGACATATTTTGTTATATGTATCCAAATCACACCCAAAACACTGTATTATGTAAAAATTCAAGTTCTATAATTATTATTTTTTTTAGTTGTTTTAAAAAAAAGGTCCACATTTTAAGAAAATGCGGAAGTCCGAATAAGATCCGGACTCAATATATATATTTATCCGGTAACGTTTGTAATTTTTGCAGTGGTATAAAAAAGTAGAACGAAGTAATAAAACTCTAAATCACTCTTTTGTTTACAAATTTAACAAAAAATTATTAAATAATTGTAAATTTTACCTTAACAAAAACTTGTGTGAGTTGAACTGACTAATTGGAAACATCCCACTGAGTCCTAGTATCGAAATTACTCGATACTTGCATGGATTCAACTTGGCTAAGTGGATTGGGCTTAATACATCATAAGAAAAAATAATCTATTTATAATATAGTTTGAAAATGTCTGGGTTGAATTTTTAGAATTTAGTTATTATTTTCTTTATTAAGAAAGAAACAACTTTTAGATTTTTCAATCGACTATCTTTTTTTTGGATCCAAATAGTAGTAGTTAAATCACTTATCTTCAAAGCTTATCACATTTTCTAGTGGTAAAGATATGAAAAACCTTATGAATAATGCTAGAGACACAAACTATTTTATAAACATTTTATAAACTGCTGATGTGGCATACTCCACATCAGCAGTTTGTGTAGGACCGAAGACAATATTAAACAATTTGTTGATCAATAGGCTGACGTGGAGTATGACACATCAGCAGTTTGTAAAATATTTGTAAAATAGTTTGTGTCTCTAGCACCACTTAAACCTTATAATCAAAGCAAGGGGAATATAGCTTATCCACAACACACTTGTAAACTCACCACCTGATCTTTTCAATCTAACTACTCAAACTCAAAGTTTACGTGCTCAAGAAAGAAGAAGAATATTAACCTCGTCTTATCAACAAAGGATTTTTTTTTCTTTGCTACATAAACATTTTTGTTATAGGAGTAGGCTGCCTACAACAGGGCAGTGCACAAGAGAGTATAGTTTTGGATGCCCACCTCCCAAGAGTCACAGAACAGACTCATCTTAACATATTACAAGTGAGTTGAAATCTTATATTGATAAATAATGAAAGAGTAAATGACTAATATACATGAATAGATCTAAGATACCTTTTGGGTCAAGTTGTGTTTCAAATATGTATGTTAATATCATGTGTACACGCACGCGACGCGCAAACTCTCTAGTTCTTCCCTAACAATTGTTATTAGCGTCACGAAAGATTAATCCCGGGTTGGTGTGTCTCTTCAAAAGATACGCGATTATGGTTTAAAAAATAATTTCGGACAACCTCTTTAAAAAGATACGCGATGATGGTGAATTTTCAATAAAGTGTTGGTACTTCCCTAAAGGCTCTCAATGTTGAATTCTCGTTGGGTTTAGTCGAGAATCGATTAATAAGAATGGTTATATGAGAATTGGTGATCTACAACGATTAAAGAAAAAATATTCAATTCTTGATGAAAGTTGACTCTCGATGAACAAAAAGGATGGAAAATAGTTAGCCAAGAATTGGTGTGCGATGATTGAAGAGGAGGTGTTCAAGTTAGGATATTACAAGTGAGTTGGAGTCTCACATCAGATAAATAATAAAAGAATAATGGAGTAATATACATGAATTAGCCTAATACCTAATAACTTAAGCTTTTGAGTCAAGTTGAGTTTCAAACATATATGTTGGTACATTGTGTAAGCGCATGCGACGCGCGGACTCGCTAGTTCTTAATTCCCTGATATCAAGAGCTTGGTTATTTTTGTGGTTTTCTTGTGTGAATTAAATATAGGATTGGACAACAAGTTGCATGATTAAACTCAAGGCTTCAAATTATGCAATTTGAAAGCCAAGAATGAAGGATTTGCTTTACTATAAGGATTTGTACGAGCCACTTGAGAATGAAAGAGTCAAGCCTACCAACAAGAGTGACACGCAGTGGAACAAGATGAACAACAGGATGTTAGGTTTGTAATATCCATGAATATGTAACAAATTACATACATAGAGCGAAAGTGTGAAAAAAATAGAGTTTTAAAATTTATTACAAACCAATTACCCAGATCATCCTTTATGCGTAATTATTAATTAAACGAAAGAAGAAGAAGATTAGATTCACACCCTTATATAACCGTGCTTCCACGGGTACGAGTTCATCTCCAATTCTTTCATGTTCCCCTTGAATCCACTGGGTTTGATTCTTTTCTTTGATCAACGTTAGCCACCTAAGTGTTTGGCCTCTAAAGGTGATCCACAAATAAAGAACAAGTATTCGAGAAGATGAGTGTTTGGCAAAACACTAGTTCTATATCTATAAAATATTTTGTACTCTCTCAACTCTTGGAATTGTCATTAGCCTTAAATTAAAATAAGACTCCTCTTATTTATAGATGAAAGCAACCCTCCTAAACAATTTAGGAATATGATTTTATTTTAATTAATTACACTCCTTTAATTAATCAGGCTTCCTAATCTTATTAGGAATAATTAATTAAACTCTTTTAATTAATTAGTCTCCTAATTTTATTAGGAATATATAAGAGTACCTTTTATTAATTAATTCTCAAACTCTTTTAGGAATTAAATAATAGTAATAGTAATAGTAATAGTAATAATAAGACTCCTCTTAATAATTTATATTTAATAATTCTAAAATATTAAATAATAAAAATTAAGCTATTTAATTTATTCTATCACCATAGACTAAATTAAATACATTTAACTTATTATTATGATTATGCCATTTACTTCTTAAATAAATAGTTTTCCTTTTATGGTGTCTCTTTAAGTTCTCAATATTAAACTGGCAGTGAATAAATCAATTAGAACAATTCTATTCTTATTTAAATAAATAAATTAAAATATTAATTTATTTAAATAAATAACATCTATTCTACAATAAGAATAAGTCTCTTTAGCGATCAACATTTTTTCAGATACTATAGGTTTCAACATTAATCAGAAAAAAACATTTGAGTAAATAGTTACCAAATTCAATCCTTCCATCATACAATGTCCCAATTAAATATAAGATATGGAATTACTGTCAAGTCTTATTTTATTTAATTATATGTATTTCGATTCTTAAATGCACAACTCTAAATAATGCAAATTAGAAATTCCTTTCTAATTTCATTCTACCTTGGCCAAGGACTACTGAGTTGTCATTTATCGAATCACATAGGACATTCTCTTCTTTTACTAGAAGCAATAGATTCTTTGTTGATCATCCATTATCTCTATGTACAACTTATTACACCCAAGCATACGCTTTGATATACCATAAGGGTCTTAAGGGACATGTCAAAGTATAACTCATCATACACAAGATATTATTATGATCTCAAGTCTAGGGATCACTTATACTACTATCACTATATGAATTCCTATTGACAGACAAGTAAAACTGATGAGTGAGTTTTATACCCATGAATTGAGTGCGTTTGAGCTTAATCTTTTGGATGTTTTTAAGTGTTTCTGTCTATTCATTCATATTTTACGCTGTTTTGTAGGAATTGGGGAAAAAGTTACTTGGATCGACATTTGGGGTTGCTAGATTCACATTTTCGGCTTGCCATTTACACAACAGCCACTTCAGGGCCAATTTCAACATTTCTTCGGACCTTATTTCGAAAACCTTAAAGAAGCAAAGTTGTAGATCTACGTCTCCTCTTTCCGTAACATCTTAAATCATCGAAATCAGAGTTCAGAAGAAGAAGTTATGGCTATTTTCTCAAAGGACGTCAGAGTAGAAAATTTCCAAAAAAGAGGCCAACGCGGGGGCGCCCATTCCTTGCCTATTTCCAGCGCTGCGGCACTAGGGGGCAGTGTTCCAGTGCCGTGAGAAGCGCTGGGGCACTGGGCTCGGGCTTGGTCAAGTTGGGACGCATTTTAGGAAGAATTTTGACATTTTTTGACTCCAAATTGGATTGGGTTTCCTCTTAAGCTAAAAATTGGACTTGTAACCCATAAATACATGATGTAAGGCATAAAATAAACGGAGATTAGATTAGATTAAACACTCCATTAGATTAGAACATAAACCCTAGTTCTTATTAGTTTTGGAGATTGAAGCAACTTGGAGACCATTGAAGATCAAGAGCAGGAGCTTGATGAAGATGGAGATTTGCTGATGACAGATTTATTCTTCACTCTAATCTTACTTTTATCTTTTAATGTCTATTCAGTTGTGGATTTTAGATTTTAATTCAATAACAATGAACTAAATTTCTTGTTTAAGATTGCAACGGATCTTATTGCATAGCTTATTTTAGTTTACTTCTTTATTAATTACTGTGATCTATTCGATGAATTGTCTATTATGATTGTGTTTAATTGTTTAATTGTCTAGCTAATAATTACCATGATAATCTATATGGATTTGGGAGATGAAATATAGATTTAGATCTAATCATAATAGCATGTGATTGTGTTTTCTGCATGGTGTTGAAATTCATGATTTGTGTTTAGGATTGGGATATGCCTTTACGCCGTGTGTAATCTAATAAGGGAACATGTGCCTTAAATCCTTTTTAATTGTAATTCACATAGGAATATAGTGAATTAGTTAATTGGGGTGTTTGATTAAATTCTATCAACTGTAGATTTGGATTAATATGTTTGTGATGCATCGGAAGGTGGTTATAAATACTAATAAGTTCCTGATAACAATCTAGAATAGTGAGCATAATTAATAAGAAGTGTTTTAATATAAGTGAAGCAATTAGTGAAGTTGTGATCTTAAATCTCCATAACCTGATTTTCAACTAGTGGTAGTAGTAGTAGTTTAATTATATATTTTAATTCACAACATTAAATCGATTGTTTAAATAAAATCAGTTTGGTTAAGAACTAGTACTTGGTGATTTTTATTAAATAATTTCTCGTGGGAACGATACTCTACCTTCACTTTATTACTTGTTGACTGTGTATACTTACACAAATGTTTTGATTGCGAAATCGATCAACAAGTTTTTAGCGTCGTTGCCAGAGAATTAATTTAATAATATTTGTCAATATTAATTTCTATCAAATTAGTTTTACTTTAAACTTTTATTTATTTATTTTTATCTCACTTGATTCTATTTCTATTTTTTCTTTCTTTTCAAGTACCATGGAGGAATTTAATTATCAATGGACGTATATGTGACGCCCCCAAAATAGGTATACATCACCTATTCTGAGTCGTCAAATACATGGTACAAAATACAAATATAATCTTAAATATACAACATGATCTGTGAGTTTTAATACAAATATTGTCTTCTAGATAGTATTCAAACTCAAAATAAGTCATCAATACATTTATTATCACACTATTTCATAGAATAGTGAGGACTACTAATGCTATCATCTGGACCGTCACTCCATTCCTCGACTAGTCCCTGCTACGTTCTCATTTCCTGAAGAGAACAATGAAAGCAAAAGGGTGAACTCAACTAGCCCGACCGGTAATAAATATTATGGCTAAGATAATGCAGAATAAATTATCGTTAGCCTTCAACAGTGTTAAACTGATACAATATAACAAACCTAAAGTTTAACTGCAGCAGAACAAGCAATCCATTAGAAGAGTCAAGTAGAGAATAAAATCTACTATCTTCTATGATTTAAAAGATTTTTCATCACTTTTATCGCTGAGACTCAGCTTATTAAATAAACCACGTCATCCCTGCACTACGGCCAAGGATATTCATTAGTATCACGACCACAAATTATCCATGCACTACGGGCCAAGGATATTCGTGTTTTCATCAATGGTCATGATCATACCAACAACTGTCCATCAATGCACTACGGGCCAATGAGGACTTTTACCATATCATTTGTAACATTACGGCCATGACTATACCGAATAATCCCTGGTCATAATCATACCAAGTCCATTTATGCACTACAGGCCACAAATGACTTTTAACATAATATAAACATGAGGATGATGACAATGACATAATAATTCAATAAAACAAGTTCAAAAATTAAATTTTAAAGATTTATAAGTTAATTTATCCTGAACTCAAAAACGTCCAAATTGTCAACATGATACTGCTTTGTGGAGTGAAATTCAAGAATGCTCAGAAGAATATTTCCATGAAAAGATAATGGATGAAGCGCAAATATTCAGGATATTCTATAAATTTCATGGAGTATAGAAGCCAAAACTTTAACCAACTGAGTATAATAAAATATATGAAACTGCAAATGAATTTTCGCCCGCCATGCGGTAATCCACGTAGACAGATCATTTCCATAATTTAATAAGGAATGAATACAAAGGATCATTCACCATGCATGTGGTAATCCACATAGACAGGTTATTCCAACAGAATAATAAAGAATGGAATAACAGAAGAATTCACCATGCATGCGATAGACCGCATAGACAGGTTATTCCCAACATAATAATAAAGAATTGAACCAGGTCAAGCGAAATCAGCACAGACAGGATATTCCAACAAAATAATAATGAATGGAATAATAACAGAATTCACCAGGCATACGATAGACCGCACAGACAGGTTATTCCAACAGGATAATAAATAATGAAATCAGGTCATGCGTAATACGCACAGACAGGATATTCCAACAGAATAATAAAGAATAGAATAACAAACGAATTTCACCATGTATGAGGTACTTCGCATAGACAGGTTATTCCAACAGAATAATAAATAGTGGAAACAGGTCATGCGTAATACGCACAGACAGGATATTCCAATAGAATAATAAAGAATGGAATAACAGAAGAATTTCACCATGTATGCGGTACTTCACATAGACAGGTTGTTTCAACATAATAATAAGGAATGGAATAACAATAGCTCTCTTCATGAAAATGAAAGAAATAATACCCCTTACCTTAGAATAAAGCTGGATACTGGAATAGAAAGGTAGCAGACTTCACTTTTTTTTTTCTCTATAATAATTGCTCTATAGCTTTAGTGAATTGGTGAGAAATGAAGGAAGAATGAGCTTCTATTTATAGAAAAATATAATTTCGATAATTGCACATTTTGGGGCTCGAAATATTACAGTACAATACCTCCAACTATTCTTTCATTTTTAATTTAGTCCTGCAAGTATTATCAAACTTGCACCACCTCCCCTAATAGTAAATAATGTGAATCAATAGTTATAATCATGTAAAAATACGAATTACAGTATAGTACCTCCATCTATACCTCAATTTTTAACTTAGTCATGCAAGTATTATCAATCTTGCACCAACTCCCATAATAGTACAAGAATGTGATTCAATAGTACACATATGTGAACAAATAGTTATATAAGCATGTTAATTGGTAGCAATTAATTGCTCATTTATCCGGTTAATTACCCGATTGGTCAATATAACCTTCAGACATCAATTATCATCGGAATAGATGTCGATTTCCACTAACACTAATAATCCCAACACAATAGAACTATCAAATTCATCTTTAATCAACATGAATTTATTCATCATTAATATTATAACTCACAATATTTAACAACTAGGTCGTTTCCAAGAAAGATGTGGCTTTCCGATAAGGATTTCTCTTTACTGGCACGCAATTAGATGACCAAACCTCTCCTTGACAGAACTTCTAGACATTGTAAATATTGCAATTTAATAATATGAATAACTTTGTCATCTCAATTATTGATTTAATAATATATAAAATATTATGCAGATGATACTGTGACAATAATCGAATCAATAATATGAGAGATATGATGCAGCAATTACTGTAGCAATAATTGAGTATAATTGAGTGACTTCTTACGTAAGCATCAATAATCAATACTGTGTGCTACTATGCAGCCACGCGTATTACTGTACTTTTACTACCGGGTAGTTCAACAGTTTTAACGGTAACACTTTCGCCGTTATTTTTATAAAATGATAATTCTGACGTTTTCTAACTACGACAATACTTCTATTGTGGGGTCCACCAATGATTGTGTCGTCGTACGGATATTCCCCGACCAAACGAATATTTTATAATAACTTGCATACTTTGTAAAATTTATAAATATTACCCACAACTATAACATTATATCAAATCCACACCATAATATTCAAAAAAAATATTTTGAGAAATTTAAATCTTTATTCATAAAATTTGGAGTCTCACAGTATACGAGAATGACTCAGCCAAGGGGGTGGAGATTGATGGACTCGCGATACTTTCTGCATTATCAGCACAGATTGAGACACTTTCGAGGAGGTTAGACACTTTTGCAGCTCAACGTCGTCAAAGTGTGGCGGTTACTTGTGATTATTGTGCTGAAAATCATCCGAGTCATTAATGTGCCATAAATTTCGAGCCGGTACAGTATGGTGGTGATTACCCCAATAATTATGCTTATCCCAACAACTATTATCAGTATTGGGGGTATCACCCAGATTTTTCATGGAGCCATACGTATCAAGATCAATTTTATGTTCCAAATCCAACATACTCACCAGAGTTAACGTGTCAACCTCCACTACAACAGGAAGAAAATCTAAATTTGGAGAAAATTTTGTCCAAGTTCATAGCTTCAAGTGAGGAGATGAGGATTAGTCAAGAAATATCGAGTCAAAATTTTGTGGAACAACTAGTCAATGCCTCGAACATTTGTCCTCAATACACTTGGCTCTATGAGATGGATTCCAAGATTGATGGAGAGCCCGAAAAAATCTACAGCCGGATGTGAAAATGATATAGATGTTGAAAGAGAGGAGACACTTGGGGACCAAGAAAAGGAGATCGGCGAAGATCTAACTTTGAGTACCAACAAAGATGAGCCAATTTTGATAGTGTCTCATGTACCTTCTCCACCAAAGTTCAAGGATCCGGGTAGTTTTTTAAGACCGAGTCCAATTGGTAGTCATGTCATAGGCAAGACTATATGTGATATGAGAGCTAGGACAACTTTAGAGCCATGGTGGGATGAGAAAGGGAAGATAGAAGAAGACCCTGTTGTGTTTGACAAGCTTTCATGCCACAATTTGATCACAAACATAATGGGGAAAGCACCTAGTGGTTTGTCGTACTTAATAGGGATCCTATCTGAAAAGATCATGCTAGGTGACTTAGATTTAATGGCCATTACTAATGGGAACCTTCCAAAAGAGACATTTCTTCTTATGGATGGAAGGTTCCTCAATTTTCGTAAGGGAATTGGATAGAGAATTGAAGAAGTCAGGCTGAGATAATAAAACAAGCGCTTATTGGGAGGCAACCCAAGTTTAATTTTTATTTTTAGTATTTATTAGGTTTCATAGTAGTTGATAGATTTTTTTCATTTTTTTAGGATTTAATAAGCTTGCTTCTTTTGTGTTCACAGTTTAGTTAAATCCAACTCAAGTGTGGTGCCCAATTCATTTCAATGTGCCTAATCTATTCTTCAGACTTCGCAGATAAGGAGATAAATTGTTATATGTCAAGGAAGTCATCTCTTTTAATTTTTCCTATCTTAGCCATTGAGGACAATGTCTGTTTTAAGTTTGGGGGTATTTATCATGTTTAGTATTTACTTGGGCAATGTTTTGATGGAATTTGATTTTGGCCAATGATAAGTGGGTGGTTGATATTGTTAACTCTTGGAGAATTGATGAGCATTTGATGAGTGAGTTTTATACACATTAATTGAGTGCATTTAAGCTTAATCTTTTGGTTAATTTTAAGTGTTTGTGTCTATTCATGCATGTTTTATGCTATTTTGTAAGAATTGGGACAAAAGTTACTTGGATCGACGATCGGGGTGGCTAGATTCGCGTTTTCGGCTTGCCATTTACACAACAGTCACTTCAGAGCCAATTTCAGCATTGCTCCGGACCTTATTTCAAAAACTCAAAAAATGAAAGTTATAGATCTACGTTTCCTCTTTTCGAAACATCTTGAATCATCAAAATCGAAGTTCGAACGAAGAAGTTATGGCTATTTTCACAAAGGACGTCAGAGCAAAAAATTTCCAAACAAGTGGCCAGCGTCGGGGCTCCCATTTTAGGGGCTATGCCCAGTGCCAGGGCGCTAGGGGGCAGTGTTCCAGCACCATGCCCAGCGCTGGGGCGCTGGGGAAGAGTTTGGTCAAGCTTGGACGCGTTTTGGGCAAATTTTGACACTTTTCTAACTCCAAATTGGATTGGATTTGTTCCTAAGCTGAAAATTGGACTTGTAACCTATAAATACATGATGTAAGACATAAAATAAAGGGAGATTACATAGATTAGATTAGAAATACACTCCATTTGATTAGAACATAAACACTAGTTCTTATTAGTTTTGGAGATTGAAGCAATTTGGAGACCATTGAAGAAAAAGAGCAGGAGCTTGAGGAAGATGGAGATTTGCTGACAACAGATTTATTCTCTTCTCTTCTCTAATCTTACTTTTATCTTTTAATGTCTATTCAATTGTGGATTCTTGGTTTTAATTCATTAATTATGAACTAACTCTTTTATTAAGATTTCAATTGAACCTTTTATGTCTATAAATTAGTTATTCAATTTATTCCAATTATTTGTGTCAAAATGAATTGTTTATCTTGTCTTATGCTCATTGACTAATTATTTGATCAGTAATTACCTTGTTACTCTAGAAGGAATTGAAAGAGGAGATCTAGGGTTAGAACTGGGCATGATTAAAAGTAGTATGCACACAAGCCAATCATGTTTGATGATAAAGCATATACTTTGTAAACAATCTTATTCATTTATTAATAAAAGTTATTTATTTATTAAAGGCTTTTAATTATCTACATGATGCTGTTTTATAATATGTGATAAACCCATAGTTTTAAGCGATGCTTTTAGAATAATGATGATGATCATTCTAATGAGATCTAAATTCTTAGAAAGCTTAAAACTAAAATAGTTCCCAATCATTGGATTACTAAATTGGGGATTAGTGAATCCGGATAGATTGGTACATACGTTGCTTGCTCATTGGATGAGGATGATTGATCTCATGATCATTTGTGTGGAGACACTAAAGCAAGTATGTAGGTGTTTATTAGAGAATAAGTTCACTGAACGTGACTCGCTAAGGAATACCTAATGGAGTTTTACTTGCATGTCAATAGGAATTCCTGTAGTGATAGTAGTACAAGTGATCCTTGGACTTGAGATCATCATAGTATCTTGTGTATGATGAGTTATACTTTGACTTATTCCTTAAGACCCTTAGGGTATATCAAAGGATATGCTTGGGTATAATAAGTTATACATGGAGATAATGTATGATCAATAAAGAATCTACCACTTCTAGTAAAAGAAGAGAAATGTCCTATGTGATTCGATAAATGACAACCCAGTAGTCCTTGGCCAAGGCAGAATGAAATTGAAAAGGAGTTTCTAATTTGCATCATTTGGAATTGTGCATTTAAGGATCGAAATACATATAATTAAATAAAATAAGACTTGACAGTAATTCCATGTCTTATATTTAATTGGGACATTGTATGGTGGAAGGATTGAATTGTACGGTAACTATTTACTCAAAGGTTCTTTTATGATTAATGTTGAAATCTATATTATCTGGAAAGTCGTTGATCGCTAGGGAGGCTTATCCCTATTGTAGAATAAATATTATTTATTTAAATAAATTAATAGTTTAATTTATTTATTTAAATAAGATTATAATTGTTCTAATTGATTTATTCACAACCGGTTTAATATGGAGAACCTAAAGGGTCACACCATAAAAGGAAGAATAATTATTTAAGAAGTAAATGGCATAATCGTAATAATAAGTTAAGTATATTTAATTTAATCTATGGTGATAGAATAAATTAAATAGCTTAATATTTATTATTTAATATTTTGGAAATATTAAATATAAATTAATAAGAGGAGTCTTATTATTATTATTACTATTATTATTATTTAATTCCTAAAGGAGTTTGGGAATTAATTAATAAAAGTACTCTCATTTATTCCTAATAAGATTAGGAGGCTAATTAATTAAAAGTTTAATTAATTATCTCTAATAAGATTAGGGAGCCTAATTAATTAAAGGAATTTAATTAATTAAATAAAACCCAATTCCTTAATTGTTAAGGAGGGTTGCCTGCATCTATAAATAAGAGGAGTCTTATTATGGGTGAAGAGGTTGTTGACTTTTACAACATACGTAATTCCAATAGTTGGGAGAGTACGTCTTTTCTATAGAGATAGAAAACTAGGGTTTTGCCAAATACCCATCTTCTTGAATTCTTCTTCTTCCTTGGTGGATCACCTCTAGAGGCCAAACACTTGGGTGGCTAACGTTGATCAAAGGAATGAACCAAACCCGGTGGATTCAAGTTGAACGCGAAAGGATTTGGAGGTGAACTTGTACCTGAGGAAGCTCGATCTTCAAGGGTATGATTTTATTCTTTATCTTTTCGTTTAATTAATAATTGTGCATAAAGGGTGATCCGAGTTTATGGTTTGTAAAATTTTTAAAACTCTGATTTTACACGCTTCCGCTAATTTTGTGCAATTTGATTGCGTTCATGAATATTACAAACCTAACAATGATAACATGTGTCTTAGTTATTTGCATGACGAATAATTAGGTCCGTGAATTGAATGAAAATATATGTTCACCGCATATAACACATAAGAAATTGGAATTGAAGGAGTTTAATTCAATTATTTTGCATAGGAATATAGCAAGATTAATCTGGATTAAATAGAAGTCATTTGATCACTTGGAAAAGGACTTTTGGCATTTGAGAATTTCTGTTAACAATTCAGTAGGCATAACAATTGGGATAATTAGATAATTGGTTTATAGTTCATAATTGGGGATATTGAAGTCTTAATCTTTATTTATTTGAATTCATTTATAAAGAAATTCGGTTTAATTAGTTAATTTAGTTTTCTTAATTAGAAAAATCACACTTTGCAATTGTTTAAATAAAATTGATTTGGTTAAAAGTTAGTACTTGGTAATTTTTATTAAATAATTCCTCGTGGCAACGATACTTTTCTTATCACTTTATTACTTGTTGACCGTGTGCACGTTTGTTTTGATTGTGAAATCAACCAACAAGTTTTTGGCGCCGTTGTCGAGGATCGAACCCGGGTCACCCGCGTGACAGGCGGGAATACTTACCAGCATTCTTAGTCTATATTTTAACTCATTAATTGGTTTTCACATTACTTGCGAACATTTTTGAAAAATTTTACACATCCATTTGTTTAACTAGTTGGGATTGACATTTTTTTGGCTAAATGCTTATGAAAGATACCATTACAACTTGAGAAATCTTATTTGAGCATCATTCGAAGTGAAAATTAGGCACTCACATAAGTTTGGGGGAAATCTTGGGGTATTTTTAAAAAAAAATATTGGAACCTTCCCGAGTTGAATAATTGAAGCATGTGGTGGGTCAAGATGGAGCGTAAAACGAACTCTCCATAAACGCAGGCATGAGATGGAGCGTAAAATGCACTCGTTCAATGAAAAGTGGAAAACGAGATGGAGCGTAAAACGCACTCATTCATGAAAAGTAAAAAGTGAGATGGAGCGTAAACGCACTCACTGAATAGAGAAAATAAAATATGTATGTTTGAAATACTGGAAAAGGGTTCATATGTGCTTAAAAGTTGAATATCCGGTTGATCCTCAAGAAAGAAAAATTTGCTTTGTCTATTTTAGCGGTGATTGATGTGATAAGAAGTTTTGAGAGTTGTTTTAAAAATCTTTTATGAGTGTTGGTTGATCTTAGCTAAATCATTACTATTCTGAACATATGGATCCACACACGCACTTAAAGGATCATGAGTAGATGTGAAGCTAATGAAAGTTGTTGAAATTTTAGACATGACATTGTTTTAAAATTTGCTGCAGGTTAACATTTGCTGTAACCTTTGAGGCCATTGTGAGAATTCATATTGATTCATTGTTTGGGTGGATCATTGCTAGAGGATGAATTTTTCTAAATTGTGTTTTTGCTTGAGGACAAACAAATGTTTAAGTTTGGGGGTATTTGATGAGTGGATTTTATACCCATGAATTGAGTATGTTTGAGCTTAATCTTTTGGATGTTTTTAAGTGTTTATGTCTATTCATGCATGTTTTACGTTGTTTTGTAGGAATTGGGACAAAAGTTACTTGGATCGACATTTGGGGTTGCTAGATTCGCATTTCGGCTTGCTATTTACACAGCAGTGATAAGTGAGTTTTATACACATTAATTGAGTGCATTTGAGCTTAATCTTTTGGAAGTTTTTAAGTGTGTGTGTCTATTCATGCATGTTTTACGTTGTTTTGTAGGAATTGGGACAAAAGTTACTTGGATCGACGTTTGGGGTGGCTAGATAGCCGTTTTTGGCTTGCCATTTACACAACAGTCACTTCAGAGCCAATTTGAGTATTGCTCCGGACCTTATTTCGATAGACTTAAAGAATGAAAGTTGTATATCTACCTCTCCTCTTTCCGGAACATCTTGAATCATCAAAATCAGAGTTCAGAAGAAAACGTTATGGCCATTTTTCCAAAGGATGTCAGAATAGAAAATGTTAAAAAATGTTCCAGCGCTGGTGCGCCCATTTCAAGTTCATTTGCAGCGCTGGGCCGCTAGGGACAGCTTCCCAGCGCTGTGCCCAGCGCCGGGGCGCTGGGGAATATATTGGTCAAGCTTGGACGCGTTTTGGGGCGAATTTTGAAAATTTTTTGACTCAAAATTGGATTGGGTTTGTTCCTAAGCTAAAATTGGACTTGTAACCTATAAATACATGATGTCAGGCATAAAATAAAGGGAGATTACATAGATTAGATTAGAGATACACTCCATTAGATTAGAACATAAACCCTAGTTCTTATTAATTTTGGAGATTGAAGCAACTTGGAGACCATTGAAGAAAAAGAGCAGGAGCTTGAGGAAGATGGAGATTTGCTGACAACAGATTTATTCTCTTCTCTAATCTTACTTTTATCTTTTAATGTTTATTCAATTGTGGATTCTTGGTTTTAATTCATTAATAATGAACTAAATTTCTTTTATTAAGATTTCAGTTGAACCTTTTATGTCTATAAATTAATTATTTAATTTATTCCAATTATTTATGTCAAAGTGAATTGTTTATCCTGTCTTGTGCTTATTGATTAATTATTTGGCCAATAATTACCTTGTTACTCTAGAAGAACTCGGAAGAGGATATCTAGGGGTTAGAACTAGGCATGATAACATGTATGCTTAATTATTTGCATGATAAATAATTAGAGTTGTGAATTGAATGAAAATATATGTTCACTGCATGTAACAAGTTAGGAATTGGGATTGAATGCATTTAATTTAATTTTTTTGCATAGGAATATAGCAAGATTAATTGGATTAAATAGAATTTAATTGATTACTTGGAAAAGGCCTTTTGACACTTGGGAATTCCTGTTAACAATTCAGAAGGCATAATAATTGGGATAATTGGGTAATTGGTTTATAGTTCATAATTGGGGATATTGAAGTCTTAATCTTTATTTATCTGAATTCATTCGTTAAAATCTTAGTTTTATATATTTGATTTATTTTAGAATAATCTATTTTACTTGTTTAATTTAGTTTTATTATTTAGAAAAATCACACTTTATGGTTGTTTAAATAAAATTGGATTGATATAGTGCTAGTAGTTGGAATTTATTGATTAGAATTCTCTGTGGGATCGACACTCTATCTTATCACTTTATTACTTGTTGACTGTGTACACTTGCACAAATTCATTGATTGAGAAATCAACCAACAAGTTTTTGGCGCCGTTGCCGGGGAATTCTTTATTAATATTAATTCCATATTAGTTATAATCAATTCGGTCTTAATTTAAATGTTATTTATTCTTCTTCTTGTATTTGCAGAAATTCTTTGCGAGTGTATGCACATTAGATCAAGGGCTAAAAAGGAACTTTTTCCTTATACAGACGATATTGAAGGGAAGTTCCAGAAATTGCAGTTGACTAGTGCGGTGTCACTTGTGAAAGAAGATCTGGCAGAACAAGCAATACCAGTGAACATGGCAGGGGACGAACAAAAATCACTTAGGGTTATGCCATGCCGAATGTCACAGATATACAGTCGGGTATTAGGAGGCCGACAATTAATGCTAACAGTTTTGAGATAAAACCGGGAACAATTCAGATGCTCCAAAATACATGCCAGTTTGGGGGTAGTTCGATGGATGATCCTAATGAGCACATCTTGAGTTTCTCGGAAGTTTGTGACACCTTCAAGTTCAATAATGTATCAGAAGATGCTATAAGGTTGAGGATATTTCTGTTTACGTTGAAAGATAAAGCTCAGAGTTGGTTACATTCTTTGCCTCCTGGTTCAATCACAGCTTGGGACGACTTAGCTCAAAAATTTCTAGCTAAGTTTTTCCCACCAGCGAAGTCGGCAAAACTACGAAACGATATTCACACCTTCGCACAGTTCGACTCAAAAAACATTATATGAGGCATGGGAAAGATTCAAGGATATACTCCGTAAATGCCCATATCACGGAATCCCACAGTGGATGCAGGTTGGGATATTTTGTGACGGATTGCACGCGCCCACAAGAGCCAGTATTGATGCAGCAGCAGGTGGAGCGATCATGTCTAAGAACATTGATGAGGCTTATCAACTGTTAGAAATAATGGCCAACAATAACTATCAGTGGCCCATGACTAGATCTAATCCTCCGAAAACACCAGAAAAGTTTGAAGTGGATACAGTGACAGCATTGGCTGTAAGACCCCAAATAATTAATAAATGAAATTTAATTTCCTCTAATTATTATTTTGAAATAGTAAGTGTTGATGTGATTAATGTGGATAGTTATGGGTAAAATACGTAAATATTTCAAAATAAGCAAGTGGTTATAAAATATTCATTGTTGTCGGGGAATATTCGTTTGGTCGTGGAATATTCGTACTGTCAGGGAATATTCGTACGACGGCGCAGCCATGTGTGGGCCACATAATGGAAAGCGATTGGAGGAAGAAAACGACAAATATAAGTTGTTTAAAAATAACGGCGTAGTTGTTACCGTTTACACTGTTGGAATACCCGGTGGTTAAAACACAGTAATACGCGTTGTTGCACAGTAGTACACGGTATTGCACCAATTATTGATTCTTACGTAAGAAGACACTACTCAATAATGGTTACAGTAATTACTGTTCAGTAATTTATTTTATTGATTTAATAATTGTTGCGTTGATATTTATATTGTTGTTGTTTCAATAATTGTCATTACACAGTATTTTTCATTATCGAAGCAATAATTCATATTATCTGAATAATATTATTAGATAACATTATTGGCAATGTCTAGAAAGTTCTGTCTAAGGAGAGGTTTGGTCACCTAATTGCGCGCCAGTAAGGAGAAATTCTTATTGGAAAGCCCCCTCTTTCCTGGGAACTGCCTGGTTGTCAATAATGTGATTCAGTAATATTATTTGTGAATAATTAAATTATTAATTTATATGATGAGGAAAATATTGATTTTATGTGGATATAGATGGAGAAAATTTTTAATGTTACAATTGTTGAAAATTAATATTTTATCTTTTATGATAAAATAATTCATTTAAATATATTATTATATTTTAATAATATAATAATGATGATATTTTTACGATGAATGTGAGATATATGAGTATATGTGGAGGATGAGTATTTTTGTTACCAAAAATATTTAAAACATGTTAAACATGTCGGTGGACCCCATTTCTTGACTGAAATTTGATTATAGCCTGTAAAATCGCTCGCTTGTGAATTTTGGTCAATTTCTGTTTGGAATTTTGAAAAAATTTCTTCTGCAAAGTTGTAGAGAATTGAATTTCCTATAAAAACACGCGAAGATCAATTTTTTTGATTAAAGGGCTATTTATTATGAATTATTGAAATTCCGAAGCTCCGAAATAATTGATTTTTGGAAGTTTAAAATATGTTAAATTAGAAAAACGTTTTTTTGTTGGTTTTGGGATGTGGGCTAAAGAGTTGGCTGATGTTTGGGGCAAGTTATGCGTGCATTGGAAATATATATATATTATTAATTTATTAAATTTTCTGCTTTGGTATTCTAAGCATTTTCCTATAAATAGGGTGCTTAGGTTAGAATTGAAAATCACACCAGAAACTGAAATTTTCTCTCTATATATTATCGAGCGTATTCTTGTGAGTATTTTGAGTATACTTTGAGTATTGCTATACGGTGAAAGTTCAAGTTATAACCTATATCCAGTATTCCAGTTAGAAGTATTATCTTTCCGAGGTAAGGGATATTATTATTATTTTTTCGTAATGATATTATTTCTTCAATATCATTATGTTGAAATATTGATTTTAAGTTTTTATCAAATTTGGAACTTTTGGTGTCAGAATTACTATTCACGTATACGGCACTATTCACGAATACGGCACTATTCATCAAAAAATAAAAAATTTCCCTTTTCGTCTAAAATATCTATTGAAGATACTAGCTTTGATTGTATCCATGTTTTGATCATTCTTAAATTTTACACCACTATGATGATTTTTGAGGTATTTTTGGACGTGGATAAAATAAAGTACGAGTCATTAATCCTTAATCCTTGTCATTTTGTTTCACTGGATTCGTTTCTTTAAAAAATATTTTTCATCATCCTCAGTCTTTAATGATGATACTATTGAATATCTTTAGCCTGTAGTGCAAAGATGAACGATTTCTGATGAATATCTTTGGCCCGTAGTGCAAAGATGAACAGGTGTTTAGATGAACATGACAAACAGATGAATATCCTTGGCCTGTAGTGCAAGGATGAATATATGATTCAAGATGTGCATTGATTGATGTTACAAGGATAAAAATACTGTTGATGGACTGTTAAATTCATAGACATTAGTAGATTTCATCCTCTACGTAACTCTTCTATGAATTAATATTTTCCGCTGCGAATATTGATTTAAAACTTGTTGTCTTTTGTATTCTATTAGATTTTTTTCTGTTGAAGACTAACGATAATTCGTTGTATATTATCTTAGTCATAATATCCTTTACTGGGCTAGTTGAGCTCACTCTTTTTCCTTTTTGTTCCATTTTTCTTCTCAGGAGGCGAGAATATAGCGAGTACGAGTCTGGGTATGGAGTGAAGGTTCTAGGGAGAGTTGTTTAGTAGTCCTCACTATTTTTGTAAAATAATGTATCAATAATTATGATGGAGATTTATTTGTATGTGGATATTGTCTAGATGGCAATATCTGTATTTAAACTCATAGTTTACATTTTGTAATAATAAAGTTGTAGTTATTTCTGAACTATGTATTGACAACTCAGAATGGATGATGTATACCTATTTTGGGGGCGTCACAGTTGATATCAGAGCTTAGGGATATGATCTCTGGCGGAGATCGGGGAATAGAACTAAGAGGGGAGAGACGAGTAAATCCTTCGCTAGTGTGTCCTACCTAAATTTATTTGTTAGTTGGTCAGTATATAGGGATATTATGTGATATATTGATTTGCTTAATTAACCTTTGTTTTATGGCAGTATTTAAGAATGGCAACCGAAAATGTTAACAGTGGAGTTAATGAGACCGTGGAGATGCATGTACTTACCAACGAGGAGAACGTATAACAGGCTGGCAATGTTCCTCCTGTGAACAACACCATTGATCAGACGATGAACGACGCAATGTTTAGAAGCTTTTTGCAGTTCATGCAAAATTAGACGAGGGAGACTCGTGTTCAAAACACAGGAGGAAATGATAGCAATTCATGGGTTGTCACAGCCAAGCAGTTCAAAGAGTTGGGACCACCAGAATTTAAGGGAAAGCCCAATCCGATCATGGCGGAAACATGGGTCAAGAAAATTACCAAGATATTCGATGTCTTGGGATGCACGGAGGAACAGAAGGTTCCATTCGCCACCTTTATGTTCCGTGGCGAGGCAGACTACTGGTGGGAGTCTGTGAAGCGTACCCATCCAGCCGCACTCAGCATGTCTTGGGAGACATTTCCGAAACTATTTAATGACAAATACTTTCCTGAAAGTGTTCGTCATATGAAGGAAGTGGAGTTCATCAGATTAGAGCAAAACAACATGACGGTGTCTCAGTACGAGGCAAAGTTTGCAGAGTTATCCAGGTTTGCACCTCATTTGGTGGAGAATGAGGAACGTATGATGTGGATGTTTCTGAGAGGTTTGAAACCCGGCATACGTCAGTATCTCATCTCTCATATATTTTCTCTCTATTCAGATGTTGTAAACAGGGCTCAATTATTAGAGCGAGATAACGAGTACGGTCAAACGAGGGACCACAATCGGGATCATACCGGAGATGGCAGTCAACAAAACAACGATAACCAGCGGAGAAAGAAAAAGACGGACAAAAATAGTAACCACTCTGGTGGTAATCATGGCCATGAAAATAGAAGAAGCGAGTCAGGAGGAGATTTTAAAAAGAGGAGATTTAACAACGATCATGTGAAGACGATAGTGCCGGCAGCAACTGGTTCTAAGGGAGGAGAACGACCTCCGGTCATATGCTACAAATGCGGAAAAGAGGGACATATCAGTCCAAACTGCCTACAACAGTTCAAGGTATGCTATAATTATGGAAAGGAAGGACATATAGCTCAGGATTGTACGGTAGCGAAACCTAGTTCAGCAGGGACGGTGACTCAAAAGACTGTCCCGAAAAAGTCAAAGTCAACGGTTATTGGAAGAGTGTTTATTGTGACTGGTCAAAATGTGAGGAACCCAAACGAGGTAATCACAGGTAAGCTATTTATAAATTCTTGCGAAGTTTATACCTTACTTGATACCGGTGCTACCCATTCAATTATCTCTCCTGCTTGTGCTCAACGTTTAAACTTGACTCCGGAGAAATTAGACTTTGACCAATCTGTGGAGACTCCGTTAGGAGAAACTTTCATCACATCTACTGTTTATAAATCTTGTTTGATTCAAGTTGGCACCATCACCTTACCTGTTGACCTTATCTCTTTAAAGATACTTGCTTTTGATGTGATTTTAGGGATTGATTGGTTAACTATTCATCATGCCAAAATTGATTGTTTTCGTAAGGTTGTTAGTTTTCATATTCCTAATCAACCTGTTGTACGAATTCAAGCAACTAAACCATTAAAATCAATCACTGTCATATCTAATCATAAAGCTATTCGTTTATTAAAAAAACGGATGTCAAGCTTTCTTAGCCCATGTTATGGATTTGAATAAAGACACATCAAATTTGAATGATATTCCTGTTGTTATTGACTTTCCTGACGTATTTCCTGAAAAACTTCCCGGTCTACCCCCAGAACGTGAAGTTGAATTCTTTATTGATCTTGAACCTGATACAAAGCCCATTTCTAAAACCCCATATCGAATGACTCCTATTGAACTTCAGGAGTTAAAAGTCCAACTACAGGAGTTATTGGACATCGGTTTTATTCGTCCTAGTACATCTCCTTGGGGTGCTCCTGTTTTATTCGTAAAGAAGAAAGACGGGAGTATGCGACTTTGTATTGACTATCGGGAATTAAACCATATCACCATCAAGAATAGGTATCCTCTACCTCGTATTGATGACTTGTTTGACCAGTTACAAGGAGCACAATTCTTTTCAAAAATCGATCTTCGTTCTGGATATCATCAGCTGAAAATTAGAACTGAGGATATTCCAAAGACTGCCTTCAGAACTCGGTATGGGCATTACGAATTCTTAGTCATGTCTTTCAGATTGACTAATGCTCCTGCGGATTTCATGGATATGATGAACCAAGTATTCAAGGATTATTTGGATCAATTCGTTGTTGTCTTTATTGATGACATCCTCATATATTCCAAAAGCCATGAAGATCATGAGCACCATTTGAAGCTGGTACTCCAAAGGCTTCGTGAAAATAAGCTTTATGCCAAGTTGAAGAAATGTGAATTCTGGCTTGAGGAAGTAGCATTTCTTGGGCACGTGGTGTCTAAACATGGAGTATCTGTTTACCCGACGAAGATTGAAGCAATGCAAAGTTGGGAGCAACCGAAGTCGGTCACTGAAGTACGTAGCTTTTTGGGCTTAGCTGGTTATTATCGAAGATTCGTGGAAGGGTTTTCTCGAATCGCTACTCTGTTAACTCATCTATCTCGGAAGGATACAAAATTCATTTGGAGCGAAGAATGCGAGAAGAGTTTCCAAGAGCTTAAGAGGAGACTTATTTCTGCACCTGTTCTAACAATACCATCTGGTACGGATGGATTTGTTATCTACAGCGATGCTTCAGGCAAAGGGTTAGGATGTGTTCTCATGCAACGTGGGAAAGTCATAGCCTATGCCTCGCGACAACTTAAAGAATATGAGAGGAATTATCCTACTCATGATCTAGAGTTGGCAGTAGTCGTTTTCGCGCTAAAGATCTGGAGGCACTATCTATATGGGGAGAAATTGGAGATATATTTAGACAATAAAAGCCTTAAATATTTCTTCACTCAAAAAGAACTCAACATGCGGCAGCGACGTTGGCTCGAGCTATTAAAAGACTACGACCACACTATTCAATACCATCCTGGAAAAGCAAACGTGGTAGCTGACGCGTTGAGTAGAAGATCATATGCAGGAACAAGTGCGATGATGTCAAGTATACGCATAGAGCCAACTTTAATAAAAAAGCCCGGAGTTGATGTGTATGAAGAAGAAAGTACAAGAAGGAGCTATTCCGGAAGCGAGAATTGATGAAGAAGGAATACTTCGAGTCCATTCTAGACTTTGTGTTCCTAACGACCTTGATTTGAAGTACAAAATTATGATGGAGGCACACAATACACCATTTGTAATCCATCCTGGAAGTACTAAAATGTAGCGTGATCTTCGACATACATTTTGGTGGAACAATATGAAGAGAGAGATTGCAAAGTTTATCTCGATGTGTTTAACTTGTCAACGTGTAAAGGCGGAGCATCTAGTACCTAAGGGTCCGTTGCAACCACTTGAGATTCCGAAATGGAAGTGGGAACACATTACCATGGATTTCGTTACGGGTCTTCCTACAGTTTCTCAAGGCATCAATGCTATTTGGGTTATTGTTGATAGATTAACTAAATCTGCTCATTTCTTGCCGATACGAGAGACTTATTCCCTTGAAAGTCTTGCTAGTATGTATGTAAATGAGATTGTGAGGTTGCATGGCATGCCAGTATCTATAGTTTCGGATCGTGACCCAAGATTCACTTCAAGATTTTGGGTTAGCTTGCAAAAAGCTATGGGTACGGATTTACGATTCAGTTCGGCATACCATCCTTAAACGGACGGACAATTAGAGAGGACTATTCAAACTCTTGAAGATCTATTAAGAGTCTGTGTCGTAGACTTCAAGGGCAGTTGGGATAAGTATTTACCATTGGTGGAATTCTCCTACAACAACAGTTATCAGGCAAGTATAGGTGTGGCTCCATTTGAAGCATTATATGGACGAAAGTGTCACTCTCCAATATGTTGGGATGAGGTGGGTGAAGCAACATTGTTGGGACCCGAGTTAGTACATATGACTACCGAAAAGATCCAAATGATTCGACAACGTATACGAACGGCACAAGATCGACAAAAGAGTTATGCGGATCTTCATCGAAAAGACGTGGAATTTAGTATAGGGGATCATGTATTATTGCGAGTTGCTCCATGGAAGGGAGTTACAAGATTTGGGAAGAGAGGAAAACTCAATCCACGATTTATTGGCCCATTTCAAATTCTTGACCGAGTAGGAAATGTAGCCTATAGACTCGCGTTACCTCCGAGTATGTCTCGTGTTCATAATGTGTTTCACATATCTGTACTTCGTAAATATGTGAAAGGCCCGAACCACGTTATTGAGTTAGAACCAGATGAGATAGCCGAAGACTTAACGTACGAAGAGGTACCTGTCAAGATCTTGGATAGGAAGGAGTATGTCCTACGCACAAAGGTCATACCACAAGTTAAAGTTTTGTGGAGGAATCATGCTATAGAGGAAATGACCTGGGAGTTGGAAACAGAAATAAAAGCGAAGTATCCTCTCCTTTTCGAAACACTAGGTACGTATGTCAATTTCGAGGACGAAATTTCATAAGGAGGGGAGGTTGTAAGACCCCAAATAATTAATAAATGAAATTTAATTTCCTCTAATTATTATTTTGAAATAGTAAGGGTTGATGTGATTAATGTGGATAGTTATGGGTAAAATACGTAAATATTTCAAAATAAGCAAGTGGTTATAAAATATTCATTGTTGTCGGGGAATATTCTTTTGGTCGTGGAATATTCGTACTGTCGGAGAATATTTGTACGACGACGCAGCCATGTGTGGGCCACATAATCGAAAGCGATTGGAGGAAGAAAATGACAAATATAAGTTGTTTAAAAATAACGGCGTAGTTGTTACCGTTTACACTGTTGGAATACCCGGTGGTTAAAACACAGTAATACGCGTTGTTGCACAGTAGTACACGGTATTGCACCAATTATTGATTCTTACGTAAGAAGGCACTACTCAATAATGGTTACAGTAATTACTGTTCAGTATTTTATTTTATTGATTTAATAATTGCTGCGTTGATATTTATATTGCAGTTGTTTCAATAATTGTCATTACACAGTATTTTTCATTATCGAAGCAATAATTCATATTATCTGAATAATATTATTAGATAAAATTATTGGCAATGTCTAGAAAGTTCTGTCTAAAGAGAGGTTTGGTCTCCTAATTGCGCGCCAGTAATGAGAAATTCTTATTGGAAAGCCCCCTCTTTCCTGGGAACTGCCTGGTTGTCAATAATGTGATTCAGTAATATTATTTGTGAATAATTAAATTATTAATTTATATGATGAGGAAAATATTGATTTTATGTGGATATAGATGGAGAAAATTTTTAATGTGACAATTGTTGAAAATTAATATTTTATCTTTTATGATAAAATAATTTATTTAAATATATTATTATATTTTAATAATATAATAATGATGATATTTTTATGATGAATGTGGGATATATGAGTATATGTGGAGGAGGAGTATTTTTGTTACCAAAAATATTTAAAACATGTTAAACATGTCGATGGACCCCATTTCTTGACTGAAATTTGATTATAGCCTGTAAAATCGCTCGTTTGTGGATTTTGGTCAATTTTTGTTTGGAATTTTGAAAAACTTTCTTCTGCAAAATTGTAGAGAATTGAATTTCCTATAAAAACACGCGAGATTCGATTTTTTGACAAAAGGGTTATTTATTATGAATTATTGAAGTTCCGAAGCTCCGAAATAATTGATTTTTGGAAGTTTAAAATATGTTAAATTAGAAAAACATTTTTTTGTTGGTCTTGGGATGTGGGCTAAAGAGTTGGCTGATGTTTGGGGCAAGTTATGCGTGCATTGGAAAAATATATATATTATTAATTTATTAAATTTTCTGCTTTGGTATTCTAAGCATTTTCCTATAAATAGGGTGCTTAGGTTAGAATTAAAAATCACACCAGAAACTGAAGTTTTCTCTCTCTATATTATCGAGCATATTCTTGTTAGTATTTTGAGTATACTTTGAGTATTGTTATACGGTGAAAGTTCAAGTTATAACCTATATCCAGTATTCCAGTTAGAAGTACTATCTTTCCGAGGTAAGGGATATTATTATTATTTTTCCGTAATGATATTATTTCTTCAATATCATTATGCTGAAATATTGATTTTAAGTTTTTATCAAATTTAGAACTTTTGGTGTTGGAATTACTATTCACGTATACGGCACTATTCACGTATACGATACTATTCACGAATACGGCACTATTCATCAAAAAATAAAAATTTTCCCTTTTCGTCTAAAATATCTATTGTGGATACTAGCTTTGATTGTATCCATGTTTTGATCATTCTTGAATTTTACACCACTATGATGATTTTTGAGGTATTTTTGGACGTGGATAAAATAAAGTACGAATCCTTAATCCTTAATCCTTGTCATTTTGTTTCACTGGATTCGTTTTTTTAAAAAATATTTTTCATCATCCTCAGTCTTAAATGATGATACTATTGAATATCTTTGGCCTGTAGTGCAAAGATGAATGATTTCTGATGAATATCTTTGGCCCGTAGTGCAAAGATGAACAGGTGTTTAGATGAACATGACAAACAGATGAATATCCATGGCCTGTAGTGCAAGGATGAATATATGATTCAAGATGTGCATTGATTGATGTTACAGGGATAAAAATACTGTTGATGGACTGTTAAATTCATAGATATTAGTAGATTTCATCCTCTACGTAACTCTTCTATGAATTAATATTTTCCGCTGCGAATATTGATTTAAAACATGTTGTCTACTGTATTCTATTAGATTTTTCCCTATTGAAGACTAACGATAATTTGTTGTATATTATCTTAGTCATAATATCCTTTACTGGGCTAGTTGAGCTCACCCTTTTTCCTTTTTGTTCCATTTTTCATCTCAGGAGGCGAGAATATAGCGAGTACAAGTCGGGGTATGGAATGAAGGTTCTAGGGAGAGTTGTTTAGTAGTCCTCACTATTTTTGTAAAATAATGTATCAATAATTATGATAGGGATTTATTTGTATGTGTATATTGTCTAGATGGCAATATCTGTATTTAAACTCATAGTTTACATGTTGTAATAATAAAGTTGTAGTTATTTCTGAACCATGTATTAACAACTCAGAATGGGCGTCACATTGGAAGCACAGGTGTCCGCAATAGCTAAGAAAATGGAAACATGGAGTCCACCATCCACCCAGCAAGTAGCAATGGTTTGTGAGTTATGTGCTGGGAGTCATGCTACAGATCAATGTGCCATAAATGCTGAATCAGCTCAGTTCGTAGGGAGCTATAATCGATCTACCCAACCGTATCCGAATCAAAACGCATATAATCCGGGTTAGAGAAATCACCCGGGATTTTTATGGAGTAACAATCAAGCTCAAACACCTAGACGGCAAAACACATCCGGGTTTTAAAATCAGACTCAACAACAGCCAGAGAGGAAATCAAGTTTGGAAAAATTCATTTTAGCTATTGATAAAAGGATTGGGGAACAAGAAAAGTTATTGAATCAAGTAGATATGAATGTGAAAAGCCAAGGTGTGTCGATTAAAAATCTGGAGAATCAATTGGGACAGATAGCACATGCGTTGAATAACTGTCCACATAGAACACTCCCTAGTGATACAGAGATAAATCTGAGTAGAGATGAGCATTGCAAGGTTGTGACTTTACGTAGTGGAAAGGATTTGCAAGAGACAGTTAAGGATAAGGAAAAGAGGGACCACGCAACAGATGAAACAGAAGAAGTTGTGGAAACCAGAAAACGTCAAGATGAGACCTTAGAACAGAAAGCCCCGGAACAAACCCTCACAATACCTCCCATACCATATCCGCATAGGTTTCAAAAAACCAAGTTAGATAAGCAGTTTTCAAGATTTATGGATATTTTCAAAAAACTGCATATCAACATCCCATTTGTCGAAGCCTTGGAACAAATGCCGAGTTACGCCAAGTTCATGAAAGAGGTCTTATCGAAAAAGAGGAAATTGGGTGATTTTGAAACAGTGGCGTTGACCTAAGAGTACAACGCAATTATCCATAATAAGTTACCTCTGAAGCTCAAGGATCCGGGCAGTTTTTCAAGACCTTGCCCAATTGGCAGTCATGTCGTAGGCAAAGATTTTTGTGACATAAGAGCTAGTATAACTGTGGAGTCATGGTGGGTTGAAAAGGAGAAGATAGAGGAAGATCCCATTGTGTTTACTAAGCTTCAATGCCCCAATCTGATCATAGACATAATGGAGAAAACACCTAGTTATTGGACGTTCTTAATAGGGAACCTATCTACAAAGAGCATGCTAGGTGACTTTAATTTAAGGGCTTTTGCTAATGGGAACCTCCCAAAAGAGATATTGCTACTGATGGATGGAGGATTCCTCAATTTTTGAAGGGGAATTGGATAGAGAATTGAAGAAGTCAGGCTGAGACTATAAAACAAGCGCTTATTGGGAGACAACCCAAGTTTAATTTTTATTTTTAGTTTTTATTAGATTTTATATTAGTAGTTTTGAATTTGCATTTATTTAGAATTTAATAAAATTGTTTCTATCATGGTTTACAGGTTATTCAAGTCAAATTCAAGTGTGGTGCCCAATTTGTTCCATGTGTTTAGCCTATTCTCCAAACTTAGTTGACAAGGAGGAAGATTGTTATATTTTTATGGAAGTCCTCTGCTCTACTTTTTTCTATTTCAGCCATTGAGGACAATGTCTAGTTTAAGTTTAGGTTTAGTGTCGTATTACATATAGTTAGTTATCTGCATGGTAGTTCGTTTTTTGTTTGTTAGCATTGTATTTTTTAGGTTGCATATAATACATGGTAGTTATTTGCATATTCATATATGTGTTGCATTAGTATGTGTTCATGTAGTATAATTGCATTATTTATTTATTTATTTATTATTTTTGCATGAATCTGTGTGATCGGTTGGTGTGGTCTTAGCTCGGCCTACGATAAGATTGGTTTTGCATGTTTACTTGAACAGTGTTAATAATTGATGATGATTTCTAATTTTAATCATGATGATAATCTGAACCTGCCTTAAACTTATGTAACCGGTTAGCACTTAAAGTTTAACTGTTTTAATCCACTTGGTTCAAGGGTTTCATAATTTGTTTCTGAGGTAAAATCTTGGTTAAGATTTAAAGAAATTAGCGAACTAACAATAAAGGTTGGAATGGCGTAAAAGCTTGAGTTTGGGGGAATCTATGGGATATATATTACAAAAAAAAAAAAGAGAAAAAAAGAAATGATGAAAAGAAAAAAAAGAATAAAAAATTCAGAAAAAGAAAAAAAAGAGAATAAACACCGTGGCATGCTTGTCTAGTTTTGTGGCCTTTGTTACTTGAGTAAGTAATCCCGAGTGGATTGTCTTTATACCTAGCGCCCTAAGGTCTTAATGGCTTGGATTTCGTTGGTTGAAAGCTCGTTAATGTAGCACTGAAAAGCCTAAGGAAATAAGACATTGCACAGCCATGAGAAAAAAAATAAAAAAAATGAATAAAACCTGAGAAAGAGCAAAAATACCCTCGTGATTGAATAAAAGTATAAATAAATCTTGTATTTACCCTTAGACTTGGTAATTGCTTAGTTTTAACTGGAGTTGTCATGTTCACAAAAGTAATTGAATTGGAACTGAAATTTTTCTTCTAAGAAGTTTGTTATGTGATTATCTTGAACTGTGGTTGGTTAGAATGGTTAACAAGTACACACACAACATGGGTGATGACTGGTTTGGATTGACTAATTAGTTAGAGTTATGGATTTTGACTTGATTGGATATATTGTTTGAGTACCAATGGTATCTTTGAGGCTTGCTTCTATATATCATACTGATTTATTACTAGGTTCGTAGGTATATTAGGAAGTAGATCATGCATATGCATTCATGTAGTTGAGTTCAGTTGTTTATTTTTAGTTCTTTTGTATTTTTGCTTGAGGACAAACAAAGGTTTAAGTTTGGGGGTATTTGATGAGTGAGTTTTATACACATTAATTGAGTGCATTTGAGCTTAATCTTTTGGAAGTTTGTAAGTGTTTGTGTCTATCCATGCATGTTTTACGTTGTTTTGTAGGAATTGGGACAAAAGTTACTTGGATCGACGTTTGGGGTGGTTAGATTCGCGTTTTCGGCTTGCCATTTACACAATAGTCACTTCAGAGCCAATTTGAGTATTTCTTCGAACCTTATTTCGAAAGACTTAAAGAATAAAAGTAGTATATCTACCTCTTCTCTTTCCGGAACATCTTGAATCATCAAAATCGGATTTCGGACGAAGAAGTTATGGCCATTTTCCCAAAGGACGTCAGAGCAAAAAATGTAAGAAAATGTTCCAGTGTCGAGGCGCCCATTTCAAGCTCATTTGAAGCCCTGGGGCACTAGGGGACAATTTCCCAGCGTCGTGCCTAGTGCCGGGGCACTGGGGAAGAGATTGGTCAAGCTTGGACGCGTTTTGGGGCGAATTTTGACACTTTTTTGACCCCAAATTGGATTGGATTTGTTCCTAAGCTAAAAATTAGACTTGTAACCTATAAATACATGATGTAAGGCATAAAATAAAGGGAGATTACATAGATTAGATTAGAGATACACTCTATTAGATTAAAACATAAACCCTAGTTCGTATTAGTTTTGGAGATTGAAGCAACTTGGAGACCATTGAAGAAAAAGAGCAGGAGCTTTAGGAAGATGGAGATTTGCTGACAACAGATTTATTCTCTTCTCTAATCTTACTTTTATCTTTTAATGTCTATTCAATTGTGGATTCTTGGTTTTAATTCATTAATAATGAACTAAATTTCTATTATTAAGATTTCAATTGAACCTTTTATGTCTATAAATTAATTATTTAATTTATTCCAATTATTTATGTCAAAGTGAATTGTTTATCTTGTCTTGTGCTTATTGATTAATTGTAACGACCCCAAAATAGGTTCATTCAATCCAACCCATTCTGAGTCGCCAAATACATGGTACAGAATACAACTACAACTTTATTACAACAATTGTCATGCAAAATACAATAACACATATATTGTGAGTTTGGATACAAATATATACCAAATGTGACACATGTCCCAACCGTGGACAACACTTCACAGCGACACCTTACATAAAGGTATAGTCAAAAACTATTTTAGAAATTAAAATCTTTGGAAAGTGCTCAAAGAAACCTTCGTACATGGGAGGCCATGCATCTAGGTTATGATAGATATCATATGGCCACAGAATTATCCTTGGTTGACCCAATAGACCCCAAAGAAAAACGAGAAGATTACTATCATATTCTTCCCAATGATGAGTCTACTCTTGACATATCATTATCTCCATTGTCTCTAAATGAGAATTATACTTCAAACAAACACCAAGATTATATAGGTAGTGCTCGTAAATATACTCAGCAAGTGGATGAGAACAACCCTGTCTTATGATGACACGAGGTTGTATGTCATTGGACATCTTGTATGAAAGTGGCAAAACACCCTTCCAACGTTGGGTTCGCCTCTCCTTATATGATTCACCAAATATAACTATTAAAAGATGTAAACAACACACTTGTCTATACTGTTTAGGGAGAACTCCACAACTAGAGACCATCGTTCTATTCCCCTGTTACCCCCGCTCGACCCAGCTACACTCTTATTACCTGAAAGGAATTGTGAAGCAAAAGGGTGAGCACAACTAGCTCAGTAAAGAATATCATGACTAAAGATAATTAAATTATCAATAGCCTTCATCAATAACAAATCAGAGATTTAGAACATATGGTAGATGATAAAAATTTCAACCATAGTTGCAGCGGAACGAGCAATCCATTAGAAGAGTCAAATAGACCATAAAGTCTATTATCTTCTCTATGTTAAAAATCCACCAACAATGTTTTATCCCTGTAACATCAATCAACAGTTCTGGTCCACAATCATATGAATAAATCATAATCATAATTGTGATTCTAAATTTCTCTTCTCATCCAGGACGAAGATAATTTTCATCACCTATCTTTACCTGAAATATCAAAGATCATGGTTATACCAAATCACATTTCCTGTTCATAATCATACTAATAATTTCATCTTTGCACTACGGCCAAAGATATTCATTTGTATCACCAGTTGGTCATGTTCATCTCAACACATGTTTATCTTTGCACTACTGGCCAAAGATATTCAACAACATGTCATCTTTGCACTACGGGCCAAAGATATTCATCAATAATTCATCTTTGCACTACAAGCCAAAGATATTCATCAATAATTCATCTTTGCACTACAGGCCAGAGATATTCCTCAACAGTTCATATTTTCACTACAGGCCAAATATATTATTATCTCAAAGAAATATATAATCATTTCAGAATTTATATAAACAATAATTATAACCATGTTGATCATTTCACCTTTGCACTTAAGCCAAAGAGAACCCATAGTCATGATCATACCAAAAATATACTCATCTTTACACTCAAGTCAAAGAGAAATATCATCATTAGGGTTATAAAAATGTTATATATGATAGTAAAATTAATATAATCAAAACATCTAGATTTAATCTCAAGAGTAATATTCATAAATCAACTATAATTTGGTTAGAAAAAGAAACCTATTTTATCTTGAATAGTACCCGTGAATAGTAACTCGTGAATAGTAACTCATGAATAGTAACTCGTGAATAGTAACCCTGACATAAAAAAGGTAGAAATTCCACAATAAAATCCAAATCAATATTTCGGTATAATGATATTGAAATAATAATATTTCTTAAGCTTATAAACATTTTATTTTAATTGTTTACACTTTACTAAATAATGCATTTAATCATTCTAAAATGTCAAACTCATAAGATTTCATCACCAATAACCAAAACCCTCATCAAAAATCTGCATATACCTCATATAGAATTCTCAAGCCATAAAATCTTATTTTCCAATTTTTTAACTTAACATAACATATTTAATTCATTTACTCATAACTGGTCCATTTTCATGAAAAATACCAAATCAGTTCCAAAAATATTTCTTTTCTGAGATTTAGCAGAATATAGTTTCATATTGAACATATATTTTTCTCAGAATTTTTAAAATTTATTTACTATTTTTCATATGGCCAAAACCGCCGAATATTAAAACATTTATCATAAATTGTACTTTTATCCAAAAATTCCGAAATTTACAGAATATACTCATGTTATATATATGTACTCCCAATAAAAATTTCATCGATTTTAGAGTTAACCACAAGGAGTTATAAGCGATTACTTTTAAAATAGTCTTTTCCCATAAAATTCATAACTCTTAATTTATACATCCAAAAATTGCCATTTTTGGACACAATCAATAAAACTCATCAAATTATCATTCCAAATTTTTCCAGAATTTTTGAAGGTCTAAAAAGTTACAAAACCTGAAAACACAACAACCCTTAAAATCCCTTACCTCAAAAGAGCAGTATTTTTGACTGAAATAACGCTGAACGAACTTGCACCGTATATCAACACTCAAGATACAAGAATACACTTGATAATAAAGAGAGAGAAATAGAGAGAAAATTTCAGTTTCTGGTGTGATTTTTAATTCTAACCTAAGTCCTCTATTTATAGAAAAATGCTAGAACGCCAAAGGAGACTAAATTAATAAAATATTAATTTATTTTTTTTATTCCACACCAACCTTCACCAACCGATTTTGAAAGCCATCAGCCATCTTTGAACAAAAAAACATCAGCCACCCATTTGCCAACAACCACAAAAACGTTTTTCTTAAATAAAATAATTAAAACTTTCAAAAATTAATTATTTCGGAACTCCGGAACTTCAATAATTCACAATAAATAGCCCTTTTATCAGAAAATTCGAATCTCGCTATTTTTTATAGGAATTTTAATTCTCTACAACTTTGCAGAAGAAAATATTTTCAAATTCCAAACAGAAATTATCTGAAATCCACAAACGGATGATTTTAAACATCGTTTCAACACCTTTTAAAATTCATAACAAATTATACGATCAATTTTAACGGTTCAAAATCTGTGGACATATACTCTACTTATATATGTATAACATATCCAAAAATCACAACGATCCAACGGTCGGATTAAAATTATAACTCACACAATAAAGCTTTAAGAACACCGATTTGAGTTTTTAGTACATCCAATCCGACAAAATACTGATAAAACACTTCAAAAGTAATTCCACATAAATAAATTCATCATCTATATCCACATCAAATAAATATTTCCTTATCATATAAATCAATAACTAATTATTCACAAATAATATTACAGAATCGCAATAATGACAACCAGGTGGTTCTCAGGAAAGAGGGGGCTTTCCAATAAGGATTTCTCCTTACTGCCGCGCAATTAGGTGACCAAACCTCTCCTTGACAGAACTTTCTAGACATTGCCAATAATGTTATCTAATAATATTATTCAAATAATATGAATTATTGATCTGATAATGGAAAATACTGTGCAGTGATAATTATTCCAACAATAATAATATAAACTATCAACGCAGCAATTATTAAATCAATAAAATAAAATATTGAACAGTAACTACTGTAACAATTATTGAGTAGTGTCTTCTTATATAAAAATCAATAATTTAAAAATACTGTGCAATACCGTGTGCTACTGTGCAACAACGCGTATTATTGTATTTTAACCACCAGGTATTCCAACAGTGTTAACAGTAAAAACTCAAACTTGTCATTTTCTTCATCCGACAGTTATTCCGTTATGGGGCCCACAAATGACTGCGCCGTCGTATGGATATTCCCGACAAAAAGAATATTCTCCGACAACAATTAATATTTTATAGCCACTTGTGTGTTTTGTAAAATTTGCATATTTCACCCATAACTTTAAACTTTTATCAATTTTAACATTTACTGAATAATAATTATAAGAAAAATTGAATAATTTTATTTCATAAAATTCGGGGTCTTACATTAATTATTTGGCCAATAATTACCTTGTTACTCTAGAAGGATTCGGAAGAGGATATCTAGGGTTAGAACTAGGCATGATAACATGTATGCTTAATTATTTGCATGATGAATAATTAGGGTTGTGAATTGAATGAAAATATCTGTTCACTGCATGTAACAAGTTAGGAATTGGGATTGAATGCATTTAATTTAATTATTTTGCATAGGAATATATCAAGATTAATTGGATTAAATAAAAGTTAATTGATCACTTGGGAAAGAGCTTTTGACACTTGGGAATTTCTGTTAACAATTCAGTAGGTATAATGATTGGGATAATTGGGTAATTGGTTTATAGTTCATAATTGGGGATATTGAAGTCTTAATCTTTATTTATCTGAATTTATTCGTTAAAATTTTAGTTTTATTTATTTGATTTATTTTAGAATAATCTATTTTACTTGCTTAATTTAGTTTTATTATTTAGAAAAATCACACTTTATGGTTGTTTAAATAAAATTAGATTGATATAGTGCTAGTAGTTGGAATTTATTGATTAGAATTCTCTGTGGGATCGACACTCTATCTTATCACTTTATTACTTGTTCACTGTGTACACTCGCACAAATTCATTGATTGAGAAATCAACCAATATGCAACCACTCCAGGGCCAATTTCAACATTTCTCCGGACCTTATTTCAAAAAACTTAAAGAATCAAAGTTGTAGATCTACGTCTCCTCTTTCTGGAACATCTTGAATCATCGAAATCGAAATTCGGACGAAGAAGTAATGGCCAATTTCCCAAAGGACGTCAGAGCAGAATTTTTTTGGAATAGAGGCCAGCACGGGGGAGCCCATTCCTTACCTATTTCCTGTATCGGGGCACTAGGGGGCAGTGTTCCAGCGCCGTGAGCAGCGCTGGTCTCGGGCCTGGTCAAGTTGGGACGCGTTTTGAGGCGAATTTTGATACTTTTTGACTTTAAATTGGATTGGGCTTCCTCTTAAGCTAAAAATTGGAATTGTAACCTATAAATACATGATGTAAAGCATAAAATAAAGGGAGATTAGATAGATTAGATTAGATTAAACACTAAATTAGATTAGAACATAAACCCTAGTTCTTATTAATTTTGGAGATTGAAGCAACTTGGAGACCATTGAAGATCAAGAGCAGGCGCTTGATGAAGATGGAGATTTACTGACAACAGATTTATTCTTCACTCTAATCTTACTTTTATCTTTAATGTCTATTCAGTTGTGGATTCTAAATTTTAATTCAATAATAATGAACTAAATTTATTGTTTAAGATTGCACCGGATCTTATTACATAGCTAGCTTATTTTAGTTTACTTCTTTATTAATTACTGTGATCTATTTTGTGGATTGTCTATTATGATTGTGTTTAATTGTTTAATTGTCTAGCTAAAAATTACCATGATAATCTATATGGATTTGGAAGATGAAATATAGATTTAGATCTAATCATAATTGCATGTGATTGTGTTTTCTGCATGGTATTGAAATTCATGATTTGTGTTTAAGATAGAGATATGCCTTTACGCCGCGTGTAATCTAATAAGGGAACATGCGCCTTAAAATCTTTTTTAATTATAATTCACATAGGAATATAGTGAATTAGTTAATTGGGGTGTTTAATTCAATTTTATCAACTGTGGATTTGGATTAATATGTTTGTGATGCATCGGAAGGTGGTTATAAATACTAATAAGTTCCTGATTAATAATCTAGAATAGTGAGAATAATAAATAAGCAGTGTTTTAATATAAGTGAAACAATAAGTGAAGTTGTGATCTTAAATCTCCATAACCTGATTTTCAACTAGTGGTAGTAGTAATAGTTTAATTATATATTTTAATTCACAACATTAAATCGATTGCTTAAATAAAATTAGTTTGGTTAATAACTAGTACTTGTTGATTTTTATTAAATAATTCCTCGTGGGAACGATACTCTACTTTCATTTTATTACTTGTTGACCGTGTATACTTGCACGAATGTTTTGATTGCAAAATCGATCAACAAAAACTCCATTAGGCATTCCTTAGCGAGCCACGTTCAGTGAACTTATTCTCCAATAAGCACCTACATACTTGTTTTAGTGTCTCTACACAAAAGATCGTGAGATCAATCATTCTCATCCAATGAGCAAGCAACGTATGTACCAATCTATCCGGATTCACTAATTCCCTTTTTAGTAATTCAACGATTGGGAACAATTTTAGTTTGTGAGCTATCTAAGAATTTAGATCTCATTAGAATGATCATCATCATGATTCTAAAAGCATTGCTCAAAACTATGAGTTTATCACATATTATAAAACAACACCATATAGATAAATTAAAAGCCTTTAATTCACTACAAGAAATTAGGGATGTAAAGAATAAAATTTTGTGAAGGAATTTATTCCTTCATATGAGGAGTTTTTTAGTGAAGGAAAAAAATATAGTGACAATATAGTTATTAGCGAAAGAAACATCCTTCACAATTTATATTTTTTTCCTCGCAAAATTGAGTTGATAGAAGATTTTTTGGCGGCAATTTATGATGAAATTTTGCGAGAAAAAAAATCTATTAGTGAAGGAATTATTACTCACCATATATTATTGTTCAAAGTTTTTTTTACGAGAGATAAAATCGGTCGCTGTTTTGTTCTAAATATTTTTTTTAAAATTAATTGCGGTAAATATAAATTATAATATAAATATATTAATATTTTTATAGTATTAAATTTATTTTTAATAACACTTTTTAGGTAACTTATAATATAATATAAATATATATTATTACCTTTTTATATATAAAAAAATCACATTGATATTTCCTACAAGGTCGAGGAGGGAAATGAGACTTTGACCATCCATTGGTGTGCATAGACCTGGCAAAATTGGGCCTGGCCCGTAAAAATTGGGCTTTGGGCTTAACATTTTTAGCCCATGAAAACTTGGGCGTTTTTGGCCCGGCCCGTTTTGGCCCGGCCCGTGGTGGCCCGACCCGGTCCGTGGCCCGTGAGTTTTTTTTTTTTTTTTTAAATAAAATTTTGCTACTTGTAGGGCTTGAACACAAGACTTGTAAGTAAATAAATAAGAGTTCAAACCAACTAAGCTACAACAACTATTTGTTTTTAATGCAATCTTCAATAAATTTTAACTATATTTGAAAATTATAAATAAGATATGTAGTTAATGTAGGTAATTAATTAATAATACTAATTTATAATACTATTAAAATTTTAATTAATTTAGATATGTAGTTAATAATTTCAAAGTATAAAACTATTAAACTAACAATTATTAGTTTAAGTTAGATAATATAATTATAAAAATTTAAAATAATATAACAATTATTAGATTGCAAGTCCAAAATCTATACACAATAATATAGATAATTTTATCCCTTAATTATGCAATCCCCTACTTATTGTAGTACATTTGGAAAGTAAATTAATCATTATCCCTTAATTATGCATTCCCTCTACTTATTTGGAAAGTAAATCAACCATTATCCCAAATCATGCCTTTAGAATAATATCTAAAATTATAATACTATTAAAATTTTAATTGATTGAGATATGAAGTTAATTTAAGTAATTAAAATTATTATTATTACTATTTTTGGTGTATCAAGATTTTGCAAAAAAAAAAAAAAAAAAAAGCCCGCGAGCCGGCCCGGCCCGCCCAACCCGGGCCACGGGCCTCACTTTTTCAGCCCGCCAAAATCCGGGCCGTTTAAGCCCGGCCCGTTTTTGGCCCGCCCGCGCTCGGCCCGGCCCGGCCCGGGCCCGCCCGCCCGTTTGCCAGGTCTAGGTGTGCATGTGAGGGTTGGGGGTTATCTTTGCCCAATTGTTTCTAGGGTTCTTTACAGAAATATACAATAATTAGAAAATAATTACCATTAGTGCCTCCACAAAATAATTACAAAGAGTGTAACATATTCAAACCATTCAATTTCACATTAATAAGGAAACCTAACCTAAAATCAAAGTGAAATAATCGCCATAATTATTAATTCAAATTTAAACCATTCAATTTCACATTAATAAGGAAACCTAAAATCAAGAAGAAATAATCGCCATAATTAATAATTCAAATCAAAATTTTGGGATCTAACAAAAAATAAATAAATCCATAATTCAAATCAAAAAGAGGGGAAAAAATATCTTCTCCATCCTAATCTTCATCTCCCTCACCGCTCATTCTCTTCATCACTGTCTCCTCTCTCTTCCCCTTCATCATCTTCCCCCGCCGCGAATATCCAGAAGTCCTTGGTTGAGCCGCCGCTACATCGCCTTTTCCTCCACTTCATCATCCTCTTCCGTCGCAAATCTTCAGAAGTACCTGAGTTGCTGTTCTAATTTTTTTTTCACGATTTGGTTATCCACAAAAATGAAAATGGTTACCTTTGTATGAAGGTTTGGCTACCAACTGCATCACATTCAAAATAAATTTGTAACCTAATAAAACTGAAATGGTTACTTTGGTCTGAAGGTTTGATAATCATGAAAGTTTGACTACCAACTGCATCACATTCAAAATAAATTTTGTAACCTAATTAAACTGAATAGGTTTCCTTGGTTTGAAAGTTTGGCTACCAACTGTATCACATTCAAAATAATTTGGTAACCTAATAAAACTGAATAGGTTACCTTGATATAGATGTTTGGCTACCAACTACACTATGACAAAAAAATTCAGGTAACACTTGCAAACAATTCTTAAATTAATTGGTAACTTAACCAATAGTGGGGTGGTGAAAAGCGTTGTAGGTGGCAAGACGGTTAATTGAGGCGGATGTGGTCATAACGGAGGTGGTGGAGGCGAAGGAGGAGGCGACCATAATGGAGGCGGCAGATGAGGAGGAGGAAGTGGAGGTGGAGGTGGTGGCAGAAGGCGACCATAATGGAGGCGGAGGTGGAGGTGGCGGCGGAAGGGAAAACGGATCGGGAGGGGAGGAGATGGCGAAGGGGAAGCGGATCGGGGGGGAGGAGATGGCGGTGGAGGCTGCGGAGGAGAAGGTGGAGGCGGAAGGGGAAGCAGATCGGGAGGGGTGGAGATGACGGTGGAGGTTGCAAATCTGAAGTGTTTATTTTTGATGATGATGACGACGACAACAATGAAGATGATATTTAAAATACCCACCTAAATTAAAGGGATAATAAATACATTAATTTTGTAAATAAAATATTTAAATGCATTAATTATGTAAATATTTTAGGAATGTATTATTGTTGTAATTATTTTAAAAAAGAATAATGCTACAGACATAAATTATTCTACAAATATTTTACAAATTGTTGATATGACATATTCCACCTCAGCATATTAATTAACAAATTGTTTCAATGTAGTCTTCGACTCCACATGAAAAGTTGAGGTAGAGTATGCATGCCACATTAGCAGATTATAAAATATTTGTAGAATAATCTTTGTCTCTAATAATTTTTTTTAAAAAATGTAAAAGAAAGTATAATTGTTCCTTGTTTCTAACTAACCCACTTCAACACTAAATCATCAAAGGCCTTTGAAAAGCCCAAAGTAGGTTTATTTGGTTCAGAGGCCATTCTTTCAAGTTTCAGCTTCCTCCTCATCGGTGACTTCGTTCTCTGTGCAATGGAGTCTCCAAAAGTTTCGTCAGGACCTCCAAATCTTCTACTTTTTATATCTTCTTTCATCAACCAACATTGCCGCCGTCTCGGAACTGAGCTCGCCACTCGACTCGAAGACACCCGGCGAATCCTCGCCGCCAACTGGCCGGCAGCGGCGCCGGCTCTGAGGCGTTCGCGTCCTCCAATACATTCTCTCTCCTCATTACCTTTCGCCTCGGTGTCGCAGCATCATCGGGAGGGAAAACACGCCTTTGATGTTGCTCTGAGCCTCGATCTCGTGGCGAATACGCTCGCCGGAATGACAGTTTACACCGTCAGCAACTCCAATAATGAGTTTGTCCTCATGTCTGATCCTAATGGAGTAAAATCTATTGGATTGCTTTGCTTTCGGCAAGAGGACGCTGAGGCCTTTCTTGCTCAGGTCAGTTCCCTGAGCTCTCTATCACACACTCTCTATTTGAGTGCAAAGAATATAATTGGTGTGTTTTTGGGGTAAATTTCAGGTTAGGTCGCGGGAGGATTCCATGGTTCGCCTAAGGTTGTCCCAATTACACTTGATCAGGTGATCAATTAGGAGCTTACAAATTACAAATTGTTTTTGTTTGATTATCATTTATTTTTTTCTTTCCAGATTAGGATTAAGTGCTTGAACTCAGATATCCAATTAATTGTTGAATTTTAGTGTAATTTTGGAAAAGATCAATTTTTTTTCTTAGAAACGTGAGCTGATCAAGTTTTGTAGTGCCAAGAACAGTATGCCAGTACTTGATCGTCATAGTAAATTGAAAATACAACTGCAGTGTTATTCAATTGTTTAACCAACATATTTGTTAAGCTATTCACAATATAGGATTACTAGGTCGTTGTATATATTGAACTGTTATTGAATTTTTTAACCAACATATTTGTTAAGCAACTCACAATTTCAGATAACTACGTAGTTGTAATTATTGATGTATGATAAGAGATTTTAGGTTATGATAAGAGATTTTGAGGTTCTGTAACAGATATGTAGGTGTTATGACTTCTTAATAGTGCTGACTATAGGAGCTCAGCACTTAGGATGTAAAACCCCCTTTTCGAAAAGGAAAAGGGATGTCACGCACAAAACATAATAAACACAAACCTCTAATAAATCTCAAAATATCTCCAATGAAATTTAACACTAATTGTCACATACTCCAATTTAAATAGAAGGAACTCCACACTTACATAATCTCTACTAATAAGAAATAAATGCCAAAATGACCCAAACATCCATATACAAAATATTAGGAAAAACAAGTCTAATAATAATCTCAAAAGCTAATCTACTCATTTGGATCAAAGGTAGCTCTCATCCCACAAATCCTGATCACCCCTGATTACCTGCCGGAAAAAGAACACAGCGTGGGCCAATTGCCCAGTACGGATATGAAGATAAATAAATATATCACAATAAGTAATTAATCTAAAAGAGTTGAATGAATGAACACATGTGAATTACAAACGAATTACGAATAGATCAGAATTTGTGAGTCCATTTACAAATTACTAATACTGTCAATCGAATAATTATAGCCAAAAGAATCCCAAACAAATAAGGCTGAATCAAATGGTTGTAAGGTGACAACTTCATACTGAGCTCAAATACAAATAGCCAAAGGCTAACAAAATACATCGGTATCATGATGTATACAAATCAAATCGGTTAGTACGCACGACAAATACGTCACTAATCCGCCAAATAAATCAAACCAAATCAAATACTGGGTCGACCCATACGTATCCTGAACAAATATATCAAATGGCCAAAGCTCATACCTAGAGCATACAAAAGGATACGCCGTGGACTGATCACACCGCCACGGAAGGTGTCATGCCCTTGTGTCAAGAGGACATGCATGTAGTACCCCCACAGGTGGTTAGCTCAAGTATACCCTAAGGATCAAACTACAAAATGTAAGCCAAAAAGGGTTCAAATCACAAGGCTTACATGACCACTTTCAAATGAAAATTGAATTATCAAATACAAAAATGATCAAAATAACTCCCGAATGTTAACGAAAATATACGAACAATGATTCAAAGGAATAAAATCTCCAAAATATATTGACAAATTAATTAGTTCAAAGAGTACAAATATGAGTTACATATACCAACGCCAACATGAAACTAACATGTGAATTCAAGAAGAAACAATCATGTGAAACAATAACTAATTTCTAACGAAAAGCTAAACGAACAATTCAAAATTAAAAGGATCATCGCTGAAGGAGTACGGAATCCGTACCTGAAGTAAGCAATGTAATACCCGAAATTATAACCTCAAATATAGTTCGTTAAACTCCTTCCGTCCGAGCTAATTACATAAAATAATAATAAATATAAGTAACTTTACAAAAATATTATCATCTTTAACCCAACATAACTCATTTTATTATTATTATTATTATTATTATTATTATTATTATTGTTATTATAGATTTTATATGCACGGACTAACCATATATATATATAATCTTCATACCTTCCGTTGAAAAAGCTATAAATATTAATATATATATATATGTATATATAAGAGTTTGAATCCTGATGCTTACAAATTTACAGAACCTCCGTTGCAAAATTTACTTATTATATATATATATATATATAATATAGTAATGATTCCTACAATTCAATCCTTTAACTTTGATACAGGACTTCTATATTAGAACAAGTATTAGGTACTGACAATTCATAAGCCATACCGAATAAGAAAGCTTTTCATTCAATTAAACAAAAAAAAAAAAACTAGCAACTTACCAGTATGCAATTTCTCAACTTCCCTTTGTTTTGCGGCGGCTGGGTTCCCCCCTTTTCTTTTTAGTTGTTTCGTATAGATATAATGAAGCATTTAGGTTTTGGTTTATTTATTAATTAATATATTTTATTAATACTCTTAATTTTATTAGAATTTAAAATTACACATAAATAATTTAGACTCAATTAATTTTAATAGCCCAAATGAATGTAATATTTACTTATTATGGTCCAAATAAATTAACTACAGTTTGACCCAAATATAAGAAAAGTTCAATTAGATATTTTAAATCTTACTTGAATATTTTATTATTATTTTATTGGGTATTACATCACCTTCTCCTTAAAAAGGATTCCGTCCCCAGAATCAAAAGAATGGAACGTACCTAATTATCGAAAAGATGCGGATATTCTGCCCGAATAGACTCCTCCATCTCCCAAGTAGCTTCCCGCTCTGAATGGTTTTTCCACAAAACTTTAATAAATGAAATTGTCTTCCTTCTCATAATCCGTTCTTGACGATATAGAATCGTCTTGGCTTCTTTCTCACAAATAAGATCTTCTTGAATCTTATGTAACGGGTATTGCACAACATGAAGCGGATGATAATTATATTTTCTTAACACCGAAACATGAAAGATATTATGTACATGAGATAACTGTGGAGGCAAAGCCACTCGATATGCCACTTCTCCAACTCTCTCAAGGACTTCAAAAGGGCCAATGAAACGCGGACTAAGCTTCCCTTTCAAACCAAACCTTCGAACACCTTTCCATAGAGAAACTTTCAAAAACACGTGTTCACCGGGTGTGAAGTCAAGAGCCTTCCTATGAATATCAGCATAACTCTTTTGCCGCGATCTAACTTCTTTCAATTTTTCTTTAGCCATTGCTACCTTCTCCGTAGTAATCCTAACCAAATCGGGTCCTTCTATTACCCTTTCTCCTACCTCATCCCAACAAGTCAGAGCTCGACACTTCTTACCATACAAAGCTTCAAAAGAAGCCATACCAATACTAGCTTGCCAACTGTTATTATATGCGAACTCCACCAAACTCAAATAATCATCCTAGTTTCCTGTCCACTATAAAGCACAAGATCGCAACATGTCTTCTAATGTCTGAATAGTTATCTCTGATTGTCCATCTGTCTGCGGGTGAAAAGTTGTACTATAGTTGAGTCGCGCTCCCTAAGCTCGTTGAAATCCTTTCCAAAATTGAGAAGTAAATTGTGGATCCCTATCCGAAACAATAGAAACTGGAGTCCCATGAAGCCTAACAATCTCACGTTGAAAAATATCTGCTAACTTATTCACCGAAAAATCCTCACGAATAGCTAGAAAATGTGCCGATTTGGTTAAACGATCCACTACCACCCAAATAGCATCATTCTTTTTAAAAGTCCTCAGTAAACTAGTCACAAAGTCCATCGAAATGTCATCCCATTTCCACAGGAATCTCTAACTGTTGCAACAAACCACCAGGCCGCTGATGTTCTATTTTCACTTGTTGACAAGTAAGACATTTACTTACAAATTCAGCTACATCCCTTTTCATTCCGCTCCACCAGAAATTCTCCTTCAGATCTTTATACATCTTTGTAGACCCCGGATGAATAGAAAATGGCGAACTATGAGCTTCAATCAATACTGCCTCACGAATCATTGGATCCACTGGAACACATAACCGTTTACCAAACCATATCACACCTTGCTCATCAATGTGAAACTCTAGCTGCCTACCCTGATCATCCATATTCTGCACTACAGCCCACAACTCACCATCCTCCTTTTGGGCTTCTTTGATACGCAAAATAAGAGAAGGTTCCACCCTCATACCTGCTACCAACCCATCAGAACCTCTAGCATATAGCTCCAAACCCACACGCTCCATATCCGAGATAAGTTAACCAAGGCAGCTACACTCCCTGAACTGTTCTGGCTAAGAGCATCTGCAATCACATTTGCCTTACCGGGGTGATACTGAATCCTGACATCATAATCCTTGAGAAGCTCCAACCAACGCCTCTGCCTCATGTTAAGTTCATTCTGAGTAAAAATATATTTAAGGCTCTTGTGGTCGGTGAAAATGTCACAAGTCTCTCCATATAGATAGTGTCTCCAAATCTTTAAGGCAAAAATAACTGCTGCTAACTCCAAGTCATGGGTAGGGTAATTCACCTCATAAGGTTTAAGTTGTCTGGAAGCATAAGCAATTACCTTACCATTTTGCATCAAAACACACCCTAATCTCTTCTTAGAAGCATCACTGTAAATCTGATAACCTCTTGTCCCCGGCGGTAATGTAAGCACTGGAGCCGACACAAGTCTCTTCTTAAGCTCCTCAAAACTTTTCTCACGTTCCTCATTCCACATAAACTTTATGCCTTTCTTCATCAACTGAGTTAATGGCAAAGCTAACAAAGAGAAACCTTCCACAAATCGCCTGTAGTATCCAGCCAAACCCAAGAAACTCCTCACTTCAGTTACCGTGGTAGGTCTTGGCCAATTAGTGATAGCCTCAACCTTCACAGGATCCACCTTAATACCTTTAGCAGACATGACATGTCCCAAAAATGCTACCTGTTCTAACCAAAACTGACATTTAGAGAACTTAGCATATAACTTATTCTTCTGCAGAACCCCCAAAACAGTATAAAGATGCTCTTCATGCGAAGAACTTTGCCCCTTGGAGCTGATCGAAAATGTCATCTATCCGTGGCAATGGATATCTGTTTCTGATAGTGATCCGATTTAGCTCCCTATAATCTATACATAATCTCATAGATCCGTCCTTCTTCACAAACAAGACTGGAGCACCCCATGGTGATACGCTCGGTCTAATGAATCCACGATCTAACAACTCCTGCAATTGTTCCTTCAACTCCTGTAACTCTAATGAAGCCATCCTATAGGGTGCCTTAGAGATAGGTTCCGTTCCAGGAATGAGCTCAATAGTAAACTCAACTTCCCTTGGCAGTGGCAATCCTGGTAGATCCTTAGGAAATATCTCAAGAAATTCTCGCACAACTGGATAGTCATCAAGTTGGGGCTCATCCCTCGATGTATCCTTCACATATACCAAATAACAATCACGTCCCTTAGTAATCATTTTGCTCGCCTTCAAAGCTGAGATCAACTTTACAACACCATTCGGCTTGGAACATTGAAACTCAAATTCTAGAGCCTCTAAGGTTCCAAAAATAACCTTCCTCGCCTGACAATCAATAGTGGCTCGATGCTTACTCAGCCAATCCATACCCAAGATGATATCGAAATCATGCATCACCATCAGAAGTTAGTTAGCTGCGTACACCCTCCTCCCTTACTTCAAAGGACACTCGTAAAATTGCTCAGAAATAACCACAGAATTCCCCATCGGGGTAGCAATTACTAAATGAGGATCTAATATATTAGAAGACACTCCAAGATGACGAACAAATGAAAGTGCAACAATAGAGTGCGTAGATCCAGTGTCAAACAAAATTGATGCCTCACGATTTCCTACAAGAAGGATGCCTGAAATAGTACCTGGTGCTTGGGCTGCCTGATTAGCTGTCAATGCAAATACTCTTCCATCGGTGTTGCGCTGACCATTACCAACATTACCGCCTCCCCCATTACCACGTTGAACTGTGCAGTCCCTTGCTCTATGTCCTATTTGTCCACATAAGAAACAAGCCATTGTCTCTCTATAGCACGCCCTACCAGCATGATACCCACCACAAGTAGCACATGGACCAGGTGAAAGTGGCAAAAGGTTCGGATTGCCCCCACCTGCCGGTCCTGGATACCGCCCTTGAATTTGACCCTGTTGGCGATGCTGACCCTGATTCTGATTTTGCTGGAAACTTTTGTTCTGTTGAAATCCTCTATTTTGATACTGTCCTCCAGTTTGCCACTGACCCTGCTGTTGACCTCCACGACCACTCTGCTGCATTGGGTAAGCAAAATCCCTTCGAGGATTAAATCGTTGACCGGATGGAGGCTCATTCCAACTATTTTGCCTTCTATTCTGATTCCTGCTAAACTGCCCCATTCCTTGTATTTGCTGATCATCTCTCTCTTCCGACTCCCTTCTAATTTGGAAGCTCGGAAGTCCTTGTGCTCCATTTCCACTCTTAGCTGCATTAGCCACCTGTGATACATCTGTAAATATGGTGTGGATGATCGATCTCCTATACTCATATTTCAAGGCCCGTTTGAACTTTTCTGCCTGTTATGCAGCTGTCCCAGCTATTGAACCCGCAAAACCAACCAATCTCGTAAACCTCGCTATGAAATCGGTAATAGTCTCATCTTCTTTCTGCCGAATTGACACAAATTCCCTGATGTATGCATCCCTATCAGCGTTTGGGAAATATTGCTGATAGAAAAGGTCACAAAAACCGCTCCATATGAGTCCATCCATAAATCCATCTCCCTGTGTAGCCTTCAGCGATTTCCACCATCGTTGAGCATCATCCTCTAGCTTATAAACTGCTAACCACCTTCTGATTTTCTGAACACCCAATAACATCAAAAATCTTCTCCAAGTGGGCGATCCAGTTCTCCGCATCAATTGGAGTCGGAGAAAAACGAAAAGATTTGGGCTTCTGCTTAATGAACCTCTCCAATTACACATATAACGGTTGCACTGGCTGACCCACTTGATCCTCGGAAGAAACATTCTACTCATGTTGTGGTATCTCTGCATCATCCCCCATGCCATTTGCGTTATGATTTCCTTGCATCTGCGGAATACCTTGCATAGCTTGTGCCACAGCCTGCGTAACTGCCTCATTCACCATTGCTGCTACCATAGTCGGGGTTATTGTTGCATTACCCTGGTTCCCATCGTTTCCACCCTGATTAACAGCCTCAACCTGGGGTTGCCTCTGACCCCTCCTACCATTGTTACCCTGCCTCCCAGCAATTCTCGAAGACCTACGAGCCATCTATGATACAAAATCAAACAGACGAGAACAAACAGATCAAAACAAATAATCAAGGCCAAATTTATGCAGAATGAAAATCAAACGCAATACAACTCTATAATAAAATCTTATAACTACCCAATGGTCTACCCATAACTCACAGGTCAAGCCTAAAAGACATTCTACAAAATCATAACCTAAGCTCTGATACCAACTCTGTTAAACCCCCTTTTCGAAAAGGAAAAGGGATGTCACGCACAAAACATAATAAACACAAACCTCTAATAAATCTCAAAATATCTCCAATGAAATTAAACACTTATTGTCACATACTCCAATTTAAATAGAAGGAACTCCACACTTACATAATCTCTACTAATAAGAAATAAATGCCAAAATGACCCAAACATCCATATACAGAATATTAGGAAAAACAAGTCTAATAATAATCTCAAAAGCTAATCTACTCATTTGGATCAAAGGTAGCTCTCATCCCACAAATCCTGATCACCCCTGATTACCTGCTGGAAAAAGAACACAGCGTGAGCCAATTGCCCAGTACGGATATGAAGATGAATAAATATATCACAATAAGTAATGAATCTAAAAGAGTTGAATGAATGAACACATGTGAATTACAAACGAATTACGAATAGATCAGAATTTATGAGTCCATTTACAAATGACTAACATTGTCAATCGAATAATTATAGCCAAAAGAATCCCAAACAAATAAGGTTGAATCAATTGGTTGTAAGGTGACGACTTCATACTGAGCTCAAATACAAATAGCCAAAGGCTAACAAAATACATCGGTATCATGATGTATACAAATCAAATCGGTTAGTACGCACGACACATACGTCACTAATCCGCCAAATAAATCAAACCAAATCAAATACTGGGTCGACCCATACGTATCCTGAACAAATATATTAAATGACCAAAGCTCATACCCAGAGCATACAAAAGGATACGCCGTGGACTGATCACACCGCCAAGGAAGGTGTCATGCCCTTGTGTCAAAAGGACATGCATGTGGTACCCCCACAGGTGGTTAGCTCAAGTATATCATAAGGATCAAACTACAAAATGTAAGCCAAAAAAGGTTCAAATCACAAGGCTTACATGACCACTTTCAAATGAAAATCGAATTATCAAATACATACATTCTTAATTATCACAATATATCAATGGTCAAAATAACTCCCGAATATTAACTAAAATATACGAACAATGATGCAAAGGAATAAAATCTCCAAAATATATTGACAAATTAATTAGTTCAAAGAGTACAAATATAAGTTACATATACCAACGCCAACATGAAACTAACATGTGAATTCAAGAAGAAACAATCATGTGAAACAATAACTAATTTCTAACGAAAAGCTAAACGAACAATTCAAAATTAAAAGGATTATCGCTGAAGGAGTACGGAATCCGTACCTGAAGTAAGCAATGTAATACCCGAAATTATAACCTCAAATATAGTTCGTTAAACTCCTTACGTCCGAGCTAATTACATAAAATAATAATAAATATAAGTAACTTTACAAAAATATTATCTTCTTTAACCCAACATAACTCATTTTATTATTATTATTATAGATTTTATATGCACTGACCAACCATATATATATATATATATATATATATATATAAGAGTTTGAATCCTGATGCTTACAAATTTATAGAACCTCCGTTGCAAAATTTACTTATTATATATATATATATAATATAGTAATGATTCCTACAATTCAATCCTTTTACTTTGATACATGAGTTCTATATTAGAACAAGTATTAGGTACTGACAATTCATAAGCCATACCGAATAAGAAAGCTTTTCATTCAATTAAACAAAAAAAAAAAACAACTAGCAACTTACCAGTATGCAATTTCTCAACTTCCCTCTGTTTTGCAGCGGATGGGTTCCCCCCCCCCTTCCCCCTTCCCCCTTCCCCCTTCCCCCTTCCCCCTTCCCCCTTTTTTTTAGTTGTTTCGTATAGATATAATGAAGCATTTAGGTTTTGGTTTATTTATTAATTAATATATTTTATTAATACTCTTAATTTTATTAGTATTTAAAATTACACATAAATAATTTAGACTCAATTAATTTTAATGGCCCAAATGAATGTAATATTTACTTATTATGGTCCAAATAAATTAACTACAGTTTTGACCCAAATATAAGAAAAGTTCAATTAGATATTTTAAATCTTACTTGAATATTTTATTATTATTTTATTGGGTATTACATAGGAGGCTTGTTAGTAGCTATTTAGTGCAAAGATATACTGATTGAGTCCTAGTAAGCAGAGGATATTCACTGTTTTGTGCAGCAATAAGATGGTAGTGTCGCCATTCCTTAGACCCTGGTTCTAGTTACAAAAAAATCAGCCTTATTCAAAGAATGTCAATAACTGCACTTAATCCAGTTGTATTTTCCCTATGGCCTACGCCATTGTTTAATAAGGACACATACATGCATAGCTATGTTGTTTATTTTGTGGATTTTTGGTAACTTTTGCATTAGAAGACTAGTGTTGGAATATTTTTGGGAGGCTCTGTGTAGGGAGAGTCTTTGGTTTCTTGCCGCATAGATATGCCTTTTAATTTCTTGGATAGTTTACTTGGGTTTGCCTCCTTTTGACACTTGTAATGGAATTTTCTTATTGAAAAACTAGAAATTTAAATAGATTAATTGTCGAAACTCAACACACATTAGTTCTTATTTATTTTTTTCATTGTAGTGATTTATGCGTTTAAATATTTAATGATCGGAAACCACACATCTTTTAATTATATTACATTCGGTGGACTGCAAATTGTGCATTCAATTTCCAGCCATGATATACATATTCCAGTTATTAACTTATGTACTTATCCTTCTAACATCTTGACTTAATAAACTGATTTCTTTTGCCTAATATAGGTCTACTTGCTGAAGGTTGAAGGAATTGCATTCCGATTTATGCCTGATCCTATTCAAATAAAAAATGCTATTGAGGTCAGTACTTTATGTGTTTCTAGTCTTAGGAATGATATATTACAGTTCTTATTTTATTTTTTGTTTCTCTATTTTACCCTGCATTTCTTTTTGGTATTCATTTTAACTTTTTTTTAAATAAACAAAATATTTGTATGTTGGTATTTTTTATATATGTCAATATGATTTCTTTTTATATTTTATTTGTCTATCTTTTTCTCACTAAAGTTGTCTTAAAGTCTTCTTTATTTCTTGCCTTTCTACTTTTTCGCTTAAATATGGATTCATTTTCAGCCTACCCTAACAAGTTTACGATGATTCAATGAAGTTCAATCAACTTGATGCATGTTAGTGCCAGTCTTGTTACTGAGAATTGGTTGATAATTTCAGTTGAAATGTAATAATAAGACTGCTAAATTATTCTCATTTGCTTAGCATTAAAACAAGAAATAATGTTTTCTAATTCTTCTTCCTAAGGAGGGTAGGTCGGTTACACATTTTAATACAGTTAGTGTTTTTGGTGTTCTTGGCTTTCTTATGAGTAAAAAAATGGGGTGCGCTACTAAGCCTGCTGCGTTGACATCTATATTAGTTTCCAATCTTCCAAATTCTACTAATTTGTAAAGAAAGAAAGAGGGTAGAGATCTTCCCAGATTATATCATCTGACCTTCTGGTGGTTTTTCAGTAAAGTTTGACTGTTTATGTTTGAAGTATCCCCCACACTGAAAATTCAAGGTCTTTTGTTTTTCTTAAATTTTGAAAAGTTGGAATTTTTATCTTCCATGCAAATGTCTTTATATGAATACTTGCTGAACTTTTAAATAAATTGAAATTTCTAATCTTGAAAACATGTGAACAAGGTTATTGGGATTTCAACTGTAATTATATCATGTTGAAAGAGGAAGATTTGGTAAAAGGGCCACTCAGCTTCAAATAAAGTTGTTATCACACCAGCAACATTTTTTATTTCCTATACATAGTTTGAATGTGAACATTGTTTGTTTACTGTATCTATCAGTTAACACTTAACTCTATCTCACATTTAAGTTTCATGTCTGCTAGCTGAAAGCATCAGATAGCAGGAGTGGGTTTGATGGAGTTCCTGTTTTCTAGGTACGCCAATTTTTTTGATGATCTGTTGGCTCTTATAATTGAATTGTACTTGGTACGGAAACTTAAGTTCTTTAAACGCATTATCAATGTGTTCATGTGGTAGGATCAACTTCATTTTTACTTTTGGCGATTGGCACGCTTGATTGTTTGGTACATATTAATGGCTACTCTATATTAAATAGTACATAGTATTACTGTCCTGCACCCCAGTTTTGTGGTATTAAAATTTATGTAATGCTTGGTTTATTTTATCGAACACTTATTGTTTTCTTTTATTTATGTGTATATACAGTCGGACCTCTTGTTTGTGAAGAAGAAAAATAAGCGCTACTGCCCAATATATCTTCGGAAGGTTTGATATTGTGACATCGTTGACAAAACCACTTGGATGCATTCAAGAGTTTATTGCTTACTGGCTGAGTTCTGCCTGTTGTTTTCAGGAAGATATTGAAAAAGAATTGTCAACAGTCTCAAGGGCATCAAGAGTACCTGGTGTCACCCAACACATAATGGTATCTTATTCAGTCCTTTTCTTGTTACTTATTTTCTTATACATACTTTATGCTTATGCTTATTGCTTAATGTTTTTGATTAATGAGAGATGATGAAGAATATTTTCAAGAATTATATGACACTCTTTTTTTATCTGTTGTGGTATCTATAAATTTCCCTTCTTGCAGTCAAAGATGCCTGGTTTTTGTATCTTGTAACAAAGAGCTCTTACCATTGCATTTTCTCTTCATTAGTAGATATCATGATATTTTGGCTTCGCTATGTATATGATTATTTTTAGTCATATTGGGACACCATCCAAAAAAATTGTAGTTCCATTACGAACTTCACTAAAATAAACATTGAGTGCCTTGGTAAGTCTGCGATTTCTTTAGCTAACATAGTCGCTACTCAACGTTTCATCCACATTGATATTTCCTACAGGGTCGAGGAGGGAAATGAGACTTTGACCCTACGTTCCATTGGTGTGCATGTGTAATGGAGTTTATATAAACTCCCGTGCTAAGAAGATTGCAGTAAGTCCTTTTTTATTAGTTTCTGATATTTTATTTGATATTAATTGCTGATATAAATCTTTTATTTGGGGTTAAGGGTTTTTCTGCATCACATTGAGGGAATCTGCAAAGGGTTTTATTTAATGATAAAGAAATGGAATAAGACTGTAACTCCTTAAGCATGGTGTGTTTTGGGTTCAAAAGAGGAGTGGGGAGGGGGTCTGGATTGATTTTAATAGTGACTCATCATGTATATATATACTTCGAAAATAGAGTGATTATTCTCTCTAGAAGTTTTACAATTCCTTATCTCCTTAAGAATTAGGTGATCCTGGATATATAGTGGCTACACTAATGGCATTCAATATATGTACTTGGCATGATATAGTATTCATATTAAATTATCCTAATTAAGTTGTTGCAATATCAATTTTCATGAGTACAAATCATGTAATCTTTTTTTTCCCCAATGATTAATCATTGACATTGAAAACTTCAGTTTAACAAAATGATTTACTTCAGTTACAGTAAAACTCTTATTTAAGAATACCCTATATAAGAATAACCTCTACAATATTATTAAAAAATTTGGTTCCAATTTGGGCCAGTTATAAATAGGAACAACCTCTAAATTGTAATATGTTATATACTTTTTAAGTCCCGTATTAAGAAACTATACCTCTATATAGTAATAATTTCATATATATATATATATATATATATATATATATATATATATATATATATATATATATATATATATAGGAGAGAGAGAGACAATATTAATTTTAAAAGACTACATTATACATTTCCTATAAAGAACTAGATTTTTCTATAAAAGACTACATTTCCTATAAAGGATTATATTTTTCTATAAAAGACTACATTTCTTATAAAAGACTATATTTTCCTAGTTTGAAAATATAAATAATTTATGTTTTTTTTAATTTTTGTTATAAATCTATATTTTTGTTAAAGTGAATATTTTTGGGTTTTCGAAAAATAATTTGTATCAATGTCTATATTTAGTAATAACCTCCCAATTAGAATACAAATACTTTGGTCCCAAATCTATTCCTAAATAGAGGTTTTACTGTATAAGTTTCATCAGGATCACCCATCTCAAAAAACATTATAATTAGCATGTTGAAATTTTGTACACTGGGCACGCATCCCATCTCACCCATTTTCTTGTACAGTATAAGCCCTTCATCACTGTTTTTATTGTCACAAAGGACTTTGAGGAAGCAGTTGTAAGTAACTATATCATGAGGATAACCCTTGTTTCCCATCTCTTCCAGGAATTTATAAGCTACCTCTGTCTTTCTAGCTAAACACATGCCTTCAATCAGTTCCTTGTATGTGGATACATCAGGAAGGGATCCACTGCTTATTATATCACCAAGAAGTTTAAAACCTTCCTCCATTCTATAACTCTGGACAAGTGCTATAATCATAATTGCATATGTTCTTGCAGTGGGAGAAATATCTTCCTTTTCTGTTGCTTCTCCCAATATCACCCATGACTCTAATATAACACGGGACTCCAATATTTACAGTTTCAATTGCTAATTGATGTGCATTTTTATGACTTGCAAATGTATTTAATGTATGTATTTAACTCTTGTACATGTTTTGGATTTTAGATAGAATATAGTACCGAGGTTGGCGGTTCTGCAGAGGACGGTACACCAGAGGTAGATGACTTGGCTATTTGGATTAAGAAAACTGGTGGGATTAAAAAAATAGGATACTTGTTTTTTTAGGATATCGCGCACGAGACGTGCTCGGTACTCCTATAGTGCCACCGAGTATAGTTTGTTCTTCACCACAAAAATCTACTGATCCTAAGGAATTGGAGAATATGATTGACAAGATTCTCCGTCGATTGGGTATAAAGTCTATGGATGATGTTTCTACAAATGATAGTACACCACAACCGTCCATTGGTATAGATATTACTGAACATATAACTAAATTGGTAGAGAAAAAGTTTACCAACTTCCTTCAAACATTTATCAACTATGATTCACTTGAGGTATTTACTAATAACTATATTTGTCTTTGTCCTTCATTAATCTCTCTCTATCTATTAATTTAATCAGGTTTATTTTTTCTTATTCCTCATCTTGTTGAAATTGAATTTTGGTGTTTCTTTTGCAGGAGGAACTTTACAGGCACAACCTTGATTTCTTTGAAGAAAATGATGATGAAGTGGACTTAACATGATGTACACTTCATTCCTTCTAGCTTGTTATTTTTTTCAGTTTTCTTATGTTAGTTATTAAATATTGTAAGTACTATGATCTTTGGGAGATCAAGATACAATAACAAATTCTGTATTTATCGTGACTTGAGCATTATCTATTTATATATGGAGTATTAGTTTTAATTTTTGGCTCTTCATATGCAGTTTATCAAATTAGTTTGAAACAAGTATGACATTTATATTAACTTGAAATATTAAAATTAATATTTATTATAGAAATTAATAAATATAATAGTAATAATAATAAATATGAAATCACTGATTTGAAAATTAATTAAAATTTACATGATTATTTATCAATTAATTTTTTATTTATAAATTTATAATTTGTGAATGATTTTACTTGAGAGATTGACATTAATGAAGGATTATTTCTCTCACTAAAATCTTTTTAGTTAATTAGTTAGTCACCAATGAAGGATTATTTTTCTCACTAATTTGAAGATACATTCTCAATTTATAATTAGTGAAGGACAATTTTCTCTCGTTAAATAAATTTGTTCTTCATAATATATTATTTATGAGGGAATAAAGTTATTCAGTAATTTCAAATAGTCCTTAAAATATTATTTGTGAAGGAAACCAATCTTTCACTAAATAACAATATTCTATTACCAAATACAATTTGTGAATAAAAAAGTTATTCACAATATATCTTTCACAAAAAAATATTTAGTTATTACTTAGCGAATGATATTCAATTGCGAGGAGGTCTAATGCGAGCAATCGTGTGAAGAAAATATTTATTCGCAATAAATCACTTGTGAGTGATATAGTATTTCTTGTGAAGAATTTGTTCTTCACTAGAGGCCATTTTTGGTGTAGTGATTAAACAATTCTTTTATTAATAAATAAATAAGATTGTTACAAAGTAAATGCTTTGTCATGAAACATGCATGATTAGCTTGTGTGCATACTATTTAACAAGAGTGACACGCAGGGGAACAAGACAAATATGAAGACTATTGGTCTGATTAGATCGTGAATTGATCAAAGTGTGTTTCATTATGTTGCTATGGAAATTAAAATCTATGCTCTTTGACATAAATTAGAGTCCATATACGAAAAGAAGACCGTACAAAATAAAGTTTTCTTGATTAGAAAGTTTGTGAATTCTAAGTTCAAGGATGAAAACTCTGTTACAAAAAAGTAATTTTCAGAATTTGATAAATCAGTTAATTAATACAATAAAAATGATTATTGATGATGAGATGCAGGTTAATGGTATGTTGACTATAGATACAGTCATTAAGTAACTCCACTCCCAATGGTATGTTGACTATAGATACAGTCAAATATAGTTTGTTCAATAAAAAACAGAGGCGAAGAGATACAATAGTAACTAGTGCTAATTCACAAGTTTTTGTCGCGCAAAGTAAGAGCAGAATATAGGGGTAGGGGGGGGGGGGGGAGCTCTCTTGAAGATGACAAAATCTAAGGGAAAGTCAAGAGATAGAAAAGAAGTAATTTATTTTCACCGCAAGAAACCAGGTTGCATAAGGCGAGATTGCATATTTTTAAAGGATGAGCACTCTAATGAAAAAGATGAGGATAAGGACTCGATTGTATATTTATCCGAAGTTGATGTAACCATTGTTTGTGATGGTAAACCTAAGTGTTATGTTAATGATTGGTGATTGATTCATGTTCTTCATTCTATGGTACTTCACATGGTGAGATCTTCACATCTTACACTAGTGGTGATTTTTGGCTATGCACAGATGGGAAACAGAAGTGCATCCGAGATTAACAACATTGGAGATATTTGTTTAGAGACTAACAATGGTTGCAGATTGATACTTAGATCAGAAGTCAGACATGTTCCGGATATCTGCCTTAATTTGATCTCTATTGGTAAACTTGATGAGAATAATTATAACAATTTCTTTGGTGAAGGTTAATGGAAGCTCACTAAAGAAACTCTAGTGGCGATTAGAGGTAAGAAAGTAGACACTCTTTACATGATACAGGCGCATATGAGAGGTGTTGAAGATGGGGGAGTTAGGTGAAAAAAGATGTGGTACAAAGTCATGCGAGATAGAAGAAAAACCTTGCATGAGAACCATGAGAGGAAAGCTATTTGCTTTAAATGGGCACTAAAAGTAAAAAAAAAGTGATAGCTTGCAGTTAGGGTACAAAGCGGTTGTGAAAGAATTTGATAAAAAAGGATTGTCAAGTTTGAGTTTGATCTTCCCATCGAGAAGAACCATGCCGATGAGATGAAGCTGAACATGAACAAAATTAAAAATTCCAAGAAGCTTGACTTGAGCTAAGAAATCGTTGGAATTAACTACAAGTTAAGAGTAGTGGTTGGTGATTCCTCCTCTCATACGTTCGGAGGGGGAGATTGTTGGGTGTGAGTCCTCACCCATGAAAGGAATCCAAGTTGAAAAAAGATTTATTTGTTAGATTAATTGGTGATCAAGCAAGGAGATGTGATCCCTAATTTGATCAGAAGAATAAATTGTTTATAATGCATAATAGGAATGGATTAGGAAGAAAACTATAAATAAGGTTATGAGAGAGTCTTATTTTTTATATGAGAGAAACTCGGTAGCAAGAAGATGTCAAAAGGTGCGGGAAAAATAAATTGAAAGGATTACAGTTTGTTGCTCGTGGGTATCCGCCGCGATTTTCGTTCAATTGAAAGCTTGGAGATTTTATTGCTTGAAGTATTTTTGGGTGGTGAAGTTAATTAGGTTTCTTAAACTAATTAAAGGTAAATTTGTAATCTCTCAATTTATTGTGTAATTTCAAGTTTTAGGACGTAAAACTTAGGATGATTATTGCAAGTCCATTATTAGTGATATAATGGAGATTCAGAATTCAATTTGTGATTTTTCCCTTTAAAAACTTTCTATGTTAAATATTGTGTCTTGCTTGTGGATGTTTATTTGTTATTTTTGTTCTCAATATTGAGTTTATTAATTTTCTATTTAATAGTACAAATAAAAAAAAATCTAACATTGAGATTATTTTAGACGCACTTTTCTCAACCACTCATGACCTAAACGAAAGTCATTGGTTAGACTTACTGTTGAACCAATCCTTAGGGGCATCGGTGCTTAACTACTTGCAACAATCATCCATGTTTTTTGGAGGGATACTTGTGTGCATACCACACATTAGTTTCAGTCTAAATATATTTGTTTGCAAAAATAATGAGAGTGATAATATTATTTTACTAATTTTTTATTACTTCATACTATTTTAATTATCTTATGATTAATCTGTTACTTAATCAATGAATTATACTTTGTTATTTCTAAGGTTAATTAATGATGAATTTAAATCTCAATTGAAATGATAGCAAATAGTTGGTAGAATTAAATAAGAGATTTTTAATTATAAATTGAATTTCTTAGTCGGATATTCTAAATGAACTATCCCTCATCAATGGACAGAAAAAGAGTGGAGCTGTAAATAATTCTGATTATCTCGTACCACTTAAAATCCTAATGTTTTTTTTAACATTTATATGCTTTACATTCATGCACTTAAATTTGCAATAAGTACGGTTTGTGATTGTATTTATTTTTAATTTTATGCTAACTGCACTTGAGGTTGCACTTGAAATCATATAGAATTAACTTGCACTGCATGACTTGGCCTTAATTTCTCTTGTAGCTTCTCTCTTACTTTCCACGACCTCTTTTCATTTTCTTAAATTTTTATCAATCAACTTCGAAATGAATGTAATTTTTTTTTTCTTCTATACTTGAATTGAAAGAATGGAATTTAGCAATATATAAAATAATTAGAAAAAATATAGGTACACAACTGGGTAAATTATGAATATACACAGTCTACAATCGTAGAGTTAAGTCATCCTACGATCTCAGAGTAGTCACTGACTGATAGTAGAGTAGTCACTCTATTATTGTAGAAACGTAGAGTGAATGCTCAAATAGTAGAGTGACTACTCTACTATCGTAGAGTGACCTAGCTCTACGATCATAGACTGTATATATTTGAGAGTTTACACAGCTGTGTAGCTTCATGAACCCCAAAATAATTTTAAGTATTTTAAGTGTGTTAGATTGTGAATGGTAATAGATAGTGTGCTAGGATGACAAAATTATCTCATACATCTAGGAAGGGTAAGAATCAATTTTGCAATTGAAATCGCACGTAAAACATAAAAGACAACACCAAAGAAACTGCACCAATGGTTCCGATGATATATTGTGGTTTTCGCAATAGGAATCGCCTCTCTTACGATCACAGGCGGATCTAGCCTTGGGGCAGAGGGGTCAATTGACCTCACTAAATTTTCAAAAATCAGCTTTTTATTTGTTTTTAATTTTATATGGTGTTTAGTGAAAATAAAAATTTTAGACTAAAAGACTATTAAATGTCTCAAATTTCTACTAACACCAACATTCCACTCCTTTATATTGTTTGGTAACTTACATTGAACGTGATATTTTTGCAACTATTGAAATTAGGCTATCATTGCAACAGTTTCAAGCAATGAAGTCTCAAAAAATGTTATTATAAATAATATTTTAACAATATTATTTAGTTTGTAGTTTATTTTAAAGGGCCCGGGAGGTGAGAGATACCTCATGTTCTTATGCGAGGTGTCTCTTATAATAACAATGTTTTAAAAAAATTATAAAATATCCTTTTGTCCATAACATGGGAGGAAATGTATTCAACTACATAAAACAATATAGATTTTATATGATAACTCACACAATTATTTTCAATGTCCCTCACATCATTTTTTACCTTTATTTTATTGTATTTTATGTCTTTGTATATTTTTATTTTAAAAAAATTGACCTCATTGAACTAAGCGACTGGATCCGCCCTTATTTACGGTTGCAGCTTTGATATAGAAACTGCACCCTTATGGAATCACAACTGTTTAAAGTTCCAATTCTTTAATATTTCTCATAATTTTAAGTATGTTTTAGAATTTTTAAGTTTTATTTAAGTATAATTGTAAATATAATTTTGGAATATGTAATTTTACATGGTTTAAGACTTTAAGTTTGAAATAATGGTTGTATTTTAGTAATGTATGCATCTTTCAATATTTTAAGTTTGAAATAATGGTTGTATTTTAAGTTTGAAATAAGGCACTACTCAATAATTGTTACAGTAATTACTGTTCAATATTTTATCGATTCAATAATTGTTACGTTGATATTTTATATTATTGTTATTTCAATAATTGTCACTGCACAATATTTCCATTATCAGATCAATAATTCATATTATTTGAATAATATTATTAGATAACATTATTGATAATGTCTAAGAAAGTTCTGTCTAAGGAGATGTTTGGTCACCTAATTGTGCGCCAGTAAGGAGAAATTCTTATTGGAAAGCCCCCTCTTTCCTGAAAACGACCTGGTTGTTATTATTGTGATTCTGTAATATTATTTATGAATAATTAATTATTGATTTATATGATAAGGAAAATATTTATTTATGTGGATATAAATAGAGGAATTTTTAGAAAATTGACAATTGTTAAAAATTGATATTTTATCTTTTCTGATAAAATAATTCATTTAAATATATTATTATATTAAAATAATATGATAATGGTAATATTTTACAATGAATGTGTGATATAGGAATAAATAAGGAGGAATAGTATTTTTGTTACAATAAATACTTAAAATATGTTAAACATGTTGGTGGACCCCATTTTTGACTGAAATTTGATTATAGCTTACAAAATCGTCCGTATGAGGATTTCGGTTAATTTCTACTTGAAATTTGGAAAAATTTAAACTTACAAAGTTGTAGAGAATTGAATTTTCTATGAAATGGACATAAGATTAGAATTTTTATGATAAAATGGCTATTATTATGAATTATTGAAGTTCTAAAATATTGGGTCTGAATTGATTTTGTTATAAAAATTATTTAAAACATGTTTTTCATGTTGGTGGGCCCCACTTGATGTTGCAAAATTCTGAAATCAGATTTCTAAGGTGTACGTAGGAATTTTTATTAAAAATAATAATATTTTATTAAATTTTCTGCTTTGGTGTTCTAAGCATTTTTCTATAAATAGAATGCTTAGGTTAGAATTAAAAATTACACCAGAAACTGAATTTTTCTCTCTCTATATTATCGAGCGTATTCTTGTGAGTATTTTGATACTTTAAGTGTTGCTATACAAGTTCCCTTCAGCACTATATCTGGTATTCCAGTCAGAAGTACTGTCCTTTTGAGGTAAGGGATGTTATTTTTTTCGTAAATGATATTATTTTTTTCAATATTATAATACCGAAATATTGATATGAATTTTATTGTGGAATTTCTACCTTTTTGTGTTGGGGTTGCTATTCACGTATACGACACTATTCACGAATACGACACTATTTATCGAAAAATAAAATTTTCTCTTCTTTGTCCTAGATGTCTATTTTTGTTACTATCTTTGATTGTATCCCTATTTTGATCTTCATTCTTGAATTTTACTCCACTATGGTATATTATGGGGTGTTTTTGAACATGGATAAACTGAAGTACGAATTCTTAATATTTATTCTTCTGTCTCACTGGATTCATTTTCTTTAAAATATTTTTTATCATCCTCGGTCCTAAATGATGATATTACTGAATATCTTTGGCCTGTAGTGCAAAGATGAATGATTTCCTGATGAATATCTTTAGCTCGTAGTGCAAAGATGAACAGGTGTTGAGATGAACATGACCGACTGATTAATATCTTTGGCCTATAATGCAAAGATGACTATTTGATTCAAGATGTATATTGATTGATATTACAGGGATAAAATATTGATGATGGACTTTTAAATTCATAGATGATAGTAGATTTCAATTTCTACTTAACTCTTCTAATGAATTGTTATTTCCGCTGCGAATATTGATCTAAAACTTGCTGGCTATTATATTCTATCAGATTTTTCCCTGTTGAGGACTAACGATAATTTTTTCTATATTATCTTAGTCATAATGTTCTTTACTGGGCTAGTTGAGCTCACCCTTTTCCTTTTTGTTCCAGTTTTCTTCTTAGGAGGCGAGAATGTAGCGAGTACTAGTCGGGGTATGGAATGATGGTTCTAGAAAGTTGTTTTAGTAGTCCTCACTATTTTTATAAAATAATGTATCAATAATTATAATGAGAAATTATTTGAGTGTGGATATTGTCTAGATGACAATATTTGTATTTAAACTCATAGTTTCTATGTTGTCGTATTTTGCACTACAATTGTATTAATAAAGTTGTAGTTTTTTTATACCATGTATTTGGCAACTCAGAATGGGTGTTGATTACCCATTTTGGGGGCGTCACAGTTGGTATCAGAGCTTAGGGATATGGTCTCTGATGGAGATCGCGTAATAGAACTAGGAGGAGAGAGATGAGTAAATCCTTCGCTAGTGTGTCCTACCTAAGCTTATTTGTTGGTTGGTCAGAATATAGGGATATTATGTGATATGTTAATTTCTTTAATTAACCCTTGTTTTATGGCAGTAGTTGAGAATGACAACTGAGAATGTTAACAATGGAGTAAATGAGACCGTGGAGACACCTTTACTCACCAATCAGGAGAACGTGCAACAGGACGACAATGTTCCTCTTGTAAACAACACCACTGATCAGACGATGAACGATGTGATGTTTAGAAGCTTTTTGTAGTTTATGCAAAATCAGACGAGGGAGACTCGTGTACAAAATACGGGTGGAAATGATAGCAACACGAGGTTTGTCATAGCCAAGCAGTTCAAAGAGTCAGGACAACCAGAATTCTGGGGAAATCCAGATCCGATTAAGACAGAAACGTGGGTCAAGAAAATTACCAAAATATTTGATGTCTTGGGATGCACGGAGGAATAGAAGGTTCTATTTGCCATCTTTATGTTCCGTAGTGAGGCATATTACTGGTGGGAATCTGTGAAGCGTACCCAGTCAGCCGCACTCAACATGTCTTGGGAAACATTTTAAAAACTGTTCAATGACAAGTACTTTCCTGAAAGTATTCGTCATATGAAGGAGGTGGAGTTTATTAGACTGGAACAAAATAACATGATGGTGTCCCAGTACGAGACAAAGTTCGTGGAGTTATCCAGGTTTGCACCTCATTTAGAGGAGAATGAGGAACATATTACGCGGATGTTTCTAAGAGGTTTGAAACCCAACATACGTCAATATCTTATTTCTCACAAATTTTCTCTATATTCAGATGTTGTCAACAGAGCTCAATTATTAGAGCGAGATAATGAGTATGTTCAACCGAGGGACCACAACCAGGGTCATACCAGTGACAACAGTCATCGGAGCAATGACAACCAACGGGGAGGGAAAAATACAGACAAAAGCAGTAACCACTCTGGTGGTAATCGTGTCCATGATAATAGGAGAGGCGAGTCAAGTGGAAATTTCAAAAAGAGAAGATTCAACGATGACAATGTGAAGACGTCAGCACCAGCATCAACTGTTTCTAAGGGAGGAGAACGACTATTGGTCGTATGCTATAAATGTGTAAAAGAGGGACACATCAGCCCAAACTGTCCACAACAGTTCAAGGTATGTTATAATTGTGGAAAGGAAGGACATATCACTCGAGATTGTACTGTAGCGAAACCAAGTCCAGCGGGGATGGTGACTCAAAAGGCTATCTCAGAAAAGTCAAAGCCAGCGGTTCCTAGAAGAGAGTTTGTCGTGACTGGAAAAAATGCGAGGAACCCGAACGAGGTGATCACGGGTAAGCTAATCATATACTCTTGCAAAGTTTATACCTTACTAGATATTGGTTCTACCCATTCATTTATCTCTCCTACTTGTGCTCAACGTTTAAACTTGACTCCGGAGAAATTAGACTTTGACTTATCTGTGGAGACTCCGTTAGGAGAAACTTTCATTACATCCATTGTTTATAAATCTTGTTTGATCCAAGTTGGCACCTTCACATTACCTATTGATCTTATCTCTTTAAAGATACTTACTTTTGATGTAATTTTAGGGATTGTTTGGTTAACTACTCATCATACCAAAATTGATTATTTTTGTAAGGTTGTTAGTTTTTATATTCCTAACCAACCTGTTATGCGAATTTAAGCAACCAAACCGCTAAAGTCAATCACTGTCATATTAAACTATAAAGCTATTCGTTTATTAAAAAATGGATGTCAAGCTTTCTTAGCCCATGTCATGGACTTGAACAAAAACACGTCAGATTTGAATAATATTTCTGTTGTTAGTGAGGTTCTTGACGTATTTCCTGAAGAACTTCTCGGTCTACCCCCAAAACATGAAGTTGAATTTTTTATTGATCTTGAATCTGGTACAAAGCCCATTTCTAAAACCCCATATTGAATGGTTCCTATTGAACTTCAGGAGTTAAAGGTCCAACTACAGGAGTTGTTGGACATCGGTTTCATTCGTCTTAGTACATCTCCTTGGGGTGCTCCTGTTTTATTCGTAAAGAAGAAAGACGGGAGTATGCGACTTTGTATTGACTACCGGGAATTAAACCATGTCACCATCAAGAATAGGCATCTGCTACCTCGCATTGATGACCTGTTTGACCAGTTGCAAGGAGTATAATTCTTTTCAAAGATTGATCTTCGTTCTGGATATCATTAGCTGAAGATTAAAACTGAAGATATTCTGAAGATTGCCTTCAGAACTCGGTACGAGCATTATAAATTCTTAGTTATATCTTTCGGATTAACTAATGCTCATGCAGCTTTCATGGATATGATGAACCGGGTATTCAAGAAATATTTGGATCAGTTCGTTGTTGTCTTTATTGATGACAACCTCATCTAATCCAAAAGTCGTGAAGATCACGAGCACTATTTGAAGCTGATACTTTAAAGGCTTCATGAAAACAAGCTATATGACAAGTTGAAGAAATGCAAGTTCTGGATTGAGGAAGTAGCATTCCTTGGGCACGTGGTGTCAAAACATGGAGTATCTGTTGACCCGTAGAAGATTGAAGCAATACAAAGTTAGGAGCAACCGAAGTCGGTGATTGAAGTACGTAGTTTCTGGGTTTAGCTGGTTATTATCGAAGATTTGTGGAAGGATTTTCTCGAATCGCTGCTCCGTTAACTCAGCTGACTCGGAAAGATACAAAATTCGTATAGAGCGAGGAATGCGAGAAGAGTTTCAAGAGCTTAAGAGGAGACTCATTTCGAAACTTGTTCTAACAATACCGTCTGGTTCGGATGGATTTGTTATCTACAGCGATGCTTCAGGAAAAGGGTTAGGATGTGTTATCATGCAACATGGGAAAGTCATAGCCTATTCCTCGCGACAACTTAAAGAATATGAGAGGAATTATCCTACTCATGATCTAGAGTTGGCAACAATCATTTTTGCATTGAATATTTGGAGACACTATCTATATGGGGAGAAAGTGAAGATATATTCTGTGAGACCCCGAATTTTATGAAATGAAAGTATTCAATTTTATTATAATTATTATATTTGATAAATGGTTAAATTGATAAAAGGTTAAAGTTAAGGGTGATATGTGAAATTTTTTCAAAGTATGCAAGTTGTTATAAAGTATTCGTTTGGTCGGGGAATATTTTTTTTGTCGGGGAATATCAGTAGGACGACACAATCTTTGGTGGACCCCACAACGGAAGTATTATCGTAGTAAGGAAACGACAGAATTATCTTTTTATAAAAATAACAGCGAAAGTGTTACCGTTAAAACTGTTGAACTACTCGATAGTAAAAGTACAATAATACGCGTGGTTGCATAGTAGCACACGATATTGATTATTGATGCTTACGTGAGAAGTCACTCAGTTATACTCAATTATTGTTACAATAATTGGTGCATCATATCTCTCATATTATTGATTCAGTTATTGTTATAGTATCATTTGCATAATATTTTATATATTATTGAATCAATAATTGAGACGACAAAGTTATTCATATTATTATTTGCAATATTGACAATGTCTAGAAGTTCTGTCAAGGAGAGGTTTGGTCACCTAATTGCGCGCCAATAAGGAGAAATACTTATCGAAAAGCCCCCTCTTTCCTGGGAACGACCTGGTTGTTAAATATTGTGAGTTATAATATTAATGATGAATGTTATAAAAAAAATTGAATTTGAGTTCGGAGTTGAATTTGAAGACGCGGACGTGATATTTGAGTCCGAAATGATGAAATTAGTAGAAATAGATTATAAACACAAAATTTGTCGGGGTTGACTTTTTGGTAAAAAAAAGTCAATAGTTGACTTTTTCAGAAAAAGTCAAACTTTGAAATTTCAAAAATGAAATTTTTGAGAAAAATATTTCCATTGTGTTGGGATTGTTAGTGTTAGTGGAAATTGACATTTATTTCGATAATAATTGATGTCTAGAGGTTATATTGCCTAATCGGGTAATTAATCGTATAAATGAGCAATTAATTGCTATTAATTCACATAATTATAACTATTGAGTCACATGATTGTACTATTAATTCACATTATTTACTATTAGGGGAGGTGGTGCAAGTTTGATAATACTTGAAGGACTAAATTAAAAATTAAAGAAAAGTTGAAGGTATTATACTGTAATATTTTGAGCCCCAAAACATGCAATTATCGAAACTATATTTTCCTATAAATAAAAGCTCATTCTTCCTTCATTTCTCATAAATTCACTAAAACTATAGAGCAATTATTATAGAGAGAAATTATAGAGAGAAAGAAGAAGAGAAGTCTGCTACCTCACAATACCAGTATCCAGTTTTTTCTAAGGTAAGGGGTATTATTCTTTCGTATTCATGAAGAGAGTTATATTCTTTCAATACTCGTAAGGGTTTTTATTCCATTCTTTATTATTATGTTGGAATAACCTGTCTATGCGAAGTACCGCATACATGGTGAAATTCTTATGTTATTCCATTCTTTATTATTCTGTTGGAATAACCTGTCTGTGCGGTCTATCGCATGCCTGGTGAATTCTGTTGTTATTCTATTCTTGATTATTATGTTGGGATATCCTGTCTGTGCGGATTACGCATGACCTGATTCCATTATTTATTATTCTGTTGGAATATTATGTCTGTGCGGATTACGCATGACCTGGTTCCATTATTTATTATTCTGTTGGGAATTACCTGTCTGTGCGATCTATCGCATGTGTAAGACCCCAACTTTTATGAATAAAGAATAATTTTCTCGAAATATATTTTTAAATATTATGGTGTGGATTTGATATAATGTTATAGTTATGGGTAATACTTACAAATTTTGCAAAGTAAGCAAGTGGTTATATAATATTCGATTGGTCGAAGAATATTTATTTTAACAGGGAATATTCGTACGACGGCACAATCATTGGTTGACCCCACAACGGAAGTATTGTCGTAATAAAAAAACGACATAATTATCTTTTTATAAAAATAACGGCGGAAGTATTACCGTTAAAACTATTGAACTACCCGGTAGTAAAAGTACAGTAATACGCGTGATTACATAGTAGCACACGATATTGATTATTGATGCTTACGTGAGAAGTCACTCAGTTATACTCAATTATTGCTACAGTAATTGCTGCATCATATCTCTCATATAATTGATTCGATTATTGTCACAGTATCATCTGCATAATATGATATATCATTAAATCAATAATTGAGACGACAAAGTTATTCATATTATTAAATTATAATATTTACAATGTCTAGAAGTTCTGTCAAGGAGAGGTTTGGTCATCTAATTGCGCGCCAATAAGGAGAAATCCTTATCAGAAAGCCCCCTCTTTCCTGGGAACGACCTGGTTGTTAAATATTGTGAGTTAAAATATTAATGATGAATAAGTTCGTATTGATTAACGATGAAATTGATAGTTTCATTATGTTGGATTTATTAGTGTTAGTAGAAATCGACATTTATTTCGATATTAATTGATGTCTGGAAGTTATACTGACCAGTCGGGTAATTAACCGAAAAAATGAGCAATTAATTGCTATTAATTCACATGATTACAACTATTTGTTCATATGTGTGTACTATTGATTCATATTCTTGTACTATTAGGGGAGTTAGTACAAGATTGATAATACTTGCATGACTAAGTTAAAAATGGAGGTATAGATGGAGGTATTATACTGTAATTCGTATTTTCATATGATTATAACTATTGATTCACATGATTGAACTATTGATTCACATAATTCACTATTAGGGAAGGTGGTGCAAGTTTGATAATACTTACAAGACTAAATTAAAAATGAAAAAAAAGTTGAAGGTATTGTACTGTAATATTTCGAGCCCCAAAACGTGCAATTATCGAAACTATATTTTTCTATAAATAGAAGCTCATTCTTCCTTCATTTCTCACCAATTCACTAAAGCTATAAAGCAATTATTATAGAGAGAAATTATAGAGAGAAAGAAGAAGAGAATGCTGCTACCTCTCTACTCCAGTATCCAGTTTCTTTCTAAGGTAAGGGGTATTATTTCTTTTGTATTCATGAAGAGAGCTTCTATTATTCCATTCTTTATTATTATGTTGGAATAACCTGTCTATGCGAAGTACCGCATATATGGTGAAATTCTTCTATTATTCCATTCTTTATTATTATGTTGGAATATCCTGTCTCTGCGGATTATGCTAGACCTGGTTCCATTCTATATTATTTTGTTGGAATAACCTGTCTGTGCGGTCTATCGCATGCATGGTGAATTCTTTGTTATTCCATTCTTTATTATTCTGTTGGAATAACTTGTCTGTGCGGTCTATCACATGCATGGTGTATTCTTTGTTATTCCATTCTTTATTATTTTATTGGAATATCCTGTCTGTGCGAATTATGTTAGACCTGGTTCCATTCTTTATTATTCTGTTGGAATAAATTATCTGTACGGTCTATCGCGTGCATGGTGAATTCTTCTGTTATTTCATTCTTTATTATTCTATTGGAATATCCTGTCTGTGCAGATTACGCATGACCTGGTTCCATTCTTTATTATTCTATTGGAATAACCTGTCTATGTGGATTATCACATGTTCCTTATTAAATTGTTGAAATGATCTGTCTACGTGGATTACCGCATGGCAGGTGAAAATCCATTTGCAGTTTCATATATTCTATGATACTCATTTGGTTAAAGTTTTGGCTTCTATACTCCATGAAATTAGTAGAATATCCTGCATATTTGCGCTTCATCCGGTATCTTTTCATGGAAATATTCTTCTGAGCATTCTTGAAATTTACTCCACAAAGCAGTATCATGTTGACAATTTGAACGTAATTAATTTCAAGATAAATTAACTTATAAATCTTTAAAATTTATTCTTGAACTTATTTTATTAAATTATTCTGTCATTATCATCATCCTAATGCTTATATTGTGATGAAAGTCATCTTTGGCTTACGTGCATAGATGGACTTAGTATGATTATGACCAGGGATTATTCAGTATAATCATGACTTGTAATGTTATAAATGATGTGGTAAAAGTCCTCAGTAGCCTGTAGTGCATTGATGGACAGTTTTCGGTATGATTTTGACCAGTGATTATTCGGTATAGTCATGACCATTGATGATTTAATGAATATCCTTGGCTCGTAGTGTAGGGATGACTCGAAGATGTGGTTTTTTTATTAAGCTAAGTCTCATCGATAAAAATTGATGAAATCATTTTAAATCATAGAAGATAGTAGATATCATGCTCTACTTGACTCTTCTAATGGATTGCTTATTTCCGCTGCAGTTAAACTTGATGTCTATTGTATTTTATCAGTTTAACATTGTTGAAAACTAATGATAATTTATTCTGCATTATCTTAGTCATAATATTTCTTACTGAGATAGTTGAGCTCACCTTTTCTTTCACTGTTCTCTTCAGGAAATGAGAACGTAGCCGGGACTAGTCGGGGTATGGAGTGACGGTCCAGATGATAACATTAGTAGTCCTCACTATTCTATTAAATAGTGTGACAATAAATGTAATGAGGACTTCATTGAGTGTGGATATTGTCACCTTTGCCACCTTCATGTTGCGAGCAGAGGCAGATTACTGGTGGGAATCTGTAAAGCGTACTCAACCTGCCTCACTCAAAATGTCTTGGGAGAAGTTCCAATAGCTGTTAAATGACAAGTACTTTCCTGAAAGCATTCGTCACATGAAGGAGGTAAAGTTGATCAAGCTTGAACAAAACAATATGACTGTGACGCAGTACGAAGCTAAGTTTGCCGAGTTGTCTCGGTTTGCATTCCACTTGGTTGATAATGAGGAGAGAATGATGCGGATGTTTTTAAGAGGTTTGAAACCCGAGATATGTCAATACCTAATTTCTCACAAACTGTGTTTGTATTCAGATGTTGTGAATAGGGCTCAGTTATTGGAGCGCGATAATGAGTCATCCCAACCAAGAGAGAGCAACCGACAAGTCGATAATACCATTGGTAGCAGTCATTGAAGCGGTGACAACAAATGTGGAGGGAATCAACATGCCAGAAATGATAATCACTTCGGTGGTAATCATGGTCATGATAATAAGTGTGGACATTTCAAGAAGAGGAGATTCAACAAGGATGGAAAGACGTCAGCACTAACACCTGTTGTTAAGGAAGGAGAACGACCACCGGTCGTATGTTACAAATGTGGAGGGGAAGGACACATAAGTCCAAACTGCACGATGCAGTCCAAAGCGTGTTATAATTATGGAAAAGAAGGTCACCTATCCCGATTTTGTCGTGCACCAAAGTCAAGTCCAGCTGGAATGAAGGCATCAAAGGGTGTCCTATACAAGACAAAATCGGTAGTTTAAGGGAGAGTGTTTGTCGTAACCTCCCAAAAAGCTAGGAATTCGAACGAGGTGATCACGGGTAAGCTAATCATAAACTCTAGCGAAGTTTATACTTTATTTGATACCAGTTCTACCCATTCCTTTATCTCTCCTACTTGTGCTCAATGTTTAAATTTGACTCCGGAAAAATTAGACTTTGACTTATCTGTTGAAACTCCGTTGGGAGAAACCTTCATTACATCCACGGGTTATAAGTCTTATTTGATTCAAATCGGTAACCGCACGTTACCTATCGATCTTATTTCCTTGAAAATACTTGCATTTAATGTGATTTTAGGGGTTGATTGGTTAACTACTCATCATGCTAAAATCGATTATTTTCGTAAGGTTGTTAGCTTTCATATTCCTAACCAACCTATTATGCGAATTCAAGCAACCAAACCACTAAAATCAATCACTGTCATATCAAGTCATAAACCTATTCGTTTATTGAAAAACGGATGTCAAGCTTTCTTAGCCCATGTCACAGATTTAAATAAAGATACGTCAGATTTGAATGATATTTCTATTGTTAATAAATTTCCTGACGTATTCCCTGAAGAACTTCCTGGCCTACCCCCAGAGCGTGAAATTGAATTTATTATCGACCTTGAATCCAATACAAAACCCATTTCCAAAGCCCCATATCGAATGGCTCCTATTGAACTTCAGAAGTTAAAAACCCAACTACAGGAATTGTTAGACATCGGTTTCATACGTCTCCTTGGGTGCTTCTGTTCTATTCGTAAAGAAGAAAGATGGAAGTATGTGACTTTGTATTGATTATCGAGAGTTGAATCATGTCACCATCAAAAATAGGTACCCGTTGCCTCGCATTGATGACCTGTTTGATCAGTTGCAAGAAGCCAAATTCTTTTCAAAGATTGATCTTCGTTCCAGATATCATCAGTTGAAGATTAAAATTGATGACATTCCAAAGACTGCTTTCAGAACTCGGTACGAGCATTATGAATTTCTAGTCTTGTCTTTTGGATTGACTAATGCTCCTGCTGCCTTCATGGATGAACCGAGTATTCAAGGAATATTTGGATCACTTTGTGGTCGTCTTTACTGATGACATCCTCATATACTCCAAAACCCGCGACGACCATGAGCAACACTTGAGGCTGATACTCCAAAAGCTTCGTGAAAATAAGCTTTATGCCAAGTTGAAGAAATGCGAGTTCTGGCTTGAAGAAGTTGCATTCCTTGGGTACGTGATATCAAATCATGGAATATCTGTTGACCCGGCAAAGATTGAAGCAATTCAAAGTTGGGAGCAACCTAAGTCAGTGACTGAAGTACGTAGCTTTCTCGGCTTAGTTGGTTATTATCGGAGATTCATAGAAGGGTTTTCTCGAATCGTTACTCAATTAACTTAGCTGACTCGAAAAGATATAAAATTTGGTTGGAGCGAGGAATGTGAAAAGAGTTTTCAAGAACTCAAGAGGAGACTCATTTTAGCACCTGTTCTGACAATACCATCTGGCTCGGAGGGATTTGTCATCTATAGTGATGCTTCAGGCAAAGGGTTAGGATGTGTTCTCATGCAATATGGAAAAGTCATAGCGTATGCCTCACGACAAATCAAAGAATATGAGAGGAATTATCCTACTCAAATCATGATCTAGAGTTGGCAGCAATCATTTTTGCGCTTAAGATTTGAAGGCATTACCTGTATGGAGAGAAGGTGGAGATTTATACGGATCATAAAAGCCTCAAATATTTCTTCACTCAAAAGAAACTCAACATGCGACAACGACGATGGCTTGAGCTATTGAAAGATTATGATCATACCATCCAATACCATCCTGGAAAAACGAACGTAGTAGCTGACACATTGAGTAGAAGATCATATGCGGGTACGAGTGCAATATTGTCAACGCAAAAACCCATTTTGTATGACTTGGAAAGGATAGAAATAGAGTTAAAGTTTCCAGGGACCCATGTTATGATGGCGAATATATGAATGGAACCGAATTTAATCGATAAAGTTAAAGCTGCTCAAACTACAGACCTGGAGCTGATGCGTATTAAGAAGAAAGTGAAAGAAGGTGTTATTCCAGAAGCAAGAATCAATGAAGAAGGAATACTTCGAGTCAACTCCAGACTTTGTGTTCCTAAAGATTCTAACTTGAAGTATAAAATCATGATGGAGGCGCACAACACACCGTTTACAATCCATCCTGGGAATACCAAAATGTATCGTGATCTTCGACATACATTTTGGTGGAGCAATATGAAGAGAGAGATATCAGGGTTTATCCTAAGGTGTCTAACTTGTCAACAAGTCAAGGCGGAGCATCAAGTGTTAAAACTTCCATTGCAACCACTTGAAATTCCAGAATGGAAGTGGGAACACATTACCATGAATTTCGTTACTGGTCTTCCCAAGGTTTCTCAAGGCATAGATGCGATTTGGGTCATTATTGATAGATTGACCAAGTCTACTCATTTCTTACCGATATGAGAAACTTATACACTTGAACGTCTTGCTAGTATGTATATAAATGAGATTGTAAGATTGCATGATATGCCAGTATCTATAGTTTCTGATCGAGACCCAAGATTCACTTCAAGATTTTGGGTTAGTTTGCAAAAAGATATGGGCACGAATTTACGATTTAGTTTGGCATATCATCTTCAAACGGATGGACAGTTGGAAAGGACTATTCAAACTCTTGAAGATTTATTAAGACTCCGTGTCCTTGACTTCAAGAGAAGTTGGGACAAGTTCTTACCATTGGTGGAGTTTTCCTACAACAACAGTTATCAAGCAAGTATTTGCATGGCTCCATTTGAGGCGTTGTATGGAAGAAAGTGACGTTCTCCAGTATGCTGGGATGAGGGGGGTAAAGCAACGTTGTTGGGACCGGAGTTGGTATGTATGACTACAGAAAAGATTCAAACGATCCGATCATATATAAAAATCTCACAAGATTGACAAATGAGTTATGCTGATCTTCATCGAAAAGACGTGAAATTCAATATTGGAGAACATGTGTTGTTATGTGTTGCTCCATGGAAAGGAGTTATGAGATTTATAAAGAGAGGAAAGCTCAATTCTCGATTCATTGGCCCATTTATAATCCTCGATCGAGTAGGAATTGTGGCCTATAGACTCGTATTTCCGCCAAGTATGTCTCGTGTTCATAATGTTTTTCACATATCTATCATACGTAAATATGTGAAAGACCCGAACCACATTATTGAATTAGAACCAGACGAGATAGAGGAGGATTTAACGTATGAAGAGTTACCTGTTAAAATCTTGGATAAGAAGGATCATATTCTACGCTCTAAAGTTATACCTCAAGTCAAAGTTTTGTGGAGAAACCACGATGTGGAGGAAATGACATGGGAGTTAGAATCTGAGATGAAATCAAGGTATCCTCACCTCTTCGACATACCAGGTACGTACCCTAATTTTGAGGACAAAAATTTCATTAGAAGGGGAGGTTGTAAGACCCCAAGTTTTATGAATAAAAAATAATTTTCTCGAAATATATTTTTGAATATTATGGTGTGGATTTGATATAATGTTATAGTTGTGGGTAAAATTTATAAATTTTACAAAGTAAGCACGTGGTTATATAATATTCGTTTGGTTGGGGAATATTCGTTTTAATAGGGAATATTCGTACGATGGCACAATAATGGTGGACCCTATAACGGAAGTATTGTCGTTGTTAGAAAATGACATAATTATCTTTTTATAAAAATAACGGCGAAAGTTTTACCGTTAAACTGATGAACTACCCGGTAGTAAAAGTACAGTAATACGCGAGGTTGCATAGTAGCACACAGTATTGATTATTGATGCTTACGTGAGAAGTCACTCAGTTATAATCAATTATTGCTACAGTAATTGCTGCATCATATCTCTCATATTATTGATTCGATTATTGTCACAGTATAATCTGCATTATATGATATATTATTAAATCAATAATTGAGACGACAAAGTTATTCATATTATTAAATTGCAATATTTACAATATCTAGAAGTTCTGTCAAAGAGAGGTTTGGTCATCTAATTGCACGGCAATAAGGAGAAATCCTTATCGGAAAGCCCCATCTTTCTTGGGAACGACCTGGTTGTTAAATATTGTGAGTTATAATATTAATGATGAATAAGTTCGTATTGATTAAAGATGAAATTGATAGTTCCATTGTGTTAGAATTATGAGTGTTAGTGGAAATCGACATTTATTTCGATATTAATTGATGTCTGGAAGTTATACTGACCAGTCGGGTAATTAAACAGATAAATGAGCAATTAATTGCTATTAATTCACATGATTATAACTATTTGTTCACATGTGTGTACTATTGATTTACATTCTTTTACTATTAGGGGAGTTGGTGCAAGATTGATAATACTTGCATGACTAAGTTAAAAATGGAGGTATAGATAGAGGTACTATGCTATAATTCATATTTTAACATGATTATAACTATTGATTCACATGATTGACCTATTGATTCACATTATTTACTATTAGGGGAAGTGGTGCGAGTTTGATAATACTTGCAGGACTAAATTAAGAATGAAAGAAAAGTTGAAGGTATTGTACTGTAATATTTCTAGCCCCAAAACGTGCAATTATTGAAATTATATTTTTCTATAAATAGAAGCTCATTCTTCCATCATTTCTCACCAATTCACTAAAGCTATAAAGTAATTATTATAGAGAGAAATTATAGAGAGAAAGAAGAAGAGAAGTCTGTTACCTCTCTACTCCAGTATCAAGTTTCTTTCTAAGGTAAGGGGTATTATTTTCTTTCGTATTCATGAAGAGAGCTTCTGTTATTCCATTCTTTATTATTATGTTGAAATAACCTGTCTATGCGAAGTACCGCATACATGGTGAAATTCTTCTATTATTCCATTCTTTATTATTCTGTTAGAATATCCTGTCTGTGCAGATTACGCTAGACCTGGTTCCATTCTTTATTATTCTATTGGAATAACCTGTCTGTGCGGTCTATCGCATGTATGGTGAATTCTTTGTTATTCCATTCTTTATTATTCTGTTGGAATAACCTGTCTCTGCGGTCTATCACATGCATGGTGAATTCTTTATTATTCCATTCTTTATTATTCTGTTGGAATAACCTGTCTGTGCGGTCTATCGTATGTATGGTGAATTCTTCTGTTATTCCATTCTTTATTATTCTGTTGGAATATCCTGTCTGTGCGGATTACGCATGACCTGTTCCATTCTTTATTATTCTGTTGGAATAACCTGTCTTTGTGGATTATCACATGCATGGTGATTGATCCTTCATATTCATTCCTTATTAAATTGTGGAAATGATCTGTCTACGTGGATTACCGCATGGCGGGTGAAAATCCATTTGCAGCTTCTTATATTCTATGATACTCATTTGGTTAAAGTTTTAGCTTCTATACTCCATGAAATTAGTAGAATATCCTGGATATTTGCGCTTCATCTGGTATCTTTTCATGGAAATATTCTTTTGAGCATTCTTGAATTTTACTCCACAAAGCAGTATCATGTTGACAATTTGGACGTAATTGATTTCAAGATAAATTAACTTATAAATATTTAAAATTTATTCTTGAACTTGTTTTATTGAATTATTATGTTATTGTCATCATCCTCAAGCTTATATTGTGATGAAAGTCATCTTTGGCTTACGTGCATAGATGGACTTGGTATGATTATGACCAGGGATTATTCGGTATAATCATGACCTGTAATGTTGTAAATGATGTGGTAAAAGTCCTCAATAGCCTGTAGTGCATCGATGGACAGTTTTTGGTATGATTATGACCAGGGATTATTTGGTATAGTCATGACCATTGATGATTTAATGAATATCATTGGCCCGTAGTGCAGGGATGACTCGATGATGTGATTTTTTTATTAAGCTGAGTCTCAGCGATAAAAATTGACGAAAACATTTTAAATCATAGAAGATAATAGATTGCATGATCTACTTGACTCTTTTAATGGATTCCTTATTTCCGCTGCAGTTAAACTTGATATCTATTGTATTTTATCAGTTTAACATTGTTGAAGACTAATGATAATTTATTCTGCATTATCTTAGTAATAATATTTTTTACTGGGCTAGTTGAGCTAACCCTTTCTTTCACTGTTCTCTTCAAGAAATGAGAACGTAGCCGGGACTAGTCGGGGAACGGAGTGACGGTCCAGATGATAGCATTAGTAGTCCTCACTATTCTGTTAAATAGTGTGATAATAAATGTAATAAGGACTTCATTGAGTGTGGATATTGTCTAGATGACAATATTCTTATTAAAACTTTTAGATTATGTTTTGTCGTATTTTATACGACTGTTGTATAATTAAGTTGTATTTGAATTTTGTACCATGTATTTGGCGACTCAAGATGAGTGATGTATACCTATTTTATGGGCGTCACAGCATGCATGGTGAATTCTTCTGTTATTCCATTTTTATTATTTTGTTGGAATAACCTGTCTATGTGGATTACCGCATGCATGGTGAATGATCCCTTGTATTCATTCCTTATTAAATTTTGGAAATGATCTGTCTACGTGGATTACCGCATTGCGGGCGAAAATCCATTTGCAGTTTCGTAGTTTTTCTGATCCACAAAAATTCTGGAAAAATTTAAAATGATAATTTGTTGAGTTTTCTAGATTGTGTCCAGAAATGGCAATTTTTGGATTTATAGATTAGGAGTTATGAATTTTATGGGAAAAGACTATTTTAAAAGTAAACCCTTATAACTCCTTGTGGATAAGTCCAAAATTGGTGAAATATTTATTGGGAGTACATGTATATAACAGGAGTATACCCTGTAAATTTTGGAATTTTTGGACAAAAGTACAATTTATGATAAATGTCTCAATATTCGGCAATTTTGGCCATATGAAAAATAGTAAATGAATTTTAAAAATTATGAGAAAAAAATATGTTCAATATGGGACTATATTCTGCTAAATTCCAGAAAAGAAATATTTTTGGAACTGATTTGGTATTTTTCATGAAAATGAACTAGTTATGAGTAAATGAATTAAATATGTTATGTGAAGTAACAAAATTAGAAAATAGGATTTTATGGCTTGGAAATCCTATATAGGGTATATATAGATTTTTGATGAGGGATTTGATCATTGGTAATGAAATCTTATGAGTATGTCATTTTTGAATGATTAAATACATTATTTGATAAAGTTTAAACAATTGAAATAAATTGTTTATAAGTTTAAGAAGTGATTAAAATATTGTTATAATATTAATAATATTAGATTATGAGTTTATTAAGTGATTGAGAATATTTGGATAAATTTAAAGTCTTTAATATTTATCCTTATTTTCGTTTGATTAATGTTTATATCATTGTCATCATCCTCATGCTTATATTGCGATGAAAGTCATCTTTGGCTTACGTGCAAAGATGGATTGTTGATTATTGATTTTACAATTGTATATCTTTGGCTTACGTGCAAAGATGGACTGTTGATTATTGGTTTCATAGTTGTATATCTTTGGCTTACGTGCAAGGATGGACTGTTGATTATTGATTTTACAGTTGTATATCTTTGGCTTACGTGCAAAGATGAACTATTGATTGATGTGTATCTTTGGCTTATATGCATAGATGAACTGTTTATTGGTATGATTATGACCAGGGATCATTCAGTATAATCATGACCCGTAATGTTATAGATGATGTGGTAAAAGTCCTCATTGGCCCGTAGTACATTGATGGACAGTTATTGGTATGATTATAACCAGGGATTATTCGGTATAATCATGACCATTGATGATTACATGAATATCCTTAGCTGTAGTGCAGGGATGATTCGATGATGTGGATTATTTATTAAGCTGAGTCTCAGCAATAAACTATTGATTATACACTTTTAATTCGTAAAAGATAGTAGATATCATGCTCTACTTGACTCTTCTAAAATACAGTTGTATGTCTTTGGCCTGTAGTGCAAAGATGAATTGTTAATGAATATCTTTGGTTATAGTGCAAAGATGAATTTATTAGTATGATTATGAGCAGGAATTTTGATTTGGTATCACCATAATTTTTGATGTTTCAGGTGAAGATAGGTGATGAAAATTATCTTCGTCCTAGGTGCGAAGAGGAAGTTAGAATCACAATTATGATTATGAGTTATTCATATGATTGTGGACAAGAATTGTTGATTGATGTTACATGGATAAAACATTATTGGTGGACTTTTAACAAGGAGAAGATAATAGATCTGATGGTCTATTTGACTCTTCTTATGGATTGCTCGTTCCGCTGCAACTATGGTTAATAAGTTTTATCATCTATCATATGTTCTAAATCTCTGATTTATTACTGATGAAGGCTATTGATGATGTAAATTATCTTTAGTCGTGATATTCTTTACTGGGCTAGTTGTGCTCACCCTTTTGCTTCATAATTCCTTTCAGGTAATAAGAGTGTAGCTGGGTCGAGCGGGGGTAACAGGAGAATAGAACGGTAGTCTATAGCTGTTGAGGTTCTCCATAAATAGTATGGAAATAATTTTATTGAGAACTTTAGATAAGTGTATCGTATTGTATACGTTATTTGATATTTAATTTTGGTAAACCGAATAGGGTGAGGTGAACCCAACTTTAGAAGGGTGTTTTGCCACTATCATACAAGATGTCTAATGACATACAACCTCGTGTTATCATAAGATAGGGTTGTGCACATCCACTTACTGAGTATATCTATGAGCACTACCTATATAATCTTGGAGTTTGTTTGAAATATAATTCTCAATTGGAGACAATAGAGATAATTATAAGTCAAGAGAAGACTCACCATTAGAAAGAAGATGATAGCAATCTTCTTGTTTTTCTTTGGGGACTATTGGGTCAACCAAGGATAATTCTGTGGACATATGATATCTATTATAACCTAGACGCATGGCCTCCTATGTATGAAGGTTTCCTTGAGTATTTTCCAAAGGTTTTAATTTCTAAAACAATTATTGACTGTACTTTTATGTAAAGTACCATTGTAAGGTTGTGGTCGAGGCTCCATGAGAGTTACATACATTTGTATTAAAACTCACAGTTTAACTGTGGTCGTATTCTGCACGACAGCTCAATAGTTGTATAAATGAAGTTTGTATTTGATTTTTATAGAGTGATATCTGGCGACTCAGAATGGGTTGTGTGGACCTATTTTTGGGGCGTCACATATAATACTCGTCTCTCCCCTCCAACTTCTATACTCATATCTCCACTAGCGACCATATCCCTAAGTTCTGATACCATTTGTGACGCCCCCAAAATAGGTCCACAATTCTGAGTCGCCAGATATCTGATGATTGGGTAATATACCCATGAATCGGTTATACTTGGGCTTAAATTTGTGTATTCTTGGATCTTTTAGAAGCATTTTTATTGCGTTTAGTTGTATTTTGCAGATTTAGGAACTGTAGGGGCAATTCTGGGAGTTTCAAGCTGTTAAAGGGCATTTTGGTAATTTTCGTCTTTACAACGCAGAGGCGCTCTAGTCAGTTCATTCCCCAGCACCGGGGCGCTGGGTCGTGGTTGCTGTTGACTAGGCGTTTAATTTACATTAAAGAGGAGGTTATTTGACAAGTTGAGTTGAAAAAGGATTGTGGTTGGATGAGTGGAGTCTATAAGGGATCAACCACAATTGGAGTTTTAGCAAGGGGGTTTACTTGAAGATTGAAGGATTGGCTTTAGAGTTTTTATTCTTATCCATATTTTAATTGGTGTAATTCCTTAATGAGGGTTTTTAAAAGATTATTGGTTTTAATTTTTGCTATGAACTAATTTCTTTAATTAAGATTTCAATTGAACCTTTCATGTCTATAAATTAGTTATTTAATTTATTCCAATTATTTTTGTCAAAGTGAATTGTTTATCTTTCTTTGTGCTTATTGATTAATTATTTGGCCAATAATTACATTGTTACTCTAGAAGGAATTGAAAGAGGAAATCTAGGGTTAGAACTGGGCATTATAACATGTGACTTAGTTATTCGCATAGAGAATAATTAGGTTTGTGAATTGAATGGAAATATATGTTCACCGCATTTAACACATAAGGAATTGGAATTGAAGGGGTTTCATTCAATTGTTTTGCATAGGAATATAGCAAGATTAATCTGGATTAAATAGAAGTCGATTGATCTCTTGGAAAAGGACTTTTGGCATTTGAGAATTCTTGTTAACAATTCAGTAGACATAATAATTGGGATAATTGAATGATTGATTTATAGTTCATAATTGGGGATATTAAAGTCTTAATCTTTATTTATCTGAATTCATTCATTAAAATCTTAGTTTTATTTATTTGCTTTATTTTAGAACAATCTCTTTTTAATTGTTTAATTTAGTTTCCATATTTCGAAAAATCACACTTTATGGTTGTTTAATTAAAATTAGATTGGTCTAGTGTTAATAGTTGGAATTTATTGATTAGAATTCTCTGTGGGAGCGACACTCTATCTTATCACTTAATTACTTGTTGACCATGTATACTTGCACGTATTCATTGATTGCGAAATCGATCAACAAGTTTTTGGCGCCGTTGCCGGGGAATCTCTTTATTAATATTAATTACATATTAGTTATAATCAATTCGGTCTTAATTTAAACGTTAATTATTTTTTCTTCTTGTATTTGCAGGAATTCTTTGCGAGTGTATGCACACTAGATCAAGGGCGAAAAAGGAACTTTTTCCTTATACAGAGATAAATCCAGGTAGAGATGAGCATTGCAAGGCCGTGACTTTACGTAGTGGAAAGGATTTGCAAGAGATAGTTAAGGATAAGGAAAAGAGGGACAACACAACTGATGAAATAGGAGTGGTGGAACCCGGAAAATGTCAAGATGAAATCGGAAAGCAAAAAGCACCAGAATCACCTATGACAATGCCTCCCATACCGTATCCATAGAGATTTTAGAAATCCAAGCTAGATAAGCAGTTTTCAAGTTTCTTGGATATTTTCAAAAAACTACACATCAACATTCCCTTTGCCGAAGCCTTGGAACAAATGTCGAGTTACGCCAAGTTTATGAAGGAGGTTTTGTCGAGAAAGAGGAAATTGGGCGAGTTTGAGACAGTTGCATTGACCGAAGAGTGCAGCGTGATCATTCAGAATAAGTTACCCCCAAAGCTCAAGGATCTAGGTAGTTTTACTATTCCATGTGAAATTGGAAACCAGTTTTCGGGACGAGCACTATGTGATTTTGGGGCTAGTATAAATTTGATGCCACTATCTGTCTACAGTCAGTTTGGACTCCAAGCACCAAGACCGACGAATGTTAGTTTGCAGTTGGCGGATCGGTCTGTTACATATCCACGAGGTATAGTTGAAGATGTGTTGGTTAAAGTGGATAAATTCATCTTCCCCGAGGATTTCTTCATCTTAGATTGTGAAGTGGATAGCGAAATCCCAATTATTCTTAGGCGACCATTCTTGGCAACGGGTAGAACTTTGATTGATGTGCAAAAAGGGGAATTGACGATGCGAGTTAAAGATCAATAGGTCACCTTTAATGTTTTTAAGTTAATATCTTATCCGAAAGAAAAAGGTGAATGTTTGCAGGTGGACATCATGGATGAATTGGTTAATCACAAGATCCATGGAAATTATTCAGAGGACTTGCTAGAATCCATTTTGCTCGAGGTGGAGGAAGATGGTATTGAAGATGACATTGAATATGTCAAATGGCTTGATACATTATCTTTCTTCCGAAAAAGTAATCAACCATTCGACACCGTTGATAGGCCTAAAATGGAAGGTAAAAAGTGTAAACCCTCGATAGAAGAGCCACCGGTGTTGGAACTAAAACCACTACTACCCCATTTGCAATATACCTACTTGGGAAAAGATTCCACCCTGCCAGTTATTGTTTCGATTGAGTTAACTGACACGCAAAAGGAGAAACTGCTACGGGTCTTGCGAGAGTTCAAAACAGCAATTGGGTGGACTATAGCGGATATTCGAGGAATTAGTCCATCATTCTGTATGCATAAGATTTTAATGGAAGAAGGGGTAAAACCAACCATTGAACTACAAAGAAGGCTAAACCCCATTATGAAGGATGTGGTGAAAAAGGAGATCATAAAATGGTTGGATGCCGGCATTATTTACCCAATCTCAGACAGTGCATTGGTGAGTCCTATACAGTGCGTACCAAAGAAAGGGGGTATGATAGTGGTGAAGAACGAAGCTAATGAGCTCATCCCTACAAGAACTGTTATAGGATGGAGAGTATATATGGACTACCACAAGCTGAATAAAGCCACACGTAAGGATCACTTCCCCTTGCCATTCATTGATCAGATGTTGGATAGGTTAGCAAGACATCAGTTCTATTGTCTCTTGGATGGATATTCCAAATACAATCAAATTGCCATAGCCTCGGAGGATCAAGAGAAAACAACATTCACATGCCCATACGGTACGTTCGCATTCCGGCGTATGTCCTTTGGTTTATGTAATGCGCCGACAACCTTTCAACGGTGCATGATGGCGATCTTCTCATATATGGTTGAACATAATTTGGAGGTATTTATGGATTATTTTTTCGTGATCGGTGATAGTTTTGACTTATATTTAAAAAATCTGATTCTAGTGTTGAAGCAATGCGTGGAGACTAACCTGGTCCTTAACTGGGGAAAATGTCACTTTATGGTGAAAGAAGGGATTATTTTGGGGCATAAGGTTTCTTCAGTAGGGTTAGAGGTGGACAAAGCGAAGATTGAGAAGATTGAGAAACTACCTCCTCCATCATCGGTGAAAGGAATACGGAGCTTCTTGGGACATGCGACTTTCTACAGACACTTCATTAAAGACTTTTCAAAAATTTCGAAACCCTTATGTTCCCTGTTTGAGAAAGATGTGCCTTTCAAGATGGATCAGTCATGTATGCAGGCATTTGAAGTATTAAAGAAGAAATTGGTCTCAGCGCCAATTATAGTGGCGCCCGATTGGTCTCTACCGTTCGAATTGATGTGCGACGCCAGTGACTACGCAGTTGGAGCAGTGTTGGGACAACGTCACGACAAGATTTTTCACACTATCTACTACTCCAGCAAGACGTTGACGGATGCCCGGTTGAACTACACAACCACCAAAAAAGAATTACTTGCAGTTGTGTTTGTCTTTGACAAATTCAGAGCATATCTTATTGGGATCAAGGTTATTGCTTATACTGATCATTCTGCCATTAAGTATTTGATTGAGAAGAAGGATGCCAAACTGCGGTTAATACGGTGGGTATTGTTGCTGCAAGAATTTGATTTGGAGATCCGAGATAGAAAAGGTACAGAGAATCAGGTGGCGGATCATCTTTCCCGGTTGGAAAATGCAGAAGTCCAGCAAAAAGACAACGTCATGATCAATGAGAAATTTCCGGAAGAACAGCTCCTCCAAGTAACAACAATATTGCTTTGGTATGCAGATTACGTGAATTACGTGGTTGCTAAGGTGTTACCACCGGATTTGACCTCATAGCAACGTAAGAAGTTCTTCCACGATGTTAAGCAATACTATTGGGATGAACCATTTTTGTTTAAGGCTTGTGCGGATCAACATATAAGAATCTGATCGGCATGTCACCTTATTGAATGGTCTACGAAAAGGCATGTCACCTCCCGGTCGAACTAGAACACAGTGAACACTGGGCCATTCAGAAGCTTAATTTCAATCTACAAGCAGCGGGTGAGAAAAGGTTACTGCAATTAAATGAGATGGACGAATTTCGATTCAATGCTTATGAGAACGCAAAACTTTACAAGAAGAAAGTCAAAGCCTGGCATGATAAGAAAATTCTTGATCGGACATTCGAACCGGGCCAACAAGTATTGCTTTTCAACTCACGATTGCGATTATTTCTTGGAAAACTGAAATCTCGCTGGTCGGGACCGTTCACGATTATATCTGTCGCACCACATGGAAACATCGAAGTCAAAGAACCGAATTCAAAACCCACATTTAAGGTGAACGGTCAACGACTTAAACATTACTGGAGTGGACCCATCGAACGTCAATCCAAGGTCATGTACCTCTCCGAACCAACGGACAATTGAGCAACACTGCGAAGTCTGGTTGACGACTATAAACCAAGCGCTATAGGGAGGCAACCCCATTTGTTTTATTTTATTTTATTTCCCCTCATTAAAACTATTGTTACTTTCATTTATTTAATTTTTTATTTTATTCGTTTTATTATATAATATGCATAACATCTGTTTGCTTCATACCCAACACAGTTGTAAGATGACCATTAAATGACATAAGGAGTATCCAAATCAGCGCCCTGGCGCTTGAAAACAAGGGCAATCCAGCGCCCTGGCACAGCCCATCAGAATCTATCAAATACCTCCAGCGCCCCGGCGCTAACGCTCAACAGACACTGCTCCACATCGCCCCGGCGCTCCCATCATGCACTCTCACAGTGCCCCGGCGCTGAGACTCAGAATCAAAAATTATTGCCTAGCACCCCGACGCTCTTCACTGTATATAATCTAGCGCCCCGGTGCTGTGATGTAAATTAAGAGTCCTACAGGGGCTTAACTGCTGAACGGTTACACTTCTCCTCTTTTCAAATTCTCTTCTCAATTATCTCTCACACGTCTCTAATATTCTCATAAGGTAACCGAAACCTGGATAGTGAATATCTGCATAACTTGAGACACAACTTCATATCTCATTTTTCTGTGATCACTGTGTTCCGTAATTTTCATCTCTCACGTTCATCTTCAAAGGTATGTCCTGAATTACATTCAAATTATTGTGGAACAAAACCTTGTTAATGGTGCGATTGGTGAGTTATATTCATCTTGATTTACATTCTCATACATTTAAAGCGAAGATTTTCATTCTTCTGATTTTGCATATATAATATTGCACATATGTGACTTACTTCTGATTGGGATTGAATGCTTATATAGATATTGAATGCTAGGGATTTAAATTGTTAGAAAATTGGGAGTGTTCTAAGCAAAGTATGAAATGCCCACAAGGTGTTTGATGTTTTGTCTGACTCAATGTCATACCCATAACCATATCCGAAACTGACTGTACTTGCATTTTAACCATCCCAATACCGTAAGACTACGGAGATATCATTAGTATAGGGGGGTTAATCTATATTGATGCTTATGTCAGGTCAAATTTCTATGGGACTAATATTTTGTGGGACTTACATATACATGATTGAAATTCCTCAAAATTTTAGCCTATATAGTTTTCTGTTACCCATGTACCGAATGTTGCAGTTGTTGGCCATAATATGCTTCCACATAGTGTGCTTCTTTGCAAATTGTACCATTTGAATAGTAACTACAACCGATTAGTACAATGTGTTGTGACACACCCCCAACCATGTATTCCACGTGCATATATCCTGAAGTTTGAGGGTAGTGTTCGGGGTCCGTGTATACATATTCACGTTATGCCCAATGCTAATCCATGTGAATGCGATTTCTTGCAGATTTTTCTCATGGCTTCAAGCGGCAACGTGGAGAAGGGTCGGGGACAGCTTCAGCCCAGCCCAAATTTGACAGTCGCCGGTTCGTGAGTGCTGCAGCCCAAGAACGCTATAATAGGATGGCTACGCGCTCACTAGTCCCTGAACACGGTTTAAGGCCTGATCCAGCCAAGGATGGGGATATGGCAGCCACGATTGCGGAAAGAAATTGGTTCATATTCACCACGCAACCAGACCCAGTAGTCATTGCAGTAGTAAAAGAGTTTTACGCAAATGTGTCCGAACACTTCCACTATGGGGTGTATGTGAGGGGGAAGACGGTTGAATTCAGTGAAGAAGATATCAACGGGTGCTACCAACTATCGTTAGAGGGACTCCATGATGAGTATGCTAGTCTTGTGAGTGATGAGCCAGACTATGAAAAGATAATTTGCGAGCTTTCTCAACCGGGCACCACATGGACATTACATGAACGTGGCAGCATGACCTTCCCACTTCCTAACCTCAGTTTATATGGGAAGGCATGGTATGCCTTTATATGCACCAAACTCATGCCATGCACACATGTGAGTTATGTCACCAAGGAAAGGGCTGTCCTGCTGTATTCCATCATTCGAGGTTTGAAGATAGATGTCGGTCATGTTATTCAGCAATCAATTTTGCGAGCTGCAAGAGGAGGAACCACAAGAGGTTTACCCCATCCATCTCTCATTTGCGTGTTATGTGCAAAATTCGGGGTCAAATGGAAATCGGATGAAATGATTCAAACTCCTATGCCGGTGTTGGACCATAAGCTAATCAGTAGGTATAGAGTATGGACTGGTGGGGAGAACCACCCTAGGGGATTGGGTTTTATAATTCCCCAAGTTGAAGCTCCATAAGCTTCCCAACCATCAACCCCACCCACATATGGTCCTTCCTCTACAGCTCACCGTGGCATTGTACCTGAATCTGTCCAGCGTGAGATTGACGGTTGGTTCTATAATCTCGAATCACAGAATGTCCGACTATCAGAACGTCAAGATGTCATCTACAAATATTTGGTCGACCAATTTGCTGCCCAGAATGCCAGGAGCGCCCAACTGTACCCGTGCGTTAATCTTAGCCAGTTCCCTACTGCTCCTGTTCTGCATGTGTTTCCCCCTTCCGATCTAGAGATGAGCGAGGATGATGATGCTCCACCCGAGGCATAAGCTCATTAGGGAAGTCCTTTGTTTTATTTTGTTTTATTTTTCGCATGAGGACATTGCTCTAGATAAGTTTGGGGGTAGTTAATTTTTATTTGTAGTTGTAGATTGTTAATAGTTTGTGGTTAATTTGTGTTTTTATTGTTGGTTAAGTGTTGCATTTAGGATTGCATGTTAATTCCAGCTGTTCGTTAGTTACGTATGTTTGGGGCCAATGATGAAATTAAAATTGCATGAACAAGTCTAATGTGGAATGTTAAGCTAGTAAGGTGATTTTCTTGACATGATTTACATCTTTATCTGTTTGACATTGATGTTATCAGGATAGCACATTTTGAAAAATGACCATGTTGGCTATGATAGTTTAAATGGATATATAATAGACTTCTAAAGGATGAGTGCTAGTGAAATAAAGGAACAATTTGAATAGCTAGGGAAGACTGAATTTAGACATAAACTCAAGTTTGGGGGAAAACTATTTGGAGTATATAAGCTTTCAAAAAAAAACCGTGGCATGCTTGTCTAGTTTTGTGGCCTTTGTTACTTGAGTAAGTAAGCCCGAGGGGATTGTCTCTACACCTAGCACCCTAAGGTCTTAATGGTTTGGGAGTCGTTGGTCGAAAGCTCGTTAAGGTAACACTGAAAAGCCTAAGGGAATAGGACAGTGCACAATCATGAGAAAAAATAAATAAATAAATAAAGTGAGAAAAGTGTAAAAAGCCCTCGTTAAGTAAAAAAAAGAAAAATAAGGAAAGCATAAGTATTCCATTTTGACCCCTGGATTTTGGTAAGTGTTTTATTTAAGGAGTTTCTGAATTGCACTGTACGATGCCTTCTAAGAAATCTATTATCTTTCATTATTTTGCTTTTCAATGGTCAGCATGGTTGTTGAACACACACTCACGATATCAGTTATAACAGATTTAGATTTATTGATTGTTGGGATATTATTGATCTGCCTTAATATGTGGTATTAGCATGTTTTTGTGGTTTTTCTGAAGCCTAATGGACATACGGTGTGTTATTTGATTGTTGGCATTAAGAACATATAGATAGTTTGCATTTGCGTGGTAGTTAGTTTTTGTGTTATTTTGTGTTTTGTTACTTGAGGACATGCAACGATTTAAGTTTGGGGGTATTTGATGATTGGGTAATATACCCATGAATCGGTTATACTTGGGCTTAAATTTGTGTATTCTCGGGTCTTTTAGAAGCATTTTTACTGCGTTTAGTTGTATTTTGCAGATTTGGGAGCTGTAGGGGCAATTCTGGGAGTTTCAAGCTGTTAAAGGGCATTTTGGTAATTTTCATCTTTACAACGCAGAGGCGCTCTAGTCAGTTCATTCCCCAGCGCCGGGGCGCTGGGTCGTGGTTGCTGTTGACCAGACGTTTGATTTGCATTAAAGAGGAGGTTATTTGATAAGTTGAGTTGAAAAAGGATTGTGGTTGGATGAGTGGAGTATATAAGGGATCAACCACAATTGGAGTTTTAGCAAGGGGGTTTACTTGAAGATTGAAGGATTGGCTCTAGAGTTTTTATTCTTCTCCATATTTTAATTGGTGTAATTCCTTAATGAGGGTTTTTAAAAGATTGTTGGTTTTAATTTCTGCAATGAACTAATTTCTTTAATTAAGATTTCAATTGAACCTTTCATGTCTATAAATTAGTTATTTAATTTATTCAAATTATTTTTGTCAAAAGGAATTGCTTATCTTGCCTTGTGTTTATTGATTAATTATTTGGCCAATAATTACCTCGTTACTCTAAAAGGAATTGAAAAAGGAAATCTAGGGTTAGAACTGGGCATGATAACATGTGACTTAGTTATTTGCATAGCGAATAATTAGGTTTGTGAATTGAATGGAAATATATGTTCACCGCATTTAACACATAAGGAATTGGAATTGAAGGAGTTTAATTCAATTGTTTTGCATAGGAATATAGCAAGATTAATCTGGATTAAATAGAAGTCAATTGATCTCTTGGAAAAGGACTTTTGGCATTTGAGAATTCATGCTAACAATTCAGTAGGCATAATAATTGGGATAATTGAATGATTGATTTATAGTTCATAATTGGGGATATTGAAGTCTTAATCTTTATTTATCTGAATTCATTCATTAAAATCTTAGTTTTATTTATTTGCTTTATTTTAGAACAATCTCTTTTTAATTGTTTAATTTAGTTTCCATATTTCAAAAAATCACACTTTATGGCTGTTTAAATAAAATTGGATTGGTCTAGTGCTAGTAGTTGGAATTTATTGATTAGAATTCTCTGTGGGATTGACACTCTATCTTATCGCTTTATTACTTGTTGACTGTGTATATTTGCACATATTCATTGATTGCGAAATCGATCAGCAATATTACACTATAAAAATCATTTACAAACTTCATTTATACAACTATTGAACTGTCATGCAGAATACGACCACAGTTAAACTGTGAGTTTTAATACAAATGTATGTAACTCTCATGGTGTCTCGACCACAACCTTACAATGGTACTTTACATAAAAGTACAGTCAATAACTGTTTTAGAAATTAAAATCTTTGAAAAATACTCAAGGAAACCTTCGTACATGGGAGGCCATGCGTCTAGGTTATGATAGATATCATATGTCCACATAATTATCCTTGGTTGACCCAATAGTCCCCAAAGAAAAACAAGAAGATTGTTATCATCTTCTTTCCAATGGTGAGTTTTCTCTTGACTTATAATTATCTCCATTGTCTCCAATTGAGAATCATATTTCAAACAAACTCCAAGATTATATAGGTAGTGCTCGTAGATATACTCAACAAGTGGATGTGCACAACCCTGTCTTATGATAACACGAGGTTGTATGTCATTAGATATCTTGTATGATAGTGGCAAAACACCCTTCCAAAGTTGGGTTCACCTCACCCTATTCGGTTCACCAAAATTAAATATCAAATGACGTATACAATACGACATACTTATCTAAAGTTCTCAATAAAATTATTTTCATACTATTTAGGGAGAACCTCAACAGCTATAGACCACCATTCTATTCTCCTGTTACCCCCGCTTGACCCAGCTACACTCTTATTACCTGAAAGGAATTGTGAAGCAAAAGGGTGAGCACAACTAGTCCAGTAAAGAATATCATGACTAACGATAATTTACATCATTAATAGCCTTCATCAGTAATAAATCAAAGATTTAGAACATATGGTAGATGATAAAACTTTTCAACCATAGTTTCAACGGAACGAGTAATCCATTAGAAGAGTCAAATAGACCATCAGATCTATTATCTTCTCCATGTTAAAAGTCCACCAATAATGTTTTATCCCTGTAACATCAATCAACAATTCCTGTCCACAATCATATGAATAACTCATAATCATAATTGTGATTCTAATTTCCTCTTCGCACCCAGGACGAAGATAATTTTCATCACCTATCTTCACCCGAAACATAAAAAATCATGGTTATACCAAATCAAAATTCCTTCTCATAATCATACTAATAAATTTATCTTTGCACTAAGACCAAATATATTCATTAACAATTCATCTTTGCACTACAGATCAAATACATACAACTGTATTTTAGAAGAGTCAAGTAGAGCATGATATCTACTATCTTTTACGAATTAAAAGTGTATAATCAATATTTTATTGCTGAGACTCAGCTTAATAAATAATCCACATCATCGAATCATCCCTGCACTACAGCCAAGGATATTCATGTAATCATCAATGGTCATGATTATACCGAATAATCCCTGGTTATAATCATACCAATAACTGTCCATCAATGTACTACGGGCCAATGAGGACTTTTACCACATCATCTATAACATTACGGGTCATGATTATACCAAATGATCCCTGGTCATAATCATACCAATAAACAGTTCATCTATGCATATAAGTCAAAGATACTCATCAATCAATAGTTCATCTTTGCACGTAAGCCAAAGATATACAACTGTAAAACCAATAATCAACAGTCCATCCTTGCACGTAAGCCAAAGATATACAACTGTAAAATCAATAATCAACAGTCCATCTTTGCACGTAAGCCAAAGATGACTTTCATCACAATATAAGCATGAGGATGATGACAATAATATAAGCATTAATCAAACGAAAACAAGGATAAATATTAAAGACTTTAAATTTATCTAAATATTATCAATCACTTAATAAACTCATATTCTAATATTATTAATATTATAATAATATTTTAATCACTTCTTAAACTTATAAAAAATTTATTTCATTCATTTACTATTTTTCATATGGCCAAAACTGCCGAATATTTAGACATTTATCATAAATTGTACTTTTGTCCAAAAATTCCAAAATTTATAGGGTATACTTCTGTTATATACATGTACTCCCAATAAAAATTTCACCAATTTTGTGGTTAACCACAAGGAGTTATAAAGGGTTTACTTTTAAAATAGTCTTTTCCCATAAAATTTATAACTCCTAATCTATACATCCAAAAATTACGATTTTTGGACACAATCTAGAAACTCAACAAATCATCATTTCAAATTTTTCCAGAATTTTTTAGGGTCAGAAAAATTACGAAACTGCAAATGAATTTTTGCCCGCCATGTGGTAATCCACGTAGACAGATCATTTCCACAATTTAATAAGGAATGAATACAAGGGATCATTCACCATGCATGCGGTAATTCACATAGACAGGTTATTCCAATAGAATAATAAAGAATAGAATAACAGAAGAATTCACCATGCATGCGATAGACCGCACAAACAGGTTATTCCCAACAGAATAATAAAGAACGGAACCAGGTCATGCGTAATTCGCACAGACAGGATATTCCAACAGAATAATAAAGAATGGAATAACAACAGAATTCACCAGGCATGCGATAGACTGCACATACAAGTTATTCCAACAGAATAATAAAGAATGGAACCAGGTCATGCGTAATCTGCACAGACATGATATTCTAACAGAATAATAAAGAATGGAATAACAACAGAATTCACCAGGCATACGATAGACCGCACAGACAGGTTATTCCAACAGAATAATAAAGAATAGAATAACAAAAGAATTTCACCATGTATGTGGTACTTCGCATAGACAGGTTATTCCAACATAATAATAAAGAATGGAATAACAACCCTTATGAGTATTGAAAGAAAATAACTCTCTTCATGAATACGAAAGAATAATACCCCTTACCTTTGAAAAAATTGGATACTAGAATATTGAGGTAGCAGACTTCTCTTCTTCTTTCTCTCTATAATTTCTCTCTATAATAATTGCTCTATATCTTTAGTGAATTGGTGAGAAATGAAGGAAGAATGAGCCTCTATTTATAGGAAAATATAGTTTCGATAATTGCATGTTTTGGGGCTCAAAATATTACAGTATAATATCTTCAACTTTTCTTTCATTTTTAATTTAGTCCTGCAAGTATTATCAAACTTGCACCACCTCCCCTAATAGTAAATAATGTGAATTAATAGTAAAATCATGTGACTCAATAGTTATAATCATGTGAAAATACGAATTACAGTATAGTACCTCCATCTATACCTCCATTTTTAACTTATTCATGCAAGTATTATCAATCTTGTACCACCTCCCCTAATAGTACATGAATGTGAATCAATAGTACATACATGTGAACAAATAGTTATAATCATATGAATTAATAGTAATTAATTGCTCATTTATTCGATTAATTATTCGATTGGTCAATATAACCTCCAGACATCAATTATTATCGAAATAAATGTCGATTTCCACTAACACTAACAATCCCAACACAATGGAAATATTTTTCTCAAAAATTTCATTTTTGAAATTTTAAAGTTTGACTTTTTCCTAAAAAGTCAACTATTGACTTTTTTGACCAAAAAGTCAACCCCGACAAATTTTGTGTTTATAGTCTATTTCTACTAATTTCATCGTTCTGGACTCAAATATCACGTCCGCGTCTCCAAATTCAACTCCGAACTCAAATTCGATTTTTTTTATAACATTCATCATTAATATTATAACTCACAATATTTAACAACCAGGTTGTTCTCAGGAAAGAGGGGGCTTTCCGATAAGGATTTCTCCTTTTTTGGCGCGCAATTAGGTGACCAAACCTCTCCTTGACAGAACTTTTAGACATTGTCAATATTGTAAATAATAATATGAATAACTTTGTGGTCTCAATTATTGATTCAATAATATATAAAATATTATGCAGATTATACTGTGACAATAACTGAATCAATAATATGAGAGATATGATGCAGCAATTACTGTAAAAATAATTGAGTATAACTGAGTGACTTCTCACGTAAGCATCAATAATCAATACCGTGTGCTATTATGCAATCACGCATATTACTGTACTTTTACTACCTAGTAGTTCAACAGTTTTAACGGTAACACTTTCGCTGTTATTTTTATAAAAAGATAATTATGTCGTTTCCTTACTACGATAATACTTCCGTTGTGGGGTCCACCAATGATTGTGCCGCCCTACGGATATTTCCCGATAAAAAGAATATTCCCCGACCAAACGAATATTTTATAACAACTTGCATACTTTGAAAATTTTTCACATATCACCCTTAACTTTAACCTTTTATCAATTTAACCATTTACTAAATAGAATAATTATAAGAAAATTGAATACTTTCATTTCATAAAATTCGGGGTCTCACAATCTCAATTATTGATTTAATAATATAAAATATTGACAATAATTGAATCAAATAACGTGAGATACTATGCATCAATTATTGTAGCAATAATCGAATAAAACTAAGTGACTTCTCACGTAAGCATCAATAATTAATACCGTGTTCTACTATGCAACCACGCGTATTACTGTACTTTTATTACCGAGTATTTCAACAGTTAACGGTAAAACTTTCGCTTTTATTTCTATAAAAAGATATTTCTGTCGTTTTCTAACTCCGACAATAATTTCGTTGTGGGGTCCAACAATGATTGTGCCGTCATACGAATATTCCCTGTTAAAACGAATATTCCCCGACTAATCGAATATTTTATAACAACTTGCTTATTTTGCAAAATTTGTAAATATTACCCACAACTATATCATTATAACAAATCAACACCATAATATCCAAAAATTTATTTTAATAAAAATTAATTCTTATTCATGAAAGTTTGGGTCTTACAAAAACCTATAGCATCCATCCACATCAAAAGACAAACCTAATGATGCCAAGACTATAAGATAGAAAGACTATCTGTCAAACCACATAAGACTAGGAAACCTATATGATGTTAGAAGTCATTTGATGTTAGTATGATTTATGAACCATATATTTTCCTCATAATTTTGATGACAACAAATTTCACATTTCTCCATGTCCTAATAAGAGAAAAGCTCAATGATCACGGCCTTTGCACGTGACAAATATGTTCACGTGTATCATTTGATTGTCCGAATAGAGTCGGTCCAAATTTTTTGGAGCCTCGAGTCAAATCTTAAATTGAGCCTATTTTTTAACCATTTGATATTAAATTAAATTAATATCTATAATTTTTTTAAAATTAGAATTTTATTTTTCTTACTATTTTAGATGCAAAATTATTAATCAAACTTGTATGATAGTACTTGTAGCTACTGATTTGCTTGAAAAAAAATTAAACTTTTTTAATGAGCTCTAAAATATATATGAATTATTAAAATTTGGGGGACTTCTCAAATTTGTTGCCTCAAGCCATTGTTTAAATGGCTTAACTATTAGATCGGCCCTATGTCCAAGTTAGAGATCCACAATGAAGAATTTGTGCCCCCACACCTGATTAAACAAATTCTTTTTCTCTCCTCAAAATAATTAACAAATTACAAATTTCACACATATTAAAAAAATAAAAATAGAAGAAAGGGAGTAAATAAAATTTCAAATTTCTTCTTAGTCATCTCACAAGACATAGTTTTAAAATTCGGACCGGACCACCGACGATCCGAGTTTTTGGTCAAAACCCAATAGAATCAATTGACTGCCGGTCAAACCGGTGGTTCAATGGGTAAAACTAGTTAAGTTGATCCAGTGAACCATTATTAAATAATTTTTTTAATATTTTTTTGTATTAATTTTTTTAATGTAATTAACTATTTTTAGTAATATTGTAACTCAAATTTATTATGTTTTAGTTCATAAAAAATCTTTTAAATTTTTATTAAATACTAATAATATATATTTTTATATATTAATGACGTCACTGGTCAATAACGATTAGACCACTGGTTGAACTAATGATTCATTCGATATTTTTTTCAGTTTGATAATTGATTCGGGTCTAAAAATCTTGTCACAAGATTCATAAAATAAGGAATAATTTTTTTTATACTAATGAACTTTACTAAATACTACCTCCATTCCATAATAACTGTCTTTTTAGAAGAAAAAATGTGTTTTAATTTATTTGTCGTTTACAACTTTCTAGGAGAATAAATTATTTATTTTCCTATATCACCTCTAACTTCTCTCATTGTTCTAAGAAATTTTCTCTTTTGTATTGATAGTTTTTAACTTCACATAAGGGATAGTGATGAAATTTCATATAAATTTTAATTCTTAAATAATAATATTAAATGACTTTCTTAATTCATGTGTATGAAGTTAAAAAGACTAATTATAGAATGGAGGTAGTAAAATAATTATCTTTTTAGTTTATATAATTTATTTGATCTTTTTGGACAAAAATAATTATACTGAGGGAGTATTGATTTCCCCAAACGGTGAGTCAGACTCGGATATAAAACAAAACGAGTTACAAAAACACAGTGCCTAGAGGAGAGATACAAAGTCGAGCTAGGGTTTTGTTTGCCCCTGAAACGCCATTAGAGGTAAATCCTTCTCTCTCTCTCTTTCTCTCTTTCTCTCTTTCTCTCTTTCTCTCTTTCTCTCTTTCTCTCTATACAAACACTTAACTGACTTTAATTGCAGAAGATATGGCGGATGGCTACTGGAGTAGACAGCACCAAATGCACCCATCCGCTGGATTGCTCAAGCGGCCTCGCCCTGAATATGGTAATTACATGCTGAAATTCACATATATAAACGTATAAGTGTATATATAATAGGTTAGTATCAGAGTTAGGAGGAATGGTTGCAATTTAGGGACAGCCAAATTCTACTTTTTAAATTTTCTTAGTATTTGTTGATTGCATATTCGTGAATGTCTGTTTCATTAGAAAGAAACAATAGAGCAGTGCTCACATTGTTTTAAACTAGTTTATGAGAAAATATGGGTAATTTCTATTTGCTAAATTTATGAGCCATGCATTTATCAAAATCATTGCTGCTGCTTAGATTATCTGATACTGCTACTGTTTGTTGGTTATTTGTTTTAATTTATTTGAATTGCGTACTCTTATAATTCTACCATATTTTTTAACCATGGTGTACACTAGAATTCCTAATATATAGTCCTATACTCCTATTAAAAAATTTAAATTCATGGGTTGGAATCTGAGTGAAACTCCTGAAGTTTTCCTTATTCACATATTAGTATTTTGATCAAGAGAGATTGTTATTATGTATTTTTATTTTCTATAAAAACTTATATGCATATTACTTGCATCTGGTCAGTTAATCCTATGGGATTCTTGTGTTTTGTTTGCGTGACAAGAGTACATTTTTTTCAGTATGATGCAAGTGTCTACAGCTATGTAATATCCCAAACAAAAATAACTCCTTCCATTTCAAAATTTGGGTCTCATTTGCAAATATTTAGGTTGTATTTTTGGTCCAAGTTTGACCCTAAAGTAATAAATTGTCACTAAAGTAGTGGCGGCATGATAATGAAATTATGACGACAAATTTGAGTACATCGAGTAATTTTATATACTATCAATAAACAAGAACGTTTTTTTGGGATAAAAATAATTTGCAAATGAAACTTTTTTTTTTTGAAATAGTAGGAGTAATACTTTGTTTTGATTATTTTATATGTAAAAACATAAGTGGACTGACAAATGAATTTACCTGTTTATGCTACGAAGAGACTAGTCATACAGATAATTATATGGTCAAAGACACCTCAGGTAGAACAAACATATTTTAAAATTGCATCAAATGCAGGATAAAGAAGAGTAATCATCTAGTAATGTATCATTATGCAATTGATGAAAAGAGAATGAATTCTCTCACCACCTGTTTTCTTCATTTTCCCTTTGCTAGCAGAAACTAGTAAGATAGGGAATTTTCTTATTCTGATCATTTGTTTGTTGGTGGTGGTGCAGAGGAGGGTTCACCAACTCTCACTTTGTTTACGCTTTAGTTCTAATAATTATCTAATCCAAAGAATGAGGAGAGAGATAGAGTGTTACAGTTTAAGTATCTCAAAATCCTGAACTCCAACCAAAGTGAATTTCTTTCTCACACCAAATTTCAGATCCTCACTCAATTCCCACCTTTACTCCTTTACTATTCTCTCACCACCTGTTTTCTTCATTTTCCATTCTCTAGCTGACTCTGAGTGAGAGAGGAAATTCCAGCCGTGGATGATCTTGGAGGTATCGCCAAGAGAGAAACAGAGTATAATGAAGGAGAAGCGATACGGGTGAGATTTTAGAAAAGAAAGGAGCTATTTTTGTCCCAAAATATTTAAATATTGGTGTGACTGAACTAAGTCTCCATTTTGACTTATTGGGTTCAGATGTTTTGGGCGTATTAAGACTTAATTGTTATACCAAAACAAACAGTATCGGGCTATTCAGACCGATTAAGTGCAAAAAAAAGGGCTCGTAGTCCATTTGTGGATGAGATCAAGATTTCAACAATACTATCGTATACAGTAGTACAAGTTTTAACCAAATCCCATAGAAGATATAGTGTAGTGCCATATAGTTGTATTGGGTCGATATGTGAAGGCTGTTCTCTTAGAAACTAACAACAATAAATATGAATATTTTTCTCTATAGCCTTAATATGAAAGAAATAGAGGTTTCTGCATTAGATTTCATTCTTGATTTCATAAATTAAGAAAATTGCTATGCACTTTCTGAAGTCCTTGTTTATGGTTAGTTTTACACTATTTGTTGCCTTTTAAGTTGTGTATTTATATAGTCAAAGCCTCTTCAGACTACACTCTCACTGAGTATTGATGATTTGTTGAATACCTTATTGTCTTCAAGCTACTTGTTTAATCGCTTTATTTTGTATAAACCTTCTCCTTGCTTATTGATCTCCAATATCAAATTATTCCATATGATCCACCAATGAGATCTCTTTCATACGCTTATTCTTTTCAAAATTTATCTGTTTTCTTTGCGTGTAATATTTCCTATATAATAAAATTTAAATTTAACTCCAATTCTTGTACTCGGTGTGAGCAAATTATTTCGACCCTATGTGGTATTCCTTAGCAATTTGGAGGAGCTTATTTTCTGATTTAATAGTTCCTTGTGTAGTTTTTTTTATATATATATATATTTTCTGAAAATTATTCTTGTTGTCTTGTTTGATGCATACTAGAAAGGTTTTTTTGCTATGCTTATGTGTACCATTCAGTGTTAAATGATCATTATTTGGTACCTCGAGGACTTTTTGTAGAAGAAATCCCATATTGAACTTTGTAGAAAGATGCAAGTGTTGGTGTTTATGATGCAAGACAGACCTTTATGTGGAAGTAAATTGTACTACAATCAAGGTATGGTGGGATAAGGGTTTAGAATTAAGGTTTTAATGCTTTGATGTGGTTTTAGGATCAAAGCTTAGGATTTATTGCTTCCAGAGCAGACTGACCACCTGATGTTTTGATATATGAACAGTACTGGCCTACTGGGTATGTTGGTGTAATTTAAGGTTGCTAGAGTTGAGGGTTGAAAAAAGGACAATTAAAACTGCCAATGGACATAATGACCTAAACTAAGATAAACTGAAGACTAGTAATCTAAACATTATATTATTCAAGGCCCCAATTACGCTCTGCATTTGAAACAAACCAATATGTTTAAATTTCGGCATCTTTGAATTTATGTTTCCTTGAACCTTTCATGGAATGCATCAGCTTGTCTTCTTTTTACCTATCCATGAATGAGGAAAGCTTTTCTTTGTAAGCTAGTCTTGTGTTGTTTGTTAGTTATGATTTGTAATGGAACTTAACAACATCCTACTTCAAGTAGTTGATATTAGTTGTTGCTTGATTGGTGACCAATTACCGGTCTCCTTTTGCGCTATCAAGTCTCTCTCTCTCTCTTTGATTTATCTGGTAATCCCTGATCTTCATAGGAAGCTCTTTCAACTCCACCATGAACCCTTCAGTTGTCCCTTTTTTTCAGACATATAAGCTCTAGAAGTTAATTTCTCAAACAAAACAATTTCATTAGAGGCATGTTATGTAAACAAAATACAATGAATCAACGATATTAGCTTGTTGCTTTGGATGAAATTTCAACATGTAGTATCCAGTCCTACTTGGATGAATGCATTATATTTCTAATCACCTAAAATTATTGTAAGATGGATTTCAATATGTTTCTTAATAACTGCAGATCTTTCACCTTCTGGATTACCTCCAGCTCATGACATGCGCAACTACTTAGCACGTGATGATGATCGGCTTGGGCCTCAGGTTGTAAAGGACACAAAATCGATTGGATCAGAATATGATCGCTATCTCCAAAATGCGGTATCTTGGCCTTCTGTGCTTGCTTTACTCTTAGGCATGAACTGTGTGCTAATACATTCTTCTTGTAATGTAGCAATTTTCTCCTTTTCCTGGTGGAGAAGGAAGTATGTACAGCGAGGTTGGGCTAGGAAGGCCTGCTGGTGGTAGAATGCCTGCTGGTGGTGGAAGGGCTGCATATTCTTTAGCTGACCCTTCAATGGCTCGTCCCGGGGATGTTCGTCGGGAGCTGGGACCAGATGTTAAACACCCAATAGATGCAATGACGAGGCCTGGTAGTGAAATACTACCTCTCCCTCCAGATGCTTCCAATACTTTATACATTGAGGGACTTCCTCCCAACAGCACAAGGAGAGAAGTAGCTCGTATCCTTTAATATTTTTTTATTGAAAAATTATTAGCCACATCTGTTTTTGAAGTTCAGTCTTTTGCGTTATGATGACGGATGGTTTTCTTGTCTATGATCCTTTACCTCGTCTCTAGATATTTTCCGTCCATTTGTAGGATATAAAGAAGTAAGACTCGTGACCAAGGAATCGAAACATGTAAGTCTCTTGTGATTTTCTACTTAACCCTTGATAGTCCGGCTTGATTTTGTTTGTTTGTTTGTCATAAGTTATTGGCAATGGCATGTATTATAGCAAGGGTATACTGTACTAAGGTTTTGTACCCCTATTTTGCAGCGCGGTGGAGATCCTCTTATCCTTTGTTTTGTGGATTTTGCGAGTCCAGCCTGTGCAGCTACTGCTATGAGTGCTATACAAGGTACATTTCGCTTGTGTTTGGGGACCCTTTTATGCTTCTCTCTTCAATATAACATCCTTTGTACCTTATATTTACATGAATGTTGCTACATATGATGACAAATTTATGTCCTTACTAAATACTAATATATATGGATACATGAGAATAGAAGGGTGTAAAGAAGGGACCCACGTATTACTGTTATATTTTATTGCTTACAGTTCCACATTAGTCGCAATCCACATTTGACATAAAATTAGTCGACATAGTACTCATTTTCCTATTTACATTCACTGATATGCTTTGTTATTAGCTATGGGCAAGAAAGGCAAAAATTTAAAGCATTAGTAGTTTTCCAACTGCATGATAGGCTGATAGCAATCACCTTTTTGCTTGTAGGTGAAAAGAATGTAACAATATAAGCTGAATATTGCTGAAGATCTTAACTATATTTTTTATAAAGATCGTAACTTTATTAATGAAATGTGCAGGTTATAAGATGGACGAACACGATCATGATTCTGCCTACTTGAGGCTGCAGTTCTCGAAGCATCCTGGTCCAAGGTCTGGCTCTGGACATCGCGGGAGGCGATAAACCCAGTTTTCGTGTTTTTGTATGAAGTATTTTGCATGTAAAATGCAGTCTGAGATTAACTCAACCCTCTGGCACATACTAAATTTGAAGTAATGAGGATGCACACAGTTGAGTGTTTGAATGTGGAGGGGGAGATGGAACTTAAATTATTTACTTTTGTAAGGCAACCAAACAAAATAGAATCTTCTAGATGAGCTATCCTTTGGTATTTCAGCAACTAGAATATCTGTTGTATGATTATTGACAGGACTGATTTCTCTGTTCTCTAATTTTGTAGTCTCATTTGCTAAAATAAGGAGTTGCCTTTTTATTGATAATAGTATAGATAGTTGTATAAAATGAAACTGTACTCGAGTTTAACAAATACTTCACTATCACAGTAACCCTAATAAAATAAACATTTACTCCCTTCGTTTTAAAATTAAAGTTGTATTTTAATTTTTTAGAGTCTATTTATAAAATCTTAAAAATTATTCAAATTTTAAAAATAACAAAATAATAATTAATAGTATTTTATAGTTATTTTACAATGGTTATATTTATTTGTATTAAAATTAAATAATTTTATATTGATTTTGATTTTTAAGATTTTACGAATTGTCTTTAAAATTTTAAAATATGATAATAGTATAGATAGTTGTATAAAATGAAACTGTACTCGAGTTTAACAAATACTTCACTATCACAGTAACCCTAATAAAATAAACATTTACTCCCTTCGTTTTAAAATTAAAGTTGTATTTTAATTTTTTAGAGTCTATTTATAAAATCTTAAAAATTATTCAAATTTTAAAAATAACAAAATAATAATTAATAGTATTTTATAGTTATTTTACAATGGTTATATTTATTTGTATTAAAATTAAATAATTTTATATTGATTTTGATTTTTAAGATTTTACGAATTGTCTTTAAAATTTTAAAATATATCTTTAATTTTGAAAAGGAGGGAGTATTATATTTATTACATTAAGGAATAAATATAAAGATAAATGTATCCTTAATAGTATTTAAAAAGTTTGAAAATGGGATTTTATATCACATTGAATTTGTGGATAATGCAAGTGGCGGAAATATCAGCCAGTCACGGCCATGATTTTGGGCCAGGGGTCAATCAAATTTTAGACTAAAATTTAAATTATAGCTTTGATAAATATGTATATTTTATTTTAGGATAATGATATATGAACATCCTAATTATTAGTTGTACACCTAAATATAATTAAGTGACTGATATGTTCTTCATAAATGAAACCCAATTTACCATGTTCTAATTTTCCCCTATTACACATTATAATTATAAAATAAAAATTTAAACAAATGCATAATATGCTTAGACAATATATAATGTCTATAAAAAAAGAAGACAAACTTAACCTCATGATTTTCTTTTTGGGAAATATAAGATATTAATGCATGTAATAAAAATAATTAGCCAAAAAAAAAAAGTCATCCTATTTCTCGATAATAGTATCAAACATTATTATTCATCTGACACCAATTATTTAAGTAAATTATTTAATATCAAATAATTAATTTATCTAGTATTGTTATTGTAAAATAGGATGATTGGTCTAATTTTTTTAATATTAAATTTATATTTCTAGGGAAGCAAATATGAGGTTTTATTTGTCTTTTTTATCTTATTTTTATAAGATATATAAAGTGTTTAATTACATTTTATATAATTGTCGTATTTGTTAAAAAAGTCCTGCTATACATTGAAAAAGTTTCTAACCTAATTATAATTGCGACGTATGTGCATACGTGTGAAGGGTATAAATTAAGAATATTCTCATTTTAATTTATTTTAACTTATCGCATATAATTCTACATTAATCGTAATCTAATTTAGTCAAATATTTATAAACATGTATATTATTTTCCTAGTATAAGCAAACATTTATTTGGCATAAGGAAGAATTAGCTAGCAGTACTAGAACTTGGGGGAAATTAATTTCATTAGTTATTATAGAAAATGACTTGGTATTGCACATTGTTTTTCCAAATTTGACCATGTCATTTAAACTAGTAAATTAATACTCCCTCTGTCTTCTTGAAGAACATGATTTAAGGATAAATTTCACATAAATTAAAATAATAAAATAAAAGAAGATAGTATAAATTTAATTTTCATTTAACCCTTGCATTAGCATGTGTGTTAATTATTTTAATTAATTATAAGGTTTGTGGGGGAGAGAGTTAATTAATTTGAACCATTCATTTGTATTGTGATTGATTGATTTTTTTTTTTTTTTATGTATTTGATTTCAATCATTGACCTAGCTAGGCACCTAGCATGATATCTTTCTCCACAGTCCATATATAGATTAAAAAAATGACTTCGTTAGTTTTTCCAAGATTATAATAGAGATGATCAGTTCTACTTCAATTGAAGTAGTAAATTAAGGGTATTTTTTCAACTAATTATAATTTACCTGTTTTTTGATTGATTAGAATTTAATTACATACACATGTATTTTATTATTATTATTATTTTTAAAATCTCATTTTTCGGAAAGTATAATACAATTAAATAAGTCTACTATCATACAAAATCGCTCACATACACTCTCGCATGCATAGTTTGATGGCCCACGCGACTTGCTTTACACGTGGACCATCAAAATGTTCATGTGAACGTATTTGAGCGGTATGTGATTGGTTTTATGCGATAATAGACTTACTGAATACAATTTCATGATCAAGTACGTCATTTACTATTATAATATCAAAAATCAATCAAACCTCGTTAGAAGAGTTAAGAAATAAACATCAAATCTAAAACTTAAAACTCACAATACTTCAGTCTTAATCACTAAGCTAAAACCTCATCGACTACATTCATATATTTAATTAAATGAGTATGAGATTCCCATAAGAAATTCTGATTTGCCAATATTTTTTTTCAAAAAGAAAAAAAGAAATTCTGATTTGCCAATTTTTTTTTTCAAAAAGAAGTTTAATATACATCAATGTTAATATAAAATGACATAATGTCTCAAATTATCATTATAGTTTTTTTATGATACCATCACTATTATTTATTTTCTTTTATTTTCCGAAGTTCACACTATGATGAGAAATTACACACACACACACACACACATATATATATATAGGGTCTCCATCCACAGCAACCGGTTGTTGGGGAGCAACCCATTTTGGTCAGCCGCTATAAGCTCTATCGGTCTTGGACAATTTTTTTTTATAAGCCGGTAGAGCTTGTAGCGGCTGGCCAAAATGGGTTGCTCCCCAACAACCGATTGCTGTGGATGTAGACCTTATATATAATTTTATAATCAATATCAATTATTAAGAATTACAATAGTTACTAAGCTCACATAAGAAGAAATATAAGTCTGACGTAGAAAAGAAATGAAGCATTATTATTTTCGTTGAGAATTGAACCTGAAATATAAAAATTCCAAGTCTCATCGCTACTAAATTGAATATTCAATAAATCTAAAGTGAAACTTGAAACAGAGTGAAATAAATATAGAAATTGGAAGCAACCAAAGAAGACAGAGATGATCAAGGAAAAACAAGGATATACTGAAACTGAGTTTTATTTCTCAATGAAGAACTGCTTAAAAACTAAAGACTACAAAGGTTATAAATACTAAAAGTTTTCCTAAATAGTCTCAACCAACCCTAACGTTCCTATGAGATTATTTGCCTAAATAAAAGGAAGACTTAAAACAAACTAGACTTGTTCAACAGAGACTAATTCAGCTGCTTAACAATGGTAAGTTTTACTAATTTACAACACTCCCCCTTACTGCAAACTTACTGTCAACAATACCAAGAATTACAATAGTTACTAAGCTCACATAAGAAGAAATATAAGTCTGACGTAGAAAAGAAATGAAGCATTATTTTTTTCGTTGAGAATTGAACCTGAAATATAAAAATTCCAAGTCTCATCGCTACTAAATTGAATATTCAATAAATCTAAAGTGAAACTTGAAACAGAGAGATATATATTTTAAAATAATAAATTTTACAAATGAGATTTTCTTGATGGGACATTAATCTACTTTGATGGGGAAATGGAAGAAATGTCTGTTCAGGATATTAACTTATTTTATTAGGTTTGGTTAAATAATAATTCTAATTTGTTAAATATTACAGGTGGTTGGACTTGGACCCAAGAAGAAGAATATACGTAGCATTAAACCACCTTATGATTATTATTAGACATAAGCACGCAAATTTTGGAAGCAAGAAAAACGAGGCAATCAAGTTATATTTGTTTGAAAATATTACTCCCTCCATCCCATCCATTTTATAGAAGTTCTACAAATTTTCACGTAAATTAAAAATAAATATAATTTTATTATTTTACTCTTAATTAATATATCATCCCATTAATGTTTCTAATTCTCATTGCCAATTAATTTTAATTAAACAGCATTGCAAGCCTTCATCTTCTCTCTCTCCCATTCACCGACTAAAAACCAAATTCCGTAATATCTCCATTGTAAGCCTTCATCTTCTCTCTCCCTCTCTCTCTCTCTCCAGAATTAAGATCTACTCCATTGAAGATCATCGGCCGGATCACCCTTCACCCGTCGGATCTGAGATAATGACCGGGAAGATCATCGGCCGGATCTACCTCTGACCGGGAAGATCATTTAGCTCCATTGAAGATCATCGGCCGGATCTACCTTTGAGTGATGAGTGACTCAGTTGCGATTTGGTCGGATTTGACCGTTCAGATCTTCTCTCTCGCTCTGAGTGATGATTTCTTCATGGGTTTGGAGGAAATTACAAGTCCGATCGCCGGTGCCGGAGATGGATTCTCAGATCATTCCCATTAAAGTGAATCCTGTAGAGGAAAAAAGAGTTTATTCCTTGTTTTTTTTTATATCATCCTAACAGGAACTGTTCTCAATATGCATTAATAATGGTAGAGAAGTAAGGGTAGAGAAGGAAAATAAATGGCAAAATATTCTTGGGATTGTAGAGCGTCAAATATTTTGGAAAAAACCCCCCCTCCTAAAACGTCTATTAAAATGGGATGGAGAGAGTATAATTTTGGAATTATAATTTATTTTAAAATTTTAATCTTGAAATTATAATTATAATAATTATTAAGTTATTTTATAATTCTGAGATTAATAGTTCCAATTCTAAATTTAAAAACAAATAAAACACTTGAAATTAATAGTCTTATCCCAAGTATAATCCTTAAAAACAAACATAGTCTTATGGTCTAAAAATAACGCGGCATTTTCCATGGATTTCCCCATCTTTCACTCTTTCACTCTCTCACACAAACACTCACTCACTTACTCACTCATATTTTAAATTTTTTCCAAGTAATTATGTGAAATATATATATATATATATATATATATATATATATATATATTGCATTTTAACATTTTTTTTATCAATAATATTTTAATACATAAGCTACTACAATGTTGATAAAAATATATCAATAAGGGCAGAAAATATTCGCAACACATAGCAAAACTCTATCAAAAAATATTAAGAATATAACAATCTGGGTCAAATCTCGTATATACCACTACAAGAAAAAAAGATATTTCTCATGTAATATTCGGTCAGAAATAAGTCTATTATGTCGAAATTAGCCTATTTTCGACGGAATATTATGTTGAAAATTTAGTTGGATATAACCTCATCGGAAATAATTCTGTTGAAAAATCCGTCGAAATTAACAGAATTTTTGGCAGAAAAAAACTAATTCTGACAGAATATATTTTAGACAGAATATTCTGTCAAAAATATCTTGCCACATGTCAGCTTATTTCCGCAGAAAATTCTGCCGAAAATAACTTATTCCGTCGAGAAAAGTATTTTTTTAATAATATTTTTTTTAAAATTTTTAAACCACAATTTGCACATGTACCTGTTTTCAGGCAATTATTATAATATACTAAAACTCAATGCACTTAATTTCTTAATAATATATTTTCGAGTCATTTTAACTCATTAAGATTCACCAAAAGAACATGAATGAAAAATAATTGTGATGGCACTTTACCATATATATATATATATATATATATATATATATATATATATATATATATATATATAGAAAGGATTAAGAGTAGAATTCTTAAGTAGTAGAATGCCTTAAATAATAGAACTTTATCAAAACTACGTATTTTTGATAAGACGCGGTGACATTTTTGTAAATACCATGCCACCGCGTATTTACAAAAATGCCACCGCGTCTTATCAAAACTACGTCGTTTTGATAAAGTTCTATTATTTAAGGCATTCTACTACTTAAGAGGTCTACTCTTGATCCTGTCTGTATATATATATATATATATATATATATATATATATATATATATTGCATTTCAACATTTTTTTATCAATAATATTTTAATACATAGGCTACTACAATGTTGATAAAAATATATCAATAAGGGCAAAAAATATTCGCAACACATAACAAAACTCAATTAGAAAATATTAAGAATATAACAATTTGGGTCAAATTTTGTATATACCATTACAAGGAAAAAAGATATCTCTGACGTAATATTCCGTCGAAAATAGGCCTATTATGTCAGAATTAGCCTATTTTGACAGAATATTCTGTTGAAAATTCAGTCGGATATAACTTCATCGGAAATAATTCTGTTGAAAAATCCGTCGAAATTAATGGAATATCAGACAGAAAAAAATTAATTCTGACGAAATATATTTAGACAGAATATTCCGTCAGAAATATCCTGCCACATGTCAACTTATTTCCACCGAAAATTCTGCCGAAAATAACTTATTCCGTTGAGAGAAGTATTTTTTTAATAATATTTTTTTGTTTTTACTATTTTTAGATTTTTAAACCACAATTTATATTTGTACCTGTTCAGGAAATTATAACATACTAAAACTCAATGCACTTAATTTCTTAATAATATATTTTCGAGTCATTTTAACTCATTACGATTTACCAAAAGATCATGAATGAAAAATATTTGTGATGGCACTATATATATATATATATATATATATATATATATATATATCATACTATATCATATGTTAGCTAGGATGCGAAACTAGAGTATTACAATTAATGAATTCACTTTCCATTGATTTCTTTCACTCCCTCTATGTATATATATACATACGTTTGTAGTCCCTCTGTCTATAATTATTTGACGTTTTAAATTTTTTTTATTTTTTTCTAATTATTTGACGTTTGTTTAAATCTAGGAGAATTAATGACAATTTTTTTTAAAATTACTCCTCATTATACTCCCTCTCTCTTATCTCAATAAAACTCTCCTTATCCAAACAAAAGATTTAAGGGTATTATAGACAATTGAGTACCATATTTAATGCTTTCCAATCATTTTTATAAGACCCCAACTTTTATGAATAAAGATTAATTTCTCTCGAAATATAATTTTGAATATTATGGTGTGTATATAATATAATGTTATAGTTGTGGGTAATATTTATAAATTTTTCAAAATAAGCAAATGGTTATATAATATTCGATTGGTCGAGGAATATTCGTTTTAACAGGGAATAGTCGTACGACGACACAATCATTGGTAGACCCCACAACGGAAGTATTGTCGTAATAAAAAAAACGACATAATAATCTTTTTATAAAAATAACGGCGGAAGTGTTACCGTTAAAACTGTTGAACTACCCGGTAATAAAAGTACAGTAATACGTGTGATTGCATAGTAGCACACGGTATTGGTTATTGATGCTTACATGAGAAGTCACTCAGTTATACTCAATTATTGCTACAGTAATTGCTGCATCATATCTCTCATATTATTGATTCGATTATTGTCACAGTATCATCTGCATTATATGATATATTATTAAATCAATAATTGAGATGACAAAGTTATTCATATTATTAAATTATAATATTTACAATGTCTAGAAGTTCTGTCAAGGAGAGGTTTGGTCATCTAATTGCGCGCCAATAAGGAGAAATCCTTATCGGAAAGCCCCCTCTTTCTTGGGAACGACCTGGTTGTTAAATATTGTGAGTTATAATATTAATGATGAATAAGTTCGTGTTGATTAAAGATGAAATTGATAGTTTCATTGTGTTGGAATTATTAGTGTTAGTGGAAATCGACATTTATTTCGATATTAATTGATGTCTGGAAGTTATACTGACAAGTCGGGTAATTAACTGAATAAATGAGCAATTAATTGCTATTAATTTATATGATTATAACTATTTGTTCATATATGTGTATTATTGATTCACATTCTTGTACTATTAGGGGAGTTGGTGCAAGATTGATAATATTTGCATGACTAAGTTAAAATGGAGGTATAGATGGAGGTACTATACTGTAATTCGTATTTTCACATGATTATAACTATTGATTCACATGATTGAACTATTTATTCACATTATTTACTATTAGGGGAGGTGGTGCAAGTTTGATAATACTTGCAAGACTAAATTAAGAATGAAAGAAAAGTTGAAGGTATTGTACTGTAATATTTCGAGCCCCAAAACGTGCAATTATCAAAATTATATTTTTCTATAAATAGAAGCTCATTCTTCCTTCATTTCTCACCAATTCACTAAAGCTATAGAGCAATTATTATAGAGACAAATTATAGAGAGAAAGAAGAAGAGAAGTCTGCTACCTCTCTACTCCAGTATCCAGTTTCTTTCTAAGGTAAAGGGTATTATTTCTTTCGTATTCATGAAGAGATCTTCTATTATTCCATTCTTTATTATTCTGTTGGAATATCCTGTCTGTGCGGATTACGCTAGACCTGGTTCCATTCTTTATTATTCTGTTAAAATATCTTGTCTGTGCGGATTACGCTAGACCTGGTTCCATACTTTATTATTCTGTTGGAATAACCTGTCTGTGCGGTCTATCGCATGCATAGTGAATTCTTTGTTATTCCATTCTTTATTATTTTGTTGGAATATCCTGTCTGTGCGGATTACGTTAGACGTGGTTTCATTCTTTATTATTATGTTGGAATAACCTGTCTGTGCGGTCTATCGCATGCATGGTGAATTCTTCTGTTATTCCATTCTTTATTATTCTTTTGGAATATCTTGTTTATGCGAATTACGCATGACTTGGTTACATTCTTTATTATTATGTTGGAATAACATGTCTATGTGGATTATTACATGCATGGTGAATGATCCTTCGTATTCATTCCTTATTAAATTATGGAAATGATCTGTCTACGTGGATTACTGCATGGCAGGTGAAAATTTATTTACAGTTTCATATATTCTATGATACTCATTTGGTTAAAGTTTTGGCTTCTACACTCCATGAAATTAGTAGAATATCCTGGATATTTGCGCTTTATCTGGTATCTTTTCATGAAAATAGTCTTTTGAGCATTCTTGAATTTTACTCCACAAAGCAGTATCATGTTGTCATTTTAGACTTAATTGATTTCAAGATAAATTAACTTATAAATCATTAAAATTTATACTTGAACTTGTTTTATTGAATTATTATGTCATTGTCATCATCCTCATGCTTATATTGTGATGAAAGTCATCTTTGGCTTACGTGCATAGATGGACTTGGTATGATTATGACCAGGGATTATTCGGTATAATCAAGACCTGTAATGTTATAAATGATGTGGTAAAAGTCCTCAGTAGCTTGTAGTGCATTGATGGACAGTTTTTGATATGATTATGACTAGGGATTATTCGGTATAGTCATGACCATTGATGATTTAATGAATATCCTTGGCCCGTAGTTCAGGGATGACTCGATGATTTGGTTTATTTATTAAGCTGAGTCTCAGCAATAAAAATTGATGAAAACATTTTAAATCATAGAAGATAGTAGATATCATGCTCTACTTGACTCTTCTAATAGATTGCTTATTCCGCTGCAGTTAAACTAGATGTCTATTGTATTCTATCAGTTTAACATTGTTGAAGACTAATGATAATGTATTCTGCATTATCTTAGTCATAATATTTCTTATTGGGCTAGTTGAGCTCACCCTTTCTTTCACTGTTCTCTTCAGAAAATGAGAACGTAGTCGGGACTAGTCGGGAAACGGAATGACGGTCCAGATGATAGCATTAGTAGTCCTCACTATTCTGTTAAATAGTGTGACAATAAATGTAATAAAGACTCCATTGAGTGTGGATATTTTCTAGATGACAATATTCTTATTAAAACTCTTAGATTATGTTTTGTCGTATTTTACACGACTGTTGTATAATTAGTTTGTATTTGTATTCAGTACCATGTATCTGGCGACTCAGAATAGGTGATGTATACCTATTTTGGGGCGTCACAGTTGGTATCAAAGCTTAGGGATATGATCCATGGCTGAGATGTGAGATAAGAACTAGGAGGGGAGAGACGGGAAATTCCTTCGCTAGTATGACATACCTAAGTTTATTTGGTATTTATTTGGTCGGTCAGAGTATAGGGATAATATGTGATATGTTAATTAACCCTTATTTTGTGGCAGTATTTGAAAATGGCATCCGAAAATATTGAGATAAACAATGAAGCACATGAGACTGTTGAGTCACCACAGATTAATGCCCAGGATAATGTGCAACAGGAAGATATTAATCCTCATGTAAATAATAACACTGATGAAATGGTGAACGATGGGATGTTCAGAGGCTTTATAAAATTCATGCAACATCAGGCGAAAGCGGCTCCTGTCCAAAATGCAGGTGGAAACACTGACAACTGTCGGACGGTCACCGCTAAGCAGGTCAAGGAGCTGGGACCACCAGAGTTTTTTGGAGAGCCAAAATCGCATAAGGCGGAGACGTGGATAAAGCAGAGCAAAAGGTTCCCTTTGCCACCTTCATGTTGCGAGCAGAGGAAGATTACTGGTGGGAATCTGTAAAGCGTACTCAACTTGCCGCACCCAAAATGTCTTGGGAGAAGTTCCAAGAGCTGTTCAATGACAAGTACTTTCCTGAAAGTATTCTTCACATGAAGGAGGTAGAGTTAATCAAGCTTGAGCAAAACAATATGACCGTGGCGCAGTACGAAGCTAAGTTTGTCGAGTTATCTCGGTTTGCGTCCCACTTGATTGATAATGAGGAGAGAATGACGCGGATGTTTCTAAGAGGTTTAAAACCCGAGATACATTAATACCTAATTTCTCACAAACTATGGTTGTATTCAGATGTTGTGAATATGGCTCAGTTATTGGAGCGCGATAATGAGTTAACCCAACCAAGAGAGAGCAACCGACAAGTTGATAATACTAGTGGTAGTAGTCATCGAAGCGGTGACAACAAACATGGAGGGAATCAACATACCAGAAATGATAATCACTTCGGTGGTAATCATGGCCATGACAATAAGAGTGGACATTTCAAGAAGAGAAGATTCAACAAGGATGGAAAGACGTCAAAACCAGCACCTGTTGTTAAGGAAGGAGAACGACCACCGGTAGTATGTTACAAATGTGGAGGGGAAGGACACATAAGTCCAAAATGCACGATGCAGTCCAAAGCGTGTTATAATTGTGGAAAAGGTCACCTAACTCGATTTTTTCGTGCACCAAAGTCAAGTCCAGCTGGGATGGAGACATCAAAGGATGTCCCAGACAAGACAAAACTGGTAGTTCAAGGGAGAGCGTTTGTCGTAACCTCCCAAAAAGCGAGGAATCCGAACGACGTGATCATGGGTAAGCTAATCATAAACTCTAGCGAAGTTTATAATTTATTTGATACCGGTTCTACCAATTCGTTTATTTCTCCTACTTGTGCTCAACGTTTAAATTTGACTCCGGAGAAATTAGACTTTGACTTATCTGTTGAAACTCCGTTGGGAGAAACCTTCATTACATCCACAATTTATAAGTCTTGTTTGATTCAAATTGGTAACCACACGTTATCTGTCGATCTTATTTCTTTGAAAATACTTGCATTTGATGTGATTTTAGGGATTGATTGGTTAACTACTCATCATGCTAAAATCGATTATTTTCGTGAGGTTGTTAGCTTTCATATTCCTAACCAACCTATTATACGAATTCAAGCAACCAAACCACTAAAGTCAATCACTGTCATATCAAGTCATAAAGCTATTCGTTTATTGAAAAATGGATGTCAAGCTTTCTTATCCCATGTCACGGATTTAAATAAAAATACATTAAATTTGAATGATATTTCTAATATTAATAAATTTCCTGACGTATTCCCTGAAGAACTTCCTGGCCTACCTCCAGAGCGTGAAATTAAATTTTGTATCGACCATGAATCCGGTACAAAACCATTTCCAAAACCCCATATCGAATGGCTCATATTGAAATTTAGGAGTTAAAAACCCAACTACATGAATTGTTAGACATCGATTTCATTCGTTCTAGTACATCTCCTTGGGGTGCTCCTGTAAGACCCCGAATTTTATGAAATAAAAGTATTCAATTTTTCTTATAATTACAATTCAGTAAATGGTTAAATTGATAAAAAATTAAAGTTAAGGGTGATATATGAATTTTTTTCAAAATAATCAAGTGGTTATAAAATACTCATTGTTGTCGGGGAATATTCGTTTGGTCGTGAAATATTCTTCCTGTCGGGGAATATTCATATGACGGCGCAGCCTTTTGTGGGCCCCATAACAGAATAAATATCGGATGAAGAAAACGATAAATTAAAGTTTTTATAAATAACGACGTAATCGTTACTGTTAACACTGTTGGAATACCCGGTGGATAAAGTAAAGTAATACGCGTTGTTGCACAGTAGCACACGGTATTGCATAATATTTTTGAATTATTGATTCTTACATAAGAAGGCACTACTCAATAATTGTTATAGTAATTACTGTTCAATATTTTATTTTTGATTCAATAATTACTGCGTTGATATTTTATATTATTGTTGTTTTAATAATTGTCACTGCACAGTATTTTTCATTATCAAATCAATAATTCATATTATTTGAATAATATTATTAGATAGCATTATTGGAAATGTCTAGAAAGTTCTGTCTAATGAGAGGTTTGGTCACCTAATTGCTCGCCAGTAAGGAGAAATTCTTATTGGAATGCCCCCTCTTTCATGGGAACGGCCTGGTTGTCATTATTATGATTCTGTAATATTATTTATGAATAATTAATTATTAATTTATATGATGAAGAAAATATTGATTTTATGTGGATATAGATGGAGAAAATTTTTAATGTGACAATTGTTGAAAATTAATATTTTATCTTTTTCTGATAAAATAATTTATTTTAATATATTATTATATTTTAATAATATAATAATGGTGATATTTTTACTATGAATGTGAGATATATGAGTATATGAGGATGAAGAGTATTTTTATTGCAAAAGATGTTTAAAACATGTTAAAAATTTCGGTAGACCCCATTTTTTGACTGAAATTTGATTATAATCTGTAAAATCGTAAGTTTATAGATTTCGGTCAATTTGTGTTTAGAATTTGGAAAAAATTTCTTCTGCAAAGTTGTAGAGAATTAAATTTCCTATAAAAAGTCGCGAGATTCGAATTTTCTGATAAAAAAGCTATTTATTATGAATTATTGAAGTTCCGGATTAATTGATTATCATTTTTTGGAAGTTTAAAATATTTTTTATTAGAAAAATGTTTTATTGTTGGCCCATGTGTTGTTAGATGCTGAAATTCAGAAGTCAAGTGTGCGTAGGAATTTAATATATATATATATATATATATATATATATATATATATTAATATTTTATTAAATTTTCTGTTTTGGTGTTCTAAGCATTTTCCTATAAATAGGGTGCTTAGGTTAGAATTAAAAATCACACCAGAAACTACAGATTTCTCTCTCTTTCTCTCTCTATAATATCAAACGTATTTTTGTGAGTATTTTAGTACTTCGAGTATTGCTATACGGTACAAGTTCTTTTAGCACTATATCCAGTATTCCAGTCAGAAGTACTATTCTTTCTGAGGTAAGGGAGGTTATTTTCTTCTAAAATGATATTATTTCTTTAATATCATTATGCCAGAATGTTGGTTGGAATTTTTTATCAAATTTGGAATTTTTTCATGTCGGGATTACTATTCATGAGTTACTATTTACGAGTTACTATTCATGAGTTACTATTCATGAATTACTATTCACGAGTAATATTCACGAAATGTGATGAGGTTTTTTGTGAAATTTCTATCTTTTGGTATCGGAGTTACTATTCACGTATACGACACTATTCACGAATACGATACTATTCATCGAAAAATGAAATTTCTTCTTTTTGTCCAAAATATTTATTCTGGATATTATCTTTGATTGGATCTATATTTTGGTCTTCATTCTTGAATTTTACTCCACTCTGGTTATTTATGAAGTATTTTTGAACGGGAATTGTTTAAAGTACGAATCCTTAATATTTATTCTTTTGTTTCACTGGATTCATTTTATTTAAAATATTTTTCATCATCCTCAGTCTTAAATAATGATATAACTGAATATCTTTGGCCTGTAGTGCAAAGATGAATGATTTTTGATGAATATCTTTGGCCCGTAGTGCAAAGATGAACAAATGTTTAGATGAACATGACCAACTGATAAATATCTTTGGCCTGTAGTGCAAAGATGACTTGTTGATGAATATCTTTGGCCTGTAGTGCAAAGATGACTTGTCGATGAATATATTTGACTGTAGTGCAAAGATGAATTTATTAGTAGGATTATGAACATAAACTGTGATTTGGAACAACCATAATCTTTGATGTTTCAGGTGATGAAAATTATCTTTGTCCTGGATGAGAAAAGGAATTTAGAACTACAATTACGATTATGAGTTATACATGTGACTGTGGATAGGAATTGTTGATTGATGTTACAGGGATAAAACATTGTTGGTGGATTTTTAACATGGAGAAGATAATAGACTTTATAGTCTATTTGACTCTTCTAATAGATTGCTCATTCCGCTGCAACTATTGTTGAAAAGTTTTATCATCTACTATATGTTCTAAATCTCTGATTTATTACTGTTGAAGGCTATTGATAATTTATTTATCTTTAGTCATGATATTCTTTACTGAGCTAGTTGTGCTCACCCTTTTACTTTACAATTTCTTTCAGGTAATAAAAGTGTAGCTGGGTCGAGCGCGGGATAACAAGGGAATAGAACGGTGGTCTATAGATGTTGAGGGTGAGGTGAATTTAACTTGGAAGGGTGTTTTGCCACTATCATACAAGATGTCTAATGACATACAACCTCGTGTCATCATAAGACAGGGTTGTTTTCATCCACTTGCTGAGTATATTTACAAGCACTACCTATATAATCTTGGTGTTTGTTTGGAGTTTAATTCCCAATTAGAGACAGTGAAAATAATGATATGTCAAGAGAAGACTTATCATTGGGAAGAATATGATTGTAATCTTCTCGTTTTCTTTGGGGTCTATTGGGTCAACCAAGGATAATTCTGTGGCCATATGATATCTACCATAACCTAAAAGCATGGCCTCCAATGTACGAAGGTTTCCTTGAGCACTTCCCAAAGATTCTAATTTCTTAAATAGTTTTTGACTATACCTTTATGTAAGGTGTCATTGTGACGTGCTACAGTTGGTATATATTTGTATCCAAACTCACAGCATATGTGTTGTTGTATTTTGGACGATAATTGTTGTAATAAAGTTGTAGTTGTTTTCCGTACCATGTATTTGGTGACTCAGAATGGGTTAGATGGAATGGACTTATTTTGCGGTTGTTACATTTGGTATCAGAGCATATGGATATGATCTCTGGCGGAGATCGGGATTAGAACTAGGAGGGGAGAGATGAGTAAATCCTTCGCTAGTGTGTCCTACCTAAGCTTAATTGTTGGTCGGTCATAATATACGGATATTATGTGATATGTTAATTTGCTTAATTTACCCTTGTTTTATGGCAGTATTTGAGAATGGCAGCTGAGAATGCTAACAATGGAGTGAATGAGACTGCGAGGATACCTCTAATCACTAACCATGATAATGTGATGTCAGACGAAGAAGGAATTAGAGATATCCATGTGGTGATTGAAGAATTGATAGTTGCACCCGAGATAGTCGCAGAGGTAACAGCTGAGAGTGAGGCAGAAGAGGAAGAAGAGGTACCTGAGGAGAGTTTATTAGAGGTATTATATGATCAAAATGTAGAATTTCAAAATCGTATTCATGAGTTAGAAGAGCGGGCAGAAGAACGACAGACAGTCGTGGAGCAAAAGGATGCAACAATTCAAGCTTGTGTTACCCGATATGTGATGCTTGAACATAAGCATTCTTTGGCAGAGTATAAGATGATAAAGATGGAATCTGAGCTGAAAGAAGGAAAAACTGAACGAGTGAGAATAAGTGATGCATGGGCAAAAGCCGCACGACACATGGATATTGTGGAAAGAGATATCCGATCTAAGAAGGCTAAAATAGATGATATGAATTTCTCTTTTTGGAAAGCAATTGGGAGAACCCAACATCGAGTTTTAAATTACCCTATACAGAGCGGTCAACCTGAATTCGATATGGATCGAAGATTGATGATTCAGATCATGAATCAGGAGTATGACGAGGCAGTTGAGGGAGGAATATGCCCTATAGAAAAGTATATTCCAACGGTAGTGATGACGCCAAATGCTGCCCCAAACAAGTCAAAGCCGAGTAGTTCGAGGGATAGCGGTTGTCATGACTTCCCAACAAATGAGGAACCCAAATGAAGTTATCACGGGAGATGAGCAATGGAGAAATCATGATGACCCGGGAGATAAAATCTGAAATGAAATCAAGGTATTCTCAATTTTTCGAAATACCAGGTACGTAAATTTCGGGGACGAAATTTCATAAGGAGGGGAGATTGTAAGACCCCGAATTTTATGAAATAGAAGTATTCAATTTTTCTTATAATTACAGTTCAGTAAATGGTTAAATTGATAAAAAGTTAAAGTTAATGGTGATATATGAATTTTTTTCAAAATAAGCAAGTGGTTATAAAATACTCATTGTTGTCGGGGAATATTCGTTTGGTCGTGAAATATTCTTCCTGTTGGGGAATATTCATATGACGGCGCAGCCTTTTGTGGGCCCCATAACAGAATAAATGTCGAATGAAGAAAACGACAAATTAAAGTTTTTATAAATAACGGCGTAATCGTTACCGTTAACACTGTTGGAATACCCGGTGGGTAAAGTAAAGTAATACGCGTTATTGCACAATAGCACACGGTATTGCACAATATTTTTAAATTATTGATTCTTATGTAAGAAGGCACTACTCAATAATTGTTACAGTAATTACTGTTCAATATTTTATTTTTGATTCAATAATTACTGCGTTGATATTTTATATTATTGTTGTTTTAATAATTGTCACTGCACAATATTTTCCATTATCAAATCAATAATTCATATTATTTGAATAATATTATTAGATAACATTATTGGCAATGTCTAGAAAGTTTTGTCTAAGGAGAGGTTTGGTCACCTAATTGCGCCCCAGTAAAGAGAAATTCTTATTGGAAAGCCCCCTCTTTCCTGGGAACGGCCCGGTTGTCATTATTCTGATTCTGTAATATTATTTATGAATAATTAATTATTAATTTATATGATGAGGAAAATATTGATTTTATGTGGATATAGATGGAGAAAATTTTTAATGTGACAATTGTTGAAAATTAATATTTTATCTTTTTCTGATAAAATAATTTATTTTAATATATTATTATATTTTAATAATATAATAATGGTGATATTTTTACTATGAATGTGAGATATATGAGTATATGAGGAGGAAGAGTATTTTTATTGCAAAAGATGTTTAAAACATGTTAAACATGTCGGTAGACCCCATTTTTTCACTGAAATTTGATTATAGTCTGTAAAATCGCCCGTTTATGGATTTCGGTCAATTTCTGTTTGGAATTTGGAAAGAATTTCTTCTGTAAAGTTGTAGAGAATTGAATTTCCTATAAAATATCGCGAGATTCGAATTTTCTGATAAAAAGCTATTTATTATGAATTATTGAAGTTCTGGATTAATTGATTATCATTTTTGGAAGTTTTAAATATTTTTTGTTAGAAAAATGTTTTTATTGTTGGCCCATGTGTTGTTAGATGCTGAAATTCAGAAGTCAAGTGTGCGTAGGAATTTAATATATATATATATATATATTAATATTTTATTAAATTTTCTGCTTTGGTGTTCTAAGCATTTTCCTATAAATAGGGTGCTTAGGTTAGAATTAAAAATCACACCAGAAACTACAGATTTCTCTCTCTTTCTCTCTCTATAATATCAAACGTATTTTTGTGAGTATTTTAGTACTTCGAGTATTGCTATACGGTACAAGTTCTTTTAGCACTATATCCAGTATTCCAGTCAGAAGTACTATTCTTTCTGAGGTAAGGGAGGTTATTTTCTTCTAAAATGATATTATTTCTTCAATATCATTATGCCAGAATGTTGGTTGGAATTTTTTTATCAAATTTGGAACTTTTTCATGTCGGGATTACTATTCATGAGTTACTATTCACGAGTTACTATTCATGAGTTATTATTCACGAATTACTATTCACGAGTACTATTCACGAAATGTGATGATATTTTTTGTGAAATTTCTATCTTTTGGTATCGGAGTTACTATTCACGTATACGACAAAATTCACGAATACGATACTATTCACCAAAAAATGAAATTTCTTCTTTTTGTCCAAAATATTTATTCTGGATACTATCTTTGATTGGATCTATGTTTTGGTCTTCATTCTTGAATTTTACTCCACTCTGGTTATTTATGAAGTATTTTTGAACGAGAATTGTTTAAAGTACGAATCCTTAATTTTTGTTCTTTTGTTTCACTGGATTCATTTAATTTAAAATATTTTTCATCATCCTCAGTCTTAAATAATGATATAACTGAATATCTTTGGCCTGTAGTGCAAAAATGAATGATTTCTGATGACTATCTTTGGCCCGTAGTGCAAAGATGAACAGATGTTTAGATGAACATGACCAACTGATAAATATCTTTGGCCTGTAGTGCAAAGATGACTTGTTGATGAATATCTTTGGCCTGTAGTGTAAAGATGACTTGTCGATGAATATCTTTGGCTGTAGTGCAAAGATGAATTTATTAGTAGGATTATGAACATAAACTGTGATTTGGTATAACCATAATCTTTGATGTTTCAGGTGATAAAAATTATCTTTGTCCTGGATGAGAAAAGGAATTTAGAACTACAATTACGATTATGAGTTATACATGTGACTGTGGATAGGAATTGTTGATTGATGTTACAGGGATAAAACATTGTTGGTGGATTTTTAACATGGAGAAGATAATAGACTTTATAGTCTATTTGACTCTTCTAATGGATTGCTCATTCCGCTGCAACTATTGTTGAAAAGTTTTATCATCTACCATATGTTCTAAATCTCTGATTTATTACTGTTGAAGGCTATTGATAATTTATTTATCTTTAGTCATGATATTCTTTACTGAGCTAGTTGTGCTCACCCTTTTACTTTACAATTTCTTTCAGGTAATAAAAGTGTAGCTGGGTCGAGCGCGGGATAACAAGGGAATAGAACGGTGGTCTATAGATGTTGAGGGTGAGGTGAATTTAACTTGGAAGGGTGTTTTGCCACTATCATACAAGATGTCTAATGACATACAACCTCGTGTCATCATAAGACAGGGTTGTTTTCATCCACTTGTTGAGTATATTTACAAGCACTACCTATATAATCTTGGTGTTTGTTTGGAGTTTAATTCCCAATTAGAGACATTGGAGATAATGATATGTCAAGAGAAGACTCATCATTGGGAAAAATATGATTATAATATTCTTGTTTTTATTTGGGGTCTATTGGGTCAACCAAGGATAATTCTGTGGCCATATGATATCTACCATAACCTAAAAGCATGGCCTCCCATGTACGAAGGTTTCCTTGAGCACTTCCCAAAGATTCTAATTTCTAAAACAATTTTTGAATATACCTTTATGTAAGGTGTCATTGTGACGTGCTACAGTTGGTATATATTTGTATCCCAACTCACAGCATATGTGTTATTGTATTTTGCATGACAATTGTTGTAATAAAGTTGTAGTTGTTTTCCGTACCATGTATTTGGCGACTCAGAATGGGTTGGATGGAATGGACCTATTTTGGGGTCGTTACAGCTCCTATTCTATTCGTGAAGAAGAAAGATAGAAGTATGCGACTTTGTATTGATTATCGGGAGTTGAATCATGTCACCATCAAAAATAGGTACCCGTTGCCTCGCATTGATGACCTATTTGACCAGTTAAAAGAAGCCAAATTATTTTTAAAGATTGATCTTCGTTCCGAATATCATCAGTTGAAGATTAAAACTGATGACATTCCAAAGACTGCTTTCAGAACTCGGTACGGGCATTATGAATTCCTAGTCATGTCTTTTGGATTGACTAATGCACCTGCTGCCTTCATGGACATGATGAACCGAGTATTCAAGGAATATTTGGATCACTTTGTGGTTGTCTTTATTGATGACATCCTCATATACTACAAAACCCGTGAAGACCATGAACAACACTTGAGGCTGATAATTCAAAAGCTTCGTGAAAATAAGTTATATGCCAAGTTAAAGAAATGCGAATTCTGCCTTGAGGAAGTTGCATTCCTTGGGCACGTAATATCAAATCATGAAATATCTGTTGACCCGACAAAGATTGAAGCAATTCAAAGCTGGGAGCAACCTAAGTCAGTGACCGATTACGTAGTTTTCTCAGCTTAGCTGGTTATTATCGGAGATTCGTAGAAGGGTTTTCTCGAATCGCGACTCCATTAACTCAGCTGACTCGAAAAGATACAAAATTCGGTTGGAACGAGGAATGTGAAATGAGTTTTCAAGAACTCAAGAGGAGACTCATTTCAGCACCTATTCTGACAATACCATCTGGCTCGGAGGGATTTGTCATCTACAGTGATGCTTCAGGCAAAGGGTTAGGATGTGTTCTCATGTAACATGGAAAAGTCATAGCCTATGCCTCGCGACAACTCAAAGAATATGAGATGAATTATCCTACTCATGATCTAGAGTGGCAGCAGTCGTTTTTGAGCTTAAGATTTGGAGGCATTACCTGTATGGAGAGAAGGTGGAGATATATACGGATCATAAAAGCCTCAAATATTTTTTCACTCAAAAGGAACTCAACATGTGGCAACGACGATGGCTTGAGTTGTTGAAAGATTATGATCATACCATCCAATACCATCCTGGAAAAACGAACGAAGTAGCTGACGCATTGAGTAGAAGATCATATGCGGGTATGAGTGTAATATTGTCAACACAAAGACCCATTTTATATGACTTGGAAAGGATGGAAATATAGTTAAAGACTCCAGGGACCCATGTGATGATGGTGAATATACGAGTGGAACCAACTTTAATCGATAAAGTTAAAGCTGCTCAAACTACAGACCTGGAGTTGATGCGTATGAAGAAGAAAGTGCAAGAAGGTGCTATTTCGGAAGCAATAATCGATGAAGAAGGAATACTTCGAGTCAACTCCAGACTTTGTGTTCCTAACGATTCTGACTTGAAGTATAAAATCATGATGGAGGCGCACAACACACCGTTTGTAATCCAACCTGGGAGTACCAAAATGTATCATGATCTTTGATATACATTTTAGTGGAGCAATATGAAGAGAGAGATAGCGGGGTTTATCTCAAGGTGTCTAACTTGTCAACGAGTCAAGGCGGAGCATCAAGTGCCAAAAGGTCCATTGCAACCACTTGAAATTCCAGAATGGAAGTGGGAGCACATTACCATGGATTTTGTTACTGGTCTTCCCAAGGTTTCTCAAGGTATATATGCGATTTGGGTCATTGTTGATTAGATTGACCAAGTCTGCTCATTTCTTACCGATACGAGAAACTTTTACACTTAAACGTCTTGCTAGTATGTACATAAACGAGATCGTAAGATTGCATGGTATGTCAGTATCCATAGTTTCTGATCGAGACCCAAGATTCACTTCAAGATTTTGGGTTAGTTTACAAAAAGCTATGGGCACGGATTTACGATTTAGTTCGACATATCATACTCAAACGGATGGGCAGTCGGAAAGGACTATTCAAACTCTTGAAGATTTATTAAGACTCTGTGTCCTTGACTTCAAGGGAAGTTGGGACAAGTTCTTACCATTGGTGGAGTTTTCCTACAACAACAGTTATCAAGCAAGCTAGTATTGACATGGTTCCATTTGAGGCGTTGTATGGAAGAAAGTGTCGTTCTCCAGTATGCTGGGATGAGGTAGGTGAAGCAACGTTGTTGGGACCGAAGTTGGTACGTATGACTACAGAAAAGATTCAAACGATCCGACAACATATAAAAACCTCACAAGATCGACAAAAGAGTTATGTTGATCTTCATCGAAAAGACGTGGAATTTAATATTGGAGATCATGTGTTATTACGTGTTGCTCCATGGAAAGGAGTTACGAGATTTGGAAAGAGAGGAAAGCTCAATCCTCGATTCATTGGCTCATTTATAATCCTCGAACGAGTAGGAACTGTGGCTTATAGACTCGCCTTTTCGCCAAGTATGTCTCGTGTTCATAACGTTTTTCACATATCTATGTTACGTAAATATGTGAAAGACTTAAACCACATTATTGAATTAGAATCAGACAAGATAGAGGAAGATTTAACATATGAAGAGTTACCTGTTAAAATCTTGGATAAGAAGGATCATATTCTACGCTCCAAGGTTATATCTCAAGTCAAAGTTTTGTGGAGAAACCACGAGGTGGAAGATATGACCTGGGAGTTAGAATCTGAGATGAAGTCAAGATATCCTCACCTCTTTGATATACCAGGTACGTACCCTAATTTTGAGGACGAAATTTTATAAGAAGGGGAGGTTGTAAGACCCCAACTTTTATGAATAAAGATTAATTTCTCTCGAAATATATTTTTGAATATTATGGTGTGGATATAATATAATGTTACAGTTGTGGGTAATATTTAAAAATTTTACAAAGTAAACAAGTGATTATATAATATTCGATTGGTCGGGGAATATTCGTTTTAATAGGAAATATTCGTACGACGGCACAATCATTGGTAGACCCCACAACGAAAGTATTGTCGTAATAAGAAAACGACAGAATTATCTTTTTATAAAAATAACGGCGAAAGTGTTACCGTTAAAACTGTTGAACTACCAGGTAGTAAAAGTACAGTAATACACGTGATTGCATAGTAGCACACGGTATTGGTTATTGATGCTTACGTGAGAAGTCACTCAATTATACTCAATTATTGCTACAGTAATTGCTGCATCATATCTCTCATATTATTAATTCGATTATTGTCACAGTATCATCTACATTATATGATATATTATTAAATCAATAATTGAGACGACAAAGTTATTCATATTATTAAATTAAAATATTTACAATGTCTAGAAGTTCTGTCAAGGAAAGGTTTGGTCATCTAATTGCGCGCCAATAAAGAGAAATCCTTATCGGAAAGCCCCCTCTTTCCTGGGAACGACCTGGTTGTTAAATATTGTGAGTTATAATATTAATGATGAATAAGTTCGTGTTGATTAAAGATGAAATTGATAGTTTCATTGTGTTGGAATTATTAGTGTTAGTGGAAATCGACATTTATTTCGATATTAATTGATGTCTGGAAGTTATACTGACAAGTCGGGTAATTAACTGAATAAATGAGCAATTAATTGCTATTAATTTATATGATTATAACTATTTGTTCATATATGTGTATTATTGATTCACATTCTTGTACTATTAGGGGAGTTGGTGCAAGATTGATAATATTTGCATGACTAAGTTAAAATGGAGGTATAGATGGAGGTACTATACTGTAATTCGTATTTTCACATGATTATAACTATTGATTCACATGATTGAACTATTTATTCACATTATTTACTATTAGGGGAGGTGGTGCAAGTTTGATAATACTTGCAAGACTAAATTAAGAATGAAAGAAAAGTTGAAGGTATTGTACTGTAATATTTCGAGCCCCAAAACGTGCAATTATCAAAATTATATTTTTCTATAAATAGAAGCTCATTCTTCCTTCATTTCTCACCAATTCACTAAAGCTATAGAGCAATTATTATAGAGAGAAATTATAGAGAGAAAGAAGAAGAGAAGTCTGTTACCTCTCTACTCCAGTATCCAGTTTCTTTATAAGGTAATGGGTATTATTTCTTTCGTTTTCACGAAGAGAGCTTCTGTTATTCCATTATTTATTATTCTGTTAGAATATCCTGTTTGTGTGGATTACGCTAGACCTGGTTCCATTCTTTATTATTCTATTGGAATATCATGTCTATGCGGATTACGCTAGACCTGGTTCCATTCTTTATTATTCTGTTGGAATAACCTGTCTATGCGGTCTATCGCATGCTTGGTGAATTCTTTGTTATTCCATTCTTTATTATTCTGTTGGAATATCCTGTCTGTGCGGATTACGCTAGACCTGGTTCCATTCTTTATTATTTTGTTAGAATAACCTGTCTATGCGGTCTATCGCATGCATGGTGAATTCTTCTGTTATTCCATTCTTTATTATTCTTTTGAAATATCATGTTTGTGCGAATTACGCATGACCTGGTTCCATTCTTTATTATTCTGTTGGAATAACCTGTCTATGTGAATTATCACATGCATGGTGAATGATCCTTCGTATTTATTCCTTATTAAATTGTGGAAATGATCTGTCTACGTGGATTACTGCATGGCGGGTGAAAATCCATTTGCAGTTTTATATATTCTATGATACTCATTTGGTTAAAGTTTTGGCTTCTACACTCCATAAAATTAGTAGAATATCCTGGATATTTGCGCTTCATCCAGTATCTTTTCATGGAAATATTCTTCTGAGTATTCTTGAATTTTACTCCACAAAGCAGTATCATGTTGACAATTTAGACGTAATTGATTTCAAGATAAATTAACTTATAAATCTTTAAAATTTATTCTTGAACTTTTTTTATTGAATTATTATGCCATTGTCATCATCCTCATGCTTATATTGTGATGAAAGTCATCTTTGGCTTACGTGCATAGATGGACTTGGTATGATTATGACCAGGGATTATTCGGTATAATCATGACCTGTAATGTTATAAATGATGTGGTAAAAATCCACAGTAGCCTGTAGTGCATTGATGGGCAGTTTTTTGTATGATTATGACCAGGGATTATTCGGTATAGTCATGACCATTAATGATTTAATGAATATCATTGGCCCGTAGTGCAGGGATGACTCGATGATGTGGTTTATTTATTAAGCTTAGTCTCAGCGATAAAAATTAATGAAAACATTTTAAATCATAGAAGATAGTAGATATCATGCTCTACTTGACTCTTCTAATGGATTGCTTATTCCGCTGCAGTTAAACTTGATGTCTATTGTATTTTATCAGTTTAACATTGTTGAAGACTAATGATAATGTATTCTGCATTATCTTAGTCATAATATTTCTTACTGGGCTAGTTGAGCTCACCATTTCTTTCACTGTTCTCTTCAGGAAATGAGAACGTAGCCAGGATTAGTCGGGAAACGGAGTGACGGTCCAGATAATAGCATTAGAAGTCCTCACTATTCTGTTAAATAGTGTGACAATAAATATAATGAAGACTCCATTGAGTGTGGATATTGTCTAGATGACAATATTCTTATTAAAACTCTTAGATTATGTTTGTCGTATTTTACACGATTATTGTATAATTAAGTTGTATTTGAATTTTGTACCATGTATTTGACGACTCAAGATGGGTGATGTATACCTATTTTGGGGGCGTTATAATTTTCTTAATTTTTGTGTCCACCTCTAAAACGTCAAATAATTAGGAACGAAAGTAGTATATTAGTGTTCTGTGTATCTATCACTTCCATTGAATTATTCTCCATCATAGAAGTGAGCAGTAAAATCATTATAATTTTTATTTTTGGCCTTTCTTGATGTCATGAGTGAGGCTTCAACTAGCTTTCTTCCTTAATTGCGTGTAATAATGTAGCTATAGATATATACTCTCTAGTTCTCCAAAATATAAGATTAAGATTGACTTTTTAAAATTAATTTGATTTTTTTTAAATAAATTTTAAAAAATTAATATTTATCCTTATTTTTTTTCTAGTGCTATTATAAAAGGAGTTAGAAGGGAACCTAAGAAATGGGCAAGAAGGGAAACTAAGATTTCAAAAAGTTAATATTGATCCTTATTTCAAAAGGTAATAATGAGTAAATAATTAAGGGTAAATTACATATAATAGTACATTTTTAAAAATAATTACAAAAATCATACACCTATAAAATAATTACAAAAGTATTACACTTTTGTGTTTTTATTTTCAATCTTAACATAATTAAAGATCCTTAAATTAAGGAATTAATATGTAATGGCTGACATGACAATATTAGTATAATTAGGATTCCTTAATTTAGGGAATTAGTTTTGGTAGGTGCCATTTTTTCTCTCATCTCCTCTTATTCTGCCATTTATTCTTTTCTGCCATTTTCTCTCTCATCTCCTCCTACTTTCATTTTTTATACGCCACTGTACTTCTATTCTTCCATTTTCATATTTAAAGATAAAAGCTGAAGAATGAAGAGAGAAGATGAAGACGCCATTGAAGAGAGAAGATGAAGACGTCATTTTGTCATTTTCTCTCTCATTTTCTTCTATTCTGCCATTTTTTCTTCAAAAGATGAAGAAACCATTTCTACCATTTTTGTATAAAAAATGAAGACGCCATTTCTGCCATTTTCTTCTATTCTGTCATTTTTTTTATTTCTTTCATTCTTCCAATTGTTCTTCATATTTCTTTGTACTCTGTTTTTGTAAGTACTTCTATTTCTCTTTAATTTCATTCATTTGGGGTTTATGATCTTATTTTTATGCAAAATATGCGTTTGATTATGAATTTATGATCACTTTTTTTTATTGGTGTTGATTGGTGTTTACCTTAGTATAAAAGTTTGGTTACCTCAGTATAAAAGTTTAGTAACCAAACTTTTATACCAAAGTAACCAAACTTTTATATTAAGGTAACCAATCCACCTCCACACCATCAGTTTTTTTATAGTGCAGTTGGTAACCAAACCTTCACACCAAGGTAACCAAACCTCCATACCAAGGTAACCTTGGTATAAATGTTTGGTTACCTCAGTATAAAAGTTTGTTTACCTTAGTATAAAAGTTTGGTTACCTTAGTATAAAAGTTTTGGTTACCTTGGTATAAAAGTTTGGTTACCTTAATATAAAAGTTTGGTTACCTCGGTATAAAAGTTTGGTTACATTGGTATAAAAGTTTGGATACCTTAGTATAAAATTTTGATTACCTTGTTATAAAAGTTTGGTTACCATGACATTACTAATGATCTTGTCCTCTGCAGTATCTTGAGAATTTCCTTTTACTACCAGAAAATGGTTGCTCCCGCCACTACCGCCCCAGCCTCCACCTCCACTGTCTCTGTAACCACCACTTGAGCCACCACCGCCATCTCCGCCACCGCCACCACCGCCACCGCCACCGCCACCACCGCCATTGTTACCTCCTCCATAGCCATCACCGCCGCCTCTGAAGACACCATTACCACCTCCTCCGAAGCTGTCACCTCCTCCAAAGTTTCCACCTCCTCTGAAAATTGCCTCCGCCACCTCCTGCAAAGTACAAAATTTGTGCAGTCTTTCCTATGAAATTTGAATTTGAATATTTGAATTTGAATTTATTTTTGTGGTTAGATCCCAGATATTTGAATTTGAATGATTAGTTATGGAAGATATTTCTCCTTAATTTTAGGTTTCCTTATTAATATGAATTGCGTTATTTTTGTAATTATGTTGTGTGTGTTTTATTTTTGTAATTACTTTCTAATTGTTGTATATTAATGTTAAGTACCCAATAATTAAACTAGTGAACAAATTGAAACTTACATTTGTTTCAACGTGCATGCCAGCTTTGGTGCTACTTGGTAAGGAAACTTCATATTCAACAACTCCCCATATTTTTAATTTAATTTTTTTTATAAAGACATCTCAGCTAGATTGATTGAATGACAAAAAAAGAAAAGAAAAGAAAAGAAAAGAAAGTAAACCTTTACTTTCGACTCTCTCTTTTTTAGTTGATTTTTCACACTTTGATAATTTGATATAATAAATATTTTATTATATTAAAATAATAATTAAAGGATTTTCACCAAAAAAAGAGAGAGTCAAATATAAGATCTTAATTTCAATAGATCCTTCTTTTGGTTTAATTAAAATTCTTCTTCATGATATAAACTTTTTACCAAACAGATTGTCCATGACTGAAGATTAATTGACCAGTCCCCTCAACAGAATTAATGTTTTTAGCTTTTACCCCATGAGTTGCAAAAAGTCTAATTAAAGCCGCAAACATGCATATTTTTCTGCATTTGGTGAGGAAAATTTGTACCCTTGTACTTTTCTTGTAATCTAGTAAACGTGAAAGAAAGAAATCAAAATAATGATTTAATAAATGTGTATGGTGCATGCTTAGATTATACAAAATTATATAACTCAATATTGCGATATAATCATTAAAAGATAAATAGAAACAACAAAAGCACTAAAAGATAACCTCCAATCGAATATATATCTGTAAACAAGATTGATACTTAATTTACTAACTTTTTCTAATGTCCATTACATTGAAATTTAGGTATGTAGGAGCTCAAACATAACTAGTAATTTATATATAATTTTATTTTATAAGTTATGGTGAAGGGGTAATTATATTATAGAACAAATAAAAAAAATATTTATTAAAAGTGTGATAAAATAGAAATCTAATGTCATGAATAACATGGAAAGCAACATACCACATGCAATAATATTTATCATGCAAGAAATTGGACACATACAAGCGTGTGAGAAAAGTAAGGTGCCCCAGATCTCCTGCGCCAAAAGATCAACAAGAATTAGGCAAAGAGACAAACTTTTTCAAAGTTCTCCTACAATACAATTGTACATGTAGTTAATTTTATTTGTTTTTAGAACAAGAAGACTTTCTCTTCTGAATTATTTGCATCAATTAAAAAGGCCAAAAAACAGTAGCCACATTAAATATTAGTTTATTCTTTTGCTGAGCTTGCAGCCTCGATCTACTAAAAAAATGCCAACACACAAATTAACTTACCAACTCTAAGTCAAATTGATCCAAAGATAATGTATTCAACAGTTTATTCAAAGGTTCATCTATTGTATATTCTAATATTTTCATGCAGAAGGTTGTTACCAAATTGGTATACTATTCAAATAAGATTAATTAATTTTACCATAATTATTAGTGTTAAAAGGTTAAAAGCTAAGCTATAAATAGAGGGCTTAAGGTTGCTTAAGAGCACAAACAAGAAGCTACATTTGTAGTAAAAAGATGGTAAGAATAGCAAAGGGGTCCAAAATGGACACTCTTATGGTCACTCTTGTAGTGGTATTAGTGTCCCTAAACTTGCCATTAGAAACCGCAGCTACCGACCATTTCCCCTCTCCTCTTTACCATTACAAATCACCGCCACCACCACCACCTCCGGTGCACTTCCCACCACCAACTTATCATTACAAATCACCACCACCGCCACCTCCTGTGCACTCTCCTCCCCATCCTTATCACTACAAGTCTCCACCACCTCCTCCCCCAGTGCACTCCCCACCACCACCACCATATCACTACAAGTCACCACCACCACCACCTCCAGTGCACTCCCTACCACCACATTACCACTACAAATCACCACCACCACCACCACCTCCGGTGCACTCCCCTCCCCCTCCTTACCATTACAAGTCACCACCACCACCTCCCTCAGTGCACTCTCATCCACCTCATTACCACTATAAATCACCACCACCACCAGTCTACAAGTACAAGTCCCCACCACCACCAACACCAGTTTACAAATACAAGTCCCCACCACCACCAGTTTACAAGTACAAGTCCCCACCACCACCAACACCAGTTTACAAATACAAGTCTCCACCACCACCAGTTTACAAATACAAGTCTCCCCCGCCACCTACTCCAGTTTACAAGTACAAGTCCCCACCCCCACCAACACCGGTATACAAATACAAGTCTCCACCGCCACCACCACCCAAGCATTATTACTACACCTCACCTCCTCCTCCTCCTCCTCCTCATCACTACTAAGGAACTACTTGGCCTTATCTCAGGTAATTAATCATCTTAAATAAAACTATGAAGAGTTTTCAAAATCACATTTAACATGCACTTTTTTCATAGTTCAATTATATTGTGCATTATCTGTCTAATTTGTTGTCTCACCCTTATTTATTGCTGCCACAGAATCTGTATCTTTATAATTATTTTGTAATTGAATAAAAATTACATGGAGGGCAATACATGGAATGAAACAAAAGATTTGAATTCATTTTTCAATATCTGTCGGCTAGATAATGTGTTATAGGAACCTTTTTAGCAACTGTTTTGTATATGATTGTAGTAAACACATTCTTGCAGGAAAGGAGAACTGCCAAAAGAAGAAATTGAAGTGGATTTTGGAGTGAAAATGAAGGCTAGCAGATGAAGAATAATAATAATAATAGCAAGCAGGATGCATGCCTCCAGTATTTTATGTTTTTATTTTGGAGATGTTTGTTTTCCAGTATTGGTTATTAGTTTTATTGGTATACGTACCAATAATATATATAAAAGTTTGCGGTAAGGTTCTGATCTCCAGATATAGAGGCTTTTTATGTAATAAAAAATCTATAAAGTTCTATTATTGCTAAATTTCCTCCTTTTTCTTATTTATTTCGTATGTACTCATAATGAGGAATTAATTTTTATTTTATTTTATTTTTTATAACTATAGAAGTTTCAATTGCAAGTATTTAAGTTTTCAAACCAGGATGTAAATGGGAATTGATAAAATCTAGAGCAATTTTAAATTTAAAAATATCTTAAATTAAAATTTAAATTAAAGGTGAAAATAGCTATAATTTTGAAATGGATGTAGTATTTAATTATTATCAAAGGTATATCCCTATGCCTATGAGGTGTTAACCTAATAGTATTGAGATCTTTAGGTATCAAGTTCGATTATCACTTGAGTAAGTTTATTTTTTTTTATTATGGGAAGTTTATTTCGTCTTTGTGTGAGGCTTGATTGTAAGTTTATTTCTTCCTCTTTTAGTGAAGTTTGATTAGTTCTTGATATTGTAATATTGATGATGTACTTGATTATTAATTATATTGTGTTTCCAAAAAAATGGGTTTTCAAAAATAAAAATAAATTATATCCCCATTTATTTACATCTTGAACCCATAATTTTTTTAAAAAAATATATTATAATGAATATAAAATGCTAAAATATAAGTGCGAGAACAAAGTACTCATACGACACCAGTTATTGAGCATCTTTTTATATTTACAATATATTGAAATATGTATATATCTAACTTAAGAAATCAATAGCATGGTTTTCATAATTATAATCTCACCTGTAAATTATTATATATATATATATATATATATATATATATATATATATATATATATATATATATATATGAGAGGAAACCTACATCAAGACAAACATATAAATTTTAAATTACTAACAATTAAATGTTGTGTACTAACTTATTTAACCGTTGGCAAGCTATAGATATTGAGCAGTGCACCTCGACCGTAGACGACTTTAGTTGACCGAACTGCATAACTAAGCTGACATAGGTCAAGATGGTCCAAGAGGTATTTTGGCATGAGTTTGTTACATTTAATTTGTTTGGAGTTATAAGGGACATAATATTTTAAATAAAAGTTCTTGATGAATTCTACAAAATTCAATCTTTACAAAACTCATCTTTGGTCATGTCCCAAGTCATTTCAAACCTAAAAAATGCATGGAATGCATCGACCATGGATACCATGAGTTGTGCCTATTAAAAATATAATAGAAACAAATATGTTCTTCTGAAATTATATTTTAATTTAAAAAATTAACTGATTAATTTTACAGTTCATTAAAATATGTCTTTAATTTTTTGCCTTAAGTTTCTTAGTGCTTTTATTGAACTTATGATTTTTCTTAATTTTTTTTATTATTACTCGCCTAATTAGAGTTGCTAGATTGTTAAGTCGTATTTACAATGTTCAGGGTTATTTTTAATTATATAGTTATTACCAACTATTATTCAAATTAATTAGATTGATAATCCGCATATCGATAATACAATTTAAATATGTAGTGTGTGTCATTCAAAATCATTGTATATGTTTTTTTACTACATACATGTGCACCATTGAAATAATATAATAAAAAATACGAAAAATTTAGTATAATTATGAACATGACATACATTGTATCAACAGATGTGATGAATTCGAGATTAACTCGTTAAGCAATCAAAATAACACAATTAATTTAGATAAAATCTCTATTTGCCTTCGTGTATATAGTATAATAGATTATATATTTTTCAATTTTTTTTAGATTAAAATCTCTATTCATTAATTAAAATCAGTTAGTCTCAAACTCTCTTTGTCAAATGATAAAATAATTAAAATAGCAGAATACGTGGGTTTGTTAATTAAATATACAGGATTTGGTATATTGGATTCCACTTCCACCAAACCAAAGTCGAGTCTACAATGCACCTTAATGCAATCCGTTGATAGGTTGATTTGTGCCAATTGGAGTGAGAGCTAGAGATTAGAGAGTTTCTTTTTCAAGATTAAAAACTACTCCTTACTTTAAAATGCATGAATAACGATTCAATGATTGGTTGTTTGAATAGTCTACTTGTTTTCAAACATACAAAATCATGATGTCCCCAATTCCCGTATCTCCTTGTGTTCTTCTATTTAAATTTTAATATTTAATCTCTTACTTAATATTAATTAATTTTAAAATTAAATAAAAAGACATGTATTAAAATTTAAATAAAAGGACACAAAAAAATAGAGAATTTGAAAACAGAGAATCTGCTCTCCAAAATCATATATTTTGAAATGATTGCATGTAAAAGTAATCCTCTTATTTATTATCCTTTTTGAACAACTATTTTTGAAAAAGATCGGCTAAAATATATTGCTTAGAAAAATTAATCCTCTGTACCATACGCAACATTTAGTTTTGGTACTCGCATTTTCAAACGGAGGTAGTATTATTTATTGACTTTTAATTAAAAAAAATCTTAATTCTTATTACAAGTCGGTGCATGTTGGGTTGATTCATATTTTTATATGTTCGACGAATGGTCAATATGATAGGGTAGTCGAGAGTCAAGACCGGGAGCTGGCAGGAATTGCTAGGGGGCAGCGCCCCCTGAAAGCCAAGCGCAATGTGCAAATGGGTTTAGGAATTTATTAGTAGTCCGGTCTTTGATTTTACTAATGTTGTGACACCCCCAAATCTAGGTACTCAAATTTTCCACAAATTTAGTGTTCACTCAACAAAATAATTAACATTTAACTATCCATAGTAATAATAACAATAAAAATTGAAATAGAAATCCTCCCAATAAAGGGTTACAACAACATTAACAAATCAATCACAGGTTATCTAACCTTAATACATCAAATGCGGAAACATCAGAAACAAATAAGTCTTAAACATCATATCATAAGTCTTGACACAATCATTCTCAAATACTAAATAAGTCTTCATCATTTGCTTGCTTTGCCCTTGCCCTTACTTGTGGATGACTCATCAACTCACTACAAGAAAAAAGCTTAAGTCCGATGGAATATTCTCTCGGAAATAAGCCTATTCAGTCGAAAGAATATTATTTTCGACGAAAATTTTCGTCGAAAATGCAGCCGTATATAAACGCGTCGAAGATAAGATCCGTCAAAAATTTCGTCGGAGTTTTCTTATCTTCGACGAACTTATCTTCGACGGACATGCGTCACAAATAAGATATTTACAACTGAATAATTAGGACGCACTTTTTCGTCGAGTATACTATTTCTTATGCTCGACGGAGCTATTCCTCAGAAATAAGTTATTTTCGACTGAAAATTAAAATAACCCGACATTTATTTAAATTGGCTAATTATTAATTCCGACGAAATTTGTGTCGGAGATAACCTAGTTCCGACGGCTATATTCCCTCGGAATTAACTTATTTCGGATTGAAAATTAAAATATAATAGTGTCTATCAAAAATTATGTTCTTATTAACACCAAAAGAATATCCGTTAGAAACACCTTAACCTGTAACCTGTCACAACCCAATACACAGTAATATAAACCTGTATCTCATATTCAAATATTCAACGTAATGCTAAAACGTAATATCCAACTCATTATGCGATATCCAACTCATTATCATTCACATACATTCACATTCATATTCAAATATCCAACAAAACGTAATCTTCAACTTATTATCATCAACACTACCGAGCTAACCAATTACAAATATAAGCTAATGTTCCATGCATAAATGATAAACAATATAATTTACAATACTTGTACAGACGCAATTAGACACTATAATATATACAAATGTTCTACAATAACATGAATACAAATGAACTATAAACTAGTAAAAGTATCATCATCGGGTGGAGGTGAATGACGCTGCTCTGGTGTATGGAAATCAGCGTCATGCTCCTGCTCTTCATCGCCAGCTTGCTCGCCATCGCCACCCTATTGATAGAATCAAAAATATAAATCATTAGTCTGTATATATATATATATATATATATATATATATATATATATATGTGAGAATTAACAAGCTAGCCTTAATTGAAAAAAAAACATAAACAATAAGAATACCTGAGTGGGTGGGGGCGGACGAAAAGCCTCTTCCAAGAGGGTAATCACCATCCGGAGCATCTCGGCGCTCCAAGCGTCGAACTGTTCCCGTGGTAATCCCATACTCTCTGCAGAGGCCCCTACTATAATATCCTAAGCAATCTGGTGAAGACGAGAACTGGAAGGAAACTGCTGACGTCGAAAGACCGGATCAGTACGGAACCTATCCGACACGGCCCCTATCAGCCGCCAGAAGATATTGTCATCCAAGACAACGCCCGTATGAGATGGTCTGACATGTGCTCTTGGACTCTGGTGCTGGTTGGAGCCTATAAAGATATACAAATTCGATTACTAATAATAATTTATATAATGTGATAAATTCGGATAATTTCGTGAAACATAAAAAAATATTACTTCTAGGAAGTGTATATGCGGGTATCCTCGACAGACCCAACACTCGATATCTGCCGGTACTGCTAGTAGGGGGATCCTGAGACGCGACCCATAGTCTCAGCTCCTCATCCCGATCTAATACAATATCGGGAAGAGGGGTAGCGGAATCAAACGCCTCAGAACCCTTCCTAATAGTCTCCAGCTCAGCTATACGCTCGTCCCGAAGCCTCTGAAATCGGTCCTGTAATGTATTCTGTATACGTATGTTAATTATATCATTTTATTTACGATTGAATATTATTAAAAGCTAAATAGTAAGATGAGTTTTACCCGTATAGCTAAAGCTGCCTGAGACAAAGCACGCTCGTCCGTAGGCGTGTGGGCTCGATCCCAAAACTCTAGAGTACTCTTTTAATCTTAGATGCAATATTATTATGCAAGAGTGAGCAACAATTACCCACAAGTTTTAACAATAGTAGTAATAATAACACGTGAATAAACAATGGATACTGAACAAAGAAAACTTGGCTTTTGAATCAAGATTAGAACATGAATCAAAAGTACATTTGAGGGTCATAAGACCATGAACTATGTCCCAGGTTATCAAGTATTTCTACTTTAAATCGTTAACAGTCGTAAGACTATATGGACCTTACTTCTTGTACTTAGGGGGATCAATCCTTAGTACCATGTATGTGCACAACATCTTAAAACTATCGCGTAATATAATCCCTTGTAGCAGAGTTGTTCATCTCAGCTTTGACATTAGAGTCTGGACCAAAGGAAGTTTGGTTTGGATTGATCTCAAGGGTAATTTAGAGTTCAATAATCATCAACTAAGGTTTAGTTGAATCAATAAGGATTCACTATCTATTCAAGGTTTCAATACAATAATGTAATCGATATTCAAATCGAAAATTGAATCTCAACTCTATACAATTGATTGCACATTGTATAACAAAAGTAATACCTCAAAGGGTTAGAACATTTCATTTGGAATTATGAACTTGAACAATTAAGCTTTGAATAGTTCGACATAAAAATATGAAGCTTGCTCAATAATAATATGGTTTAAGATCTTGCTCAATGAAAGTTTAGAGTCATGGAACTTGCATAATTATAATCATGATAGAGTAAGGAAAACCGACATAATCGTAATCAAGATAGATTAAAGAACTTGCTCAACATAGTGTAGGGTTCAAAAACTTGCTCAAATAAAGTTTAAGAATATAAAAACTTGCCTCGTGCGTAGATTACATGATTACTATTCACGTTCCTCAATTTAATCCTACATCTCCTTTACATCCATAATACCAGTTAATTATAACAGAATTGGTATCATAAGTACATTCTCTTCTCACTAAACTCTGATTATGATCATATTAATCAAATCACAACATTAGTTTTCGCACATTATTAGACTTCACGAAAGACGAGTTAACTACGCGTTTGACATATCAATTAAACACGTAAGAACATCACTGACATATTAAGTGTAAGACCCCAACTTTTATGAATAAATATTTAATTTCTCTAATTATTATTTTGAATAATAAAGTGTTGATTTGATATAATGCTTTAGTTATGAGAGAAATGTGCAAATTTTGCAAAGTAAACAAGTTGTTATAAAATATTTGTTTGGTCAGAGAATATTCTTTTTGTCGGGGAATATTCGTACGACAGCGCAATCATTGGTGGATCACATAACGGAATAACTGTCGGATATAGTAAGAGGCAAAAACAACATTTTTTATCGTTAAAAGTTGAAATACTCGGTGATAAAAATACAGTAATACGCGTGATTGCACAGTAGCACACTGTATTATACAATATCTTTGATTATTGATTCTTACGTAAGAAGTCACTCAGTTTCATTCAATAATTTCCATAGTAATTGTTACACAGTATCTCATATTATTAATTCAATTATTGTCATAATATCATCTGCACAATACTTTATATTATTAAATCAATAATTAACACGACATAATTATTTATATTATTAGTTAGCATTATAGTTAATGTCTAGAAAGTTCTGTCGAGGAAATGAGTTAGGTTATATAATTGCGCGCCAATAAGGATAAATCCTTATCATAAAACCCCCTCTTTCCTGGGAATGATATGGTTGTTAATATTGCGAGCTTATAATTAATATTAATTGTGAATAATTATTATGTGGTGAATATTGTTTTAATTTTGATATAAATAAAGGAATTTAACATGAAATATTTGTGAAAAGTTTGGCATATTTTCTATGGAATCATAATTATTTTCTCCGATAAAATATTATTCAAATATATTATTATAATATATTATAATTGTTTAAATAATAATATTATTATAATACATATAAGCATGTGAAGGGACGGAGCTGAGCAAATTGAATTTGAGTACTTTATTTTCAAAAGTAGTGTGCTTTTGTTTTTTTCCCAAGTTGATGGGAAAGGTTTCTCCTGCAAAGACAATGCATGCAATTGTTTCATTTGGTGTGGGCCCTCAACCTTGGAAAAAAAGGAATTAGGTAGAAGTTAGACTCATTAGTTTGTTTTTCCCTCTGAAGTTGTACTATAAAAGAAAGGTTACCCCTCCTTCCTAAACACACCATTATAATATTAGAAATTCTTATCCTATAGTATTGTGAGTATTTCTCTTGAGTATAAAGATACTTTAAGTGTAGCTTTTTGTGCAAGATTTTCTCAGAATAATATCCGATATTCCAGTCAAATCCAGTTTCTACTAAGAAAAAGGATATTATTTTATTTCAATACTCGTAAAAAATATTATTTTCTTTCATACTCCATATCATGTAAGGGATATTGTTTCATTTTATATTCCTAAATTTAAACTTACTATGGTAAGTATTGCTTCTATAATTCTTGAAATGATTAGAAATTCTTTAACTTTTGCGCTTCATTTAATATCATTTCACTAAAATATTGGTATAAACTTTCTTATTAAATTTTAATCTTTTCATGTCCGGGTACTATTCATACGGTACTATTCGTGGGCACTATTCATACGACACTATCATACAGTAATATTTATACGGTACTATTCACGAGTACTATTCACAACCGAATTTAATTTTTTTTCTGTCCAAATTATTTTTGATACATGAATATCATTCTTGAATTTTACTTCACAAATAGTTATCATGTTAACAATTTGGATATTTTTGAACTCTGGATAAATTGAATTATAAATATCTAATATTTATCCTTTATCTCACTTGATTGAATCTTTATATTATTGTCATCATCCTCATGCTTATATTGTATTGAAAGTCATCTTTGGCCGTAGTGCAAAGATGGACTATTGATTGGTATGATTATGACCAGGAATTGTGTATTGGTATAATCATAACCTTTAATGTTACATATAAGGTTTTTGGTGAAAGTCCTTTTTGGCCCGTAGTACATAGATGGACAGGTGTTTGACATGATCATGACCACTGGTGATACTAACGAATATCTTTGGCCCATAGTACATGGATAATTCGTTGATTTGAAATATTTATTGATTGGTGTTACAGAGATAAAATATTGATGATGGACTTTTAAATCATAGAAGATAGTAGAAATCATGCTCTACTTGACTCTTCTAATGGATTGATGTTTTCGCTGCAGTTGTTATTCTAAAACTTGTTGTCTATTGTATTCTATCAGATTTTTCCCTATTGAGGACTAAGCATAATTTTTTTTATATTATCTTATTCATAATATTCTTTACTGGGCTAGTTGAGATCACCCTTTTCCTTTTGGTTCCATTGTTCTTCTCAGGAGGCGAAAATATAGCTGAGACTAGTCTGGGAGTGGAGTAATGTTTCAAGATGGTTATTATAAAAGTCCTCACTATTTTGTAAAATAGTGTAACAATAATTGTAATGAGGAATTTATTTGAGTTTGGATATTGTCTACAAGACAATATTAGTATTAAAACTGACAGTGTATATGTTGTCGTATTTTGCACGACAGTTGTATTAATGAAGTTTGTATTTAGTTTCTGTACCATGTATTTGGCGACTCAGAATAGGTTATGTGGACCTATTTTGGGGGCGTCATAGTTGGTATCAGAGCTTATGGATATGATCTCTTGTGGAGATGTGGGATTAGAACTAGGAGGGGAGAGACAAGTAAAACCTTCGCTAGTGTGTCCTACCTAAGCTTATTTGTTATTTAATTATTCCGTCAGAATATAGGGATAATATGTGGCATTTTAATTTCTTTAATTAACCCTTGTTTTGTGGCAGTGTTTAAGAATGACATCTGAAAATTTTGAGATAAACAATGGAACACATGAGACCGTTGAGACACCGCCAATCAATAAACAAGATAATATGCATCAGGAAGACAATAATCCTTATGCAAACAACAACACCGACCAAATGATGAATGATGGGATGATTATGAGCTTTCTACAATTCATGCAACACCAAATGAGAGAAACTCCTTTTAAAAATACAGGTGGAAACAATGGCAACTCACGGCTAGTCACTGCTAAGCAATTCAAGGAGTTGGAACCGCTGGAGTTTTTGGGAAAGCCAGAGCTACTTAAGGCAGGGGCATGAATTAAGCAGATTACCAAGATATTTGATGTCTTGGGATGCATTAAATAGCAAAAAGTTCCATTCGCCACCTTTATGTTGCGCGGAGAGGCAGATTACTGGCGGGAATCTTTAAAACATACTATGATGTCCGCACTTAAGATGTCTTGGGAGAAGTTCCAAGAATTATTTAATGACAAGTAATTTCTAGAAAGTATTCGTCACATGAAAGAGGTGGAATTCATCAAACTGGAACAAAACAATATGACTGTATCGCAATACGAAGCTAAGTTTGCGAAGTTATCCCAATTTGCATCTCATTTGGTAGACAATGAGGAGCGGATGACAATAATGTTTCTGAGAGATTTGAAACCCAAAATTCTCCAACATCTCATATCTCATAAACTCTATTTATATTCAGATGTTTTGAATAGGGCTCAATTATTAGAGCGGGATTACGAGTCAGCTCAACCAAAAGACAGCAACCGGCAGCAGGATAATAGTCATACCAGTGGAAACAATCATCGAAGCAATGATAACCAACATGCCAAAAATGGTAACCACTTCGGTGGTAATCATGGCCAAGATAATAGGAGAGATGAGTCAAGTGAAAATTTCAAAAAGAGAAGATTCAACAATGACGGGAAGACGTCGACAGCAGCACCAGCAATAATTTCTAGGGGAGGAGAACGACCGCCGGTTAGATGTTACAGATGTGAAGAGGAGGGACACATAATTACAAACTTTACACAACCTTCCAAGGTGTGTTTTAGTTATGGAAAAGATGGTCACATAGCTCAATTTTATCCTGTAGCGAAGTCAAGTCCAGCTGGGACAGTGGCACTAAAGGTGGCTACGGACAAAACAAAGTCAGTGGTTCAAGGAAGAGCGTTTATCCTGACTTCCCAAAAGGTGAGGAACCCGAACAAAGTTATCAAGGGTAAGCTAATCTTAAACTCTTGCGAAGTCTATACCTTATTAGATACCGGTTCTACCCATTCTTTTATTTCACCTACTTGTGCTCAACGTTTGAACTTGACTCCTCAAAAATTAGGCTTTGACTTATCTGTTGAAACTCCATTAGGAGAAACCTTCATTACATCAACTATTTATAAATCTTGTTTGATTCAAATCGGCACCTTCACATTACCTATTGATCTTATCTCTTTGAAAATACTTGCATTTTATGTGATTTTAGGGATTGATTAGTTAACTACTCATCATGCTAAAATTGATTGTTTTCGTAAGGTTGTTAATTTTCATATTCCTAACCAACCTGCAAATTCAAGCAACCAAACCACTAAAGTCAATCACTGTCATATCAAGCCATAAAGCCATTCGTTTATTGAAAAACGGATGTCAAGCTTTCTTAGCCCATGTCATGGATTTAAACAAAAATACGTCAGATTTGAATGGTATTTCTGTTGTTAATGAATTTCCTGACGTATTTCCTGGCCTACCCCCAGAGCGTGAAATCGAATTTTGTATTGACATTGAACCCGGTACACAACCCATTTCCAAAACGTCATATCGAATGGCTCCTATTGAACTTCAAGAATTAAAAACCCAACTACAAGAGTTGTTAGACATTGGTTTCATTCGTCCTAGTACATCTCCTTGGGGTGCTCTTGATTTATTTGTAAAGAAGAAAGATGAGAGTATGTGACTTTGCATTGACTATCGAGAGTTGAATCATGTCACCATGAAAAATAAGTACCCACTACCTCGCATTGATGACCTGTTTGACCAGTTGCAAGGTGCTAAATTCTTCTCAAAGGTCGATCTTCGTTCCAGATATCATCAGTTAAAGATTGAAATTGATGAAATTCCAAAGACTGCTTTTAAAACTCGGTACGTGCATTATGAATTCCTAGTCATGTCTTTTGGATTGGCTAATGCTCCTGCTTCTTTCATGGATATAATGAACCGAGTATTCAAGGAATATTTGGATTATTTTGTGGTTGTCTTTATTGATGACATCCTCATCTATTCCAAAATTTGTGAAGATTATGAGCAACATTTGAGACTGATACTCCAAAAGCTTCGTGAAAACAAGCTATATGCCAAGTTAAAGAAATGCTAGTTCTAGCTTAAGGAAGTAGCATTCCTTGGGCATGTGATGTCAAATTATGGAATATCAGTTGACCCGGCAAAGATTGAAGCAATACAAAGTTGGGAGCAACCTAAGTCAGTAACCGAAGTACGTAGCTTTCTGGGCTTAACTGGTTATTATCGGAGATTCGTTGAAGGATTTTCTCGAATTGCTACTCCATTAACTCAGCTGAATCGAAAAGATACAAAATTCGGATAGAGCGAGGAATGTGTGAAGAGTTTCCAAGAACTCAAGAGGAGACTCATTTCAGCACTTGTTCTGACAATACCATCTAGTTCGGAGGGATTTGTCATTTACAGCGATGCTTCAGGCAGAGGTTTAGGATTTGTTCTCATGCAACATGGGAAAGTCATATCCTATGCTTTACGGCAACTTAAAGAATATGAGAGGAATTATCCTACTCACGATCTAGAGTTGGCAGCAGTCGTCTTCGCGCTAAAGATCTGGAGACACTACCTGTATGGGGGAGAAAGTGGAGATCTATTCAGATCATAAAAGCCTCAAATATTTCTTCACCCAAAAAGAACTCAACATGCGGCAACGATGTTGGCTCGAGCTGTTGAAAGTTTACGACCATACAATTCAATACCATCCTGGAAAAGTGAACGTTGTAGCTGACGCGTTGAGTAGAAGATCATATGCGGGTATGAGTATGATTTTATTAACACAAAGACCCATTTTGTATGACTTACAAAGGATGGGGATAGAGTTAAAGACTCCTGGTACCCACGTGATGATGTCAAATATAAGAGTAGAACCAAATTTAATTGAAAAAGTTAAAGCTGCTCAAGCTACAGACCTGGAGCTGATGAGTATGAAGAAGAAAGTATAAGAAGGTGCTATTCTAGAAGCAAGAATCGACGAAGAAGGAATACTTCTAGTCAACTCCAGACTTTGTGTTCCTAACAACTCTGATTCAAAGTACAAAATCATGATGGAAGCACATAACACACCGTTTGCAATCCATCCTGGAAGTACTAAAATGTATAGTGATTTTCGACATACATTTTGGTGGAGCAATATGAAGAGAGATATCGTGGAGTTTATCTCAAGGTGTTTAACTTGTCAACGTGTTAAGGCGGAGCATCAAGTACCAAAAGGTCCATTACAACCACTTGAAATTTCAGAATAGAAGTGGGAGCACATTAACATGAATTTTGTTACTGGTTTTCCCAAGGTTTCTTAAGGCATAGATGCAATTTGGGTCATTGTCGATAGATTAACCAAGTTTTCTCATTTCTTGCCTATACGAGAAACTTGTTCACTTGAACGTCTTGCTCGTATGTACATAAATAAGATTGTGAGATTGCAAGGTATGCTAGTATCCATAGTTTCTGATTGAGACCCAAGATTCACTTCACGATTTTGGGTCAGCTTGCAGAAAGCTATGGGCACTGATTAAGTATTCAGTTCTACATATCATCCTCAGACGGACGGGTAGTCGAAAAGGACTATTTAAAATCTTGAAGATCTATTGAGACTCTGCATGCTAGACTTCAAAGGAAGTTGGGACAAGTACTTGCCATTGGTGAAATTTTCCTACAACAACAGTTATTAAGCAAGTATAGGCCTGGCTCCATTCGAGGCATTGTATGGACAAAAGTGTAATTCTCTAGTATGCTGGGACGAGGTGGGTGAAAAAAAATTGTTGGGACCAGAAATGGTATGCATGTCTACGAAAAAGATTCAAATGATCCGACAACATATACAAACCTCACACAATCGATAAAAGAGTTATGCTGATCTTTATTGAAGGGACGTGGAATTTAATGTTGGAGAACATGTATTATTACATGTTGCTCCAATGAAAGGATTTATGAGATTCGAAAATAGAGGAAAGCTCAACCCTCGATTTATTGGTCCATTTGAAATCCTCGATCGAGTAGGAACTGTGGCCTATAGACTCGCCTTACCTCTAAGTATGTCTCGTGTTCATAACGTTTTTCACATATCCATGCTACATAAATATTTGAAAGATCCGAACCACATTATTGAATTAGAACTAGACGAGATAGCAGAAGATTTAACGTATGAGGAGGTACCTGTTAAAATTTTGGATAAGAAGAAACATATTTTACGCTCAAAGGTTATACCTCAAGTCAAAGTTTTATGGAGAAACCACGATATTGAGGAAATGACCTGAGAGTTAGAATCTGATATGAAAACAAGGTATCCTCACCTTTTTGACATACCAGGTACGTATATCAATTTCGAGGACGAAATTTTGTAAGTAGGGGAGATTGGGAGATTGTAAGACCCCAACTTTTTATGAATAAAGATTTGATTTCTCTAATTATTATTTTGAATAATAAGGTGTTGATTTGATATAATGCTTTAGTTATGGGTGAAATGTGCAAATTTTGTAAAGTAAGCAAGTTGTTATAAAATATTCATTTGGTCGGGGAATATTCTTTTTTTCGGGGAATATTCGTACGACGGCGCAATCATAGGTGGACCATATAGTGGAATAACTATCGGATATAGAAAGCTACAAAAATAACCTTTTTTTACCATTAACTGTTGAAATACCCGGTGATAAAAGTACAGTAATACGATATTGCACAATATCTCTGATTATTGATTCTAACGTAAGAAGTCACTCAATTTCATTCAATAATTGCCACATTAATTTTTGTACAGTATCTCATATTATTGATTCAATTATTGTCACAGTATCATCTATATAATATTTTATATTATTAAATTAATAATTGATACGACACAATTATTTATATTATTAGTTAGCATTATTGGCAATATTTATAAAGTTCTATCGAGGAAAGGGGTTAGGTTATATAATTGCGCGTCAATAAGGATAAATTCTTATTGAAAAGCCCCCTCTTTCTTGGGAATGATCTAGTTGTTAATATTGTGTGCTTATAATATTAATTATGAATTATTATTATGTGGTGAATATTATTTCAATTTTGATATAAATGAAGGAATTTAGCATGAAATATTTGTGAAAAGTTTGGCATATTTTCTATGGAATCACAATTATTTTTTCTGATAAAATATTATTCAAATATATTATTACAATATATTATAATTATTTAAATAATATATATATATATATATATATATATATATATATATATATATATATATATATATAAGCATGTGATTAAAGGGACGAAGCTGAGCAAATTGAATTTGAATACATTTTTTTCAAAAGCAGTATGCTTTTTGTTTTTTTTCCAAGTTGATGGGCGGAGGTTTCCCCTGCAAAGACAATGCATGTAATTGTTTCATTTGGTGTGGGCCGTCAACCTTGGAAAAAAAGGAATTAGGCAGAAGTTAGGCTCATTAGTTTGTTGTTCCCTCCGAAGCTGCACTATAAAAGGAAGGTTACCCCTCCTTTCTAAACACACCATTACTGCGACACCCCCAAAAATAGGTATACATCACCTATTCTGAGTCGCCGGATACATGGTACTGAATAAAAATACAAACTAATTATACAACAGTCGTGTAAAATACTACAAAATATAATCTAATAGTTTTAATAAGAATATTGTCATCTAGACAATATCCACACTCAATGGAGTCCTCATTACATTTATTGTCATACTATTTAACAGAATAGTGAGGACTACTAATGCTATCATCTGGACCGTCACTCCGTTTCTCGACTAGTCCCGGCTACGTTCTCATTTCCTGAAGAGAACAGTGAAAGAAAGGGTGAGCTCAACTAGCCCAGTAAGAAAAATTATGACTAAGATAATGCAGAATAAATTATCATTAGTCTTCAACAATGTTAAACTGATAAAATATAACAAACATCAAGTTTAACTGCAGCGGAACAAGTAATGTATTAAAAGAGTCAAGTAGAGAATAAAATCTACTATCTTTTATGATTTAAAAAGGTTTTTCATCACTTTTATCATTGAGACTCAGCTTAATAAATAATCCACATCATCTCTGCACTACGGCCAAGGATATTCATTAGTATCACAACCACAATTATCCATGCACTACGGGCCAAGGATATCCGTGTATTCATCAATGGTCATAATCATGCCAACAACTGTCCATCAATGCACTACGGGCCAATGCGGACTTTTAACACATCATTTTTAACATTACGGTCATGATTATACCTATTAATCCCTGGTCATGATCATACAAAGTCCATCTATGCACAACAGACCACAGATGACTTTCAACATAATATAAGCATGAGGATGATGACAATGATATAAGAATCCAATAAAACAAGTTCAAGAATTAATTTATCTAGAATTCAATAACGTCCAAATTGTCAACATGATATTGCTTTGTAGAGTAAAATTCAAGAATGCTCAGAAGAATATTTCTATGAAAAGATACTGGATGAAGTGCAAATGGATAACAGAATATATGAAACTGCAAATGGATTTTCGCCTGCTATGCGGTAATCCACGTAGACAGATCATTTCCACAATTTAATAAGAAATGAATACGAAGGGTCATTCACTATGCATGTGGTAATCCACATAGACAAGTTATTCTAACAGAATAATAAAGAATAGAATAACAGAGGAATTCACCATGCATGCGATAGATCGCACAGACAGGTTATTCCAACAGAATATAAAATAATGGAACCAGGTCATGCATTAACGCACAGACAAGATATTCCAACAGAATAATAAAGAATGAAATAACAAAAGACTTCACCAGGCATTCGATAGACCGCACAGACATGTTATTCCAACAGAATAATAAATAATTGAACCAAGTCATGCGTAAACGCACAGACAGGATATTCCAACAGAATAATAAAGAATGAAATAACAAAAGACTTCACCAGGCATGTGATAGACCGCACAGACAAGTTATTCCAACAGAATAATAAATAATGGAACCAAGTCATGCGTAATACGCACAGACAGGATATTCCAACAGAATAATAAAGAATGGAATAACAGAAAAATTTCACCATGTATGCGGTACTTTATTCCAACATAATAATAAAGAATGAAATAATAGAAGAATTTCACCATATATGCGGTACTTCGCATAGACAGGTTATTCCAACAGAATATTAAAGAATGGAATAAAAGAAGAATTTCACCATGCATGCGGTAGTCCGCGTATACAGGTTATTCCAACAGAATAATAAAGAATGTAATAACAGAAGAATTTCACCATGTATGCGGTACTTCACATATACAGGTTATTCCAACAAAATAATAAAGAATGGAATAACAGAAGAATTTCACCATGTATGCGGTATATCGCATAGACAGGTTATTCCAACATAATAATATAGAATGAACAACAGAAGAATTTCATAATGTATGCGGTAGTCCGCGTATACAGGTTATTCCAACAGAATAATAAAGAATGAAATAACAGAAGAATTTCACCATGTATGCGGTACTTCACATAGACAGGTTATTCCAACATAATAATAAAGAATGGAATAACAGAAGAATTTCACCAAGTATAGGGTAGTCCGCGTATACAGGTTATTCCAACAGAATAATAAAGAATGGAATAATAGAAGTTCTCTTCATGAATACAAAAGAAATAATACCTTTTACTTTAGAAGAAACTGGATATAGTAGTAGTGAAGTAGCAGAATACTTTTCTTCTTTCTCTCTATAGTTTCTCTCTCTGGAGTTTCAGTGAATTCGTATGAAATAATGAAGGAATGAGCTTCTATTTATAGGAGAATGGACTGAATATTAACTAATTCATGAATGGTCCAGATTGATTTACTTTTAAACGGATGGTCCATATTGATTTACTATGCAGTATTAATAAAATATTCTAATAAAACAAAATCTTTTAAATAAAATATAATATATTCTATTTATTGTCTAATAAAATAAATAACTTTATAAAAGTATTCTGTTTTATAAAAAAGATTTTACTATGCAAAACACTATGCAGGCACTATGCAAACACTGTGCATAATAAAATATAATATATTCTAATTATTGTCTAATAAAACAAATAACTTTATAAAAGTATTCTGTTTTATATAAAAAGATTTTACTATACAAACACTATGCATGCACTATGCAATACTATGCATAATTAAATATAATATATTCTAATTATTGTCTATTAAAACAAATAATTTTATAAAAGTATTCTGTTTTATATAAAAAGATTTTACTATGAAAAATACTATACATAATAGAATATAATATATTCTATTTATAGTCTAATAAAACAAATAACTTTATAAAAGTATTCTGTTTTATTATATTAATAATACTAATAAAACTAAATTTATATAATATATATATATATATATATATATATATATATATATATATATATAAACTTCTGTGACTTCATAAAAAGGCACCTCAATATATTTAACAACATTTATCATCATTATTATAATTCACAATATTAATCGATCAGGTCGTTCTCAGGAAAGATGAGGCTTTCCAATAAGGATTTCTCCCTATTGGCGCGCAATTAGGTGACCAAACATTTCCTTGGCAGAACTTCTAGACATCGTTAATATTGCAAATAATAATATTAATAACTCTGTCATCTCAATTATTGATTTAATAATATATAAAATATCGACAATAATTGAATCAAATATCGTGAGATACTATGTAACAATTACTAAAGCAATAATTGAATAAAACTGAGTGACTTCTCACGTAAACATCAATAATCAATACCGTGTGCTACTATGCAACCACGCGTATTACTGTACTTTTACTACCGAGTAGTTCAACAGTTTTAACGGTAAAACTTCCGTCGTTAATTTCATAAAAATATTTTTGTCATTTTCCCAATCCGACAATAATTTTATTGTGAGGTCCACCAATGATTGTACCGTCGTACGGATATTCCCCGACAAAAATAATATTTCCCGACCAATCGAATATAATACAACAACTTGCATACTTTGTAAAATTTATAAATATTACCCATAACTATAACATTATATCAAATCCACACCATAATATTCAAAAAAATATTTCGAGAAATTTAAATCTTTAATCATAAAATTTGAGGTCTCACAATCTCCCCTCCTTATGGAATTTTGCCCTCGAAATTTACGTACGTACTTGGTATGATGAGGATACCTTGACTTTCAACCCGGACCATCACTCATTTTCCCAACTAGTCCCGGCTATGTTCTCATTTCCTGAATAGAACAATGAAAGAAAAGGGTGAGCTCAACTAGTCCAGTAAGAAATATTATGACTAAGATAATGCAGAATAAATTATTGTTAGCCTTCAATAGTGTTAAACAGATAAAATACAATAAACATAAAGTTTAACTGCAGCGGAATAAGCAATCCATTAGAAGAGTCCAGTAGAGCATGATATCTACTATCTTTTATGATTTAAAAAGTTTATTGTGACGCCCCCAAAATAGGTATACATCACCCATTTTGAGTCGCCAAATACATGGTACAAAAATATAAATACAACTTATTAATACAATTGTCGTGTAAAATACGACAAAATAAAAACTGTGAGTTTTAATAAGAATATTGTCATCTAGACAATATCCACACTCAATGGAGTCCTCATAACATTTATTGTCACACTATTTAACAGAATAGTGAGGACTACTAACACTATCATCTGGACCGTCACTCCATTCCCCGACTCGTCCCAACTATATTCTCATTTCTTAAAGAGAATAGTGAAAGAAAGGGTGATCTCAACTAGCCCAGTAAGAAATTTATGACTAAGATAATGTAGAATAAATTTATCATTAGTCTTCAACAATGTTAAACTAATAAAATACAATAGACATCAAGTTTAACTGCAGCGGAACAAGCAATCCATTAGAAAAGTCAACTAGAGAATAAAATCTACTATCTTCTATGATTTAAAATGTTTTCATCAATTTTTATCTCTGAGACTCAGCTTAATAAATAAACCACATCATCGAATCATCTATGCACTATGGGCCAAGGGTATTCTTTAAATCATTAATGGTCATAACTATACCGAATAATCCCTGGTCATAATCATACCAAGTCCATCTCTGCACGTAAGCCAAAGATATACAACAAGAAAACCAATAATCAACAATCCATCATTGCACGTAAGCCAAAGATATACAACAAGAAAATCAATAATCAACAATCCATCTTTGCATGAAAGCCAAAGATATATAATTCAATAATTAACAATCCATCTTCGCACGTAAGTTAAAGATAACTTTCATCACCGTATAAGCATGAGGATGATGATAGTGATATAAACATTAATCAAACTAAAACAAGGATAAATATTAAAGACTTTAAATTTATCCAAATATTATCGACCACTCATAATCTAATATTATTAATATCATAACAATATTTTAATCACCTCTAAACTTATAAACAATTTATTCAATTGTTTACACTTTACCAAATAATGCATTTTATCATTCAAAGAATGCCATAATCATAAGATTTCATCACCAATGATCAAATTCCTTATCAACAATCTAAATATACCTTATATAGGATTTTCAAGCCATAAAATCCTATTTTCCAACCTTGTTACTTCACATAACATATGTAACTCATATATTCGTAACTAAACTATTTTCATGAAAAATACCAAATCAGTCCCAAAAATATTTTTTTTCTGGGATTTAGCAGAATATAGTCCCATAATGAACATATATTTTTCTTGGAATTTTTAAAATTCATTTACTATTTTTCAAAAATCATTTTCCAATTAATTCCTTAAGAAATTAGTTACCTCAAGTTTAACTTCAAAAATTTCCAAATCTTGGCAGGATCTTACACATGTTAACGTGAGTCTTCAGTTTAAATTTCATGGTCATCGGACTTATAGAACTCCGGTTATAGTGTTTTTCATCGGAAAAACCTAAATATTGAAATGGTCATAACTTGCTCATTTTAAGTCGGAATGAGCTCATTTTTGGACAAGAGGTTCTTTATACCATATACTTTCATGTCTCAAAAGGCCAGAATTTTCTCACAATTTAAGTGGCCAAAACAGTCCTTCTGAAATCTGGACAGTAGTATTTCGGTAATTTCCAACTTTTGACTCCTTTGCTAAAATCAGTCCACACGAAAATCTACAACACCTTTTCCAGTGATTCCACTTGGAGATGCTACAAAACTCATAGATCTAACTCTAGAACTTAACCACACTCAAAAATTCAAAATATAATAGGAGATATGGTCAATTTAATTTCATGTTCTATTTTCACCAAAATCTGATTTTCAACCCTTTGTGATTTCTAAGAAACTTTCATGTTTTCACATAATAACCAACATAACTCATCATAACACTTACCAATACCTCATATACCCATGATTTTCATCAGTCCAAAGCTTTTATTATGACTCTCATCATAATCAACGTAACCAGATCATTTCCACAATTTAATAAGGAATGAATATAAAGGATCATTCACCATGCATGTGGTAATTCACATAGATAAGTTATTCCAACAGAATAATAAAGAATGGAATAACAGAAGGATTCACCATTCATGCAATAGAGACCGTACAGACATGTTATTCCCAACAGAATAATAAATAATGGAACCAGGTCCGGCGTAAACGTACAGACAGGATATTCCGACAAAATAATAAATGTGGAATAATAAATAATGGAACCAGGTCTGGCGTAAACGCACAGACATGATATTCCGATAGAATAATAAATGCGGAATAATAAAAATGGAACCAGGTTCGGCGTAAAACGCACAGACAGGATATTTCGACAGAATAATAAAGAATGGAATAACAACAGAATTTCACCATGTATGCGGTACTTCGAATAAACAGGTTATTCCAATAGAATAATAAAGAATGGAATAATAGAAGAATTTAACCATGTATGCGGTACTTTGCATATACAGGTTATTCCAACATAATAATAAGAAATGGAATAACAGAAGAATATCACCATGTATGCGGTACTTTGCATATACAGGTTATTCCAACATAATAATGAAGAATGGAATAACAACTCTTACAAGTATTGAAAGAAAATAATTCTCTTCATGAATACGAAAGAATAATATCCCTTACAGGTACAACAAGTAATATCTCTTACCTCAAAAGAAGACTGGATACTGGAATAGTGAGGGAGCAGACTTCTCTTCTTCATTCTCTCAATAATTTCTCTCTATAATAATGGCTTTAAAGCTTAGTGAATTGGTGAGAAATGAAGGAAGAATGAGCTCCTATTTATAGAAAAATATAGTTTCGATAATTGCACGTTTTGGGGCTCAAAAAATTATTGTACAATACCTCCAACTTTTCTTTCATTTTTAATCCAGTCATTCAAGTATTATCAAACTTGCACCACCTCTCCTAATAGTAAATCATGTGAATCAATAGTAAATCATGTGACTCAATAGTTCTAAACATGTGAAAAAATTAATTACAGTATAGTACCTCCATCTATACCTCTATTTTTAACTTAGTCATGTAAGTATCATCAATCTTGCACCAACTCCCCTAATAGTATAAGAATGTGATTTAATAGTACACACATATGAACAAATAGTTATATGAGCATGTGAATTAGTAGAAATTAATTGCTCATTTATCCGATAAATTACCTGATTTATCAATATAACCCCCGGACATCAATTATCATCGGAATAGATGTCGATTTCAACTAACACCAATAATTCCAACACAATGGAACTATCAAATTCATCTTTAATCAACACGAACTTATTCATCATTAATATTATAATTCACAATATTTAACAACCAGGTCGTTCCCAGGAAAGAGGGGGCTTTCCAATAAGGATTTCTCCCTATTGGCGTGCAATTAGGTGACTAAACCTCTCCTCGACAGAACATCTAAATATTGTAAATATTGCAATGTAATAATATGAATAACTTTGTCGTCTCAATTATTGATTTAATAATATATCATATAACGCAGATGATACTGTGACAATAATCGAATCAATAATATGAGAGATATGATGCAGCAATTACTGTAGCAATAATTGAGTATAACTGAGTGACTTATCACGTAAGCATCAATAACCAATATTGTGTGCTACTATGCAACCACGCGTATTACTGTACTTTTACTACTGAGTAGTTCAACGGTTTTAACGGTAAAACTTCTGCCGTTATTTTCATAAAAATATTTTTGTCGTTTTCTCAATCCGATAATAATTCCATTGTGGGGTTCACCAATGATTGTACCAGCATATGGATATTCCCTGACACAAAGAATATAATATAACAACTTGCAAACTTTGCAAAATTTATAAATATTACTCACAACTATAACATTATATTGAATACACACCATAACATAAAAAAAATATTTCGAGAAATTAAATATTTATTCATAAAATCTGGGGTTTCACATTTATCGTCAATTTTATCGCTGAGACTCAGCTCAATAAATATTCCACATCACTGAATTAACCATGCACTACGGGCCAAGGATATTCATTAGTATCACGTCCACGAATTATCCATGCACTACGGGCCAAGGATATTCATGTTATCAACAATGGTCATGATCATGCCAACAACTGTCCATCAAAGCACTACGGGCCAATGAAGACTTTTATCACATCATTTGTAACATTACAGGTCATGATTATACCGAATGATCCTTGGTCATAATCATACCAATCAACAGTCCATCTATGCACTACGGGCCAAAGATAACTTTCATCACAATATAAGCATGAGGATGATAACAATGATATAAGAATTCAATTAAATGAAAGAAAATGATAAATTTTAAAGATTTATAATTTAATTTATCCAGAATTTAATAATGTCCAAATTGTCAACATGATACTGCTTTGTGGAGTAAAATTCAAGAATAATATTGTATCACAAATGATTTGGACAAAAAAGAAATCAATTTTTTTCATGAATAGTACCTCGAGTGAATAGTAATCGAGTGAATAGTACCCTTTGAATAGTACTTTGAGAATAATACCCCGTGAATAGTAACCCGGTATGAAAAGATCAAAAATTATGAACAATGCTCAGAATAATATTTCCATGTAAAGATACTAGATGAAATGCAAATTTCAAGGATATTCTACTAATTTCAAGGAGTATAGAAGCCAAAACTTAACAAAATGAGTATAGAATTTGAAATTTGAAACGAAAAAATATTGCTTACATATTACAGAGTATGGAAGAAAATATTATTTCTTACGAATATTGAACAAAAATAATATCACTTACCTTAAAAGGAGAGTACTTCTGACAAGTAGGGTGTGGATATTCTTAAAAAAAATTTATATTGTTTTCTACACTCAAAGCTTCCTAAAACTCGAAAGAAACACGCTCAATATTATAGAAGAAGAATTTGTTGATTCTGGTGCATGTGATTTTCAATTCTAAACTAAGCATTCTATTTATAGGAGAATGAAAGGATACTATTTAGGAAAAAATCACGGACGCACAGTGTCAAGGATTCACAGGTGCAACGAATTAGTCTGAAATAATTTTGATTTTACTATCCAAATACTATGCAAGCACTATGCAAACACTATGCATAATAAAATATAATATATTCTATTTTTTATAAAAAATAAAACTTATTATAATATATATATATATATATATATATATATATATATATAATAATAATACTCCCTCCCCCTCACATCTTCTTCCCCCCCCCCAATTTCCAAAATCATTTTAATATATATATATATATACAAAACAAAACTGAGATAACTTCTACCGACAATTTTAAAAAATGGATAAGTGGGGGTCCAAATAATAAGCTAAACTTACAATAAATACATCATAAAAATCCCTTCAATATTTTTAACAATATTTATTCATCAATAATATAACTTGAAATATTAAAAATCAGATCATTCGCAGGAAAGAGGGGGCTTTCCGATAAAGATTTCTCCCTATTGGCGCTCAATTAGGTGACCGAACCCCTTTTCTTGACAGAATTTTTTAGACATTGTCAATAATGCAAATAATAATATGAATAACTTATCATCTCAATTATTGATTTAATAATATAAAATATTGTGCAGATGATATTGTGACAATAATAGAATCAATAATTTGAGATACTATACAGCAATTACTGTAGCAATAATTGAGTACAACTAAGTGACTTCTCAGGTAAGCATCAATAATCAATACAGTGTGCTATTATGCAATCACACGTATTACTGTACTTTTATCATCGGGTATTTCAATAGTTAACGGTAAAACTATTGCCGTTATTTTTATAAAAAGATATTTCTGTCATTTTCTAACTCCGACAATAATTCTGTTGTGGGGTACTCCAATGATTGTATCGTCGTATGAATATTCCTGATAAAACGAATATTCCACGACCAGTCGAATATTTTATAACAACTTGCTTACTTTGCAAAATTTATAAATATTACCCACAACTATAATATTATAACAAATTCACACCTTAATATTCAAAAATGATATTTAGAGAAAAAACTCATCTTTATTCATAAAAGTTGGGGTCTTACCGATCATCCGTCAAAACTAAACCTATTTATATTCAACAGATTAATTGCGACATAATATTTCCCTCAAAAATAGCTTATTCTCGACGAAAATCCGTCGGATATAATTCAGTTGAAAACTTGAGTGTCTCGACAAAAGTGTTAAAGGATCTTATCTTCGACGCGTGTATATACGACTGAATTCCCGACTGAATATTCCCTCGAAAATAAGCTAATGTTAACGGCATATGAGTAATTCAAAGGGAATATTCCGTCGAAAATAAGGTTTCTTCTTGTACTGATATTTCTTATTTCCTCATTAAATTAATGTTAGTACGTTCTTCAAAAAGTCAAAAAAATGTAAAAGCATTTTTGGGTGAATAGTATTTTTATGTTTTTTTGTCGAAAAATTTTTATTTTCTTATACGAACTCAAATTCATAAATTCTAACACGTAAACATATTCTAGGTCATAGAATCGACCTTTACACATATAACGCAAAATGATATTCATAAAATCTCATTTTATTCAAAAATATTAAATAAAACTTAATTACAAATCTAAGTACGATTTCTTGGTCGTTAGTGATGAATGGGTTTTATACCTAGGAATCGGCTTCTAATTTGGACTTAAATGGTGATGACCTTGTATATTTCTATTCATTTTTACTTATTTTGTGTTTGTTTTGTGTTTAGGATTGCATTATGTGGCATGATGGTATATTGGTGGCGTTGTGGCAAGACTTTGCATCAAAAAGGCAAGAATTTAGCTCTGCAGGAATACCCCATGTCGTGGCGGGCATAATTGCAAAGGAAACCCCCGCTGGGGCAGGAGTACATAGCCCAACTGCAGAATACCCCCCCCCCCCCGTCAGGGCGGGCATATATAGTGTAAATACCCCTCGCTGGGGCGGGGGTACGGGGAGAGAGAAAGAAGTGCACTTCAATAGCAACTCTGTAGCTACGTACCAGGAACAATTTTGCATGGACTGGAACTCTGTTGGGCGTCGTTTCTAAACAAATTACGTGGCTTATGATGAGATAACATAAGAACTAGAGAATCAATCAAGAGAAATAAATCAATTAGCAAGATTGGAGCCCTAATTTCAGAAGATCATTAGAGGAAAGCAAGGAAGGTCAGGATCACGAAGATTGCAAATTGGAGCGAGGATAAGGGTGGTTTTATAACTATTCTTTGATTTTCAATTCAATTATTGTAATTGGGATGATGTATTCTATAATTATTTTAGTTTTTATTTCATTCACGATGAACTAAATTACTTTTTAGGCTTTTAATGGATCTTTATTGTTGAACAATGATTGTCATGCCTTGAATTCAGTTCAATAATCTAGCAATTCAGTTTATCTGTTGTGATTTGCACTTTAATTTATGAATTGCTTGATCACCAATTCCTTGTGGATTTATACGGACTCGAGAGATAATGTATGAATCTAGACCTAATCACTATAACATGTGTTCTTGAATTCTGTGTTTAATGGAATCCTGATGAATGTTAGGATAGAGATATACTAACATCACATGTAATCAGGTAAAGAACTTATAATTTAAACCTTCTTTGATTTTAATTCACATAGAGATATAGTGAATTAGTTAATTAAGGTGTTTGGCTTAATTCTATCTGTAAGACTCCAAATTATTATTAATGAAATTTAATTTTCTCTATTTATTATTTTGAAATAGTAAGGGTTGATTTGATTAATGTGAATAGTTATGGGTAAAATACGCAAATATTTCGAATAAGCAAGTGGTTATAAAATATTCATTATTGTCGGAGAATATTCGTTTGGTCGTGGAATATTCGTACTGTCGGGAAATATTCGTACGAAGGCGCAGTCTTTTGTGGGCCCCATAACGGAAAGCGATTGGATGAATAAAACGACAAATATAAGTTATTTATAAATAACGGCGTAGTTGTTACCGTTAATACTGTTGGAATACCCGGAGGTTAAAGCACAGTAATACGCGATGTTGCACAGTAGCACACGGTATTGCACCAATTATTGATTTTTACGTAAGAAGACACTACTAAATAATTGTTACAGTAATTAATGTTCAGTATTTTATTTTAGTGATTCAATAATTGCTGCATTGATATTTTATATTACTGTTGTTTCAATAAATTGTCATTACACAGTATTTTCCATTATCGAAGCAATAATTCATATTATCTGAATAATATTATTAGATAACATTCTTGGCAATGTCTAGAAAGTTCTGTCTAAGGAGAGGTTTGGTCACCTAATTGCGCGTCAGTAAGGAGAAATTCTTATTGGAAAGCCCCTCTTTCATGGGAACTGCCTGATTGTCAATATTATGATTCTGTAATATTATTTGTGAATAATTAATTATTAATTCATATGATGAGGAAAATATTGATTTTATGTGGATATAGATGGAGAAAAATTTTAATGTGACAATTGTTGAAAATTGAAATTTTATCTTTTTCTGATAAAATAATTCATTTAAATATATTATTATATTTTAATAATATAATAATGATGATATTTTTACGATAAATGTGGGATATATGAGTATATGTGGAGGAGGAGGAGTATTTTTGTTACAAAAAAATATTTAAAGCATGTTTTATGTGTCGGTGGACCCCATTTCTTGACTGAAATTTGATTATAGCTTGTAAAATCGCCTGTTTGTGGATTTCGGTCAATTTTTATTTTGAATTTAGAAAAACTTTCTTCTGCAAAGTTGTATAGAATTGAATTTTCTATAAAAACTCGCGAGATTCGAATTTTCTGATAAAAAGGCTATTTATTATGAATTATTGAAGTTCCGAAGCTCCGAAATAATTGATTTTTGGAAGTTTTAATTATGTTTTTCAATAAAAACGTTTTTGGTGAGTTTGTGAGCCTCATTTAACATGTGCTATGGCTGAATTCAGATCTAGAGAAGTGGGCGTAAGAAATTTGATAATATATATTAATATTTTATTAAATTTTCTGTTTTGGTGTTCTAAGCAATTTCCTATAAATAGGGTGCTTAGGTTAGAATTGAAAATCACACCAGAAACTGAAGTTTTCTCTCTCTATATTATCGATCGTATTCTTGTGAGTATTTTAAGTATACTTTGAGTATTGCTATACGGTGCAAGTTCAAGTCATAGCCTATGTCCGGTGTTTCAACTAGAAGTACTGTCTTTCGAGGTAAGGGATGTTATTTTATTCGATAATGATATTATTTCTTCAATATCATTATGCTGAATTATTGGTTGGAAATTTTTTATCAAATTTGGAACTTTTTCATGTCGGAGTTACTATTCATGAGTTATTATTCACGAGTTACTATTCACGAGTACTATTCATGAAGCATGATGATATTTTTTGTGAAATTTCTATCTTTTGGTGTCGGAGTTACTATTCACGTATACAGCACTATTCACGAATACGACACTATTCACTAAAAAATGAAATTTCTTCTTTTCGTCCAAAATATCTATTTTGGATACTAGCTTTGATTGTATCCATGTTTTGATCATTCTTGAATTTTACTCCACTCTGATTACTTATGAAGTATTTTTGAACTTGGATTGTTTAAAATACGAATCCTTAATATTTATTATTTTGTTTCACTGGATTCGTTTCCTTTAAAATATTTTTCATCATCCTCAGTCCTAAATGATGAAATTATTGAATATCTTTGGCATGTAGTGCAAAGATGAATGATTTCTGATGAATATCTTTGGCCCGTAGTACAAAGATGAACAGGTGTTTAGATGAACATGACCAACTGATGAATATCTTTAGCCTGTAGTGCAAAGATGAATATTTGATTCCAGATATATATTGATTGATGTTACAGGGATAAAATATCGACGATGAACTTTTAAATTCATATATAGAAGATAGTAGTTTGCATTCTCTACTTAACTCTTCTAATGAATTGTTGTTTCTGCTACAGTTGTTGATTTAAAACTGGTTGTCTATTGTATTCTATTAGATTTTTCCCTATTAAAGACTAACGATAATTTGTTTTATATTATCTTAGTCATAATATTCTTTACTGGGCTAGTTGAGCTCACCCTTTTCCTTTTTGTTCCATTTTTCTTCTCAGGAGGCGAGAATGTAGCGAGTGCTAGTCGGGGTATAGAATGAAGGTTCTAGAGAGAGTTGTTTAGTAGTCCTCACCATTTTTATAAAATAATGTATCAATAATTATGATGGGGATTTATTTGCGTGTGGATATTGTCTAGACGGCAATATCTGTATTTAAACTCACAATTTATATGTTGTAATAATAAAGTTGTAGTTATTTCTGTACCATGTATTTGGCGACCCAGAATGGGTTGGATGGAATGGACCTATTTTGGAGGCGTCACGGTTGGTATCAGAGCTTAGGGATATGATCTCTGGCGAAGATCGAGGAATAGAACTAGGAGGGGAGAGACGAGTAAATCCTTCGCTAGTGTGTCCTACCTAAGCTTATTTGTTAGTTGGTCAGTATATAGGGATATTATGTGATATATTGATTTCCTTAATTAACCCTTGTTTTATGACAGTATTTGAGAATGTCGACTGTGAATATTAACAGTGGAGAAAATGAGATCGTGGAGATGCCTGTAATTACCAACGAGGAGAACGTGCAACAGGCTGGCAATGTACCTCCTGTGAACAACACCACTGAGTAGATGATGAACGAGGGGATGTTTAAAACTTTTTGCAATTCATGCAAAATCAGACGAGGGAGACTCGTGTTCAAAATACAGGAGGAAATGATAGCAATTCACGGGTGGTCACAGCCAAGCAGTTTAAAGAGTTGGGACCAATAGAATTCTGGGGAAAGCTGAATCCGATTAAGGCGGAGACGTGGGTCAAACAAATTACCAAGATATTCGATGTCTTGGGATGCACGGAGGAACAGAAAGTTCCATTCGCTACTTTTATGTTCCATAACGAGGCAGATTACTGGTGGAAATCTGTGAAGCGTACCCATCCAGCTGCACTCAGCATGTCATGGGAGACGTTTCAGAAACAGTTCAATGACAAGTATTTCCCTGAAAGTATTCGTCATATGAAGGAAGTGGAGTTTATTAGACTGGAGCAGAATAACATGACGGTGTCCCAGTACGAGGCGAAGTTCGCAGAGTTATCCAGGTTTGCACCTCATTTGGTGGAGAATGAGGAACGTATGACGCGGATGTTTCTAAGAGGTTTGAAACCCGGCATACGTCAGTATCTCATTTCTCATAAATTTTCTCTCTATTCAGATGTTGTCAACAGGGCTCAGTTGTTAGAGCGAGATAATGAGTACATTCAATCGAGGGACCATAACCAAGATCATACCAAAGATAGCAGTCATCAGAATAACGATAACCAGCGGAGAAAGAAGAATACGGACAAAGGCGGTAAACACTCTGGTGGTAATCGTGGCCATGAAAATAGAAGAAGCGAGTCGGGAGGAGATTTTAAAAAGAGGAGATTCAACAACGACCATGTGAAGACGTCAACGCCAGTAGCAACTGGTTCCAAGGGAGGAGAAAGACCACAGGTCGTGTGTTATAAATGTGGAAAAGAGGGACACATCAGCCCAAACTGTCCACAACGGTTCAAGGTATGCTATAATTGTGGAAAGGAAGGACATATCGCTCGAGATTGTACGGTAGCGAAACCAAGCCCAGTGGGGATGGTGACTCAAAAGGCTGTCCCAGAAAAGTCAAAGTCAACGGTTCCTGGAAGACCGTTTGTCGTGACCGGTTAGAATACAAGGAACCCGAACGAAGTTAGCACGGGTTAGTTAATTATAAATTCTTGCAAAGTTTATACCTTACTAGGTACCGGTTCTACCCATTCTTTTATCTCTCTTGCTTGTGCTCAACGTTTGAACTTGACTACAGAGAAATTAGACTTTGACCTATTTATGGAGACTTCGTTAGGAGAAACTTTTATTACATCCGTTGTTTATAAATGTTGCTTGATTCAAGTTGGCACCATCGCATTACCCGTTGACCTTATTTCTTTAAAGATACTTGCTTTTGATGTGATTTTGGGGATTGATTGATTAACTACTCATCATGCCAAAATTGATTGCTTTCGTAAGGTTGTTAGTTTTCATATTCCTAAGCAACCTGTTATTCGAATTCAAGCAACCAAACCATTGAAGTCAAACACTTTTATATCAAGCCATAAAGTCATTCGTTTATAAAAAAAATGGATGTCAAGTTTTCTTAGCTCGTGTTATGGACTTAAACAAAAATACGTCAGATTTGAATGATATTTATGTTGTTAGTAAATTTCCTGATGTATTTCCTGAAAAATTTCTTGGCTTACTCCCAAAGCCTGATATTAAATTTTGTATCGACTTTGAACCCGGTACAAAACTCATTTCTAAAATCTCATATCGAATGGCTCCTATTGAACTTCAGGAGTTAAAAATTCAACTATAGAATTTGGCACCTGAGCCTTTATCTGGTGACTTCCTTTGTGGAATGCACCGAAGCCAGACTCTCCATAGGGTACAATATTCGTGCGATGGTAAACTGATAGGTGTCATTGTAACGTGTTATCCAAGGTTGGGATATGAGTCACAGTTGAGAACAACCTAAGTCGGTAATCGAAATACGTAGCTTTCTAGGCTTAGTTGGTTATTATCGGAGATTCGTTGAAGTATATTCTCGAATCGCTATTCCATTAACGCAGCTGACTCGTAGAGATACAAAGTTCGAATGGAGCAAGGAATGTGGGAAGAGCTTCGAAGAACTCAAGAGGAGACTCATTTCAGCACATGTTCTGACCATGCCATCCTGGAAAAGCGAACGTGGTAGCTGACGTGTTGAGTAGAAGATCGTATACAAGTACGAGTACGATATTGTCAAAGACTCATTTCGTATAATTTACAAATAATAGAGATGGAGATGAAAACTCTAGGTACCCACGCGATGATATACGAGTATAATCGACTTTAATCGATAAAGTTAAAGCTGTTCAAGCTACACACCGGAGCTGATGAATTTGAAGAAGGAGGTGCAAGAAGTTGTTATTTCAAAAGCAAGAATCGGTGAGGTGAGGAAAGTTCAAACCTTCGATTCATTAATCCATTTGAAATTCTCGATCGAATAGGAACTGTGGCCTATAGACTCGTTTTACCGCCAAGTATGACGCGTGTTCATAACGTTTTTCATGTATCGATGTTACGTAAATATGTGGACGACGCGAACTACGTCATTGAGTTAGAACCGGATGAGATAGCCGAAGAATTAACGTACGAGGAGGTACCTGTCAAGATCTTGCATAGGAAAGAACATATCCTATGTACCGAGGTTATACCACAAGTTAAAGTTTTGTGGAGAAACCATGCTATTGAAGAAATGACCTGAGAGTTGGAAACGGAAATGAAAGCGAGGTATTCTCATCTTTTCGAAACACCAGGTACGTACGTCAATTTCGAGGATGAAATTTCATAAGGAGGGGAGGTTGTAAGACCCCAAATTATTATTAATGAAATTTAATTCTCTATTTATTATTTTGAAATAGTAAGGGTTGATTTGATTAATGTGGATAGTTATGGGTAAAATACGCAAATATTTTGAATAAGCAAGTGGTTATAAAATATTCATTATTGTCGGGGAATATTCGTTTAGTCGTGGAATATTCGTACTGTCGGGGAATATTCGTACGACGGCGCAGTCTTTTGTGGGCCCCATAACGGAAAGCGATTGGATGAAGAAAACGATAAATATAAGTTGTTTATAAATAACGGCGTAGTTGTTACCGTTAATACTGTTGGAATACCCTGAGGTTAAAACACAGTAATACGCGTTGTTACACAGTAGCACACGATATTGCACCAATTATTGATTCTTACGTAAGAAGGCACTACTCAATAATTGTTACAGTAATTACTGTTCAGTATTTTATTTTAGTGATTCAATAATTGCTGCATTGATATTTTATATTACTGTTGTTTCAATAAATTGTCATTACATAGTATTTTTCATTATCGAAGCAATAATTCATATTATCTGAATAATATTATTAGATAACATTATTGGCGATGTCTAGACAGTTATGTCTAAGGAGAGGTTTGGTCACCTAATTGCGCGCCAGTAAGGAGAAATTCTTAGTGGAAAGCCCCCTCTTTCTTGGGAACTGCCTGATTGTCAATATTATGATTCTGTAATATTATTTGTGAATAATTAATTATTGATTCATATGATGAGGAAAATATTAATTTTATATGGATATATATGGAGAAAATTTTTAATGTGACAATTGTTGAAAATTGAAATTTTATCTTTTTCTGATAAAATAAATCGTTTAAATATATTATTATATTTTAATAATATAATAATGATGATATTTTTACGATAAATATGGGATATATGACTATATGTGGAGGAGGAGTATTTTGTTACCAAAAAATATTTAAAGCATGTTTTATGTGTCGGTGGACCCCATTTCTTGACTGAAATTTGATTATAGCCTGTAAAATCGTCCGTTTGTAGATTTCGGTCAATTTCTGTTTGGAATTTGGAAAAACTTTCTTCTGTAAAGTTGTAGAGAATTGAATTTTCTATAAAAACCCGCAAGATTCAAATTTTTTGATAAAAGGGCTATTTATTATGAATTATTGAAGTTCCGAAGCTCCGAAATAATTAATTTTTGGAAGTTTTAATTTTGTTTTTCAATAAAAATGTTTTTGGTGAGTTTGTGAGTCTCATTTAACATGTGCTATGGCTGAATTCAGATCTAGAGAAGTGGGCGCAAGAAATTTGATAATATATATTAATATTTTATTAAATTTTCTGTTTTGGTATTCTAAGCAATTTCCTATAAATAGGGTGCTTAGGTTAGAATTGAAAATCACACCAGAAACTGAAGTTTTCTCTCTCTATATTATCGAGCGTATTCTTGTGAGTATTTTAAGTATACTTTGAGTATTGCTATACGGTGCAAGTTCAAGTCATAGCCTATATCCGGTGTTTCAACTAGAAGTACTGTCTTTCGAGGTAAGGGATGTTATTTTATTCGAAAATGATATTATTTCTTCAATATCATTATGCCGAATTATTGGTTGGAAATTTTGATCAAATTTGGAACTTTTTCATGTCGGGGTTACTATTCATGACTATTCATGAGTTACTATTCACAAGTTACTATTCACAAGTACTATTCATGAAGCATGATGATATTTTTTGTGAAATTTCTATCTTTTGGTGTCAGGGTTACTATTCACGTATACGGCACTATTCACGAATACGGCACTATTCACTAAAAAATAAAATTTCTTCTTTTCGTCCAAAATATTTATTCCGGATACTAGCTTTGATTGTATCCATATTTTGATCATTCTTGAATTTTACTCCACTCTGATTACTTATGAAGTATTTTTGAACTTGGATTGTTTAAAATACTAATCCTTAATATTTATTATTTTGTTTCACTGGATTCGTTTCCTTTAAAATATTTTTCATCATTCTCAGTCCTAAATGATGAAATTATTGAATATCTTTGGCCTGTAGTGCAAAGATGAATGATTTCTGATGAATATATTTGGCCCGTAGTGCAAAGATGAACAGGTGTTTAGATGAACTTGACCAACTGATGAATATCTTTGGCCTGTAGTGCAAAGATGAATATTTAATTCCAGATATATATTGATTGATGTTACAGGGATAAAATATCGACGATGAACTTTTAAATTCATATATAGAATATAGTAGTTTGCATTCTCTACTTAACTCTTCTAATGAATTGTTGTTTTCGCTGCAGTTGTTGATTTAAAACTGGTTGTCTATTGTATTCTATTAGATTTTTCCCTGTTGAAGACTAACGATAATTTGTTGTATATTATCTTAGTCATAATATTCTTTATTGGGCTAGTTGAGCTTACCCTTTTCCTTTTTGTTCCATTTTTCTTCTCAGGAGGCGAAAATGTAGCGAGTACTAGTCGGGGTATGGAATGAAGGTTCTAGAGAGAGTTGTTTAGTAGTCTTCACCACTTTTGTAAAATAATGTATCAATTATTATGATGGGGATTTATTTACGTGTGGATATTGTCTAGACGGCAATATCTGTATTTAAACTCACAGTTTATATGTTGTAATAATAAAGTTATAGTTATTTCTGTACCATGTTTTTGGCGATCCAGAATGGGTTGGATGGAATGGACCTATTTTTGGGGTGTCACAGTATCAATTTGTGGATTTAAGTTAATACGGTGTTAGTGCATCGAGAGATGGCTAATTCTACTTAATATTCTTAATTAATAAACTGATATAATGAATTGAACTGGAATAAGGTGAGATAATCGGAGTGAGACGTAAAGTGAAGTTGTAAGTCTAATTCTCCATTAATTGCTTGAAATTACGGTTAATAATTTGTGTTGGTTGGTTGGGATTTTTAGTTTCTTTGTTTTTATTAGTCATATTCATTAATTTGAATAGTTTAATAAAAATGAGTTAATATAAAACTGGTAATTATTAGGTTTAATTTCATACTAGTCTCTGTGGGAACGATACTTTTTCTTACTATTCTATTACTAGTTGACCACGTGTACTTGCGTGTGAGCATATATAGATTTTACCTAACAGTTAGAGTGTCTTTGGTATCTGTGACAATGACACGTGGTGAAAGTTCTTTTTGACTTTTGTGTAAAGAGGAACTGTTGATTGACATGATCACAACTATTTGTGTTACAGTTGATAAAATCTTGATGATAAAGTTTTAAATTGGAGAAGGTAGTAGACATTATGTTCTATATGACTTGTAATGGATTGTTTATTTCGCTGCAGTTGTTTGTTAAAAATTTATGTTGTCTATCATTTTTTAAATCTCTAATTTATCACTGTTGAAGGCTATGAATAACTTATTCTTCATTATCTTATTCATGATATTTTTTACTATGCTATTTGAGCTCACTCTTTTATTTCATAATTCATTCTAAAAAATGAGAGTATAGTTGAAGCTAGCGGGGAGAACAGAGGAATGAAGTGATGCTCCGAGTTATTAGCTGTAATAATCCTCATCATGTTGTAAAATAGTGTGACAATAATTATAGAGAGGACTGTGTGTGTGTTGTCATACTATATATATATATATATATATATATATATATATATATATATATATATATATATATATATATATATATGACATTGATAGAAAAATTTATAAATGTTGTTTGTATTTTGATAGAACAAGTATCATCCTTTTTTCATTCTCATATAACTTTTGGTGATTCCTCATTTTCGATTAGAGTTAAAATTATCACCTCCTTTAGGACTGGGCGTGAGAATTATCATCCGAACAAACTAAATTGTCATTCTTAATTATGGTGACAAAACATAATTATAAAAAGTAAAATGATGTAACCAATTGATATTACTCTTATAGACCCTCAAATGATGTAACATGGATGAAGAGAACGAATTAAATTATAGAATACAAAGCTTCAATATATTTTTTTAATATTATTTTTTTGAATCATAATAATGAATTACAAGTTTATCAACATGTCGTTAACAATACATCTAACTTCTGATACCAATTGTAACGACCCCAAAATTCATACAATTAAACTCTCAACTTCGATCGTTAATAATACATCTAACTTCTGATACCAATTGTAACTACCCTTTATTCATACAATTAAACTCTCAACTTCAGTCGTTAACAATACATCTAACTTCTGATTTTACTTCATTATTCGATGTTAAACTAATAAAATGCGGAATAATTTCAAAATTTTCAATCTTCTTTCTGTAATTCCCTAAATCACAACATTTATCTTTACCTACCTTTGAACCATACTTAGTTTATTACTCATTTTATCGGAGTTAATAAATAAAACTTACATTCAGATTCAATACCCTTTATACATCGAAAAAAAATCATGTTTTATAACTCAACATTTATTAAACATCTTACATTATCAAGTATATCATCCGGAACCTTAAACATAGTTTGAAATAATAACAACTCAGCCAAAGTAAATGAATCTTCATGCATTACATATGATTCATGTCTTTTAAGTAGCATAAAGTGTTACCTTGGATCCTTAACTTGCAAAAATGGTTATTTGCAAGATTGAGCTTGACAGCTCAACAACTCTAACAGTTTTCATGCAAGACGTAGCACATAAATAACATGCTCATCTTATACATCATAAACATCTGTCTAAACACATTATACATGTTGTACATCATATATAAAAAATGATTGAGTTCCATAACCTAATCAGCATTCCTTACTCAACCGATGTAGTCATAAATTGACCTTAACATTTGATACTTACAACATAAGTAATACATCAAGCTCTTTGCAATACATATTAAAAACAATTCATCATCAAGTTCACATAACAAATAGGAATTGAAAGACTTCTCTTGATTGTTGTTTACCAATAACAATTTAATAACTTACAGCTATCTGAACTTCACGTGCCCTACACAATTATATAATCATGCACAACAACTATTAGTCACATAGCAATGCATAGTAGTTGTAATATAAACTTTAATCTACATCCCATAACTTGGCCTTCCTATTAATCAATACACAATGTTCAATTTGATTGTGTTAACTATCGACTTATATCTCACTATATTTCTTCTTAGTTATACTCGAAGTTCATTCAAGTGTTTAAGTCTTGCTAAGACTCCTTATTGGTTTTATATTAACTCCATTCCATATCTTATAATGTTCATTTCAATTGAATTGATACACTTTTTAAGTTCATTAACACTTATCACGGCATTTCGACGTTCATTTGTCATACGCTCGACTCGTCTCTCTTGCGTATGCTTAGTATACTTATATAACTTATCTAATATATCATTTATTAATGTTAAGCATCATTATATTTACTAATATTCATGTTTTATAACTTAGAACATTATCTTTTATCGTCAGAAGCACTACACTTACATATGTGCATGTCTGACGCCCTTTGATTGCCTCCAAATGCACATCAGTCCCAAATATGGCCATTTTTACCCCTAATAACAACCTCAAATTGGAAAACATAAAAAATAAAAGTAGTAGGTCTACTCGTCCTCGTTCCGGATCATCTTGAATCGCCTCAATCGGAGGTCGTATGAAAATAATTTAGTCATTTTACTATATGAGGTCAAAATAGTCCAACCTGAGCACTGTTCCGGCACCGCGGCGCCCCAATTAGCCTTGGGGCAGTGCTGCAGTGGCCAAGAGCAGTTTAGGTTGCCCAAGTTATTCTATTTTACGATTTTTGACCCTTTCTTCTTTCAACCTTCATTACTCGAGTTATACACATCCAATTTATTCTCGTTTTGACTCTATGGACTCGTAATTCATAGAACTACAACATACCAAAGAATTAAAAATTTAAAGAAACATTAACTAACCCAAATCTTGACCCAAAACTCATATTTTTACTAAATTTTCATGTTTTAACATGTTTAGCGAATTCATTCACTACGAACTCGTTTCTTAACCAAATTGATTCATTCAACTTGCATTCTTTTCATTTTTCAACATTCTTAAAACATCCATCATCAATTTAAGGTTTCCATCATGATTGTATAACTAATATTAGTCTCAAAATTGACTAAAATGTACATATTCAACCAAAAACTCAATTCTTCATCTTTAATATGTTTTCATGAGTTTAAACACTCCAAAATTGTTTCTAGATGACCATTAACAGATTATATCTATCCATAAACATATATAAACTATACCTCAACAAATTCAACCCCCAAAAACCCAATTACAGAGAATTTAGAAAACAAACCATAAACTAAAAACCTAGAAATTTTACCATTGATTCTTCTAAGCTCTAGTTAGATGATTTGAAGTCCTTGTATAATCCTCATTTTCCTCTTGATTCTCAGAGTTTCTCCTCTCAATTTCTCTCTAAACCTCTTTCTTTCTCTCTGTGTTTTCAAATAAGCTTTCTAACTGATGAAACACTTAACGTGTTTTTTATTCATCCTTCAGTTATACAGATAAAGAGTTACCATCAGTTACAAATACCATGGGCCATAAGGCCATGTTCGGCTAGCTCTCTAAAAATTCCTTTTTACTTATTTTTTTTTACTACCTTATTATATAGTTTTAATTGTCACACCCACTACTCAATTAAATTAAATTAAACCTTAATATAAATATGATTTCATTAAGTCAATATAACAAATTACTAAATCTCTAACTTAATTACTTAATTAAATTAGAATATTTCTATTCCATCAATATTATCACACTTTAATTAAATTATTCCATAACAATTTTTATCAAATATTTATTTTAAATTCCATAAATATTCCAACTAAAATATTTATTTTATTCGATAAATATTTTAGCTATTTATGCAATACACAATGGAATTACATTAACATATTACATTTATATGTAATATATATTACCCTCTCATTTTATTAAAACACGTCATAATAAGAATTTTATCCATTAAATTTTTATTTTAATTATTTTACATTAATTCACTATTTAAATTAAGTGAATTACTCACATTATTTATGATATTTAATTCATAATAAATTCATTGCCTTGTATATTATTCCATAATATAATTTCAACTTAATTAACTTAACTTCCTTTTCAAACAATTTCATTTACCTATATATATATATATATATATATCCTCTACATTCACACCAAATCGTATATTTCACAATATATAACACATATATACACATACTCAAACTCAAAACATCTTATAATAAGAATTTTATTTATTAAATTCTTTTTTTAATAACTTTTGAAAATTCGGGTAGTACATCACATATACCGTCAAAAATAACTTATTTCCGAGGGAATTTTTCGTCGATATTAGAAATTAATTAGTTTTTCTAAAAAAACCATTTTTTCGTCGGAATTATCTTATTTTCGAGGGATCATCCATCGAAAACTAAACCTATTTATATTTGACGGATTAATTGCGACGTAATATTTCCCTCGCAAATAGCTTATTCTCGACGAAAATCCATCGGATATAATTTAGTCAAAAACTTGAGTGTCTCGACAAAAGTGTCGACCGATCTTATCTCCGACGCGTGTATATATGACTGAATTCTCGACTGAATAGTTCCTCGAAAATAAGCTAATTCTGACGGAATAGGAATAATTCTGAGGGAATATTCCATCGAAAATAAGGTTTCTTCTTGTAGTGACATTTTGTATTTCCTCGTTAAATTAACGTTAGTGCGTTCTTCGAAAAGTCAAAAAAAATGCAAAAACATTTTTGGGTGAATAGTGTTTTTACGTCTTTTTTCTCAAAAAATTGTTATTTTCTTATACGAACTCAAATTCATAAATTCTAACACGTAAACATATTCTAGGTCATAGAATCGACCTTTAAACATATAACACAAAATAATATTCATAAAATCTGATTTTATTCAAAAATATTAAATAAAACTTAATTACAAATCTAAGTACGATTTCTCGGTCGTTAGAGTGTCTTTGGTATGTGTGACAATGACACGTGATGAAAGTTCTTTTTGACTTTGGTGTAAAGAGGAACTGTTGATCGACATGATCATGACTATTTGTGTTATAGTTGATAAAATCTTGATTTTAAAGTTTTAAATTGGAGAATGTAGTAGACATTATGTTTCTATATGACTCTTGTAATGGATTGCTCATTTCGCTGTAGTTGTGTGTTAAAAATTTATGTTGTCTATCATTTTCTAAATCTCTAATTTATCACTGTTAAAGGCTATGGATAACTTATTCTTCATTATCTTATTCATGATATTTTTTACTATGCTATTTGAGCTCACCATTTTATTTCATAATTCATTCCAAAAAATGAGAGTATAGTTGAGGCTAGCGGGGAGAACAGAGGAATGAAGTGATGCTCTGAGTTATTAGCTGTAATAATCATCATCATCATGTTGTAAAATAGTGTAATAATAATTATAGAGAGGACTTTGTGTGTGTTGTCGTACTATATACGACATTGTTAGAGAAATTTATGTATGTTGTTTGTATTTTAGCGACTCAAATTAGATAATGTCAACGCAAATTTGGACACGTCACACTATCTCTATTCCCGATCTTATAAATAATTTCCGTACTCATCTTATTTTATTACGAGAACTAAAATTTAATAACCAGTTCCATATCCACAGAGTAAAATTTAAATCATTACAGGATTAATACTTTACGAGTTTTTCTATTTAAAAAAGTCTAATTTTAATTATATTTATAATAATACCTATATGAAAATGAATCTTATGTTAACATATACATAATAAAATTGATAAAAATAAAATAATAATATACATACATACATATATATAAGTACATATATTTTAATGGGCTATATGTATATACACAGTTGTGTATTACACAGTAGGCCTATGACGACAGATTTTTTGGGCTATAGCGACGGTACACTGTCGCTATAGCCCAGAATAGCTATGACGACGGGTCCGTCGTTATAGCCCAAAAAATCGTCGACATAGCCTACTGTGTAATACACAGCTGTGTACATACATTTTTCCCTATTTTAATATATTTTAATTATGTAATATATAAAAGTATAATAATTTGATTAATATATAATTATTTGGGTGCATGAAAAGCAAGTATCATCCTTTTTTTCATTCTCATATAACTTTTGGTGATTCCTCATTTTCGATTAGAGTTAAAATTATCACCTCCTTCAGGACGGGGTGTGAGAATTATCGTGCGAATAAAATAAATTGTCATTCTTAATTATGATGACAAAACATAATTATAAAAAGTAAAATGATGTAACCAATTGATATTACTCTTATAGACCCTTAAATGATGTAACATGGATGAACATAACAAATTAAATTATAGAATACAAAGCTTTAATATATATTTTTAGTATTATTTTTTTGAATCATAGTAATGCATTACAAGTTTATCAACATGTCAAAATATTAATAATAACAACTTAAATCTTTATACAAATATCAAATTATTTAACAATGAATGAATTCACTTTCCATTGAATTCTCTCACTCCCTTTATTCCCAGTCATCGCTTTCCATTGAATTATTCACCCATCATTACAGCGAGCTTGTAAATTAGTAAAGGGTTATTAACACTAATATACAATAATTAGAAAGTAATTATATTATTAGTGCATCCACAAAATAATTATAAAAATAATTCAATTCACATTAATAAGGAAACCTAAAATCACAGAGATATAACTGCCATAATTAATAATTCAAATTCAAATATCTGGGATTTAAAAACAAAAAAATTCAAATTCAAAATAATAATTCAAATTCAAATTTTCATCTCCCTCACAGTAGCCCTCTCCTCCGCTACTCCGCCGCGAATCTCCTTCTTCACAGGTTGCCCTCTCCGTCGCTACTCCGCCGCAAATATCTGTTGTCCAAAACACCAATGAGGAGAAGAAGAAGATTCGCCCTACAAAAAGTTTAAAAATAAATAGATGTAACTCTTACTGTTCAGAAATTTTTTTATGACTATTTGGTTACCCACAAAAACTAAAATAGTTACTTTTGTATGAATTGTTGGCTACCAACTGCATTACATTCAAACTAAATTGGTAACTTAATAAAACTGAATTGGTTACCTTGGTCTGAAGGTTTGGCAACGTCATCTTCCTCCTCCCTCTTCACTGGTGAGACAAAGCGAGAGTCAACCACAAAATGGTCGAAGGGATGGAGAAAAAAGGTGGATATTTGATTTTTCACAATTTCTTCATGTCCAGAAATTTCAATTCCAATTTCATGTCCAAAGAAAAATAAGAATACTGCATAGGAAAGAGATAGAAGAGAATGATGTGTAATGTAATGTTGATAACCAAACATTTGTATCAAGGTAACCAAACTTTTATACCAAGGTAACCAATCTACATCCACACCTGCAGTATGTATTGGTTACCTTGGTCTAAAAGTTTGGCAACCAACTGCATGAAGGTTTGACTACCAACTGCATCACATTCAAAATAAATTGGTAACTTAATAAAACTGAATTGGTTATCTTGGTATGAACGTTTGGCTACCAACTGTATCACATTCAAAATAAATTGGTAACCTAATAATACTGAATTGGTTACCTTGGTATGAATGTTTGGCTACCAACTACACTATATGAAAAAACTGCAGGTGTGGATGTGGATTGGTTAACTTGGTATGAAGGTTTTGTTACCTTGAAATGAAGGTTTAGTTACCTTGGTGTGAAGATTTGGTTCCCAACTGCACTATGAAAAAACTGAAGGTTCATAATACATAAACGGATGTCCATATATTTTATTCATGTAAAATAATAAATAAAACAAAAGTAATTGTCAAGCCATTAAACCCACTTTGCATTGTGTCATAAGCATCACCACCTTCGCCCGAGCTTCCCCAGTAGACCCACTTTGCAAAATTAGTCTCCACTCTCCACCATTAAAATGTAGGCCACCCAAAAAGTTCTTATTCATCACCATGTTTGATATCCAGTTCATGAAAGAAATATCTTTTTTGACGAAGGATGTTGAAGTAGAAGCCTCTTAGATTTGTCTTTTGTTCCCAACAATCAACTGTTGTTCAGAGCTCCATCTTCTTTTACCTTTCAAAAATAAACTAGCGTTATTACAACTTTCGATGCTGTAATGGATGTCATCCTCATCTTTTGATATTCTTCCATTAACATAAGTACCAAACTACTTTTTCTTTGACATTTCCTTGTAAACCACTTCGGCCTCTACCGCCACTTTAGTTTATAGTAGAAAAAAAAGAGGATAAAAAAAGAGAGAAAGAAACAGGAACAGAAATCAAAAATGTGTCTGCTGTATTTGAAAGTGTTTAAATAAGAAAATAATAATTAACGGGAAGAGATAAAGTAGATAATCGTGGGCCACGATTAAATGATACTAATCCCCTAATTAAGGAATCCTAATTGCACAAATATTATAAATAAATATGAGAAAGTGTATTACTTTTATAATTATTTTATGGATGCACCATTATTGTAATTATTTTTAAAAATATACTAAAATATGTAATTAATCCTACTTATTAACACATCTACACTTTTGAATTTATCCAATGTGGGATTGGTGTGAAATATCCCAACACTCTGTTTCAAATTATTAGATCATAATTGACTTTAAATAGATAATTTGAGATATTTTCAAACTCAAAATGAAGATGATTTATTAAATTAAAAATTATGAAACAATAAATTTTATAATGTGTAATACTTTTTATATAGTTTATACTCGATCCGTCCTAGGATAAAAGTTCTTATTATTATTTTAAATAGTTTCAAGTTAAATGTCTACTTACCTTCAATATTCTATATTTTACAATAAATTGTTTATAATACTTTTAGTATTAATTGTCATATTTTTATTCTCTATGCATATTAATAGAGTATCACTAGTCATGTACAAAAAACTATGCAACTAAATGAGAATTTAAGTATGAACAATTTTGTCATTTTATCAACTTTTTTAATATGCGTAAAAAGTCAATCCAAACTTTTATCCTCAGCTAGAGGGAATAATATTTACCATTGTATTGACTAAAAATAAAATAGTCTATTTTAATTTTGAATTTAAAAATATTTTAATAATTATCTTTTAAAGGGGAAATAGTATTATTTAGACCTAAATATGGATTAATATCCTGAACTTTTAATATTTTTTCTCTTTGGGGATTGTCTTCTCAATTTTTTCAATTAAGGAATTAAACTTTTAATTTTTTTTCCCAGTTTGGGGATTGTTTGTGACGCCCCCAAAACAGGTATACATCACCCATTCTAAGTCGCCAGATACATGGTACAGAAATCAAATACAAACTTAATTATACAACTGTCGGGTAATATACGACAAAACATAGCTGAGAGTTTAAATAAGAATATTGTCTTCTAGACAATATCCACTCTCAATGGAGTCCTCATTATAATTATTATCACACTATTTCACATAATAGTGAGGACTACAAAAACAACCATCTAGACCGTCAATCTGTTCTCCGACCAGCCCCAGCTATATTCTCATTTCCTGAAGAGAACAGTGAAAGAAAAGGGTGAGCACAACTAGCCCAGTAAGAAATATTATGACTAAGATAATGCAAAATAAATTATCCTTAGCCTTCAACAGTATAACAACTGATAGAATACAATAGACAATAAGTTTTAGATCAACAACTGCAACGGATTAAGCAATCCATTAGAAGAGTCAAGTAGAGCATGATATATACTATCTTTTATAATTTAAAAAGGTTTTCATCAACTTTATCACTGAGACTCAGCTTAATAAATAAACCACATCATCGAATCATCCATGCACTACGGGCCAAGGATATTCATTTAATCATCAATGATCATGATTATACCAAATAATTCCTGGTCATAATCATACCAATAACTATCCATCAATGCACTACGGGCCAATGAGGACTTTTACCACATCATTTGTAATATTACGGGTCATGATTATATCAAATGATCCCTGGTCATAATCATACCAATCAACAGTCCATCTATGCACGTAAGCCAAAGATGACTTTCATCATAATATAAGCATGAGGATGATGACAATGATATAAGTATTAATCAAACGAAATCAAGGATAAATATTAAAGACTTTAAATTTATCCAGAGTTTAAAAATTTCCAAATAGTCAACATGATACTGCTTTATGGAGTAAAATTCAAGAATGATATTGTATCAAAAATGATTTGGACCGAAAAGAAATCAATTTTTGTCATGAATAGTACTCCAGCTGAATAGTACTGGGGTGAATAGTACTCTATGAATAGTACTCGTGAATAGTACTTTATAAATAGTACTTTGTGAATAGTATCGTATACGTAAATAGTGTCGTATACGTGAATAGTACCCATAAAAGGAAAATAAAAAAGAAAATGATATTCCATGACGAGTACAAAAGAAAGAATATCTCATACGAGTATAATAGAATACACGAAACTGCAAATGAATTTTCATCTGAAATGCTGTAATCCATGTAGACAGATCATTTCCATAATTTAATAAAGAATGAATACGAATGGTCATTCACCATGCATGCGGTAGTCCGCATAGACAGGTTATTCCAACAGAATAATGAAGAATGGAATAATAGAAGAATTTCATCATGAATGCGATAGTCCGCTTAGACAAGTTATTCCAATAGAATAATAAATAATGGAGTAACAACCCTTACGAGTATTGAAAGAAAATAACTCTCTTCAGAATATGAAAGAAATAAAACCCCTTACGACTGTTAAACGAAAATAATATTCCTACGAATATTGAACGAAGATATTCCTTACGAATATTGAACAAAAATAATATTCTTATGAATACAAAAAATAATATCTCTTCAGAATATGAAATAAATAATACCCTTACCTCAGAAGAAGACTGGATACTGGAATAGTGAAGTAGTAGACTTATATTCTTTTTTCTCTCTATAGCTTATCTCTCTACAATTGCTCTTGTGAGTCTTAGTGAATTAGTAAAAATGAAAGAAGAATGAGCTTTTATTTATAGGAAAATATAGTTTCGATAATTGCACGTTTTGGGGCTCGAAATATTATAATATAATACCTTCATATTTTCCTTCATTTTTAATTTTGTCCTGCAAGTATTATCAAACTTGCACCACCTCCCCTAATAGTATATCATGTGAATTAATAGTACATTCATGTGAATCAATAGTTCTATACATGTGAAAAAATAATTATAGTATAGTACATTCATCTATATCTCCATTGTTAATTTAGTCATGCAAATATTATCAATCTTGCACCACCTCCCCTAATAGTACATACATGTGAATCAATAGTACACACATGTGAACATATAGTTATAAGCATATGAATTAATAGCAATTAATTACTCATTTATCCGATTAGTTACCCGATTGGTCAATATAACTTCCAGACATCAATTATTATAGAAATAAATGTCAATTTCCACTAACACAAATAATCCCAACATAATGGAACTATCAATTTCATCTTTAATCAACATGAACTTATTCATCATTAATATTATAACTCACAATATTTAACAATCAGATCATTCTCAGGAAAGAGGGGGCTTTTCGATAAGGATTTCTCCTTATTGGCGCGTAATTAGGTGACCAAACCTCTCCTTGACAGAACTTCTAGACATCGTCAATATTGTAAATAATAATATGAATAACTTTGTCGTCTCAATTATTGATTTAATAATAATAAATATTATACAGATGATACTGTGACAATAATTGAATCAATAATATGAGAGATATTATGCCGCAATTACTATAGCAATAATTGAGTATAACTGAGTGACTTCTCACGTAAGCATCAATAATAAATATTGTGTGCTACTATACAACCACGCGTATTACTGTACTTTTACTACCGGGTAGTTCAACAGTTTAACTGTAAAACTTTCACCGTTATTTTTATAAAAGATATTTCTGTCATTTTCTAACTCCGACAATACTTCCGTCGCGGTGTCCACCAATTATTGTGCCGTCGTACGAATATTCCCTATTAAAACGAATATTTCCCAACCAATCGAATATTCCCCGACACAACGAATATTTTATATCAACTTGCTTACTTTGCAAAATTTTCAAATATCACTCTTAACTTTAACCTTTATCAATTTAACCATTTACTAAATAACATAATAATTATAAGAAAATTGAATACTTTCATTTCATAAAATTTGGGATCTCACATTATTTTCTCAATTTTTTTAATTAAGGGATTAAACTTTTAATTTTTTTCACTTTGGGGATTGTCTTCTCAATTTTTTCCATTAGAGAATTAAACTTTTAAATTTTTCTAATTATGTCTAAATTAATATGCGAAATAATTTAAACTTTTATGTCTTCTTACTTTAATTCCCTAAATCAAAACATTTATCATCTACATGTCTTTGAATCAATCTTATTATTATGATTCACTTTATCACTGTTATTATATAAAACTTTACATTTCAATCCTATAACCTTTACATATCAGATAACTCTAACATTAGCTTTACAACTCAACATAAAATTATACATCATAAAACATTTAGCACATCTCATGAATCTTAATCATGATATTAAGAAATAACAACTTTAGCTAAAATATTAATCTTTGTGAATTATTTCTGATCCACGTCATTTAAGTAGCACATATATGACGCCTCCAAAATAGGTATACATCACCTATTCTGAGTTGCTAAATACATGGTACAAAATACAAATTCAACCTTTAATATACAACAAGAAAGCTGTGAGTTTTAATACAAATATTATCTTCTAGACAATATTCACTCTCAGAATAAGTCCTCATTAAATTTATTGTCACGCTATTTAACAGAATAATGAGGACTACTAATACTATCATCTGGACCGTCACTCCGTTCCCCGACTAATCCCAGCTACATTCTCATTTCCTGAAGAGAACAATGAAAGAAAGGGTGAGCTCAACTAGCCCAGTAAGAAATATTATGACTAAGATAATGTAGAATAAATTATCATTACTCTTCATCAATGTTAAACTGATAAAATACAATATACATCAAGTTTAACTGCAGCGGAACATGCAATCCATTAAAAGAGTCAAGTAGAGAATAAAATCTACTATCTTTTATGATTTAAAAGGTTTTCATCACTTTTATCGCCGGGACTCAGCTTAATAAATAATCCACCTCATCCCTGCACTACGGTTAAGGATATTCATAAGTATCACAACCACAAATTATCCATGCACTACGAGCTAAGGATATTCGTGTATTTATCAATGGTCATGATCATGCCAACAACTGTCCATCAATGTACAACGGGCTAACGAGGACTTTTACCACATCATTTGTAACATTACGGTCATGATTACACCGAATAATCCCTGATCATAATCATACCAAGTCCATCTATGCACTACAGGCCGCAGATGACTTTCAACAAAATATAAATATGAGGATGATGACAATGATATAAGAACTCAATAAAACAAGTTCAAGAATTAATTTATTCAGGAACTAATAACGTCCAAATTATCAATATGATACTTCTTTGTAGAGTAAAATTTAAGAATGCTCAGAAGAATATTTTCACTAAAAGATACTGGATGAAGCGTAAATATCAAGGATATTCCACCAATTTCATGGAGTATAGAAGTCAAAACTTTAACCAACTGAGTATAATAAAGAATGGAATAATAAAAGAAATCACCATTCATGCGGTACTTCGCATAGATAGGTTATTCCAACATAATAATAAATAAAGGAACCAGGTCAGGCGTAATACGCACTGACAGGATATTCCAAAAGAATAATAAAGAATGGAATAACAACTGAAATCACCATGCATGCGGTACTTCGCATAGACAGGTTATTCCAACAGAATAATAAATAACGGAATCAGGTCCGGCGTAAAACGCACAGACAGGATATTCCAACAGAATAATAAAGACTGAACCAGGTCCGGCATAAAATGCACAGACAGGATATTCCAACAGAATAATAAAGACGAAACCAGGTCCGGCGTATAACGCACAGACAGGATGTTCCAACAGAATAATAACGAATAGAATAACAACAGAAATTACCAAGTATAGGGTAGACCGCGTATACAGGTTATTCCAACAGAATAATAAAGAATGGAATAACAGAAGTTCTCTTCATGAATATAAAAAAAATAATACCCCTTACTTTATAAAGAAGAGTACTCCGACGGTAGAGCAGGGATATACTTGAAGAAACTTGCACTACGCTCAAAGCTTTCTTAAACACTAAAGAAATACGCTCAAGATAGAAGAATAATTCTCTCTACAATTTCTCTCTCTAGAGTTTCAGTAAATTCGTAAGAAATAATGAAGGAATGAGCTTCTATTTATAGAAGAATGGACTGAATAGTAACCAATCCATAAACGGCCCAGATCGATTTACTTTAAATAGACGGTCCAGATTGGTTTACAATAAAATATAATATATTCTATTTATAATCTAATAAAACGAATAACTTTTAAAAAGATTTTACTATGCAAACACTATGCATAATAAAATATAATATATTCTAATTATTGTCTAATAAAACGAATAATTTTATAAAAGTATTTTGTTTTATATAAAAAGATTTACTATTAGCCTAATAAAACGAATAACTTTATAAAAGTATTATGTTTTATATAAAAAGCTTTTCTGTTTTATTACAATAATAATACTAATAAAAAAAACTTCATCATCATTATTATTATTCACACTATTAATCGACCAGATCGTTCCCAGGAAAGAGGGGGCTTTCCAAAAAGGATTTCTCCCTATTGGCGCGCAATTAGGTGACCAAATCTCTCCTTGACAGAACTTCTAGACATCGTTAATATTGCAAATAATAATATTAATAACTATGTCATCTCAATTATTAATTATATAAAATATCGACAATAATTGAATAAAACTGAATGACTTCTCACGTAAGCATCAATAATCAATACCGTATGATACTATGCAACCACGCGTATTCCTGTACTTTTAACACCGAGTGTTTCAACAATTAACGGTAAAACTTTCGCCGTTATTTTCATAAAAAATAATTTTGTCGTTTTCTCAATCCGACAATAATTCTGTTGTGGGGTCCACCAATGATTGTGTCGTCGTACGAATATTCCCCGATCAATCGAATATTATAAACAACTTGCGTACTTTGCAAAATTTCTAAATATTACCCACAACTATAACATTATATCAAATTAATTCTATAATATTTAAAAATGATAATTATAGAAAATTCATATTTATTCATAAAAGTTGGGGTCTTACAACATAGTGTTATCTTCAATCCTTAACCTGCAAAAATGGTTATTTTGCAAGGTTGAGCTCGACAGCCCAGCAAAATCTAACAGTTTTCATGCATCACGTAGCACATAATAGCATTCTCAACATATATCTCATAAACATTAGACTAACATAACATACATGTTACAGTTCATATAACAAGTATAAAGATTGAGTTCCTTACTCAATTAGCATGCTTTATTCAATTAACGTAGTCATAAGTTGACTTTAACAGTTCATACATTCAACATATATGTAAGACCCCGAATTTTATGAAACAAAAGTATTCAATTTTTCTTATAATTACTATTCAGTAAATGATTAAATTGATAAAAGGTTAAAGTTAAGGGTGGTATATGAATTTTTTTTAAAATAAACAAGTGGTTATATAATATTCATTATTGTCGGGGAATATTCGTTTGGTCGTGGAATATTCTTTCTGTCGGAGAATATCCGTACGACCGGCGCAGCTATTTATGGGCCCCATAACAGAATAACTGTCGGATGAAAAAAACGACAAAATTAAGTTTTTATAAATAACAGCGTAATCGTTACCGTTAATACTGTTAGAATACCCGGTTGGTAAAATAAAATAATACGCGTTGTTGCACAGTAGCACACGGTATTACACAGTATTTTTGAATTATTGATTCTTACGTAAGAAGTCACTACTCAATAATTGTTACAGTAATTACTGTTCAATATTTTATTTTATTGATTCAATAATTGCTAGCGTTGATATTTTATATTATTGTTGTTTCAATAATTATCACTGCACAATATTTCTCATTATCAGATTAATAATTCGTATTATTTGAATAATATTATTAGATAGCATTATTGGCAATGTCTAGAAAGTTCTGTCAAGGAGAGGTTTGGTCACCTAATTGCACGCCAGTAAGGAGAAATTCTTATTGGAAAGCCCCCTCTTTCCTGGGAACGGCCTGGTTGTCATAATTGTGATTCTGTAATATTATTTATGAATAATTAATTATTGATTTTTATGATAATGAAATATTTATTTGATGTGGATATAAATAATAGATTTATTTATGTGGTTACAAATGAAGGAATTAATGTTGAGGTGTTTTATCAGTATTTTGTCGGATTTGAGGTATTAAAAAACTCAAATCGGTGTTCTTAAAGCTTTACTGCGTGAGTTATAATTTTAATCTGGCCGTTGGATCGTTGTGATTTTTGGATATGTTATACATATATGAGTTGAGTATATGTCCACAAATTTTGAACCGTTAAAAATAAACGCATGATTTGTTATGAATTTTAAAAGGTGTTGAAACGGTGTTTAAAATCATCCATTTGTGGATTTCGGTCAATTTCTGTTTGGAATTTGGAAAGACTTCCTTCTGCAAAGTTATAGATAATTGAATTTCCTATAAAAATTCGCGAGATTCGAATTTTCTGATAAAAGAGCTATTTATTGTGAATTATTGAAGTTCCGGAGTTTCGAAATAATTGATTTTTGGAAATTTTAATTATTTTATTTAAGAAAAACGTTTTTGTGGTTGTTGGCACATGGGTGGCTGATGTTTTTGACCAAAGATGGCTTCCAAAATTGGTTGGTGAAGGTTGGTGTGGAATAAGAAAAAGAAAATGATACTTTATTATTTTAGTCTCCTTTGGCGTTCTAGCATTTTCCTATAAAATAGAGGGCTAAGTTAGAATTGAAAATCACACCATAAACATAAGCTTTCTCTCTACTTCTCTCTCTATATATCAAGCGTGTTCTTGTGAGTATACTTTGAGTGTTGCTATACGGTGAAAGGATTCTTCGGCTTTTCATCCGATATTCCAGTCAGAAGTACTGCTATTTTGAGGTAAGGGATTTTAAGGGTTATTATGTTTTTCAGTTCGTACTTCTTCCGTCCTTCAGAAAATTCTGGAAAAATTTGAAATGATATTTTGATGAGTTTTATTGATTATGTCCAAAAATAGCGATTTTTGGATGTATAGATTAAGAGTTATGAATTTTACGGGAAAAGACTATTTTAAAAGTAACCGCTTATAACTCCATGTGGTTAACTTCAAAATTGATGAAATTTTTATTGGGAGTACATCTATATAATATCAATGTACTCTGTGAATTTTAGAATTTTTGGACAAAGGTACAATTTATGATAAATGTCTAAATATTTGACAGTTTTGGCCATATGAAAAATAGTAAATGACTTTTAAAAATTCTGAGAAAAATATATGTTCAATATGAGACTATATTCTGCTAAATCTCGAAAAAGAAATATTTTTGGAATTGATTTGGTATTTTTCATAAAAATGGACTAGTTATGAGTAAATGAATTAAATATGTTATGTGAAGTAAGAAAATTAGAAAATAGGATTTTATGGCTTGAGAATCTTATATAAGGTATATGCATATTTTTGATGAGGGTTTTGGTTATTTGGTGATTAAATCTTATGAGTTTGGCATTTTAAGATGATTAAATGCATTATTTAGTAAAGTGTAAACAATTAAAATAAATTATTTATAAGCTTAAGAAATATTATTCTTTCAATATCATTATACCAAAGTATTGGCATGGATTTTATTGTGGAATTTCTACCTTTTTCATGTCGGGATTACTATTCACGAGTTACTATTCATGAGTTACTATTCATGGGTACTATTCACGACAAAATTGGTTTCTTTTTCTAACCAAATTATAGTTGATTTATGAATATTACTCTTGAGATTAAAACTATATGTTGATCATATTATTTTTATTATCATATATAACATTTTTATAACCCTAATGATGATATTTCTCTTTGACTTGAGTGTAAAGATGGGTAGATTTTTGGTATGATCATAACTATGGTTCTCTTTGGCCAATAGTGCAAAGTTGAATTATTAACTGGTATGATCATGACCATTGAATTTATAATTGAATATCTTTAGCTTAAGTACAGAGGTGAAATGATCAACATGGTTATAATTATTGTTTATATAAATTCTGAAATGATTATATATTTCTTTGAGATAATAATATATTTGGCCTGTAGTGCAAATATGAACCGTTGATGAATATATTTGGCCTGTAGTGCAAATATGAACCGTTGAGGAATATCTTTGGCCTGTAGTGCAAAGATGAATTGTTGATGAATATCTTTGGCCTGTAGTGCAAAGATGACATGTTGTTGAATATCTTTGGCCAGTAGTGCAAAGATGAACATGTGTTGAGATGAACATGACCAACTGGTGATACAAATGAATATCTTTGGTCGTAGTGCAAAGATGAAATTATTAGTATGATTATGAACAGGAAATGTGATTTGGTGTAACCATGATCTTTGATGTTTCAGGTAAAGATAGGTGATGAAAATTATCTTCGTCCTAGATGAGAAGAGGAATTTAGAACTACAATTATGATTATGAGTTATTCATATGATTGTGGACCAGAATTGTTACAGGGATAAAACATTGTTGGTGGATTTTTAACATGGAGAAGATAATAGACTTTATAGTCTATTTGACTCTTCTAATGGATTGCTCGTTCCGCTGCAACTATGGTTGAAATTTTTATCATCTACCATATATTCTAAATCTCTGATTTATTATTGATGAAGGCTATTGATAATTTAATTATCTTTAGTCATGATATTCTTTACTGAGCTAGTTGTGCTCACCCTTTTGCTTCATAATTCCTTTCAAGTAATAAGAGTGTAGCTGGGTCGAGCGGGGGTAACAGTGGAATAGGACGGTGGTCATCATTTAGTTGTTATATTTGGTGAATCAACTAGGGTGAAGCGAACCCAACGTTGGAAGGGTGTTTTGTCACTATCATACAAGATGTCTGATGACATACAACCTCGTGTCATCATAAGACAGGGCTGTGCTCATCCACTTGCTGAGTATATTTACGAGCACTACCTATATAATCTTGGTGTTTGTTTGAAGTATAATTCTCAATTTGAGACAGTGGAGATAATGATAAATCAAGAGAAGACTCACCATTTGGAAGAATATGATAGTAATCTTCTCGTTTTTCTTTGGGGTATATTGGGTCAACCAAGGATAATTTTGGGGCCATATGATATCTATCATAACCTAAAAGCATGGCCTCCCATGTACGAAGGTTTCCTTGAGTACTTCCCAAAGATTTTAGTTTCTAAAACAGTTTTTGACTATACCTTTATGTAAGGTGTCACTGTGAGGTGTTGTCCACGGTTGGGACATGTGTCACATTTGGTATATATTTGTATCCAAACTCACAGTATATGTGTTGTTGTATTTTGCACGACAATTATTGTAATAAAGTTGTAGTTGTTTTCTGTACCATGTATTTGGCGACTCAGAATGGGTTGGATTGAATGGACCTATTTTGGGGTCGTTACAATATATATAACACATCATGCTCTTTGCAATAAAGATTTAAAATAATAAAATTCACATAGAAAATAGGAATTGAAAGACTTGCATTGATCGTTGTTTACCAATAACAGTTTAACAACTTATAATTATCTGCACTTCACGTGCCCTACACAATTATATAATTATGCACATCAACTATTAGTCACATAGCAACGCATAGTAGTTGTAATGTAAACTTTACTCCACATCTCATAACCCTTCCTATTATATATACACAATGTTCAAATTTATTGTGTTAACTTTCAACTTATATCTCACTGTATTTCATATTCGAAGTTCATTCAAGTGCTTAAGTCTTGTTAGGACTACTTATTGGTTTTATATTAACACTATTCAATATCTTATTATATTCATTTCATTTGATTTAAAACGCTTTTTACGTTCATTATCACTTATCACGGCGTTTCGACATTTATTCGTCACCCACCCAATTTGTCTCTCTTGTGTGTGCTTAGTATGCGTATTCAACTTATCTAATATATCATTTATTAATTTTAAGCATCATTATACTTCATAATATTCATAATTTATAACTTAGAACATCTTTTATCATCAAAAGCACTACACTTGCATATGTGTATGCCCGACGCCCTCTAATTGCCTCCGAAAACACAACAATCCTAAAGATGACCATTTTTACTACTGTTCCCGACCTCAAATTGAAAAACTTAAAGAAAAAAGTTGTAGGTCTATTCATCTTCGTTTCGAATCATATTGAATCACCCCAATCGAAGTTCGTATGAAAACGTTATGCCTATTTTACTAAACCATGTCAAAGCAGTCACACCTGACATACTTTGGGCGCAGCTGCGCCCAATTAAGCCTTGGGCACAGCGCAACTGTGCCCTAAAGCATAGATACGCCCCAAATGACTTAGGCCACAACGCAGCTACGCCCGTTAGCAGAAACGGGACCTGAAGCTACTATTCTTCGCGATTTTTGACCCTTTTTCTCCTACTAATCTTTATAACTTGATTTATACACATCCAAATTAGTCCATTTTTGATTCTATGGATTCGTAATTCATAAAACTACGACATACTAGAATTCTAACAATTTATAAAAACCTTAACCAACCTAAAATTTGACCCAAAACGCTTGTTCATACTCTATTTTCATGTTTTAACATCTCTAGCGAATTCGATCGCCACGACTTCGTTTCTTAATCAATTGACACGATTTAAACTATGTTGTTTTCGTTTCTTCACATACTAACATAATCCAACATCAATTTACAGATTATAACACATATTAAACATGAAATTTATACTTTCTTAAGCCATTTTTCATACATAAACACTGTTATCCCAATTTCTTCCTAAAATCCCAATTTCACATGTTTGATACTCAAACAATCACTCATGTATGATGATTATCAGTTTATAATCCATTTATACAAATATATATATCAATCCAACATGAATTAGCAATAAAATTTCAAAAACAAGGGTTTACACTAGAATAAATTATACCTTGTTCCTTTGATTATTTGCTAGCAAAAAGTTGATGATGATTAGGTTTAGAAATTTCCCTCCTTCCTCTTGAAAATCACAGAGAGCTCTCTATCTTGCTTCCATGCTCTCTTCTCTAAACTTTTCTCTAAGGCTATAGAAGAATACGTGAAATAAAAATAAGCCAACTGATAATCGTGAATATCAGTTAGCAAAATCAATAGGCGTAAGTTACAGTAAGCCAAAGGCCACAAGGCCTTGTTTGGCTACCACCTATCCCCCAAACTAGATTATTTTAATAATCATTATATTATATAGTTTCATGACACACCATTAAATTAATTTAATTAACACATACTTATAATTATAATAATTATAATTCACATTGTAATATACTTAATAAATCTTTACATATCTAATTTAATTAATAAATTTGATCAAAACAACATTTTATTTAATTTAATTATTTTCTTAAATATTAAGCAATTGATTTAATTTATTTATTTCCTTAAATTAAATCCTTCAAATAAAATTAACATTATTCAATTTAATTTACATTAATCAATTTAGTTACTAAATTAATTCACCACAATTTTATCAACCATTTATTTATCTCAATAAATTAATTAATTAAAATATTTATTTAATTCAATAAATATTTAAAATTAATTACTAAATTCATTTAATTCCTTCAATAGTTAACTTAACTATTAAACCTCACTTTCCCAATATATGAATATATATTTCTCTTCACACCAGATCATATATTTTAACATATATAGCACGTATATATACATACTCAAACTCAAAATATCTCATAATAAGAATTTTAATTATTAAATTATTATTTTAATAATTTATAAAAATTCGGGTTGTCATAGATGACATGGTCGCAACACATGACAAAAAAAATACTTATTTATAGTATTGAGTCTCATTTTAACATATATTCAATTAATTTTTTGTACCAAAAAAGATAAATATAAGACCATTTTAATTTTACTTTAAAAAATTAAATTTACCAAAAAATTAATAATTTACTGAAAGGGTAAAATTATCATTAAATTTACTTTAAAAAATTAATAATGGTTTTATATTAAATTTTAATAATAATAATTTACTTTAAAATTAATAATGGTCCTATATTTACCTGGTATAAAAAATTAATTAAATAAATATTAAAATGATACTCAATATTACAACACATAAATATTTTTTAGTCATGTGTCGTTGTCATGTTATCAATTTTTTGATGTGGCACTATCAATTTAAAAGTAATTAGAAAAATTTAGAAGTTTAATCCTCTAATTAAAAAAATTGAGTAGACAATCTCCAAAGTGGAAAAAAAAGTTTAATCTCCTAGTTGGAAAAAAAATTGAGAAAATAATCTCTAAAGTGGAAAAACATTAAAAGTTCAGTGTATTAATTCATATTTAGGCCTATTATTTAATATATTTTAGGGGGTGTTTGTTTGGAGCTAAATGGTTGAATCGGCCAGTCATTCAGTGCGTTTATTTTGAATAAAAATTGTCTGAATGACTGAATCGGTCATATTTTTTAGTTGTATGGTCAAGTGTAATTTTTCGGGTCAAATGACTATTGAACGAAGTATTTTATATTTAATTTTTTTACAATGTTAACTATTTATATTAAGTAATATTAAATAAATTTATAACAATTTTAATTTTTTTCAGAGGGGTAAAATAATAAAAATATGTTATTCGGATGTTTCAGACATCAATTATCAAACAACTTTTTCATTCAATATTAAGAATTATACTTCATTCAGTTCATTCAAATTACTTAAACACTCAAAACTATTTCATTTAATTTTATCAAACACCCCCTTAATTTATTTTAAAATGTGTGCAAAACTTACTACCAAGTAGGTTACAAATGGAATTGGGCCTAGGATTGGACTTCTTTATCTATTTTCCATTTTTGTTTGGAAGAATTACATATGTTAGTAACATTTTTCGAAATAATTACAATAATGGTGCATAGAAAAAAATAATTACAAAAATAATACATTTTCATATTTATTTACAAAATTAATACATTTAGGTATCCTTTAATTGTGGCCCATGATTATCTCCCTTATCCCTTCCCATTAATCGTGGCACACTTTTCTTTCCCCTCTCTCTTACTTTCCTCTTTCATCTCTAAAAACTCTATTCTCGTTAATGGTTTCATCTTCTCCACTTCTGCCTTCTGTCCATGGATGAAGGCAATAAACCTGATCCTCACACTGCATGTTACATGGATTCATTACATATGCACCAGGCAAGTTAGGATTATCACCCTTATTTATGTTTCTCTCTCTTTTTTCCCATATAATTCACGTCATCCTCTTCGATTCGCTGCCGGATTCACAACCAGTTTGCATATTCTAAAAGTCCTTTATTTTTTGATTGTTTTTTAATTTATTTTTGTTGCACTTGTTGATTCGCAGGTTGTTCAAGTTAGTGAGAATAAGGTTTTGGATTAGAAAGCATACATGTTGTTCAATTATCGAGATAATAGAAATTTTTCTTCAAACAAGCCTCTTGATGTTGCTCGAAAAGAGATCACGGCGACAAATGTCATGGGAAGAAATAAACCTTATTTAAATTTCAATCAAGAATTAAACTAGTTTAAGCCTCTTCTGCATTATGTTTTGGTTACTGTTATGTTTTGGTTATCATTTTTGGCGATAAGCCTCTTCTGTATTATGTTTTGGTTACTGTTAACTTGTGATTCGGATACCATTTTTGTTATCTTGATTTGGTATTTTGGTTACTTTTTTATGTTGTTATGGTTACCATGTATTTGCTTAGTATACATGGTTGACTAAACTGGGTTTGGTGTACATGTTGTTTATGTATTGGTTACCATTCATATATATTTTGGTTACTAATATATAACTATTTGGTTACTTCATTAGTATATTTTTTGTTACTGTTAGCTTATGATTTGGATATCATTCTTTTTCCCTCAATTGGGATTTTGGTTACTTTTATATGTTATTTTGGTTACAATGTATTTGTTTAGTATGCATTGGTTGACTAAACTGGGTTTGATCTACATATTGTTTATGTGTTGGTTACCATTAAAACATGGTTTGGTTACTAGCATATAACTATTTGGTTACTTCTTTAGTATATTTTTTGATATACATGTTTTGTTTACTACATAAAATGGTTTGTACTACATGTTGTTTATATTTTGGTTATCATTAGATTGTATAATATAACTTTTTGGTTACTGCTTTATTATGGTATGATTAATATTATATTATGATATGATAACTATTATTGTGCAGTCAATTTGGGATGTTGGTTATTTGTTATAGTCTGTTTTGGCTACTGTGTAATTGTTATATTATGTTTTGGTCAGTATGCTCTTATTTGTTGGTCACTATGTAACTGTTTATGATATATATATTATTTATATCTGGTTACTAATGACTGTGTAAATCTGATTTTGTTTATTTACAGTTATGGAATCTTTACTATGAGAAATGCAATAGAAAATTCATTGAAAACGTTATATATTGGTGACATGGAAGTCCCCAGCATTATTACCAAGAAATTGAACCCAAGTCAGTTGGAGAAGTTTAAGGCATCATTAGTTTGTGGATGTAATATTTTTGTAAATAATAAACCCAAGTCATAATAAACCATGTATTTGCTTAATATACATTGATGTATTATTTTTGTAAATTCTTTCAAATATCTTCTACAAGGTTTATGCTCTTCTATTTCTACTTCCATTTCCACAAACACATCTTACATGTTCTGGTTACTTTCATATAACTATTTGGTCACTTCTTTATTATGTTTTGGTTACTGTTACCTTATAGTTTGGCTACTATTAGTGTGTCCTCAATGTGGGATTTTGGTTATTTTTATTTTTTATTCTGGTTAATATGTAATTGTTTAGTATAAATGGATTGCTTAAACTGGGTTTCATTACATGATGTTTATGTTTTGGTTACCATTAAAACCTGTTCTGGTTACTATCATTTAATTATGTGGTTACTGTTTTATTATGTTACATTAAGGTTACTGTTATTAGTAACCAGATAGTTACAAGCTTGTATCAAGACAAACATCAAGTGTTAAATGTACATGTGAGAGTGTCCTATTTATCTAGCTGATGTATACTTATAAATTACAAATATACTCATAAAAATTATTTGGAAATTGTACAATTGGTATTTAAATTTGCATATAGAGGTAACCATTTTATTTTTTGTGAGTAACCAAATTTACATAAAATTGGTTCAGAACAGTATCCATCAGCTATTTCAGTTAAAATGTTAGGTTGGTATCCAAACATATATATATATATATATATATATATATATATATAATAACCATTTTTATTTTTGTTAGTAACCAGATAATTATAAGTTTGTATCAGGACTGTTATAAAGTGTTAAATGTATATATTTTATTTATACCCCGTCATCATGATGGAATAATAAACTCCAATTAAGAATTCCAAGTTATATATATGATATTCATTTATAGATATCATATTAAAATAAAAATAGTTTGAGAGTTGCAGTTGGTATCCAAACCTGCATATAAGGGTAACCATTTTAGTTTTTGTTAGTAACCAAATAATTAAAAACTTATATTAGAACAATTATCAAGTGCTTAATGTACATGTGAGGGTTCCCATTTATCTAGTTGATGGATACTTTTAAATTACGTAGTTATAAAATTTATTTAAAATAGTTCATGCCAGTTGGTAACTAAATAAGAATATAGAGGTAACCATTTTATTTTAGATGGGTAACCAAATTTACATAAAAATGTTTCAGAACAGTTACCAATTGTTCAATGTATATGTTTACTTTAATATGATAACTCATGATGGAATCAAAAATCAAAATATTAATCAACATCAATTTTAGTTACTGTACACCATCAAAAATGTTACCAACCATGTGGTTAATGGTTACTAATAGTAAACAATTATATATTTCTGTAAATAATTAAATTTGTTGTATTGGTTACTGTCAATCTCCATTGTCTGACAACTGAATAAACATTGTAAAGTAACCAAATCAATATTAAACAGTAACCAAACTACATAATCTTAGTAACCAAAAAATAAACCAAATTTTTACATGCAATTTTGAAGGCCTAAATGATGAAATTTGACCAAAAAACCATGCAATTCACAAGCAAAGCTGGTGATTTTTGATCGTTGACCCATTTCCAATGAAATTAGGCTCCGAAAACGCCAAAATCCGACACTCCAAACTTGACAGAAATTACCAAATTGCCAATTAATCAAATCTTTCCATAACTATAAAAAATATCAGTACAAGTGTACATTAATATTTTTCAGCAACCAAATAAATATTATATAGTAACAAATTAAATAGTATACAGTAACCAATTTATATGTATTTAGTAACCAGAATATAAAGCATATTTTCAAATGCATTTTGTATTGTCAATCATAGAACTATATAATACACAACAACATTGTCAATCAAATTTCAGATTATAAGCGATATTCCACCGACCAGTATATCAGATGAAGCAACCTTTTAGTATGTTTTTGGTTACTGTTAGCGTATGGTCTGTAAAGTAACCAACTCAATGTCAGACAGTAACCAAACTACATAATGTTAGTAACGAGAACATGAACTGGGGGTAATATTATGCAGTAACCATTGTAATTTTACACAGTAACCAAGTCAGCATTTTATACTATCCAAATCCAGATTAGACAGTAACCAATAGTTGCAGGAAGGTAACCAATGTATTTAATAAGTAATCATTAATATAAAAAACATCAGTAGAATAAACTTTAAAATTATAAAACAAGCATATAAACATTATACAACTTCCGAATCAATAATAAACAACAACCTATTTATATGTATTTAGTAACCAGAGTATAAAACATATTTTAAAATGTATTTTACATTCAACATTATACATTAATCATGACAACATTATACAGTAACCAAATCCATTTTAGTTTGTAACCAACACATATTTATTTAGTAACCACAAGATAAATACATTCTGTATTACATTTTTATAGTAAAAAACAACCAGTATAATTTGTTTGTTACCAACTAAAGACAAACTTTTGTAAGAATGTAACCAACGTAGATAACAAGTAACCATTAATATAAAAAACATAAGTAGAAGTGTACACTTCAGCAACCAATATTACAGTAACCAATTAATCTCTGCAGTAATTAAGTTTGCATTAGTCAGTAACCAAGTCAGCATTAGTCACTAAATAATTTTACACAGTAACCAAGTCAGCACTATAATTTTACACATTAACCAAGTCAGCATTAGTCAGTAACCATTATAGTTTTACACAGTAAACAAGTCAGCATTAGTCAATAACCAAAATAATGTTACATAGTAACCAAGTCAGTATTAGTCAGTAACCAATTCAACATTAATTAGTAATATTGTGCAGTAACCAAGACAACATTAGACAGTAACTAAGACAGCAATAGACAGTTTAATGTTACACAGTAACCAATACAGAATAGTCAGTAACCAAGACAACATTAGACAGTATCCAATTTTTATAACCTTAGTAACCATAATATACAATATTTTTTCAAATACATTTTGCAATCAAAACATTCATTATTCTTACTGTGTGACCATTTTAAGTGCAAAAAACTTAAAAAAGGTAACCAATATAGTAATTCGTAGTAACCATATGTAACTATATGATTATAAATTTGAAACTCACATACCTCAGTATTTTGTATCGAAGTTGATGTTGATCTTGTATTAAACAATCACTGCAGTATTTGGTTACTGAACTTGAAGGCGTTGATTTTGTATGCTATTTTCAATCTTAGAGATGCGTCGCGACAACAGGCTTTGTCTTCTCCGATTACGAGTTTAGTCGCGACAGGAGGCTTCGTCTTCTCCGATATCAGAGTTGTGTCGCGACTGAAGATCTTGTCTTCTCCGATTGATTTTGTCTCCTTCAATTGATTTTCTCAGTTGCTTGAATTTAGGTGTGGTTGGTTACAAATATGAAAGAAAAATAACTGACGTGTAGGAGTTAATGATACGTGATTTTAGGAATTGTAATATATTGTGTTTTGTTATTTTTATAATTATTTTGTATATTTTATTTTTATAAATACTTTCTAATTGTTGTATATTAGTGTTAAGGACCCTTTTTGTTTTCCCTTCCTTTGGTGCAATGGAGTGCAAAATGCCCAAAGTACAAACAATATCTGAAGTCCCTGGCTACATATCTAGAATTGGACTTCTATGTGCCCTGTGATTTAAAGCTGCTCTTTAATGGTTTTAACATACTACCTCTCCCCGAAAAGATGGCTGAAGAACAAATTGTACACAAATTAAGGTAGTCAAATAACGAATAGAAGAGAATAGGGGTGAGCAGAGTGCGATTTAAAGCTCAAATTGTACACGAAATCGCTTAGGTGCGATTTGATAAATCCATAACTGTACATGAAATCGTTTGTGATTGGTGCGGTGCAGTTTTGAACCGTGCAATTTGGTTTCATTTGGTTCAATTTCGGTTCCAAAACCAATTGAAATAACAAAATCGTAAAATAGTAAGCAAAATCATCCATGCAAACATATTACGTTAATGAACACAATCATGGAGCTACTTTAGTAAAATAGTTTCAAGCATCAACAATTATATGATTGATTAATACTATGTTATCACATTTGATTTAGTAAATACCAAGTCACTCTTGATTTGCAAACATAATTGATACTGTTGATTCTTCATTCAACCCTGCAATATCTGTCTTATAAAATAAAATGAGAAGAATATATTATAGTAGAGAAATTATATATACTCGTAGCAAATTTGAGAAAACATGATGATTATTTTGTGCAGTTTCGATTTTATGCGTGCGATTTTAACTAGTAACCAATCCGAAACAGCAACTTTAATTTTTCAACCCACTTAAAACCACCACATACGCCGGAACCGTTAGTGTGATTTTAATTGGTGCGATTTATACGATTTTTAGTGCGATTTCAATTTCAACTTGGTTATTGCTTAACCCTAGAAGAAAATATAAATTTAATCGACTCTTGGATTTATGGGGGAGAGAATAAATTAATTTGAAGCATTCTTTTTGTGATGTGATTAATTTACTCCATGGATAATTTAATATGGGCAAAAGTAAATTAGTCAATATAAAATTTTATTTAGTTAACTTGTATACTTTAGACATGCTTGAGCCAAAAAAAATTGTCAATTTAACCATCTTTTTTGTGGCAGAGGGAGTGTTTAGCCAGTATTTCATAACGCCCTACAGGCTTCAGCCTAAATTTGAACCCCCAAATTGGTTGGAGATTTGCCATCTTAAAATATAAAAAGAGAAGCAGAATTTTTCTTAAAGCATTTGTTTTCTTCTCTTAATAACATATCAACACGAACATAGTATAAATATCATTAAATTTCATCACATAAAGCAAAAAATACAAAACATATACTAAAACAAGAGATATTGAAGATTTTAACACCTTAACCACCCGCAAAACAAAGGTTAAAAGTAAAGAAATAAAATAAAAATAGTTGATGATAATAATAATTAAACACGAAACACAGAAAACTGCTTAAAAATAAGAGAGAATCTAAGAGAGGATGCAGACATCCATTCCAAAACCAAGTTGAAACTGTATTTTGGGTCATTTTAATAACCTCATTTCAAACAAATGAAAAAAAAAAATAGGCACAATAACATTAAAAAGATCACCCCCCCACCCCCCATAAAAAAAATTAACCCAAAAAATAACCACCTTACCGAGCAAAAATGATGGTGACAGTTTCATATAAACCTTAACCGCTACTAAGATGAAGAACATACAGGCAATTTCCGCAACTAATCTATCGAACTAACCTAACAATATATCGACCTAGCAATGGTTTAGAGAAGTTAATTGCTGAAACTTTACCCAGACTACACAAGTTAATGGACTGCAAGAACTAAACGTGACCAGTAACCTTATCTGCCCCAAAATGTGCTCGACAAGTAGAATGCAAAGCATAATGATCAAGAATGAAATACTGAAAGGGAAAAAAAGGTATAAACTTACAAGGAAATTCAACTTGAACAAATATTTTCAGAAGATAGTGTCCATGAGAGAGCATATCAAAACTGCATTTCATTGCCTTTTCACAAGAAGACCTGCTGCATCTCATTGACTAAAACAGAATTGTACAACAACACTGAGCAAGTAACTTTTGAATTCTCTTGGGAAATATAACAACAGTACTGTAACACAAGTTATGATTCTATCTTTTCTGAGCCGATGTATGGGTGTGCTTTTGCGTATTACTCTTTTTCTCAAACTTTCTAATTAGACCTCTATAACTATATGAAAAGACGAGGGATGGGAGGAAAGAACAAAGGAGAGACCTGGTTCTACCCTATTAGTATGTAAGTTGCTGTTCCAGATATTATGAAACTGAAAAATTCAGCTACCATTAGATGCTTCCGAAGAGTCCTGCAAGATGTAAATATCCCAATTCAGCATACAAAATCTAAATAATTTCAAAGGAAGAATACAATATATTTACATATAGACACAGAGATATATAAAGTACAACCTGAACTTCCTGAAGGATCTTTTCAAGTTCAATTCTTATATCAGAAAATGAAGGTCGGTTGCTTGGAATAGCTTCCCAACATCTCTGCATCAAGTCCAACAGCTTTGGATGTGCATCTTTGGGAAGATCTGGCCGAAGACCCTAGCATAGTAAACATAAATAAAGCAAATGAAAGGATCAACTTGCAATTAGAAAATTATCAAGCCAACTAAGAGATAATATTCACTAAATGAGCACCCTAGAAAGCAGGATGGAGCGAGAAGAATGGTGAAAGAACAAGAGAATCCAATTTTTGGATCATCATAATTTTGTGACTATCCAGAACAGCTACATGTAATATATATATATATATATATATATGCACGTACAACTATATATAAGTTTCTTCGGATAATAGACTTTTTGGTCACTGTACAGGTGCCCGATTTTTATTGTGGTTACCGAATTTTTTTTGTTACAATCGCGTATCTATACTCTAAAAAACTTACCAAATGGTCATTACTTATGATTTCTGTCCAAAAAACGGACGGAAGTACCGAGTAGACTAACATTTGCCAGATGGTTGATGAGGAGGCACGTAGGTTCCACTCCTATGAGGATGTAGAGGGAAATGTCCCTCTCCTTGCACCGATTAATCAGTTTATCTCTTAATTTAATTACTCGAACCACAGTTGAGAGCAAAAAAATTCTAGGCCGTTCTGAGAAATTTCGTCTGATAGAGTTATGCGATTTCTCAGAGATAGTAAGATCGGTTGAAGAAAAACTCAATTCCTCTACAGGTAAGTCAATTCTACTCTCAATTTCTTCTCATCTCAGTTCTAGAGTTCAAGTAAAAGAGGGGTTTTGACACAGCGAAAGACAATAGAGAGAATAAAAACAATCATAGGAACTAAATCTATGTACTTTGCAATCACTGAAATTCACAAAGGCATAAATTGACTAAATAGCCAAGGATTTCATAGATCAGAATAATAATGAGTTGTTCGTAATTACATGAGCCTTGCACCATATTTATACTACTAAAAGGAATCCTAATCCTAAAAGGAAATAACAAATTGATTTGAAATCAAAATCAATCTAAAAAGCTTCCTAATTATAATAGAATTGAAAAACTTCCTAAAATTACTAAATAATAATTAAAACTACCTGACTACTAATTAATAAATAAAAATACATCAAATATTTAAATTGTCCATAAATACCAAAACATAAATTATATCGAATCTTGACAGATAACTCTTCCCGTGTCATTCCCCTTTTTTTGAAGAAAATTCGACCTCGAATTTTAAAATGAAGTAACATCAAGCTAGACATTCACAATCTTCTTTATACCATTTATTCATGATGTTGTTTCTTAAAGAAAAATTTTGAAAATAATTTTGAAGTAATCAAAGCCTTCGTATTAACCTGCACTTGCAACAATTGATTATAAATCAAAATTTTCCAAGTTGTCGAACATAGGATTTTGAACAATCTCATGATCAATCTCAATTTTTACGATATTCATATCCTTATGTCGCGATAACTCCAAATCATGAACATCCTCGATCACTAAACTTGATTCCTCTTTAACTACAATCTCTTCCTCAACTTTCTCCTTCGTGTCTTCCATACTCTCTATAATAACGGACAAATCACATGGAACAGACAAATCACACTTTCTATTAAAAGTAAGATTAATGACAGTACAACTTTCTTGGGTATTTTTCCTGTTGGGTATAATATTCTTGCAACACCTTCTAACTTCATTTAAAAATATCATTTTGACGCACTTCTCTAGCTCTTCTTTTCTCAACCTGATACTGATGTTTCAATCCAGCAAGTCTATAATGTGCTTCTTCTAATTCCTCCAAAAGATCATCATATTGGGGCAACAAGTTTTTACGATGACAAACATAAACCTCATAATCGAACCAATCACATTCACTCTTAAGGAAGTTAATATAATCACATACTTGTTCAATCTGTGCCTTTGTAACTTTAGACATTTTCAATACACAGATCTGGATTGATTCTTTGTCCACTTGTTCCTGTCCATGCCCCCGATGGTTACGCATCCTGTTATCTCCACCAGTACCACGATCATCACCTTGACGCATGTCGACCCTACCGAATAATGCACTGTCGACCCTGCCGAACCTTTTGTTTAGCCTGTTGAGTGCCACTGCTACATCGCCAGAATTAACATCCAGCCTATTGAGTCTACTGATTAGGGTTCCAGTTGTGGCATCTAGATTCTGCAACGCATTCTAGATGGTCGCCATCCCCTCGTCGTTACAAGGAGGTGGGTCGTCTTGCACATTTTAAGCCGCCATCAATTCACAGGTTTGAATCCTCGCTCTGATACCAACTGACACAACGAAAGACAGTTGAATTGAATCTATGTACTTTGTAATCACAGGAATTCACAAAGGGATACATTGACTAAATGGCCAAGGATTTAATAAATCAGAATAATAATGAGTTGTTCGTAATTACATGAGCCTTGCACCATATTTATACTACTAAAAGGAATCCTAAAAGGAAATAACAAATTGATTTGAAATTAAAATCTACCTAAAAAGCTTCCTAATTACAATAGAATTGAAAAACTTCCTATAATTACTAAATAATAATTAAAACTACCTGACTACTAATTAATAAATAAAAATACATCAAATATTTAAATTGTCCATAATACCAAAATATAAATCGAATCTTGGCAAATAACTCTTCCCATGTCAGGTTTTTGAATTTTAAAAATTTCATTGGATGAAATTGGGTCAAATTGCGTCAAATCCATGTTTTTTTACTCAATTTGGGGTCCCGGTAGTCCCCTGTTGTTGTTTTCTTGTACATAATTTAGATGGTTAAATTATTTGATGGTGGCCCTGGTTTGTCTAACATGCGTATTAAGTTATATATAAAGAATTCTGTTGTGGCCCTGTGTTGTCTCTCATTCTAGCTATTTTGTATAAAGTATTCTATGTCTTGTCTCTCATTCTATGCATATTTGGTTATTGCTTTGTTTGACATGCATATTAGTTTAAAGTTTGAAGTATTTATTTGTTTCTCATTCTATGCTTATTGTGTATTTTGTATAAAGTTAGTATTTATTCGTCATATGTTGGCAGTGTACTCTCTTTCTAGTTATAATTCTTCATTTTTTTGTAACTTTATCACAGGATGTCTATGCTGCTATTGAATATACACTATGGTGGGAAGTTTAAGTCGGTGCCAGTATATGAGTATGATGGTGGTTTTACAAAAACAACAAAAATGCATCTTGATTATCTTTGTCCACAAATAATAGCTTTTATGTCTGAACATTTTAATTATCATAAGGACTTTGTAGTTTACTATAAAGAAAATGGGCTTCCAATGGCACATGGACTTAGAAAATTTGTATGATGATGAAAGTATTAGGGCATTGCATTCAACCTCCATAAGTTATGATTCTATTGATTTATATGTTGATCATGGGGATGTAAAGGGTAATATTGATGGGGCTAATAATGAAGGGGATGATGGGGATAATAATGTAGGGGCTGATGATGAAGGGGATTTAGCTTTGTCATCTGATGACAGTGATTACCATGAAAGTGATAGGTTAAGTACTGATGAGGAGTATATTGAGGCTAGAAAGAAGTCAAGGGAATATAAAAGAGAAGTGAAAAAGAATGGGGAGACTAATGCATTAGAAGATTCAGAAGATTTAAATGAAAGTGAAAATGAGATGGAGAATGAGAGTGGACACGACAATGCAAATGCTGAAAATGCTCACCAACCTCCAAATGAACAAGAATAAATAGACCTCCAAATGAACGAAAAGATGAAATTGTTTAAAACAGTGAATATGATGATTATAATAGGGATCATGACAGTGAAGGCAATGGTGGGCAGTTGGAAAGTGAAGATAAGGATAGTGACAAGCACTATTCACCAAATGAGGAGAGTAGTGAGGAGTAGGATGGGATGGGAGTGATAGTTAGGGATAGGAGGAGCAAGAGGAATGCAAACACCAAAACACAAAAAGAAAAATATTAATTTTACTGTTGGCCTACAGTTCGGTTCTAAACATAGTTGTCATGGCGTCGTCTAGGCGTCCTGGCGTTGGAGAAAGGTAAGACAACACCTTGGACGCCGAGCCGCCAGGGCTCACGCACGCATTGGTAGCGGGCCCAAGTTAAATGATCAAGTCATTTTTTATCATTACTCATCATAACCCATTGACGTTTCCTATTAGCCAAGTGACTCAACCCATGACCTTAACCTACCCATGACCCTACTCTCATTTGAATGAGAGTAATGGTCATGAGGGAGACGAAAATGACTAGTTGATGACTTTGCTTGAGCTATAACTAAAAACAGAGTAGAGACTGTGTTAGTTATTATGTTTTGGGTTTTAATGTATATAAAATTTTAGTGTAATATACTTTTGAAATAAAATAAATAATTGCACATTGTTAACGACTTGGACGCCATGGCGGGCGTCTTATCGCCTAGGCGTCCTGACAGTCAACTACTGCCGCATCCCGCCTTGGCGTCGTGACAACTATGGTTCTAAAGAGCAGATGAAAGAAGTTGTTAGGAATTATGGGATTGGTAAGTGTAGGTCAATTAGATTCAAAATAAATGTTGGGAAGAGGTTACATGTTGTGTGTCAGTCTGGATGTCCATGGAACATGTGGATTAGCACCACTGGAAGCTCTGAAACTTCGCAAATTTAAAAAATTAATAATGATCATACTTGCATAAGAGCACTACAAAACAAGTGTCAAAACTCAATGGCTTGCAAACTTTTATGGAAACATGATTAGAAAGAAACCAGATTGGAAGTTAGTTGATATTCAAGATGAAATACTAGAAAATTAAAGGTGAATGTGTCTTTGACAAAGTGTCACATGGTAAGGGAAATGACTTTGAGAAATGTTGGGGAATTATTAAAGAAACATTATGAGAAAGTGTAGGATTATGGGCCTCATTTGATAAAGAGTAATAAAAAAAACACAGTTGATATTAAGGTTAGAAGAGACGATCAAGAAAATAAGCCTCAGTTTTAGAGGTTTTATGTATGCTTTGAAGAATTGAAGAGGGTATGGATTGAAGGGTATAGGCCTATCATAGACTTAGATGGTTGTTTTTTGAAGACTCTGGTTGGGGGCAACTGTTGTCTGCTGTTGGGGGAGATGGTAATAACCAAATGTACCCAATAGCATGGGTCATAGTAGAGAGTGAAAACAAGGATAGTTGGGAATTGTTTCTGCAATTGTTATTGGGAGACTTGGAAATTAATGATGGAGTTAGTTGGACCATTACAAGTGACCAATAAAAGGTACTTAATTGTCTTATTTTTGTCTGTTGTTGTACATGAATTTTATTTAATTATAAAGTTCTAAAAGTTGTTAGTCGGTCTCAAGTCGGTTGGCTACCGACTAGAGACTAAGGAATTAGTTGGGGATTAATCGGCTAGTCGAATTTTTATTTTTTTTAAATATATATTCTCCTTCCTCCTTCATAAGTTTTGAGCAAGTAGAATAACATAAGTAACACAAATCATCAAATAAAAACATGGAAACTAAGTAAAACCAAATAATTCAACGCTCTAAGTTCAAAAACAATTAACCAAATGAAACTAAGCAACATAAAATCAATAGTCAAACACTCCTCTTCTCCATATCCCTCCAAGATTTGCTCTCCATCGGATTCAAACTCATAATCATCATCTTCCTCTTCGTTGTCATCATCTTTCGACACAAACTTGTCTTCATCTAGTTCTCGCACATTTCTACCACTTCTTCCAGGTAAAAGAACCTCATTTGCTCCCATTTTTTTCGATTTTCCCCGACTTGTTCCGATTTTTTGATTTACTCCGACTGGGAGACTTTACAAACTAGTCATCAACTGGAGCCCGACTAAGTCGGCCAACGACTAAATCAAAGGACTAGGCCCTAGTCGACTCATTGAGGCTCCGACCCCGACCTAGTCACCGACTTTTCGAACACTGTTTAATTATAATTCTTATTTTGTTGTAAATGAATATTATTCCACTAACTACTTTATTTTCTTCTCTGTGGTTGTAGGGTTTGGTTCCAATAGTTAGGGAGATACTTCCTTACGCTGAGCAAAGGAATTGTGCCAAACATATTAATGAAAATTGGAGGAAGAGATTCCCTACTCATATTGTTCTCTACATTGTCTGTCTTGGAATGTGTTTGGAAATGTGCTTTGCTCCACAGAGAGGGGTCTTGCTCAAGCAACTTGTCATGGGCTTCCTTTGACAACCTTTTGATCTCATTCATAGCTTCTTTGAATGGCACAATATGGGTGGCCATAGATGCTTCCCAGAATGCAAACTTCAAGGTTTGAGTAGAGAATCTTTTCCTCCAATTTGCATAAATATGTCTGGCACAATTCCTGTGCTCAGCATAAGGAAGTATCTCCCTAACTACTGGAACCAAACCCTAAAACCACAGAGAAGAAAATAAAGTAATTACTGAATAATATTCATTTACAACAAAATAAGAATTATAATTAAATAAAATTCATGTACAACAACAGACAAGAATAAGACAATTAAGTACCTTTTGTTGGTCACTTATAATGGTCCAACCAACTCCATCATTATCTTCCAAGTCTCAGAGTAACAGTTGCAGAAACCATCCCCAACTATCCCTGTTTTCACTCTACTATGGCTCATGCTATTGGGTACATTTGATTATTACCATCTCTCCCAACAACAGACAACAGTTGCCCCCCAACCACAGTATTCAAAAAACAACCATCTAAGCCTATGATAGGCCTTCACCCTTCTATCCATCCCCTCTTCAGTTCTTCAAAGCATACATAAAACCTCTGAAACTGAGGCTTATTTTTTGGATTGTATCTTCTAACCTTAATATCAACTGTTTTTTATTGCTCTTTATCAAATGAGCCCCATAATTCCACACTTTCTCATAATGTTTCTTTAATAATTCCCCAACATTTCTCAAAGCCATTTCCCTTACCAGTGACACTTAGTCAAAGACACAGTCACCTTTAATTTTCTAGCTATTTCATCTTGAATATCAACTAACTTCCAATTTGGTTTCTTTCTAATCCCGTTTTCATAAAAGTTTGCAAGCCATTGAGTTTTGACACACTTGTTTTGTAGTGCCCTAGTATGATCATTATTAATTTTTTTAACTTGCAAAATTTCAGAGCTTCCAATGGTGCTAATCCACATGCTCCATGGACATCCAGACTGACACAACCTAAAACCACTTCCCAGCATTTATTTTAAATCTAATTGACCTACCCTTAGCAATCTCATAATTTCTAAGAGCTTCTTTCATCTGCTCTTTAGAACTTGAACTGTAGGCCAACAATAAATTTAATATTTTTTCTTTTTGTGTTAGGGTCATATGGTATAACTGCAAACTTAGGTTTTACATTCCTCTTGCTCCTCCTATCCCTAACTATCACTTCCATCTCCTCCTGCTCCTCACTACTCTCCTCTTGTCACTATCCTCATCTTCACTTTCCCACTGCCCACCATTGCCTTCACTGTCATCATCCCCATTATAATCATCATCTTCACTATTTTGAACAATTTCATCTTTTCGTTCATTTGGAGGTCCTTGTTCATTTTCATCTACTTGTTCTATTTCTTCTTGTTCATTTGGAGGTTGGTGAGCAATTTCAGCATTTTCATTGTCATGTTCACTCATTCCCCATCCCATTTTCACTTTCATTTAAATCATCTGAATCTTCTAATGCATTAGTCTCCCCATTCTTTTTCACTTCTCTTCTATATTCCCTTGACTTCTTTCTTGACTCAATATGCTCATCATCAGTACTTAAACCATCACTTTCATGGTAATCATTGTCATCAGATGACAAAGCTAAATATCCTTCATCATCAGCCCCTACATTATTAGCCCCTTCATTAATAGCCCCATCAATATTACCCTCTGCATTATAATCAACATATAAATCAATAGAATCATAACCTATGGAGGTTGCCTGCAATGCCCTAATACTTTCATCCTAATACTTTCATCATCATACAATTTTCTAAGTCCATGTGCCATTGGAAGCCCATTTTCTTCATAGTAAACTACAGAGTCCTTATAATAATTAAAATGTTCAGAAATAGAAGCTATTATTTGTGGACAAAGATAATCAAGATTCATTTTTGTTATTTTTGTAAAACCACCATCATACTCGTATATTGGCACCGACTTAAACTTCCCACCATAATATATATTCAATAGCAGCATAGACATCCTGTGATAATAAAATTAATAAAGTTACAAAAAATGAATAATTAGAACTAGAAAGAGACTACACTGCCAACATATAACAAATAAATACTTTCAACTTTATACAAAATACAACATAAGCATAGAGTGGGAGACAAATAAATACTTTAAACTTTAAACTAATATGCATGTCAAACAAAGCAATAACCAAATATGCATAGAATGGGAGAAGACATAGAATAGTTTATACAAAATAGCTAGAATGGGACACAACACAGGGCCACGACAGAATTCTTTATATATACACAAACAAGGGCCGCAATCAGCAGACAAACCAAAGGCCACCATCAAATAATTTAACCATCTAAATTATGTACATGAAAACAACACAGGACCAACAGTACCACAAATTGAGTAAATAACATGGATTTGAGGGAATTTGACCCAATTACATCAAATGAAATTTCAAAAACCCCTCTTTTACTTAAACCCTAGAACTGAGATGAGAATAAATTGAGTAGAATTGACTTACCTGTAGAGGAATTGAGTTTTTCTTCAACCGATCTCGCTAATCTCTAAGAAATTGCACAACTCTATCAGACGAAATCTCTCAGAACTTGGCCTAGAAATTTTTTGCCCTCAACTGTGGTTCGAGTAATTAAATTAAGAGATAAAATGATTACTCGGTGCAAGGAGAGGGACATTTCCCTCCAAATCCATGTAGGAGTGGAGCCTACGTGCCACCTCATCAACCACCTAGCAAATGTTAGTCTACTCAGCACTTCCGTCCGTTTTTGGACGGAAATTATTAGTAATGATCATTAGGTAAGTTTTTCAGAGTATAGATACGTGATTGTAACAAAAAAAGTTTCGATAACCACAATGAAAATCAGGCACCAATACAGTGACTAAAAATTCTATTATCCCAAGTTTCTTAAACAGATTTAATAGGTTCAATCTGCGAAAGTTCCTTTTAAAACAATCAGCCGTGTATATACGAGTTGGTTGGCAATTTCTTTATTTCTTTAGATGGGATATATATATATATATATATATATATATATATATATATATATATATATATATATATATAAGTTTCTTAAACAAATTTAATAGGTCCAATCTGCGAAAATTGCTTTTAAAACAATCAGCCGTGTATATACCGAGATGGTTGGCAATTTCTTTAGATGCGATTGCAGGAGAACCGGAAATGGGGAGGATACTTTCCCACATTAATATATGCGTGTGTGCCCCCCCACCCCACCCCACCCCACCCCACCCCAAAACACATGCATGGACAAGTTTGTGTGCAAGAAGAGCGCTAGATATAGTGCATGTCCACAAGATTCCAAAAACGATATTCTAGCAAATCTGGTTAGGTATATGATTCAACCCAAAAGTCTCCATATCCTTTCAAATCAATGAGCCGTTAGAATGAGGAGGGATGCAAGGTTCCAATGTTTTATTTTTCTTTTACCAAATTTCCAGATAAAAATGGTGACTGGGAAAAAAAATACAATAGCTCGTACATTTAGAAAAAGTATTGAGTTATGTGCATCAAATTTTAACATGCATCAAAGACCAGGAAGTCGCACCAGATAATTGATCAATTCAGCATCTAAGACATCAACCATTACTCAACCGACTCCCTCTCTTCCACATCGCTCTTTATCAAGAATTAGGCATCTAAATGATCATGTGTGCAACTGTGCATCAACTTCCAAGAGTACAGAAGTTGAACAAGAACTTTACGTCCATGCGCCAAATGTCACCACTCCCCACTATAGTGCTAGCGCGTGCCGGGGGGGGATAAGGAAAAGAAAACCTATAACAATTTTCCGCACCCTTCAATATCATGGATGGCACATCAGATTAAAAACTACACCATGGTATATACTGTATTAGTACAGCACTACAGCAAAGAGAGATTCACAGCTTTTAATGTCAGTCAGGTTAGCCTTGCATTCTTACAAAACTGGTCGGGGAAATCGAAAAATGTCAAAGCAGAAGCAATGAAGTGATATCTGAAATGGTTACATCTCTCATTTACACGGTAGTCCTGTCAACTTCAACACTGTATGTTTAGTTACACAGTAAGTAGTGCTTTCCGTTGCAACTTTTTTAGTTGCATATACTCTTACAAGAAGCTGATCAAATATAATAAAGCACCTATTTTTCAGGTTCACAAAACCAAATATCTGGGGAATAGATTGCATTTACTAGAATGATTTATATAACTACAAAAGTTCAGACTGATTTTATGAATATAGAATAATTGGTGATGACATTAACAGAAATGCACAGCAACTATATCATATTATTATTATAGCAAAATATAAAGTTCCGCCAACCTGTCTCACTCCCAGGGCAGCTTGTAATGGTGTCATGGTATCATATGGAACCTGCAAATTTAAGGGAAAAAATAAAATATATATATATATAGATTTTAGAAAAAATAATACTAACAAGAATAACTTTGAGCTTACTCAAAACAAAATACTCTGACATTGCATTTCAAGCTAATTGAATTATAGAAAATACCTTCGCTGTCACAAGCTCCCACAGAACGATTGCAAAACTAAACACATCTGCTTTTTGATCATATGGCTGATGATTTATAACCTTAAAGAATACGGAGCAAAGTCAAAGATATACCAAAATGAAAACCAAATCTTAGAGCATCAAACATATAAAGCAATTAATGCAGGTTGTGCATTTAGAACCAAAAATTATAAAGCATTGGGAATTCATTAGTTACATCGCCCCAAAAAAAAGGTCAAAGGAGTATATTGAAATATTCAGAGGACATGCAAGAATATATGCATCTGTCATTGAGACATCCACACCATACTAAGTCTGCCAATAGGTAAGCGCATCTAGGGTGACAACAGGGCCAGTCAGGGTTTGCATTCTCACTGGATGTTATCGGGTTCGAGTCCCATTCCTTTATTTTACATACTAAATTATCAATATACTCCCTCCGTCCCAAGATAAAAGTCCTAGTAGACTTTTCACGCATATTAAGAAGATGAATAAAATGACAAAATTACCTATAATAATGTCATTAAATATGGAGAGAGAATTAGAATAAGAAAAATATGAGATATTTAATGCTACGGGTATAATAGGAAAATATGTGTAAAAGTTTCGTTATTAAAGGAAAATGGACATTTAACATGAGACTACCCAAAATAGTAATAAGTACTTTTATCATGGGACGGAGGGAGTAATATAATTAAAGTACAAAAATATAACTATATATAATTGTGCATAAGCATCTATAAAATATAATCATCAAAATAATTATATTAAATGTATATTTGATAGGCGTGGCATGGGTAGCTTATTACCCCGACTGGACTCTAACCCAATAAATAGACAAAAATACCCGCCGGTACAGGCTAATTTCCATCCCTAGCTGCATCTAATAGAAGAGAGAAAAAGAGGAGAGAGGTTGGCAATCTCCCTCGCATTATCCACAAAATCAATCTTCAAATGTACCCAAAAAAAATGCCAAGTAAACTGACTAAAATCATCCCTAACTTAGCTCTCCCAAATACCAATGTGATCTAAATTGGAAACATGTGAAAAAAGACCAAAATATTTTTAGTCTACCAATATTATACAAAAAGACCAGTTAACAAAGTATATGATAAGTTGTTCTTAGCAACTTGCACAAAAAATTTGTATATGCCTTAATCTACCTATATTTATGCATTATTCTACATGCTATTAAAACTGAATGGACAAGGGCTATATATATATATATATATATATATATATATATATATATATATATATATATATATAAAGTTATCTCAAGTAAGCCAAACTGCAGAAGTAAATTTGCCAAGCCTAGTACTTGGTACTATATCTTTAAGACAATTATGCCCTCCTTATTGGTGCTTAGAGTTAGCGGTACTCGTCTCCCGAGATACAATGACAACGTGTGTTATAACAGAATTACAAATAACACACACAACGAACCAAAAGAATGCTCTGGACTCTCTCTTAAAATAAACAATGAACTACATATGAAATGATGAAAACTTGAACACTTGGAATGCTTAATGCTTGGATGAATTAAATGAACTGAATGGCAGCCCCCCTAGTCTATTTATAGGAGGGATTAGTGACCCACAGATGGGACACAACCCCTTAAAAAGACACGTTTACCGAAAAACGACATAATTCTTGGTTTGGCAGAAAGGGCGCGTCCGTTCGGGCCAAAAACGATGTTTTAGGCTTGGCAGAAAGGGAGCCTCCGTTCAGGCAAAAACGACATTGTTTTGGGGAGTCCGTTCGGGCAGATAACGCTTCACAAAATGACGCAGTATTGATGCGTTCGTTCGGGTAAATGACGCTTCCCAAAACGACACAGTTTTGATAATAAATAACGCTTTTCAAAACGACACAGTTTTGATAATAGAACTAAAATAAAACAGCCAAAAACATATATATGACCCAGACCCACGAACCGCAAGCCTCGAGCCACGAGCCCGGCTCAGCCAGGTCGGCGGCAGATTTGCTGAAAGAATTGCTTCCCCCCTGCAAATTCTGAGGTAGCCCAGAACTTAATAACAATACATTCATCATTTCTTTCAAAGTTCTATTCTTTTCTTTCAGCAACACTATTTTGTTGTAGTAATAAGGTGCAGTTGTTTAGTATACTATACCATGTGAACAAATTTCAGCAAAAAGAAATTCATATTCTCCACCTCTACCACTTCTAATTATCTTGATCTTTTTATCATGTTGATTCTCAATCTCAATTTTGTAATGTATAAACATTTTTAAAGCCTCATTTTTACTTCTCAATAAATAAACATAACAATATCTTGTACAATCATCTATAAAAGTAAGAAGGTATTTCTTACCTCCTCTTGTCTATAGATACTTTAAATCACAAATATTAGTATGTACTAATTCAAGAGGTTCAATACTACTTTCAATTGATTTAAAAGAAGATTTCTGAAATTTTGCCTCAATGCAAACTTCACGTTTATGATTGGAGTTGATCTCACATTTTGGCAAACATTCCATATTAATTAATCTACGTATAGTATTATAATTAACATGTCCTAATCTACCATGCCATAAATTAGATGACCCAATCATATAAGCAGAAGATGTATTTTTATTATTGGAATGTACAATTGTCATTACATTCATTTTAAAGAGTTCATTGCTCATATATCTCTTCCCCACATACATCCCATTTTTAGTTAGGATAAACTTGTCCGATATAGACTAATTTAAATCCCTTTTGACTAAGAAGAGATCCTGACACTAAATGTTTCCTAATATCAGGCACATGGAGCATATTGTTGAGGGTGAGTTCCTTGCCATATGTCATCTTTAGAACCATTTTTCCTTGCCCAGTAATCTTGGATGTAGAAGAATTTCTCATGTATAACTGTTCTCCATTCTCAATTTCTTGATATGTAGAGAACATCTTTCTGTCAAAACACATGTCGGATTGCTCCATTATCTACCCACCATTCCCAGGGATTTTCAGTCATGTTTACTTCAGAAAAAACCGCTGATAGGTTCATTTCAGAAACATCCTTAAAAAGCCCATCCACTTCTGTTATATTGGCTTGTGCAGACTTCTTATTCCGGTATTTGCATTTACGACAATCCTTTGCCCAATGTCCGCATTTGTTACAAATATAGCACTTGGCTTGGAATTTTTTATTCATTCCCTGTTGAGGGCCATTGCCGGAGTGCTTTCTCTTTTTAGACTTTTAACCTTTTTCCACCATGTTGGCTTTATACTCCACAAAGGTCTTTCCTGCTTTCTTCTCAGAAGCACGACTGTCCTCTTCTATGCTTAATCTCACGATTAAGTCTTCAAGTTTCTTTGCGTTTATACTTGAGATAATTTTGAAATCTTTCCACATTGGTGGTAGTTTTTCAATAATAGCAGCAATTTGGAAAGATTCACTTAAAGACATACCTTCTGCATGTATTTCATGCAGGATTACTTGAAGTTCTTGAACTTGAATGATGACAGCCTTGGAATCCACCATCTTATAGTCCAAAACCCTGCCAACTACGATCTTCATGCTAGCATCTTCCATTTTATATTTCTTATCCAAGGAATCCCATAGTTCTCTTATTGTTTTGAGAGAACTATACACATTGTATAATGTGTTGTCTAATACATTAAGGATGTAATTTCGGCACAAAAAGTCAGCATGTTGTCGTGCATTTATTGCGCTCTGTTTCATCTTCTTTAAGCACAGGGGGATCTTCGTGAAGAAATCTTGTCAAGTTGAAAGTAGTAAGATAAAACATCTTTTGTTGCCACCTTTTGAATTTTGTAACATTAAACCTTTTTGGTACTTTTCCATGGTTCAGAGGTACATTTGAAATTATTAGTAAAGAAGAACTTATTATAGTAATAGAATCGGTAGCCATATTTCTTGCAAATATATATATAAATGTGAATTGTCTCAAGATTGTTATTAAAACTGAAAGGACAAGGGCTATATATATATATATATATATATATATAAACTTATCTCACTGGATGCTATCGGGTTCGAGTCCCATTCCTTTATTTTACATACTAAATTATCAATATAATATAATTAAAGTACAAAAATATAACTATATATAATTGTGCATAAGCATCTATAAAATATAATCATCAAAATAATTATATTAAATGTATATTTGATGGGCGTGGCATGGGTAGCTTATTACCCCGACTGGACCCTAAACCCAATAAATAGACAAAAATACCCGCCGGTACAGGCTAATTTCCATCCTATCTGTGCATCTAACAGAACAGAGAAAAAGAGGAGAGAGGTTGGCAATCTCCCTCACATTATCCACAAAATCAATCTTCAAATGTACCCAAAAAAAATGCTGAGTAAACTGACAAAAATCATCCCTAACTTAGCTCTCCTAAATACCAATGCGATCTAAATTGGAAACATGTGAAAAAAGACCAAAATATTTTTAGTCTACCAATATTATACAAAAGGACCAGTTAACAAAGTATATGATAAGTTGTTCTTAGCATCTTGCACAAAAAATTTGTATACGCATAATCTACCTATATTTATGCATTATTCTACATGTTATTAAAACTGAATGGACAAGAGCTATATATATATATATATATATATATATATATATATATATATATGGGAGATGATCCATGGAAAACGTTAGATATTAACACTATTTCAACTAACGCTAATCTAGCCGTCCAATATTAGAGTTAATGGCTGAGATGAATGCCCAGCCGCTAGAGGGAGTAGCGGCCAGCAATAAATTAAAAAATCATCTCTGCTGGCCGCTAGAGGGAGTAGCGGCCAGTCAAAACGTCGCGTTTTGACTGGCCGCTACTCCCTCTAGCGGCCAGCAGAGATGATTTTTTAATTTATTGCTGGCCGCTACTCCCTCTAGCGGCTAGTAGAAAGGATTTTTTAATTTGGCTCATGCTCCATCCGCTAGAGGGAGTAGGGCCAACAATTTTTTTTTGGCTTAATTACATTATCCTGATTATCCTCTCACATACTATTTATTAATCAATAAATAAAATAATAAAAAATTATAAGAATAACTATAAGGATAATCAATAATTATCTTTAATATTATCCATATACATATTGCTTATTAATCAGTAAAATAAAATAATAAAAAATTATAAGGATAATTATAAAGATAATCAGTAATTATCTTAATAAGTATAAAGATAATTATTGATTATCCTTATAGTTATTCTTATAATTTTTATTATTTTATTTATTGATTAATAAATAGTATGTGAGAGGATAATCAGGATAATGTAATTAAGCCAAAAAAAATTGTTGGCCCTACTCCCTCTAGCGGCTGGAGCATGAGCCAAATTAAAAAATCCTTTCTACTGGCCGCTAGAGGAAGTAGCGGCCAGTCGAGCCAAATTAAAAAATCATCTCTGCTGGCCGCTAGAGGGAGTAGCGGCCAGTCAAAACGTCGACGTTTTGACTGGCCGCTACTCCCTCTAGCGGCCAGCAGAGATGATTTTTTAATTTATTGCTGGCCGCTACTCCCTCTAGCGGCTGGGCATTCATCTCAGCCATTAACTCTAATATTGGACGGCTAGATTAGCGTTAGTTGAAATAGTGTTAATATCTAACGTTTTCCATGGATCATCTCCCTATATATATATATATATATACATATATATAAACTTATCTCAAGTAAGCCAAACTGCAGAAGTAAATTTGTCAAGCCTAGTACTTGGTACTATTTTCTTAAGACAATTATGCCCTCCTTATTGGTGCTTAGAGTTAGTGACACTTGTCTCCCAGGATACAATGACGTGTGTTATAACAGCACTACAAATAACACACAACGAACCAAAAGAATGCTCTAGAATCTCTCTCAAAATAAACTATGAACTACTTATGAAATGATGAAGACTTGAAGACTTAGAATGCTTAATACTTGGATGAATTGAATGGCAGCGCCCCTAGTCTATTTATAGGAGGGATTAGTGACTCATGGTACACAACCCCTTGAAAAGACACATTTACCCAAAAACGACGTAGTTTTTGGTTTTGGCAGAAAGGGCGCCTCCATTTGGGCCAAAAATGACATAGTTTTAGGCTTGGCAGAAAGGGCGCCTCTGTTAAGGCAAAAACGACGTACTTTTGGGGCGTCCGTTCAGGCAGATAGCGCTTCCCAAAACAACGCAGTATTGACGCATCGGTTCGGGCAGATAACGCTTCCCAAAATGACACAATTTTGATAATAAATAACACTTTTCAAAACAACGCAATTTTAATAATAGAACTAAAATAAAACAGTCCAAAATATATATATATACAATGACCCAGACCCAAGAACCGCAAGCCTAGCCCGGCCAGGCCGGTCGGTGACGGCACGCGTGTGGGTTCAAACCAAGTCTTGGCTTAGGTCCTCTTCCTTACCAAGAGCAACTTTATTGTATATAAACCCATTAAAACATTAGTTCTTAAACGATGTGGGACTTAGCTTCCCACAAATATTTATTATCATTTCCGAAGGTAATTTTTGGGAGTTAATTTCTCATTCATCATCCCATGAATTTGAGCTTCCAAATACTTGATTTTAATCTACTTATGGAGTATGACACATTGATATGTGGATTCATTTTAAATGATTAATGAAACCCACTTTAAATTATGCTCAAATTCTAACACTACATCCTTAAAGTATTCACAGCAACTACTCTCCAGAAGCATCAGCAATTGACAGCACTAAACCAATAACACAAGACTACAATGAAAGACCTATAGCAAGAATCTCAGCCAAAGGTAACTCAATCAATAGAGAGTTCATGAAAAGTGTTTGTGGTAACTGATAAGAACCGACTTAGATGCACACACCCTCATAATCTACCGTATCTAGCTCATGAAACAGAATAAATTGGCAAATGAAAAAGAATCAGACCTCCGGGGCCATCCATCTGTATGTTCCAGTCTCTGCTGTCATTTCCCCTCCTTGATTTTGGAATCGAGCAACACCAAAATCTGCCACCTTAACAACCTTGAGACAAGATATGACAAGGCTAAGTCAAAATCTCTCTAAGTTATCGAAGTGAACAAAACAAGTTAATGGAAGAGAGGAAAAATAAAATGTGACAGCTTCAACATAGCATCAATAAGATACTTTGCAATTACTAGCTCCTTTGAACTGCTTACATTCATATAAATAACCTTTTTTTGGTAGGCATAAGCAAAATAAGTTGCACAAAAAGGGAAAGGCAAAAGGGAAGAACATGAATGCTAGAATTAGAACTTTGGCCAAATTATGGAATTAGTAGAGTGAAAATGATATGGAAATTGATCTATTAGGGAAAGAAAGCGATGAAAAGTGCAAATTAGTAAGAACTTAGTTTCAACACGTTGCATTACTTCTGAAAATATAAAAGAAGCGTCCTACTGAAAACTTTGGATTACAAGGCATATATAACATACATCAACTTCAGACCAGGATGGCCTTAGACAGTCTGGCTACAAACAAGCTGAACACTTGTTCAACTGTGATCCGCCCTTGTCAGTCAAGTCAGTTAAATACTATCTTAAGAAGCCAATGGATTTAAAGCTATGATATCAAGACTAACTTAAAGCTAATCCACAGATTAAATCCTAATAATTATTTGTACAAGTAGATCCTGCTCATTGATTCTAATTTGTGGCGAATCTAAGAAACCCCAAATTTAAAGAACATGAAACTGATATATAAATTTCCATTTTAAAATTAACAATCACGTTCAACCCCTTCACAACAAAGAAAGTTAAAGTATGTTCTCCTGCAATTTTCTGGGCTCCTGAAGGACTGATTATGTATTTATGTGTCTACTGAAAACAATAATCTTTTGAACATTAAGTTCATTTAGTTTTACCTCAATCCCAACTATTCCACTAGATACAAGATGTTTAGTATATATAATGATTAATGCATCAACAAAATTTTTATGACTACTGAAACCTGGAGTGAATAGAAGTGCGCCTATATAATTTGATGAATGCAACTCAAACAACATGCATTAAATCCATTTGGATGAAAATTACATGAAAGATGATAATATAATCATACCTCAGCAAACCAGTTCAGTCCCTGTGCTTGGACTCTAAATCAAATGGATTTTTCATTCAAAAATATTAGAAAATCATATACTTATTTCACAAATACTTACATTTTGAGCATCCATAAGCAGATTTGCCGTTTTCAGATCCCTGTGAATTATGTTATTTTGATGCAAGTACTCCATTCCTCTACAAACATCTATTGCAAACTTCACCAATTGTGGAAGCTCCATCATGATATGATTCTTATGCAAATATTCGTATAGGCTCCCTCCAGGCATGAACTCTGAAAGTAGAAAAATAATTTTTTATTCTTTTAGAGCAAAAAGGATTTTCGAAGTGCAGAGAGATGCATTTAGAAACACTAAAAGCATAATTTTAAACTATTTCTACCAGTTGAAGGCTTTAAAGAGAGAAGAGATCCGCGCCGGGGGGGGGGGGGGAGGTGGGGATGGGTGTGTGTGGAGGGAGCTAACAAGTGAGTCACAACTTGATGTCTTGAACAAATTAATTATCAAGTTATTTCCATAGCTCAAAGTGAGTCACAACTTAAACAAATTCATTATGAAGTTATTTCATCATAACTCATTAACTTTCGTTAGGTGAGTCAACTAACGTGCTCTTTCAGCACCTCCTTCCAATGAAAGGTTACCCAACCAATGCTACAGCTAATGTCCTTTGCTGGCTAAATCAATTATGGTGAAGGAACCACTGCTTTCAGTATATACATATTTCATAAACCCATTTGCTTATAATCTCCCATAAATCCTCACTCGCCCAGTCAAGCTCCTGCATAGTCAGATTTAGTTCAAAGTCAAATGAAAGTCACATATAGCTAATCCTAGTAGGGACAAGGTTTGTTGGTCAAGTAGATGATATCTTAAATGGAATCGAGATAACTGCAAGCGCCAATGAACACTTGTTGCTCATCTCTGTTATTTGCGTTGAAGTATTAAATCTCACTTATTTTGAGTTCTTAAGCTTCTTTTATCAAGGGTTTAATGTGAGTATATATAAGTATTATTTAATATATTATATGTTTATTATTCCTTTTCTTTGTGCGTGGAGGTTCAACTGGTAGAAATAGTTTAAAATTATGCTTCTCTTCTCCTCACTCTAAAAACTTTAACTAGAAAGGGCATCATATACTTCCGAGAAAAAATAAACAATATGGCATCATCTTGATATGCCACTTGGTAGGGGGAAGTTGTTACTAGACCTCTGAAAATCAAGGGTGATCTGTGTAATTCCGATATGAGAGGGATAGCGTGTGTGATAAGCCCAAAACACAAAGGAGGGAAGTCTGATATACCTTCACATTAATAGATTGTGATTGGTCGTACTTCAACATTGTGCTAAAAAAAATTAGTAATTTAAAATTTTTAAAAATAAAAGACTCCTTAGAGAAGCTAAAACCACAACTTCATATGCAGAAGGTAACACATCCTAATTTCTTTCAAATGCCTTGTACCTGTTACTATGCTCAAATGAGGAGACTTTGTACATGCACCAATAAAACGAACAACATTCCTATGTTGAACCTCTCTGCATTCAAATAAACATAGATACATAATGTATTAATAATACAAATCAATGTATGCAATACATAAGAGACTTTGTTCTTCCCACATACGTAAAAAAAATATCATAATGATCATACATATATTAAAGAATTTTAGCAATGCATGGACATCATTTAATCTCTCAAACCAACTGCTAATGCAAAATAAGCATAGGAAAACAATTATGGATGAGTCTGCATATTCACTGAATGAATATCCGGTTCAATGTCATGATGTGTGGCCTCTTAAGAAGCCCAACTAAAGTACTAAACTACTCAGTAACTATAGTACATGAGGTAAATCCACAATTAGGCCAATGATTTGTCATAAATATCATAGAGACGCTATAGAATAAAGACTAACATTCTTCTACTCCTATCAAAGTTGTAGTAAAATGCATCCATTTCCCATTATCAAAGGCCAAGTTTAAGTTTGCATTATATAATAATATAATCTGCAAGTAAATTAATAAATAAATAATAAAAAGTGCTCCTTTATTGTTATCAAAAAATGTGCTCATTTATATGCCTCCTCAATATTAAGGTCAGAAAGTGGAGATACTCCTATCTCAACAGGATCCTCCATGTTGTGCCTAGGTAAACCCAACTTTCTCGATGAGATAAGAATTAAAATTGAAAGCTGCAGAGGTAAAAGGTTGGATGTCATGCTAACTGGCCGTAAATATAGCACAAGACTCTGAACCAGGATGAATATCAAATATTCCAAAATTTACATAGTTAAACTCTTTGGCCATGTTTGTTTGTAAAAAACATGTTTGGGATTGGACTATTTGTCTTAATTTAACACTACTTCGGACTATTTAATCTTTTGACTAGGGACTATTAGTCCCTTAATGTCGGACTATTAGTCCCATAAAGTCATTTGATAGCTTAAAATAGAGGGACTATTAATCCCACATCCATCATGGGATTATACAGCATCCCTCATAAATAGCCTTAAAATGACAAAAAAAATAGCCCATAGGACTATTTAAAGACCTATTAATCCCCTATCATGGGATAAAATAATCCAAAGTAGTGTTAAATTAAGATAAATAGTCTAATCCCAAATATGTTTTTTGCAAACAAGCATACCGTTAGTCCTAAAAATCAAATACAGCAGAAGAATGATCACCTATCAATATAGAATGTTGTATCCGTCAAGAGATGACAAAAAGGACTACTGATCCTGGAAATGAATCTAAACCTACAAAAATAAAGTGTCTAACAAGCTATGGACAATTTTTTATCCTCGACAGATTTTACTTGATTGGGGGAGAAAATTTATTTGTTTCGGTAATTTTTGCAGCAGTCCTTATAACAAGATAAATCACAAAAACAACACCGTTTGATATAAGATATAACTAAATATTTACTGTGATTTAGAAGAGAGGGAAAAATTACAGTGTATTTGGGACTGAAATTTTTTACCTAAGGATAGCGACTTCGTGAGCAAACTCAAATTCCAATGTGTCATTCAAATGCTCAGATCTAAGAACTTTAATAGCAACATCCTGACCACAGTAGACTCCACGAAACCTTTTCATGAAGACCAGAAGAAAGGTCGGTAATAGAAAAATGTGAGCAGGGAATTAAAAGACAGTTACATTTATTATATAAAATTCCTCACTCACAAATCTCCACAAGATCCAGATGCAATTCTTTCCCCAATCTTCAATATTCTTATATCTATTTCCCAATCCTCAGGTTTCGCTTGTGCTACTATTGCTTTCTCTGCAGCTGATTGAGAATGTGAAGAACCAGACCATGAATTCTACAAAAATGATATAAAGACATCACTTCACTTGCACATTTATTGTTGTCAACGATAACTAAAAAAATATAGTAGAAAACATAACGCATTACAGTAGATAAAAGGTAAAAATGTAGCCAGGTGCCTAATACAGAAAATTCAAGGAAGTGCAGAAACACATCGAATGAATACATATTCAGATTTATAAATGAACATGAACTATCCTAGTCATAATTAAGCAGACTTCATTAACAAACTCTTACAGCCACTATATGTCTAACAACAAATTGTTCAGCAGTACATCAAGTATAAAATTAACGTTAGAGTTGCTTAGTATATTACTTGTAAAGGATAATGAATACAGTCAAGAAAGTTGACAAATAAGTAGATAACCAAGAGTTCATCAATTAAAATTAAGTTGTGAAATGAGAATATATGAAAAACTGCTTGAGGATTTTTACAAGTTATTAAAAGAAGGAGCCGTAGCATGACTCTCAAATAGAATAGAATTGGACATTGTTCCAACAATTAAGAAGGAACAAAGAAAAAGATTTGACTTTTCATCTTCTAATCAAGGTGACAAAAAGAGTTTGAAGATTGGACGTTCAAAACAACATAAAAAGACAAGAGAACAAGTGACCATTAAGAAGAGCTATTTGACATCCACGACGTGAAAGAGAATTCACCCAAAGGATTAATTAGGAAGAAATCCTACAATCATACTCATGCCTTCCCATTTTACATACACTTCAATCCTTTGCTCGATGGTCCAAAGCCTTGTCTCAATAGTTTTTAACTTGTATTAACATTAATATTATAGCCTTGCTTCGAACAGAGAGGGTGGGATATTGTGAAGGGTGATCCGGTGATATTGAATCTCTAGACAGTCTTCTACATTATTATATTAATTTGTAATAATGCGTGCAATCCTTTTGAAGACATCTAAGTTGGAACAGAGGGAGCAACAAATACATATGACATAATAAACTTCTAAAAATAAGTCATTCTACACCCATACATTATTATACACCCCAAAAGAAAAGCATGTATATCTATACCTAAAAGTATGAGAGCCCTATACATACTTACATTTTATAAGTATAAATATATGCAAAGAGGCAGCAAGGGGGTGCCACCTGTCATAGTTATTAAAGACGCACTGAGGTACGCGCCTAGGCTTGAGGCCCATCTAGGTGCAAGGTTGACGCCTCCCCTTAAGTCCTAACAGCTTCAGTGAGGCACGCACTTTAGGGGCCTAGGTGCACGATGCCCTCGCTTCTTTGAAGTAAAACCCAATTAGTATCAGCTTCTAATCTAATATCACCTGAGCCACTCATATTAACCTAGACCGGCGTTACATGGACTCTTCTGTTGAGGGTGAAATACCCATGTCGACACGAGTGAACATGGGTGTGGGCATGGGATCCATGTTGGATCCTTCATTTGTTGATAAACTTTATGATATTTCGAAACTGAACCCTTAAACTTGGTACTTTTTTTACCAAATCTATAATATATAAATCATCGCGTAAATATACCCCACTAATTATCTTTTATATTCAGATTACAGAACATAGAGATTAAAACGAGGTAGGACACGGAATCCCCCGAAATATACAAGTGAGAAAAGAAAGAAAAACTAATGAAACTCGGCCATGCTCAAAGCTATGCAAGAAATGAAACCCCAGCCAAAACCTCTATCCCTTACCCAAAGCAAGCTCTTGAATAAAGCGGACACCAAGCCTCCTAAAATAGCCGGGGGGGGTGGTTTGGAATTCATAAACTTCACACTAAAGCACAATGCAAAAATATAACATGATAATATCATATTAATATTTCTTTTCTATAAGGAAAATATTGGCATATGCAAATATATGAAACCTACAAAAGAAAAAATATTATATGCATTAAAAAAGCTTGTACGAAAGAAATTTATAAGTATCAAACACTGGAAATGGAATATAATTACAAAGAGGATACCTCGTTTCTAGCAATTGCTTTTTCCATAGCTTCATGCAAACCCTTAGTATCCTGACCAAAACATAACAAAGTTAGCAACATTTGGACTCAGCAGAGATCATGTACTTAAAAAATAATAATCACAATGCACACTGCCGGCGGATAAGAGCAATCTAATCTCAGTAACCACTTGAATAGATTGTGGCATCATTTCAGCCCCCCCCCCCCCCCCCCCACACATAAAAAAAGGAAAATATTAATCTTGTAGAACATGGCCATTTGCTCAGGTACTAACACAGTTCAAGACCAACATGAAACATAAAATAAAATAGCATTCCATAGCAAAAACAGTGTTTGAGAAGTAACTAATAAGTAATGAGTAATAACTAATATGAAATAGCATCTACATCCAAAATCTTGAAATTAATACAGCACCCAACCATAGGAAGCAGTTGAAGAATTTGACTGTGAAAAACTGTGAAAGAACATAACAATAGTATGAATCTATAATAAAGAATATACCTCAACAGGCCATCCATCCACCACGAAGACATCCAAAGAATAGCCATCAGTTGTTGAAAACACGTGCGCTTCACGGATATTGAGCCCAAGATCAGAAAGCAAAGCAGAAAGCTACAGGAAAAGAAATGAAAAGAAAAAGAACAGTTAGAAAATAGAATATGATTGAGATATTGCTGTGAGGTCTCAGACTAAAATAACAATAATAATGGGGGGGGGGGGGGGAATTCTAGGATCCTATATTTTTGCACAAAGTTGTACCAAACAATAGATATTAGTAATAAGAATATTTCTAAAATCTCTAAGACCATATAATACTTATATCAGAATTAATTGTCCATGAATGAATATTTGGGAGGAAATATGTAGAAAAGCTGCAAGGGGTAGAAAGTTTTCTCTGTATCACTAAAGTAAGTTAAATGATCGGAAATTGAATGTTCTCAATTATTAACAAGCTTATGTAGGCAGTGTTCTAAAAATCGGCCTAGGCGGCGCTTAGGCGCTAGGCGGGGACCTGGCGCCGCGCCTAAGGCCAAATCGGTGAAAAAAGCGCTCCAGCCAATTAGGTGGCGCCTATGCGGCCTAGGCGGTACCTAGGCGGGAAAGGCGGGGCCTAAGCGGAGATTTTTTTATATAAAAAAATTATTACCAAAACCAGATCTTGATATATTTATTTTTCTAATGATTTACCATATTCTTAATGCAAGTTGTAGCATATCAAATCACAACAAGAAGTGAACAAGATCAAGTCAAAATGGATAATTTTATTATAGTTGTAATTTTTTGAACTTGTACCAACTTGAAATTATATAAATGATGATAAATTTGTAATATTTAGTTTAATTCAATACAATTCTTAAATTTATGTTTAGTTTCTTAAGTTTTAATATTGAATTGAATTATTAAAATTTTAAATTTTATTATTTAATACCAATTTTGTTTATGAATAAAATTAATGCGTCAAAGATATTTTAGTCATACTTAGTATATGGTATTTATCATTTTCTGTAAGTCCTCAATTTTGAAAATTACACAAATTAAAATAATTTCATAATTAATAATATCAAATGTCTCATTCAATAAACTTCACACTAATTTTTAAAAGTAACATTTATTTAAATTTTTGAGAGAGAAAAAGTGCGTATATAATTATATATATGAATATATCAAGATACTACTTACTAGTAAGACTAATTCTATAATTTAATTATTTCAATCAATGGATATATATCTTACTACTTAAGTGCAATTACTAATAATTCTATAATTTAATTATTATCTTTATTATAGATTATTTTGCTTTATATTATTGTTTTGTTAGAATAATATAAGATAAAATATTAAAATTGTCTTAAAATAAAAAAAATCCCGCTTAGGCCTTGCCTAGGCCCCCCAGGCCCTAAGCCCCCTGGCCGCCCGCCTATCACCTTTTAGAACATTGTATGTAGGTGCTAGGTTTTGATATTTGCCAAGTGGCCCATTACCTTTTATAATTTGATTTTTTACCTTGATTACAAAGGTATTCTCGGAATTTTAAAACTCAAAATTAACATCAGACTAGTATCCATGAATCAATACCAAGAACACCAGATTATATATACCTTGACTACTAAGGTATTACCGTTCATGTGACAACCGTAATTTTGTAATTTAATTTTAATATTTATTGGATTGAATCAATATGTTTCGATGAATTAATTATTAGATTAAATAATTAATTGATGAAGTTGTGATAGATTAATTTAATTATGTGTTACATTTATTAAATTAATGTGAGAATAATTATTATTCAAGTATGTAATTATGTGAGTTTATTAAATTAAAAGAAATATTTAATAAGCCTAATATTATTTTATAATTAATGAGAAAATTAATTATGTGACTATGTGAAATTATGAGAAATTATTAGATTTTAATTAAAGTAAATTAAATAAGATATTGATTTATTTTTTAAAGGAGTGTGACATTTATTAAACTATATGATAAAGCTTTATTAAATTAAATGGTTTTAAATCTATTTTGTCAGCCAAACAAGGCCCTATGGGGAGTTGGAGCAGTTCCCCATTATTGGGTTAACTGACCACTCAGTGCGTCAGTTCTTTTATTATATCGACTTCTTCTTTTCTTTCTTCATTTTTCCTAAGTCTAGAAAAGTAGAACCAGAGAGAGTTTCAGAGAGAGTTTCAGAAGTGTTGAGAGAATTTTGGTTAAAGAAGAGTTGAGAAGAAATTTATTCCCTACTAATCTATACCTTACACTCAGGGTAATCTCCTCCTTCCCAAATTTTTAAAGTTACGTTGTTTAAGTTTTACGAAAATGGCTTTCAAGTTTTCTGTAAAGTCTCTGTATTTATAAAGGGTATGGATTATGTGTTGTATATGTGTTAAATGTTACCATATTGTATTTAATTACATATATTTCACAAACCATATCATCTGTTTCATAATACGATGAATTGTTATTTCAAAAATTTACAGAGTTTGGGTTTTGGCCATATGGCCTTATACGTGATACTTCATGTGTTGATCATATATTATTCCTAAAATTTATACTCGTATATTATTATGCATGTTAATATGAAGAGACCAAACTTTAATTGAACGGATTCGGTGTAATAACGAATTCATAGTGTTGAAATTATGTTTTATGTTCAAAACCTTCAAGAACAGTGGAAGTAAATGTGTTGATTTTGCAAATTATGTGTTGTAACTTGTTAAAAATCATGTTAGATGGGTTAAGTAATGATTATATATGTATTACAATAATTGGGTAAGTCTAAATTCGTGTAAAAATAACTAATTGGAAGTTATGGTCATATTCATGTATAATTTTACGTGTGATTGATTTTTGGCCTAATTTGGCCTTGTTATGTTCGCGAACTGCAGAACTGCAGAAACTGCAGAAAATGAGTCTGGGTAACCCCGCCCCCGGCGGGCGTTACCAAACTAAATTACCCCGCCCCGGCGGTCAAAAAAATAAAAATAAAAAATAAAATAATAATAAATATTTTATTAAAATCATTATTAAAATATTTATAAAATAAATTAAATATTTTAATTGAGATATTTATGGAATAAAATAAATGTTCGATGAAAATTATTATTAAAATATTTATAAAATAAATTAAATATTTTAATTGAGATATTTATGGAATAAAATAAATATTCGATGAAAATTATTATTAAAATATTTTAATTGAGATATTTATTGAATAAAATAAATATTCGATGGAAATTATTATGAAATAATTTATTCGAGTGTAATAATAGTAAGAGAATGAAAATATTCTAATTTAATTAAGTAATTAAATTAGAAGGGTAATGATTTTTTAAATAAAGTGGAGTTTATATTAAATAATTAAGTGAAAATGTAACTAATGAATGTCGTGAATACATATAGTATGTGTGTAGGATTTGTGGTGAACGGAAGTAGTAATCGTTTAGCTTACGCACGAGGCAAGTTTCCTAACCCTACTTGTCATTATTGTTCAAGTTTATTATTTACCTCGAGTAAATTATCATTACTATTATTCAAGTTCGAATGTTATATTAAAGATTTATTATCTTTTCAAAGCATGATACAGTTATACAATAATTGTTCTATTGTATACTTCTTGATATTATTATTCGAATTGAATATCATTATTGTTGAACCTTATTAGACTAGTGAACTTTATTGATTCAACTAGTCCTTAGTTAATAAACGTTCTAAATTTCAGAACCCTTATTGAATTATCCAAACCAAACTTCCTTTGGTGCGGATTCGAATGTCAAATTGAGATGAACAACCCTGTAAAGGGATTTACTTATGCGTAAGCGTTAAGATATTGTGCACAGTATGGTACTAAGGGCTGATCCCCCTAAGTACGAGTAGAAAGGTTCATAGTCTTATGACTGTTAAAAGTTTCAAGTATAACCTTTGATAACCTAGGACATAGTTCAAGGTCTTATGACCCTCAGAAATCTTTTGATTCTTGTTATTCATTCTTGATTCAAAAGTTGAGCTTTTATTCAGATGTCTTTGATTCACTCGCATGTTATTAAACTGTTATTTCATTGTTATACTTGTGGGCATTTGTGCTCACTCTTGCGTAATAATAACATTGCAGTTAAGAACGAAAGAACCGACGAACCTTCTACTAGTAAAGGCAAGGGCAAAGTTAACAAGTGATGAAGACTTGTTGTTTTATATGATGATGTATTTGTTTAAGACTTAAGTTAATGATGTTGTTTAAGACTTAATTGTTTATGATTCCGCACATATGTTTAAGGTTAGAGTAACCTGGGATTGTATTTATTATGTAGTTGATGTAACCCCATAAGGGGAGATTTATTATTATTTCTATCTATTGCATTGTTTGCATTTATTATGGGTAGATAGATAGATGATATTTGTACAGTGAACACCAAATCCCGTGGAATTGAAGTACCCGGATTTGGGGGTGTCACAGGTTGGTATCAAAGCTGTAGGTTATGAACCTTAGGTGGGGGAACAACCTTAGATAGTAGCCTTATTGAAAGAAGATAGTGATGGAAAACTCTTATCGAGTTATAAGAAATGAATTTATGTAATTCATTAAAGATAATAAAAGACGTTATGTGTTTATGTGTTAAAGTATGCGTTAGATGATACGACTTAGTAACTAAAACTTAAAATTTTGTTGTCAGGATGTCGAATGTTGGAGAAGCTAGTCAAGCTGGGGAGGAAGAACCCCAAGTACTTATAGTACCTACTGAGGAGGAACCCCGTGTACCTATAGTACCGACAGAGGAGGAGCCCCGAGACATTCATGTCGTTAGGGAGCAGCTGGTACAGAGGGAGTCATCTCCGTTGATCACCGTTGTTGGTCAGGAGAATGAGCCCGAGACTGATACTGAGAAGGAATTTGTTGAGGAAGAGGAAGAAGAGGAGTTACCACGGTACACCGTTGATGCTGAGATGTATGACACGTTATACGACCGTAACGTGGAGTTACGAGACGAGGTCCAGGATTTGACTGAGCGAGCGGTTATTCAGCATATTACTACAGAGGGAGTCATCTCCGTTGATCACCGTTGTTGGTCAGGAGAATGAGCCCGAGACTGATACTGAGAAGGAATTTGTTGAGGAAGAGGAAGAAGAGGAGTTACCACGGTACACCGTTGATGCTGAGATGTATGACACGTTATACGACCGTAACGTGGAGTTACGAGACGAGGTCCAGGATTTGACTGAGCGAGCGGTTATTCAGCATATTACTCCAGAGGAGAAGGAGAGGGAGATTTCGACTCTTCACTCTCGACTGGCAAATATAGAATGGGATTTGGTCCATGAGAAGGGTCAAACTGAAGATAAGACCGAGGAGAGAGAAACTGAAGAAGGAACTGAAGGAAACCTCCGAAAGGCTGAACATAGCAGAGGAAGGCTGGGTAAGAGAATCGCGTCGAGCTGATCGTGCAGAGGATGATAGTCGTGCAAAGAAAGCGAAGATTGGGAAAACGTACTCTACACTTAACAAGGCAATGAATGAAACCCAAGATCGAGTTTTGAGGTACCCAATCCAGTTCGAAGGACTACCATTGTACATGATGGATCGCAGGACGATGTATCGCATCTTAGAAGAGGAGCGTAGCAAGGTTATTCAGCACCTTAATCGGCAGTGATATGATTTGCTTAATTATGTAAAGAACTTAATTAATTTTTAGATGTAAATTCTGGCATGTTTATGAACGAAATTATATTTGAATGTTTTAATCCTGTGGATTCTTTATTCCAGGATAGTTGATGTAAATAGCAGTTATGCTTTCGTTTAATGTTAAAACTTTTGATTTGAATGAAAATATATCAAGTTGTTTGAGATGATGTGTTAAATGAATATGTTAAATTGTTAAATAATGCCTTAACTATTTAGAGAAATAAATAAAGTTCTAATAAGCGTTTATATAACAGAAAAATGCCACCAAGGAGAAGACAACAACGTCACCCGGCTCAGGAAGAGTCAACCAATAATAACAATAATGCCAACGCTAATCCCGTTCAGCAGTTGGTGAACTTACTGACTGGAGCCATGAATAACCAACCTCAAGCTCCACCAAACACAACGTTTAAGGACTTCAAGGCGGTGGGACCGCCAGAGTTCAAAGGTTCCATGAACCCAATCGAGGCTCAAACGTGGGTTATGGAGATGGAGGTGTTTGACGTCGCCAGAGTAAAGGAAGACCAGAAGACCGCATATGCAACATTCATGCTGAAGTCTGAAGCCAGCTATTGGTGGCAGGCAAACAAAGTACGGGGAGTAGAAGGTGTAATAACCTGGGAGAGTTTTAAGAAGATGTTTTTCGAGATGTATTTTCCGACTAGTTCGCAAAACCAAATGGAAGTTCAGTTTTTGGAGTTGGAAACAAGGGAATATGTCCGTAGCAGATTATGCGGCAAGGTTCAACGAATTGGCTAGGTTCGCCACGTATCAAGTGCATACTGACGAGAGAAAGGCAAGAAATTTCGAGCAGGGACTGAAGCCCTGGTTGTATAGCAAGGTGTCAATGTTCCAATTGAACACCTTTGCTGGAGTGTTAGAGAAGTCCATACTCGCTGAAGGTGGAAGAGATGCGTTATCTAAATATAATCAGGATCAGAAGAAGAAAAAGAGTGAAAATGAAGGAATTAACAAGACTGGTGGAAGTAGCACGTGAGGTAATAATAATCAGAAGAGAAAGTGGTCTGATAACTCGTCAGCTGGAAGTCAACAAGGAGGGCAAAAGAAGAAGATTGAAGCGTGCTCAACCTGCGGAAAAGCTCATTTGGGAGTTTGCATGAAGGGAAAACGAGTATGCTACAATTGTGGTCAGGAAGGCCACATAGCACCTAACTGTTCTAAACCAAAGAAGGGTGCCTACTTCACTTGTGGCTCAAAGGATCATCTTGCAAGGGATTGTCCTAATAAGGGATCTGGAGGAACAGGATCAGGAGGGAATAGAGGAAACAACGGTGGAAGCACTCACTATCACAGGACCAACTGCAACCAACCGACCGACCGCCAGAACATTCAACATGACAGTTCAGGATGCAGTGCAGTCTCGCGATGCGGTGTCAGGTATCATTCCGATCAATAAAGTTAATGCTTATGTATTATTTGATTCGGGTGCTACTTGTTCATTTATATCCGATGACTTTGCTAAGAACTTAGAATTGCATAAGGATGAGTTAGAATACCCCATGAACATAGAATTGCTAATAGAGAAGTGATCCATGTTAAATACGTACACAAGAACTGTAGGGTGGATATTAAGGGTAACATTATGAACGTAGATCTTATCCCTATTCGACTTGGAGAATTCGATGTTATCTTGGGTATGGACTGGCTATCCAATTATGGGGCTGTAATTGATTGCCAAAAGAAGCGTATTAACCTTATGACTCCATCAAAGGGTGTGTTTTATGGTAGCAAGTCGCCTAGACAAGCGAGTTGTCTGACGATGATGCAGGCCAGGAAGTTGTTAAAACAAGGCTGTGTAGGATACTTAGCTTACATAGTCGACAGTCGAAAAGAGAATCTGAAGGTAGAAGAAATACCGATTGTGAGGGACTTCGTCGACGTATTTCCAGACGATTTACCAGGACTTCCACCAGATAGAGAGGTAGATTTCGTAATCGATTTGGCGCCCGGAACTGCTCCAATATCGAAGGCACCATACCAAATGGCACCAGTAGAGATGAAGGAATTAATGGTACAACTACAAGAATTGTTGGACAAGAAGTACATTCAACCGAGCGTATCGCCGTGTGGAGCGCCGGTGTTGTTTGTGGAAAAGAAGGATGGATCGATGCGACTCTGCATTGACTACAGAGAACAGAATAAGGTCACGATTAAGAACAGATATCCATTACCGAGGATCGACGACCTGTTTGATCAATTGAAGGGAGCGAGATACTTTTCCAACATAGACTTGAGAAGCGGTTATCATCAATTGAAGGTGAGGCCGGAGGATGTACCAAAGACTGCGTTCAAAACACGATACGGTCACTACGAATTTTTAGTAATGTCGTTTGGTCTTACGAATGCTCCTGCAGCATTTATGGGACTAATGAATGGTGTGTTCAAGCCGTTTTTGGACAAGTTCGTAGTGGTATTTATAGATGACATTTTGGTCTATTCGAAAACCAAAGAAGAACACGAAGAGCATTTGAGATTAACGTTGGAAGTATTGAGAATGGAAAAGTTGTATGCCAAGTTTTCGAAATGCGAATTTTGGATTGAACAAGTGCAATTTCTTGGGCACGTGATCGATAAAAACGGAATTTCGGTAGATCCATCCAAAGTCGAAGCCGTGATTAACTGGGATCAGCCGAGGACGCCATCGGAAGTACGAAGTTTTCTTGGATTGGCAGGATATTATAGAAGGTTCATACAAGACTTTTCCAAGATCGCAACTCCGTTAACGAATTTAACTCGAAAAGCTGTGAAATTTGTTTGGACGGATAAGTGTGAGGAAAGTTTTCAAGAATTGAAGAAGAGGTTAAGTACGGCCCCTGTGCTATCTCTTCCGGATGATACAGGAAATTTTGTTGTTTATAGTGATGCATCGCATAAAGGACTTGGCTGTGTGCTGATGCAAAACGGCAAAGTCATTGCGTATGCATCACGACAATTGAATGATTACGAGAAGGGATATCCGACCCATGACTTGGAGTTAGCTGCAGTTGTTTTTGCTTTGAAAATTTGGAGGCACTATCTCTACGGGGAGAAGTGTGAAATATATACGGACCATAAGAGTCTAAAATATATTTTCACGCAGGACTTGAATATGCGTCAAAGAAGGTGGTTGGAGTTAATTAAGGACAACGACTGTGAGATTTTATATCATCCGGGTAAGGCGAATGTCGTTGCTGATGCCTTAAGTAGAAAGGGTCGGTCGGGAGAAGTTGATGATGTTGACTGCTCAGGACGAGCTAATTGCAGAAATGGAGAAACTGGAATTGGAAGTGAAGTATCCTATGGAGATTGATGAGAAAATATTTCAGATGCAATCTGGAATAACCCTACTCGATAAAGTTAAGGAGGCTCAGCTTCAGGACGAAGAATGTAAAAATGTGACAAAGAAGATATCTGAAGAAACCGAACCAAGATTTAAGATGGATAAGGAAGAAATACTGAGATTTGATAATAGAATTTGGGTACCGCCAGTTCAAGAGATTAAGGAAGATATTTTAAGCGAGGCTCATAGTTCACGATATTCGATTCACCCTGGTAGTACCAAGATGTACCAAGATCTTAGACAACATTTCTGGTGGCCGAATTTGAAGCGTGATGTTGCAGAATGTGCTGCCAAGTGTCTGACCTGTCAGAAAGTGAAAGCGGAACATCAGAGACCGAGTGGATTGTTACAACCGTTAGAAAGTGAAAGCGGAACATCAGAGACCGAGTGGATTGTTACAACCGTTAGAGATCCAAGAGTGGAAATGGGAACATATTACAATGGACTTCGTGGTTGGCCTTCCGACAACTCAGAAAGGCTACGACGCAGTATGGGTTATCGTTGACCGACTGACGAAATCTGCACACTTCCTTCCGATCAAAATAAGATTCAACTTAGATCAGTTGGCGAGGCTATACGTAAAAGAGATTGTTTCGAGGCACAGAGTTCCGGTATCAATTATTTCAGATAGGGATCCGAGCTTCACATCAAATTTCTGGAAACGTCTTCAGGAATGCATGGGTACGCAATTGCGAATGAGTACAGCTTACCACCCTCAAACAGACGGACAGAGTGAGAACGATTCAGACATTAGAAGATATGCTAAGAGCCTGTGTGATGGACTTTAAAGGAAATTGGAATGATCACCTACCATTAGTAGAGTTCGGTTACAATAACAGTTACCACGCTAGTATTGGAATGTCACCCTATGAAGCGTTATACGGCAGAAAGTCCAGAACTCCACTATATTGGGATGAAGTTGGCGAAAGACGACTACTAGGCCCGGAATTGGTACAACAAACAGCAGAGATAGTCAAGGTGATTCGAGCAAGATTGACAGCAGCTCAAGATAGACAGAAGAAATACGCCGATCCACACCGTAAGAATGTTGAGTTCAAACCAGGTAGTTATGTGTTCTTAAAGGTCTCTCCTTGGAAAGGAAAGATCAAATTCGGAAAGAAGGGAAAATTGAGCCCAAGATTCATCGGACCCTTTGAAATTCTGAGAAGGGTCGAAGAAGTTGCTTATGAGATAGCCTTACCTCCATCTCTAGAGAATGTCCACAATGTTTTCCATGTCTCAGTCCTACGACCCTACAAACCCGATTACAAGCACGTGATTGAATTTGAACCCCTACATTTCGACAAAGACTTATCTTACGAAGAAATTCCTGTTCAAATTGTCGACCGGAAAGAACAAGTTCTGAGAAATAAAGTAATACCTTCTGTTAAGGTAATTTGGAGGAACCACAACGCTGAAGAAGCTACGTGGGAACTCGAAGAGAATATGATGAAGAATTATCCTCATTTATTTACTTAGATTGTTATATACGATTCTGGGGACAGAATCTTTGTAAGGGGGGAGAATGTAACGGGATAAATTTTTGAGTTGTGATTCTGGGGACAGACTCCTTTTAAGAGGGGAAAGATGTGACAACCGTAATTTTGTAATTTAATTTTAATATTTATTGGATTGAATAAATATGTTTCGATGAATAAATTATTAGATTAAATAATTAATTGATGAAGTTGTGATAGATTAATTTAATTATGTGTTACATTTATTAAATTAATGTGAGAATAATTATTATTCAAGTATGTAATTATGTAAGTTTATTAAATTAAAAGAAATATTTAATAAGCCTAATATTATTTTATAATTAATGAGAAAATTAATTATGTGACTGTGAATTTATGAGAAATTATTAGATTTTAATTAAAGTAAATTAAATAAGATATTGATTTATTTTTTAAAGGAGTGTGGTATTTATTAAACTATATGATAAAGCTTTATTAAATTAAATGGTTTTAAATCTATTTTGTCAGCCAAACAAGACCCTATGGGGAGTTGGAGCAGTTACCCATTATTGGGTTAACTGACCACTCAGTGCGTCAGTTCTTTTATTATATCGACGTCTTCTTTTCTTTCTTCATTTTTCCTAAGTCTAGAAAAGTAGAACCAGAGAGAGTTTCAGAAGTGTTGAGATAATTTTGGTTAAAGAAGAGTTGAGAAGAAATTTATTCCCTACTAATCTATACCTTACACTCAGGGTAATCTCCTCCTTCCCAAATTTTTAAAGTTACGTTGTTTAAGTTTTATGAAAATGGCTTTCAAGTTTTCTGTAAAGTCTCTGTATTTATAAAGGGTATGAATTATGTGTTGTATATGTGTTAAATGTTACCATATTGTATTTAATTATATATATTTCACAAACCATATCATCTGTTTCATAATACGATGAATTGTTATTTCAAAAATTTACAGAGTTTGGGTTTTGGCCATATGGCCTTATACGTGATATTTCATGTGTTGATCATATATTATTCCTAAAATTTATACTCGTATATTATTATGCATGTTAATATGAAGAGACCAAACTTTAATTGAACGGATTCGGTGTTATAACGAATTCGTAGTGTTGAAATTATGTTTTATGTTCAAAACCTTCAAGAGCATCAAGAACAGTGGAAGTAAATGTGTTGATTTTGCAAATTATGTGTTGTAACTTGTTAAAAATCATGCTAGATGGGTTAAGTAATGATTATATATGTATTACAATGATTGGGTAAGTCTAAATTCGTGTAAAAATAACTAATTGGAAGTTATGGTCATATTCATGTATAATTTTACGTGTGATTGATTTTTGGCCTAATTTGGCCTTGTTATGTTCGCGAACTGCAGAAACTGCAGAAACTGCAGAAAATGAGTCTGGGTAACCCCGCCCCCGGCGGGCGTTACCAAACTAAATTACCCCGCCCCGGCGGTCAAAAAAAAATAAAAATAAAAAATAAAATAATAATAAATATTCGATGAAAATTATTATTAAAATATTTATAAAATAAATTAAATATTTTAATTGAGATATTTATGGAATAAAATAAATATTCGATGAAAATTATTATTAAAATATTTTAATTGAGATATTTATTGAATAAAATAAATATTCGATGAAAATTATTATGAAATAATTTATTCGAGTGTAATAATAGTAAGAGAATGAAAATATTCTAATTTAATTAAGTAATTAAATTAGAAGGGTAATGATTTGTTAAATAAAGTGGAGTTTATATTAAATAATTAAGTGAAAATGTAACTAATGAATGTCGTGAATACATATGGTATGTGTGTAGGATTTGTGGTGAATGGAAGTAGTAATCGTTTAGCCTACGCACGAGGCAAGTTTCCTAACCCTACTTATTATTGTTCAAGTTTATTATTTACCTCGAGTAAATTATCATTATTATTATTCAAGTTCGAATGTTATATTAAAGATTTATTATCTTTTCAAAACATGATTCAGTTATACAATAATTGTTCTATTGTATACTTCTTGAGATTATTATTCGAATTGAATATAATTATTGTTGAACCTTATTAGACTAGTGAACTTTATTGATTCAACTAGTCCTTAGTTGATGAACGTTCTAAATTTCAGAACCCTTATTGAATTATCCAAACCAAACTTCCTTTGGTGCGGCTTCGAATGTCAAACTGAGATGAACAACCCTGTAAAGGGATTTACTTATGCGTTAGCGTTAAGATATTGTGCACAGTATGGTACTAAGGGCTGATCCCCCTAAGTACGAGTAGAAAGGTTCATAGTCTTATGACTGTTAAAGGTTTCAAGTATAACCCTTGATAACCTAGGACATAGTTCAATGTCTTATGACCCTCAGAAATCTTTTGATTCTTGTTATTCATTCTTGATTCAAAAGTTGAGCTTTTATTCAGATGTCTTTGATTCACTCGCATGTTATTATACTGTTATTTCATTGTTATACTTGTGGGCATTTGTGCCCACTCTTGCGTAATAATAACATTGCAGTTAAGAACGAAAGAACCGACGAACCTTCTACTAGTAAAGGCAAGGGCAAAGTTAACAAGTGATGAAGACTTGTTGTTTTATATGATGATGTATTTGTTTAAGACTTAAGTTAATGATGTTGTTTAAGACTTAATTGTTTATGATTCCTCACAGATGTTTAAGGTTAGAGTAACCTGGGATTGTATTTATTATGTAGTTGATGTAACCCCATAAGGGGATATTTATTATTATTTCTATCTATTGCATGGTTTGCATTTATTATGGGTAGATAGATAGATGATATTTGTACAGTGAACACCAAATCCCGTGAAATTGAAGTACCCGCATTTTGGGGTGTCACAGTTCATTTAGGAACTCGACTCGTTTAACTATTTTTGTGAGCTCGAGCTCATCAAGCAAAAGCTCGACTCAACTTGTTTACAACCCTAATCATGACAAAAATAACATAAGAAAAAGCAATAAAGAGAACAATAATAAGATATGATATAATCTAAAGATGTTTTACACAACTCCACAGAAATACCTGACTAAGCAGCTTGGGCTTGTCAATTGTAGAAAATATTACTTCATGAATCGGCACATGCGAAGCTTCCTGCCTGTACCATCTCCAGCAGTCAAATTATACCCCATATATTATGGAAAGAACGGGGGGTGAGGGGGGAGGGGAGAAGAATGTAATATTTAATCTAACATATACAGCTAACTTCAGCAATAGAAAAATTATAACATTAATTAAAGGTTCCAAAATAATGCAAATAGAAATTCATTATAACAATGATGTAGATATTCAAGAGGCATGTTTGCATGCCTCATTCTTATCAAAAAAGAATCACTACAACCGAGAAATGAAAATCATGGAAAAGTCGCGAGGAGATAATCAGATAGATAAGACAACAGGAAATCATAGAATTAGAAGCAGTAGCAGGGACTACAGAATCCAAATAAATATGGGGTGTGTTATCTATAACAGCCGCTGCATATGGTTTTTGGTCTGCAACATAATACAATACTATGGTGGTGTTTGTTTAGATCTTAAAGGCTGTGTCTCTGATTTGGTCAGAGAGACAACTTGTTTGGTAAAAAAATTTATGCCTCTTAATCGGTAAAATTCAAAAATAATGCTAAACCATTCAGAACTACATCTAAGCGAGTTATATTATTTTTGGACAAAAATAACCTAAACAATATTACAAAATCCTCCCTTTATCCCCAATACAATTTTTTGTGATTTCACTTTTGCTTTTGTACTTCTTCCTCTTTCGGCTAATTGGGACTGGTTCATCAATCACGAGCTTGTCGATGTGAGGGACGGCAAGAGGGATTCACGGATAACATCTCATCTTATGATTGGTGTTTGGGGATTTGGATAAGGGATGCGCGAACTTTGATTCACTTTTGCATATGTGCTTCTTCCTCTTTCAGCTAATTGAGATTTTTGTTTTCTGTTTGGAAAGGGATTTTTGTTAAAGAGATTGTCTAGGCGATTGGAGTTTGGGGATTTCAATAAGGGATTTGCAAACTCGATCTGATGATTCATGAATTTGAGATTTTTTATTTTTGTTTTCTGTTTGGAAAGAGAATTTTTTTAAAGGGATTGTTGAGATTATTATATTAGCTAATTAATTTATTGTTATTTTTATTTATTTTAACTTTTATTTATTTTATTTTACTATTTTTTTAATTGTTAATATGAGTTTACCATTATGCTTTTAAAAAAGCACCAACTCAGTGGGAGGATTAAAGCGGAGCAAAATGATGGGAACGAATAAGGACAAGATGAATCTGAAAGTAGTATGCACAAAAGTCAAATCATATTGATGATAAATCATATACTTTGTAACAATCTTATTCGTTTATTAATAAAAAATATTCATTTACTAAATGCTTTAATTTATCTATATGGTGTTGTTTTAATAATATTTGATAAACTTATAGTTTTAAGCAATACTTTTAGAATCATGATCAGATCATGCTAATGAGATCTAAATTCTTAGATAGCTTAGAAACTAAAATGTTCTCAATCAATGGATTACTAAAAAGGGTATTAATGAATCCGGATAGATTGGTACATACGTTGCTTGCTCAATAGATGAGGTTATTTGTGTGAAGACACTAAAGCAAATATATAGGTGTTTATTGGAGAATAAGTACACTGAACGTGGTTCGCTAAGGAATACCTAATGGAGTTTTACTTGTCTGTCAATAAGAATTCCTGTATTGATAGTAGTACAAGTAATCCTTAAACTTGAGATCATCATAGTATCTTGTGTATGATAAGTTATACTTTCACTTATTCCTTAAAACCCTTAGGGTATATCAAATGGTATGCTTGGGTATAATAAGTTGTACATAGAGATAATGTATGACAATAAAGAATCTACCGCTTCTAGTAAAAGAAGAGAAATGTCATATGTGATTCGATAAATGACAACTCATGAGTCCTTGGCCAAGGCAGAATGAAATTAAAAAGTAATTTCTAATTTGTATTATTTGAAATTGTGCATTTAAGAATCAAAATAAATATAATTAAATAAAATTAGACTTGAAAGTAATTTCACGTCTTATATTTAATTGGGACATTGTATGGTGTAGGATTGAATTGTACGGTAACTATTTACTCAAAAGTTCTTTTATGATTAATGTTGAAATTTATATTATCTGAAAAGTCGTCGATCGCTAAGGAGGCTTATCCTTATTGTAGAATAAATTTTATTTATTTAAATAAATTATTAGATTAATTTATTTATTTAAATAAGATTAGAATTATTCTAATTGATTTATTCACAACCGATTTAATATGGAAACCTAAAGCGTCACACCGCAAAAACTCTGTTCTAAAAATCAGCCTAGGCAGCGGGGGCCTGGCGCTGCGCCTAAGGCCAAATCGGTGAAAAAAGCGCTCCAGCCAATTAGGCGGCACCTAGGCGGGAAAAGCGGTCCTAGGCGGTGATTTTTTTTTTATAAAAAAATTACTACCAAAATCAAATCTTGATATATTTATTTTTCTAATGATTTACGATATTCTTAATGCAAGTTGTAGCATATCAAATCACAACAAGAAATGAACAAGATCAGGTCAAAATAGATAATTTTATTATAGTTGTAATTTTTTGAACTTGTACCAACTTGAAATTATATAAATGATGATACATTTGTAATATTTAGTTTAATTCAATATAATTCTTAAATTTATGTTTAGTTTCTTAAGTTTTAATATTGAATTAAATTCTTAAAATTTAAAATTTTATTATTTAATACCAATTTTATTTATGAATAAAACTAATACGTCAAAGATATGTTAGTCATACTTAGTATATGGTATTTGTCATATTCTGTAAGTCCTCAATTTTAAAAATTACACAAATTAAAATAATTTCATAATTAATAATATCAAATGTCTCATCCAATAAACTTAACACTAATTTTTAAAAATAATATTTATTTAAATTTTTGAAAGAGAAGAAGTATATAATTATATATATATATATATGAAGATATCAAGATACTACTTACTAGTTACTACTTACTACTCTTACTAGTAACACTAATTCTATAATATAATTATTTCAAGCAATGAATATATATCTTACTACTTAAGTGCAATTACTACTAATTCTATAAGTTAATTATTATCTTTATTATAGATTATTTTGCTTTATAATATTGTTTTGTTAGAATAATGTAAGATAAAATATTAAAATTATTTTAAAATTAAAAAATCCCGCCTAGGCCCCCCTGGCCGCCTGCCTCCAGCCTAGTGCCTTTCAGAACATTGCGCAAAAAGAAAAATATTTATTTAAGAAGCAAATGGCATAGTCGTAATAATAAGTTAAGTGTATTTAATTTAATCTATGTGATAGAATAAATTAAATAGCTTAATATTTATTATTTAATATTTTGAAAATATTAAATATAAATTAATAAGAGTTATTATTATTATTATTTAATTTCTAAAAGAGTTTGGGAATTAATTAATAAAAGTACTCTCATATATTCCTAATAGGATTAGGAGGCTAATTAATTAAAAGAATTTAATTAATTATTCCTACTAAGATTGGGAGTTTAATTAATTAAAAGAGTTTAATTAATTAAAATAAAACTCAATTCCTTAATTGTTAAGAAGGGTTGCCTACATTTATAAATAAGAGGAGTTTTATTATGGGTGAGGGTTGTTGATGTTTTTCACAACACACTGAATGATTTTTTCAAGAGTTGGGATAGTGTATTTTCTATAGAGATAGAAAAACTAGGATTTTGCCAAACATCCATCTTCTTGAATACTTGTTCTTCTTTGGTGGATCATCTCTAGAGGCCAAACATTTGGGTAGCTAACGTTGATCAAAGGAATGAATCAAACCCGGTGAATTCAAGTTGACCGCGAAACAAATTTGGAGGTGAACTTATACCTAAGGAATCTCGAATCTTAAATGGTATAATTCTTGTTCTTCATCTTTTCGTTTAATTAATAATTGTGCATAAAGGATGATCCAAGTATATGATTTGTAAAATTTTAAAAATCTGTTTTTTACGCTTCCGCTTTACTTTGATGCAATATGATTGTGTACACGAATCTTACAAACCTAACAGTGGCATCAGAGTCGAACATTTATGCGAATTATTAATTGTTCAAATTCGATATGTATGTTGATGTGTTTGGAACAATTTTTTTGGGCATAATTATTGGCATAGAATCAAGTTTTTGGTAAAAAACCGCATAATTTGCGAACTAAAAAAACTGGTCTGGACACTGGCGTTGCAGCGCCGGATTACAGTGTAATCTGGGAGCTGCAACGCCTGTTCGGGTTCAGGAAGGGAGACCTGGTGCGGCAGCGCCTGATTACAATATAAACAGGGCACTGCAGCGCCGTCCCAGGTTTTTTGAAAACTGCTCATGTGGCGCCGCAGCGCCTGATGCTAGTACATTCAAGGCGCTGCAGCGCCGGTACCCAGAATTAAATAAAAATTTGCTTTATTTATTAATTTGATTTATAATTAAGATAAAATGTTTTTTCAGTAATTTTAAATTAGAAATAAAGGACTTTATTTTGGTTTGGAATTGGATTAAAATAAAGTTGTTTATTTTAATTGGAATTTGATTCCACGTTCGTTTGAATAAAAGAGTTTATTCAAAAGTTTTATATTAACTTGGAATTGGATTCCACGTTCGTTTGAATAAAAGAGTTTATTCAAAAAATTTATATTAACTTGGAATTGGATTCCAAGTTCATTTGAATAAAAGAGTTTATTCAAAAGTTTTATATTAATTGGAATTGGATTCAACGTTCGTTTGAATAAAATAGTTTATTCAAAAGTTTTATATTAACTTGGAATTGGATTCCACGTTCGTTTGAATTAAAGAGTTTATTCAAAAATTTATATTAATTTGGAATTGAATTCCAAGTTCGTTTGAATAAAAGAGTTTATTCACATATGGAATAGGATTCCATGTTTCCTAGAATAAAAGAGTTTATACACATATGGAATAGGATTTCATGTTTCCTAAATTAAAGATGTTTAATTTTTAATAAGGAATAGGATTCAACATATTTTATTTTTCCAACAATTTCACGTTAAAATAAAGTAATTTATTTTGAAACTTGAAATTGGATTCCTTGTTAATTAAATTAAAGAAGTTTATTTTAATTTGGAATTTGATTTAAAAAAAAGTAATTTATTTTTATTCAAAATTGGACAAAATAGAATAAAGTTTATTATGATTTTGATTAAAAATAAAGGAGTTTATTTTGTTTCAAAATTAGATTTTATACTAATTAAAATTACTCATTAAATTGATATCAATGTATATATTGAATGTTTATTATTCAAGAGATTAATGTTATTTATTGATGCATATGTTGATATGTATGATAATAAATGGGATTGATTATGGAATATTGACCAATGTAATTAGATTTTATTTTAGTTAGATGCATGAATATATAGGTTTATTAAATGGGGTCTGCATACCTCGTCTTCTCTAATTTTTTCTTAATGTAAATTTTATCTCCCTCCTATGTATTTCCTCTTGACTGCTGATCAAGGTTTCTATTTATTGTAAATAGTTTTGTAATAGGAATAGTTAGAATTAATTTTGAAGAATTAATTGGAGATCAAGGAGCACTTGAAGACTCGTTTGTAATGCAGCCCAAGATTTAAATGTAATAGTTATATTTAAATTTAATTCTTGCACCCTAGTTTTGACCTTTTGGTTCACTTGGTGGCTCTAGTGAACCAAACTAGAATAAAGTCCATAATCAATCCGGGTAGAATATAGTATTTTATATGTGCATGCTTATACATTATATATATTATATATTATGCAAACATGGTTCGCATGTTAATTAATATGACGCATATTTTATATATATGTGCAATTGTGCATGCGCGCTAAACAAGATGAGACAAATTAATAATAAACCCCTCAAAGAAATTATATTAAGTCCTAAGCGTTCAAATGTATTTGGAATATCGAACGTCGCCTTCTAGCATGATAAAAATAATATAGAATCAATTAATTATTATAAGTTTGTTATGTCACCACAAGACTTATCTTAATTATTTGAAATGTTATTTTTATCACATTTGATGCTTATAAAGAAATTGAACATTGTTGTTTTGTTATGTTTCAACAAGGACAGTATTTTTCATTTTAAATATATAGAGTGCTAAGTTGGACTTAACTTGGATAATTTTAATTCGAATGTGCCACCACTTGATCAAAATAATCTAAGAGAAAATAAAAGGAGTTACATGATGATGTAAGTGACAAGAGTTGTCTACCTATATATTTATATATAGTTTGTTGTGTCACCACAAGGCTATATACGTTTGAAATGGGATCCTTATTCACACTAGTAAATCTTTAATTAGATTTTGCCGAACTATATAAGTGATGGTAATATAGTTTGAAGAAATAGTGGAAGATACCAATTTAAAACAAGACCTAATTTATCTTGGTAATTAATTAATAAAAGAATGTATGATATAATGTTGTTAAATTACAAATTCATTTACAAAATTTTACAATGTCTAAAATTATTATCACTGCATAGCATATTAGATGCTAAATTAATCAAACCGAATTAAACGGATTGGTTAAGGAATTTGAGAATAGTTCTCATTGCTGAAAAGCTATCTTATGTCCTTCATATGCCTATCCCTGCAAGATGATGCATAGTTGGCTCAATGCATCATGCTCGCATCCATGAGTAACAAGCTTCAGCATCAGCATGAAACTATGGATGCTCCTACTATACTCCTGCATTTCAAGTAGTTGAATTGTGAGAAAAATAGGACTAATAGATATCAGATATCTAAGGAGCTCTTCCGATCTAGAATGACCGAAGACACTACAGTACAAACTCATGTCCTAAAGATGACCAATTTGATTGAACAGTTAGGACAACTGGTTTTGTAATGGCTGGAGAGTTGAGCCAAGATTTGATCTTGCATTCACTCTCGGACTCCTCACAATTATTGTGAATTTTTCATATGAACAAGTTAGATATCAGCTTCACTGATTTGCTTAACATGTTGAAAATGCCGAGTCACTTTCCAACCAAGAAAGACCAAGTCTTACTGGTAGGGGCAAAAGGATCTTCTGAAAAGAAGAACGATTCAAAGAAGGTAAATAGAAAGGCAAAAACAAAGAATAATAAGAAAAAACTGATACAGATAGCAAAGGAGTTTGCTTCCACTGCAATAAACCATGACAGTGGAAAGGAGACTTCGAGAAGCATCTTGCAGAGTCTAACCAGGAGAAGCTTAGTGAAGTTTCAGTTACAAATATTGTTTTGTTCATGATTGAAATTAATCTTTTTGTAAGTTAAGGTTCTACTTGGATATTAGATACCGGCTCTGGTTATCATAAATATAGATTTATGAAGGAACCAAAAAGAAGTAGAAAGCTAAACAAAGATAAGTAATCCTATGTGTGAGAAATGAAGCAAAGGTTGTTGCATTAGCAATAGGAACTTATAGTTTAGCACAGCCTACGGGAAAATCTATTAAGTCAATAAGTTGTTATTGTATTCCAGTTCTCGTTAGAAACATTATTTCCATTTTGTTGTTGGACAATGAAATCTTTGGTATTATATTTAAGAACAATTTGTTCTATTTATAATAATAATAATGTTTTTATAGAACTAGAATATTACTTCATGAATTTTGTGTACTTGACTTGCATGAAAATTATTTTGCAAATTGAATAAACTAGTATATGAAAAGGAGATAATCATTCAAAGAGTTGAATATTTGTATTTGATGAAATACAAGTCTAAATCATTTGAAAAGTTCAAAGAATTCAGAAGTGAAATAAATTGACAAAGTATTAAGGTTCTTTGATTAGATCGAGGAAGGAATACTTGTGCAATGAGTTTCTAGATCATCTCAAATGGTTTTCTCACAATGGACACCTCCTGATAAGCAATAATTGATGTATCTGAAAGGAAAAATCGTACCTTGTTGGACATGGTGCGGTTCATAATGATTTTACCGACATTCCAGTATCCTTCTGGGGTCATGCCCTAGAAATGGTTTTATATCTATGAAAAAGGTTAGCTCCAAATTCGGCCCCAAGACTCCATAAGAGTTATGGACAGGGAGGAATCATAATTTTAAGTATGTTAAGATAAAGGGTTATCCAGCTTATGTGAAAAAGTTTCAAAGGAAAAACTTGGGACAAGGTTTGACAAATGTAGATTTGTGGGACATCCTAAAGTATGTTTAGGGTAAATATTCTATAATCCTACTTAACTAAAGGTGTTTGTTGCGAAACAAGCTACCTTCTAAGATAAAGGTATTTATCATTGAAAAGGCTAATGGAAGGATAATAGATATTGAAGAATTCAAAAATCATAAAGCACTATAAGTCAAATAAGAGGAACTTGTAGATATACTTATTGTACCACAACCGAATCGTAAATCTGAAATAGTACCGAAGATACCTGGGAGGTATGGATTCATCATAGATGATGATGAGGTACACATCATAAAAGATGATGCTCCAGTTACATACAATGAGGTAAGAGTTGTAAAAACTCAGAGAAATGGGTTGAAGCAAGTTTTCTCAAAAATGGAACATTCGTTTTGATGAGACAATCAAAAGAGTTTGATTTTATCAAAAACAAGAATGAACCTAGTGTGTACAAAAGGGTCAGTGGGAGCGGGAGCGTCGTGACATTTCTAGTTATATGATGATATACTACGGATAAAGAATGGCATACCAATGCTATAATCAGTAAAGATAAAGTTGTCTAAACATTCCTCCATGAATGATTTGGGAAGAGTATCTTAATTGGGGATACAAATCTATATAGATAGATTTAAAAGTATGCTCGGCTTAACCCAAGAAACTTATATTCATTTGATACTAAAGCCGTTTAGCATGGCAAACTCCAAGAGATGTCTCATGATAATGAGTCATGGAGTGTATCTCTCTTAATAGTCCCACTCCTAAAAAGAGAGATCGCATGAGTAACAATCATATGTAATGAAATGTACGAGACCTGATGTTGATCGGTCATATTCTAGAAAAGATCACGGTAAGACAGTGAAAACATCTTAAAATATTTAACCGGCACTAAGGGTGTGATCATATTCATGGTGGGTATGAATTAAAATTAGAGGACTTAACAGACTCAAGTTTTTTTTTTCAGACTGACGAAGACAACGATAAATCCACTTTAGGGTAAGTCGTTACCTTGAACGATGGTGCAGTAACTTGGAAAGGTTCCAAGCAGCAAAGATTTGTTGGTTTAGTGATAAAGACAGTATATAACTATAAATGAAGCTGCAAGTTGATTGTTTAGATGAAAAGTTCATTACAGAACTAGGAATAGTTCCTAAGTCTCATCTTGGATCTAAACATGTGTTGCGGCACTTTCATTTGATTAAAGGAATCATTGAAAGATGGGAAATCACTATAGAGATAGTGGACTCTCAAGAACATTACATATCCATTTACTGAATTTTATCCAACAGCAAAATGATCGTCACTTAGAGAAAGGGAATGAGATGTCATGTCGATTGGCTTTAGTGCAAGTGGGAGATTGAAAGTAGTATGCACAAAAGTCAATCATGTTGATAATAAAGCATATACTTTGAAACAATCTTATTCATTTATTAATAAAAGTATTCATTTACTAAAGACTTTAATTTATCTACATGATGTTATAATAATTTGTGATAAACTCATAATTTTAAGCAATAATTTTAGAATCTTGATGAGATCATGCTAATGAGATCTAACTTATTAGATAGCTTAAAAACTAAAATGTTCTCAATCGATGAATTATTAAAAAGGAGATTAGTGAATCCGGATAGATTGGTACATACGTTGCTTGCTCATTGGATGAGAATGATTGATCTCATGATCATTTGTGTGGAGACACTAAAGCAAATATGTAGATGCTTATTGGAGAATAAGTACACTGAACGTGGCTAGCTAGGAAATACCTAATGGAGTTTTACTTGCCTGTCAATAGAAATTCCTGTAGTGATAGTAGTACAAGTGATCATTGAACTTGAGATCATCATAGTATCTTGTGTATGATGAGTTATACTTTGACTTATTTTTTAAGACCCTTAGAGTATATCAAATGGTATGCTTAGGTATAATAAGTTGTACATGGAGATAATGTATGACAATAAAGAATCTACCGCTTCTAGTAAAAGAAGAGAAATATCTTATGTGATTCGATAAATGACAACTCAGGATTCCTTGGCCAAGTCAGAATGAAATTAAAAGGGAATTTCTAATTTGTATTATTTGAAATTGTGCATTTAAGAGTCGAAATACATAAAATTAAATAAAATAAGACTTGACAGTAATTACATGTCTTATATTTAATTGGACATTGTATAGTGGAAGGATTGAATTATACGATAACTATTTACTCAAAGGTTCTTTTATGATTAATGTTGAAATTTATATTATTTGAAAAGTTGTTGATCGCTAAGAATGCTTATACTTATTGTAGAATAAATGATATTTATTTAAATAAATTATTAGATTAATTTATTTATTTAAATAAGATTAGAATTGTTCTAATTGATTTATTCACAACCGGTTTAATATGGAGAACCTAAAGGGTCACACCGCAAAAAGAAAAATATTTATTTAAGAAGCAAATGGCATAATCGTAATAATAAGTTAAGTGTATTTAATTTAATCTATGGTGATAGAATAAATTAAATAGCTTAATATTTATTATTTAATATTTTGAAAATATTAAATATAAATTAATAAGAGGAGTCTTATTATTATTATTAGTATAATTATTATTTAATTTCTAAAGGAGTTTGAGAATTAATTAATAATAATACTCATATATTCCTAATAGGATTAGGAGGCTAATTAATTAAAAGAGTTTAATTAATTATTACTAATAAGATATGGAGCCTAATTAATTAAAGGAGTTTAATTAATTAAAATAAAACACAATTCCTTAATTGTTAAGGAGGGTTGCATACATCTATAAATAAGAGGAGTCTTATTATAGGTGAGGGTTGTTGATGTTTTTCACAACACACATGAATGATTTTTCCAAGAGTTGGGAGAGTACGTATTTTCTATAGAGATAGAAAATAATTAGGGTTTTGTCAAACACCCATCTTCTTGAATACTTGTTCTTCCTTGGTGGATCACCTCTAGAGGCCAAGCACTTGGGTAGCTAAAAGGAAGGAATCAAACCCGGTGGATTCAAGTTGAACACGAAAAGAATTTAGAGTTGAACTTGTACCTAAGGAAGCTCGAATCTTCAACGGTATAATTCTTGTTCTTCATTTTTCGTTTAATTAATAATTGTACATAAAGGATAATCCGGGTATATGGTTTGTAAAATTTTAAAAATCTATTTTTTACACTTCCGCTTTACTTTGATGCAATAGGATTATGTACATGAATCTTACAAACCTAACAGAATCGCAATGGGGTGATCAAGACATAGAATTTATGATTAATCTATGTGAATAAATTGCAATTCAAGTCTTAACAAGTGTTTGAAGTTCATTTAATTTGTATAGTTGAATTTTTATGCTATGTTGATGTTTTCATTGAACATAATACATTTTGTTTCATCATATTGTGGTCAAAATATTATAAATATGTATTTAAAATATTATTCAGGCCTCTCTGATTATCAAACAGATTTTGCTTATAGTGTCAGAGGGTTAAAATGATAAAATATTGTTATTCAAACATTTTGGAAAAATTAATTATCAAACAACATTTTTTCATTCAGACACAATTCTGGACAGAGACTATATTATTCAAATGTCTAAACTGTTCATATCTTAACACTCAAATTTATCAAACACAATGGCACAGATATAAGTTGGTATAAGAGTGGAATTTAAGCATGTAAAAAGTAAACCATACACATTATGTCAAATGACATGCCTGTAGAAATAACAAAGAGTTGGATTCCCCAACCCATTTTGCTTTTTCTTTTTTTAATGAGTAAAATAACTCGATCAAGCATCAAAAATAATAATATTTTCCTCAAAAAGAAAAAAGAAGAGCTGTACTTAAACTGACCTTTTATAGGTTAGTTGCATACTTGCATTGATGTATCAATGTCATTATTTTATACGTCAGCCCAGCAGCACAGAGATTTTGATTTTCCTCTGTACATTGTAACGGTTTTATACGCGTTCCTAATTTGAAATTTTGCAAACCCTCAATTTAATCTCCGACCCAATTTAAGCCTTTTCAGCTTCCCATTCTCAAAACTTTTTTTCTGACAAGACAATTACAATCTGGAACATTGGAGCTTTAAAATGACAGCCAACACTGATATTTCCACCAAACTGAGCTAACCATCAAAACTAGATCAATTAATCTATGAACTGTTATTTCCAAAAGTAAATACGATATTTGCGCAAAGCCCTTTCTCACATGAGTGTGGGACCCACTTACTATTCATGTGATAGAAGACCTTGTGGAAATATAGATCCTAATTCTTTTAAATAAGGTCCGGGTCACCAAATAATATACATAACCAAAAACTACAAGTTCAATAAAAAGTAAGAGAATGTTTTTATAAATTCGTTCAGAAACTACCTTCCAGGAAAGTCTTCAGCAAGATTTATCCTCTCCTTTTCATCTAAGTTCTTTCTAACATCCAAATTTAGGTCCTCAAGCTTAGAGCAAGGTTCGAAGTCAATCTCACGATTCCTAGCGTAAATGAAATAAATTAGTAAAAGAAAGAGAAAGTGCCATTGATGAATGATCAAAAAACACAAATTGAGACCACCATTAGAAACACTCAGCATAAAGAAGTCTAAATATCTTCAGAACCATTCCATGCAGACCAGACAAACGAGGAAGGTTGCCAAAAGCATAAACACTAAAACCCCCACAGTTTAAATACCTGTCATGCGATGGCAATAGTACTTCATTATTCACTTTAATACATTGCCTTGGTGTGGAAAGAACATTTGTAACTTGTTCTTCATCATTTCCATCAGCTCTAGTCCAGAAAGTCTATCCACCATGCAGAATGGAGATCAGACAACAAACATGGAAAAAGAGAGAAAATGTAAGTATATGCACTGAAAAATAACAAGCGAGTATAAGAAAGCAATGATATTCTCTTTATATATTTTAATTCATTTTATCTCCAGTTAGTCCAGTCCATTCTAATTTCTCTCTTATTCTCTCTTCGCAGAATCCTGTTATCACATGTGAGAATTAGAGTGTTGGGCTAAGTAGACTCCAGAAAACATTGTTGACATAATACAGTAGTATATATGCTACCGCTGCTACGGATCTTTATTATTCATGAAAAATAAACACGTTGTAGGACAATATTTGGAGAAGAATAATTGCTATAAACTAGTTAAAAAATAATAAAAAAGTTGTAACTAAGGTGGAGCTCCGTGTTCCACTACCTCTAGGATCCTTGGTCACAGAAGAGTAATTGATTGCAATCTATAATAATACTCAATAGTGTTATGAGTATATGTGGTGGTTAAATCCATATTTATAGATAACTGAACTCTAATGTGGATCAGGGAGTGGAACAAAATAATTAAAGACTAAAATCACCCCAATTTTTTATTTAAAAAACCCTAAATTACACAATAATAAAATAAATATAAATTTCTTCTCGGCAATGGACTTGTCGTCCCCAACACTTGAGAGTTGAATAAATAAGGAAATCTCTTGCTTAGAAAGACCAAAATGGTTGGTTTTCTAAGTAAATGAGGAAAAGGAAAGAAAGACATCAAATTCCAAGATCAACCAACCAAAGGTGTACAGTGCTTTGGAAAGGAAAGGAAAGGAAGCCTCTTTTCTTAAGGGATAAGTTGTTTGACTACACTAACATGCAACTTATGTATTATATTCTTTTCTATGTTCCCTACAACTTGCCATACTTTTTGATCTCTTCTATTATTAATTGTGCAAACAAAGGTGACATACGGGTTGTTGTTGACTAGAATTTTTAAGGCACACAATATAGACTTGAGTGATGAGATTGCTATGGTTGTTGAGAAACACTTCTCTGGTACTGTCTCCCCCAATCATTTCTTTGAACCATTTTAGAATGAATGAAATCACTTCTGTGCAGTCCACTAAGTCTAAGATTCTGAGTTATTCTGTTTATGATCTGTGCATGGAAATTAAGAGAAAAATGGAGAACTTTCATGATGTGTTTAAAGCTGCTATCTTAGGACTGAATGGTAGAATGGATGTTCTGCAATATCAAGTGAATTGTTTGTCTGGAGTATCTACAAGTTGTCTTCTGGAATGTTTGCTAATCCTGTGATTCCTATGTGCTCTCCAAGTCCTGTTGCTGGCCCTCTTTTTAACTCCATGTTTGCAAATACCATGTATAATCCCCTTCTCAATGATCCCACACCTTCACACACAAACCTGATTCACAGACTCTTGTCAGGGAGAACATATGATTCCAACCTGAATCTGGCAGGTGTGGATCTAAGTTCACTTTAGGACACGCATGTGCGAGTATGAGTGGAGTTACAGTACATTTTTTATACTGTTTTTATGTTCTTTTACTAAGTTTGGTTGCTGTTGTTGCCTTGATATCACCAGCTTATGTGTAAGTCAAAATTTATTACTATGAAGCTTTGTAATATACTAATATCTTCTGGAAATTAATGATAAGTTTCTGCAGCTAAGGTTCTTTTGCAGCTAATGCCATCTGAAGTTTATTGATTTTAATGTTAAAAAATAATGGCTCGTACTCTCTGCAGAAAGGAACTGAAGGTATTTTGATCAGTCTATTTTGATGAGATTCTGTTGTTACTTATTTACTAGATTTAATGTAGTAGTTAAAAGGCCATGTAATTTGTTTTATCACTAGAAGATAGATTTTCTGTTTACTAACCTCTGTTATGCAAGTTTTTGGGGTTAGTTTTTTCTTTTGTTGATGACTAAAAGGGGAAGATTAAGAACTAGTAAAACAAGTACTACTTAACTAAAGAAAAGCATAAAACACAGTTAACTTGGGTTTAAAAACTGGCAAACAGTAAGGGGCAGTATAAAACAAAGGAGAAGCAAATTAAGGGGTAGCAAAAAGTGCTAATTTAAAAAATAAAACTTAGGTACTGTTATAATCAAAAAGGGGAAGACTGAAAAAACAAATATTTAATTAACTTAAATACTTAATTAATTAAATATTCATTAAATTTGATGATAACAAAAAGGGTTAATTAAAATAACTAACTAAGCATATTAGAAAACCCAAGTCAGAATCCTCTCCATAGGAATTCATAATGCATTGCACTATCACTTAATTGATTTTTACATTACCAAATTGATTTCTATCCATTGGATTTAAAAACTTAAGAGCTAATCTTAGCCCTTCATTCTAACCAAGTTTTCCTATAAATACCCACCTCTTCTCTCCCTTTTTCTTCAATCTAGCCAAAAAGCATATTTGCCGATCTTTTTATAAGTTTACCAAACTTTCATCTCTCTTTCTCTCTCTAAACTTTCAAATCTAGATTCAAGAAGTGGGTTTCTAAGAGGTGATCTTCAAGAGCTAAGTTCTTCATTGAATTATATACATATTAATATATATAGAGAGAGAGAGAGAGTCGGATTCATATATACAAACACATATTGCTCTTTATTCACAAGTATACAGACACTAGTTTAATTGCTTGTGTTCTATTTATCACTTCTTATTAGTGGTTTGATATTGTGTGTTATAATATATATATATATATATATATATATATATGGGGTTCCATTCACAGCAACTGGTTGCTGTGAAGCAACCCTTTTTTGGCCTAGTGAATTTTTATTTTTATTTATATATATATATATATATATATATATATATATATATACGGAAAGGATCAAGAGCATAATTCTTAAATAGCATAACGCCTTAAATAGCATAATTTTATCAAAACGACATAGTTTTGGAGGGACGCGGTGGCATTTTTGTAAATACCATGCCACCACGTATTTACAAAAAATGCTACCGCATATTATCAAAACTAAGTCGTTTTGATAAAATTATGCTATTTAAGACGTTATGTTATTTAAGGATTATGTTCTTGATCCTTCCCGTATATATATATATATATATATATATATATATATATATATTCATTCATATCAAACACTAAAAGCACAAAGCACTTACATATTCACTCTTTCATTTGTGCTAACTACATTCAAGTTGTTCTGCACAGTTAAATATCCATATAACTTGACTTAATTAAAGCTTATATATATTGACCAAATTTTATACATTATCCTTTCAATGAAAGTGAAAAATAGTGATCAATTTCTCAAGACTTGATAACCCTCCTTCCGTTCGGAAGTTGGCCATATCACTTGTTAGAAAAATTTGTGAACTATAATCCTTTCAAAAGAAAGTGAGACAAAGCAATCTATTCGTCAAGTAAGATAACCCTCCTTCCGTTTGGAAGTTGGTCGTATCCTAGAATATCTTGCAAGGAACATAGTCGTTTTTGTATAAAACATTGATCCGTGTTAGTCGTTTCTATTTGAAAGTAAATCTAAAACTGCAGACACTTGATTTATAAAGAGTAGTAAATCAACCTTACACCAAAGTGTTGATCTCACCTTATAAAAGGGTCCTATATAAATCAAATTGAACTTGTATTAAATTGATTATATTTATTGTAATCATTGGTTTGATCGTCTTATATTTAATTTACAAGAACAAATACTTCAAAGTTACAATTCTTTATCTCGTAAATTGATATACTAGACATAATTTTGCATCCACCCCTCCTCCCCCCACCCAACCCCCCACCCAAAAAAAAAAAGCCACCATTATTTGGTTGATTATAAATTAACAACAGTTAGTAGTATAACTAACAGCCATGAAGGCTATCATCAAATAGCCTTTTAGTGGAAACATTGCACAAACCAGTTCTCAAGAAGAAAACAAAAGAAAATCAAACATTGTAAATGATGGCTATTATGTAACATAATGGCAAATACATAAAGGGGTTTCGTTGGGTTATAAGTCGCAACCAATATAGGCCAATATAGTGCTGACTGCTGCAAATAAAAACTCACAGCCACTACAACACAATAGAGGACGTAACTTTCTAGTTGGTACAAATACAAAAAAAAATCCAATTTTTTCACAATTTTCCAAGTCTAATTTTCTCCAACTAGATTAATAACAAAGAACACTCTTCCTACTGAGGCAGTCTTTAGCAGATAGTTTTCAGTCAGAATCCAAATGTCAAGAAGAAAAATTAACCAAAAGTCTCGACGCTATTAATAAAAAGGCAGTAACACAACAAGTTTTGCCATCACAACCTCTAGGCCTGTTATATTTATATGAATTTTAAAGGTTATCACTGCGCCATATAGGACTTCACTTTTCTTTAGGCTTTTTTGTCTAATCCAGAGTATAACTCTTGTTGACCAAGCGAACCACATATTACTGCTTGTGTACCCAAATATGGTATTCTTACGTACCAAACTACCAATACTCTAACGTACTAAAATATTTCTTTTTTTTGTTTTATCTATAGTTACACAAATATCAATATACTAGCTTAGTATTGGATACTCAATTATCGCATTTGTACTAAATTAAAAACCAATCAACTTGTAAATTCAACTAAAATCTTCTATCTAACTTAGTTATATTACATTTAGACTTTAAAAATATTCCTAACTATAATAGCTCATACAAAACCACCCTAGTGTACCGCGTTGTACTCTATATAGCATATACGTACCCATATCAGTTCCACAAACCGTGTTCCAAGTAAAACTAGTCTAATCTACTTCAAAAACCAACTGAAAAAGTGTGTCCAAGAGAAAATTGGAAAAACAAACATTGTATCTACTCGAGTCGAGATTCACACTAGATTGAGTTTCATCCTGCATCTCTCATTTTGATGTTAATGGAAGAATGTTTTCTATTTCTTTAATTGCTTATTGGCTTTGCTCATGTCAGATAAATTAAAAAAAAATTATCATTGAGAGCTAGATTAAATAATTTCGCAATTACAGGTTAATTTAAAAGTTTCAATCTATGAATCACGAAAACTTCCTAGAGGTGGACGTATCCTTTTCTAGAACTTGTCGAATACTGACACTCGATGGACACTTCTGGATACATATCGGCTACTTCAACGTTATTATTCTTAATCTTTTCAATTTCGTATACTTCTAGATACGCTAGGGATATTTTCTAGTGCGTTATGACATATGCTAGTATTTTAATTTAACTTAAACTTTGAAGTTGATGAAATTAAATTTTGAAGTTAACCTTTGTTGGTATCTGAAGTCAAATTTTGATTTAATAATTAATTTATGTAAGGCCTAAAAAAGAGTGCAGCCTGTATTGGAAATAATTCCTCTTGTAATTGTAAGGCAGTACTGTCTCTGTTGGAAAGTTCTAGAAACATTAATTATACTCTCTTAGGAAAAGTAAAGACTAATCCAGAAATGTTTATGTCAATGCACTGACCCTATTTAAGGCTGTTTAGAGTGTTGTAGGGATGATTTGAGTGTTGTAAAACTAAAAACACCTCTGCACTGTATTCCTTTTGGTTTTTTCTTGAGTAAGGTTTTTTCTCCAAGTAAATTCCTAGTGTCCTTTTGGAGTGGTCATCAAATTCAATTTTGGGAGGATTTTTGGTTGGGAGATAATTACTTTTCTCTTAATTTTAATCGGCTGTCTTCACTGCATGATACTCCCATTTTTAATTTTATAAAACGTGAAGGAAAATTTTCTTCTTAGGATTTTCATTTCTTTAGGAATATCACTGATTTGGAGACTATTAAAATGGAAACTTTGTTTATCTTGCTTGCTTCGGTTCATTTATCCTCTGATAAACGCATCTGGACTTTAGATCCATCTAGTTCTTTTTCTTGTAAGAGTTACTTCTCTTTCTTGACTCGGTCTATTGTTCCTTATCCATTTCCTTTGGCTTCATATATTTGGAAAGCTAAGGTACCTTTCAAAGTCGAGACTTTTGTGTGGTCTTTGATTTTACAAAGATTGGATACTGATGATCTCTATCAAAATCACAGACCTTACAAAGTTCTATCTCCGGACATTTGTTTTATGTGCAGGCAGAGTAATGGGACTCATGCTCATTTATTTTTGCATGCTTGGGGCTTGTGGAGCTCTCTTTGGAGTGTTAGGAGAGGAGTGGGTGTGTCCTGATTCAATAAAAGATGTGTTGCTAGTTTATTTTCGAGTATTTGAAAACGAGAGGGGTGCCAAAATTTTATAGAAGTGTGCCTTTTTTCCATTTTATAGGGAATGAGCGTAATACTAGACTACTTAGAGGAAGTTGCTCTTCTTTTAAGTTGTTGAATGATAAGATAATTTTCCTTACTTTTCTATGGGCTTCTTCTATGGGAACCTTAAAGGTCTGTGACTGATTTATGTAGAGATTGTGCATTTTTTAAGTGCTCTTTCTTATTTTTGTTTTTTAGTGCGTTGATTGTGGACTCTTGTTCTCTTTTTATTGTATTCTTTCTTTTGTATTAATAAAATTTCTTCTTTTATCAAACAAAAAATATATTTTTTGTTATGTCTTGGCTTGTCTAAATTCGCAACCACCTCTTAGCTCTTGCTTATGATTATGTAAAAAAAATAGATACTTATTATACACACACACACACACACACACACATATATATATAAGTTTTATCTTGTTTATATGGTGAATTTTGATGTGGGTTTGTTTAACTTCCTAATTTTCTAAGCCTTTTTTTGTGTCTCCATTATAGTATTCAGTTGAATATCAGGTATATAACTAATAAGAAAAATCAAAGAAGAGTCTAACTACTCTATTGATATGAACATACATGTCATCCTTATCCTTAAATACGGCTATCTATCTCTTGGAGTTGTATACTATAATCATATTTGTTTTTATCTCCGGATATGTTTGTGGTAAAATTGTTCTACACTATTGCTTGATTTTTATCATGCCTCATTAATAATTCAAGTTATTTATACATTTATATTTATTAAAAATATAAATAAAATCAACGTATTTCCGACATATCTATCTATTTTTTTGGATAAATGTTGTGTCACGTATCGATTTAATTCGTGTCCATTTCCCTGCTTCCCAAGGTTTAATTAGTTTTTAATATGAAAAAGTTTTGATCAAATAGATCACAACTTGCAACTTGTGTTGTTAGAAGTAGTTGTATATTATACCTCAAGTAACTTTAAAAGTGAGAAAAGGTTAGAAAATATAGTCAATTAATGTTTATGATTGCATCTAAAGCAAAATAAAAAAATAAATATCAAATTTGTATGATTTAAATGCATATCACCATGCTTCAAGTGAAGTGTGACTATGACTAGGGGTGTTCATCCGGTAAAAACCGGGCCGAACCGGACCGGTACCGAAATCTATCAAATTTCAATACCGGTACCGGTTGGACCGTTATACCGAACCGGCGATACCGGTTCGGTACCGGTTTTTACCGAAAATTAATATAATTATTATTTTTATTATTTTTAATAATTTTATTATTATTATTATTAATATTATTATTATTATAATTATTATTTTATTATTATTATTAATAGATTATTAATAATAAAAAAAATTAGAAAACCGGTATATACCGGTCCGGTTCGGTAAAACCGAACTATAAAATCGTCGGACCGAAACAGGTACCGAAAAATCGTTATATACCGATTTTTTTGCACCAAACCGGTTCTTTTTTATACCGAACCGACCAGTTCGGACCGGTCTGGAAAACCAAAAAACCAAAAAAATCGGTTCATTTGAACACCCCTAACTATGACCAATATTTACTAGGGGTGTGCATTTATTTCGGTTTTTTCAGTTTTTGGACGAACCGGTCCGAACCGGACGGTTCGGTATAAATATGTACCAGTTCAGTACCGGTACAAAAACTGGTATGTACTGGTTAAACGGTACTGGTTTCGGTTACTTGTTTTCTTGGTTCGGTATAAACCGGACCGGACCGGTCCGTACCGGTTTTCTAATTTTTTATTATTATTAATAAATAATTAATAATAATAATAATAATAAAATAATGATTATAATAATAAAAATAATAATAATAATAGTAAAATAATAATAAAAATAATAAAATAATAATTATATTAAATTTCAGTAAAAACCGGTACCGAACCGGCGGTGCCGGTTCGGTATACCGGTCCAACCGGTATCGGTATCAAGATTTGGGCGGTTTCGGTACCGGTTCGGTTCAGTACCGGTCCGGTTCGATCCGGTAAAAACCGGTTGAACACCCCTAATATTTACAGCATCATTTCCACATCCATTATGTACCGCTACTACACCCCATGTTACCATAGCCACAATAAGATAAGCTATAATTAGAAATCATGATCTCATAGGAAATCCTATCCAAAGTAACTGTGGTTGGCTATACAACACCCCTTCATGCTCTTACGATCCAGCATGAAGATTACAGAGTAAGAGTCGCTCCAAATATATGACCCAAATTCATTACAACCTTCCTACTCTGTGCCAATTACCTTCTTGAGTAAATTTCATAATATTCCACCAAAAGAAATGATAAAAGTTACTCGAATTATATATAAATTATACATTAATTAGATAAATTGAATTAATGAACTCAATGATCTTCATTTAAAATTAAGTTACTTAAATGCAGTTGGAAGTTTGTACCCTTAATGTTTTTCCTTCTCCTTTTCCTTTACCTTGTACCCCTAGCATGGAGGAATATGGCAACTACTACCACATCCTTTATTTAATTACCGGTGAACAAGAGGTCTTCTCTCATTTATTGTCCATTTTCCCTTATAACACTGCAATCCAAGCACAAGTACCAAATTTTTTAAGTTCCATACTTTCATTTAATTTATATTTCTGTATTTTGTTATGATAAATTATTTTAAAATGTGTGTCGTATAAGAATCCGTACCCCTCCTTTTCCCCCTTTAAGTAACCGGACACAAATCTCCACATCCTCGTGTCAACAACACCCGGTTTTGATAAGAAAACCAGTCTCCTTATGCCACGTTTTTGTTTTCCGTACTTCACATTCTTCTTTTTGGATTCATTCTTCCAAGCAAGTAAATGAATCCCAAACTACAATTAAAACAAACAGTCAATTGGGACTTTAATGCATAGTTGACATGATAAGGAAACCAGTCTCCTGATGCCACATTTGGTTTTCCATACGTCAAAGTTTTCTTTCTGCAATCTTTCTTCCGAGCAATGAGCTGAATCCCAGACTACAACTAAAGGAAACAATCATCCTGGACTTCAATGCATAGCTGACATGGGAAATACCATTTCATACTAAGCTCACCTTACAATGAACTTAACTTAAGTTCCTTTGCAATTTTTAATATAATAATTGGTTTTGTCCCCAATGTGCTCTATTCATAAAGCACATGACGTACTTAAATTATTATTTTTTTTTGACAAGTCCCTTGACATACTTTTTCAAATATAAAACTGGCCTTTGAGATTTAAATTATGAGGATGGCTATCATCTTTGAAGCTCCCATATGTCCCTCTTGTGCGCAACCTAGACTTATGAATATAAAAGAAGGAAGAAAAAAGTGGGAATTAAATATTATAGAATATGTTGAATTAGAGTACAATCATCAATCATGAAATGTAAGAGTCATGTATAAAAAGTATTCTTGATTTAAAATACAACTACTGAAAGGGAGGGAAACAACAGAAACATGATGTAGCCTCTAGAGCCCTAATTTTGTACTTGAAAGGCCTAAAATATAAGTCCAAATGTCTTCATGATCTTTTCTGAACCAGAATACGTAGAATGCCTCTCCTACTTACTCAATTCCGATATTTTCCTTCCATTCCAATGTTTTTAGATCTTCAAAAGCTTTTCGAGATTTATCTTCTCTCCCTCCAATGGCAACACACTTAGAATTTAAGAATTTTATTATACTGCAGTAACACTATCTTAGTTTATCTGAAGAATAGTAACACTGTAACAGTATCTTGAACTCTAAAAGCCAGTAGGAAAAACATATGACATCAATATAAAAGCCTATTTCCTCATAAGTATCAAAAGAGGCAGTCAGGATGATATTCTGATATCTTAGTCAAGAGTCATTCATATATGATACAACATTCAGCAACCTTGGCTTTAGACTGTATCAGAATGGACGGGTTTTTTTTTGAAATAGAGAGCTAAATTTATAGAGTGGCTAAATTGAAGATGCATTCCTTCCGACCTTACAGATGCTTCTAATAATTAGACTTATTCTATTCAACAATAGTAACATTATACTAGTAAAAGAAATTTCCTACAAGGATAAATGCATGTGAATCCAAATTAAATCCAACAACATTAGCAAATGCAAACCCTGCTAAGGTTATTCCAATATGCTCGAATTCTTGCCTTGCATGAGACTGAATACTCTTTTCGGATTCTTGCATAATAAAATGCACGGAAAGAAGATAATAAGTAAACGAAAAACGATGATAAGATATCATGAAGAGGACTGTAAATGAGCCGATCCAATCTTGATACTGAGCCATTCAAGGTTTGACCATTAACATATTGAGATCAAAAAAGTTTTCAAACTACGCTTGCTTAATCTTTTATCAATCTCAATGCAGGTATAGCTCGAGTAGCTTGATTTTCAATATAGTCATGATGTGTTCATAGTTTATCAAGCTGAGATCTAGACAACGAGTTTCATTTACGAGCTTCAAAATATATCTAAGATGAGTTTCTGCTTTTCATCTCTTTATCTCATGTTGCAATCTCAAACAAGCTCTAACTACCCAAATGTTAGCCAAGCTTGAATAGCTTTCTCCATTCACAGCCATAGATGAAACTTGGTGTTTTAAGTAATCAGTCAACAAAGAGAGTTTTTCTTGAATTAAAATGGTAGTTAGTGAACATTGATAATGTAACTATTTCCAGTATGGTCAAATGAAAAGTAGTACCTCCATAAAGCGAACATGGAAAACAGGTCGGTTATCAGGATCCTTTGCTAAAGTAAGAAGTTTTTGATGCAGTAACACATCTTCCACTCTATCCACATTAATATCCAAGGCATAACTGAATAAAAAATAAATAAATAAATCATTAAACCGAAAAAGGAAATGTAGTTTCCAAAATGAACTAAATTCACTTTGCTTGCTAAATATTAGCAAATAACAGCAACGTTGTTACCAAAATCTAAATATTAAAGCAAAATAACCAAATCAAAAGCACACAAGCTTACACACATACAAAAAAATTAAAGTTACAAACCCGCATCAATTTTTTACCAAATTAATTTTTGAATTACCAGATACTAGATGCATGCAATACAAAAGTACACACAAAAAGTTAAGCATCATGCATTTTCAAAAAATTACTTTACTAGTCTACTCAACTACGCCATTTATGGAAAGAAATTTATTTTAATGGAATAAAAAGTCGTATATACACACATACAGCACATAAACAATTGATTAACAAGTTGTGATTCTGCATCAATTAAAGCAAATTCATTTATGTCCTCGTCAAATTTTGCAGATATAAGACAGTTATAATTAACACAAAATTACAATGGAATGAAAATCAAAAAATTAAAACAAAAATTTGAAGTCAGAATCCAAATGCCTAGAATACCTAGAAGGCAAGCGACTGAAGTGAGATTCCAACAATTCACGAAACTCAGGATTAGACACCGCCTCGTCATTTCCACACTCCACCAAACGATTATACACATCAATTTTAATATCATACCCACCGAAACTCCCAAAACTCCTCGGCGGTGAAGAACTCTCGCCTACTCCTTCAATCAAATCCATAACAAAACTCTCTAAATCTCTCTATACTTGTTAATATGTGTAATTACATAGTAAAAACATGTATATCGATCTCAACTAAAAAACAGTAGAAAAACAGTAACGAGAAAGTGATTGGTGATGACGATCGGAGGTCGGTGGAGAGAGAGGATCTTTGGCAGTTCAATGGAATCTAGAAAGGAGAGGGAGGGATTGGTAGTTTTGGGGGAAGAGTGAGGGCAATTTCGTCCGCCATTACTGTAGCCAAGTGAAGCTTTTTGTTCTTCTGGAATTTTTTCTACAGAGAGAAAGTGGGAGTGAAAAACGTTTGAACTAAATTGTCAGCTTTTTCTAGAGAGAGAAAGAGCTTGTCCCAGACTTGAGTCTTGGAGGAGAGAGAAAGAGATGGCTAAAAAGGAGAGTGGATAGGGTTCTAAACTTTGCTGAGTTAAAATATTTACAAAAATAAATAAATAGATAAACAAAAAATTAGTACTATTACTTATTTGGTGAAATGATGTATATAGGGGTTTGCATGGGTACTTGGGATGGGAGAGAAAATGTCTTCGTTTGGCAGCCTGGGAGAGTTTGGTAGGAAATTAAGAAGGGATTTAGAGCCTCTTTTGGAACTGCTTATTTTAAAATAATTTATAAGTTTGTTTATTAGTAATTTTAAATTATAATTTATAACTAAAAGTGTTCATTACCAATTTGAAAATCAAGAATCGAATTAAAACAAATGGTTCATAATGACTTATAAGTAAAAATAATATAAAAATTATTAAAAAGAATATTAATAAAAAGAGGGACAAAATAGATATTATATTTGATCAAACTAACTTTTATAAGTCATTTTAAAATAAATCACAAAAGTTATTTTTTTTTACTTAAAACTAAACTTATAAATCAAAAATATGTGATTACCAAACACTTTAATAGTAAGAAACAATAAGTTGTTCCCCAATAGGACCTTATTAACCCACAAACTTTTCTTGGTTGAAGAAAATACATTATTTGTAATAATTATAAAAAATAAAATTCTAAGAAAATATAAATATGTGTACACAAAACACAGTTTATGAAGCAAGATTATTGATCATTTTCTGATAAGAGATCCTAATCCACCTGAATACACTTTCTAAAAATATCAAAGACATCAAAATGAACAAGTCAAAAGGTATCTTAAACGTTACGGAGTTGGTATAAGATCTAGTAAAAACTCCATTCGTACCACGAAGGAAATGAAGGAAACCATTATGTTGACACACGTTTTTTACATCTATAAGGAAGAAGGATAACGTGCGTGACAGGTATCCAAAGTTATCCTAATTCAGGAATTATAAGCATGTATCTTATTTAAAAAGGTTATTCCACTTGGCACAACCCAATTGCTTAGGGGGTGTTTGATAAAAATTGAATGAATTTGAATCTGAATCTGAATGTGCTGAATTTGAATCTGAATCTGAATGAGCTGAATCTGAATGAAAAAAACTGTTTGATAACTGACATATCTTAAAGATCTGAATGACATATTTTTAATATTTTACCCCTTTGAAAAAATTCAAAGTTGTTGTAAATTTATTTAATATTACATAATATAATAGTTAATATTTTTTTATTATTTTTATTTTTTTTTAATTTTTTTTACTTCATTTAGCCAACCATTCAGCCATTCAGACCAAAAATTCGGCCTTAACCATTCAGCCAACGCATCTGACCGATTCAGCCATTCAGACGATTTTTTTTCAAAACAAACGCACTTAATGATTCAGCCACTTACCGATTCAGTCATTCAGACCCATTAAGTTCTAAACAAACAGCCCCTTAGTCTATGGTCTTGTTAAAGCTAATAGTTTAGTTTAGTTTAGTTTAACAAAAAAGGGTAAAATGACAAATTAGCCAAATAAAATTAGTGGAAAATTAAATGGACAAATGAAAAAGTGAATAGTGAAAATCTTGATTAGCCCTAGGTCATATGATTTGGACCACTTGGTAAATGGGGTTGTGTTTGTAGCTTGATGTTGCCATTTGTGTTTGGATGCTAGTTAGAAACAATTTTATATAATTTGATTGTAACCCCTAATATTCTCAATCCAATTTCATACCCATATTGACAAAACAAATGGGACAAAGATATTTATTTTTTCTTTCATGGTCATTTTTCCAATGTTTGTAGAAAGAAGAAAAGGTTTTTGAATATTCATAAACTTCCAAGAATCATTATGTTATATGTTTTTTGGGTTTGGAAATGCACCGAATTTAATTGCATGTTTCGAAATGGGGGAATTTGGGAATCTATTCTTTTACAATTTACTATAATTATTTTTCACAATTACAATAGTTAAAAGTTTTTGAAAACTTGGTGAAGAATAATGGGAGAACCAAGAAAATTTTATGTTTAATTGAATCTTAATGCATTTGAACAGTAAACAACCCACATATATCTCTTAATGTATCTTAACAGCCCATATATTTGTATTAAGAGGTTATTTGAATAGTTTAGACTCATATTTGTATCTTAACTATTTAGAGTATCTTTTAATATAAAGATGTGTACTATGAAAAACTTATTTTCTAAGAGGAACTTAGAAAAAATTTGTTTTATTTAATTCAGAAGTTGGAAAATCTAAGAAAAACTTACCTTCTTTATGCGTGGGGTAGACTAGAAACTGTAATCGGTTAATTCAGATTTTTTTTTTTTACTTTGAAGTTTCTTTTGTTAATTACTTTTAATTTGTAAAAAGTTAAATACATAAATTTGGCAACAAAAAAACAGAATTCCCTTCCGAGTAATTTGGGTCAACTACTACCTTTCTTTTTTTGTTAATAAACCGTCCAGATTCAAAAGTTTGATTTTCATTAATAAGTCGGTCCAGGTTCAAAATTTTGACCTTATCAATGAGTTTTAATTAAGGGCTAAGGAGAATCTCCCAAAAACTTGGATGGCATGATTAATAAAAAATAATTACATGTCACATTACTGATAAAATTCTGAGCATATGTAGGGTTGGTTTGTTTTTAAATTATGTGGTTAGTTGGCTACTTGATATACTTCCTCCGTCACTTAATAATACACGTTTTTTAATATAAGTCGTTTTAAAATTGTGTACAAATTTTAAAAAAATAATTATATAGCATTAAATAAAATATTAATTATCTATATTGTCTTTGTATTGGAAAAAAACAGACAGTGTTATTTATTGAGTAAAAAATAGTGAGAGAACCAAAATTATATTTATTATTTGGGATAATATTAGAAACTAAGTACTTAATACTGACTATTTGAAATTCTCAAACGACTTATATTAAGGAACAAAAATAATTCTTTAAAACGATCTATATTAAGGAACAGAGGGAGTAACTCATTTTAGAGTTGTGCACAATTATTAAGTAAATGATTGTATATTATTAAATATAATATTAATTGTCTATATTATTTTTATATTGAAAAAAAATATTATTTATTAAATAAAAAAATAATGAGAGAATAAAAATTATATTTAATATTTATATCAGTGTCAAGCTTATTTAGAAGAATATATACTTTGTGAAAAGAATAAACCATTCTAAATAATTGTCCATTAGCAACCTTACTTGTGCTAATGACAAATGCCAAGACATGTCTGCATACATTAATCAAGTTATTTTATTTATGGACAATAAAAAATTATAAAATTTAAGGGGTTGCTCCAGTAATAACTACCAACATTTTCCATGCTTGAACTTATTTGGAATTACTTAACTGAGAGATTTGTTTCTTGAACTTGTTCATTTAGTGAACAAAAAATAAATAAAAATCCTTTTTTCATTACTATTGTAAGATAATTTAAATTTGTTTAATTTTGAGATTAAACAGTTAAAACCCCCGTCCGCTCAAATAAATATAGAACTCATTAGAATGGATTTAAAGCATTCATCTTAAATACTATTCTCTTTTAAATAGCATTTTTTTTATTAAAACTATGTCGTTTTGAAGATATTTTTAAAATATAAAATAATATTAAAATAGAGTGATCCCACTTATTTTCTTTTTATTTACAAAAATATCACTCGCAATTCCACTTATTTTTTAAAAAATATACAAAACAACGTAATTTCAATAAAAGAGTGTTATTTAAGAGAGTGTTTGTTGTTTAAGATGAATGTTTTAGATCCGTCCTCTAGAACTCATATACTATATAAATATTTTGCAAGATTTTTTATACTTTCATATTAAGTGCATAGATGATATGTAAGACTCCAACTTATTATTAATGAAATTTAATTTTTTCAATTTATTATTTTGAAATAGTAAGGGTTGATTTGATTAATGTGGATAGTTATGGGTAAAATGCGCAAATATTTTAAATAAGCAGGTGGTTATAAAATATTCATTGTTGTCGGGAAATATTCGTTTGGTCGTAGAATATTCTTGTTGTCGGGGAATATTCGTACGACGACGCAATCTTTTGTAGGCCTCATAAAGAAAAGCGATTGGATGAAGAAAACGACAAATATAAGTTGTTTAAAAATAACGGCGTAGTTGTTACCATTAATACTGTTAAAATACTCGGTGGTTATAACACAGTAGCACACGGTATTGCACCAATTATTGATTCTTACGTAAGAAGGCATTACTCAATAATGGTTACAGTAATTACTGTTCAGTATTTTATTTTATTGATTTAATAATTACTGCGTTGATATTTTATATTGTTGTTGTTTTAATAATTATCATTACACAGTATTTTTCATTATCGAAACAATAATTCATATTATCTGAATAATATTATTAGATAACATTATTGGCAATGTCTACAAAGTTCTGTCTAAGGAGAGGTTTAGTCACCTAATTGCACGTCAGTAAGGAGAAATTCTTATTGGAAAGCCCCCTCTTTCCTGGGAACTGCCTGATTATCAATATTGTGATTCTGTAATATTATTTGTGAATAATTAATTATTGATTCATATGATGAGAAAAATATTGATTTTATGTGGATATAGATGGAGAAAAAAAATTTAATGTGACAATTGTTGAAAATTAAAATTTTATTTTTTTCTGATAAAATAATTCATTTAAATATATTATTATATTTTAATAATATAATAATGATGATATTTTTACGATGAATGTGGGATATATGAGTATATGTGGAGGAGGAGTATTTTTGTTACCAAAAATATTTAAAACATGTTAAACATGTCGGTGGACCCCATTTCTTGACTGAAATTTGATTATAGCCTGTAAAATTACCCGTTTATGGATTTCGGTCAATTTATGTTTGGAATTTGGAAAAACTTTCATCTGCAAAGTTGTAGAGAATTGAATTTCCTATAAAAAATCACGAGATTCAAATTTTCTGATAAAAGGGCTATTTATTATGAATTATTGAAGTTCTGAAGCTCCGAAATAATTGCTTTTTAGAAGTTTTAATTATTTTTATTATGAAAAACGTTTTTGTCATTAAAGGTGGGTCTTGTATTTGATGAAAATGCTGAATTTCAGATCCTTAAAAGTGGGCGTAGGAATTGTAATATTAATATTAATATTTTATTAAATTTTTTGCTTTGATGTTCTAAGCATTTTCCTATAAATAAGGTGCTTAGGTTAGAATTGAAAATCACATCAGAAACTGAAGTTCTCTCTCTATATTATCGAGCGTATTCTTGTGAGTATTTTGAGTATACTTTGAGTATTGCTATACGGTGCAAGTTCAAGTCATAGCCTATATCCGGTGTTTCAACTAGATGTACTGTCTTTCGAGGTAAGGGATGTTATTTTATTCGAAAATGATATTATTTCTTCAATATCATTATGCCGAATTATTGGTTGAAAATTTTTATCAAATTTGGAACTTTTTCTTGTCGGGGTTACTATTCATGAGTTACTATTCACGAGTTACTATTCACGAGTTACTATTCATAAGTTACTATTCACGAGTACTATTCATGAAGCATGATGATGTTTTTTGTAAAATTTCTATCTTTTGGTATCGGAGTTACTATTCACGTATATGACACTATTCACGTATACGGCACTATTCACGAATACGGCACTATTCATCGAAAAATGAAATTTCTTCTTTTTGTAAAAAAAAATCTATTATGGATACTAGCTTTGATTGTATCCATGTTTTGATCATTCTTGAATTTTACTCCACTCTGATTACTTATGAAGTATTTTTGAACTTGGATTGTTTAAAATACGAATCCTTAATATTTGTTCTTTTGTTTCACTGGATTCGTTTCCTTTAAAATATTTTTCATCATCCTCAGTCCTAAATGATGATATTACTGAATATTTTTGGCCTGTAGTGCAAAGATGAATGATTTCTTGATGAATATCTTTGGTCCGTAGTGCAAAGATGAACAGGTGTTTAGATGAACATGACCAACTGATGAATATCTTTGGCCTGTAGTGCAAAGATGAATATTTGATTCCAGATATATATTGATTGATGTTACATGGATAAAATATCGACGATGAACTTTTAAATTCATATATAGAAGATAGTAGTTTGCATTCTCTACTTAACTCTTCTAATGAATTGTTGTTTCCGCTGCAGTTGTTGATTTAAAACTGGTTGTCTATTGTATTCTATTAGATTTTTCCCTGTTGAAGACTAACGATAATTTGTTGTATATTATCTTAGTCATAATATTCTTTACTGGGCTAGTCGAGCTCACCCTTTTCCTTTTTGTTCCATTTTTCTTCTCAAGAGGAGAGAATGTAGCGAGTACTAGTCGGGGTATGGAATGAAGGTTCTAGAGAGAGTTGTTTAGTAGTCCTCACCATTTTTGTAAAATAATATATCAATGATTATGATGGGAATTTATTTGCGTGTGGATATTGTCTAGACGACAATATCTGTATTTAAACTCACAATTTATATGTTGTAATAATAAAGTTGTAGTTATTTCTGTACCATGTATTTGGCGACTCAGAATGGGTTGGATGGAATGGACCTATTTTGGGGGCGTCACATGATAGATGTAAGACCCCAACTTTTTAATAAAGATGATTTTTTTATAAATATTATGGAATGAATTTGATATAATGTTATAGTTGTGGGTAATATTTATAAATTTTGCTAAGTAAGCAAGTTGTTATAAAATATTCGTTTGGTCGGGGAATTTTCTTTTTGTCGGAAAATATTCGTACGACGACACAATCATTGGTGGACCCCACAACGAAATTATTGTCGGAATTAGAAAACGACAAAAATATTTTTATGAAAATAACAGCGGAAGTATTACCGTTAACACTGTTGGAATACCTGGTGGTTAAAATACAGTAACACGCGTTGTTGCACAGTAGCACACGGTATTGCACAATATTTTTTGAATTATTGATTCTTACGTAAGAAAGCACTACTCAATAATTGTTACAATAATTACTGTTTAATATTTTATTGATTCAATAATTGCTACGTTGATATTTTTGATTCAATAATTGTCATTACACAGTATTTCAAATTATTAAATCAATAATTCATTTAAATATATCATTATAATATTATATTATAGTATTATGATGTGATTATATGATAGTATTTTTTTTTTTATAATTTGAATGGTAACATTATTATAGTAAATTCATAGTATAAAAATAAAATGAGGTGGAATAGAACAATTTGAATTTGAATTCTGATAATGTAAGCGATGATGTCATTGGAACGATGAGGTAAGTAATGATGTTATCGGAAGGATGATGTAAGTAATGATGTCATTTGATCGATGATGTAAGCAATGATGTCATATGATCGATGATGTAAGCGATGATGTCATAAATTATGACGAAAAGACTATTTTACCCTTACTCTACCAAGCTTATAAATAGAAGCTCATTCCTTCATTATTTTTCACGAATTCATTAAAGCTATAGACCAAGAAAGAATAGAGAGAATAACAGAGAAAGAAGAAGAATCTTCTATTACTACAATATTGCGGTATCCAATTTCCTACTAAGGTAAAGGATATTATTTCTTTCTTATTCACGAAGAGAACTTCTGTTATTCCATTATTTATTATTCTGTTGGAATAACCTGTATATGCGGGTTACCCTATACTTGGTGAAATTCTTCTGTTATTCCATTCTTTATCATTATGTTGAAATAACCTGTATATGCGATGTACCGCATACATGGTGAAATTCTTCTGTTATTCCATTTTTATTATTCTGTTGAAACATCCTGTCGGTGCGTTACGCATGACATGGTTCCGTTATTTATTATTCTGTTGGAACATCCTGTCTGTGCGTTTGCATGACCTGGTTCCATTATTTATTATTTTGTTGGAATATCCTGTCTGTGCGTTTGCGCATGACCTGGTTCCGTTATTTATTATTCTGTTGGAATAACTTGTCTGTGCGGTCTATCGCATGCCTGGTGATTTCTTTTGTTATCCCATTCTTTATTATATTTAGTTGGTTAAAGTTTTAACTTCTATACTCCATGAAATTAGTGGGATATCCTTGATATTTGCGCTTTATCTAGTATCTTTTCATGAAAATATTCTTCTGAGCATTCTTGAGTTTTACTCTACAAAGAAGTATTCAAGGAATATTTGGATCACTTTATGGTCGTCTTTATTGATGACATCCTTATTTATTCCAAAAGCCGTGAAGATCATGAGCAACACTTGAGGCTGATACTCCAAAAGCTTTGTGAATATAAGCTTTATGCCAAGTTAAAGAAATGCGAGTTCTGGCTTGAGGAAGTAGCATTCTTTGGGCACGTAGTATCAAGCCATAGAATATCTGTTGACCCAACAAAGATTGAAGCTATTCAAAGATGGGAGCAACCTAAATCAGTGACTGAAATACGTAGTTTTCTCGGCTTAGCTGATTATTATCGGAGATTCGTGGAAGGGTTTTCTCGAATCTCTATTCCATTAACTCAGCTGACTCGGAAAGATACAAAATTTGGTTGGAACGAGAATGTGAGAAGAGTTTTCAAGAACTCAAGAGGAGACTCATTTCAGCACCTGTTCTGACAATACCATCTGGCTCGGAGGGATTTGTCATCTACAGTGATGCTTCGGGCAAAGGGTTAGGATGTGTTCTTATGCAATATGGGAAAATCATAGCCTATGCCTCTCGACAACTCAAAGAATATGAGAGGAATTATCCTACTCATGATCTAGAGTTGGCAGCTGTTGTTTTCGCACTTAAAATTTGGAGGCATTACTTGTATGGGGAGAAAGTTGAGATCTTTACGGATCATAAATGCCTCAAATATTTCTTCACTCAAAAGGAACTCAACATGCGACAATGACGTTGGCTTGAACAGTTGAAAGATTATGATCATACCATCCAATATCATCTTAGAAAATCGAACGTGGTAGCTAACGCATTGAGTAGAAGATCATATGCGAGTACGAGTGCGATATTGACAACACAAAGGCCCATTTTGTGTGACTTGCAAAGGATGGAGATAGAGTTAAAAACTCCAGGGACCCATGTGATGATGGCGAATATAAGAGTAGAACCGACTTTAATTGATAAAGTTAAAGCTGCTCAAGTTACAAATCTGGAGCTGATGCGTATGAGGAAGAAAGTGCAAGAAGGTGTGACACCCCCAAAATAGGTATACAACACCCATTCCGAGTCGCCAAATACATGGTACAGAAAGCAAACTACAACTTCAATAATATAATTGTCGTGCAAAATACGACAACACATACTGTGAGTTTAAATACAAATATTGTCTTCTAGACAATATCCACACTCAAATGAGTCCTCATTACATTTATTCATACACTATTTTACAAAAATAGCGAGAACTGCTAAAACATCTTTTTAGAACCATCACTCCATACCTCGACTAGATCCTGCTATGTTCTCACCTCCTTAGAAGAAAAATGAAACAAAAAGGAAAAGGGTGAGCTCAACTAGCCCAATAAAGAATATTATGACTAAGATAATATACAACAAATTATTATTAGTCCTCAACAGGAAAAAATTTGATAAAATATAATAGACAACAAGTTTTAGATCAACAAATGCAGCGGAAACAGCAATCCATTAGAAGAGTCAAGTAGAGAATGAGTTCTACTATCTTCTAAGATTTAAAAGTCCATCATCAATATTTTATCCCTGTAACAACAATCAATATATATCTTTAATCAAATATTCATCTTTGCACTACAGGCCAAAGATATTCATTTGTATCACCAGTTGGTCATGTTCATCTCAACACCTGTTCATCTTTGCACTACGGGCCAAAGATATTCATCAGTTAATCATTCATATTTGCACTACAGGCCAAAGATATTCAGTAATATCATCATTTAGGACTGAAGATGATGAAAAATATTTTAAAGAAAACGAATCCAGTGAGACAGAAGGACAAATATTAGGGATTCGTATTACAGTTTATCCAAGATTAATAATACTCCATAATAACCTATTTTGAAGCAGAATTCAAAATTTAAGATCAAAACATGGATACAATCAAAGATAGTAACCATAATAGACATCTTGGACAAAAAGAAAAATTTTCATTTTTCGGTGAATAGTATCGTATACGTGAATAGTAACCCTAACACAAAAAAGTTTCAAATTTGATTAAAAAGTTCAAACCAATATTTCGGCATAATGATATTGAAGAAAATAATATCATTTAAAAAGAAAATAACATCCCTTACCTCAAAATAACGGTACTTCTGATCGGAATATCGGATAGAAAGCCGAATGAAACTTGTACTGAACAACAACTCTCGAAGTATCAAAATACTCACAAAATACGCTCGATAATCTAGAGAGAAAGAAAACTTATTTCTGGTGTGATTTTCAATTCTAACCTAAGCGTTTATTTATAGAAAAATGCTAGAACACCAAAGGAGACTAAATTAATAAAATATAATATAATCTCATTTTTCCTATGCATGCTTCTTTGACAAACTTCAGCCCCTCATTTCTGAAAATTTCAGCAGCCCACATGTATTCAACACCAACCACAAGTGGGTCCCACCCATAATTTAATAAAAATTATTTTATTTTCTAAAACTTCAGTAATTCATAGAAAATAGCCCGTTTATCAGAAAAATAAGAATTTTATGTCCATTCCACAAGAAATCGAATTCTCTACAACTTTGTAGCTTTGAGTTTTTCCAAATTCCAAACAGAAAATATCCGAAATCCCCAAACGGATGATTTTTAATACCTCCATTTCGACAAAATACTGATAAAATATCTCAGCATTAATTCCTTCATTTATAACCACATAAATAAATCCATCATTTATATCCACATCAAATAAATATTTTTTTATCATATAAATCAATAATTAATTATTCACAAATAATATTACAGAATCACAATTATGACAACCCGGCCGTTCCCAGGAAAGAGGGGGCTTTAAAATAAGAATTTCTCCTTACTGGCGCGTAATTAGGTGACCAAACCTCTCCTTGACAGAACTTTCTAGACATTGCTAATAATGCTATCTAATAATATTATTCAAATAATATGAATTATTGATCTGATAATGGAAAATACTGTGCAGTGACAATTATTGAAGCAACAATAATATAAAATATCAACGCAGCAATTATTGAATCAATAAAATAAAATATTGAACAGTAAATACTGTAACAATTATTGAGTAGTGCCTTCTTACGTAAGAATCAATAATTCAACAATACTGTACAATACCGTGTTCTACTGTGCAACCACGCATATTACTGTATTTTAACCACCAGGTATTCCAACATTGTTAATGGTAACAACTATGCCGTTTATTTATAAAAAATCATACTTTGTCATTTTCCTTCATCCAACCGTTTTTCGTTATGGGGCCCACAAATGGATGCATCGTCGTACGAATATTTCCCGATAAAAACCACGACCAAACGAATATTCTCCGACAGAAATGAATATTTTATAACCACTTGATTATTTTGCAAAATTTACACATTTCACCCATAACTAAAGCATTATATCCAATTAACACCTTATTAATTTAGAATAATGAATAGAGGAAAAATTCAATTTTATTTATAATAAGTTGGGGTCTTACAAAAGGTGCTATGCCGGAAGTAAGAATCGATGAAGAAGGAATACTTCGAGTCAACTCCAGACTTTTGTGTTCCTAACGACCCTGATTTAAAGTATAAAATCATGATGGAGGCGCACAACACATCGTTTGCAATCCATCATGGGAGTTTCAAAATGTATCATGATCTTCGTCATACATTTTGGTGGAGCAATATGAAGAGAGATATCACAGTTTATTTCAAGGTGTCTAACTTGTCAACGAATCAAGGCAGAGCATCAAGTACCAAAAGGTTCATTGCAACCACTTGAAATTCCAGAATGGAAGTGGGATCACATTACCATGAATTTCGTTACTGGTCTTCCTAAGGTTTCTCAAGATATAGATGCAATTTGGGTCATTGTTGATAGATTGACCAAGTCTGCTCATTTTTTACCAATACGAGAAACTTATACACTTGAACGTCTTGCTCGTATGTACATAAATGATATTGTAAGACTGCATGGTATGCCAGTATCCATAGTTTTTGATCGAGATCCAAGATTCACTTCACGATTTTGGTTTAGTTTACAAAAAGCTATGGGCACAGACTTAGGATTTAGTTCGGCATATCATCCTCAGACGGACGGAAAATCAGAGAAGACTATTCAAACTCTTGAAGATTTATTAAGACTCTGTGTCCTTGCCTTCAAGGGAAGTTGGCAGAAGTTCTTACCGTTGGTGGAGTTTTCATACAAGAACAGTTATCAAGCAAGTATTGGCATGACTCCATTCAAAGCGTTGTATGGAAGAAAGTGTCGTTCTCCAGTATGTTGGGATGAGGTGGGTGAAGCAACGTTGTTGGGACCAGAGTTGGTACGTATGACTATGAAAAAGATTCAAACGATCCGACAATGTATAAAAACCTCACAAGATCGACAAAAGAGTTATGATGATCTTCATCGAAAGGACATGGAATTTGATATTGGAGATCATGTGTTGTTACGTGTTGCTCCATGGAAAGGAGATACGAGATTTGGAAAAAGAGGAGAGCTCAATCCTCGATTCATTGGCCCATTTTTAATCCTCGATCGAGTAGGAACTGTGGCGTATAGACTCGCTTTACCGCCAAGTATGTCTCGTGTTCATAACGTTTTTCACATATCCATGTTACGTAAATATGTGGAAGAGCTGAACCACATTATTGAGTTAGAACCGGATGAAATAACGGAAGATTTGACGTATGAAGAGGTTCCTGTTCAAATCTTGGATAAGAAGGAACATATTCTACGCTCCAAGGTTATACCTCAAGTCAAAGTTTTGTGAAAAAACCACGATGTTGAGGAAATGACCTGGGAGTTAGAATCTGAAATGAAATCAAGATATCCTTACCTTTTCGATATAGCAGGTACATACCCTAATTTCGAGGGAGAAATTTCATAAGAAGGGGAGGTTGTAAGACCCCAACTTTTTAATAAAGATGATTTTTCTATAAATATTATGGAATGAATTTGATATAATGTTATAGTTGTGGGTAATATTTATAAATTTTGCAAAGTACGCAAGTTATTATAAAATATTCGTTTGGTCGGAGAATATTCTTTTTGTCGGGAAATATTCGTACGATGACACAATCATTGGTGGACCCCACAACAGAATTATTGTCTGAGTTAGAAAACGACAAAAATATTTTTATGAAAATAACGGCGGAAGTGTTATCGTTAACACTGTTGGAATACTTGGGGGTTAAAATACAGTAACACGCGTTGTTGCACAGTAGCACACGGTATTGCACAATATTTTTTGAATTATTGATTCTTACGTAAGAAAGCACTACTCAATAATTGTTACAGTAATTACAGTTTAATATTTTATTGATTCAATAATTGCTACGTTGATATTTTTGATTCAATAATTGTCATTACACAGTATTTCAAATTATCAAATCAATAATTCATTTAAATATATCATTATAATATTATATTATAGTAGTATGATGTGATTATATGATAGTATATTTTTTTTTATAATTTGAATGGTAACATTATTATAGTAAATTCATGGTATAAAAATAAAATGAGGTAGAAGAGAACAATTTGAATTTGAATTCTGATGATGTAAGCGATGATGTCATTGGAACGATGAGGTAAGCAATGATGTCATCGGAAGGATGATGTAAGCAATGATGTCATTTGATCGATGATGTAAGCAATGATGTCATATGATCGATGATGTAAGCGATGATGTCATAAATTATGGCAAAAAGACTATTTTACCCTTACTCTACCAAGCTTATAAATAGAAGCTCATTCTTTCATTATTTTTCACGAATTCACTAAAGCTATAGACCAAGAAAGAATAGAGAAAATAATAGAGAAAGAAGAAGAATCTCCTGTTACTACAATATTGCGGTATCCAATTTCCTACTAAGGTAAGGGGTATTATTTCTTTATTATTAATGAAGAGAACTTCTGTTATTCAATTATTTATTATTCTGTTGGAATAACCTGTATACGCGGGTTACCCTATACTTGGTGAAATTCTTCTGTTATTCCATTCTTTATCATTATGTTGAAATAACCTGTCTATGCGATGTACAACTTACATGGTGAAATTCTTCTGTTATTCCATTTTTATTATTCTGTTGGAACATCCTGTCGGTGCGTTACGCATAACCTGGTTTTGTTATTTATTATTCTATTTGAACATCTTGTCTATGCGTTTACGCATGACCTGGTTCCATTATTTATTATTTTGTTGAAATATCCTGTCTGTGCGTTTGCGCATGACCTGGTTCTGTTATTTATTATTCTGTTAGAATAATCTGTCTGTGTGGTCTATCGTATGCCTGGTGATTTCTTTTATTATCCCATTCTTTATTATATTTAGTTGGTTAAAGTTTTGACTTCTATACTCCATAAAATTAGTGGAATATCCTTGATATTTGCGATTCATCCAGTATCTTTTCATGGAAATATTCTTCTGAGCATTCTTAAGTTTTACTCTACAAAGAAGTATCATGTTGACAATTTGGACGTTATTAGTTCCTGAATAAATTAATTTTTGAAATTATTTTATTGAATTCTTATATCATTGTCATCATCCTCATGTTTATATTATGTTGAAAGTCATCTGTGGCATGTAGTGCATAGATAGACTTGGTATGATTATGACCTGGGATTATTCAATGTAATCATGATCGTAATGTTACAAATGATGTGGAGAAAAAACCTCATTGGCCCGTAGTGCATTGATGAACAATTGTTGGCATGATCATGACCATTGATGAATACATGAATATCCTTGTCCATAGTACATGGATAATTTGTGGTTGTGATACTAATGAATATCCTTGGCCGTAGTGCAGGGATGATGTGGATTATTTATTAAGCTGAGTCTCAGCGATAAAAGTGATGAAAAACCTTTTAAATCATAAAAGATAGTAGATTTTATTCTCTACTTGACTCTTTTAATGGATTGATTGTTCCGCTGCAGTTAAACTTAATATTTGTTATATTTTATCAGTTTAACATTGTCGAAGGCTAATGATAATTTATTCTGCATTATCTTAGTCATAATATTTCTTACTGAGCTAGTTGAGCTCACCCTTTCTTTCACTGTTCTCTTCAAGAAATGAGAATGTAGCCGGGACTAGTCGGGGAACGGAGTGACGGTCCAGATGATAGTATTAGTAGTTCTCACTATTCTGTTAAATAGTGTGAAAATAAATGTAAAGAGGACTCTTTTGAGTATGGATATTGTCTAGATGACAATATTCTTATTAAACTCTGAGTTTATGTTTTTCGTATTTTACACGACAGCTGTATTATTAAGTTGTATTTAAATTTTGTACCATGTATTTGACGACTCAAGATGAGTGATGTATACCTATTTTGGGGGCGTCACTATAGATGGGGCTTGTTTATTACAATTTTAGTTTGGAAAAACTTATACTCTCCCGTCCTTCTAGGGGGACCAGAAAACTTAGGACCAATCTAGCGATCGGTCTAAATATATATATATATTTTTTGTTTTGACTCCCAAAAAATATATAATATTTATTACAATTGAATTTTTTTCAAAATTCAGTAATTTAGGTGTAATTTGAATATATATATATATATATATATATATATATATATATATATATATAAAATAATGTTACACAGACTGTACAATACTGTTTTTTATATGTATCTAAATTACACCTAAATTATTGAATTCTATAAAAATTTCAGTTCAAATAAATATTATATATATTTTGGGAGTCAAAGTAAAAAAAAAATATTTGGACCGATCGAAAGTTCCCGATCCCCCTAACATTATTATATACTCTCTCCTTTTCAATACGTAGCTCGTTTGAGATATAATCTCACGTATTAAGATATCTCATTTATAACAATGCTAAGTAATTAATTTTACTGTAAAATTCTATTTTTACTCACCACAGTAGTATAATAAGTTGTTATGTTTGTCAATAAGTTGAACATGTTTGCTTAAAGCACAATAAGTTGTTAGCTGTGAAAAGAGCACCTAGATTAGCGGTGACAATTTGAACCCGCACCGGTTCAATTGATTTTTATTCAGGGACTAGTCGAGGAACGGAGTGATAGTCCGAGATGGTGTTATAGTAGTCCTTACTATTCTATAAAATAGTGTGATAATAATTATAATGAGGACTCCATTAATTTGAGTTTGGATATTATCTATAAGACAATATTCGTATTAAAAACTCTCATCTATGTTTTATCGTATTTTACACGATAGTTGTATAATTAAGTTTGTATTTGAATATTCTCAGTTATGAGAGTTTTTACACGAATATTGTCTCATAGACAATATTCAAACTCAAATTCAATCCTCATTACATTTATTATCACACTAAATAGTGAGGACTACTAAAACAACCATCTCGGACCGTCACTCCATTCTCCGACTAGTCCCGGTTACGTTCTTATTTCCTGAAGAGAACAATAAAAACAAAAGGGTGAGCTCAACTATCCCAATAAGAAATATTATGACTAAGATAATGGAGAATAAATTATCGCTAGCCTTCAACAGTGTTAAACTGATAAAATACAATAAACATCAAGTTAAATTGCAGCGGAATAAACAATCCATTAGAAGAGTCAAGTAGAGCATGATATCTACTATCTTCTATAATTTAAAAAGTTTATCATCAATTTTATCGCTGAGACTCAGCTTAATAAATAATTCACATAACTGAATTATCCATGCACTACGGGCCAATGATATTCATTAGTATGACAACCACGGATTATCCATGCACTACGGGCCAAGGACATTCGTGTTTTTACAAATGGTCATGATCATGCCAACAACTATTCATCAATGCACTATGGGCCAATGAGGACTTCTACCACATCATTTGTAACATTATGGTCATAATTATACCGAATGATCCCTGGTCATAATCATACCAATCAACAGTCCATCTATGCACTACGGGCCAAAGATGACTTTTATCACAATATAAGCATGAGGACGATGACAATGATACAATAATTCAATTAAAAGAAAGCAAATGATAAATTTCTAAAGATTTATAATTTAATTTATCCAGAATTTAATTATGTCCAAATTGTCAACATGATACTGTTTTGTGGAGTAAAATTCAAGATTTATATTGTATCAAAAATAATTTGGACAAAAAATAATAATTAATTTTTGTCATGAATAGTACCCCGGATGAATAGTACTCGAGTGAATAGTACCCCGTGCATAGTAATTCGAGAATAATACCTCGTGAATAGTACTCCAGCATGAAAATGTTAAAATTTATCAAGAATGTCAGAATAATATTTCCATGCAATGATACTAGATGAAACGGAAATTTCAAGAATATTCTACTAATTTTATGGAGTATAGAAGTCAAAACTTAACAAAAGGAGTGTAGAATTCAGAATATGAAATAAAATAATATTTCTTAAATATAACAGAGTATAAAAGAAAATATTATTTCATACGAATATTGAACAAAAATAATATCCCTTACCTTAAAAAGAAGAGTATTCCAACTGGTATAGCGGGGATATTCTTGAAGAAAACTTTTACTGTTTTTTACACTCAAAGCTTCCTAAAACTCGGAAGAAATATGCTCAATATTATAGAAGAAGAATTTTCTAATTCTGGTATGATTTTCAATTCTAAACTAAGCATCATATTTATAGGAGAATGGAAAGATACTATTTGAATGTGAAAATCACGGACTGCACAGTAATATTTTGGACGAAATCAAGGGCGAAGAATTTTTTTTTGATTTTACTATGCAAACACTATGCAGACACTATGCAAACACTATGCATAATAAAATATAATATATTCTATTTTTCATATAAAGTTAAATTTATTATATAATATATATAATAACCCGTGAATAAAACCCTCCCCTTGACAAATTCATTTTCAACACACGTGGGCCCCACCCATGTCATCATCATATATGGACCCCACCTCTTATTATATATATATATATATATATATATATATATATATATATATATATATATATATATACTGAATAAGTTTCTACCGATTGTTTTGAAAAATGAGTAAGTGGGAGTTTATATAATAAATAAAATTTACAACAAATACTTTATAAAAATTTCCTTAATATTTTTAACAACATTTATTCATCATTATTATAACTCGTAATATTAACAACCAGATCGTTCTCAGGAAAGAGGGGGCTTTTCGATAACGATTGCTCCATATTGGCGCACAATTAGATGATCAAACCCCTTTTCTTGACAGAACTTTCTAGACATTGTTAATTATGCAAATAACAATATGAATAAATTGCTGTAACGACCGAGAAAATTGAATTATTTGTAAAAAAAATTTATTTAATTAAATAATGAATAAAATTATATTATAATGAGTAGGTAAGATGAATGTTATTCTATAACCTAAGAGTGTCGGAATATCATAGTATTTTGGCTACGTGAAGAAATTAAAGTGTTTGAATTTCTAAAACAAAAATAAAAGCTTTCCGAATTTTTTTCTAAAAAACACTATTCATCAATATCTACTCGGGAATTATTTTTGAACTTTCGAGAAATACGTAACGATAGAATAACAAGGAAGGATGAATTATGTAATAATAATTCGAGTATGACAAACGCAGTTTTTCGCCTCCGTACTAAGTTCGAGAATGTTAGGGAAAGTGGAAATTGAATAAATGATGACCGTATAATAAACAAGTATTATACGAAGCAATGAATATGAGTATGATCTGAATTTTTATACGAGTATGTATGAATGATAGTATATCGTATATGATGAATAAATATACGAGTTGGTATGCGAAAAAAATACGTAGACTATACGTTATAAGCTTTAAGCTAATTATAATGGACTTTTAGGATTTGTGTAGGAATTGGGCGAGCCCAAGTGCAAACTTGTTAAAGCCCAATGATATGAAATGCAAGCCCAAATATTAAGCCAAAGTTATTAAAACTTAAGCCCAAACCAAGAACCAGATCCGTGGATCGAACCAATGTATCACCGGATAAGAAATATCCATGGGGAAACCCATGTGGGCCCCATGGAGCACATGGCCAGCCATCTTGGTGACCAAGTGAAGTGGATTTACTTGGTGACCAAGATAAGAATAGTAAGGAGGTGGAATGGCCTAAAAGACCATTGAGCCCTCACTTGGCAAATCCTATAAATAGAGAGGTTGCTAGATCATTTGTGCCTTGTTAAAAATCCACCAACATCTTAGAGTATTCATATTGAGAGAAAAGTGAGAAGAGTTTTGATAATTCAAGAAGAAAGAAGAAGAACCAAGCTTGAACTTCAAAGGTAATAAACCTTTAATCATTATTCTTCATCTCTTCAATTCTAGTTTGATAGAGAAGTGGATATTGGTGGAACATGTATGATAAGGAGTGATAAGGATGGTTATTAGAGGGCTTAAACCTTAATAAACCATGTGTACATGGAATCATAATCATAAAAGTTATGAACTAATGAAGAACATTGAAGAATTATAATTTTGTTGTTGATGGACAAGTTTAAAACCATCATTTGTAGGCTTAGATGGTATATGTTATGTTAATGGAAGAAATCCATTTGAAACGATGTAAAAATCTCAAGTAGATAAGTTATGACGAAATTTACGAGAATAGACAATAATCGTCAAAATCGTTAAATTCTCGTAATAGATGTCAAAAGTCACCATTGAACTCGAAAACATTGGTTTTCGATGGAGAATAGTCTAAGTTTTCATTTTAGAGTTGTGGACTCGAAAATGGTTAAATTCTAACTTAGAACGAAGAAACGAGCTATGAACGTTCACGAACGTTTAACGTTTTCGTAATAAAGAACTTAATAGGTGAATTCCGTGTTAAAATATTTAAAAATGTAAAATTCTTGAATGAAATCATAATACATGTGATATGTGAGCTAACCGCTGTTGAACATGCCAATTCAGACTTATAATGAACAAGTTATGAGCCCGAAAAGTTCACAGAAGAAGAAAACTGTGAAAACCATCTGAGGCTCAGGGCCGGCGCTGCAGCGCGGCCCAAAGCTTTACAATTGGCGCCGCAATGCCAAGGCTAAGCCTTAACCCACTGGAGAATGGTGTTACAGCATGGCTATTAGTACTAAGTATGGCGCTGCAACGCCAGGCCGAACCATCAGATACTGGGAAGTGGCACCGCAGAGCGGCCACTAATACTAAGCATGGCGCCGCAGTGCCAATGCTGGAGCATGGACACTAGAGAGGCTCGGTGCAATGCGAGTCCTATATAGAAAGTTAGCGCCACAGCGCCAGCACTAGCTAAGACATAGAGAAGAATGCTTATGTATGTAAGGAATATAGGAGTTGATTAATGGTGAATTAAATACTTTAATTAACTTGAAGTAACATCCTTAATGATGATAATAACCTTAAGAATTACAACTAAAGGTTGACGAACGATTACTTGAACGTAAACATAAAGTAATATAATAAACCGTAACCAATGTTAACCAATCTAAAGAATAATTAGATTGATAAGAAGGGTAAGATACATTAGTGACCATACATGATTGATTATAACCTAATGTGGTATGCTATGTGATTATGTATTGTACAATCCTTAAAGACTCAAAAGGATAGTATTTAATATGTAAAAGACGTTGAAGGCAAGTGTTATAACCCTTGTCTATGTTCATTCAGGACAAGCTTTGTGATTCGTGTCTCTTACGCATGAGTTGATGTATAATGAAGTCGAAGCCAATTCCTTCAGCCTGACTTAATGTATTTAGTGGATTCCTTATAATCTATCGAAATGTTATCAATGTTGCTATCTTTTGCCAAACTATTTTGGTATGGATTTCAAAGAAAGACTGTGTATGAATAAACAAACGTTTTGTCATCAAACGACAAGCACGTTAGGTTTCTAAAACGTAAACGTAAATACGTTTAAAGAAGAAGTGTTGTACAACATAGAGTACTATAGGCTGATCACCTAGACGTGCTCGTAAGATATACCGGACTTACGAACTTGGTACCGAGTTGTCCTTTTCAAACAAAGAACAAAATGCTCAAGGTCTTGGACCAAAATTGATGTTTAATAAACGTGGTTCATTGTGAAATATTTTAAAGAAAAGAGAAGTGCTATTTTGAATTATCGATAGTACTTCATAACTATTGCTTCAGTTATTGAAGATATACGATTTATGTGATTCAAGCTTGTTGCTTAAATGAAATTGTTATACTTGCTGAGCTAGTTATGCTCACTCTTTCTTGAACCATATGAATGCAGCTAAGATCGAACGACTTGAAGGATCTAATAAAGATAAAGGGAAGGCTAAGGCAGACCAATGAGCTGTCTTGTAATAGTATAGTTCAAACGTTGTAATTATTTGATATTATGACAAAGAACCTATGTAATAGTTATAAAGAACCTGGGAAAGGGAATATTGTTTTGGAATATATAGAAGACATATTCACTCTTTTGAGTTATTTCAATTAAATGTATGTGTGAACTGTAGCACCGTGTAACACCATTTGTCAGGTTGGAAGATACCCGGATTTGGGGCGTCACAGGTTGGTATCAAAGCAATAGGTTATAAAACTTAAGGGGGGAAAGAACCTTAAGTCATAACTTTAAGAAGAGTTAAAAAAGTAAAAGATGAAGTTAACCCTAAAAAATGCATTAAATGTGATATGTGTTTTTACTATGCAAATGATGTTTACTAATCAAACTAAATTTTTTTGTTATAGATGTCAGGAGATAACATAATGAATCGGGATATTAATGTCGATAATTAGGAGTCTGTGAATCAAGTAGAGATTTTACCAACACCTTTAGCCGAGTTTCCAGAAGTAGTGGTGATTAAGTCAGAAGACTCGAAAAACTTAGACTTCATGTCTTTGTTTGATGGCATGTTAGAGGAGGAGGTGGAGGTGATATCGTTTAACACGGTAGCACCTGTAGAAGAGATGACTCCAGGTGATGAAGGCGTTGTTCATGACAGTATTGGATAGAAACATCCAATATGGGAAGGAGGTAAAAGAATTAAAGGAAGAGATCCATGATATCTTGGAGGATAAGAAAAACATGTAGACGATGTGGGAAGAAGAGCATGATGAGAATGTGTTAGCCAAGGACAAGGTCCATGAGCTGAAACATGAGGTCTTTGAGCTCAGGTAGTCGGAGAGGACTATTCAAACTCTTGAAGATCTATTAAGACTTTGTATCCTTGAATTTAAGGGAAGTTGGGATAAGTTTTTGCCATTAGTGGAATTCTCTTATAATAACAGTTATCAAGCAAGTATTGACATGACTCCATTTGAGGCGTTGTATGGACTCAAGTGTCGTTCTCCAGTATGCTGGGATGAGGTGGGTGAAACAACGTTTTTGGGACCGAAATTGGTACGCATGACTATAAAAAAGATTCAAATGATTCGACAACGTATAAAAACCTCACAAGATCGACAAAAGAGTTGTGCTGATTTTCATCGAAAGGACGTAAAATTCAATGTTGGTGATCATGTGTTGTTACGTGTTGCTCCATGGAAAGGAGTTACGAGATTTAAAAATGGAGGAAAGCTCAATCCTCGATTTATTAACCCATTCAAAATCCTAGATCGAGTAGAAACTGTGGCATATAGACTCACCTTACTGCCAAGTATGTCTCGTGTTCATAACGTTTTTCACATATCTATATTACGTAAATATGTGGAAGACACGAACCACATTATTGAGTTAGAATCGGACGAAATAGCGAAAGGTTTGACGTATAAAATGGTACCTATTAAAATCTTGGATAAGAATGAACATATTCTACGCTCCAAGGTTATACCTCAAGTCAAAGTTTTATGGAGAAACCACGATGTTGAGGAAATGACCCGAGAGTTAGAATCTGAAATGAAATTAAGGTATCCTCACCTATTCGACATACCAGGTATGTACCCCAATTTCGAGGATGAAATTTCATAAGAAGGGGAGGTTGTAAGACCCCAATTTTCATAAATAAAGATTTTTTTCCTCTCGAAATATATTTTTAAATATTATGGTGTGGATTTGATATAATGTTATAATTATGGGTAATATTTATAAATTTTGCAAAGTATGCAAGTTGTTATAAAATATTCGATTGGTTGGAGAATATTCGTTTTAACAGAAAATATTCGTATGACGACACAATCATTGATGGACCCCACAATAGAATTATTGTCAGAGTTAAAAAATGACAGAAATATCTTTTTATGAAAATAACGGTGAAAGTTTTACCGTTAACTGTTGAAATACCCGGTGATAAAAGTACAGTAATACGCGTGGTTGCATATGTGACGCCCCCAAAATAGGTTCAATCCACCCAACCTATTCTGAGTTGCCAAATACATGGTACAGAAACAACTACAACTTCATTATTACAATTGTCGTGCAAAATACGACAATACGTACTGTGAGTTTAAATACAAATATTGTTTTCTAGACAATATCAACACTCAAATAAGTCCTTATTATAATTATTGATACACTATTTTATAAAATAGTGAGGACTACTAAAATAACTTTCTAGAACCTTCATTCCATACCCCTACTAGTACTCGCTACATTCTCGCCTCCTGAGAAGAAAAATGGAACAAAAAAGAAAAGGGTGAGCTCAACTAGTCCAGTAAAGAATATTATGACTAAGATAACATAGAACAAATTATCGTTAGTCCTCAACAGGGAAAAATCTGACAGAATACAATAGACAACAAGTTTTAAATCAATATTTGTAGCGAAAATAATAATTCATTAGAAGAGTTACGTAGAGAATGAAATCTACTTTTTTCAATGAATTTTTAAGTCCATCATCAATATTTTATCCCTGTAACATCAATCAATATACATCTTGAATCAAATATTCATCTTTCCACTACAGGCCAAAGAAATTCATCAGTTGGTTATGTTCATCTCAACATCTGTACATCTTTGCACTACGGGCCAAAGATATTCATAAGAAAATCAACCATCTTTGTACTACAGGCCAAAGATATTCAGTAATATCGTCATTTAGGATTGAAGATGATGAAAAATATTTTAAAGAAAACGAATCCAGCGAAACAAAAGAACAAATATGAAGGATTCGTACTTTAAACAATTCGAGTTCAAAAATACTTCATAAATAATCATAGTGGAGTAAAATTCAAGAATGATCAAAACATGGATATAATCAAAACTAGTATCCATAATAGATATTTTGGACAAAAAATAAAATTTAATTTTTCTGTAAATAGTGTCGTATTCGTGAATAGTATCGTATACGTGAATAATATCGTATACCGTGAATAGTAACCCCGACACCAAAAGAAAAGAATTTCGCAAGAAAAATATTACCAATATTTCGGCATAATGATATTGAAAGAAATAATATCATTTTAAAAAAAATAATATCCCTTACCTCAAAAGAATAGTACTTCTGGCTGGAATATCAGATATAACACTGAAGGAAACTTGCACTGTATAGCAACACTCAAGATATCTAAATACTCACAAAAATACGCTCGATAATATAGAGAGAAATTTCAGTTTCTGGTGTGATTTTCAATTCTAACCTAAGCACCCTATTTATGAAAAAATGCTTAGAACACCAAAGCAGAAAATTTAATATAATAATATTATTTATAAAACAAATTCCTACGCCCACTTTGAAATCTGAATTCAGTATTTTGCACATGCTAGTGAGGCCCGCCAACATGAAAAACATATTTTAAACCTTTTTTGTAACAAAATCAATTCAGACTCAATATTCCGAAACTTCAATAATTCATAATAAATAGCCCTTTTATCAGAAAAATTCAAATCTTATGTTCATTCCATAGAAAATTTAATTCTCTACAACTTTGCAGAAGAAAGTTTTTCCAAATTTCAAACAGAAATTGACCGAAATCCACATACGGACGATTTTACAGGCTATAATCAAATTTTAGTCAAAATGGGGTCCATCAACACACAAAATATGTGTTAAACATTTTTTGTAACAAAAATTCTCTTCCTCCTCATTTATTCATATATCACACATTCATTGTAAAAATATCACCATTATTATATTATTATAATATAATAATATATTTAAATAAATTATTTTATCAGAAAAGATAAAATATCAATTTTCAACTATTGTCACATTAAAAATTTTCTCCATCAATATCCATATAAAATGAATATTTTCCTTATCATATAAATCAATAATTAATTATTCACAAATAATATTACAGAATCACAAATACTGGTAACCAGACCGTTCCTAGGAAAGAGGGGGCTTTCCAATAAGGATTTCTCCTTACTGGCGCAATTAGGTGACCAAACCTCTCCTTAGACAGAACTTTCTAGACATTGCCAGTAATGCTATCTAATAATATTATTAAAATAATATAAATTATTGATCTGATAATGAAAAATACTGTGTAATGATAATTATTGAAATAACAATAACATAAAATATTAACGCAGGAATTATTGAATCAATAAAATAAAATATTAAATAGTAATTACTGTAACAATTATTGAGTAGTGCCTTCTTACGTAAGAATCAATAATTGGTGCAATACCGTGTGCTACTGTGCAACATCGCATATTACTGTATTTTAACCACCAGGTATTCTAACAGTATTAACGGTAACAACTACGCCGTTATTTATAAATAACTTATACTTGTCATTTTCTTCATCTAATCGCTTTTCGTTATGGGGCCCACACAAGGCTGCGCCGTCGTACGAATATTCTCCGACAACAAGAATATTCCACGACCAAACGAATATTCCCCGACAACAATGAATATGTTATAACCAATTGCTTATTTGAAATATTTGCGCATTTTACCCATAACTAACCACATTAATCAAATCAACCCCTTACTATTTCAAAATAATAAATAGAGAAAATTCCATTTTACTAAAAAAAATATGGGGTCTTACAACCTCCCCTCCTTATGAAATTTCGTCCTCGAAATTGACGTACGTACTTGGTGTTTCAAAAAGATGAGGATACCTCACTTTCATTTCTGATTCTAACTCCTAGGTCATTTCTTCAATGGCACGGCTCCTCCATAAAATCTTGACTTGTGGTATAACCTTTGTGCGTAGGACATGCTCCTTCCTATCAAAGATCTTAACATGTACTTCTTCATACATTAAGTCTTCGGCTATCTCATCCGGTTCTAACTCTATAACGTGGTTCGGGTCTTTCACATATTTACATAGCACAGATATGTGAAAAACATTATGAACACGAGACAAACTTGGAGGTAATGCGAGTCTATAGGCCACATTTCCTACTCGGTCAAGAATCTGAAATGGACCAATAAATCATGGATTGAGTTTTCCCCTCTTACCAAATCTTTTAACTCCCTTCCATGGAGCCACACGCAACAATACATGATCCCTAATACTAAATTCCACGTCCTTTCGATGAAGATCCACATAACTCTTTTGTCGATCCTGTGCCGTTTGTATACGTTATCGAATCATTTAGATCTTTTCTGTAGTCATACATACCAAGTCTGGACCCAACAATGTTGCTTCACTGACCTCGTCCCAAAATACTGGAGAGCGACACTTTCGTCCATATAATACTTTGAATGGAGCCACACCTATATTTGCCTGATAACTGTTGTTGTAGGAGAATTCCACTAATGGTAAATACTTATCCCAACTCCCTTTGAAGTCTAGGACATAGAGTCTTAATAGATCTTTAAGGGTTTGAATAGTCCTCTCTGATTGTCTATCCGTTTGAAGATGGTATGCCGAACTGAATCGTAAATCTGTGCCCATAGCTTTTTGCAAGCTAACCCATAATCGTGAAGTGAATCTTGGGTCACGATCCGAAACTATGGATACTGGCATACCATGCAATCTCACAATCTCATTCACGTACATACGAGCAAGACGTTCAAGGGAATAAGTCTCCCATATCGACAAGAAATGAGCAGACTTGGTTAATCTATCAACAATAACCCAAATCACATCTATGCCTTGAAAAACCGTGGGAAGACCCGTAACAAAATCCATGGTAATGTGTTCCCACTTCCATTTTGGAATATCAAGTGGTTTCAATGGACCCTTAGGCACTTGATGCTCCGCCTTTACACGTTGACAAGTTAAACACCTCGAGATAAACTTCGCCATCTCTCTTTTCATATTGTTCCACCAAAATATATATCGAAGATCACAATACATTTTGGTACTTCCAAGATGGATTGCAAACGATGTATTATGTGCCTCCATCATGATCTTGTTCTTCAAATCAGAGTCATTAGGAACACAAAGTCTTGAGTGGACTCGAAGTATTCCTTCTTCATCGATTCTTGCTTTTGGAATAGCACCTTCTTGCACTTTATTCTTCATACGCATCAGCTCCAGGTCTGTGGCTTGAGCAACTTTAAATTTATTGATTAAAGTTGGTTCTATACGTATACTTGACATCATTGCATGGGTCCTTGTAGTCTTGAATTTTATCTTCAACTTTTGTAAATCACAAAATATGGGTCTTTGTGTTGACAACATCGCACTCGTTCCCGCATATGATCTTCTACTCAACGCGTCAGCTACCAAGTTCGCTTTTCCAGGATGGTATTGAATGGTATGGTCGTAGTCTTTCAACAGCTCGAGCCAACGTCGTTGCTGCATGTTGAGTTCCTTTTGGGTGAAGAATTATTTGAGGCTTTTATGGTCTGAATATATCTCCACTTTCTCCCCATATAGATGGTGCCTCCAGATCTTTAGCGCGAAAATGACTGCTGCCAACTCTAGATCATGAGTAGGATAATTCATCTCATATTCTTTTAGTTGTCGCGAGACATAGGCTATGACCTTCCCATGTTGCATGAGAACACATCCTAACCCTTTGCCTGAAGCATCGCTGTAGATAACAAATCCATCCGCAATAGAAGGTATTATCAGAACAGGTGCCGAAATGAGTCTCCTCTTAAGCTCTTGAAAACTCTTCTCTCATTCCTTGCTCCATACGAATTTTGTATCTTTTCGAGTCAGCTAAGTTAACGGAGTAGCGATTCGAGAAAATCCTTCCACGAATCTCCGATAATAACCAGCTAAGCCCACAAAGCTACGTACTTCGGTCACCGTCTTCGGTTTCTCCCAACTTTGTATTGCTTTAATCTTCGTCGAGTCAACAGATACAACATGTTTTGACACCACGTACCCAAGGAATGCTACTTCCTCAAGCCAGAACTCGCATTTCTTCAACTTGGCATATAACTTGTTTTCACGAAGCCTTTGGAGTACCAACTTCAAATGGTGCTCATGATCTTCACGACTTTTGGAATATATGAGGATTTCATCAATAAAGATAACAATGAACTGATCCAAATATTCCTTGAATATTCGGTTCATCATATCCATAAAAGCTGTAGGAGCATTAGTCAATCCAAAAGACATGACTAAGAATTTATAATGCCTGTACCGAGTTCTGAAGGTAGTCTTTGGGATATCCTCAGTTCTAATCTTCAGCTGATGATATCCAGAACGAAGATCGATCTTTGAAAAGAATTGTGCTCCTTGCAACTAGTCAAACAGGCCATCAATGCGAGGTAGCGGATACCTATTCTTGATGGTGACATGGTTTAATTCCCAGTAGTCGATACAAAGTCGCATACTCCCGTCTTTCTTCTTTACGAATAAAACAGGAGCACCCCAAGGAGATGTACTAGGATGAATGAAACCGATGTCCAACAACTCTTGTAGTTAGACCTTTAACTCCTGAATTTCAATAGGATCCATTCGATATGGGGTTTTAGAAATGGGCTTTGTACCAGGTTCAAGATCAATAAAGAATTCAACTTCACGTTCTGGGGGTAGACCGGAAAGTTCTTCAGGAAATACGTCAGGAAATGTACTAACAACAGGAATATTATTCAAATCTGATGTGTCTTTATTCAAATCTATAACATGGGCCAAGAAAGCTTGACATCCATTTTTCAATAAACGAATAACTTTATGTCTTGATATGACAGTGATTGATTTTAGTGGTTTAGTTGCTTGAATTCGTACAACAAGTTGGTTAGGAATATGAAAACTAACAACCTTACGAAAACAATCAATTTTAGCATGATGAGTAGTTAACCAATCAAACCCTAAAATCACATCGAATGCAAGTATTTTTAAAGAGATAAGATCAACAGGTAATGTGATGGTGCCAACTTGGATCAAACAAGATTTATAAATAGTTGATGTAATAAAAGTTTATCCTAACGGAGTCTCCACGGATAAGTCAAAGTCTAATTTCTTCGGAGTTAAGTTTAAATGTTGAGCACAAGCAGGAGAGATAAATGAATGGGTAGCACCGGTATCTAATAAGGTATAGACTTCGCAAGAATTTATAATTAACTAATATGTGATACCTTCGTTCGGGTTCCTCGTGTTTTAGGCAGTCACGATAAACGCTCTTCCAAGAACCGCTGACTTTGACTTGTCCGTATCCGCCTCTGGTGCCACCGTCTCAGCTAGACTTGATTTCACTATAGGACAAAATCGAGCTATGTGACCGTCTTTTCCATAACTAAAACATACCTTGGAAGGCTGTGAACAGGTTGGACTTATATGTCCCTCCTCTCCGCATTTGTAGCATCTAACTGACGATCGTTCTCCTCCCCTAGAATTTGTTGCCGGTGCTGGTGCTGCTGCTGACGTCTTCCCGTCATCGTTAAATCTTCTCTTCTTGAAATTTCCACTTGAATTATTTCTTCTATTATCTTGGCAATGATTACCACCGAAGTGGTTACCATTTCTGGCATGATAATTTCCTCCACAATGGTTAGCATTGTTCCGATGATCATTGCCACTGGTACGATTATCATCGAGTTGTTGGTCGTTATTCTTTGGTTGAGCTGGCTCATTATCGTGCTCCAATAACTGAGCCCTATTCACAACATCTGAATATACAATTTTTTTATGAGAAATGAGATATTGACGTATGTCGGGTTTCAAACCTCTCAGAAACATCCGCGTCATACGTTCCTCATTCTCCACCAATTGAGGTGTAAACCTAGATAACTCCGCGAACTTTGTCTCGTACTGGGACACCGTCATGTTGTTCTGTTCTAGTTTAATAAACTCTACCTCCTTCATATGATGAATACTTTCAGGAACGTACTTGTCATTAAATAGTTTTTGAAATGTTTCCCAAGACATATTGAGTGCAGCTGGATGGGTACGCTTCACAGATTCCCACCAGTAATATACCTCATTACGGAACATAAAGGTGGCGAATGGAACCTTATGTTACTCCGTGCATCCCAATACGTTGAATATCTTGGTAATTTTCTTGACCCACGTCTCCGCCTTAATCAGATCTAGCTTTTCCCAGAATTCTGGTGGTCCCAACTCTTTGAACTGCTTGGTTGTGACAAACCATGCGTTGTTATCATTTCCACTTGTATTTTGTACACGAGTCTCCCTCGTCTGATTTTTCATGAACTGCAAAAATCTTCTAAACATCCCATCGTTCATCGTCTGATCAGTGGTGTTGTTTACAGGAGGAACATTGTCTTCCTGTTGCACGTCCTCCTGATTGGTGAGTAAAGGTGTCTCCACGGTCTTATTTACTCCACTGTTAACATTCTCAGTTGCCATTCTTAAATACTGCCATATAACAAGGGTTAATCAAAGAAATTAACATGCAACATAATAACCCTATACTATGACTAACCAAAAATAAGCTTAGGTAGGACATACTAGCGAAGGATTTACTTGTCTCTCCCCTCCTAGTTCTATTCCCCGATCTTCACCAAAGATCATATCCCTAATCTCTGATACCAACTGTAACGCCCCCAAAATAGGTCCAATCCACCAAACTTATTCTGAGTTGCCAAATACATGGTACAGAAACAACTACAACTTCATTATTATAATTGTCGTGCAAAATACGACAATACGTACTGTGAGTTTAAATACAAATATTGTCTTCTAGACAATATCAACACTCAAATAAGTCCTCATTACAATTATTGATACACTATTTTACAAAATAGTGAGGACTACTAAAATGACTTTCTAGAACCTTCATTCCATACCCCGACTAGTACTCGCTACATTCTCGCCTCCTAAGAAGAAAAATGGAACAAAAAGGAAAAGGGTGAGCTCAAGTAGCCAAGTAAAGAATATTATGACTAAGATAACATAGAACAAATTATCGTTAGTCCTCAACAGGGAAAAATCTGACAGGATACAATAGACAACAAGTTTTAAATCAATATTTGCAGCGGAAATAATAATTCATTAGAAGAGTTACGTAGAGAATGAAATCTACTTTCTTCTATGAATTTTAAAGTCCATCATCAATATTTTATCCCTATAATATCAATCAATATACATCTTAAATCAAATATTCATCTTTGCACTACAGGCCAAAGATATTAATCAGTTGGTCATGTTCATCTCAACACCTGTACATCTTTGCACTACGGGCCAAAGATATTCATAAGAAAATCAACCATCTTTGCACTACAGGCCAAAGATATTCAGTAATATCATCATTTAGGATTGAGGATGATGAAAAATATTTTAAAGAAAATAAATCCAGTGAAACAAAAGAACAAATATGAAAGATTCGTACTTTAAATAATCCGAGTTCAAAAATACTACATAAATAATCATAGTGGAGTAAAATTCAAGAATGATCAAAACATGGATACAATCAAAGCTAGTATCCATAATAGATATTTTGGACAAAAAATGAAAATTTAATCTTTTTGTGAATAGTATCGTATTCGTGAATAGTACCGTATACGTGAATAGTATCGTATACGTGAATAGTAATCCCGACACTAAAAGACAAGAATTTTACAAGAAAAATATTACCAATATTCCAGCATAATGATATTGAAAGAAATAATATCATTTAAAAAAAATAATATCCCTTACCTCAAAAGAATAGTACTTCTGGCTGGAATATCAGATATAACGCTGAAGGAAACTTGTACCGTATAGCAACACTCAAGATATCTAAATACTAACAAAAATACGCTCAATAATATAGAGAGAGAAAACTTCAGTTTCTGGGGTGATTTTCAATTCTAACCTAAGCACCCTATTTATAGAAAAATGCTTAGAACACCAAAGCAAAAAATTTAATATAATAATATTATTTTTAAAATAAATTCCTACGCCCACTTTGAAATTTGAATTCAGTATTTTGCACATGCTAGTGGGGCCCACCAACATGAAAAACACGTCTTAAACCTTTTTTGCAACAAAATCAATTCAGACTCAATATTTTGGAACTTCAATAATTCATAATAAATAGTCCTTTTATTAGAAAAATTCAAATCTTATGTTAATTCTATAGGAAATTTAATTCTCTACAACTTTGCAGAAGAAAGTTTTTCCAAATTCCAAATAGAAATTGACCGAAATCCACATACGAATGATTTTACAGTCTATAATCAAATTTTAGTCAAAAATGGGGTCCATTAACACACAAAACATGTATTAAACATTTTTTGTAACAAAAATACTCTTCCTCCTCATTTATTCATATATCACACATTCATTGTAAAAATATCACTATTATTATATTATTATAATATAATAATATATTTAATAAATTATTTTATCAGAAAAGATAAAATATCAATTTTCAACAATTATCACATTAAAAATTTTCTCTATCTATATCCACATAAAATAAATATTTTTCTTATCATATAAATCAATAATTAATTATTCAAAAATAATATTACAGAATCACAATACTGGTAACCAGGCCGTTCCTAGGAAAGAGGGGGCTTTCCAATAAGGATTTTTCCTTACTGGCGCGCAATTAGGTGACCAAACCTCTCATTAGAAAGAACTTTCTAGACATTGCCAGTAATGCTATCTAATAATATTATTAAAATAATATAAATTATTGATCTGATAATAAAAAATACTATGTAATGATAATTATTGAAATAACAATAACATAAAATATTAACGCAGGAATTATTGAATCAATAAAATAAAATATTAAATAGTAATTACTGTAACAATTATTGAGTAGTGCCTTCTTACGTAAGAATCAATAATTGGTGCAATATCGTGTGCTACTGTGCAACATCACATACTACTCTATTTTAACCACCAGGTATTCCAACTAGTATTAACGGTAACAACTACGCCGTTATTTATAAACAACTTATACTTGTCATTTTCTTTATCCAATCGCTTTCCGTTATGGGGCCCACACAAGGCTGCGCCGTCGTACGATTATTCCCCGTCAGCAAGAATATTCCACGACCAAACGAATATTCCCCGACAACAATGAATATTTTATAACCACTTGCTTATTTAAAATATTTGCGTATTTTACCCATAACTAACCATAATAATCAAATCAACCCCTTACTATTTCAAAATAATAAATAGAGGAAATTCCAATTTATTAAAAAAAATATGGGGTCTTACAACCTCCCTTCCTTATGAAATTTCGTTCTCGAAATTGACGTACGTACTTGGTGTTTCAAAAAGATGAGGATACCTCACTTTCATTTCTGATTCTAACTCCTAGGTCATTTCTTCAATAACATAGTTTCTCCACAAAACCTTGACTTGTGGTATAACCTTTGTGCGTAGAACATGCTTCTTCCTATCCAAGATCTTGACAGATACCTCTTCATACGTTAAGTCTTCGGCTATCTTATCCGGTTCTAACTCAATAACATGGTTTGGGTCTTTCACATATTTACGTAGCACAGATATGTGAAAAAAATTATGAACACGAGACATACTCGGAGGTAATGCGAGTCTATAGGCCACATTTCCTACTCGTTCAAAAATCTGAAATGGACCAATAAATCGTGGATTGAGTTTTCCCCTCTTACCAAATCTTTTAACTCCCTTCCATGGAGCCACACGCAACAATACATGATCCTTAATACTAAATTTCACGTCCTTTCGATGAAGATCCGCATAACTCTTTTGTCGATCCTGTACCGTTTGTATACGTTGTCGAATCATTTAGATCTTTTCTGTAGTCATACATACCAAGTCTGGTCCCAACAATGTTGCTTCACCCACCTCGTCCCAACATACTGGAGAGCGACACTTTCGTCCTAATTGCGTGCCAATAAAGAGAAATCCTTATCGAAAACCCCCATCTTTCCTGGGAACTATCTGGGAAGTATTTGTTATAAATTTACTTATTATTTGGACTCCCATTTATCCATTTTTCAAAATAATCGATAGTAAGTTATTCAGTATATATATAATAATAGGTAGGGGCCACATGTGGGGCCCACATGTTGAAAATGAAAAGGGGGAAAGAAAGCCTGAAGGTTCACGGAAAAATAATGGGATGGCTTGGATTGGTGGAGTATATATATATATATATATATATATATATATATATATATAAAATATTTTATAAGTTTTATTTTTTTTATGAAAAATAAAATATATTATATTTTATTATGTAGAGTATTTGCATAGTGTCTGCATAGTAAATTAAAAAATCAAAAATTCAGCCTGTGCAATCCGTGATTTCTAAATTCAAATTGTATCCTTCCATTCTCCTATAAATAGGATGTTTAGTTTAGAATTAAAAATTACACCAGAATCAGAAAATTTTTCTTCTATAATATTGAGTGTATTTCTTTCGAGAATATAGAAAACAGTTAAAATTTTTCTTCAAGAATATCCTCGCTATACCAGTTGGAATACTCTCCTTTTTAAGGTCATGGATATTATTTTTGTTCAATACTCGTAAAAAATAATATTTCTTCCATACTCTGTAGTATGTAAGTAATATTATTTCGTTTTAGATTCAGAATTCTACATTTATTTTGTTAAGTTTTGGCTTCTATACTCCATGAAATTGGTAGAATATTCTTGAAATTTGAGTTTCTGCTAGTATCTTTTCACGAAAATATTATTCTGATCATTCTTGATAATTTTTAATATTTTCATGTCGGGATACTATTCCTGAAGTACTATTCACGGGGTACGATTCACTTGGGTACTATTTATTCGGGGTACTATTCATGACAAAAATTAATTTTTTTCGGTCCAAATCATTTTTGATACAATATTATTCTTGAATTTTACTCCACAAAGCAGTATCATGTTGACAATTTGGACATTATTGAATTCTGGATAAATTAAATTATAAATCTTTAAAAATTTATCATTTGCGTTCATTTAATTAAATTCTTATATCATTGTCATCATCCTCATGCTTATATTGTTATGAAAGTCATCTTTGGCCGTAGTGCATAGATGGACTGTTGACTGGTATGATTATGACCAGGGATTATTCGGTATAATCATTACCTGTAATGTTACAAATGATTTGATAAATGTCCTCATTGGCCCGTAGTGCATTGATGGACAGTTGTTGGCATGATCATGACCATGAGTGAAAATACGAATATCCTTGGCTCGTAGTGCATGGATAATTCGTAGTTGTGATACTAATGAATATCCTTGACCCGTAGTGTATGGATAATTCTTTGATGTGGATTATTTATTAAGCTAAGTCTCAGCGATAAAATTGATGTTAAACTTTCTAAATTATAGAAGATAGTAGATATCATGCTCTACTTGACTCTTCTAATGGATTGTTTGTTCCGCTGTAGTTAAACTTGATATTTATTATATTTTATCAGTTTAACACTTTTGAAGGCTAACGATAAATTTTTTACATTATCTTAGTCATAATATTTCTTACCGGGCTAATTGAGTTCACCCTTTTGCTTTCATTGTTCTCTTCAGGAAATAAGAATGTAGTCGGGATTAGTCGGGGAACGAAATGATGGTCCGAGATGGTGTTATAGTAGTCCTCATTGTTCTATAAAATAGTGTGATAATAATTGTAATGAGGACTCCATTTGAGTTTGGATATTGTCTATAAGACAATATTCGTATTAAAAACTCACAGCTATATTTTGTCGTATTTTACACGACAGTTCTATAATTAAGTTTGTATTTAAATTATGTACCATATTTTTGGCGACTCAAGATGAGTGATGTATACCTATTTTGGAGGCGTCACATGGACATTATGAGTTTTTAGGGTATAATGTGATATAGAGTTGGAATAGGAGTAACATTTATATATATTTTCTATTGTAAACCTTAAGTAACTCTATCAATCAATAGAAAAAAAACGAACGTCGCTCTAGTAGACTGTTCAAATTGGGGAATCATATAAATTTTTGTGTTATTTTTTTATTGTCAGTTGCGAGTGTGTGATATTATTCTAACAATTATGAAATACCTAACTTCATCATCATCATATGTATCAAAATTTTAGTTAGCCATGTAATTCAAAAAAAAAAAGAGGAGATTATTATGACTATTAATTGCATTGAGTATATCACTAAACAAAATATAACTCACAACTAAAATTTGAAAGAAAATTTAATTCAAAACCAAACAGTGAAACGAAGTTTGTAAGGAAAAAAATTGTATAACTAGAACTTATATTATAATTGAAGACATGTTTAATTATGAGTTAAAAGGAAGAATACAATAAATAAATATAAAAAAAACTTAAACTGTATAACCCCTTTCCAACCGAAGCAGCTTTGAGCAATGTAAGTTGAATGAGTAGAGAACGGAATACAGACTCGGTAATTGAAAAAAAAATTCCCCTCTTCCTAAAACAAGAGAGTTATTTATAGGCACAAGTAAATTGTAATCAAATACTAATATATCTTTAAAAATTAAAACAATTATTTTTTACTTATTCCTAAGATAAATAAGATAAATTCTATAAAATTAAATAAAATATATTAGTTAAATAAAATATAGATATAAAATAAAAAAATAGGAATATTAAAATGTATAAAACGTGTGTATATCAAATACCATAATACTTATCTTTTGTTCGTCCTCGAGTAAAATAAAAATAAAATAAAAACTATATCAAACCAATTTTCGTAGGTAACACGATACTTGGCAATTTAAATTAAAAACCATATAGTTAACCAAAATCACTTGAACCTATTGAGTTGGTTAACTAGATTTTTGGTGATGGATTGGTTTGGCTTTGAACCCATATTATTATGGATGAATTACATATTCTATTACATTTTTTTAAGAATAATTACAACAATAGTGTCCTCATAAAATCTTTACACAACTAATACACTTCCATATTTATTTATAATAATAGTTCAATTAGGATTCCTTAATTTAGGAAATTAGTATTCAATTAGAATTCCTTAATTTATGGCTTCTTCTCTCTCCTCATCTATAACAACTGCATTAGTTAGTTATCACCCTTCTTCTTCATTCAACGTATTCTTTATATATATATATATATATATATATATATATATATATATATATATATATGTTCCCTTGGCGACTAATTATGTACTCATATGGTATCAGATTCATGCCATCCCTAACCGCTGTAACCAAACAACACTTGGCAACAACATAATAAGCAATTCTCTCAGAAAATTTCAGGGGCTGATCAATCAAGACAACTAGCTCATATCCTGGTTTCCCAAATGTACCATTAATTCGCTTAACTGTGGAGTATGTCCCAGCCTAACTTCCTTTACATCTTTTGCTCGACCCCTAGCTATATATCCAATTTGCCATTCCTAGTGTCATTTCAGTCAACCTCTCGTCATCATATTTTCATTGTCCAAATCATGTATATATTTATGAGTCAACCAACTGGATATCTCCAGTAGCTTCTCAAAATAAAGGGTCAAAATGGAGGTGGGTATGAAGATTCAGACGGTAGTGGCGGTGGAAATGAACACTGGATGATGGTAACCAAACCTTCATACCAAGGTAACCAAACTGTCACATCAATGTAACCAATCAACCTCCACACTTTAAATTTTTTCTTAGTACAGTTGGTTACCAAATCTTCGTACCAAAGTAACAAAACCTTCATACCAAAGTAACTAATTCACATCCACACCTGTAGTTTTTTCATAGTGCAGTTGATAGCCAAACCTTCAGACCAAGGTAACCAATTCAATTTTATTAAGTTACCAATTTTGTTTGAATGTGATGCAGTTGGTAGCCAACCATTCATACAAAGGTAACCATTTTATTATTTATGAGTAACAAAATAGTTATAAAAAATTTTTAGAACATTAAAAGTTACATCTATTTATTTTTAAATTTTTTGTAGGGCTAATGTTCTTATTCTCATTAACGTTTTGGACAACGGAGATTCGCGACGGTGTAGCGGCGGAGTATGTGAGGTGTAGTGGCGGACTATTATTTCAAAGTGTATGTGAGGGAGATGAAGATTTGAATTTGAATATTTAAATTTGAATTATTATTTTGAATTTGAATGTGTTTTTGTTGTTAAACCGAAATATTTGAATTTGAATTATTAATTATGGCAGTTATTTGTCCTTGATTTTAGGTTTCCTTATTAATGTGAATTATACTATTTTTGTAATATGTACAATCTTTTTGTAATTACTTGGTTGATGCACTTTTCTTGTAATTACTTTTTATTTGTTGTATACTTATGTAAAGAACCCTATTATTATTACAAATATGGGTTGGATCTAGTTTAACTTGTTTTGACCCATATTAGTCTATAATAGTTTTTTACACTATGTAGAGCTAATACATAAACATATATTGTGATGCCCCCAAAATAGGTCCACAAAACTCATTCTGAGTCGTCAAATACATGGTACGAATTCAAATACAAACTTTATTTATACAACTGTCGTGCAAAATACGACAACACATAAGTTATGAGTTTCAATACAAATATTGTCTCGTAGACAATATCCAAACTCAAATAAAGTTCTCATTACAATTATTATCACACTATTTTAAAACAGTGAGGACTACTATAATAACAATTGTGACGCCCCCAAAATAGGTAAACATCACCCATTCTGAGTCGCCAAATACATGGTACATAAAATAACTACAACTTTATTATTATAATTGTCGTACAAAATACGACAACACATACTGTGAGTTTAAATATAAATATTATCTTCTAGACAATATCCACACTCAAAGAAAGTCCTCATTACAATTATTGATGCACCATTTTACAAAAATAATGAGAACTGCTAAAACAACTGTCTAGGACCATCACTCTATACCCCAACTGGTTCCTGCTATATTCTCGCTTTCTGAGAAGAAAAATGGAACAAAAAGAAAAAGGGTGAGTTCAACTAGCCCAGTAAAGAATATTATGACTAAGATAATATACAAAAAATTATCCTTAGTCTTCAACAGGGAAAAATCTGATAGAATATAATAGACAATAAATTTTAGATCAACAACTGCAGCGGAAACAACAATTCATTAGAAGAGTTAAGTAGAGAATGTAATCTACTATCATCTATGAATTTAAAAGTCCAACATCAATATTTTATCCCTGTAACATCAATCAATATACATCTTGAATCAAATATTCATCTTTGTACTACGGGCCAAAAATATTCATCTGGTAACCATTCATCTTTGCACTACAGACCAAAGATATTCATCAAGTATCATCATTAAGGACTAAGGATGATGAAAAATATTTTAGAGAACGAATCCAGTAAGATAAAAGGATAAAGCTTAGAGATTCGTACTTTAGATAATTCAAGTTTAAAAATACTCCATAATAAACTATAATGGAGTAAAATTCAAGGATGGAGATCAAAATATGGATACAATCAAATATAGTAACCATAATAAACATCTGGAACAAAAAAGAGAAAATTTTATTTTTTAGTGAATAGTGTCGTATACGTGAATAGTAACCCCGACGCAAAAAGGTAAAAATTCCACAATAAAACTAAAATCAATAATTCGACATAATGATATTGAAGAAAATAATATCATTTAAGAAGAAAATAACACCCCTTACCTCAAAATAACAATATTTCTGACTGGAATATCGGATGTAAAGCCGAAGAAAACTTGCACTGAATAACAACTCTCAAAGTATCTAAATACTCACAAAAATATGCTCGATAATATATAGAGAGAAAACTTATGTTTCTGGTGTAATTTTCAATTCTAACCTAAGCACTTATTTATAAAAAAATGCTAGAACGCAAAAGGAGACTAAATTAATAAAACATTAATTTATTTTTTTTTCTTACGCACACCCCTTTGATAATTCAGCACCTCATTTTTGAAAAAAAATCTCAGCCCATGAACAATGACATGGGTGGGGCCCACCCATTCTAGAATTTTCTAAAATGGTTTAAAATTTAAATAATAATCAGAAACTTCAATATTTCATAATAAATAGCTCTTTTATCAGAAAAATTTGAATCTCATGTTTATTCTATAGGAAATTAAATTCTCTACAATTTTGTAGAAGTTTTTCCAAATTTCAAACAGAAAATATCCGAAATCCACATACGTATGATTTTTAATACCTCCTTTCCGACAAAATACCGATAAAACACCTCAACATTAATTCCTTCAATTATATCCACCTAAAAATAAATATTTCCTTCATGTATATCCACCTAAAATAAATATTTCCTTATCATATAAATTAATAAATAATTATTAACAAATAATATTACAGAATCACAATAATGACAACCAGGCCGTTCCCAGGAAAGAGGGGGCTTTCCGATAAGGATTTTTCCTTACTGGTGCGCAATTAGGTGACCAAACCTCGCCTTGATAGAACTTTCTAGACATTGCCAATAATGCTATCTAATAATATTATTCAAATAATATGAATTATTGATCTAATAATGAGAAATATTGTACAATGACAATTATTGAAACAACAATAATATAAAATATCAGCATAAAAATTATTGAATCAATAAAATAAAATATTAAACAGTAATTACTGTAACAATTATTGAGTAATGCCTTCTTACGTAAGAATCAATAATTCAAATATATTGTGCAATACCGTGTGCTACTGTGCAACCACGCGTATTACTGTATTTTAAGCACTGGGTATTCCAACAGTGTTAACGGTAACGATTACGCCGTTATTTATAAAAACTCAAATTTATCATTTTCTTCATCCGACCGTTTTTCGTTATGGGACCCACAAATTGCTGCGCCGTCGTATGAATATTCCCCGACAACAAGAATATTCTACGACCAAACGAATATTCCCCGACAAAATGAAAATTTTATAACCACTTGCTTATTTTACAAAATTTATACATTTCACCCATAACCAAAGTATTATATCAAATTAACACTTTATTATTCAAAAATAATAATTAGAGAAAATTTAATTTTATTTATAAAAAGTTGGGGTCTTACAACAATCTTGGACCATTACTCCACTTTACGACTAGTCCCAGCTACATTATCACCTCCTTAGAAGAACAACGGAACCAAAAAGAAAAGGGTGAGCTCAACTAACCCATTAAAAAGATTATGACTAAGATAATGAAGAACAAATTATCCTTAGTCCTCAACAGTAAAAAAATCTGATAGAATACAATAGACAACAAGTTTTAGATCAACAACTGCAGCAGAAATAACAATCCAATAGAATAGTCAAATAGAGCATGATGTCTACTATCTTATATGATTTTAAAAGCCATCATCAATATTTTATCCATGTAACACCAATCAATAAATGTTTCAAATGAACAAATTATCCATGCACTACGGGCCAAGGATGTAAGACCCCAACTTTTATGAATAAAGATTAATTTCTCTCGAAATATATTTTTGAATATTATGATGTGTATATGATATAATGTTATAGTTGTGGGTAATATTTATAAATTTTACAAAGTAAGCAAGTGGTTATATAATATTCGATTGGTCTGGGAATATTCGTTTTAATAGGGAGTATTCGTACGATAACACATTCATTGGTGGACCCCACAACGGAAGTATTGTTGTAGTAAGAAAATGACAAAATTATCTTGTTATAAAAATAACGGTAGAAGTGTTACAGTTAAAACTGTTGAACTACCCGGTAGTAAAAGTACAGTAATATGCGTGGTTGCATAGTAGCACACGGTATTGGTTATTAATGCTTACGTGAGAAGTCACTCAGTTATACTCAATTATTGCTACAGTAATTATTGCATCATATCTCTCATATTATTGATTCAATTATTGTCACAGTATCATCTACATTATATGATATATTATTAAATCAATAATTGAAACGACAAAGTTATTCATATTATTAAATTATAATATTTATAATGTCTAGAAGTTCTGCCAAGGAGAGGTTTGATCACTTAATTGCGTGCCAATAGGGAGAAATCCTTATTGGAAAGCCCCCTCTTTCCTGGGAACGACCCCTCTTTCCTGGGAATGACCTGGTTGTTAAATATTTTGAGTTATAATATTAATGATGAATAAGTTCATGTTGATTAAAGATGAATTTGATAGTTTCATTGTGTTGGGATTATTAGTGTTAGTGGTAATCGACATCTATTCTGATGATAATTGATGTCTGGGGGTTATATTGATAAATCAGGAAATTTATCGGATAAATGAGCAATTAATTGCTAATAATTCACATGCTTATATAACTATTTGTTCACATGTGTGTACTATTGAATCACATTCTTATTCTATTAGGGGAGTTGGTGCAAGATTGATAATACTTGCATGATTAAATTAAAGATGGAGGTATAGATGGAGGTACTATACCATAATTCGTATTTTCATATGATTATAACTATTGATTCACATGATTGAACTATTGATTCACATTATTTACTATTAGGGGAGGTGGTGCAAGTTTGATAATACTTGCAGGACTAAATTAAAAATGAAAGAAAAGTTAGAGGTGTTGTATTATAACTTTTCGAGCCCTAAAACGTGCAATTATCGAAACTATATTTTTCTATAAATAGAAGATCATTCTTCCTTCATTTCTCACCAATTCACTAAAGTTATAGAGCAATTATTATAACGAGAAATTATAGAGAGAAGCCTGCTATGTCACTATTCCAGTATTCAGTTTCCTTTGAGGCAAGGGGTATTATTTCTTTCGTATTCATGAAGAGAGCTATTGTTATTCCATGCCTTATTATTCTATTGGAATAACCTATTTATGCGAAGTACCGCATACATGGTGAAATACTTCTATTATTCCATTCTTCATTATTATGTTGGAATAACCTGTTTATACGAAGTACCGCATACATGGTGAAATTCTTCTATTATTCAATTCTTTATTATTCTGTCGGAATATCCTATTTGTGCGTTTACGCCGGACCTGGTTCCGTCATTTATTATTCTGTTGGAATATCCTGTCTATGCGTTTACGCCGGACCTGGTTCCATTATTTATTATTATGTCGGAATATCATGTCAGTGCGTTTACGCATGACGTGGTTCCATTCTTTATTATTCTGTTAGAATAACCTGTCTGTGCGGTCTATTGCATGCATGGTGATTTCTTCTGTTATCCCATTCTTTATTATTCTGTTGGAATAACCTGTCTATATGGATTCTCACATGCATGGTGAATGAACCTTTGTATTCATTCCTTATTAAATTGTGGAAATGATCTATCTAAGTGGAGTACCGCGTGGCAGACGAAAATCCATTTGCAATTTCATATATTATCTTATACTTATTTGATTAAAGCTTTGACTTCTATACTCCATGAAATTAGTGGAATATCCTCGATATTTATGCTTCATCCAGTATCTTTTAATGGAAATATTCTTCTGAACATTCTTTAATTTTTACTCCACAAAGAAGTATCATGTTGACAATTTGGACATTATTGAGTTCAGGATAAATTAACTTATAAATCTTTAAAATTTATTCTTGAACTTGTTTTATTGAATTATTATATCATTGTCATCATCCTCATGCTTATATTGTGATAAAAGTCATCTTTGGCTTACATGCATAGATGGACTCTGTATGATTATGACAGGGATCATTAGGTATAATCATTACCTGTAATGTTATAAATAAGGTGGTAAAAGTCCTCAGTAGCCTGTAGTGCATTGATGGACGATTTTTGGTATGATTATGACCAGGGATTATTCGGTATAGTCATGACCATGGATGATTTAATGAATATCCTTGGCCCGTAGTGCAGGGATGACTCGATGATGTGGTTTATTTGTTAAGCTGGGTCTCAGCGATAAAAATTGATGAAAACTTTTTAAATGATAGAAGATAGTATATTTTATTCTCTACTTGACTCTTATAATGGATTGCTTGTTCCGCTGCAGTTAAACTTGATGTCTATTATATTTTATCAATTTAACATTGTTGAAGACTAATGATAATTTATTCTGCATTATCTTAGTCACGATATTTATTACTGGGCTAGTTGAGCTCACCCTTTTCTTTCACTATTCTCTTCAGGAAATGAGAATATAGCTGGGACGAGTCGGGGAACGGAGTGACGGTCCAGATGATAGCATTAGTAGTCCTCACTATTCTGTTAAATAGTGTGACAATAAATATAATGAGGACTCCATTGAGTGTGGATATTGTCTAGATGACAATATTCTTATTAAAACTCTCAGTTTATGTTTTGTCGTATTTTACACGACAGTTGTATTATTAAGTTGTATTTGTATTTTTGTACCATGTATTTGGCGACTCAAGATGGGCGATGTATACCTATTTTGGGGGCTTCACAAAGGATATTCGTTTGTATCACCAGTGGTCATGATCATGCCAAACAACTGTCCATCTATGCACGACAGACCAAAGAGAACTTTCACTACAATATTTATCTGTAACATTACAGGTCATGATTATACCAGTACACAATTTCTAGTCATAATCATACCAAATAACAGTCCATTTATGCACTACGGACCAAAGATGACTTTCACGACAATATAAACATGGGGATGATGACAATGATATAAAGAATCAATCAAGTGAGATCAATGATAAATATTAGAAATTTATAATTCAATTTATCCAGAGTTTAAGAATGTCCAAATTGTAAACATGATAACTAATTGTGGAGTAAAATTCAAGAATGATATTCATATAACAAAAAAATTTGGACAGAAAAAAAATTAAATTTTGTTGTGAATAGTACTCATGAATAGTAACGTATGAATAGTACCCCGAATGAGTAGTACCCCAAGTGAATAGTAACCTGCGAATATTACCCCGAATGAAAATATTAAAATTTCAATAAGAGAGTTCAGACCAATATTTCAACGAAATGATATTAGATGAAGCGCAAACCTCAAGGAATTTCTAATCATTTCAGGAATTATAGAAGCAATACTTACCATAATAAGTTTAGATTTAGGAATATAAATTGAAATAATATACGAAACTGCAAATGAATTTTCACCCGTCATGCGGTAATCCGCGTAGATAGATCATTTTCACAACTTAATAAATAATGAATACGAAGGATTATTCACCATGCATGCGGTAATCCACGTAGACATGTTATTCCCATAGATTAATAAAGAATGAATATAAAGGGTAATTCACCAGGCATGCAGTAATCCACGTAGACAGGTTATACCCACAAATTAATAAGGATAAAATGACAACCCTTACGAGTGTTGGTGCATACGACCGGTGGTCATTCTCCTTCCTTAAAAACACGTGTTGGTGCTGCTGTCGATGTCTTTCCATTTTCATTGTTGAATCTTCTCTTCTTAAAGTTGTTCCCACTTATTTCACCTCTCCTATTATGTAAGACCCCAACTTTTATGAATAAAGATTAATTTTTCTCAAAATATATTTTTGAATATTATGGTGTGGATTTGATATAATGTTATAACTATGGGTAATATTTACAAATTTTATAAAGTAAACAAGTTGTTATAAAATATTCAATTGGTCGGGGAATATTCGTTTTAATAGAGAATATTCGTACGATGACACAATTATTGGTGGACCCCACAACAGAATTATTGTCGGAGTTAGAAAATGACATAAATATCTTTTTATAAAAATTACGGCGAAAGTTTTACCGTTAAACTGTTGAAATACCCGGTGGTAAAAGTACAGTAATACGAGTTGTTGCACAGTAGCACACGGTATTGATTATTGATGCTTACGTGAGAAGTCACTCAGTTATACTCAAATATTGCTACAGTAATTGCTGCATGATATCTTTCATATTATTGATTCAATTATTGTCATAGTATCATCTACATAATATTTTATATTATTAAATCAATAATTGAGACGACATAGATATTCATATTATTATTTTCATTATTGACGATGTCTAGAAAGTTATGTTGAGAAAAGGGGTTTGGTCACCTAATTGCGCGCCAATATGGATAAATCCTTATCGGAAAGCCCCCTCTTTCCTAGGAATGATCTGGTTGTTAAATATTATGAGTTATAATATTAATGATGAATAAGTTCGTATTGATTAAAGATGAAATTGTTGATACAAAATATTTTCATTGTGTTGGGATTATTAGTGTTAGTGGAAATCGACATTTATTTCGATAATAATTAATTTCTGGATGTTAAATTGACCAAAAAAGAAATTAATCGGATAAATGAGCAATCAATTGCTATTAGTTCACATGCAAATTACTGTTGGTTCACATGTATGGAACTATTGATCATGACCATTGGTGATTGCACTAATATCTTTGGCCTGTAGTGCATGGATAATTCAGTGATGTGGATTATTTATTGAGCTGAATCTCAATGATAAAATTGATGATAAACTTTTTAAATCATAGAAGATTGTAGATATCATGCTCTACTTGACTCTTTTAATGGATTGTTTGTTCCGCTGCAGTTAAACTTGTTGTTTATTAGTTTAACACTGTTGAAGGCTAATGATAATTTATTTTTCATTATCTTAATTATAATATTTCTTACTGGGCTAGTTGAGCTCACCCTTTTGCTTTCATTGTTCTCTTAAGAAAATGAGAACGTAGCCTGGACTAGTCGGGGAACGGAGTGATGGTCCGAGATGGTGGCTATAGTAGTCCTCACTATTCTATAAAATAGTGTGATAATAAATGTAATGAGGACTCCATTTGAGTTTGGATATTTTCTAGAAGACAATATTCGTGTAAAAACTCTCAGCTACGCTTTTATCGTATTGTAAAAAAGAAGCTTGTATTTGATTTCTGTACCAAGTATTTGGCGACTCATAATGGGTGATGTATACCTATTTTGGGGGCATCACATATTATCATAGCAATGATTACCACCGAAGTGGTTATCATTTCTGGCATGATAATTTCCTCCACGATGGTTATCATTGTTCCAATGGTCGTTGCCACCGATACAATTATTATCATGTTGTTGGTCATTGTCTTTTGGTTGAAAAGTCTCATTATCTCGCTCCAATAATTGAGCCTTATTCACAACATCTGAATACAAACAAAGTTTATGAGACTTGAGGTATTTACAAATTTTAGGTTTTAAACCTCTCAGAAATATTCGTGTTATTCGCTCCTCATTATCCACCAAATGGGATGCAATTCAGGATAATTTTACAAACTTGGCCTCGTATTGTGATACAACCATATCGTCTGTTCCAGTTGGATGAATTTCACCTCCTTCATATGAAGAATAATTTCTGGAAAATACTTGTCGTTGAACAATTCCTGTAACTTCTCCAAAGACATCTTAAGTGCGGAAAGATGTGTACATTTTACGGATTCCCACCAGTAATCTGCCTCTCCATGCAACATAAAGGTGGTGAAGGGAACCTTTTGCTCCTCTGTGCATCCCAGGACATCAAATATCTTGGTGATCTGCTTAATCCATGTTTCTTCCTTAAGTTGCTCTGGCTTTCCCAAAAACTCTGACAGTCCCAACTTCTTGAATTGCTTAGCATTGACCAGCCGTGAGTTACCATTGTTTCCACCCGTATTTTGAACATGAGCCTCTCTCATTTGGTGTTGCATAAATGTAGAAAGCTCTTAAATATCCCATCGTTCATCATTTAGTCGGTGTTGTTGTTTATAACAGAATTATTGCCTTCCTGATGCACATTATCCTGGCTATTTATTTGCGGTGTCTCAGTGGTCTCATGTGCTCCATTACTTATCTCAAAATTTTCAGATGTCATTCTCAAATACTGCCACAAAACAAGGGGTAATTAAAAAAATTGACATATCACATATTATCCCTATATTCTTACCGACCAATTAAATAACAACTAAGCTTAGGTTGGACACACTAGCGAAGGATTTACTCATTTCTCCCCTCCCAGTTATAATCCAAGATCTCCACCAAAGATCATATCCCTAAGCTCTGATACTAACTGTGACTCTCATCCCACCCTTGGATAGCACCTCACGGTGATACTTATTAGCTTGCCACCTGTGACGCCCCCAAAATAGGTATACATCACCCATCTTGAGTCGCCAAATACATGATACAAAATTCAAATATAACTTAATTATACAATAGTCGTGTAAAATACGACAAAACATAATCTAAGAGTTTTAATAAGAATATTGTAATCTAGACAATATCTACACTCAATGGAGTCCTCATTACATTTATTGTCACACTATTTAACAGAATAGTGAGGACTACTAATGCTATCATCTGGACCGTCACTCCGTTCCCCGACTAGTCTCAGCTACGTTCTCATTTCCTGAAGAGAACAATGAAAGAAAGGGTGAGCTCAACTAGCCCAGTAAGAAATATTATGACTAAGATAATGCAGAATAAATTATCATTATTCTTCAACAATGTTAAACTGATAAAATACAATAGACATCAAGTTTAACTGCAACGAAATAAGTAATCCATTAGAAGAGTCAAGTAGAGCATGATATCTACTATCTTCTATGATTTAAAATGTTTTCATCAATTTTTATCGCTGAGACTCAGCTTAATAAATAAACCACATCATCGAATCATCCCTGCACTACGGTCCAAGGATATTCATTAAATCATCAATGATCATAACTATACCGAATAATCCATGATCACAATCATACCAAAAATTATCCATCAATGCACTACAGGCCACTGAGGACTTTTACTACATAATTTATAACATTACATGTCATGATTATACCGAATGATCCCTGGTCATAATCATACCAAGTCCATCTATGCACGTAAGTCAAAGATGACTTTCATCACAATATAAGCATGAGGATGATGACAATGATATAAGCATTAATCAAACGAAAATAAGGATAAATATTAAAGACTTTAAATTTATCCAAATATTATCAATCACTTAATAAACTCATCATCTAATATTATTAATATTATAAAACTATTTTAATCACTTCATAAACTTATAAACAATTTATTTCAATTGTTTACACTTTACCAAATAATACATTTAATCATTCAAAAATGCCTTACTCATAAGATTTCATCATCAATGATCAAATCCATCATCAAAAATCTGCATATACTTTATATAGGATTCCCAAGCCATAAAATCATATTTTCTAATTTTGTTACTTCACATAACATATTTAATTTATTTACTCATAACTAGTTTATTTTCATGAAAAATACCAAATCAGTCCCAAAAATATTTTTTTTTTGAGATTTAGCAGAATATTGTTCCATATTAAACTTATATTTTTCTAATAATTTTTAAAATTCATTTATTATTTTTGATATGGCCAAAACTGCCGAATATTTAGACATTTATCATAAATTGTACTTTTGTCCAAAAATTTCAAAATTTACAGGGTATACTCCTGTTATATACATGTACTCCCAATAAAAATTTCACCAATTTTGTAGTTAACAACAAAGAGTTATAAGGGTTTAATTTTAAAATAGTCTTTTCCCATAAAATCCATAACTCTTAATCTATACATCCAAAAATAGCCATTTTTGGACACAATCTAGAAAACTCATCAAATTATCATTTCAAATTTTTCCAAAATTTTTGAGGATCAAAAAAATTACGAAAATGCCCCTGACAGAAACCCATTTTGAATGAAAATACTATTCATATGAATACAAAGGATCATTCACCATGCATGCGGTAATCCACATAGACATGTTATTCCAACAGAATAATAAAGAATGGAATAACAGAAGAATTCACCATGCATACGATAGACCGCACAGACAGGTTATTCTCAACAGAATAATAAAGAATGGAACCAGGTCATGCGTAAACCGCACAGACAGGATATTCTAACAGAATAATGTCATGCGTAAACCACACAGACATGATATTCTAACAGAATAATAAAGAATGGAACCATGTCATGCGTAAACTGCACAGACAAGACATTCCAACAGAATAATAAAGAATGGAATAACAACATAATTCACCAGGCATGCGATAGACCGCACAAACAGGTTATTCCAGCAAAATAATAAAAAATAGAATAATAGAAGTATTTCACCATTATTGCAGTACTTCGCATAGACAGGTTATTCCAACATAATAATAAGGAATGGAATAACAATAGCTCTCTTTATGAATACGAACAAAATAATACCCCTTACCTTAGAAAGAAACTGGATACTAGAGTAGAGAGGTAGCAAACTTCTCTTCTTCCTCTCTATAATAATTACTCTATAGCTTTAGTGAATTGGTGAGAAATGAAGAAAGAATGAGCTTCTATTTATAGGAAAATATAATTTCGATAATTGCACGTTTTGGGGCTCGAAATATTACAGTACAATACCTTCAACTTTTCTTTCATTTTTAATTTAGTTCTGCAAGTATTATCAAACTTGCACCACCTCGCCGAATAGTAAATCATTTGAATCAATAGTAAATCACGTGACTCAATAGTTCTAAACATGTGAAAAAATTAATAACAGTATAATACCTTCATCTATACCTCCATTTTTAATTTAGTTATGCACGTATTATCAATCCTGCACCAACTCCCCTAATAGTAAATCATGTGAATCAATAGTATACACATGTGAACACATAGTTATAAGCATGTGAATTAATAGCAATTAATTGCTCATTTATTCGATTAATTACCCGATTGGTCAATATAACCTCAAGACATTAATAATTATCGAAATAACTGTCGATTTCCACTAACACTAACAATCCCAACATAATGAAAATATTTTAATCAACAATTTTATTTTTGAATTTTTGAATTTTGACTTTTTCTAAAAAAGTCAACTGTTGACTTTTTAACCAAAAAGTCAACCCCGATAAATTTTGTGTTTATAGTTTATTTCTACTAATTTCATCGTTCCGGACTCAAATATCATGTCTGCATCTCCAAATTCAACTCCGAACTCAAATTCTATTTTTAATAATATTCATCAATAATATTATAACTCACAATATTTAACAACCAGGTTGTTACCAGGAAAGAGGGGGCTTTCCGATAAGAATTTCTCCTTATTTCTGCGTAATTAGGTGACCAAACCTCTCCTTGACAGAACTTCCAGACATTGTAAATATTACAATTTAATAATATGAATAACTTTATCGTCTCAATTATTGATTTAATAATATATAAAATAGTATGAAAATGATACTATAATAATAATCGAATCAATAATATGAGAGATATGATACAGCAATTACTGTAGTAATAATTGAGTATAACTGAGTGACTTCTCATGTAAGTATCAATAATCAATATCGTGTGTTACTATGCAACCACGCGTATTACTGTACTTTTACTACTGGGTAATTCAACAGTTTTAACGGTAACACATTAGCCGTTATTTTTATAAAAGGATAATTCTGTCATTTTCTAACTATGATAATACTTCCGTTGTGGGGTCCACCAATGATTGTATCATCGTACGGATATTCTCCAACAAAAAGAATATTCTTCGACCAAACTAATATTTTATAACAACTTGCATACTTTGCAAAATTTATAAATATTACCCCACAACTATAACATTATATCAAATCCACACCATAATATTCAAAAAAATATTTCAAGAAATTTAAATCTTTATTCATATAATTTGGGTCTCACAATCTCCTCTCCTTATGAAATTTCACCCTCGAAATTTACGTACGTACCTGGTATGCCAAAGAGATGAGGATACCTTGACTTCATTTCATATTCTAACTCTTTAGGTATAACCTTTGAGTGTCGAATATGATCCTTTTATCCAAGATTTTAACACGTATCTCCTCATACGTTAAATCTTCTGCTATCTAATCTAATTCTAATTCAATAATGTGATTCGGGTCATCCACATATTTACGTAACATCTATATGTGAAAAGCATTATAAACACGCGACATACTTGGCAGTAAAATGAGTCTATAGGCCATAGTTCCTACTCGATCAAGGATTTCAAATGGGCCAAATAAATCGAGGGTTGAGATTTCTTCTCTTCATCGATTCTTGCTTCTAGAATAAAGCCCTCTTGAACCTTTTTCTTCACATTCATTAGCTCTGAGTATGTATCTTGAGCGGCCTTAATTTTATCGATTAAAGTCGATTCTAATCGTATATTCGTTATCTTCACGTGGGTCTCTAGAGTCTTTAACTCTATCTTCATCATTTGTAAGTTATACGAAATGAGTTTTTGTGTTAACAACATCGCACTCGTAAACACATACGGTCTTCTACTCAACGCGTCAGCTACCACGTTCGCTCTTCCACGATGATATTGAATGGTATAGTCGTAATCTTTAACAGCTCGAGTCAACATCTTTGGAGTATTATACGTTCATTTTGGTTGAAGAAATATTTAAAGGTTTTAGAAATGGGTTTTGTACTGTGGTCAATACAAAATTCGATTTCACGCTCTGGGGTAGGCCAAGAAGTTCTTCGAGAATACGTCAAGAAATTTATTAACGATAGAAATATCCTTCAAAACTGTGACCCTCATCTAAGACTTGGATAGCACGTCACATTGATACCTATCAACTTGCCACCCTCATTCACAGTGTCCCCTACAGAAAGTCTGGCTTCGGTGCATTACACATAAGGAAGTCAACAACAAAAGGATCGGGGCTCTTTACTTATGGCTTGATATAATAGTGATTAACTTTAGTGGTTTGGTTGCTTGAATTTGCATAATAGGTTGGTTAGGAATATGAAAGCTAACAACCTTACGAAAAGCATGATGAGTAGTTAACCAATCGATTCCTAAAATTACATCAAAGGCAAGTATTTTCAAGGAAATAAGATCGACAGGTAACGTGAAAGTGTCGATTTGAATCAAATAATATTTATAAATAGTGGAGGTAACGAAAGTTTCTCCTAACAAAGTTTTAATCGATAAGTCAAAGTCTAATCTCTTCGGAGTCAAATTTAAACGTTGAGCACAAGCAAGAGAGAAAAAAGAATGGGTAGAACCGGTATCTAATAAGGTATAGACTTCGTAAAAATTTATAATTAACTAACCCGTGCTAACTTTGTTTGGGTTACTCGCTTTTGAGAAGTCACGAAAAACGCTCTTCCTGAAACCACCGACTTTTTTTTGTCCGTATCCGCCTTTGGTGCCACCATCCCAGCTGGACTTGACTTTGGTGCACGATAAAATCGGGCTAGGTGACCTTTTTTTCCACAATTATAACATGCTTTGGACTGCATCGTGCAGTTTGGACTTATGTGTCCTTCCCCTCCACATTTGTAACATACGACCGGTGGTCGTTCTCCTTCCTTAACAACAGGTGCTGATGCTGACGTCTTTCCATCATTTTTGAATCTCCACTTCTTGAAATGTCCATTCATATTATTTTGGCCATGATTCCCACTGAAGTGGTTACCATTTCTGGCATGTTGATTCCCTCTACGCTTATTATCACCGCTTCGATGACTGTTATCACTGGTATTATCATTTTGCCGGCTGCTCTCTTTTGGTTGGGTTGACTCATTATCGCCCTCCAATAACTGAGCCCTATTAACAACATCTGAATATAAACATAGTTTATGAGAGATAAGCTATTGACGTATCTCGGGTTTCAAACCTCTTAGAAATATTCGCATCATTCTCTCCTCATTATCAACCAAATGGGACGCAAACCGGGACAACTCGGCAAACTTGGCTTTGTACTGTGACACGATCATGTTGTTTTACTCTAGCTTGATGAACTCTACTTCTTTCATGTGACGAATACTTTTGGGAAAGTACTTATCGTTGAACAATTCTTGGAACTTTTCCCAAGTCATCTTCAGTGCGGCAGGTTGAGTACGCTTTACAGATTCCCACCAGTAATCTGCCTCTGCTCGCAACATGAAGGTGGCAAAGGGAACCTTTTGCTCCTCGTAGCATCCCAAGACATCAAATATCTTGCAGATCTGCTTTATCCACATCTCCGCCTTAAGTGATTTTGGCTCTCCAAAAAACTCCGGTGGTCTCAGTTTCTTGAACTGCTTAGCGGTGACCGTCCGAGAGTTGCCAGTGTTTCCAACTGCATTTTGGATAGGAGCCGCTCTTTCCTGATGTTGCCAGAATTGCATAAAGCCTCTGAACACCCCATCGTTCATCATTTGACCGGTGTTGTTATTTACCTGAGGATTATTGTCTTCCTGTTGCACATTATCCTGGGTATTGATCGTTGGTGACTCAACGTTCTCATGTGCTTCATTGCTGATCTAAACATTTTCAGATGCCATTTTCAAACACTGTCACTAAACAAGGGTTAATTAACATATCACATATTATCCCTATACTCTGACCGACCAATTAAATACCATATAAACTTAGGTAGGTCAAACTAGCGAAGGAATTCCCCGTCTCTTCCCTCCTAGTTCTTGTCTCACATCTCAGCCATGGATCATATCCCTAAGCTTTGATACCAACTGTGACGCCCCAAAAATAGGTATACATCACCCATCTTGAGTCGCCAAATACATGATACAAAATTCAAATACAACTTAATTATACAACAGTCGTGTAAAATACGACAAAACTTAATCTAAGAGTTTTAATAAGAATATTGTCATCTAGACAATATTCACACTCAATGGAGTCCTCATTATATTTATTGTCAGACTATTTAACAGAATAGTGGGGACTACTAATGCTATCATCTGGACCGTCACTTCGTTCCTCGACTAGTCCCGGCTACATTCTCATTTCCTGAAGAGAACAGTGAAAGAAAGGGTGAGCTCAACTAGCCAACCCAGTAATAAATATTATGACTAATATAATGCATAATAAATTATCATTAGTCTTCAACAATGTTAAACTGATAAAATATAATAGACATCAAGTTTAACTGCAACGGAATAAGCAATCCATTAGAAGAGTCAAGTAGAGCATGATATCTACTATCTTCTATGGTTTAAAATGTTTTCATCAATTTTTATCGCTGAGACTCAGCTTAATAAATAAACCATATCATCGAATCATCCCTGCACTACGGTCCAAGGATATTCATTAAATCATCAATGGTCATAACTATACCGAATAATCCCTGGTCATAATCATACCAAAAAATTATCCATCAATGCACTATAGGCCACTGAGGACTTTTACCACATCATTTATAAAATTACAGTTCATGATTATACCAAATGATCCCTGGTCATAATCATACCAAGTCCATTTATGCATGTAAGCCAAAGATGACTTTCATCACAATATAAGCATGATGATGATGACAATGATATAAGCATTAATCAAACGAAAACAAGGATAAATATTAAAGACTTTAAATTTATCCAAATATTATCAATCACTTAGTAAACTCATCATCTAATATTATTAATATTATAATAATATTTTAATCACTTCATAAACTTATAAATAATTTATTTCAATTGCTTACACTTTACCAAATAATATATTTAATCATTCAAAAATGCCATACACATAAGATTTCATCACCAATGATCAAATTCCTCATCAAAAATCTGCATATACTCTATATAGGATTCCCAAGCCATAAAATCATATTTTCCAATTTTTTACTTCACATAACATATTTAATTCATTTACTCATAACTAGTTCATTTTCATGAAAAATACCAGATCTGTCCCAAAAATATATTTTTTCTGGGATTTAGCAGAATATAGTTCCACATTAAACATATATTTTTTTCAAAATTTTTAAAATTCATTTACTATTTTTCATATGGCCAAAACTGCCGAATATTTAGACATTTATCATAAATTGTACTTTTATCCAAAAATTTTGAAATTTACAGGGTATACTCCTGTTATATACATGTACTCCCAATAAAAATTTCACCAATTTTGGAGTTAACCATAAAGAGTTATAAGGGTTTACTTTCAAAATAGTCTTTTCTCATAAAATCCATAACTCTTAATCTATACATCCAAAAATTGCCATTTTTGGACACAATCTAGAAAACTCTTTAAATTATCATTTTAAATTTTTTCAAAATTTTTGAGAGTCAGAAAAATTACAAAATTGCCCTTGGTAGAAACCCCTTTTGAATGAAAATAATATTCATATGGATACAAATGATCATTCACCATGCATGCGGTAATCCACATAGACAGGTTATTCTAACAGAATAATAAAGAATGGAATAACAGAAGAATTCACAATGCATGTGATAGACCGAACAGACATGTTATTCTCAACAGAATAATAAAGAATGGAACCAGGTCATGGGTAAACCGCACAGACATGATATTAAAACAGAATAATAAAGAACGGAACCAGGTCATGCGTAAAATACACAGACAGGATATTCCAACAGAATAATAAAGAATGTAATAACAACAGAATTCACCACGTATGCGATAAACCGTACAGACAGGTTATTCCAACAGAATAATAAATAATGGAATAATAGAAGAATTTCATCATATATGCATTACTTCACATAGACAGGTTATTCCAACATAATAGTAAGGAATGGAATAACAATAGCTCTCTTAATGAATACGAAAGAAATAATACCCCATACCTTAGAAAGAAACCGGATACTGGAGTAGAGAGGTAGCAGACTTCTCTTCTTCTTTCTCTCTATAATTTCTCTCTATAATAATTGCTCTATAGCTTTAGTGAATTGGTGAGAAATGAAGGAAGAATAAGCTTCTATTTATAGGAAAATATAGTTTTGATAATTGCACGTTTTGGAGCTCGAAATATTATAGTATAATACCTTTAATTTTTCTTTTATTTTTAATTTAGTTCTGCAAGTATTATCAAACATACACTACATCCACTAATAGTAAATCATGTGAATCAATAGTAAATCATGTGACTCAATAGTTCTAAACATGTAAAAAAATTAATTACAGTATAATACCTATATCTATACCTCTATTTTTAATTTAGTCATGCAAGTATTATTAATCATGCACCATCTCCCCTAATAGTAAATCATGTGAATCAAAACTATACACATATGAACACATAGTTATAAGCATGTGAATTAATAGCAATTAATTGCTCATTTATCCGATTAATTACCCGATAGGTCAATATAACCTCCAGACATTAATTATTATCGAAATAACTGTCGATTTCCACTAACACTAACAATCCCAACATAATAAAAATATTTTTATCAACAATTTCATTTTTGAAATTTTAAAGTTTGACTTTTTTCCGAAAAAGTCAACTATTGACTTTTTGACCAAAAAGTCAATCCCGATAAATTTTGTGTTTATAATCTATTTCTACTAATTTCATCGTTCTGGACTCAAATATCACGTCCGCGTCTCCAAATTCAACTCTGAACTCAAATTCTATTTTTAATAACATTCATCATTAATATTATAACTCACAATATTTAACAACCAAGTTGTTATCAGGAAAGAGGGGGATTTTCGATAAGAATTTCTCTTTATTGCCGCGCAATTAGGTGACCAAATCTCTCCTTGACAGAACTTCTAGACATTGTAAATATTGCAATTTAATAATATGAATAACTTTGTCGCCTCAATTATTGATTTAATAATATATAAAATATTATACAGATTATATTGTGACAATAATCGAATCAATAATATGAGAGATATGATGCAGCAATTATTGTAGCAACAATTGAGTATAACTGAGTGACTTCCCACGTAAGCATCAAAAATCAATACTGTGTGCTACTATGCAACCACGTGTATTACTGTACTTTTACTACCGGGTAGTTCAACAGTTTTAACGATAACACTTTCGCCGTCATTTTTATAAAAAGATAATTATGACGTTTTCTAACTACGACAATACTTCTGTTGTGGGGTTCACCAATGATTGTGCCGTCGTACGGATATTTCCCGACAAAAGGAATATTCCTTGACTATACAAATATTTTATAACAACTTGCATACTTTACAAAGTTTATAAATATTATCCCACAACTATAACATTATATCAAATCCATACCATAATATTCAAAAATATATTTTGAGAAATTTAAATCTTTATACATAAAATTTGGGGTCTCACACCACCGTTATTCACGGCGTCCCCTACGGAGAGTCTGGCATCAGTGCATCCCACACACAAGGGAGTCACCAGCGAGAGGCTCGAGGCTATTTACCTATAGCTCTGACACCAACTGTGACGACCCCAAAATAGGTCCATACAACCTATTCTGAGTCGCAAAATACATGATACATAATTCAAATACAAACTTCATTTATACAACTATCGTGCAAAATACGAAAACACATAAGCTGTGAGTTTCAATATAAATATTGTCTCCTAGAAAATATCCAAACTCAAATAAAGTCTTCATTACAATTATTGTCACACTATTTTGAAATAGTGAGGACTACTATAATAACAATCTTAGACTATTACTCCACTCCCCGAATAGTCCCAGCTACATTTTCGCCTCCTAGGAAGAACAACAGAACCCAAAGGAAATGGGTGAGCTCAACTAGCCCACTAAAGAATATTATGACTAAGATAAAGAAGAAAAAATTATCCGTAGTTCTCAACAGTGAAAAATCTGATAGAATACAATAGAAAATAAGTTCTAGATCAACAACTACAGCAAAAATAGCAATCTATTGGAAGAGTCAAGTAGAGCATGATGTCTACTATCTTTTATAATTTTAAAAGTCCATCATTAATATTTTATTCCTGTAACACCAATCAATAAATATTTCAAATCAACAAATTATCCATGCACTACGGGCCAAGGATATTTATTTGTATCACCAGTGGTCATGATCATGTCAACAATTGTCCATCTATGCACTACGGGCCAAAGAGGACTTTCACCACAACATTCGTCTGTAACATTACATGTCATGATTATACTAATACATAATTTTTGGTCATAATCGTACCAATCAACAATCCATCTATGCACTACGGGCCAAAGACGACTTTCACAACAATATAAGCATGAGAATGATGACAATGATATAAAGAATCAATCAAGTGAGATCAAGGATAAGTATTAGAGATTTATATATCAATTTATCCAGAGTTCAAGAATGTCCAAATTGTCAACATGATAACTAATTGTGGAGAAAAATTCAAGAATGATATTTATGTATCAAAAATAATTTGGACAGAAAAGAAAAATAATTTTTTTTGTGAACAGTACTCATGAATAGTACCATATGAATAGTACCCCGTGAATAGTACTCCGAATGAGTAATACCCCAAGTAAATAGTAACCCATGAATAGTACTCTAAATGAAAATATTAAAATTTTAATAAGAGAGTTCAGATCAATATTCTAATGAAATGATATTAGATGAAGCACAAATCTCAAGAAATTTCTAATCATTTCAGGAATTATAGAAGCAATACTTACTATAGTAAGTTTAGATTTAGGAATATAAAATGAAATAATATACGAAATTGCAAATGAATTTTCACCCGTCATGCGGTAATCCGTGTAAACAGATCATTTTTATAACTTAATAAAGAATGAATACGAAGGTTTATTCACCATGCATGTGGTAATCCACGTAGACATGTAATTCCCATAGATTAATAAAGAATGAATACGAAGGGTTATTCACCGAGCATGCGGTAATCCGCGTAGACATGTTATACCCATAAATTAATAATGAATAGAATGACAATTTTTACGAGTATGAAATAATATCATGAACGAATATGAAAGAAAATAACATCCTTTACGAATAAGAAAGAAATAATACCCCTTACCTTAGTAGGAGATTGGATATTGCAATAGTGTAGTACCAGAATACTCTTCTTCTTTCTCTCTTATTCTCTCTTTATAGTTTTCTCTTGTGAGTCTTAGTGAATTGGTGAGAATGAAAGAAGATATAAGTTTCTATTTATAGAAGAATTCTATCTTAGCCCTTACAATGTGAAGAAGCAAGTGACTTGACGACTTTAATGTGAAAAGGAAAGTGGTTTGACGCTTGTAATGTGAAACGACAAGTGGTTTGACTTCTGGTAAAGGCAAGTACTATTGGCAAAAGTGACTTTTAGATGATGACCTATGGGTCCCATATAATAAACCAAAATTACAACAAACGTCTCATGATAAACCTCTTATTTATATCAAAAATTGAATAAATATTTACCACAAATCACTTTATCTTCAATCAACACATTTTTAATCTTTCAACAATTCTTCATCAATAATATTATAACTCACAATATTGACAACCAGATCATTCCCAGGAAAGATGGAGCTTTTCGATAAGGATTTCTCCTTATTGGCGCATAATTAAATAACCTAACCCCTTTCCTTGACAGAACTTTCTAGACATTATCAATAATGCGAATAATAATATGAATACATGCGTCGTCTCAATTATTGATTTAATAATATAAAATATTATTCAGATGATACTGTGACAATAATTGAATCAATAATATGAGATAGTATGCAGCAACTACTGTAGCAATTATTGAATGAAACTGAGTGGCTTCTTATGCAAGTATCAATAATCAGAGATACTGTGCAATACCATGTGCTACTGTGCAACAACGCGTATTATTGTACTTTTATCACTGGGTATTTCAATAGTTTAATGGTAAAAGTTTTGCCATTATTATATGAAAATGTTATTATTGTTGCTTTCGATATCCGATAGTTATTCCATTGTGTGGTTCACCAATGATTGCGTCATCGTACGAATATTCTCTGACTAAAAGAATATTTCCCGACCAGACGAATATTTTATGACAACTTGCTTACTTTGCAAAATTTGCACATATTACCCATAACTATAGCATTATATCAAATCAACACCTTATTATTTAAAATAATATTTAGAGAAAATTAAATCTTTATTCATAAAAAGTTGGGGTCTTACATGTATGTATTATTACACTACATTCTTATATAGCACATATAAATTATACATATTACATACTTTTGTAATTTATACATTTGTAATTATGTATAAAAACCATTTCACTAATTATGGAATTAATCCATAATAAAGTTAACACTTTTAGTAATATTTATTAATTATGTATACACCTTCACCCCCACCCCCACAAAAAAATAATATTTATTGATTATGTATACACCCCCACCATGTGCACCCCCACCCAACCCACCCTTAAGGGCTTTCTAACTTTTAGTAAACGTGATATTTTTCAGCGTGAAGACACCCTTAAGGGCTTACTAACTTGAGTAAAAAATGCCACAAAATTAGACTAGTCAAATTGCTTATATCCATCACACTTTTTAACGTGAATATCGATACTTTTTGGGGCTTTGGATACCCAGTTATTTTATTCAATGGGGATTAAAGCAGTTATTTATTTATTATCTTTTTTCAACTTTTTTTCCTTTTTCTTTTTTTTTTTGAAATTGCTCGAGTCGTAGTTTATATCCCACTAAGAATTAGTACAAACGTGAAGCGCAAAAATTTATAGGAACTTTATTTTACTCAAAATGGTGTTTCAAACTAAGATTTCGTCTGTTATCAAGAGTTCAATTGGCTTAATCTTTCAATTTTACAGAAATTTTTTACTCCACGGATATTTCTTAGAATTAACCCAACTCATAAAAAGTCAAACAAAATTTATTTTTTCTTTCCAATTTTCAAATTTTTTTTTGTGTTTTTATTAGTTCCTTAAAATAATACATAAATAAAAATATAATAATAAAAATGCAATGAATAAATAAAAATAATAAAAATGCAAAACTGCCCCCATTCCTAAATTATGCATTGTCCTCTTTGTAAACAAATGAATAAAATAGAAAAAAGATGTGAAAGAATTGTAACTTGTATGGTGGGGCAGGAACCGAATTAAAATATTATACAAAAGAAAAATATATTTACAAACTTACAAATACATGTGTAGTGCCAGCCGTTTGGTTAGTTCGATATTTTAAAAAAAAGGATTGATTCGTTGACCATTCACTTTGAAAATTTATCCACTCTTTGGGTTTTCAATATCTCCTTGCCCCATGAAGGTAAACTATCTTTACTACAAAAGGTGCATCCCATCTAGAATGTAATTTTTCAGAAAATATAGCCTAGAGTTATACAAAAAAAAATTAACCAAGTGAAAATGATTTTCTCAAAAATATTTTATCATGAAACACTTTTTTTCCTTATAAAATTTAACTTTTTCATAAGCATCATTCATAATATCATCTAACTCGCTAATTGCAATTGTTTACGACTCCCACCCAAGGACATCAAAATTTAACTGTTTTATGGCCCACAAAGCGCAATGTTCAAGTTCACCAGGTAAGTTACAAGATTTCCCAAATACAAGCCTATATGGTGACATTTCTAAATTAGTCTTAAAAGCAGTATGATAAGCCCACAATGCATCTAACAATTTTAGAGACTAGTCTTTTCTATTGGAATTAACTATTTTCCCAGGATTTGTTTTATTTACCTATTCGAGACTTCTACTTGATCACTTGTTTGATGGTGATATGTGATGAGTGGGTTTTATACCCATTAATTGAGTGCTTTTGAGCTTAAACTTTTGTTAGTTTTTAAGTTTTTATGTTCTTTCATACATTATTGCGTTTTGATTTATAAGAATAATGATATGAGATGAGCATTGGGTTACTTGCTAAAAGAAAGCATAATAAATGGAACATGACGACATTTCTGGTGCAAAGGCGTGACATCGCCATTTACAAAGAAGATTAAAGTGCGACCGTGGTTTCAGTCTATGGATTAAAGAGTTCATTGATGGCGCGGCAGCGCCTCCCACAATACTAAATCTAGCGCGGCTGCGCCAGGTCAGGTTAACGTGGGTCAAAGTCAGCTATTTGTGCATTTTTGGCAGGAAATCTAAAGGAGATTTGATTTGCTAATTCTTTTGTAATTAGGATTTGACTTGTAACCTATAAATACATGATGGGATGCATGGAATACTTCATTGGATTATAGAGTAGATTAGATTAGATATTTCATTAGATTTAGGAATTCATTCATAAACCCTAGTTCTTAATTAGCCATGAGAGATTGAAGCAACTTGAGAGAATATTAAAGATTCAAAACAGGGGTGGAAGAGGAGTCTCAAGACTGCTGACAACAAATTCTATTCTATTATCTAAACTTACTTTTGTCTTTTAATGTTTATTCAGTTGTGGATTCTTGACATTAATTCAATGATTATGAACTAAAATTTTGTTTAAGATTGCAATGGATCTTATTGCATAGCTTATTTTAGTATGCTTTTACATTAATTAATGTGATCTATTCTATGGGTTTTCTATTATGATTTGTGCTTAATTGCTTAATTGTCTGATCAACAATTGCTATAATAATTTATATGAATTCGGGAGATAAAGCATAGATTTAGATATGATCATAATAATATGTGATTGTGTTTTTTGAATGGCGTTGAAATTCATAATTTGTGTTTAGGATAACAATATACCTACGCACCACATGTAATCTGATAGGGAATATGTGCTTAAAATCCTCTTTAATTTTAATTCACATAGGAATATAGTGAATTAGTTAATTAGGATGTTTGATTCAATTCTATCAACTGTGGATTTATATTGATTTGTTTGTAATGCATTTGAAGGTGGTTATAAATACTAATGAGTTCCTGATTAACAATCCAGAATAGTGAGCATAATTAATAAGAAATGTGTTGATATAAGTGAAGTAATAAGTGAAGTTGTGATCTTAAATCTTCGTAATCTAATTTTAAACTAGTGGTATTTCGTATTAGTTTTATTAAATATTTTAATTCAAAATTCTTAAATCATTTGTTTAAATAAAATTTATTTGGTTAAAGGTTAATACTTGGTGATTTTTATTAAATAATTCCTCGTAGGAACGATACTCTACTTACACTTTATTACTTATTGACCGTGTATATTTGCACAAATATATTGATTGTGAAATCGACCAACAATATGGTGTTGCAAGCTTGTGGGTGATGGAAAACTTTTTCAACAAAGATTTAAAAGGCTGATTGCGGAAATATTTTCCTTGATCACTAATTATGGTCCTAGGGATACCAAAGCGATCAGCTACCATAATTAGTGATCAAGGAATAGTTCATCAAGGAATAATTTGGTATTCAAAGTTTAATAGTGGAATAGTTTAATTAAACGGGACAAATGATCAGCTACCACATTTTCAAACCCTTTTTGTCCCTTATCTCTAGTTCAAATTCTTAGAGTAATAAGACCCAACGAATTAAACGGGCTTTTGAATCTTTCTTTTTTAGTAGTGGAATAGTTTAATTATGCATCATTCAAAGTTTTCCTAGCATAATATATGACATAACTTGATTAAAGGAACCCTAATGGAGTTTTACTTGTTTATCAATGGGATTTCCTATAGTGGTAGTACTGATCCTTGAACTTGAGAACGTCATAATATCTTTTGTATTCTGAGTTATACTTTGTCATATTCCTGAATATTTCAAAGTATGTTATAGGGTATGTTCGATTATTATAAAGTTTTACATGGAGGTAGGTGAATGATCAACAAATGATCTAACACTTCCAGTATAGGGAAAGAATATTATATGTGATTCGATAAGTGACACCTTAGAAATCCTGGCCATGGTTGAGTGGAAATTAGAAAGAAGTTTCAAATTTACATTAACTAGAGTTGTGCATTTTAGAATCGAAATACATATGATCAAATAAATAAAACTTGATAGTAATTCCATGTTTTATTTTTGATTGAGACATTGTATGGTATAAAAATTAAATTGTACGACAACTATTTACGGAAGAGATTTTTTGTGATTAAACGTTGATTTCATATTATCTGGATAGTCATGGTACATTATTGTAAGATGTCACTCATAATGTAGAATAAATATTATTTATTTATATTTGAATCAAATGAGTTTAATTCATTAAAAATATTATTAGAATGATTCTAATTTATTTATTCTACTATCGGCTTAATATTGAACCTAAAGGGTCACACCATAAATGATAAATATAATTTTTAAAGTTATTGACTTAATAATAATAAATTAAGTGTATTTAATTTATTAGTGGATTAAATAATTTAATATTTATAATAAAGTATTTCGAGAAATACTAATTATAAATTAATAATATTATTATTATTATTATAAACTATTTAATTCTTAAATAGTTTGAGAATTAAATTAAAACCCTAAATCCTAAAAATTTAGGAAGGAAAGTTAGTTTATAAATAAGATAGGTCTTGTTATAGATAGGAGTCAGTATTTTGATACAACATAAGAATTCTCAAAATTTAAAAAGTTATGAGAGAGAGAATTAGGGCTAGCCACCCAAGGTTTGGAGAAACTTAAATTCACTTCATCAATCAATATTCTCTTGGTGGATCACATTTAGAATGCTACACACACTGAGTAACTTGCGTTTGATCTGAGAAATTGGAGAAACACGAAGGAGAAAAGGATTGGAGTTTGAAGATCACATTAAGGAGTTGATAATCTTCATAAGGTATATATTTTATCATTCCTCAATTAATAATATTGCATAAGGTGCTTCATGGGATTGCATATAATTTTAAATTATATATCTATGCATGTTTTCACTGTTTTATAATTTGATTGTATGATTGATCTTGTTTCTGCAAACCAACAGTTGTACTAGAGTCATCCTTATGCGAATTATAAATTGTTTTGATTCAATATATATATATATATATATATATATATATATATATATATATATATATATTGATATGTTTAGAACAATTTAATTGGACATAATTGTTAGTATAAATCATATTTTTGGAGAAAAATAACAAAAATTACGATATGGAAAAGGCCAAATTCGGATCTGACCACATGAGCACTGCGGCGCTGCACACAATGGGTCTACGTAACTCGCTTATGTAATTTTCTAATTTAAATTATCTCTCTACTATGTACTTCTTATTGACTGCTAATCAATTTTTCTATTTTATGAAAAATAGTTTGTAATAGAATTTTATAAAATTACTCAAGAAATTGGAAATGAAGAGCCGGACATTGAAGACCCATTTGTAATGAAGTTTGAGTTGAATGTAATAGTTATATTTAAAAAAAAATTGTAACTAGGTTTGTCCTTTTGGTTCATGGTGGCTCCAATGAACCAAATTAGAATTAAGTCCATAATCATCCCAAGTATAATATATAGTATTTTATTTGTGCATGCCAATATTATATTAATATATACATGCATGGGGATATACATTTAATATAATGCGTATTTTTACATGCTCGCTATACAAGATGTGACCATTAATAACATAAACCTCAAAGATAAAAATATTAAGTTGATTACATTCAAGGACATTCAGAATGTCGAACGTAGCCTTCTAGTATGGTAAAGTAATAGAGTATCGAGTATTTAATATAAGTTTGTTGTGCACATACAAGGCTTGTATTAAATATTTGAGATGTTAACTTTGTTACATTGGATGTTTATAAAGAATTAAACAATATAGTTTTGTTATGCACACATAAGGACTGTATTTCTAACTTAACTTAAGATAATTTTAGTTTTGTTGTGCAGACACATAACCATTATTATCTAAGAAGCAAAAATAAAAGAAGTTACATGGAGATGTAATTGACAAAAGTTGTCTAACTATTGAATAAATTAATAGTTTCTTGATATGATCCTTTCTCACTAATCAAATTTTACACAAACTTTTAAATAAGACATGTCGAACTATATAAATTGAGGGTCATATAGTTTCATGAAAATAGTGGGAGACATCATTTTAATAAAGAACTAATTAATTTGACGATTAATAAAATGAATGCAGTGTAAAGTTGTTTAAAATTTTCATTTGTAAAATTTTACAACGTCTAATTCACTATCACTGCAAAAAGTATTAGATGCTAATAAGTTAACCAGACCAAATTACACGAATTGCTTAAGGAATTTAAGAATAGTTCTTACGGATAAAAAGCTATCATATGTTCTTAATTCGTTTGTTCTTGTAATGGTTGCAGAAAATGCCTCTGAAGAAGACCTAACTACTTTTAAAAAGTGGCAAGATGATGCACATGTGGCTCAGTGCATCATGTTAGCATTTATGAGTAACGAGTTACAACGTCAACATGAGAAAATGGATATTCCTACTAGTTTGCTTCATCTTTAGGATTTGTATAGTGAACATAGTAGGACTGCTATATATGAAATATTTAAAGAGCTTTTCCGATCTAGAATGATTGATGGCACTACAATACAAACACATGTCCTCAAAATGATTAATCTGATTGAACAATTGGAACAATGAAATTTTATCATGGATGGTGAGTTGAGGTAAGATTTGATATTGCAATCACTCCTAGACTCATTCTCATAACTTGTTGTGGATTTCCACATGAATAACCTAGATGTCAGCCTGCCTGAATTGCTTAACATGTTGAAAACTGTGGAGAATCATTTTCCAGTGAAGAAAGACCAAGTCTTGCCTATATATGATTCTTCTAAGAAAATGAAGATGACCAAAGGATCTTTTGAAAAGAAGAAAAGTTCCAAAAAGCTAAAAGAAAAGGAAAAAACTAAGGACAAGAAGAAAACTGATGTTAATAGTAAAGGAGTTTGCTTTCACTGCAACAGGCCTGGACATTGGAAGAGAAACTGTAAGGAATACCTTACGATGGTGAAACAAAAGAAGCTTGGTGAAGCTTCAACTTCAACTACAGATATAGGTTTATTCATGATTGAAAGAAATCTTTCTATAAGTCAAAGTTCTACTTGGGTATTAAATACCGGATGTGGTTCTCACATATGAAATTCTTTGCAAGGTCTAAGTAGAAGTAGAAATTTGAACAAAGGAGAAATAGTCCTATGAGTAGGGAACGGAGCTAAGATTGCTGCATTAGCTATGGGAACTTATCGTTTAGCATTGCTTTCGAGAAAATCAATTAATTTATTAAATTTTTACTATGTTCCAATTCTTATTAGAAACATTATTTCAATTTCGTTGTTGGACAAAGATGGTTTTAATATTATATTCAAGAACAATAGTTGTTCTATTTATAATGATACTATTTTGTTTAAAACTGGTAGATTAATTTATGGAATTTACATACCTAACTTGCATGGAAAAATTTTGCAAATTAAAAAAACTAACAAAAGGAAAAGAGATGATGTGAATCATACCTCCATATGACACTATAGACTCGGTCACATTAATAAAAAAGATTAAACAAGTTGCATAAAGATGGACTTTTAGAGACATTTAATTTTAAATCATATCCCACTTGTGAATCTTGTCTCATGGGTAAGATGACTAAATCTCCATTTAGTGAATATGGAGAGAGAGCCACATAGTTGTTAGAGTTGGTACACATAGATGTATGTGGGCATATGAAAATAGATGCTCGAGGAGGGTATTAATAATTTATTACATTCACTGATGATCATTCAAGATTTGGATATGTATATGATGAAATACACGTCTGAATCATTTGAAATGGTTAAAAAATTCAGAAGTGAAGTCGAGAAACAAACTTGTAAGAGTATTAAGGTTCTTTCATCAGATTGAGAAGGGGGAAATAGAGTAATAAATTTCTTGCTCATCTCAAGGATAATGGTATTCTTTCGCAATGGACGCCTCCTGGTATGCCACAATTGAATGGTGTATCTGAAAGGAGACATTGTACCTTGTTAGACATGGTGCGATTTTTGATGACTTTTACCGATATTCCAATAACATTATAGGATTATGCCCTAGAAACAGTTGCGTATTTACTAAATAAGGTCCCCTCAAAATTCGTCTCTAAGACTTTATATGAGTTATGGATAGGGAGAAAACCTTGTCTTACACATGTAAAGATTTGGGGTTGTTCAACTTGTGTGAAAAAGTTTAAATATGATAAGATTGTGATAAGATCTGAGAAATGCAGAATTGTGGGATATCCTAAAGAAAGTTTAGGGTACTATTTCTATAATCCTACTAAAAAAATATGTTTGTTGCGAAACACACTACCTTCTTAGAAAAGAAGTTTGTCCTTGAAAGGGATAGTGGGAGGAAAATAGATCTTGAAGAAGTTTAAGAAACACTACAGGTCAAGTGGATGAACATGTCCAAGTAGAGATAACCTCTGTACCACAACCAAATTATAAATCTAGAAGAGTACTGAAGATACTTGAAAGGTATGGATTAATCATAGATGATGATGATGATGATGATGAGGTATACATCATTAATGATGATGATCCATTAAAATACGATGAGGCTAGGAGTAGTAAAGACTCAGAGAAATAGCAAATGGTCATAAAATTTGAAATGAAATCCATGTATGAGAACCAAGTATGGACTTTGGTTAATCCACCAGAAAGCGTAGTGCCTATAAAGTATAAATGGGTCTTTAAAAGAAAGAGTGGTGCAGATGGAAAGGTAGAGACCTATAAGGCAAGAATTACAGCAAAAGGTTTCAAACAAATATAAGTTTTTGACTATGATGAAACCTTCTCACCAGTAGCAATGCTTAAGTTTGTTAAGATTTTGCTTACGGTTGCAGCTGATAAGTGGTTTTTATACCTATAAATCAGATACACTTAGACTTGAATTGTTGTTTATTATTAAGTATTTATGTTACATTTCATGCATTTTGTTTGCTTTTATAGGTTTTATTGCTTTAGAATTGAATTTGGATAATTGGATAGGAACGACTTCGAAAAGGAAACATCTTGGCTGACTGTACTAAGGCGAGACAGCGCTGCATAGAAAAACAAAATGTGCAGAAATGAAAAAGAGTCTTTGCTATTAGGGCACGACAGCGCCACATTAAAGGCTTAGCCTAGCACGACCGCTTTAGGTTGGTTTACCAAAAAAATTGACTTATTGACTTTTAATTCCCATTTAAATGAGACTTGATATTTAATTTCTTAATGGGTTAGGATTTTGATCTAAGAATATAAATAGATGAATTTAGTCTATTAGAAATACATCTTGCTATCTTAGAGGCTAACCCTAGCTTGGAGAAAGACATTAAAGGCTTGAAACAAGAAGGTGATCACGAAGGGAGAGCTCATCGGAAGACATTGAGAGAGGACTTAAGGATTGCTCATAACAATTTTTATTCTCTTCTCTTTATCTTTTAATTTGTAATTCATGGATGACGATTTAATTGTGGATGATGTTTATTTGTTCAGTTATGAACTAAAATTTCTTTTAAGATTATAATGTAAATTGATGCTTCACTTCAGTTAATATGCTTCTATGTTAATTATTTTTTATTATAGTTGGATTGTTTATTATGTCTTGTTCTTAAATGTTTAATTGCCTCATCAAAAATTACTATAGTAATCTATATGAAAATTGAGAGATGAATTATAAATTTAGACCCAGACATAATAACACATGATTGAGAGTCTACTTGTAATAGGATTCATGATTTGTGTATAGGATAGTGATATACCTATATGATGTATGTAATATAAAAGATAACTTGTGCTCGAAATCATCTTTAATTATAATTCACATAGAGATATAGTGAATTAGTTAACTAGGGTGTTCTTCCTGAAAGTGTATGCATACAAGTCAATCATGTTTGATGATAAAGCATATACTTTGTAACAATCTTATTCATTTATTAATAAAAGAATTGTTTAATTAAAGGCTTTTAATTTATCTATATAATTTTTTTTATAATATGTGATATACCTATAGTTTTGACCAATGCTTTTAAAATCATGATGATGATCATGCTAATGAGATCTAAATTCTTAGATAGCTCAAAAACTAAAATTTTCCCCAATCGTTGGATTAATAAAAAGGGGATTAGTGAATCCAGATAGATTGATACATACGTTGCTTATTCATTGGACGAGGATGATTGATCTCATGATCATTTGTGTGGAGACACTAAAGCAAGTATGTAGGTGCTTATTGGAGAATAAGTTCACTGAACGTGGCTCGCTAAGTAATACCTAATGGAGTTTTACTTGCCTGTCAATAGAAATTCCTGAAGTGATAGTAGTACAAGCGATCCTTAGACTTGAGATTATCATAGTATCTTGTGTATGATGAGTTATGCTCTGACATGTTCCTTAAGACCTTTAGGGGATATCAAATGGCATGTTTGGGTATAATAAGTTATACATGGAGATAATGAATGATCAACAAAGAATTTACCGCTAAGGAGTCTTATCCTTATTGTAGAATAAATGTTATTTATTTAAATAAATTAATAGATTAATCTATTTATTTAAATAAGATTAGAATTTTTGTAATTGATTTATTCACAACAAGTTTAATATGGAGAACTTAACGGGTCACACCATAAAAGGAAAATATTTATTTAAGAAGCAAATGACATAATCATAATAATAAGTTAAATATATTTAATTGAATCTATGGTGATAGAATAAATTAAATAGATTAATATTTAGTATTTAATATTTTGAAAATATTAAATATAAATTAATACGAGGAGTCTTATTATTATTATTTTTACTATTATTATTATTTAATTCCTAAAGAAGTTTGGGAATTAATTAACAAAAGGTACTCTCATGTATTCCTAATAAGATTAGGAGGATAATTAATTAAAAGAATTTAATTAATTATTCCTAATAAGATTAAGAGCCTAATTAATAAAAGGAGTTTAATTAATTAAAATAAAACCCAATTCCTAAATTATTTAGGAGGGTTGTCCACATTTATAAATAAGAGGAGTCTTATTTTGATTTGGGGTTAATGACAATTCCAAGAGTTTGGAGAGTACACAATATTTTATGGAGATTGAATTAGGGTTTTGTCAAACACCCATCTTCTTGAATAATTATTCTTCCTTGGTAGATCACCTCTAAAAGCCAAACATTTGGGTGGTTAACGTTGATCAAAAGAAGGAATTAAACCCAGTGAATTCAAGTTGATCGTGAAAAGGAATTGGAGATGAACTCATACCTGAGGAAGCTAATTTCTTCAAGGGTATGAATATGATCTCCATCGCTTTTTCATTGATTGATAATTATGCACAAAATATGATCATGGTGATGGTTTGTATGAAAAATTTTAAATTCTGTTTTATCGCGCTTCCTCACCTTTTGTGTAATTTGATTTTATGATCGCGTTATATACAAACCTTACAGTTCCTACTTCTGTCTTTTGTGGATTTAGGTTAATTTGTTTATAAGTTATCGAGAGGTTTTTCTAAATACTTATTAGTTCTTGGTTAAAATCTAACATAGTTGACATAAATTAACAGAAAGTGACTTAATTCAAGTGAAATATCAAGGGAAATTGTAATCTTAAGCCTTTAAATATCTGAATTCAATCTTTGGGTTATTAGTTAGTTAGTTTAATTAGTTATTTTATTTTCTAAATTCATAAATTCAACCAATTGTTTAATAAAATCAATTTGATATAAAGTTGGTAGTTGATAGTATAAATTACAAAATCTTTGTGGGAATGATACCTTGCTTGATCTATATTGCATATCTGATCACATATACTTGCTAGTATAATATTAGGAAAACAACAACTTACTATGAATACGAGATCTGACAGATGGACTTGAAAATGATCTGCCTCAATGGAAAACTAGAAGACGATGTATACATGAGATAATCTAAGGGATTTGTTTCAAAGGATGGAGCAAATCGAGTTTATAAGCTACAATGATCCATCTATGTATTAAAGCAAGCTTCTCGAAGATGGAAAATTCCTTTTTGATGAGACAATCAAAGAGTTTGATTTTATCAAAAATGAGGATGAACCATGTGTGTACAAGAAGGTTAGTGGAAGTGCTGTAACATTGTTGGTACTATATGTTGATGATATACTACTTTTTGGTAATTACATACCAATGCTACAATAAGTAAAGATATGGTTGTCTAAACACTTCTCCATAAAGGACTTGGGAGAGGCATCTTACGTTTTGGGGATAAAAATTTATAGAGATGGATCTAAAATGATTCTTGGCTTGACCCAAGGAATGTAAGTTGAATTGATGTTACAAAAGTTTAGCATGACCAACTCCAAGAGAAGACTCATACCGATGATCCATGAAATAAATCTCTACAAGAAAATGTCTCCGAAGACACCTGAATAGAGAGATCACATGAGTATGATGCCTTATGCTTCGGGAATATTATCTATCATATATGGAATAATATGTACGAGACCTAATATTATTTATGCACTGAGTGTGACAAGCATATATTAGTCATGTTATGGAGAAAAACACTAGAAAGCGGTTAAAAACATCCTAAAGTACTTAAGAAAGACTAAGAATGTATTTCTAGTGTATGGTGAGTCCGATTTGAAATTAAAGGGCTATATAGATTCAAATTTTTTAGACTAACCAAGATGACAACAAATCTACCTCAGGATATGTGTTTACTTTAAATGGTGGTGCAATAAGTTGGAAAAGTTCCAACCAACAAGCGATTGCTAATTCAGTGACAGAAGTAGAGTACATAGCTGCAAATGAAGCTGTAAAAGAAGTTGTTTGGATGAAAAAAATTCATTACTTGTGACACCCCCAAAATAGGTATACACAACCCATTCTGAGTCGCCAAATACATGGTACAGAATTTAAATAACAAATTAATTATACAACTGTCATGTAAAATACGATAAAACATAGCTGAGAGTTTTAACACGGATATTGTTTCGTAGATAATATCTAAACTCAAATGGAGTCCTCATTACAATTATTATCACACTATTTTATAAAATAGTGAGGAATACTATAGCCACTATCTCGGATCATCTCTCCATTCCCCGACTAATCCCGACTATGTTCTCATTTCCTGAAGAGAACAATGAAAGCAATGGGAGAGATAAACTAACCCAGTAAAGAATATTATGACTGAGATAATGCAGAATAAATTTTCGTTAGCTTTCAACAGTGTTAAACTGATAGAATACAATAGACAAAAAGTTTAACTACAATGGAATAAACAATCCATTAGAAGAGTCAAGTAGAGCATGATATCTACCATCTTCTATGATTTAAAAGTTAATCATTAATATTTTATCGATTTAACACGGCTCAATAAATAATCCACATAACCGAATTATCACATCCATGAATTATCCATGCACTACGGGCCAATAATATTCATTATTATCACATCCATGAATTATCCATGCACTACGGGCCAATGATATTCGTTAGTATCACCAGTGGTCATGATCATGCCAACAACTGTCCATCAATGCACTACGGACCAATGAGGACTTTTACCACATCATTTATAACATTACGGGTCATGATTATACCGATACATAATTCATGGTCATAATCAAACCAACAACTGTCCATCAATGCACTACGGGCCAATGAGAACTTTCATCACAATATAAGCATGAGGATGATGACAATGATATAAAAGTTCAATTAAATGAGATTAATGATAAATTTTAAAGATTTATAATTCAATTTATCCAGAGTTCAAAAATGTCCAAATTGTTATCATGACAACTACTTTGTGGAGTAAAATTCAAGAATAATATTGTATCAAAAATAATTTGGATAGAATAGAAATCAATTTTTGTCATGAATAATATCTCGGGTGAATAGTACCCGAGTGAATAGTACTTCGTGAATAGTACTCCAGCATGAAAAGATTAAAATTTAACAAGAATGTCCAAAAAATATTTCTGTGAAACGATACTAGATGAAGCGCAAATGTTAAGGATACTATACTAATTTTAAAGAGTATAGAAGCAATACTTATCAACATGAGTGTTGAATTAAGAATACGAAACAAAATAATATTACTTACATACTACAGAGTATGAAAAAAAATATTATTTCTTACGAGTATTGAACAAAAATAATATCCCTTACGACTGTTGAACGAAAATAATATTCCTTACGAATATTGAACGAAGATAATATTCCTTATAAATATTGAAAAAAAAATAATATTCCTTACGAATATTGAACAAAATAAAATTCCTTACGAATACGAAAAATAATATCATAAGCGAATATGAAATAAATAATACCCCTTACCTTAAAATGAGAGCAATTCCGACTGGTATAGCGGATATATTCTTGAAGAAAACTTATACTATTTTCTACACTCAAAGCTTTCTTAAACTCAAAAGAAATACGCTCAATATTATAGAAGAAGAATTTTCTGATTCTGGTGTGATTTTCATTTCTAAACTGAACATCCTATTTATAAGAGAATGACATAATACTATTTAAGAAAAATAATCACGGACCGCACAGTGAATTTCAGACAATTTCACTGTTCTGAAAAATTTTGATTTTACTATGCAACATTATGCACACATTATGCAGTACTATGCAACACTATACATAATAAAATATATTATATTCTATTTTATATAAAAAAACAAAACTTATATATATATAATATATAGATATATATAAAACAAAATTGAGATAACTTTCTACCGATAGTTTTGATAAATGGGTAATTGGGGGTCCATATAATCAACTAAATTTACATCAAATACTTCATAAAAATCCCCTATATTTATCTAAATTCACTTGGCTTTACAAAACTCATTTTTAATAACATTTATTCACCATTAATATTATAACTCGCAATATTAAAAACCAGATCATTCCCAGGAAAGAGGGGGCTTTTCGATAAGGATTTCTCCTTATTGGCGTGCAATAAGGTGACCAAACCTCTTTTATCGACAGAACTTTCTATACATCGTCAATAATACAAATAATAATATGAATAACTTTGTCGTCTCAATTATTGATTTAATAATATAAATATTGTGACAATAATTAAATCAATAACGTAAAATACTATGCAGTAATTACTGTGGAAAAAATTGAACAAAACTGAGTGACTTCTCACCTAAGCATCAATAATCAAAGATACTATATAATATCGTGTGCTACTATGCAACTACACATATTACTGTCTTTTTATCACCGGGTATTTTAACAGTTAACGGTAAAACTTTTGCCGTTATTTTTATAAAAAGTTATTTCTGTCATTTTCAAACTCCTAAAGTAATTCCATTGTGGGGTCCACCAATGATTGTGCCGTCGTACAAATATTCTCTGATAAAACGAATATTTTATGACAACTTGCTTACTTTGCAAAATTTATAAATATTACCCACAACTATAACATTATATCAAATCCACACCTTATATTTCAAAAAGATATTTTGAGAAAATTAAATCTTTATTCATTAAAGTTGGGGTCTTACAACCTCCCCTTCTTATGAAATTTCATCCTGAAAATTGGTGTACGTACCTAATATGTGGAAGAGGTGAGAATACCTTATTTTCATTTCAGACTTTACCTCTTGAGGTATAAACTTTGAGTGTAGAATATGTTTCTTCTTATCCAAGATTTTAACAGGTACCTCTTCATATGTTAAATCTTCTGCTATCTCGTCTGGTTCTAATTCAATAATGTGGTTCTGGTCTTTCACATATTTATGTAACATATATATATATATATATATATATATATATATATATATATATATATATATATATATATATATATATATATACGAGACATACTTAACGGTAAGGTGAGTCTATAGGCCATAATTCTTACTCATTCAAGAATTTCAAATGGACCAATTAAATCGAGGGTTGAGATTTCTTCTTTTCGTCGATTCTTGTTTTAGAATAACGCCTTCTTGCACCTTCTTTTTTATATTCATCAGCTCTAGGTCTGTAGCTTGAGCAACTTTAACTTTATTGATTAAAGTCGGTTCTACTCGTTTATTTTTTATCATCACGTGGGTTCCTAGAGTCTTTAACTCTATCTCCATCATTTGTAAGTTATACGAAATGGGTCTTTGTGTTTCACAATATCGAACTCGTAACCGCATACGATCTTCTATTCAACGTTTCAGCTACCACGTTCGCTTTTCCAGGATGGTATTGAATTGTATGGTTATAATCTTTCAACAGCTCGAGCCAACGTCTTTGGTGCATGATACGTTCATTTTGGTTGAAGATTTATTTAAGGGCTTTGTATCGGGTTCAAGGTCAATACAAAACTCAATTTCACGCACTGGGGGTAGGCCAAGAAGTTCTTCAGGGAATACGTTAGTAAATTTATTAACAATAAAAATATCATTCAAATCTGACGTATTTTTGTTTCAATCTGTGACATGGGCAAAGAAAGCTTGACATCCCATTTTCAATAAACGAATGGCTTTATGGCTTGATATGACAGTGATTGACTTTAGTGGTTTGGTTGCTTGAATTCGCATAATAGGTTGGTTATGGATATGAGTAGTTAACCAGTCGATTCCTAAAATCACATCAAATACAAGTATTTTCATTGAGATAAGATTGACAGGTAATGTGAAAGTGTCGATTTGAATCAAACAAGATTTATAAATAGTATATGTAATGAAGGTTTCTCCCAACAAATTTTCAACAGATAAATCAAAGTCTAATTCCTCCGGAATCAAATTTAAACGTTGAGCGCAAGTAGGAGAAATAAAAGAATGGGTAAAATCGGTATCAAATAAGGTATAAACTTCGCAAGAATTTATGATTAGCTTAACAGTGATAACCTTGTTCGGGTTCCTTGCTTTTTGGGAGGTCACAACAAACGCTCTCCCTTGAACTACTGGCTTTGACATGTCTAGGACGACCTTTGGTGCCTCCATCCCAACTGGACTTGACTTCACTACATGACAAAATCGGGCAAGGTGACCTTCTCTGCCATAATTATAACACGCTTTGGGTTGCTGCGTATAGTTTGGATTGATGTGTCCCTCCCCTCCGCATTTGTGGCATACGACCGGTGGTCGTTCTCCTTCCTTGAAAACGGGTGCTGGTGCTGCTGGCTTTCCATCGAACCTTCTCTTCTTGAAATTTCCACTTGACTCATTTTTTCTATTATCTTGGCCAGGGTTACCATCGAAGTGTCTACCATTTCTGGCATGTTGATTTCCTCTGCATTTGTTGTCACCGCTTCGATGACTACTACCACTGGTATTATCATTTTTCGGCTGCTATTTCTTGGTTGGGTTGACTCATAACGCACTCCAATAACTTAGCCCTATTCAAAACATCTGAATACAAGCAAAGTTTGTGAGAAATGAGGTATTGACGTATTTCGGGTTTCAAACCTCTTAGAAACATTCGCGTCTTACGCTCCTCATTATCTACGAAATGGGATGCAAACTGGGATAACTCCGCACACTTAGCTTCGTATTGCGATATGGTCATATTGTTTTTCTCTAACTTGATAAATTCTACTTCTTTCACGTGACAAAAACTTTCAGGAAAGTACTTATCGTTGAACAATTCTTGGAACTTCTCCCAAGACATCTTTAGTGCAGTAGGCTGAGTACGTTTTACAGATTCCCACCAATGATCTGCCTCTCCTCGCAACGTGAAGGTAGCAAATGGAATTGCTTAATACATCAAATATCTTGGTGATCTGCTTAATCCACGTCTCTGCCTTAAGTGATTCTGGCTTTTCCAAAAACTCCCGTGGTCCCAGCTCCTTGAACTGCTTAGCACTGACCAACCGTGAGTTGTTAGTGTTTTCACCTGTATTTTGCACAGGAGTCTCTCTCGCCTGATGTTGCATGAATTGCAGAAAGCCTCTGAACATCCCATCGTTCATCATTTGGTCGGTGTTGATGTTTACCTGAGGATTAGTTCCCTCTTGATGCACATTATCCTAGTAATTGATCGTCGATGACTCAACGATCTCATGTGCTTCATTGCTTATCTCAACATTTTCAGATGCCATTTTCAAACACTGCCACAAAACAAGGGTTAATTGGCATACCATATATTATTCATATATTCTGACCGACCAATTAAATAACAGATAAGCTTAGGTAGGTGTGACGCCCACAAAATAGGTCCACACGACCCATTTTGAGTCGCCAGATATCACACTATAAAAATCAGATACAAACTTCATTTATACAACTGTTGAATTGTCGTGCAGAATACGACTACAGTTAAACTGTGAGTTTTAACACAAATGTATATAACTCTCATGGTTCCTCGACCACAAACTTACAATGGTACTTACAATTAAAATCTTTGGGAATTACTCAAGGAAACCTTCGTACATGGGAGGCCATGCGTCAAGGTTATGATAGATATCATATGTCCACAGAATTATCCTTGGTTGACCCAATAGACCCCAAAGAAAAACGAGAAGATTACTATCATGTTCTTTCCAATGGTGAGTCTTCTCTTGACATATAACTATATCCACTGTCTGCAATTGAAAATTATATTTCAACCAAACTCCAAGATCATATAGGTAGTGCTTGTAGATATACTCAGCAAGTGGATGTGCACAACCCTGTCTTATGATAACACAAGGTTGTATGTCATTAGACATCTTGTATGATAATGGCAAAACACCCTTCTAAAGTTGGATTCACCTCACCCTATTCGGTTGACCAAAATTAAATATCAAATGACGTATACAATACGACACACTTATCTAAAGTTCATAATAAAATTATTTCCATACTATTTAAGGAGAACCTCAACAACTATAAGTCCAGTAAAGAATATCATGACTAAAGATAATTTACATCATCAATAGCCTTCATCAGTAATAAATCAGAGATTTAGAACATATGGTAGATGATAAAACTTTTCAACCATAGTTACAGCGAAACGAATAATCCATTAGAAGAGTCAAATAGACCATCAGATCTATTATCTTCTCCATGTTAAAAGTCTACCAATAATGTTTTATCCCTGTAACATCAATCAACAATTCATGTCCACAATCATATGAATAACTCATAATCATAATTGTGATTCTAAATTCCTCTTCGCACCCAGGACGAAGATAATTTTCATCACCTATCTTCACCTGAAACATCAAAAATCATAGTTATAACAAATCACAATTCCTGTTCATAATCATACTAATAAATTCATCTTTGCACTACGGCCAAAGATATTCATTAACAATTCATCTTTGTACTACAGGCCAAAGACATACAACTGTATTTTAGAAGAGTCAAGTAGAGCATGATATCCACTATCTTTTACGAATTAAAAGTGTATAACCAATACTTTATCATTGAGACTCAGCTTAATAAATAATCCACATCATCGAATCATCCCTGCACTACGTCTAAGGATATTCATGTAATCATCAATGGTCATGATTATACCGAATAATCCCTAGTTATAATCATACCAATAACTGTCCATCAATGCACTACGGGCCAATGAGGACTTTTACCACATCACCTATAATATTACGGGTCATGATTATACCGAATGATCCTTGGTCATAATCATACCAATTAACAGTTCATCTATGCACATAAGCCAAAGATACTCATCAGTCAATAGTTCATCTTTGCACGTAAGCCAAAGATATACAACTGTAAAACCAATAATCAACAGTCCATCTTTGCACGTAAGCCAAAGATATACAACTATAAAACCAATAATCAACGGTCCATCTTTGCACGTAAGCCAAAGATATACAACTGTAAAATCAATAATCAACAGTCTATCTTTGCACGTAAGCCAAAGATAACTTTTATCATAATATAAGCATGAGGATGATGACAATGATATAAGCATTAATCAAACGAAATCAAGGATAAATATTAAAGACTTTAAATTTATCCAGAGTTTAAAAATATCCAAATTATCAACATGATACTGCTTTGTGGAGTAAAATTCAAGAATAATATTCATGTACCAAAAATAATTTAGACAGAAAAGAAATATATTTTTTGGATAAATAGTACCCCATGAATAGTACCCTATGAATAGTATTTTGGGAATAGTACCTCATGAATAGTACCCCGACATGAAAAGTACCCCAAATACCTGAGTGAAAGTAATTTAGGTGAATAGTAATCCATGAATAATAACTCATGAATAGTACTCCAAAACGAAAAGTGCCCCGAATACCCGAGTGAATAATACTAGAGTGAATAGTAACCCGTTACTCCGTTCCCCGACTAGTCCCGGCTACGTTCTCATTTCCTGAAGAGAACAGTGAAAGAAAGGGTGAGCTCAACTAGCTCAGTAAGAAATATTATGACTAAGATAATACAGAATAAATTATCATTAGTCTTCAACAATGTTAAACTGATAAAATACAATAGACATCAAGTTTAACTGCAGCGGAATAATCAATCCATTAGAAGACTCAAGTGGAGCATAATATCTAGTATTTTCTATGATTTAAAATGTTTTCATCATTTTTTTATCGCTGCGACTCAGCTTAATAAATAAATCATATCATCGAATCATCCCTGCACTACGGGCCAAGGATATTCATTAAATCATCAATGGTGATGACTATACCGAATAATCTTTGGTCATAATCATACCAAAAATTATCCATCAATGCACTACCGGCCAATGAGGACTTTTACCACATCATTCGTTACATTACGGTCATGATTATACCGAATAATCCATGGTCATAATCATACCAAGTCCATCTACGCACGTAAGCCAAAGATGACTTTCATCACAATATAAGTATGAGCATATTGACAATGATATAAGCAATAATCAAATCAAACGAAATCAAGGATAAATATTAAAGAGTTTAAATTTATCTAAATATTATAATTCACTTAATAAACTTATAATCTAATATTATTAATATTATAATAATATTTCAATCACTTCTTAAACTTATAAACAATTTATTTCAATTGTTTACACTTTACCAAATAATGCATTTTAATCATTTAAAAATGCCATACTCATAAGATTTTATCACCAATGATCAAATCTCTCATCAAAAATCTGCATATACCCTATATAGGATTCCCAAGCCATAAAATCTTATTTTCCAATTTTGTTACTTCACATAACATATTTAATTCATTTACTCATAACTAGTTTATTTTCATAAAAAATACCAAATCAGTCCCAAAAATATTTCTTTTCTGGGATTTAGCAGAATATAGTCCTATATTGAACATATATTTTTCTGAAAATTTTTAAAATTTATTTACTATTTTTTATATGGCCAAAACTGCCGAATATTTAGACATTTATCATAAATTGTACTTTTGTTCAAAAATTCCAAAATTTACAGGGTATACTCCTATTATATACATGTACTCCCAATAAGAATTTCACCAATTTTAGAGTTAACCACAAAGATTTATAAGGGTTTACTTTTAAAATAGTCTTTTCCCATAAAATCCATAACTCTTAATCTATACATCCAAAAATCGCCATTTTTGGACACAATCTAGAAAACACATCAAATTATCATTTTAATTTTTTTCAGAATTTTTTATGGTCAAATAAATTATGAAATTGCCCCTGGCAAAAACCCCTTTTGAAAGAAAATACTATTCATATGAATACAAAAGATTATTCACCATGTATGTGGTAATCCACATAGACAAGTTATTCCAACAGAATAATAAAGAATGGAATAATAAAAAATTCACCATGCATGCGATAGACCACACAGATAGGTTATTCTCAACAGAATAATAAAGAATGGAACCAAGTTATGCGTAAACCGCATAAACAGGATATTCCAGCACAATAATAAAGAATGGAACCAGGTCATGCGTAAACCGCATAGACAGGATATTCCAACAGAATAATAAAGAATGGAATAACAAAAGAATTCACCAGGCATGCGATAGATCGCACAGACAGGTTATTCCAATAGAATAATAAATAATGGAACCAGGTCATGCGTAATACGCACAGGCAGGATATTCCAACAGAATAATAAAGAATGGAATAATAGAAGAATTTCACCATGTATGCGGTACTTCGCATAGACAGGTTATTCCAATATAATAATAAGGAATGGAATAACAATAGCTCTCTTCATGAATACGAAAGAAATAGTACCCCTTACATTAGAAGAAACTGGATATTGGAATAGTGAGGTAGCAGACTTCTCTTCTTTTTTCTCTCTATAATTTTTCTCTCTAATAATTACTCTAAAGTTTTAATGAATTGGTGAGAAATGAAGGAAGAATGAGCTTCTATTTATAGAAAAATATAGTTTCGATAATTGCACGTTTTGGGGCTCAAAATATTACAGTACAATACCTTCAACTTTTCTTTCAGTTTTAATTTAGTCCTGCAAGTATTATCAAACTTGCACCACCTCCCCTAATAGTAAATAATGTGAATCAATAGTTCAATCACGTTATTCGATAGTTATAATCATGTGAAAATATGAATAACAGTATAGTACCTCCATCTATACCTCTATCTTTAACTTAGTCATGCAAGTATTATCAATCTTACATCAACTCCCCTAATAGTACATGAGTGTGAATCAATAGTACACACATGTGAACAAATAGTTATAATCATGTGAATCAATAACAATTAATTCGTCATTTATCCGATTAATTACCCAATAACTTCCAGACATCAATTATTATCGAAATAAATGTCGATTTCCACCAACACTAATAATTTCAACACAATGGAACTTTCAATTTCATCTTTAATCAACACGAACTTATTCATCATTAATATTATAACTCACAATATTTAACAACTAGGTCGTTCCCGGGAAAGAGGGGGATTTTCGATAAGGATTTCTTCTTATTGGTGTACAATTGGATGACTAAACCTCTCCTTGACAGAACTTCTAGACATTGTAAATATTGCAATTTAATAATATGAATAACTTTGTCGTCTCAATTATTAATTTAATAATATATCATATTATGCATATGATACTGTGACAATAATCGAATCAATAATATGAGAGATATGATGCAGTAATTACTATAGCAATAATTCAGTATAACTGAGTGACTTCTCATGTAAGCATCAATAATTAATATCGTGTGCTACTATGAACCACGCATATTACTGTACTTTTACTACCAGGTATTAAGATTTAACGGTAACACTTTCGCCATTATAAAAAGATAATTCTGTCGTTTTCTTACTACGATAATACATCCGTTGTGGGGTCCACCAATGATTGTGCCGTCGTACGAATATTCCCTGACCAATCGAATATTATATAACAACTTGCTAACTTTGCAAAATTTATAAATATTACCCACAACTATAACATTATATCAAATCCACACAATAATATTCAAAAAAAATATTTTGAGAAATTTAAATTTTTATTCATAAAATTTGGGGTCTCACAACAAGTATTATCAAACTTGCACCACTTCCCCTAATAGTAAATCATGTGAATCAAAAGTAAATCATGTGAATCAATAGTTCTAGACATGTGAAAATACGAATTACAATATAGTTCCTCCATCTATACCTTCATTTTTAACTTAGTCATGCAAGTATTATCAATCTTGCACCAACTCCCCTAATAGTAAATGAATCTGAATCAATAGTACACATATGTGAAAAAATAGTTATAATCATGTGAATCAATAGCAACTAATTGCTCATTTATCCGATTAATTACCCGATTGGTCAATATAACCTCCAGACATCAATTATTGTTGAAATAAATGTCAATTTTCACTAACACTAATAATTCCAGCACAATGGAACTATCAATCTCATCTTTAATCAACACAAACTTATTCATCATTAATATTATAATTCATAATATTTAACAACCAGGTCATTCCCAGGAAAGAGGGGGCTTTCCGATAAGGATTTCTTCTTATTGGCGCGCACTTAGGTGACCAAACCTCTATTTGACAGAACTTCTAGAGATTGTCAATATTACAAATAATAATATGAATAACTTTGTCGTCTCAATTATTGATTTAATAATATAAATAATACAGATGATACTGTGACAATAATTGAATCAATAATATGAGAGATATGATGCAGCAATTACTGTAGCAATAATTGAGTATAACTGAGTGACTTCTTACGTAAGCATCAATAATCAATACCATGTGCTACTATGCAACCACGTGTATTACTGTACTTTTACTACCGGGTAGTTCAACAGTTTTAACGGTAATACTTTTGCCGTTATTTTTAATAAAAGATAAATCTGTCATTTTCTAAATACGACAATACTTCCGTTGGGGGGTCCACTAATGATTATGCCGTCGAACGAATATTCTCTGTGAAAATGAATATTACCTGACCAATCGAATATTCCCCGACACAACGAATAACAACTTTCTTACTTTGTAAAATTTTCAAATATCACACTTAACTTTAACCCTTTCTCAATTTAACCATTTACTAAATAAAATAATAATTATAAGAAAATTGAATACTTTCGTTTCATAAAATTTGGGGTCTCACAGTAGGTCATACTAACGAATGATTTACCCATCTCTCCCTTCTAGTTCTATCCTCAAATCTCAGTCATGGATCATATCCCTAAGCTTTGATACCAATTATGACGCCCCCAAAATAGGTATACACAACCCATTATAAGTTGCCAAATACATGGTACAAAATTTAAATACAAACTTAATCATATAACTGTCGTGTAAAATAAGACAAAACATAGCTGATAGTTTTAACACGAATATTGTCTCGTAGACAATATCAAAACTCAGATGGAGTTCTTATTACAATTACTATCACACTATTTTATAAAGTAGTGAGGAATACTACATCCACCATCTCGGACCGTCACTCCATTCCCCGACTAATCCCTGCTATGTTCTCATTTCCTGAAGAGAACAATGAAAGCAAAGGGTGATCTCAACTAGCCTAGTAAATAATATTATGACTAAGATAATACAGAATAAATTATCGTTAGCCTTCAACAGTGTTAAACTGATAGAATACAATCGACAACAAGTTTAACTGTAGCGGAATAAACAATCCATTAGAAGAGTCAAGTAGAGCATGATATCTACCATCTTCTATGATTTAAAAGTTCATCATTAATATTTTATCGATGTAACACAGAATAAATAATCCACATCACTGAATTATCCATGTACTACGGGCCAAGGATATTCGTTAATATTACATCCATGAATTATCCATGCATTACGGGCTAAGGATATTCATTATTATCACATCCACGAATTATCCATGCACTACGAGCCAATGATATTGGTTAGTATCGCCAGTGGTCATGATCATGCCAACAACTTTCCATCAATGCACTACGAGCCAATGAGAACTTTTACCACATCATTTGTAATATTACGGGTCATGATTATACCAATACATAATTCCTGGTCATAATCATATCAACAACTGTCCATCAATGCACACGGGCCAATGAGGACTTTCATCACAATATAAGCACGAGGATGATGACAATGATATAAAAATTCAATTAAATGAGAGCAAGGATAAATTTTAAAAATTTATAATTCAATTTATCCAGAGTTCAAGAATGTCCAAATTGTCAGCATGATAACTTCTTTGTGGAGTAAATTTCAAGAATAATATTATATCAAAAATAATTTGGACAGAAAAAAATTAACTTTTGTCATGAATAATACCCCAAGTGAATAGTACATCGTGAATAGTACCCCGACGTGAAAAGATTAAAATTTAACAAGAATGTCTAGAAAATATTTCTGTGAATCGATACTAGATGAAGCGCAAATTTTAATGATATTCTACTAATTTCAATGAGTATAGAAATAATACTTATCAACATGAGTGTAGAATTAGGAATACGAAACGAAATAATATTACTTACATACTACAGAGTATGAAAGAAAATATTATTTCTTACGAGTATTGAACAAAAATAATATCCCCTACGACTATTGAACGAAAATAATATTTCTTACGAATATTGAACGAAAATAATATTTCTTACGAATATTGAACGAAAATAATATTCCTTACGAATATTGAATGAAAATAAAATTCCTTACGAATACGAAAAATAATATCATAAGCGAATATGAAATAAATAATACCCCTTACCTTAAAAAGAGAGAAATTTCGACTGGTATAGCGGAGATATTTTTGAAGAAAACTTATACTATTTTCTACACTCAAATTTTTCTTAAACTCAAAAAAAGTACGCTCAATATTATGGGAGAAGAATTCTCTGATTCTGGTGTGATTTTCATTTCAAAACTGAGCATCCTATTTATAGGAGAATTGCATGATACTATTTAAGAAAAAAATCACGGACTGCATAGTGAATTTTAGACGATTTCACGAGCAAAGAATTCTAAAAATTTTTGATTTTACTATGAACACACTATGCAGTACTATGCAACACAATGCATAATAAAATATAATATATTCTATTTTACATAAAAAAAATGAAACTTATATATATATACATAATATATATATATATATATATATATATATATATATATATATATATATATATATTATATAACATCACCACCCGTGATTTCTTTCCCCCCCCCCCCAGTGACTCCCTTATTTAAATATATATATATATATATATATATATATATATATATATATATATATATATATATATATATATATATATATATAATACTTATATATATAAATAAAACAAAATTGAGATAACTTTCTACCGGCAGTTTTGAAAAATGGGTAAGTGGGGGTCCATATAATAAATCAAATTTACATCAAATACTACATAAAAATCCCCTCTATTTATCTCAATTCGCTTGGCTTCATAAAACACATTTTTCATAATATTTATTCATCATTAATATTATAGCTCAAAATATTAACAACCAAATCATTTCCAGGAAAGAGGGGGCTTTCCGATAAGGATTTCTCCTTATTGGCACGCAATTAGGTGACCAAACCCCTTTTCTCGCCAGAACTTTCTAGACATCGTCAATAATGCAAATAATAAAAAGAATAACTTTGTCATCTCAATTATTGATTAAATAATATAAAATATTATGACAATAATTGAATCAATAATGTGAGATATTATGCAGCAATAATTGAATAAAATCAAGTGACTTCTCACGTAAGCATCAATAATCAAAGATATTATACAATACCATGTGCTACTATACAACCACGCGTATTACTGTACTTTTATCACTGGGTATTTCAACAGTTAACGGTAAAACTTTTGCCATTATTTTTATAAAAAGTTATTTCTGTCGTTTTCTAACTCCGACATTAATTCCGTTGTGGGGTCCACCAATGATTTTGTCGTCATACGAATATTCTCTGATAAAATGAATATTCCTCGACCAAATGAATATTTTATGACAATTTTCTTACTTTGCAAAATTTGTAAATATTACCCATAACTATAATATTATATCAAATCCACACCTTATATTTCAAAAGGAAATTTCGAGAAAATTAAATTTTTATTCATAAAGTTGGGGTCTTACATTACTGAACTTGGAGTGCTTCCTAGCATACAAGGACTAGTGCTTCTACTTTATAACAACACTAGGTCTGTTGCACAAGCCAAAGAACTCAGGTCTCATCAAAAATCAAAGCATTTGTTGCGACTCTTTCATTTGATTAGAGATATCATCAAAAGAGAAGATGTCACCTTGGATGAAAGTAATATGCCCTCAAGTTAATCACATTGGATGTGATAAGCATTTACTTTGTAATCTTGTTCATTTATTAATAAGAGAATTTATATAATATAGTAGGCATTTTTATCCATGTTGATTAGTTGAATTAATAAATTTGATAAACTCATAGTTTTGTAGCAATGCTTTTGGAATCATGATGTTGATCATGCTAATGAGATCTAAGTTCTAGATAGCTCTAAAACTAAAATGTTCTTAGTCGTATGGATCGCTAATGTGAGGTTACTGATTCCAGTTATATTAGTTCATACTATGTTCGTTCTGTTGAAAAGGATGATTGATCTCATAATCATTTTTGTGGAGACACTAAAGAAAATATGTAAGTGTTTATTTGAGAATAAGTTCCTATAGCGATAGTTGTACAAGTTATCATTGGACTTGAGATCATTATAGTATCTTTTGTATTCTGAATTATAATTTATCATATTCCTTAATACTTAAAAGTATGTTGTAGGGTATGTGCGGGTATAATAAAGTATACATGGAGGTAGGTGAATGATCAACAAAGGATCTTCCACTTCCAGTAAAGGGAGAGAATGTCTTATGCGATTCGATGAATGATAACTCTGATTTACATTAATAAGAGTTATGCATTTTAAGAAACGAAATGCATATGATTAAATAAATAAGACTTGTTAGTAATTTCATGTCTTATTTTTAATCGGGACATTGTATGGTAGAAGGATTGAATTGTACGGTAACTATTCACGTTATATGTTCTTTGTATTCTTTGTGATAATCTTTATGATTTACTTTGAATTCATATTATTCGGGCAGTCATGATACATTATTTATAAGCTGTCACTCATGATGTAGAATAAATATTATTTATTTATATTTAAATTAAAGGAGTTTAATTCATTATAAATAATATTAGAATTGTTCTAATTTATTTATTCTACTACTTACATAATATTGAACCTAGAGGGTCACACCACAAAAGGGAGAAATGTGAATTTTAGAAGTAATTGACTTAATAATAATAAATTAAGTGTATTTAATTTATTAGTGAAATAAATTAAATAACTTAATATTTATAATTAAGTATGGAGAAATACTAATATTATAAATTAATAAGATTACTCAACTTATTATTATTATTATTAAATTGACAAAATAATAATAATATGGTATTTAAAGAAATACTTATATTTATAATTGATCGAGTATTTGGAGAAATACTAGATTATAAATAAATAAGAGGAGTCTTATTATTATTATTATTATTATTATTATTATTATTATTATATTTAATTAGTTCTTAATAAGATTGGAAATTAAATTAAACCCTAACTTCTAAAAGGTTTAGAATTAGGGTTAGTCTATAAATAAGAGGAGTCTTATTGTGGGATAGACTAATGCAACTTTTCTAATTTGCATCTCTCTTGCAAGCATTCTCAAAACCCTAAGTAGTTAGGATAGAGAGAATTAAGGTTAGCCACCCAAGATCTAGTAGAATCTAAAATCACATCTTCAATATATTCCTCTTGGTGGATACCTCTTGGGCGTTGCATACACTTTATGACGAATGTGTGATCCGGAAACTGGAAAGATTCTGAAGGAGAAAAGATTAAAATTTGAAGTCTTCATCAAAGGTTGACACGCTTCAAATGTATATCTTTATCCTTCCTCAATTAATGATGTTTCATACGGATATACATTGTGATTTCTGAAAAAATAATAATTAAATTTCTACTTTGCATGCTTCCGCTGTTATTTCAATTAGATTAAATGATTTGATCTCCTTTCGGCAATCCTACATTGGAAATAGTAGACTCTCTAAATAACATTGCAGATCCATTTACTAAAGCATTACCTCAACATCAAATCAATTGCCACTTCGAGAAGATAAGTATTAGATACTAGGGTGATTCACTTTAGGGAAATTAGGAGATTGAAAGTAGTATGCTCTCAAGCCAATCACATTAGATGTGATAAACATTTACTTTGTAATCTTGTTCATTTATTAATAAAATAATTTATTTAATTATAAGAATTATTTATCCATGTTTAATTGGTTGAATTAAATAAATATGATAAACCTATAGTTTTAGAGCATAACTTTTAGAATCATGATGTTGATCATGCTAATGAGATCTAAATTCTAGATAGTTCGGAAACTAAAATGTTCCTTGTTGTTGGTTCACTAATGTGGGATTACTGATTTTGGATAGATTAGTACATACTATGCTTTCTCTGTTGAAGATGATGATTGATCTCATAATCATTTGTGTGGAGACACTAAAGCAAGTATGTAGGTTCTTATTGGAGAATAATTTCACTGAACGTGACTCAATTAAAGGAACACTAATTAAGTTTTACTTGCTTGTCAATGAGATTTCCTACAATGATTGTAGTACAAGTAATCCTTGGACTTGAGATTGTTATAGTATCTTGTGTATTTTGAGTTATACTTTGTCATATTCCATAATACTTCAGAGTATGTTATAGGGTATGTTCGGGTATAACAAATGTACATGGAAGTAGCTGAATGATTAACAAGGGATTTACCACTTCAAATAAAGGGAGAGAATGTCTTATGTGATTCAATAAGTGACAACTCTGAAATCCCTGACCATGGTTAAATGAAAATTAGAAAGGAGTTTCTAATTTACATTAACTAGAGTTATACATTTTAGAATCGAAATACATATGATTAAATTAATAAAACTTGACAGCAATTCCATCTTTTATATTTGATTAGAATATTGTATGGTAGAAGAATTGAATGGTACGAAAACTATTTACAAAATAGGTTCTTTGTGATTAAACATTGATTTCATATTATTCGGATAATCATGATACATTATTGTTAGGTGTCACTCATGATGTAGAATAAATATTATTTATTTGTGTTTAAATTAAAGGAGTTTAATTCATTATAAATAATATTAGAATTATTCTAATTTATTATTCTACTATCAGCTTAATATTGAACCTAAAAGATCACACCATAAAAGAGAAATATAATTTTTGAAGTGATTGACTTAATAATAATAAATTAAGTGTATTTAATTTAGTAGTGGAATAAATTAAATAACTTGATATTTATAATTAAGTATTTGGAGAAATACTAAATATAAATTCATAAGAAGTATTATTATTATTATAAATTATTTAATTCTTAAATAGTATGTGAATTAAATTAAAAGCCTAAATCCTAAGGAGGTTAAGTCTATAAATAAGAGGGGTCTTGTTATAGAAGGGAGTCAATATTTTGATACAACGAAAGTATTCTCAAAACCTAAAGAGTTAGGAGAAAGAGAGAATTAAGTCTAGTCACCCAAGATTTGTAGAAACCTAACTTCACTTCATCAATCGATATTCTCTTGATGGATCACCTTTAGAGCGCTGCTGTAAGACCCCAACTTATTATAAATAAATTTGAATTTTCTATATTCATTATCTTGAAATAATAACGAGTTAATTTGATATAATCCTTTGGTTATGGGTGAAATGTGCAAATTTTATATAATAAGAAAGTGGTTATAAAATATTCATTTTATCGGGAAATATTTGTTTGGTCGTGGAATATTCTTGCTGTCGGGGAATATTCGTACGATGGCGCAGCCATTTGTGGGTCCCATAACGGAAAATAGTCGGATGAAGAAAACGACAAGTTTGAGTTTTTATAAATAACGGCGTAATCGTTACCGTTAACACTGTTGGAATACCCGGTAGTTAAAATACAGTAATACGCGTGGTTGCACAGTAGCACACGGTATTGTATAGTATTTTTGAATTATTGATTCTTACGTAAGAAGGCACTACTCAATAATTGTTACAATAATTATTGTTTATTATTTTATTTTATTAATTCAATAATTGCTGCGTTGATATTTTATATTATTGTTGTTTCAATAATTATCACTGCACAGTATTTTCCATTATCAGATCAATAATTCATATTATTTGAATAATATTATTAGATAGCATTATTGGCAATGTCTAGAAAGTTCTGTCAAGGAGAGCTTTGGTCACCTAATTGCTCGCCAGTAAGGAGAAATTCTTATCGGAAATCCCCCTCTTTCTTGGGAACAGCTTGGTTGTCATTATTGTGATTCTGTAATATTATTTGTGAATAATTATTTATTGATTTATATGATAAGGAAATATTTATTTTAGGTGGATATAAATGAAGAAAATATTTATTTTTATGTGGATATAATTGAAGGAATTAATGTTGAGGTATTTTATCGGTATTTTTTCGAAATGAAGGCATTAAAAATCATCCCTATGTGGATTTCGGATATTTTTTGTTTGGAATTTGGAAAAACTTTCTTCTACAAAGTTGTAGAGAATTTAATTTCTTATGGAATAGACATAAGATTCAATTTTTTCTGATAAAAGAGCTATTTATTATGAATTATTGAAGTTTCTGATTATTATTTAAATTTAAACCATTTTAGAAAATTCTAGAATGGGTGGGCCCCACCCATGTCATTGTTGGTGGGCTGAGTTTTTTTTTTCAAAAATGAGGTGATGAATTGTCAAAGGGGTGTGCGTAAGGAAAAAAAATTAATATTTTATTAATTTAGTCTCCTTTGACGTTCTAGCATTTTCCTATAAATAGGTGCTTAGGTTAGAATCACACCAGAAACATAAGTTTTCTCTCTCTATATTATCGAGCGTATTTTTGTGAGTATTTAGATACTTTGAGACTTACTATTCAGTTCAAGTTTTCTTCGGCTTTACATCCGATATTCCGGTCAAAAATACTGTTATTTTGAGGTAAGGGGTGTTATTTTCTTTTTAAATGATATTATTTTCTTCAATATCATTATGCCAAATTATTGATATGAGTTTTATTGTGGAATTTCTACCTTTTTGTGTCGGGGTTACTATTTACGTATACGACACTATTCACAAATACGACACTATTCACCGAAAAATGAAATATTCTCTTCTTTGTTCCAGATGTCTATTATGGTTACTATCTTTGATTGTATTCATGTTTTGATCTTCATTCTTGAATTTTACTCCATTATGGTTTATTATGGAGTATTTTTAAACTTGAATTATCTAAAGTACGAATCTCTAAACTTTATCCTTTTATCTTACTGGATTTGTTCTCTAAAATGTTTTTCATCATCCTCAGTCCTTAATGATGATACTTGATGAATATTTTTGGCCTATAGTGCAAAGATGAACGATTACCTGATGAATATCTTTGGCCCGTAGTGCAAAGATGAACAGGTGTTGAGATGAACATGACTAACTGGTGATACTAATGAATATCTTTGGTCCGTAGTGCAAAGATGAATATTTTATTCAAGATGTATATTGATTGATGTTACATGGATAAAATATTGATGATAGACTTTTAAATTCATAGATGATAGTTGTGACGCCCCCAAAATATATATACATCATCCATCTTGAGTAGCCAAATACATAGTACATAAATCAAATACAAACTTAATTATACAACTGTCGGGTAATATACAACAAAACATAGCTGAGAGTTTAAACAAAAATATTGCCTTCTAGACAATATCCACTCTCAATGGAGTCCTCATTATAATTATTATCACACTATTTCAAAGAATAGTGAGGACTACTAAAACAACCATCTGGACCATCAATCAGTTCCCCGACCAGTCTCAGCTATATTCTCATTTTCTGAAGAGAATAGTGAAAGGAAAGGGTGAGCTCAACTAGCCTAGTAAGAAATATTATGACTAAGGTAATGCAAAATAAATTATCCTTAGCCTTCAACAGTATAACAACTGGTAAAATATAATAGACAACAAGTTTTAGATCAACAACTGCAGCGGAATAAGCAATCTATTAGAAGAGTCAAGTAGAGCATAAAATCAACTATCTTTTATGATTTAAAAAGTTTTTCATCAATTTTATCGCTGAGACTCGGCTTAATAAATAAAATCGAATCATCCATGCACCACGGCCAAGGATATTCATGTAATCATCAATGGTCATGATTATACCGAATAATTCTTGGTCATAATCATACCAACAACTGTTCATCAATGAACTACAGGTCAATGAGGACTTTTACCACATCTTTCATTACTGTGATAACCCGAATTTTTATAAATTATTAAAATAAGAATTTAATAATTAAAATTCTTATTATGAGATATTTTGAGTTTGAGTATGTATGTATATATATGTGCTATATATGTTAAAATATATGATCTGGTGTGAAGAGAAATATATATTTATATTGAAAAAGTGAGGTTTAATAGTTAAGTTAACTATTGAAGAAATTAAATGAATTTTGTAATTAATTTTAAATATTTATTGAATTAAATAAATATTTTAATTAATTTATTTATTGAGATAAATAAATAGTTGATGAATTATGGTGCATTAATTTAGTAACTAAATTGATTAATGTAAATTAAATTGAATAATGTTAATTTTATTTGAAGGATTTAATTTAAGAAAATAATTAAATTAAATCAATTGCTTAATATTTAAGAAAATAATTAAATTAAATAAAATATTGTCTTGATCTAATTTATTAATTAAATTAGATATGTAAAGATTTATTAAGTATGTTACAATGGGATTTATAATTATTATAATTATAATTGCAAGTTATTTAAATTTTACATGTGTGACAAGTGAAACTATGTAATAAGGAAGTTATAAAAATAAACTAGTATGGGAATTATATGTTCAGCCAAACAAGGCCTTGTGACCTTTGGGGTTTTTTTTAGCTGACGTCTTTTGGTTTTGATAACTGAAGAGTACGTGAGTATAGAGAGAGATGAGTAAGAAGAGAGAATAAGAGAGAAAAACACAGAGAGTGAGAGCTTAAGAGAATTCTTTGAGATTATCTAAAAGAGGGAGAAGGATTGCTAAAGCTTGTGACCATCTTGCAAAGAAATCAAGCATTGAAGGTATAAAAACCTAAGTTTATGTTCTAAATTTCTAATATGGGATTGTGCAAATTTGATAATTGTGTTGTAGAAGGTTCATAATCTGTTATATTTTGTCTTCAAATGGTTTTAAAGTATCAAATTCATGGAAAATGGGTTTGAAAAAGAAAAGTAAATATTAGTGTGTATTCATGTGATATGGCTTAAGAAAGTAAGAAATTTTATATCCAATATGTGTTATAATCTGTGAATTGATATTTGATAGTGATAATATGTGAAGAAACGAAAACAACGAAAGTTAAACGAACCTATTTAGTTGAGAAACGAATTCGTAGCGAACGAATTTGCTAAATTGTCAAACATGAACAATTAGTATGAACATGAGTTATAGATTAATTTTTGGGTTAGTTAATGTTTATGATAATTATTGGGTAGTTGGTATGTTGTAGTTTTATGAGTTACGAACTTATAGAATCAAAAATGAACTAAATTGGATGAGTATAACTCATGTTATGATCATCGGAAGGGGTTGGGGTCTGTAAAATCGCGTAGAATAGAGACTGAGGGGTTGTACTGCTTCCGAGGGTGCAACTGTGATTCCCCGAAGGCCAATTGGGGTGCAGCTGCGCCGGGCATCAGTTACTGATGGACTGCTCTGACCTGCTGTGGTAAACTAAGCATAACTTTTTCATACGAACTCCGATTGAGGTGATTCAAGATGATCCGTAACGAGGATGAATAGACCTACAACTTTTGTTCTTTAAGTGTTTCAATTTGAGAGTTTTAGGAAAGGTAAAAATAGTCATCTTTGTGACTGTTACGTATTCGGAGGCGATCGGAGGGTGTCGAACGAGCACATACGCAAATATAGTGCTCCCGATGATAGAATATGTTATTCTAAGTGGTGTAACATGAAAATGAATGATATTATACATGATGTATAAGATTTCATTGCTCATAATAGAAAGCATTAACATGACTTAGTATGTGTTTTGAAAAGAAACTTAGACGTTTTAAAAATATTGTTCATGAGAATTGTATTGTTTAAACTTCTATACTTGTAGGATGACATACTAGTAACTTTTGGGTCTTTAAACATGGCTTATATGTGCAAACATCATAGGATTTTTATGCCTCTAGGCATGATGGGTACGTGCACACTATTAGATAGACATACTATGAACTATACATGTCTTAAAGTAAGATTTCAAGTCATAAACCATGCTAGTCATGTGATTACATATAAGCATGTATATTGAATGTTGTTTAACCTCTTTGGTGGTCATATAGTTAGGCCCTTGTTATATGAACTTACTTAGCCGTGAAATAAATGGCAATAAAGCTATAAAGTGTAAAACAACTTAAGGTAAATACAAGAGACACCAAACTTGGGATAAGACCTCATAACATGTGGGTAAGATATGTGTTAACAGTTATGCATGCTAAGAACCAAGATGAAACTAGAAAATACTCAATTCTAGTTTGGCCAGGGGACAGCACAGCTGCGCCGTCCCTAAGCCTAACCAGGGCACAGCTACGCCACATGGCAATGATGCCTGATTATTTTAACTTTGATCTAAACCTTAAAGCATATGTGTAATGAATGTCCGAAGCTATATTACTTGACATAGATGATGTTTAAGCATGAGATCATGTAATGGTTATATAAAACACAGAGTTGTTAAATTTTATTAAAGTTGTAAAATGTAAGAACGATGTAGATCGCGTATCTATGAATTTTAAATATGTGTTGAACACATAGTGAGTCAAGTGTGTGAATGATATATATGAATGTTGATGTCATGTATGAGTGGTTAAGGTATACCTATACATACCTAGCTATTCTAAGAGTATGATGAGAATTTGAAATGTTGGTTTTACAAACCTAGTTAGGAAATAATGTAACGTTACTGTTAAATTAAGAATGTATGGAATATAGGACTAATGGATGTGAATCCATGATTATATAACTGTGTAGGATTACACGAAGTGCAGATAAGCGTTAACCAGTTAAGTTATAGTTCATAAACTACAAATCAGGCAAGTCTTTTAGTTCCTATTTGCTATGTGAATTTGATTGGTTTAAATCTTTATTGCAAAGAGCATGATGTTTTATATATATGTTGAATGTATGAAATTATAAAGTCAACTTATGACTACGTTGATTGAGTAAAGCATGATGATTGAGTAAGGAACTCAATCTTTATACATCTTTATACTTGTTATATGAACTGTAATATGTATGTTATGTTAGTCCAATGTTTATGAGATATATGTTGAACATGTTATTATGTGCTATGTGATGCATAAAAACTATTAGATTTTGCTGGGCTGTCGAGCTCAACCCTGCAAATAACCACTTTTGCAGGTTCAAGATTCAAGGTAAAGTTATGTGTTACTTAAAAGACATGAATCAGATGTGATACTTCAAGATTTATACACTTTGGTTATGTTATTATTATTTGAACCATGTTTAAGGTTCTGAATAATGTATTAATGTTGAATTGTAATATTATTTTGCAATGTAAACTATTGTAGTATAAAAAATAATTCTGAGATATTTAGATGTAAAGGTTGAAAGTTCTGGGAACGAGAATAGTTTGTAATAGAAAATTTTAATTGTAATAGAAAATTTTAATTATTCCGCAAATTTCAATGGTTGTATTATGGTTTAATGATGTAAAAATTAGAGGTTGAATGTATTATTAATGACCGAAGTCGAGAATTAAATTATATGAATTTTGGGGTCGTTATAGTTACATTACGGTCATGATTATACCGAATAATCACTTGTCAAAATCATACCAAGTCCATCTATGCAAGTAAGCCAAAGATGACTTTCATCACAATATAAGCATCAGGATGATGACAACGACATAATAATTCAATAAAACAAGTTCAAAGATAAATTTTAAAGATTTATAATTTAATTTATCCAAAAATCAATAATGTCCAAATTGTCAACATGATACTGCTTTGTGGAGTAAAATTCAAGAATGATCAGAAGAATATTTCCATGAAAAGATATTGGATGAAGCGCAAATATCAAGGATATTCTACTAATTTCATGGAGTATAGAAGCCAAAACTTTAACCAAATGAGTATAATAGAATATATGAAACTGCAAATAGATTTTCACCTGCCATGCGGTAATCCACGTAGACAGATCATTTCCACAATTTAATAAGGAATGAATACGAAGGGTCATTCACCATGCATGCGGTAGTCCGCGTAGACAGGTTATTCCAATAGAATAATAAAGAATGGAATAACAGAAGAGTTCACCATGCATGCAGGTAGTCCGCGTAGACAGGTTATTCCAACAGAATAATAAAGAATGGAATAACAGAAGAATTCACCATGCACGCGGTAGTCTGCGTAGACATGTTATTCCAACAGAATAATAAAGAATAGAATAACAGAAGAATTCACCAGGCATGCGGTAGTCCGTGTAGACAGGTTATTCCAACATAATAATAAAGAATAGAATAACAGAAGAATTCACCAGGCATGCGGAAGTCCGCGTAGACAGGTTATTCCAACAGAATAATAAAGAATGGAATAACATAAGAATTCACCAAGCATGCGGTAGTCCGCGTAGACAGGTTATTCCAATAGAATAAAAAGAATGAAATAACAACTCTTACAAGTATTGAAAGAAAATAACTCTCTTCATGAATATGAAAGAAACAATACCCCTTACCTTAAAAGAAAACTGGATACTAGAATAGTGAGGTAGCAGACTTCTCTTTTTCTTTCTCTCTATAATTTGTCTCTTTAATAATTGCTCTTGTGAAACTTAGTGAATTGGTGAGAAATGAAGGAAGAATGACCTTCTATTTATAGAAAAATATAGTTTCAATAATTACACATTTTGGGGCTCGAAATATTAACGTATAATACCTTCCTCTTTTTCTTCATTTTTAATTTAGTCCTGCAAGTATTATCAAACGTGCACCACCTCTCTTAATAGTAAATAATGTGAATCAATAGTAAATCATGTGACTCAATAGTTCTATACATGTGAAAAAAATAATTACAGTATAGTACCTTCATCTATACCTTCATTTTTAATTTAGTCATGCAAGTATTATCAATCTTGCATTAACTCCCCTAATAGTAAATCATGTGAATCAATAGTACACACATGTAAACACATAGTTATAAACATGTGAATTAACAGAAATTAATTGCTCATTTATCTGGTTAATTACCCGATTGGTCAATATAACCTCCATACATCAATTATTATCGAAATAAATATCAATTTCCACTAACACTAATAATTCCCCACAATGAAACTATCAATTTCATCTTTAATCAACACGAACTTATTCATCATTAATATTATAACTCATAATATTTAACAATCAGGTCGTTCCCAGGAAAGATAGGGCTTTCCGATAAGGATTTCTCCCTATTGGCGCGCAATTAGATTATCTAACCTCTCCTTGACAGAACTTCTAGACATTTTCAATATTGCAAATAATAATATGAATAACTTTGTCAACTCAATTATTGATTTAATAATATATCATATTATGCAGATGATACTGTGACAATAATTGAATCAATAATATGAGATATATGATGCAGCAATTATTGTAGCAATAATTGAGTATAGCTGAGTGACTCTCATGTAAACATCAATAATCAATACCGTATGCTACTATACAACCACACGTATTACTGTACTTTTATCACTGATTATTTTATGACAACTTGCTTACTTTGAAAATTTTTCACATATCACCATTAACTTTAACCCTTTATCAATTTAACCACTTACTAAATAAAATAATAATTATAAGAGAATTGAATACTTTCATTTCATAAAATTCAGGATCTCACAATAGTAGATTTTATTCTCTACTTAACTCTTCTAATGAATTGTTGTTTCCGCTACAGTTGTTGATCTAAAACATGTTGTCTATTATATTCTATTAGATTTTTCCCTATTGAAGACTAAGGATAATTTGTTGTATATTATCTTAGTCATAATATTCTTTATTGGGCTAGTAAGCTCACCCTTTTTCTTTTTGTTTCATTTTTTTTCTCAGAAAACGAGAATATAGCAGGAACCAGTCGGGGTATAGAGTGATGGTCTTAGACAGTTGTTTTAGCAGTCCTCACTATTTTTATAAAATAGTGCATCAATAATTATAATGAGAACTTTATTTGAGTGTAGATGTAAAATCCCAAATTTTACGAATAAAGATTTAATTTTCTCGAAATATATTTTTCAAAATTATGGTGTGGATTTGAGATAATGTTATAGTTGTGGGTAATATTTATAAATTTTGAAAAGTATGCAAGTTGTTGTATAATATTCGATTGGTCGGTGAATATTCTTTTTGTCGGGGAATATCCATACGACGGTATAATCATTGGTGGACCCCACAACGGAATTATTGTCGGATTGAGAAAATGACAAAGATATTTTTATGAAAATAACGACAGAAATTTTACCGTTAAAATTATTGAACTACTCGGTAGTAAAAGTATAGTAGCACACGGTATTGATTATTGATGCTTACGTGAGAAGTCACTCAGTTTTGTTCAATTATTGCTACAGTAATTGATGCATAGTATCTCATGTTATTTGATTTAATTATTGTCAATATTTTATATATTATTAAATCAATAATTAAGATAACAAGGTTATTAATATTATTATTTGCAATATTAACGATGTCTACAAGTTCTGTCAATGAGAGGTTTGGTCACCTAATTGAGCGCCAATAGGGAGAAATCCTTATTGGAAAGCCCCCTCTTTCCTGGGAACAACCTGGTCGATTAATAGTGTGAATTATAACAATGACGATGAATTTTGTTTTATTATTATTATAAATGTAATAAAACAGAAAACTTTTTATATAAAATAGAATACTTTTTATAAAGTTTTGTTTTATTTGATTATAAATAGAATATAATATATTTTATTATGCATAGTATTTGCATAGTGCCTGCATAGTATTTGCATGGTAAAATCTTTTTATATAAAATAGAATACTTTTATAAAGTTATTTATTTTATTAGATTATAAATAGAATATATTATATTTTATTATGCATAATATTTGCATAGTGCCTGCATAGTGTTTGCATAGTAAAATCTTTTTATATAAAATAGAATACCTTTATAAAGTTATTTGTTTTATTAGATTTTAAATAATATATATATATATATTAATAGAATATATTATATTTTATTACATAATATCCTTTCCATTTTCCTATAAATAGGATGCTTAGTTAGAATTGAAAACACACCAGAAATTCAGAGAATTCTTCTTCTATAATTTTGAGCGTATTTCTTTAGAGTTTTAAGAAGTTTTGAGCGTAGAAAACATTATAAGTTTTCTTCAAGAATATCATCGCCCTACCAGTTGAAATACTCTTGTTTCTAAGGTAAGGGGTATTATTCTTTCGTATTCATGTAGAGAATTATTTTTTTTCAATACTCGTAAGAGCTGTTATTCCATTCTTTATTATTATATTGGAATAACCTGTCTATGCGAAGTACCGCATACATGGTGAAATTCTTCTGTTATTCTATTTTTTATTATTCTGTTGGAATAACTTGTCTGTGCGGTCTATCACATGCCTAGTGAATTCTGTTGTTATTTCATTCTTTATTATTCTGTTAGAATATTATGTCTGTACGATTTACGCATGATCTGGTTTCATTCTTTATTATTCTGTTGAAATAACCTGTCTGTACGGTCTATCGCATGCCTGGTGAATTCTGTTGTTATTCCATTCTTTATTATTCTGTTGGAATATCCTGTCTGTGCGGATTACGCATGACCTGGTTCCATTCTTTATTATTCTGTTGGAATATCCTGTCTGTGAGATATACGCATGACCTGGTTCCATTCTTTATTATTCTGTTGGAATATCCTGTCTGTGCGGTTTACGCATGACCTGGTTCCATTCTTTATTATTCTGTTGGAATAACATGTCTGTGCGGATTACGCACGCCTAGTGAATTCTTCTGTTATTCCATTCTTTATTATTCTGTTGGAATAACCTATCTATGTGAATTACCGCATGCATGGTGAATGAACCTCGGTATTCATTCCTTATTAAATTATGGAAATGATCTGTCTACGTGGATTACCGCATGGCGGGCGAAAATCCATTTGTAGTTTCATATATTCTATTATACTCTGTTGGTTAAAGTTTTGGCTTCTATACTCTATGAAATTAGTAGAATATCCTGGATATTTGCACTTCATCCAGTATCTTTTCATGAAAATATTCTTCTAAGCATTCTTGAATTTTACTCCACAAAGAAGTATCATGTTGACAATTTGGACGTTATTGATTTTTAGATAAACTAAAATTTTAAATCTTTAAAATTTATCCTTGAACTTGTTTTATTGAATTATTATGTCATTGTCATCATCCTTATGCTTATTTTGTGATAAAAGTCATCTTTGGCTTACGTGCATAGATGGACTTGGTATGATTATGACCAGGGACTATTCGGTATAATCATGACATGTAATGTTATAAATGATGTGGTAAAAGTCCTCAGTGGCCTGTAGTGCATTGATGGACAATTTTTGGTATGATTATGACTGGGGATTATTCGGTATAGTTATGACCATTGATGATTTAATGAATATCCTTGGCCCGTAGTGCAGGAATGACTCGATGATGTGGTTTATTTATTAAGCTGAGTCTCAGCGATAAAAATTGATGAAAACATTTTAAATCATAGAAGATAGTAGATATCATGATCTACTTAACTCTTCTAATGAATTGCTTATTCCGCTGTAGTTAAACTTGATATCTATTGTATTTTATCAGTTTAACATTGTTGAAGACTAATGATAATTTATTCTGCATTATCTTAGTCATAATATTTCTTACTGGGCTAATTGAGCTCACCCTTTCTTTCACTATTCTCTTTAGGAAATGAGAACGTAGCCGGGACTAGTTGGGGAACGGAGGAACAGAAGGTTCCATTTGCCACCTTTATGTTCTGTGGTGAGGCAGATTACTAGTGGGAATCTGTGAAGCGTACCCAGCCAGCCGCACTCAACATGTCTTGGGAAAGATTTCAAAAATTGTTCAATGATAATTACTTTCCTGAAAGTATTCGTCATATAAAGGAGGTAGAGTTTATTAGACTGAAACAGAATAACATAACGGTGTCCCAGTACAAGGCGAAGTTCGCAGAGTTATCCAGGTTTGCACCTCATTTGGTAGAGAATGAGGAACGTATGACACGGATGTTTCTGAGAGGTCTAAAACCCGAGATTCGTCAATACCTTATCTCTCATAAATTTTCTCTGTATTCAAATGTTTTCAACAAGGCTCAATTATTAGAGTGAAATAATGAGTATGTTTAACTGAGGGACTACAACCAGGGTCATACCGGTGACAGCAGTCATCGGAGCGATGATAACCAGCGAGGAGGGAAAAATACGAACAAAAGCGGTAACCACTCAGATGGTAATTATGGCCATGATAATAGGAGATGTGAGTCGAGTGGAAATTTCAAAAAGAAGAGATTCAAGAATGATGGGAAGACATCAGCAGCAGCACCAACACCAACAACAAATTCTAGGGGAGGAGAATGACCGCCAGTTAGATGCTACGGTTGCGGAGAGGAGGGACACATAAGTCCAAACTATTCACAGCCTTTCAAGGTGTGTTTCAATTATAGAAAAGACGGTCATATAGCCCGGTTTTGTCCGGTAGCAAAGTCAAGTCCAACTGGACGGCGGCACCAAATGCGACTACGGAAAAAATAAAGTCGGTGGTTCAAGGGAGAGCGTTTGTCGTGACTGGCCAAAACGTGAGAAACCAGAATGAGGTGATCATGGGTAAGCTAATCTTGAATTCTTGTGAAGTTTATACCTTACTAAATACCGGTTCTACCCATTCCTTTATCTCTCCTATTTGTGCTCAACGTTTAAACTTGACTCCGAAGAAATCAGACTTTGATTTATTTGTGGAGACTCCTTTAGGAGAAACTTTTACTACATCCACTGTGTATAAATTTTTCTTGATCCAAGTGGCCACAATCACAATACCTGTTGATCTTATCTCTTTAAAGATACTTGTATTTGGTGTGATTTTAGGGATTGATTGGTTAACTACTCATCATACTAAAATTGAATATTTTTATAAGGTTATTAGTTTTCATATTCCTAACCAACCTGTTATGCGAATTCAAGCAACCAAGCCACTAAACACAATCACTGTCATATCAAGCCATAAAGCCATTCATTTATTAAAAAATGGATGTCAAGCTTTCTTAGCCCATGTTTGAATAATATTTCTGTTGTTAGTGAATTTCCTGACGTATTTCCTGAAGAACTTCCTGGTCTACCCCTTGAACATGAAGTTGAATTCTTTATTGATCTTGAACTGGGTACAAAGCCCATTTCTAAAACCCCATATTAAATGTCTCTTATTGAACTTCAGGAGTTAAAAGTCCAACTACAGGAATTGTTTGACATCGATTTCATTCATCCTAGTACATCTCCTTAGGGTGCTCCTTTTCTATTTGTAAAGAAGAAAGACGGGAGTATGCAACTTTGTATTGACTACCGGGAATTAAACCATGTCACCATCAAGAATAGGTATCCGCTACCTCGCATTGATGACCTGTTTGACCAGTTACAAGGAGCATAATTCTTTTCAAAGACCGGTCTTCGTTCTGGATATCATCAACTAAAGATTAAAACTGAGGATATTCTGAAGACTTCTTTCAGAACTTGGTACGGGCATTATAAATTTCTAGTCATGTCTTTTGGATTGACTAATGCTCCTGCTGCTTTCATGGATATGATGAACCATGTATTCAAGGAATATTTGGATCAATTCATTGTTGTCTTTATTGATTACATCCTCATCTATTCCAAAAGCCATGAAGATTATGAGCACCATTTGAAGCTGGTACTTCAAAGACTTCGTGACAACAAGCTATATGCCAAGCTGAAGAAATACGATTTCTGGCTTAAGGAAGTAGCATTCCTTGGGCACGTGGTGTCAAAACATGGAGTATCTGTTGACCCAACAAAGATTGAAGCAATACAAAGTTGGGAGCAACCGAAGTCGGTAACCGAAGTGCGTAGCTTTTTAGGCTTAGTTGGTTATTATCGGAGATTCGTGGAAGGATTTTCTTGAATTGTTACTCCGTTAACTCAGCCGACTCGGAAAGATACAAAATTCGTATGGAGCGAGGAATGCGAGAAGAGCTTCCAAGAGCTTAAGAGGATACTCATTTCGGCACCTGTTCTGACAATACCATCTGGTTCAAATGGATTTTTTATCTACAGCGATGCTTCAGGCAAAGGGTTAGGATGTGTTCTCATGCAACATGGGAAAGTCATAGCCTATGCCTCGCTACAACTCAAAGAATATGAGAGGAATTATCCTACTCATGATTTGGAGTTGGCAACAGTCGTTTTTACGTTGAAAATCTGGAGATACTACCTGTATGGGGAGAAAGTGTTAAAAATCTGGAGACACTACCAGTATTTAAGGATAATTTGTTGTATATTATCTTAGTCATAATATTCTTTACTAGGCTAGCTAGTTGAGCTCACTGATAGAAACGTAATTCATACATTTAATTATCCCTAATTTTGTCCTTTTAATTATATTAGTTTATTAAATTAATATGTTTTATTTTATTTTATAGGATTTAATATTTATTGCAATAAAGTCAAAATCTTGGTGATCAAGCAATATTTAATGCTCTTATTCATATAAGGAATGTCCAAGAAGAATCCTACAAGGAGAAGGAAAGAGGTGGAACAATCTTAGTGCAATTTAAATCCAACAAGAGAAAGAAAAGTCTATTTAGAAGATCTTTTTGAGAAGTTGATTGCTACTAGGAAGTTGAATCCTACATGAAAAGGGAATCAAAGTGTCCAAGTTCAATGAATCTAAATTAGGGTTCAAAGTTATTTTCCCTATAAATAGGCCTCTTGTTTTAGAGAGAAAGGCACCACTTATTATTTTCTTTTTCTCAGTTTTTCACTAGTGTAGGAAGGAGTAAGATATTGAGAGTTTGTCCTTTCTCTTATTCCAATCACGTGTGGAACATACTGTCAGGGAGTATTTGTAACTTTCTTTTATTTATATAATAGAAATTCTCTTTTTAATTATTGTTCTTATTTCATGCGAATAGTAGAACTAATATTATTTATTTTTGTTTTTAATTCCATGGCTAGCTAAATTTCTAATACCTAGGATTATGATGAAGCTAAATATTTCATAACTATATTTTCTTTCCGTTCCTAAATTAATGCCTAATTATTTTCACCTTCATATTTTCCTCCGCATAAATTGCATATGATTTTTATATTGATTGCGAGGTTTTGATAAGTTATAGTTAATCTGTGAATTTTTCATAACTTATTCTTGCCCATATTAATTATATGAATCATTATTTTTAAAGGGAAAGGGAAATAATTTGGGAATTAATTTAGGAAATAAGAAATTATTTATTATGTTAATATTTGGTGGATTCTAATTCCTAGGTATCTTTTCTCATTAATAGTTTTCATTATTAATTAATAGTTTGCATAATTTAGTTAAAAAAATCTTCTCCACCATTTTTATTTCTAATTTGCCTAAAATATTAATTAAGGATATATTAAAGAATTAATCTAGTCTCTGTGGGTTCGACCTGTACTTGTCAGTTCTTCAATTCGACATTGTGCACTTGCAGTTACATATTTTATCACATCAAGTTTTTGCCGACGTTGCCGGGAACTAGAATTAATTTTTATTTATTCCTTAATTTTTATTTATTCGAATTAGTTTTAACTCATTTTTTTTCAGGATTATTGAAGCGGATCAAAGAAGCGAAAAGATAAAGATTTTGTTGTTGCTATTTCTTCGGTACTTCGTATCTCCATATTTTTTGAAATATATATATATATATATAGTAGTTTAGTTTTTTTTATATATTTTTTTTGTGCGACTTTCGTGGTTAGTTGTCTATTTGTTTTGTGATTTGTGGAAAAATGAATTTTTATTATAGTTGGAATGATAATTTTGCTTGGAATCAAGAATCCTATGAAAATTTTAATCCACACCAAGTAAATCAATTTTTTCAACTTATGAAAATCCTTATCCATTTTCATGTTTATATCCATATTCGGATCCAGAACCTCAATATTCACAAGAATTATCAAATGAAGAAGAGGAAAGACTTAGTGCCTTAGAGAAAGCTATGGAAGTTCTAATGGAAAATCAATTTAGCATGGATCAAGTTATATCTCGTCTAGAAATTCAAATGAGTCGATTAGCCACCATAATAAATGAACAAGAGGTGGGTGAATTTTCTAGTAACTCTGAGGTTAATTTTGAAAATCTTGATGGTTGTGGAAATGATGAGGAAAGTAGAAATTTTATATTCAATTCTACACAATTTGAGTCAAGCGTATTTGAGGAGTCTACAAATTATGAGTCTATGCCTAAAATTGATCATGTTGCATTTGATGAGTCGGTTGAAAAAGTTTATAAGCCTAAAGCTCCATACACTGAAAGACTTATTCCTAAAAAACAACCTAGTGATTTCTTGGACCAACCCATTAAAGTAAACATGATACAAGAGTTGTCAATGATCCAAGAAATAATTAAAAATAGACTCTTGATTAAAAAAGATCCAAAATATTTTTTCTTAAATCACCTTGACCAAAATTGGAATGAATCTGAATATTTAGATAAGGTCAATGAGCTGTTGAGATCCACTACAAATAAGTCAACTAAACTAGAACATGTATTTGAACCAACTCTTCCATCATTTGAACATGTTAATGAAAGTTTTCTTGAGGTAAACTTGAAGCATAACTGTGATGAAAATTCTGACTATTTTCAATTTCCTAGACCTCCTGAAAATAATGAAAAGTTCACACTCACTTATCCATTTGTAACATTCATTTTTAGTCACATAATTTTTAGGATTTATAAAATTTGTAGATATGTACATTTGTTTTCTTTCTCACCACATCTTCTTGCAGAACAAATGTCCCGCACACAAGGTACAATTCTTTCATATCTTTGTTCTCTTTTCTTCATTTGCATACATTGAGGACAATGCATGATTTAGGTATGGGGGAGTTTGTTTGTATTAGATTTTTTTTCTTTTTACGAAAAAAAAACAAAAAAATTAAAAAATTAAAAAAATTTTGTTTGACTTTTTATGAATTGAATTAATTCTAATAAGTGTTTATGGAGCAAAGCGCATGAGTGAGATTGAAAGATTTAGAACTCTTGAATTGTTGATAAGATACAAAATCTTAATTCAAAACACCATCTGGATTTAAAATTGATTTAACAAATATTTTTGCACTTCACGTTTGCACTAATTCTTAGTTGTGGGGTATAAACCATGATTCGAGTAATTTCCAAAAAAAAAAGAAAAAAGAAAAAGAAAAAAATGAAGTTGAGAAAAGTTAAAAAAAAAAAAAAAGAAATAAATAACTGCTTCAATGTCCATTAAACGAAATAACCGGGTATCCAAGCCTTGGGAAGCATCGATATTCACGCTGAAAAGTATGATGGATAAAAGCAGCTTGACTAGTCTAATTTTGTGGCCTTTGTTACTCGAGTTAGTAAATCCTTAGGGGTGTCTCTACACCTAGTGCCCTAAAGTCATCTGGTTTGGGAGTCATTGGTCCAACGCTCGCTCTACATGGGTAATTCTGAAAAGCCTAAGAAAATGAGACATTACACAAGTCAAGAATAAAAAAAATGGAGAAAAAGAAGGAAAAAAAAGAAAGACAAAGAAAAAAAAGAGATTGCTTGATTTTCATGATAAAAATCCCTACTAAGAATTACATCACATACACATGCATGCATTACATGAAATTGATTAAATGAAGGATGGTGTCTAAAATGAAGATCGAGTATTTTTGATAAGGTGAAAGTGTAATTTTGAATTTAATCTTGCTTATGTATAATGCCCATAAATATTTAGAAGTTTTCTTTCAATTTCATAATTTTTTGAACCAAAAAATATTTTTAAATTTTGTGGGTATATTCACTGCAAACCCTCACGAGACACAACTCGTCCACTTGGGGTAACCTTGGGGTTTAAAGGCTTGTTGCACATGCTAAGTGCAATCGTGTTTCCTACGAAAATGGGGTAGTGTAATTTTTATTTTATTTTTTATTTATTTTACTCGAGGACGAGCAAAAGCTAGGTATGGGGGTATTTGATAGAAACGTAATTCATACATTTAATTATCCCTAATTTTGTCCTTTTAATTATATTAGTTTATTAAATTAATATGTTTTATTTTATTTTGTAGGATTTAATATTTATTGCAATAAAGTCAAAATCTTGGTGATCAAGCAATATTTAATGCTCTTATTCATATAAGGAATGTCCAAGAAGAATCCTACAAGGAGAAGGAAAGAGGTGGAACAATCTTAGTGCAATTCAAATCCAACAAGAGAAAGAAAAGTCTATTTAGAAGATCTTTTTGAGAAGTTGATTGCTACTAGGAAGTTGAATCCTACATGAAAAGGGAATCAAAGTGTCCAAGTTCAATGAATCTAAATTAGGGTTCAAAGTTATTTTCCCTATAAATAGGCCTCTTGTTTTAGAGAGAAAGGCACCACTTATTATTTTCTTTTTCTCAGTTTTTCACTAGTGTAGGAAGGAGTAAGATATTGAGAGTTTGTCCTTTCTCTTATTCCAATCACGTGTGGAACATACTGTCAGGGAGTATTTGTAACTTTCTTTTATTTATATAATAGAAATTCTCTTTTTAATTATTGTTCTTATTTCATGCAAATAGTAGAACTAATATTATTTATTTTTGTTTTTAATTCCATGGCTAGCTAAATTTCTAATACCTAGGATTATGATGAAGCTAAATATTTCATAACTATATTTTCTTTCCGTTCCTAAATTAATGCCTAATTATTTTCACCTTCATATTTTCCTCCGCATAAATTGCATATGATTTTTATATTGATTGCAAGGTTTTGATAAGTTATAGTTAATCTGTGAATTTTTCATAACTTATGCTTGCCCATATTAATTATATGAATCATTATTTTTAAAGGGAAGGGGAAATAATTTGGGAATTGATTTAGGAAATAAGAAATTATTTATTATGTTAATATTTGGTGGATTCTAATTCCTAGGTATCTTTTCTCATTAATAGTTTTCATTATTAATTAATAGTTTGCATAATTTATTTAAAAAAATCTTCTCCACCATTTTTATTTCTAATTTGCCTAAAATATTAATTAAGGATATATTAAAGAGTTAATCTAGTCTCTGTGGGTTCGACCTGTACTTGCCAGTTCTTCAATTCGACACTGTGCACTTGCAGTTACATATTTTATCACATCACTCACCCTTTTCTTTTTTGTTCCATTTTTCTTCTCAGGAAGCGAGAATATAGCAGGAACCAGTCGGGGTATAGAGTGATGGTCCTAGACAGTTGTTTTACAGTCCTCACTATTTTTATAAAATAGTGCATTAATAATTATAATGAGTACTTTATTTGAGTGTGGATATTGTCTAGAAGACAATATTTATATTTAAACTCACAGTATGTGTTGTTGTATTTTGCACGATAATTGTAATAATAAAGTTGTAGTTATTTTCTGTATCAAGTATTTTGCGACTCAGAATGGGTGATGTATACCTATTTTGGGGGCATCACAGCTGCACACACTAAGGAGCTTGCATTTGATCCGAGGAATTGGAGAAGCACGAAGGAGAAAACGATTGAAGCTTGAAGATCACATCAAGGAATTGACCATTTTCATAAGGTATATCTTTTATCCTTCCTCAATTAATAATATTGCATAAGGTAATTCATGGGATTGCAGAAAAATTTAAATTCTATATATATGTGCATTCTTTTGCCATTTTATAATTTGATTGTATCATTGTTCTTGTTTATGCAAACCAAAACTTAGAACGAAGTCAAGGTGGTGAATGCATTCATGAAATATAAACCCAAATATGGAAAAAAAATCTCTATAATATTATAAAAAAAATGCTCATCATGCATCTTTGAAAGGTGGTAGGGGCACTATATAGCCCAAAGGGTGGACGAAGATATGCAAAGGTTTCATAAGGACAAATGAATATAGTATTTTCTTGGTTTTCTGGGGCTATAGGAATTTGAAAGTAGCCTGAGTAACCATCAAGAAAATAATAGTAAGCATAACTAGCTAACCTTTCTAGAATTTGGTCTATGAAAGGTTAAAGAAAATGAACATTTCTTTTGGCAACACTAAGTTTTCTATAGTCTATAAAAATCCTCTACCAGATTGGACACAAGTGTGAATTAACTAATTATCTTCATTTTGAACCACAATCAAGCTATACTTTAGGTACCACCTGAATAAAACTTACTTAAGAGCTATCAAAAATGGGATAAATGATCCAATTATCTAAACACTTAAGAATTTCCATCCTAACTACCTATTTTAGAACTGGGTTCAACCGCCTCTGTGGGTCTCTCACTAGTTTAGCATCATCTATTAAGTGGATCTTATATTGGACAATGGCTAAACTAATCCCCTTAATATTTTTTATGCTCCATCCTATGGATTTCTTGTTCTTTCTAAGGATGGTCAATAATTCTTCTTCCCGTGTATTTGTTAAATCGGAAGAAATGATCACAAGAAGAGTTTTAGAAAGTCCTAGATAGACATATTTAAGATTATTAGGAAAATGTTTGAGTTTTAACTCTGGTGGACTCTTTTCAAGATGTTCTGAAGATTGCAACATTGTTTTAGTGACGAGTTTAGAGTAAGACATGGATGTGGATGACTTTAACATTTCATTCATCTCATTTACATATTCCGTCTCATCCCAAATTTGACAAAAATGATTTAGACAAAAATTAAGAATTTCATCTTCTCCCATAAGTTCATTTTCAGACATTTCATTAATCATGTTTACTTTAACGGGTTGGTCAGAAAAATCACTAGGTTTTTTCCCCATATTAAACACATTTAAGTCAATTGTTATATTCCCAAATGTCAATTTTATAGTCCATTTCTACAATTAATTAACGCATTAAAGGTTGCTAAAATTTGTCTACCTAAAATAATAGGAATGTGACCCTTGGGATTGGCAAAAGGTTGGGTTTCAAGGACAACAAAGTCAACAGGGAATAAAAAATTGTCAACCTTAATGAGTACATCCTCAGCTATTCCCTTTGCCACTTTAACGGAACAGTTATATAGTTGAAGTGTGACACTTGTCTTTTTCAACTCCCTTAAGACGAAGGTTTGGTACACATAAAATGGTAACAAGTTCACATTAGCTTTTAAATCAAGCAAAACTTTTTCGATTAAGGTGTCACCTATAATGCATGAAATGGTAGGACAATCGTGGTCCTAATAGTCATAGGGACTTGACATGCCAAGATAGAACTAACATGAACTATTAGAAAATATTCTTAAGAACATGAGTGGTTCTTTTGTTTGTGCACAAATCCTTTTAACATTTAGCATATGAGGGAACTTGTTGAATGACATCTAGAAAAGGAATATTAATTTTCACTTGTTTAAACACTTTTAGAATTTTATCTAACGACTGCTTGTTTGAATTAAGTCTTTGAGGGAATGAGGATTTTGGTTGGTTTAAAGACTTTTTCATTTGACTCTGAAGATGTGGTTTGATCATTTTTTGACACATGCTTAGTAGATGGGCCTATTGACACGGAGTTTGTGAGCTTTTTAAGTTGGGTTGACTTTGAAGATGGATTATTAACATTTTTTTCATTATCAATGTCAGTATGATTGTTAAAATAATTTTCTAACCATAAAGAGATTACAAAATTCATATGATTGACTTGGTTGTTTCAAGTGAATTAGCATGATAAGGTTTTTGATTAGGGACTGAAAATTTTGGATTGGTCTCGGGTTGACTAGGAAACTTACCCATCTTTCTTTCACTAACTGTATTGGCCAATTAATTGACTCATTTTGATCTCTAAACGAGATAAGGTTTGGTTAGTGTTTTTCATTAACGTTTTCATGCTTTTCTCTTAAGTGCTAAGTCTTTTATCACTTTCATTAGAAAAACCTGATGGATATTGAGTTGCTGAATTTGAATTTTGGTACGGACCATGATTCAACTTTTGGTAAGGTTGAAAAATTGATTTAGAGACAGATTGGCCTGATTTGAAGAGTTATTTAGGTAGGGTCCTTGGTTTCATGCAAAATTAGGATGGTTTCTCCAAGCTGGATTATAAATGGGTGCAAATGGGTCATTTATCGATCTTTGGAACATTGCATTGACTTGTTCATATTCTTCAGGTTGGGCCATGACTTTAGGATATTCATCTATCACATGACTTAGTGAATTACACCTTAGATATAAAGGTGTTGGTGTTGAGACTTGGTTCACATGTGATGGTCCTCTATTTTCTAAAGTCTCGAGACTTTCAAGTACACCATCAAACTTAGCTTCAGTGGCAATTGAATTGTCAATTATATGAACACCCTTAGATGAGCTATGTTTATTGATCTCTATGGTGGTTTCCCGTTAACTTTTCTGCTAAGTCTTCTAAATACTTCAAAGTCTTTTTCCCATCATTTTTCAAAAACATCCCCTTGACACGTCGACTCTAACATTGTTTTTATGAGATAGTCTAAACCTTCGTAGGCAATTTGACACAATCTCCCTTTTTCAATTTCATGGTGTGGGCACTGAGATAACAAATTTTAAAATCTATCAAACTATTTTCAAAAGGAGTACTCTTTTTCAAGTTGGCAAAATTGATGAATTGCAGTCCTAATTTTAGCAATTTTATGTTTTAAAAAATATTTTTTAGAAATGTAACAATAAATCCCTCCCAGGTTGATATAGAATTATTTGGCAGACTATATAGTCACTTTTTAGCATTATCTTTTAAAGCAAATGTGATAAATCTTAGTCTAATTGAGTCATCAAACAAGTGTTGTATTTTTATTAAAGCACAAATTTTCTCAAATTCCAGAATGAATAAATATGAATATTTTATACTAGTGAACCTAGGTAACATATTTATAAAATGTGGTTTAAATTCAAAATTATTACTGGTTATCGATGGTAGATTGATGAATGAAGGTTGAGCAGAGCGGAGAGGATAACATCGATCCTCTTAAAAAATAGTTTGTGTGGCCTCCATTTTTCTTAAAAGTGAGATCTTTTAAGGTGAACTCCGAAAAATCATCTTTTTCACTAATCGGGATGTTTTGTCCCTAATCCTCACTTTTTTTGCATAAACGGATAAGCACACAAAAACAAATAAGAGAAAATAGTAATAAATAAGAAAAAAATTACTTCTAAGGTCAACCTAAATAAAATCTAGACAACTCCTAACTGTTTCAAGTTTCATCTCAATGTCCACTAAATTCGAAATTAATCACAACACTAGCTAGTTAAGCGTAAGAACGGTGAGAGTCTCTCCGTGGGTACGGTGATTAATTGAATAACCACGCGTTCTGAAGGCGATTGCCTTTTGAACCACTTGCCTAGACACCAGTAGATTGATTAATTTTAAAATTTAGTCTCATTTTGAAGTCTCTTGTCTTAATTGAGCTCGAGAGTCTTAGGGGTTAACGTCTACTTGATTTTATTAAGTCAAGGTTATGCAAGATGTAAGTTGGGTTATTTGTGGGCTAATGAAGGGTGATAAAATCCCCACCTTATCTTATAAAGGTTTTTGCCCTGTTAGATAAAAAATAAAAAATGAACAATAAAAAAATTGTAAATAAATAAAATTTATTTCCAAATATTACATACAAAACAAGTTTTTTTTTGGGGTTTACGTGTTGAGAACCTATACTATTACCAATTCAATTGTAGATATATATTTCATCCTAGGGGTCTAGGGGAATATGAAAAAAAAAACTTACATTTTTAATTTTTTATATATTCTGCTGAATTCTAATATCTTGATGAGAGATTTCTCAACTGAGGGATAAATTTTTGCACAATAAAATATTGATTTTTACCATCATCTTTGGTCTACAAGGCAAGTTCTTGATATATTTTTTTTTTTTGATAACAAGTTCTTGATACTTGAGCAATTGGCAAGTTGAAAAAAATCTCTTATCCCCCCCTTATCCCAGGATAACTTAACCCACTTCCGGACAGCCCCCACCCCCACTAAAAAGATAAAAAAGTAAAAAAAAAAAATCATAAAGGATAATTTATGATTTATCCCTTCCGTGGGGCCCACCTCTTATCCCTTACAACAAACATAGGCACAGAGCCTAAATTGGGAAGAAAGTGGATGTAGCTTTCAGCAAGCAGCATTCAATTAACATGGTGTGTGTAAAAAGGGTGAAAGCTCTCTACACATCATCAACAAAATGTCCAGTTGTCCACAATTGATTAAGACATGGGCTGAGATCAACACCAAGTAGTCAGCAATCCTCCCACATAACTTTGGAACAATGGGACCTAGGATTCGGTGGGACCACCATTCAATTCACTACATTAGTAACTTCTATTTTTAGAATTTTAAGCAAAACAATTACAAAAAAGATAACAAATGCAGTCAATTGAATCAAAGATTTATAAATATTAAATCCCTTTAATTTCAGACCGTATAATAATAAAATTTGTAAAATATCTAAAAAAATTTACTTATCATAAGTTTTATTATTTTGAATAAAACATTTCAAATTAACCGTCAAAACTAGAATTGATTATACAGAACAAATGGATTAATTTTGTGACGCCCCCAAAATAAGTATATAACACTCATTCTGAGTCGTCAAATACATGGTACAGAAAGCAAACTACAACTTCAATAATAGAATTATCGTGCAAAATACGACAACACATACTGTGAGTTTAAATACAAATATTGATTTCTAGACAATATTCACACTCAAATAAGTCCTCATTACAATTATCGATACACTATTTTACAAAATAGTGAGTGGGATGCCTCTAAAATAGGTATACACCACACCCATTCTGAGTCGCCAAATACATGGTACAGAAAGCAAACTACAACTTTAATAATACAATTGTCGTGCAAAATACGACAACACATACTGTGAGTTTAAATACAAATATTATCTTCTAAACAATATTAACACTCAAATAAGTCCTCATTATAATTATTCATACACTATTTTACAGAAATAGTGAGGACTGCTAAAATATCTTTCTAGAACCATCACTTCATACCCGACTCGATCCTGCTATGTTCTCACCTCCTGAGAAGAAAAATAAAACAAAAAAGAAAAGGGTGAGCTCAACTAGCTCAGTAAAGAACATTATGATTAAGATAATATACAAAAAATTATTATTAGTCTTCAACAGGAAAAAAATTGATAGAATATAATAGACAACGAGTTTTAGATCAACAACTGCAGCGAAAACAGCAATCCATTAGAAGAGTCAAGTAAAGAATGAGTTCTACTATCTTCTAAGATTTTAAAGTCAATCATCAATATTTTATCTCTGTAACAATAATCAATATACATCTTTAATCAAATATTCATCTTTGCACTACATGTCAAAGATATTCATTTATATCACCAGTTGGTCATGTTCATCTCAACACATTTCATTTTTGCATTACGGGTCAAAGATATTCATCAGTTAATCATTCATCTTTACGCTACAAGCCAAAGATATTCAGTAATATCATCATTTGAGACTGATGATGATGAAAAATATTTTTAAAAAAACGAATCCAGTGAGACAGAAGGACAAATATTAGGGATTCGTTTAACAGTTTATTCAAGATCAATAATACTCCATAATAACCAATCTTGAAGCAAGATTCAAAAATAAAGATCAAATCATAGATACAATCAAAGATAGTAACCATAATAGACATCTTGGATAAAAAAGAAAAATTTTATTTTTCATTGAATAGTGCTATATTCGTGAATAGTGTCGTATACGTGAATAGTAACCCCGACACAAAAAATTCTAAATTTGATTAAAAAGTTCAAACCAATATTTTGGCATAATGATATTGAAGAAAATAATATCATTTAAGAAGAAAATAACATCTCTTACCTCAAAAAAATAGTACTTTAGAATGAAAGGTCGGAAGTGATACTAAATGAAACTTGTACTAAATATCAACTCTCAAAGTATCTAAATACTCACAAAATACGCTCGATAATATAGAGAGAGAAAGAGATAAAGCTTATGTTTCTGGTGTGATTTTCAATTCTAACTTAGCCCTCTATTTATAGAAAAATGTTAGCACGCCAAAGCAGACTTGACCTGCTACCTGATGGCTTTACCTGCTATTATTGCTACCCACCACATTTGAAATAAAATTCAGCACATTTCTTCACCAACCACAAGTGGGGCCTACTCAATTCTAGAATTTTTTACCAAAATTATTTATAAACCTAATTTCCGGATCAGTCACCTCTTAAAATTCATAACAAATTATACGTTCCTTTTTAACGGTTCAAAATTTGTGAACATATACTCAACTTATATATGTATAACATATCCAAAAATCACAATGATCCAACGGTCGGATTAAAAATTATAACTCACGCAATATATGTAAAGAACACTAGTTTGATTATTAATACATCCATTCCGACAAAAATACTGATAAAACACCTCAATATTAATTCCTTCATTTATAACCACATAAATAAATCCATCATTTATATCCGCATCAAATAAATATTTTCTTATCATATAAATTAATAATTAATTATTCACAAATAATATTACAGAATCATAATTATGACAATCAGGTCGTTCCCAGGAAAGAAGGGGCTTTCCAATAAGGATTTCTCCTTACTGGCGCGCAATTAGGTGACTAAACCTCTCCTTAGACAGAACTTTCTAGATATTGATAATAATGCTATCTAATAATATTATTCAAATAATATGAATTATTGATATGATAATGAGAAATACTGTGCAGTGACAATTATTGAAACAACAATAATATAAAATATCAACGCAGCAATTATTGAATCCATAAAATAAAATATTGAACAGTAATTACTGTAATAATTATTGAGTAGTGTCTTCTTACGTACGAATCAATAATTCAACAATATTGTGCAATACCGTGTGCTACTGTGCAACCACGCGTATTACTGTATTTTAACCACCAGGTAACCCAATAGTGTTAATGGTAACAACTACGCCGTTATTTATAAAACTCAAATTTTGTCATTTTCTTCATCCGACAGTTATTCCGTTATGGGGCCCACAATTGACTGCGCCATCATACGGATATTCCTGACAAAAAGAATATTCCACGACAAAACGAATATTCCCCGACAGAAATGAATATTCTATAACCACTTGCTTATTTTGTAAAATTTGCACATTTCACCCATAACCAAAGCATTATATCAAATTAACACCTTATTAATTTAGAATAATGAATAGAAAAAAGTTCAATTTTATTTATAATAAGTTGGGGTCTTACAATCTCCTCTCCTTATAAAATTTCGTCCTCAAAATTGACGTACCTACCTGGTGTTTTGAAAAGGTGAGGGTACCTCGCTTTCATTTCCGATTCCAACTCCCAGGTCATTTCTTTAATAGCATAGTTCCTCCACAAAACCTTAACTTGTGGTATAACCTTGGTGCGTAGGACTTGCTCTTTTCTATCCAAGATCTTGATAGGTACCTCCTCGTACATTAAATCTTCGGCTATCTCGTCTGGTTTTAACGTAATAATATGATTCGGGTCTTTCACATATTTACGTAACATCGATACGTGAAAACGTTATGAACACGTGACATACTCAGCGTTAACGCGAGTCTATATGCCATAGTTCTTACTCGATCGAGGATTTCAAATAAATCGAAAGTTTGAGCTTTCTTCTCTTCATCGACTTTTACTTCTAGAATAACGCCTTCTTGCACCTTCTTCTTTATATTCATCAGCTCCGGTGTGTAGCTTGAGCGGTTTTAACTTTATCAATTAAAGTCGATTCTATTTTAACATCATAACGTGGGTCCCTAGAGTCTTTAACTCTATCTTTATCATTTGTAAATTATACAAAATAGGTCTTTGTGTTCAACAATATCGCACTCGTACTCGCGTACGATCTTCTACTCAACGCGTCAGCTATCACGTTCGCTTTTCCAGGATGGTATAGTCAGAACAAGTGCCGAAATGAGTCGCCTCTTGAGCTCTTGGAAGCTATTCTCACATTCCTCTCTCCATTCAAATTTTGTATCTTTCTGAGTCAGCTGAGTTAACGGAGTAGCGATTCCAGAAAATCCTTCCACGTATCTCTGATAGTAACCAGCTAAGCCTAGAAAGTTAGATATTTCGATTACTAACTTAGGTTGCTCTCAACTGTGACTCATATCCCAATCATGGATAGCACGTCACAATGGCGCCTATCAGTTTACCACCGCACGAATATGACGTCCCCTACGGAGAGTCTGGCTTCGGTGCATCCCACAAAGGAAGTCACCAGATAGAGACTCGGGTACCAACTCTTGTACTTGGGTTTTTAACTCCTGAAGTTCAATAGGAGCCATTCAATATGAGATTTTAGAAATGGGTTTTGTACCGGGTTCAAAGTCGATACAAAATTCAATATCATGCTCTGGGGGTAGGCCATGAAATGCTTCAGGGAATACGTCACAAAATTCACTAACAACAGAAATGTCATTCAAATCTGACGTATTTTTGTTTAAATCCATGAAATGGGCTAAGAAAGCTTGACATCCATTTTTCAATAAATGAATGGCTTTATGGCTTGATATGAAAGTGTTTGACTTCAATGGTTTGGTTGCTTGAATTCGCATAACAGGTTGGTTAGGAATATGAAAACTAACAACCTTACGAAAACAATCAATTTTGGCATGATGAGTAGTTAACCAATCAATCCCTAAAATTACGATAAATGCAAGTATCTTTAAAGAGATAAGATCAACAAGTAATGTGATTAAGCCCACTTGGATCAAACAAGATTTATAAACAGTGGATATGATAAAAGTTCCTCCTAACGGAGTCTCCACAGATAAGTCAAAGTCTAATTCTCCGGAGTCCAGTTTAAATGTTGAACACAAGCAGGAGAGATAAAAGAATGGGTATAACCGGTATTTAATAAGGTATAGATTTCGCAAGAATTTATAATTAACTAACCTGTGATACCTTCGTTCGGGTTCCTCGTGTTTTGGGCAGTCACGAAAAACGCTCTTCCAGAAACCGCCGACTTTGTTTTGTCCGTATCCACCTTTGGTGCCACCGTCCCAGCTGGACTTGATTTTGCTACAGGACAAAATCGGGCTATGTGACCGTCTTTCCTACAACTGAAACATACCTTGGAAGGTTGTGAACAGTTTGGACTTATATGTCCCTCCTCTCTGCATCTGTAGCATCTAACTGGCGGTCGTTCACCTCCCCTAGAATTTGTTGCCAGTGTTGGTGCTGCTGGAGACGTCTTCCCGTCATCGTTAAATCTTCTCTTCTTGAAATTTCCACTTGAATCATTTCTTCTATTATCTTGGCCACGATTACCACCAGAGTGGTTACCGCTTTTGTCCGTATTTTTCCCTCCTCGCTGGTTATCATCGCTCCGATGACTGATGTCACCTATATGACCCTGGTTGTGGTCCCTCGGTTGAACATACTCACTATCTCACTCTAATAATTGAGCCTTGTTGATAACTTCTGAATACATAGAAAATTTGTGAGAGATAAGGTATTGACGAATCTCGGGTTTTAGACCTCTCAGAAACATCTGCGTTATACGTTCCTCATTCTCTACCAAATGAGGTGCAAACCTGGATAACTCCGCGAACTTCACCTCGTACTGGGACACCGTCATGTTGTTCTGTTCCAGTATAATAAACTCTACCTCCTTCATATGACGAATACTTTCAGGAAAGTACTTGTCATTCAACAGTTTCTAAAATCTTTCCCAAGACATGTTGAGTGCGGCTGGCTGGGTACGCTTCACAGATTTTCACCAGTAATCTGCCTCACCACGGAACATAAAGGTGGCGAACGGAAGCTTGTTTTCTTCCGTGCATCCCAAGACATCGAATATCTTGGTAATTTTCTTGACCCACGATTCCGCCTTTATCGGATCCGACTTTCCAAAGAATTCTGGTGGTCCCAACTCCTTGAACTGCTTGGCTGTGACAGACCGCGCGTTACTATCACTTTCACCCGTATTTTGTACATGAGTCTCACTCGTCTGATTTTGCATAAACTGCAAAAAGCTCCTAAACATTCCATCATTCATAGTTTGCTCTGTAGTGTTGTTTACAGGAGGAATATTGCCTTCCTGTTGCACGTTCTCCTGGTTTATGACTAAAGGTTGTTCCACAGTCTCATACACTCCATTGTTAACGTTCTCAGCAGCCATTCTTAAATACTGCCATAAAATAAGGGTTAATTAAACAAATTAGCATATCACATAATATTCTTATATTATGGCCGACCAACAAATAAGCTTAAATAGGATACACTAGCGAAGGATTTACTCATCTCTCCCCTCCTAGTTCTATTCTCCGATCTCCTCCAGAGACCATATCCCTAAGCTTTGATACCAACTGTGACACCCCCCAAATAGGTATACATCACACCCATTCTGAGTCGCCAAATACATTGTACAAAAAGCAAACTACAACTTCAATAATACAATTATCGTGCAAAATACGACAACACATACTGTGAGTTTAAATACAAATATTGTCTTCTAGACAATATCAACACTCAAATAAGTCCTCATTAAAATTATTCATACACTATTTTACAGAAATAGTGAGGACTGCTAAAACATCTTTCTAGAACCATCACTCAATACCCCGGCTCGATCTTGCTATGTTCTCACCTCCTGAGAAGAAAAATAAAACAAAAAAGAAAAGGGTGAGCTCAACTAGCCCAGTAAAGAATATTATGATTAAGATAATATACAACAAATTATCATTAGTCTGCAACAGGGAAAAATCTGATAGAATATAATAGACAACGAGTTTTAGATCAACAACTGCAGTGAAAACAACATTCCATTAGAAGAGTCAAGTAGAGAATGAGTTCTATTATCTTCTAAGATTTTAAAGTCCATCATCAATATTTTATCCCTGTAACAAACATCAATATACATCTTTAATCAAATATTCATCTTTGCACTACATGCCAAAGATATTCATTTGTATCACCAGTTGGTCATGTTCATCTCAACACATGTTCATCTTTGCACTATGAGCCAAAGATATTCATCAGTTAATCATTCATCTTTGCACTACAGGCCAAAGATATTCAGTAATATCATCATTTAAGACTGAGGATGATGAAAAATATTTTAAAGAAAACGAATCCAGTGAGACAGAAGGACAAATATTAGAGATTCGTTTAACAGTTTATCCAAGATCAATAATACTCCATAATAACAAATTTTGAAGCAAGATTCAAAAATAAAGATCAAAACATGGATACAATCAAAGATAGTAACCATAATAGACATCTTGGACAAAAAGGAAAAATTACATTTTTTTGGTGAATAGTGTCGTATTCGTGAATAGTGTCGTATACGTGAATAGTGTCGTATACTTGAATAGTAACCCCAACACAAAAAGTTCCAAATTTGATTAAAAATTCAAACCAATATTTCGGCATAATGATATTGAAGAAAATAATATCATTTAAGAAGAAAATAACATCACTTACCTCAAAGAAATAGTACTTCGGAATGAAAGGTCGAAAGTGATGCTGAATGAAACTTGTACTGAACAGCAACTCTCAAAGTATCTAAATACTCACAAAAAATGCTTGATAATATAGAGAGAGAAAGAGATAAAGCTTATGTTTCTGGTGTGATTTTTAATTCTAACTTAGCCCTCTATTTAGAGAAAAATGTCAGTACGCCGAAGCAGACTTGACCTGCTACCTGATGGCTTTACCTGCTATTATTTCCACCCACCACATTTGAAATAAAATTCAGCACATTTCTTCACCAACCACAAGTGGGGCCTACTCAATTCTAGAATTTCCACCAAAATCATTTATAAACCTAATTTCTGAATCAGTCACCTCTTAAAATTCATAAAAAAATCATACGTTCATTTTTAACGGTTCAAAATTTGTGGAGATATACTCAAATTATATATGTATAACATATCCAAAAAATCACAATGATCCAACGGTCGGATTAAAAATTATAACTTACGCAATTTATGTCAAAAACACTGGTTTGATTTTTAATACCTCCATTCCAACAAAAATACTGATAAAATACCTCAACATTAATTCCTTCATTTATAACCACATAAATAAATCCATCATTTATATCCGCATCAAATAAATATTTCCTTATCAAATAAATCAATAATTAATTATTCACAAATAATATTACAGAATCACAATTATGACAACAAGGCCGTTCCCAGGAAAGAGGGGGTTTTTCAATAAGAATTTCTCCTTACTGGCGCGCAATTAGGTGACCAAACATCTCCATAGACAGAACTTTTTAGATATTACCAATAATGCTATCTAATAATATTATTCAAATAGTATGAATTATTGATATGATAATGAGAAATACTATGCAGTTATAATTATTGAAACAACAATAATATAAAATATCAACGCAATAATTATTGAATCAATAAAATAAAATATTGAACCGTAATTACTGTAATAATTATTGAGTAGTGCCTTCTTACGTACGAATCAATAATTCAACAATACTGTGCAATACAGTGTGCTACTGTGCAACCACGCGTATTACTGTATTTTAACCACCAGGTAACCCAACAGTGTTAACGGTAACAACTACGTCGTTATTTATAAAACTCAAACTTTGTCATTTTCTTCATCCGACAGTTATTCCGTTATGGGGCCCACAATTGACTGCGCCATCATACGGATATTCCCGACAAAAAGAATATTTCACGACCAAACGAATATTCCCCAACAAAAATGAATATTCTATAACCAGTTGCTTATTTTTATAAAATTTGCACATTTCACCCATAACCAAAGCATTATATCAAATTAACACCTTATTAATTAAGAATAATGAATAGAAAAAATTTAATTTTATTTATAATAAGTTAGGGTCTTATAGTGAGGACTACTAAAACAACTATCTTGAATCATCACTCCACACCCCGACTAGTTCCTGCTATATTCTCGTCTCCTAAGAAGAAAAATGGAACAAAAAGGAAAATGGTGAGCTCAACTAGCCCAGTAAAGAATATTATGACTAAAATAATATACAATAAATTGTCCTAACAATTGCAGCGGAAACAATAATTCATTAGAAGAGTTAAGTAGAGAATGAAATCTACTATCATCTATGAATTTAAAAGTCCATTATCAATATTGTATCCATGTAACATCAATCAATATACATCTTGAACCAAATATTCATCTTTGCACTACGGGCCAAAGATATTCATTTGTATCACCAGTTGGTCATGTTCATCTCAACACCTGTTCATCTTTGCACTACGAGCCAAAGATATTCATCAGGTAATCATTCATCTTTTCACTACAGGCCAAAGATATTCAGTAATATCATCATTTAGGACTGAGGATGATGAAAAATATCTTAAAGAAAACGAATCCAATGAGACAGAAGGACAAATATTAGGGATTCGTATAACAATTTATCCAAGTGCAATAATATTCTATAATAACCAATTGTGAAGTAGAATTCAAAAATAAAGATCAAAACATGGATACAATCAAAGATAGTAACCATAAAAGACATCTGGGACGAAAAAGAGAAAATTTTATTTTTCGGTGAATAGTGTCGTATTTGTGAATAGTGTCGTATACGTGAATAGAACCGTATACGTGAATAGTAATCTCGACACAAAAAGGTAGAAATTCTACAATAAAATTCATAACAATATCTCAGCATAATGATATTGAAGAAAATAATATCATTAAAGAAGATAATAACATCCCTTACCTCAAAGAAACAATACTTCAGAATGGAATATCGGATATGGTGCTGAAGGAAACTTGTACTGAATAGCAACTCTCAAAGTATCTAAATACTCACAAAATACGCTCGATAATATAGAGAGAAACAAAATTTGTTTCTAGTGTGATTTTCAATTCTAACTTAGCCCTCTATTTATAGGAAAATGTTAGCATGCCGAAGCAGACTTGACATGCTACCTGATGGCTTTACCTGTTACTATTGCCACCCACCACATTTGAAATTCAATTTGAGCACGTTTCTCACCAACCAAAAGTGGGCCCCACCAATTCTAGAATTTTCCACTAAAATGATAAATTCTGAAACTTCAACAATTTCTGAACCAGTCGCCTCTTAAAATTCATAACAAACCATACGTTCACTTTTAACGGTTCAAAATTTGTGGACATATACTCAACTTATATATGTATAACATATCCAAAAATCATAACGATCCAACGGTCGGATTAAAAATTATAACTCATGCAATATATCTCAAGAATACTGATTTGATTTTTTTAATACCTCCATTCCGATAAAAATACTGATAAAATACCTCAACATTAATTCCTTCATTTATATGCACATAAAAAAGAATAAATATTTCCTTATCATATAAATCAATAAATAATTATTCACAAATAATATTACAGAATCACAATAATGACAACCAGGCCGTTCCTAGGAAAGATGGGGCTTTCCGATAAGAATTTCTCCTTACTAGCGCCCAATTAGGTGACCAAACCTCTCATTGACAAAACTTTCTAGACATTGCCAATAATGCTATCTAATAATATTATTCAAATAATATGAATTATTGATCTGATAATGGGAAATATTGTGCAGTGACAATTATTGAAACAACAATAATATAAAATATCAACCGCATTAATTATTGAATCAATAAAATAAAATATTGAACAATAATTACTATAACAATTATTAAGTAGTGCCTTCTTACGTAAGAATAAATAATTCAAAATATTGTGCGATACTGTGTGCTACTGTGCAACCACGCGTATTACTGTATTTTAACCATCAGGTAATCCAACAGTGTTAACGGTAACAATTAGGCCGTTATTTATAAAAACTTGTCATTTTCTTCATCCAACAGTTATTCTGTTATGGGGCCCACAAATGACTGCGCCGTCGTATGGATATTCCTCGACAACAAGAATATTCCACGACCAAACGAATATTCTCCGACAAAAATAAATATTTTATAACCACTTGCTTATTTTGTAAAATTTGCATATTTCACCCATAACCAAAGTATTATATCAAATTAACTCCTTATTATTTCAAGATAATAAATAGAGAAAATTTAATATTATTCATAATAAGTTGGGGTCTTACAACCTCCCCTCCTTATGAAATTTTGTCCTCGAAATTGACGTACGTACCTGGTGTTTCAAAAAGGTGAGGGTAACTCGCTTTCATTTTTGATTCCAACTCCCAGGTGATTTCTTCAATAACATGGTTCCTTCACAAAACCTTAACATCTGGTATAACCTTAATGCGCAGGGCATGCTCTTTCCTATCCAAGATCTTGACAGGTACCTTATGACAACCCCAAAATAGGTCCATTCCATCCAACCCATTCTGAGTCGCCAGATACATGGTACAAAAAACAACTACAACTTTATTATAACAATTATCGTATAAAATACAACAACACACATATACTGTGAGTTTGGATACAAATATATACCAAATATGACACATGTCCCAACCGTGGACAGCACCTCACAGTGACACCTTACATAAAGGTATAGTCAAAAACTGTTTTAGAAACTAAAATCTTTGGGAAGTGCTCAAGGAAACCTTCGTACATGGGAGGCCATGCTTCTAGGTTATGATAGATATCATATAGCCACAGAATTATCCTTGTTTGATCCAATAGACCCCAAAGAAAAACGAGAAGATTACTATCATATTCTTTCCAATGGTGAGTCTTCTCTTGATTTATCATTATCTCCACTGTCTCAAATTAAAAATTATACTTCAAACAAACACCAAGATTATATAGGTAGTGCTCGCAAATATACTCAGTAAGTGGATGAGCACAACCATGTCTTATGATGATACGAGGTTGTATGTCATTAGACATCTTGTATGATAGTGGCAAAACACCCTTCCAACGTTGGGTTCGCCTCTCCCTATATGATTCACCAAATATAACTACTAAAAGATGTATACAACACACTTGTCTATACTGTTTAAGGAGAACTCCACAGCTAGAGACCACCGTTCTATTCCCTTGTTACCCCCGCTTGACCCAGCTACACTTTTATTACCTGAAAGGAATTGTGAAGCAAAAAGGTGAGCACAACTAGATTAGTAAAGAATATCATGACTAAAGATAATTAAATTATCAATAGCCTTCATCAATAAAAAATTAGAGATTTAGAACATATGGTAGATGATAAAAATTTTAACCATAGTTGCAGCGGAACAAGCAATCCATTAGAAAAGTCAAATAGACAATACAGTCTATTATCTTCTCCATGTTAAAAGTCCACAAACAATGTTTTATCCCTGTAACATCAATCAACAGTTCCTTTCCACAATTATATGAATATCTCATAATCATAATTGTAATTCTAAATTCCTCTTCGTACCCAGGACGAATATAATTTTCATCACATGTCTTTTCCTGTTCATAATCATACTAATAAATTCATCTTTGCACTACGACCAAAGATATTCATCCACAGTTCATCTTCGCACCACTGGCCAAAAATATTCAACAACAGGCCATCTTTGCACTACGGGCCAAAGATATTCATTAACAGTTCATCTTTGCACAACAGGCTAAAGATATTCCTCAACAGTTCATATTTGCACTACAGTTCAAATATATTAATATCTCAAAGAAATATATAATCATTTCAGAATTTATATGAACAATAATTATAACCATGTTGATCAATTCACCTTTGCACTTAAGTTAAAGATATTCAATTATAAATTCAATGGTCATGATCATACCAGTCACAATTTAACTTTTCACTACTGGCTAAAGAGAACCCTAGTCATGATCATACCAATAATCTACCCATCTTTATACTCAAGTGAAAAAGAATTTCAACATCAGGGTTATAAAAATATTATATATGATAATAAAATCAATATAATCAATATATAGTTTTAATCTCCAGAATAATATTCATAAATCAACTATAATTTGGTTAGAAAAAGAAATCAATTTTGTAGTGAATAGTACCCATAAATAGTAACTCATGAATAATAACTCATGAATAGTAACTCGTGAATAGTAACTCGTGAATAGTAACTCATGAATAGTAACTCATGAATAGTAACCCTGACACAAAAAGGTAGAAATTCAACAATAAAATTCATACCAATATTTCGGTATAATGATATTGAAAGAATAACATTTCTTAAACTTATAAACAATTTATTTTAATTGTTTACACTTTATTACATAATGCATTTAATCATTATAAAATGCCAAACTTATAAGATTTTATCACCAATAACCAAAACCCTCGTCAAAAATCTGCATATACCACATATATGATTCTCAAGCCATAAAATCATATTTTCCAATTTTCTTCCTTCACATAACATATTTAACTCATTTATTCATAACTATTCTATTTTCATGAAAAATACCAAATCAGTTCTAAAAATATTTTTTTCCTGAGATTTAGCAGAATATAGTCCCATATTAAACATATATTTTTCTTAGAATTTTTAAAATTCATTTACTATTTTTCATATGGCCAAAACCGCCGAATATTTAGACATTTATCATAAATTATACTTTTATCCAAAAATTCCGAAATTCACAGAGTACACTGATATTATATAGATGTACTCTCAATAAAAATTTCATCAATTTTGGAGTTAACCACAAGGAGTTATAAGCGGTTATTTTTAAAATAGTCTTTTCTCATAAAATTCATAACTCTTAATCTATACATCCAAAAATCACTATTTTTGGACACAATCAATAAAACTCATCAACATATCATTTCAAATTTTTTCAGAATTTTTTGAATGACGGAAGAAGTACGAACTGAAAAACATAATAACCCTTAAAATCCCTTACTATCCTTTACCTCAAAAGAGCAGCACTTCTGACTGGATATCGGATATGACGCTGAAGGAAACTTGCACTGATGAATATCAACTCACCAAGTATCTAAATACTCACAAAATACACTCAATAATCTAGAGAGAGAAAGCTTATGTTTCTGGTGTGATTTTCAATTCTAACTTAGCCCTCTATTTATAGGAAAATTTTAGCAGATTTGACCTGCAACCTGATGGCTTTACCTGCGACTATTCCCACCCACCACAATTGAAATAAAATTCAGCACATTTCTTCACCAACCACAAGTGGGGCCCACTCAATTCTAGAATTTTCCACCAAAATGCTAAATTCAGATACGTCAATAATTTATGAACCATTCACCTCCTAAAATTCATAACAAATCATACGTTCATTTTTAACGGTTCAAAATTTGTGGACATATACTCAACTGATTTATTTATAACATATCCAAAAATTACAACGATCCAACGGTCGGATTAAAAATTATAACTCACGCAATATATCTCAAAAACACTGGTTTAATTTTTAATACCTTCATTCCGACAAAAATACTGATAAAATACATCGACATTAATTCCTTCATTTATAACCACATAAATAAATCCATCATTTATATCCTCATCAAATAAATATTTTCTTATCATATAAATCAACAATTAATTATTCACAAATAATATTACAAAATCACAATAATGACAACCAGGCAGTTCCCAGGAAAGAGGGGGCTTTCCAATAAGAATTTCTCCTTACTGGCGTGCAATTAGGTGACCAAACCTCTCCTTGACAGAACTTTCTTGACATTGCCAATAATGCTATCTAATAATATTATTCAAATAATATAAATTATTGATCTGATAATGAGAAATATTGTGCAGTGATAATTATTGAAACAACAATAATATAAATATCAGCACAGTAATTATTGAATCAATAAAATAAAATATTGAACAGTAATTACTGTAACAATTATTGAGTAGTGCTTTCTTACATAAGAATCAATCATTCAAAAATACTGTGTAATACCGTGTGCTACTGTGCAACAACGCGTATTATTTTATTTTACCAACCGGGTATTCCAACTGTGTTAACGGTAATGATTACGCCGTTATTTATAAAAACTTAATTTTGTCGTTTTATTCATCCGACAGTTATTTTGTTATGGGACCCACAAATGGCTGCGCCGGTCGTACGAATATTCCCCAACAGAAAGAATATTCCACGACCAAACGAATATTCACCGACAACAATGAATATTTTATAACCACTTGTGTATTTTGAAAAAAAATTCATATATCACCCTTAACTTAACTTTTATCAATTTAACCATTTACTGAATTGTAATTATAAGAAAAATTGAATACTTTTATTTCATAAAATTTGGGGTCTTACATACCTCCTCGTACGTTAAATCTTCGGCTATTTCATCTGGTTCTAACGCAATAATGTGGTTTGGGTCGTCCACGTAACATCGATACGTGAAAAACGTTATGAACACACGACATACTTAGCGTTAAGGTGAGTCTATAGGCCACAGTTCCTACTCGATCGAGGATTTTAAATAAATCAAAGGTTTGATCTTTCTTCTCTACATCGACTCTTACTTCTAGAATAACGCCTTCTTGCACCTTCTTCTTTATATTCATCAGCTCCGGTGTGTAGCTTGAGCGGTTTTAACTTTATCAATTAAAGTCGATTCTACTCGTATATTTCACATCATAACGTGGGTCCCTAGAGTTTTTAACTCTATCTTTATCCTTTGTTAGTCGTACAAAATGGGTCTTTGTGTTAACAACATCGCACTCGTACCCGCATACGATCTTCTACTCAACGCGTCAGCTACTACGTTCGCTTTTCCAGGATGGTATGGTCAGAACAGGTGCCGAAATGAGTCTCCTCTTGAGTTCTTGGAAAATCTTCTCGCATTCCTCGCTCCATACGAATTTTGAATCTTTACGAGTCAGCTAAGTTAACGGAGTAGCGATTCGAGAAAATCATTCCACGAATCTCCGATAATAACTAGTTAAGCCTAAAAAGCTATGTATTTCGATTACTAACTTAAGTTGCTCTCAACTGTGACTCATATCCCAATCTTGGATAGCACGTCACAATGGCGCCTATCAGTTTACCACCACATGAATATGACATCCCCTACAGAGAGTTTGGCTTTGGTGCATTCCATAAAGGAAGTCACCAGATAGAGGCTCAGGTACCAACTCTTGTACTTGAGTTTTTAACTCCTGAAGTTCAATAGGAGCCATTCGATATGGAATTTTAGAAAAGGATTTTGTACCCGGTTCAAAGTCGATACAAAATTCAATATTATGCTCTGGGAGTAGGCTAGGAAATTCTTCAGGAAATACGTCAAGAAATTCACTAACAACAGAAATATCATTCAAATCTGACGTATTTTTGTTTAAATCCATGAAATGGGCTAAGAAAGCTTGACATCCATTTTTTAATAAATAAATAGCTTTATGGCTGGATATGACAGTGATTAATTTTAGTAGTTTAGTTGCTTGAATTCGCATAACAGGTTGGTTAGGAATATGAAAACTAACAACCTTACGAAAGCAATCAATTTTGGCATGATGAGTTGTTAACCAATCAATCCCTAAAATCACATCAAATGCAAGTAATGTGATTATGCCAACTTGGATCAAACAAGATTTATAAACAATTGATGTAATGAAAGTTTCTCCTAACGGAGTCTCCACAGATAGGTCAAAGTCTAATTTCTCCGGAGTCAAGTTTAAATGTTGAGCACAAACAGGAGAGATAAATGAATGGGTAGAACCGGTATCTAGTAAGGTATAGATTTTGCAAGAATTTATAATTAACTAACCCGTGATACCTTCGTTTGGGTTCCTCGCATTTTGGCCAGTCACGACAAACGCCCTCCCTTGAACCACCGACTTTATTTTGTCCATAGTCGCCTTTGGTGCCGCCGTCCCAGTTGGACTTGACTTCACTACTGAACAAAATCGGGCTATATGACCGTCTTTTTCATAATTAAAACATACCTTGGAAGGCTGTGAACAGTTTGGACTTATGTATCCCTCATCTCCCCATCTATAGCATCTAACTGGCGGTCGTTCTCCTCCCCAAGAATTTGTTGTTGGTATTGGTGCTGCTGCCGACATCTTCCCGTCATCGTTAAATCTTCTCTTCTTGAAATTTCCACTTTAATTATTTCTTCTATTATCTTGGCCATGATTACCACCGAAGTGATTACCATTTCTGGCATGATAATTTCCTCCACGATGGTTATCATTGTTCCGATGACTGTTGCCACCGGTACAATTATCATCGAGTTGTTGGTCGTTATTCTTCGGTTGAGCTAACTCATTATCGCGCTCCAATAATTGAGCCCTATTCACAACATCTGAATATAAACAAAGTTTGTGAGAAATGAGGTATTGACGTATTTCGGGTTTCAAACTTCGCAGAAACATTCGCATCATTCTCTCTTCATTAACAACCAAATGGGATGCAAATCGGGAAAACTCGGCAAACTTAGCTTCGTACTGCGACACGTTCATATTGTTTTGCTCCAGCTTGATGAACTCTACCTCCTTCATGTGATGAATACTTTCAGGAAAGTGCTTGTCATTGAATAGTTTCTGAAATGTTTCCCAAGACATATTGAGTGCGACAAGCTGGGTACGCTTCACCGATTCCCACCAGTAATCTGCCTCACCACAGAACATAAAGGTGGCGAATGGAACCTTATGTTCCTCTGTGCATCCCAAGACATTGAATATCTTAGTAACTTGCTAGACCCACGTTTCCGCCTTAATCGGATCCGGCTTTCCAAAGAATTCTGGTGGTCCCAACTCCTTGAACTGTTTGGCTGTGACAAACAGCGTGTTGCTATCATTTCCACCCGTATTTTGTACACGAGTCTCCCTCGTCTGATTTTGCATGAACTGCAAAAAGTTTCTAAACATCTCATTATTCATCATTTGCTCGTTAGTATTATTTACAGGAGGAATATTGCCTTCCTGTTGCACGTTCTCATAATTGGTGACTAAAGGTGTTTCCACAGTCTCATACACTCCATTGTTAACGTTCTCAACTGCCATTCTTAAATATTGCCATAAAACTAGGGTTAATTAAATAAATTAACATATCATATAATATCCATATATTATGACCGGCCAATAAATAAGCTTAGTTATGACACACTAGCGAAGGATTTACTTATCTCTCCTCTCCTAGTTCTATTCCCCGATCTCCGCCATAAACCATATCCCTAAGCTCTGATACCAACTGTGATGACCCCAAAATAGGTATACAATACCCATTCTGAGTCTCCAAATACATGGTACAGAAAGCAAACTACAACTTTAATAATACAATTATCGTGCAAAATACGACAACACATACTGTGAGTTTAAATACAAATATTGTCTTCTAGACAATATCCACACTCAAATAAGTCCTCATTATAATTATTGATACACTATTTTATAAAATAGTGAGGACTACTAAAACAACTATCTTGAAACATCACTCCACACCCCAACTAGTTCCTGCTATATTCTCGCCTCCTAAGAAGAAAAATGGAACAAAAAGGAAAAAGGTGAGCTCAACTAGCCCAATAAAGAATATTATAACTAAGATAATATACAAAAAATTATCCTTAGTCTTCAATAGAGAAAAATCTGATAGAATATAATCGACAACAAGTTTTAGATTAACAACTACAGTGGTAACAACAATTCATTAGAAGAGTTATATAGAGAATGAAATCTACTATCATCTATAAATTTAAAAGTCCATCATCAATATTTTATCCCTATAACATCAATCAATATACATCTTGAATCAAATATTCATCTTTGCACTACGGGCCAAAGATATTCATTTGTATCACTAGTTGGTCATGTTCATCTCAACACCTGTTCGTCTTTGCACTACGGGCCAAAGATATTCATCAAGTAATCATTCATCTTTGCACTACAGGCCAAAGATATTTAGTAATATCATCATTTAGGACAGAAGATGATGAAAAATATCTTAAAGAAAACGAATCCAATGAGACAGAAGGACAAATATTAGTGATTCATATAACAGTTTATCCAAGTACAATAATACTCCATAATAACCAATTGTGAAGTAGAATTCAAAAATAAAGATCAAAACATGGATACAATCAAAGATAGTAACCATAAAAGACATCTGGGACGAAAACGAGAAAATTTCATTTTTCGGTGAATAGTGCCGTATTTATGAATAGTGTTGTATACGTGAATAGTACCGTATACATGAATAATAATCCCGACACAAAAAGGTAGAAATTCCATATTAAAATTCATAACAATATCTCAGCATAATGATATTGAAGAAAATAATATCATTTAAGAAGATAATAACATCCCTTACCTCAAAGAAACAGTACTTCAGAATGAAATATTGGATATAATGCTGAAGGAAACTTGCACTGAATAGCAACTCTTAAAGTATCTAAATACTTATAAAATACGCTCGATAATATAGAGAAAAAGAAAACTTATTTCTGGTATGATTTTCAATTTTAACTTAGCCCTCTATTTATAGGAAAATGTTAGCATGCCGAAGCAGACTTAACCTGCTACCTGATGGATTTACCTGTTACTATTTCCACCCACCATATTTGAAATTCAATTTAAGAACATTTTTCACCAACTAAAAGTGGGGCCCACCAATTCTAGAATTTTCTACCAAAATGATAAATTTAGAAACTTCAACAATTTCTGAACCAGTCACCTCTTAAAATTTATAACAAATCATATGTTTATTTTTAACGGTTCAAAATTTGTGGACATATACTCAACTTATATATGTATATCATATCCAAAAATCACAATGATCCAACGGTCGGATTAAAAATTATAACTCACGCAATATATCTCAAGAACACTGATTTGATTTTTTAATACCTCCATTCCGACAAAAATACTGATAAAACACCTCAACATTAATTCTTTTATTTATATGCAAATAAAAAAAAATTCCTTATCATATAAATAAATAAATAATTATTCACAAATAATATTACAGAATCACAATAATGACAACCAGACCGTTCCTAGGAAAGAGGGGACTTTCTAATAAGAATTTCTCCTTACTAGCGCGCAATTAGGTGACCAAACCTCTCCTTGACAGAACTTTCTAGACATTGCCAATAATGCTATCTAATAATATTATTCAAATAATATGAATTATTGATATGATAATGGGAAATATTGTGCAGTGACAATTATTGAAACAACAATAATATAAAATATCAACCGCAACAATTATTGAATCAATAAAATAAAATATTGAACAGTAATTACTGTAACAATTATTGAATAGTGCCTTCTTACGTAAGAATCAATAATTCAAAAATATTGCGCAATACCGTGTGTTACTGTGCAACCACGCGTATTACTATATTTAAACCACCAGGTAATTCAACAATGTTAACGGTAGTAATTACGCCGTTATTTATAAAAACTCAAACTTGTCATTTTCTTCATCCGACAGTTATTCTATTATGGGCCCCACAAATGACTGCGCCGTCGTACGGATATTCTCCGAGAACAAGAAAATTCCACGACCAAACGAATATTTCCCGACAAAAATGAATATTTTATAACCACTTACTTATTTTGCAAAATATTTCAAGATAATAAATAGAGAAAATTTAATTTTATTCATAATAAATTGAGGTATTACAAATTTTATTCTAATTATGATGATAATTTGAGATATGGTGTTACCCTATACTATTATAAAAAGAGATGACATTATTTTTGTAAATTAAAAAACTAGACAAATGAAATTCATTATCTGAAATCGTGGAAATAATATTTAGCTTAAAAATTAGAATTAATGCAAGCGGTGTTGTATAACTACTACTCCATCCATCCCTTAATATATGTCGTTTTAGAGTTGTTAAAATGAATTATGAAAATGATTGTATAATATTAAATATAATATCTATTGTCTATAATACCTTTCAATTCCCATAATTACCATACTTATCTCATACTCTATCTCTCATATGTAACATTTTCCCATGAAGAGTAATTTTAAAAAGATTGTAGCTAATTCTCATAAGTTATATAAAACAAAAAATAATTAAGAAAAAAATCATCTAAAATGACATATATTAAGGAAATCACGAGAAGTAGGATACTACATTGAAGAAACTCGTTAAAACTTAAAATAGGGAGCTAAACTCGGTTTAAAACCTCCAACAACTTAAGTTAGGGAACTAAACTCTGTTTAAAACCTCCTACTTTGAAAGTGTAAGTATGAACTCGTATTTTATTTTATTTTTGTTGAAACCCCATTTTGGGGGATCCTGATCCTCTCCATTTTAATTTGGAATGGAGAGTCTCTATTTAAACATTTAGATTTAAAATTATTAGATCTAAGGTCTAGAAGTTGCCACCTCATTTAAAAGTCACTAACTTAACTATGACGCCCCCAAAATAGGCATACATCACCCATCTTGAGTCGCCAAATATATGGTACAGAATACAAATACAAACTTAATTATACAACCGACGTGTAATATACGACAATACATAAACTGAGATTTTAATAGGAATATTGTCATCTAGACAATATCCACACTCAAAGGAGTCCTCATTACATTTATTGTCACACTATTTAACAGAATAGTGAGGACTACTAATGATATCATCTGGACTGTCACTCCATTCATCGACTCATCCTAGCTATGTTCTCATTTTCTGAAGAGAACAGTGAAAGGAAGGGTGAGCTAAACTAGGCCAGTAAGAAATATTATGACTAAATATGCAAAATAAATTATCATTAGTCTTCAATAATTTTAAACTGATAAAATACAATAGACATCAAGTTTAACTGCAGCGGAATAAGCAATTCATTAGAAGAGTCAAGTAGAGAATAAAATCTACTATCTTTTATGATTTAAAAAGTTTTCATCAATTTTTATCGCTGAGACTCAGCCTAATAAATTAACCACATCATCGAATCATCCCTGCACTACGGGCCAAGGATATTCTTTAAATCATCAATGGTCATGACTATGCCGAATAATCCCTGGTCATAATCATACCAAGTCCATCTCTGCACGTAAGCCAAATATATACAATAATAAAACCAATAATCAACAATCCATCTTTGCACGTAAGACAAAGATACACAATTCAATAATCAACAGTTCATCTTTGCACGTAAGCCAAAGATACACAATTCAATAATCAACAATCCATCTTTGCACGTAAGCCAAAGATAACTTTCATCACCATATAAGCATGAGGATGATGACAATGATATAAGCATTAATCAAACAAAAACAAGGATAAATATTAAAGACCTTAAATTTATCCAAATATTATCAAACACTCATAGTCTAATATTATTAATATCATAACAATATTTTAATCACTTCTTAAACTTATAAACAATTTATTTCAATTGTTTACACTTTACCAAATAATGCATTTAATCATTCAAAAATGTCATACTCATAAGATTTCATCACCAATGATCAAATCCCTCATCAAAAATCTGCATATACCTTATATAGGATTTCTATGCCATAAAATCCTATTTTCCAACTTTGTTACTTCACATAACATATTTAACTCATATGTTCGTAACTAAACCATTTTTATGAAAAATACCAAATCAGTCCCAAAAATATTTCCTTTCTGAGATTTAGCAGAATATAGTTCCATAATGAACATATATTTTTCTCAAAATTTTTAAAATTCATTTACTATTTTTCAAAAATTAATTTCTAATTAATTCCTTAAGAAATTAGCTACCTCAAGTTTAACTCCAAAAATTCCCAAATCTTGGAAAAATCTTACACATGTTAACGTGAGCTTCCAGTTTAAGTTTCATGGTCATCGGAGTTATAGAACTCCGATTATAACATTTTTTATAGAAAAAATCTAAATATTGAAATGGTCATAACTTGCTCATTTTAAGTCGGAATGAGCTCATTTTTGGACAGGAGGTTCTTTATACCATATACTTTCATGTCCCAAAAGGCCGGAATTTTTCTCACAAATTAAGTGGCTGAAAATGCCCTTTTAAAAATCTGGGCAGTAGCTTTTTCTCATTTTTCACTTTTTCGTGCTTTGCTAAAATCAGTCCACACAAAAATCTACAACACCTTTTCCAGTGATTCCACTTGGATAAGTTAGGAAACTAATAGATCTAACTCTAGAACTTGATCACACTCAAAAATTCAAAATATAATAGGAGATATGGTCAATCGAATTTCATATTCCATTTTCACCAAAATCTGATTTTCAACCCTTTGTGATTTCAAAGAAACTTTCATGTTTTCACATAATAACCAACATAACTCATCATGACAATGACATAATAATTCAGTAAAATAAGTTCAAGAATAAATTTTAAAGACTTATAAGTTAATTTATCCTGAACTCAATAATGTCCAAATTGTCAACATGATACTTCTTTGTAGAGTAAAATTCAAGAATGCTCAGAAGAATATTTTCATGAAAAGATACTGGATGAAGCGCAAATATCAAGGATATTCTATTAATTTCATGGAGTATAGAAGTCAAAACTTTAACCAACTGAGTATAAGAGAATATATGAAACTGCAAATGGATTTTCGTCCGCCATATGGTAATCCACGTAGACAGATCATTTTCACAATTTAATAAGAAATGAATACAAAGGATCATTCACCATGCATGTGGTAATCCACATAGACAGGTTATTCCAACAGAATAATAAAGAATGGAATAACAGAAGGATTCACCATGCATGTGATAGAGACAACACAGACAGGTTATTCACAACAGAATAATAAATAACGGAACTAGGTCCGGCGAAATTCGAACCGACAGGATGTTCCAACAAAATAATAAAGAATGGAATAACAACAAAAATTACCATGCATGCGGTACTTCGCATAGACATGTTATTCCAACAGAATAATAAAAACAGAACCAGGTCCGGCGTAAAACGCACATACAGGATATTCCAACAGAATAATAAAGAATGGAATAATAGAAGAATTTCACCAAGTATAGGGTATACCGCGTATACAGGTTATTCTAACAGAATAATAAAGAATGGGATAAAAGAAGTTCTCTTCATGAATACAAAAGGAATAATATCCCTTATGAGTACAACAAATAATTTCTCTTACCTCAGAAGAAGACTGGATATTGGAATAGTGAGGGAGCAGACTTCTCTTCTTCTTTCTCTCTATAATTTCTCTCTATAATAATGGCTCTAAAGCTTTAGTGAATTGCTGAGAAATGAAGGAAGAATGAGCTTCTATTTATAGGAAAATATAGTTTTGATAATTGCACGTTTTGGGGCTCAAAAAATTACAATAAAATACCTCCAACTTTTTTTTCATTTTTAATTTAGTCCTGCAAGTATTATCAAACTTGCACCACCTTCCCTAATAGTAAATCATGTGAATCAATAATTCAATCATGTGATTCAATAGTTATAATGATGTGAAAATACGAATTACAGTATAGTACCTCCATCTATACCTCCATTTTTAGCTTAGTCATGCAAGTATTATCAATCTTGCACCAACTCCCCTAATAGTAAAAGAATGTGACTCAATAGTACACACATGTGAACAAATAGTTATATGAGCATGTGAATTAGTAGCAATTAATTGCTCATTTATCCGATTAATTATCCGATTTATCAATATAACCCCCAGACATCAATTATCATCGGAATAGATGTCGATTTCAACTAACACCAATAATCTCAATACAATGGAACTATCAAATTTATCTTTAATCAACACGAACTTATTCATCATTATTGATTTAATAATATAACATATTTAATAACCAGATCGTTCCCAGGAAAAAGGGGGATTTCCAATAAGGATTTCTCCCTATTGGCGCGCAATTAGGTGACCAAACATCTCCTTGATAGAACTTCTAGACATTATAAATATTGTAATTTAATAATATGAACAACTTTGTCGTCTCAATTGTTGATTTAATAATATAACATATTATACAGATGATATTGTGACAATAATCGAATCGATAATATGATAGATATGATGCAACAATTACTGTAGCAATAATGGAGTATAACTGAGTGATTTATCATGTAAGCATCAATAATCAATACCGTGAGCTACTATGCAACCACATGTATTACTGTACTTTTACTACCGGGTAGTTCAACGATATTAATGGTAAAACCTCCGTCGTTATTTTCATAAAATATTTTTGTCGTTTTTTAACTACGACAGTACTTCCGTTGTGGGGTCCACCAATGATTATGCCGTCGTACGAATATTCTCCGACAAAAAGAATATTTCCCGACCAATCGAATATTATACAACAACTTGCATACTTTGCAAAATTTATAAATACTACCCACAACTATAACATTATATTACATCCACACCATAATATTCAAAATAATATTTTGAGAAAATTTAAATCTTTATTCATAAAATTTGGGATCTCACATTAACTCTAACCACCTCATTTAAAAGTCACTAACCTAACTCTAGTCACCTCATTTAAAAACCAATAAGGGACATAACAAAGTGCCAATTTATTATTAATAGTGTTTTAATTTAATATATCACTAATATATTATTATTATTATTATTATTATTATTATTATTATTATTATTATGAACACTTTGTTATGTCTATCATTGGTTTTTTTAATAATTATTTATTATTATTACTAACAAATGATTATCATAATAATCAATAAGAATAAACATGAAATAAAATAATTTTTAATAGTGCTAAATTAGGTCATATCTTTTCCATACATCATTTTTATAAAAAAAGCGCACTAGATCTCAATCTTACTCACTAAGCTAAATCTTCATTGGCTTATTAAGTGGGGTTTGGTTCACCGAATACAATTTTTATGTAATGAAATAGTCTACGTAATACAATAGAGTTATAATAATTATTATGACTTATTTGTTTGGTTGGTTCTTTGTATTTGTTTAGTAATTGTAATGTTATCGCATTATGTTCAAATTTGTGTTTGCTTTACTAAATTATATGATTGTATGCAATGAATAAAATAAATTGTAAGTTAAAATGTCAAATCAGTTGTAATCTACTATTTTATCTTTCATGACCTATTACATTACGGACGTAATGAGCCGATATATCAATTGGATTATGTAATGAAAACTTAAAAAGTAATGTAATAGCATTACACTCATAATAAGGTAATATAAATAATATGTGAACCAAACATAATAAATGTTATATCAATATAATAACGTATTATATTACGTAGTTATTATATTAATTTGACGTCAACCAAATATGAACTAAATATTATACGAACTCGTATAATTAGTAAGAGTCAAATTTGTAATCAAACAGAGGCGGTACTAGGGGAGATCTGACCCTGGTATTCTGGCAACTCCCCCTAGAGTACCTTGCATATGATCCTGATGTTGCCCTGCGCGACCCACTGCCGCCTCACGCCTTCTTCTTTGTTACAGCTCTGTAACAACCAACAGTTAGGTTTTTTTTAAACTTACATGAAACGACGTAATTTCATTTAGTAACTTTTTAAAAAAAACATTTTCTTTTTTATTCAAAATCGCATCAGGCATCAACAACCCTTTTTGTTTTACTTCTGCCGACCGCTGATGAGTGGGTTTTATACCTACGAATTGGCCTTTAATTCGAGCTTAAATTGTGTTAATTTATCATGTTTGTGATTCGTTTTACTTTTTTAGTGTTATTTTTATGTTTAGGTATGGTGGCATAGCAGTTGGACTTAAATGGTGGCTTCGTGGCGAAACTTGGCAAAAAAAGAGAGCTAAAACTGGATTGCAGCAGGATAGACCCCCACTGGGGCGGACATGTTACACACCAAACCCCCGGCGAGGCGGGGGTGCTCAGTCAAGAACAGAAGCCATGCCCACCGGGGCAGACTATTAAGGAAGAAAAAACCCCACCGGGGCAGGGGTACGGGAAAGCATGAAGTCTGTTCTTACTGCAATACTGTAGAAATGTGAAGGATAGTGGTTAGCTTAGTGTGGAACTCCATGGTGCGTCAAATTATGGTCAAAATATACGTCCTAGGCTGGTTATTAACAAGGAAATCAACAAGGAAAAACAACGAATAATCAATTAGCAATTTAAAGAAACAATTTGAGCAAAAGCAATGGAGGAAAGATTTGAAGGCTAATTCACGATAATTTCATATTGAAGCTAGAGAGAAGGGTGGTTCTGGATTCATTCTTTTTCTTTAGTTCACTAATTGTAATTGGGATGATGTTTACTTTGATGAATTCAGTTTTTATTTCATCTATGATGAACTAATTTACTTGTTAGGCTTATGACGGATCTTTGGGTTGAACGATGATTATGTAGCTTTGATTTTCAGTTTAATAATTTATCTTTCAGTTTATCTATATTAATTTGTGATTGAATTTATGAATTACTTGATCACCAATTCTATGTGGATTTGTATGTATTCGAGAGAGGAAATATGAGTCTAGACCTAGTCAGTATAGCATGTGTTCTTGAATTATGTGTTTGAATGGAATCTTGATGAATGTTAGGATAGAGATATGCCTAGCATCGCATGTAATCGGATAGAGAACTTGAACTTAAACCTTCTTTGATTGTAATTCACACAGAGATATAGTGAATTAGTTGATTAAGGTGTTTAGCTTAATTTTATCTAATTTGTGGATTTAAGTTAATATGGTATTAGTGCATCCAGAGATAGCTAGTTCTACTTGAGTGTTCTTGATTAATAAACTGAGATAGTAAATTAAACTTGAGCAAGGTGTAATAATCAGAGTGATACTTAGAGTGAAGTTGTAAGCCTAATTCTCTAATATTTGTTTGAAATTGCAGTTTTTAAGTTTGTTGATTGCTTGGTATTTTTAGTATTTTTAATATTTTTAGTTTTAATAGTTATAATCATTGAATTCGATAGTTTAATAAAATTTGGATTAATATAAAACTGGTAATTGTTAGGATTAATATCTTACTAAATCTCTGTGGGAACGATACTCGACTTATCATTATATTACTTGTTGACCATGTGCACTTGCGTGTGAGCGTAATTAGATTTCGTACAACAACTGCCTCAACGCCTCTCACTCTCAAGTTTCACTCCCAGCCTCCGTGGCTCTAGCGCTCTACTATTCTTTCCCTTCTAGTCTTCTTAGTTCCTCTTGCCTTTGCTTTTCCTTTTCTCTCTCCAGGTTGAGGTCAGTGAGTTTGTTATGCCATGAATTTTATGCTTAATTTTGCCATTAAATTAGAGATATAGAGTTTGTTATGCCATGAATTAGAGATTACATGTTATTTTCGTTGAATATTTGAATTCATATTGTATATTTATCAATTTATGGTATATTTATGATATATTGTTTGTGAAATTATTGAATTAGGTTAGTTGATGAAATTATGATAAAATGTTTGAATTGATGAATGATGAAATTGTTATGAAATGTTTAAATTGATGAAATTATTGATTAACAATTAATATTTTTATTTTTTTAGATTATGGATAAATACTTGATTAAGCGACCTAGAACTGTTGATTCTTCTAATAATTAATTAACAAGTTCCAAAGCAAGTGGTGGTTTAAATAATTCACGTGTGGAGTTCAATTCGAATGATATTGTTAGTGACCAGGGGTTACGTAAATCAGTTGAAAACTTTGATATTGTGATTAAAGATCAAGTTCGAAGAAAATATTTGACTAGAGGTCCATGTCAACCAATTGCCCATAATTATCCTCAAAAATACTTTTCTAATGTGAAGAGAAGCTTTCGGCCTGCTTGGTTCAAAAATTTTGAATGGGTGGAGTATAGCATTTCAAAGGATGCGGCCTTTTTGCTTTTGCTACTATATATTTAGTAATTCAAACAGAGTAAATGGTTTTACAAAAAAAAAGGTTCATCAACTGGAAAAAGGCAATTGAAAATTTTCAAGAACATGTGGGTGCTTCGAATAGTGCTCATAATGATGCTAGAATACAACTTCAAGGTTTTTAAAATTAAAGGCAGAGTGTGTCACATATACTACTAGCACAAGGGCAAGATATGGAGGTTGCTTATCGCACCCGTTTAACGGCGACTTTGGATGTCACACGCCTTCTTTTGAAGCAAGGTTTGCCTTTTCGTGGGCATGATGAGTCATTGACTTCATCAAATAAGGGAAATTTCTTTGAGTTTTTTGAGTGGTACAGCCTACAAAATGAAGAGGTAGGCAAGGTAGTTAATGAGAATGCTCCTAGAAACAATCAAATGACTTCTTCAAAAATTCAAAAAGAACTAGCAAGTGCTTGTGTTGTGGAAACTACACTTGCCATCATCAATGATATTGGGGGAAAAATCTTTTCTATTATGGTTGATGAGTCTCGAGATGTTTCAATAAATGTGCAAATGGGAGTTTTTTTTGAGATATGTAAACAACCACGGAGATGTGATTGAAAGGTTTCTTGGTGTGGTACATGTGCCTGACACTTCATCTATTTCTTTTAAGAATGCTATTGATGAATTATTTGTAAAACATAAATTGTCATTATCGAGATTGAGAGATCAAGGATATGACGGGGTTTGAAATATGCGAGGGGGGTTCAATGGATTGAAGGCTCTTATTTTAAAAGAAAATCCATATGCAAGGTATATCCATTGTTTTTCTCACCAACTTCAATTAGTTGTTGTTGCTGTTGCCAAGAGCAGTCGTATTGTGACTGAATTTTTTTAATATGTTAATTTGATTGTGAATGTGGCTGGAGCATCATGTAAAAGGAAAGATAAACTTAGATAGCTTGAACATGATAGTATCGTAGAGTGTTTGGAAAAGAGAGAGATAGTTAGTGATAAAAGGAAAAAAAATCAAGAAATCGATTTAAGGCGGCTAGGAGATACTCGTTGGGGGTCACATTACATAACAATAATCGTTCTTATGTCTATGTGGACTTCTGTATTACAAGTGCTTAAAAATGTGCATGATAATGGTGCTTCTGATGATAATAGCGGTATAACCATAAGTTTGATTGATAAGATGGAGAATTATGAATTTGTATTTGTGATGCATTTGATGAAATATTTATTGTGGAATCACATATGATTTGTCACTTGCCTTACAACAAAAAGATCAAAATATTGTACATGTTGTGAGATTGATTGGGGTAATGAAAGCTTGACTACAAGATTTTAGGGAGGCGGAGTGAGAGAATTTTTTGAAGGAAGTCAATATATTTTTTGAGAAGAACATAATCCCAATAATTAATATGAAAGACAACATGAGATCCTGCGGTCGTAGCAGGCGCAATGGACAAATTATTACTAATTTTCATCATTATCGTGTTGAGAATTTTTGTCAGGTATAATCTCTATAAATCTTTTTCCATTATTCCTATTCAAGAATTTATCTTTTTTGTTGATTTTTCATTATTACAATGTAAGTTGTTGATTCAATTGTTCATCATTTTTCAGAAGCAAGCACAAAGATACTTTTATGCATATCATGCCTTGATCCAAAGGATTCGTTCTCTAAATTTGACAAAAATAAGTTACTCCGTCTTGCTGAGCTTTATCCAGAAGACTTCTCATTGATTTGCATGATACTTGAGGATCAACTTGAAAATTATATTTATGATATGCGATAGTCAATTTTTTGGGATCAAAGATTTGGGTTTGGGAAGTATTGCTAAGAAGTTGATTGAAATAAGAAGAAATATGACTTTTATGTTACTGTTGAAAGAGTATTCTCTGCGGTGAAAATTGTCACGACTGACTTGCGTAATAAAATGGGAGACGAGTGAATGAATAACAGTCTCGTAGTTTATATTAAGAAGGATATTTTTTTCAACAATTAAAAACGAACAAATTTTAAGACGTTTTCAAACTATGCAGACTCGCAGGATACAGTTGTCTCCTCTCAGTTGTACAACCGAAAGAAGCACTTCAAGCGTCAATAAATAAATTTTTTTACTAATGTATTTTGACCCCCTATAAAAACGTCCTGGTTCCGCCACTGTAATCAAATGGTCCAAAATCTCAATAGTAATTACTGACTAAAATCTTGTCGACACCAACAATCAAACTCTATTTTAACCAAAATTATGAAGAGGATAATAGAAAATTGTTAAATCCAACACTTTTTGTTATTTTCACAACAAAAGTGTTATTATAAATGTATAGCGATGGTGAAAACTGTTGCTATAGGATCTATAGCGACACTTTCATTATAAATATAATATTTTCTGTTGTAGATTTAATAATTTTCGGTGAATACCCTTTTGGATATTACGAGGGTTAAATTGCAATTTACTCAAAATAATGTATTGATTGCGAATATTTAAACTGCAAATAATTTGCTTTAAATTAATATTCAATCCAAGTTGCTTGGAACACATGATCATGATAGGCCTGGCCCAGCCCTAGACCGGAATTATTTACTGTTAACCAACTTAATAATTGGATCATGGGTCATTTTTAAGGGCCCACCCACCAGTGTTAAATTATTGAACATTGGCTAATTATTTAAGGGTTCTTTACACTAATATACAACATTTAGAAAGTAATTACAAAAATAAAACATACACAAAATAATTACAAAAATAAAACATAAGCAATATAACGCGCCTAAAATAGCGTGTCATTATCCGGACAGTTATCCATGTTCATAATTCAAATTAACCGTCCCTAAAATCGTGCAACTTTGAAAACTCAATAACAGATCAACGACAGAGAAACCGACGACTCCTATCGCGACTAAACTCATAATCGGAGAAGACGAAAGCCGGTTGTCGCAACGCATCTCTAAGATCGAAATCAAAACCAACGCCTTCAAGATCAGTAACCAAATACTGCAGTGATTGTTGCGTACAAGATCGACATCAACTTCGATAAAAAAATACTGAGGTGTGTGAATTTAAAATTTATAATAATATAGTTAGCTATTGTTACTACGAATGACTATATTGGTTACCTTTCTTAAGTTTTTTTCATTTAAAATAGTCACACTGTAAGAATAATGAATGTTTTGATTGCAATATGAATGTTTTGATTGCAATAGCATGAAAAAATGCACTTGGTTACTGCTTAACATTACATTAGTTACTGTCTAACTATGTATATGTTGCTGTTTAATGCTGGATTGGTTAATGCATAATGGTATTAACTAATGTTGAATTGGTTGCTTACTAATAATAATTTGGTTACTGTGTCAATTACATTGGTTACTGACTAATAATGAATTAGATATTGTGTACCATTGCTTTGGTTACTGACTAATAATGACTTTGTCAATGTGAAACATTATAATGGTTACTGATTATTACTTGGTTACTGACTAATGCTGAATTGGTTACTGCTTAAAATTACATTGGTTACTGTCTGACTATGTATATGTTACTGTTTATGCTAAATTGGTTAATGCATAATGGTACTAATTAATGTTGCATTGGTTAATGACTAATAATGATTTGGTTACCGTGTACAATTACGTTGATTATTGACAAATAATGGATTGGCTACTGTGTACCATTGAATTGGTTACAGACTAATAATGATTTTGTTAATGTGTAACATTATAATGGTTACTGATGAAGACTTGGTTACTAACTAATGCTGACTTGGTTACTGCTTAACATTACATTGTTTACTGTCTGACTATTTCTATGTTACTGACTAATACTGATTTGGCTACTGTGTACCAATGCATTGTTTACTGACTAATAATGACTTTGTTAATGTGTAACATTGTAATGGTTAATACTGAAGACTTGGTTACTGACTAATGCTTACTTGGTTACTGCTTAACATTACATTGTTACTGTCTGACTATGTATATTTTACTGACTAATACTGATTTGGCTACTGTGTACCAATGAATTGTTTACTGACTAATAATGATTTTGTTGATATGTAACATTATAATGGTTACTGATGAAGACTTGGTTACTGACTAATGCTGACTTGGTTACTGTTTAACATTATATTGTTTACTGCCTGACTATGTATATGTTACTGACTAATACTCATTTGGTTACTGTGTACCACTGCATTGTTTACTGACTAATAATGACTTTGTTAATGTGTAACATTATAATGGTTACTGATGAAGACTTATTTACTGATTAATGCTGACTTGGTTACTGTTTAACATTATATTGTTTACTGCCTGACTATGTATATGTTACTGACTAATACTCATTTGGTTACTGTGTACCACTGCATTGTTTACTGACTAATAATGACTTTGTTAATGTGTAACATTATAATGGTTACTGATTAATACTTGGTTACTGACTAATGCTGACTTGGTTACTGTTTAACATTATATTGGTTATCCGATAACATTGATTTTGTTACTTACCATTACTTATTTTATTGACAGACAATGGAGATGATTCCAGTTGTACTTTACTTCAACGGCACATGGACTGATAGTAACCAATACAGTAAATTTGAAGTTACTGGCATATTAGTTCCATCAACAATTTCGTTCAAAGAAATACTAACCAAAATATGCAGTGCATTACGGCTAGACACAAACGCAGCAACATTGTCAATCAAATTTCAGATTAGAAACGACATTCCACCGATCAGTATATCAGATGAAGCAACCTTACAATTCTTTCTGGAAGTGAGTAGAAAATCTGATGAACAAGGTAAATTCCCACTGATTTTAGATATTGAACACAGAATGGGACGCACAACGATCTTGCATAACTTGACAAATGTAGAAGAATCTACAATTCACGATGTAATGCCAATCAGATTAACACAAGGGAATTCAGCACTAGTTCCACAAGCAAGCCAATCAAGCCAATTTGGAACGCAATATGCTGATCAGCTTGCAATGGAAATTATTGAACAACAACGAGACAGACAACATGACTCAGCATACGCAGAAGAACTATATGATGATGTAATATCGAATCCGAATGAACGTGAAGTAAAATTACATCAAACATACGCAGACAAAAAAATCCTCTCACAAGCTATGAGGCTGCATTCAATCAGAAAAAACAGACAACACAAAGTCCAACGAACAAGTTATAGAGACTTTGTGCTAGTGTGTGTATGCAATGAAAATTGCAAATGGAAGATGAGAGCATCAAGTTTCAGAAAAACCAGTATGTTCAAGGTTAGAGAATTCAATGATATCCACACTTGTTCGGTCAATGTATTGTTGGGAGACCACAAACAGGCAAATAGTGAGTTGGTCAGTGAATGCATAATGCAAAAAATAACAAATTTGAAGAAAATATACACACCAACCGATATTGTGGAAGACATGATCTCAGAATATAATGTGTCTATCTCTTACCAAAAAGCATGGAGATCGAAGGAGAAGGCGTTGGAAAAGGTGAGAGGAAATCCACACGACTACTCACTCATCCCATCATGGTTATACATGCTGAAGAAAACAAATCCAGGTAACACCTTATTACATTTATTTGTTTTATAGCATTATACAGTAACCAATATGATGTTCAACATTAACCAATATATCATTACACGATAGAGTGTTTACTAATGTAAATTTGTTACTGATTAATATTGTATTGGTTACCTTTATGCAATAATTGATTACTGTATAATGCATTGGTTACCAACATGTGGTTACCAAGCATTAGTCAGTAATATTATTCAGTAACAACAATAGCATTATTCAGTAACCAGTTAAGCATTATACAGTAAATAATAAACTATTACACAGTAACCAATACATACATAATTACACAGTAACCAATAAACTATTACACAGTAACCAATTAACTATTACACAGTAACCAACTAAGCATTATAGAGTAAACAATAAACTATTACACAGTAACCAATTAAGCATTATACAGTAAACAATAAACTATTACAAATTGTGTACCTTTAACCACATGAACAGTTACCGATTACTAGTTATTTGGATACAGTATACTACTTGTAATTCTAATGATAGTTTTGATGTTTTATATCAGGTTCCGTCACAGCTCTTGAGTTGGAAACAAATGGTCGTTTCAAGTATCTATTCTTTGCCATTGGAGCATCCATTCAAGCATGGCACCATTGTTTTCCAATCATCGTAATCGATGGCACATTCATACAATCAACTTACGGGGGGACATTACTGATAGCAAGCACACAAGATGCAAATCGAAATATTATTCCGATTGTTTTTTCAGTTGTTGACAGCGAAAATGAATTGTCTTGGAAATGGTTTTTCGTAAATTTGAGAATTGCTTGTGGAGTTAGGGAAGGTCAATGTATTGTTTCAGACAGACATGAAGCCATTATACAAGGACTGAATTGTGTGTTTCCGGATATCATGCATGGTTCATGCACATATCATATATTGAAAAATATAAAAAACAGATTCAAAAAGAAAGGAGAAGAAGTTAAACAGGCTTACAACGGGGTTTGTAGATCTTACACTGTTGAACAATTCAATAAACACATGGCTGAACTTGATGCCATTGATCCTCGAATAAGGACATATCTGGAGGAAGAGGTCAAGTTGGATAGGTGCACCAGGCTCCATGGGACTGTAAGCAGGTACTCAACAATGACCTCAAACACCGCCGAATCTATTAACAATGCAATCAAGTTTATCAGGGATCTTCCAGTTGTGACAATGATTGAATGCATACGTTGTCTGGTTCAAAAATGGTATTTCACAAACAAACAAGCAGCCATATCAACATTCACAACACTTTCCACAACAGCTGAGAGAAAGTTGCAATCTAATATCTTTAAATCAAAGATACTTAAGGTAATTAATATTCGATTTAAATTATTGCATCCTAATTTGCATTTGCAATCTACTGACTATTACTAACTTGGTTACTGACTATTGTTGAGTTGGTTACTTTGTAACCATATAATAGTTGTTGGCTATTGCTGAGTTGGTTACTGTGTAACATTATACTGACTAACATTAACTTGATTACTGGATAAAATTATAATCTTTATTGGTTACAGACTAATACTAACTTAATGTGCAACATTATATTGGTTACTGACTACTACTGAATTGCTTACTGTGTACTTATATACTGATTACTATATTATGCTTATTTGGTTACTGTGTAACACTATGTTGGTTACTGATCAATACAGACTTAGTTACTATATAACATTATAATATTACTGTGATTTATAATTGTTTCTTTTATATTTGTGGTTACTTATTGAATAATATTGTGTACTAGTTAATTGGTTACTATGAATTTGGGATGCAACTCTTAAACATATAATGGTTACTGACTATTGCTGAATTGGTTACTGTGTAACCATATAATGGTCACTCGCTATTGCTGAGTTGGTTAATGTGTAACATTATACTGACTACAGAAACTTGGTTACTAGATAAAATTATAATCTTTATTGCATAATATTACTGAATAATACTGACTTGGTTACAAACTATTGTTGACTTTCTTAATGTGCAACATTATATTGGTTACTAACTACTACCTAATTGCTTACTGTGTAATTATATAATGGTTATTGTATAATGCTTATTTGGTTACTGTGTAACATTATACTAGTTACTGATCAATACTGACTTAGTTACTATGTAACATTATAATGTTACTGTTATTCATAATTCTTTCTTTTATATTGGTGGTTACTTTTTGAATAACATTGTGTACTAGTAAATTGGTTACTGCATATTTGGCATGCAACTGTTAATCTGATTGTATACATTGGGTGTTGTAGGTTGAGACATCAAACTTAGTGATTTTTACTGTTTACGATGTCTCTAAACAGTATATTGTGGACATCGAACAAAAGACATGCACATGCCGTAAATTTCAGTACCATGAGATGCCTTGCCCGCACGCTGCTGCTGTTATGAGCAAGAGAAATTTGAGCTGTTATGATTTTTGCTCAAGAAATTACACTAAAGCAACTTTGGTCAAGACATATTCAGCTTCCATCATGCCATTAGATGACAAAGAAAACTGGGATGTATCAGAAGAAGTAAAAAACATATGTATAAAACCACCCAACACAAGAAGGCCAGCAGGAAGACCAAAGAAAGGGAGGTACAAACACGGATCTGAAATCAAAATTCAAAACAAATGCAGCAGGTGTCAAGAAAAAGGACACAACAGAAAGACATGCACTAATCCCCCGGTTTTAAAACCACTAAAAAGGGTCTGATATCGTGCAATTAATTTAAGAGTATAGATACATGAATGTATTATTGTTTACTTTGAGTAACCATTAAACGATTGGTTTGTAAAATTTTTGATTGTGTTTAGTAAACAAAATTGTTATTCATTTATATATTGATTTTTGATTTCAATTAAACATTAACAATAACAGTAATCAAACAAATACATAACAGTAACCATAACAGTTTTTAATGGTAACCAAATATGTACATATCAGTAACCAGAACATTTACCAGCTAATAACATAACAGTAACCATACCAGTTTTTAACCAAATAATTACATAACAGTAACCATAACAATGTTTAATGATACCCAAATAATTAAGTAACAGTAACACACAGTAACAATCACAGTAACCAACTAATTTCATAACAGTAACAATACCATTTTATAATGGTAAACACAACATAAACAACATATATATCCAGCAACATATAATTAACATGGTATTGAAGTTTATGAAACCCATGTATACTCACACATGTCCACTTAACATATGACATATGTCCTGATACAATATCGTTACTCTGGTTACTATCAAATCATTATCTGGTTACATATTTATACATGATTGGTTACAAACTGTATATTACAAAATTATAATTGGTATTCATTTTATACATGACAGTAACCATAACAGTAACTATGCCGGTTTTTAATGTAAACCAAATAATTATATAACAGTAGCCATAACAATGTTTAATGGTACCCAAATAATTACATTACAGTAACCATCACAATAACCACCTAATTTCATAACAGTAACCAAATCAGTTTATAATGGTAACCACAACATAAACAACCTGTATATTCAGCAACATGTAATTAAAAGGGTATTGAATTTTAAGAAACCCATGTATACATAACACATGTACATTTAACATATGATATATGTCCTGATACAATCTTGTAACTACATGTTTACTATCAAATCATTATCTAGTTACTCCTTTATATATGATTGGTTACCAACAGTATATTTCAAAAAAATTCAACAAACACAACTTAAAAAGAAACAAAATACCAACCAACAAACAATATCTCTTTCAAATATAATCAAATATGCAATCCAATCTACATTAGATCCAATGAACATCAAAAAAATCATAAACAATACACAAATGTTGTGTATAACACCAAAACTAAAACAAAAAATAAACAACAAAATTAATAAAGACAAAACAACGAAATTCGAACTAATCAAAATCTGGAACAAATCTTCCTGGAAATTCTCTATCAGTATCATAGCCCTCCAACTGCTTGTTCCTAGCATGCATAAATAGGTTTGTGCATAACTTTTTCCGATACTTCGCAATGGGGAAAGGAATAGGAATCTGATCAAACTTCTGATGAATGACATGCTCAGCAAAACAAATTGTGAACATCCCACAATCACTGTAACAACAAACAACATATAACAAAAATCAAAAATAAAATCATCCTATATGTAATAATTAAAAAAAATGTACAAAATTTAACCCTTACCCCTCTACTTGTTCAGGAACCGTCTCAGCAAATTCCAACTCAATTATATCGTCTTCGTCCTTGTTGCGATACGGGTCACTGCTGAAGTCAATGTCAGACCTATCCTTCCAAAAACCAGACTTGCGTAGTAGTATGGGAAGAATAAAGATGTACGGCTCACAAACATCAGATATTTTAATTTGCATGGCTTTCCTTTTTGGTTGTAGAGAATTGTACACAGTTAGACACCTACGATGCACATCAAAAGACAACAACAGCCAATGGTCCGGTGATGACATATGAATTGGGAACAACACATAGTCAACATTCCTCCATGGTGTGTTGACATCCATAAACAGCCCATGTATGTATTCAGCAACATCACCCTCCCCAGACAGAACAATTTTGTCACAATTTTTTTTTGTATACTCCTCGAAAAGAGCGGTGATCTTGCTGTGAAACCAACAATCCGTAGTCGTTACCCTTATAGGAACACTTTCGGAATGTCTTGCCAATTTACGGAAATAATACAAGGCAATATTGATGTGCTGAGCCAAAAAAAAATTAATATGATATTAACAGTTGTTGGCAAATGCAAATATGTGATTAATATAACTAAATAATGTAAACATAACTACAAAAACATTAACCAATACATCATAAGATAGTAACCAAGACATCATTATACAGTAACCAATACATAATAAGACAGTAACCAATACAACATTATACAGTAAACAACATGTTGCAAAAAGTTAACCAATGTAAACTGCTTACTTATTAATGCAGACTTGATTATCTTCATGCAACATGTTGGTTACTGTCTAATACATTGGTTACCAACCATGTGCATACCAATTATTAGTCATAAATATTATGCAGTAACCAAAACAGCATTAGTCAGTAACCCATTCAGCATTATACAGTAACCAATACAATGTTGCAAAGTAACCAATACATCTTTATACAATATATTGGTTAGACATTAACCAAAACATCATTAGACATCAATAAAGACATCATAAGACAGTAACCAATATATCATTAGACAGTAACCAAGAAAGCATAAGACAGTAACCCAAAAATCATAAGACAGTAACCAAGACATCATAAGATAGTAATCAAGAAATCATTAAATAATAATCAAGACACCCATAAGACAGTAACCAAGACATCATTATACAATAACCAATACATCATTATACAGCATTACTTAATATGATACTAACAGTTGTTGGGAAATGCAAGTATGTGATTAATATAACTAAATAATGTAAACATAACTACAAAAACATAATTTTTAAAATAATACTCACATCATCGTCTAACCACTGCCCAGGCGTCTTTAATTTATAGAACCACATCTTCGATGATATTGCAATTGATCCAAATTCAAAAGAAGGCATGATAATATCGTTCTTTCCTGGAAATTTGTCCGTCCTTCAATATAAAAACATAATATTAGTATACACACTAACATTAACAAATACCGTATTAATATACACACTACTACAAATCAAACTTGCACGTTCTATAATTAACATACTAATGAACCAACTTAATTTTAAACAGTACCCTGCTAACCAACAAATATTAAAATCATAACCATAATCAAATAGTAACTAATACATAACTAATAGGTAACCGAAACATAAACTAATATTAACCATATTATAAAGTAATAGCAACCATAACATTAATTTAATAGTAACCACAACATTTATTTAATATTAACATTTAATAAATATTTAATATTACGCAGTAACCAAAACAACATTAGTCAGTAACAAATTAAGTATTATATATTAACCAATGTAATGTTGCACATTAACCAATACAACATTCGACAGTAACCAAAACATCATTAGACAGTAACAAAAACAGCATACCAAAATCAGTAAAATAATAAACTTAATTTTAAACATTAATCTGGTAACCAAACCATAATCACATAGTAACATAAACATAACTACTAGGTAACCAAAACAGCATGTCTAATATTAATCAGAATATAAAATAATAGTAACCATCAAACTTATTTAAATATTAACCATATTTTACTACAATAATAAAAACTTATTTGTTTCATAAAAAACTATAGCATTGTTAACAACAAAAACAAACCTTTTTCTGTTGTTTATTCCAATTTTGAACCATTCTTCAAACAATGCCTCTTCAGTTTTTGTGGGCATCTCCATGCATGATTTGGGGAATGCACTTAAACGTGCAAGTCTTTGACAATCATCACCCACTACAGTAGATGATGAACCAGCAGATCCGAACGCTGCTGTATATGGAGACCGTAAAATGGCACTCTTTGCATGATCACGTAAAGGTCTACCACCAGCTTTCTGGACACTCTTCTCCAACTCATCACACATATCTATGTCCTGTGTGGTGAGAACCATAAGATCAAGAGCATACCTGCTTGCTGACTCACCTTTCTTCCCCTTTTTCAGTTGACACAAAAAGGTAATATATACGATTAGTAACCTGAATAAAATAAACTAGTAACCAACTTACTTTAAAAAAGCTAATGAACTAAAATGAACATGTTATATTAGCAATCTGATTAACATAAACTAGTAACCAAATCACAATATAATAGTAGTCAAAACATAATATAATTGTAACCAAAACACAATATCATAGTAACCAATTCACTATATGATGGTAACCAAAACATAAATAACATTTCAATAAATGATGTTTTCAATAAATGATGGCCCATAATTATAACACGAACCTTGTCAGCATCAAACACAACAATCTCTTTCCCAGAACATTGGCTTAATATGTCAAAAGATGGAATGTCATTATTATTGTCAATCTGCGTAAAATAAAGAACCATTTAATAATTAAAACAAAATACATATAACACATAACAGAACAAACAAATATGTCTAACCTTGACAATTTCTTCATCATCATTATTTTTTTTTTCATCGGGTTCTTCAACCATAGCAGCACGTTCAACTTCATTAGCAATCTCAATTACATTCACATCACTCTTCTCCACGAATATTGACACATCATCGCCAACTTCATTAACCAATTCAATCTCATTCCCACCCTTCTTCTCAACTTCATCCAACACATCATCACCATCATTATTCTTATTCACTTTTGAACCATGATCAACATCCTCATCAACAATGTCATCCTCCACCATGACATCAGCATTCTCATTATCAATGTCATCGGAAGCATCATCATCAGCTTCATCACCTTCACCGCCTTCATAACCTTCATCACCTTCATTTTCATCATCATCATCATCATCATCATCATCATCATCATCATCATCATCATCACCAGCATTGTCAGAATCGTCATCATCAGACTCACCATCAAGCTTTTTGTCCCCCACGTCTTTGATAGCACGTAACTCATCTCTAATAATGGACCTAAGGTCCCTGCATAACTGGACATGTAAAAGCTGCATTTCATCTTTAATATCAGTTCGCAAATTTCCAAATTCTTTCTTCAATTCAGAAACATCTTTCTTCAATTCAGACACTTTCTTCTCCAACGGCTTAAACCGTACATCAATTGCCTCTTTCACAGCAGATAAATCAACACCAGTGTTGTCGGTCTTCACTTTTTTATCTACTTTCTTGTCACCATCCTTCCCATTAAAAAAGTGAAAACCGCCCAAATCAAGTCGATCCTTCTCATCGGCCGTGGGAGTCAAACTGTTTATCCTCATCTAAAAAATAATAAGTGTAGTTTAGTATATCATCTAACAAACAATGTACAATAACATTGAAATAAACAGTAAATAAGGAATCATAAAACATAATCAGTAACCAAATGCATATATACAGGTAACCAAATGTATAATAAGTAGTAACCAACTAAATGTATAAATGTAACCAAAATGTGTATATGATTGGTAACCAAAAACAATGTCATTAGTAACCAGAATGAAATCTAATCAGTAAACGTATTTTAATATTCAAGTAACCAAAAACATTGTTATTATTAACATGCATATAAAATAATCAGTAACCAAACGTGTATATAAAGATAACTAACTACTTTGTTGATAGTAAACTTCTTATAATATTTTCATTTATCAAGTATATAACTAAAAGTGAAACAACATACCTGTCCGGAACAAAAAACTAATTCATTCAACTTGTCATTAGAAAGCGGCTTCATTAACTCCTTCCATCTGAATAAACGGACATCCGATGGATGCTCGTCATTGCATATACCCCGACTTTTGAATGTCGGAATAGTTTCAAACATAAAAACTTGGAATACATACGGAAGCCCATTCAACTTGTACAGTTTGGTGTAATGATCCATGTAAAAATTGTATGTTGAAACACCATTCTTTCCTTTCCTATAACGCCCCTTTAAAGCATTAGACAAAGAGTACTTTGTCATCTCAAAAGCAACTTTCCCCCAAGGAAAACTATTAACATCGCCGTAACACAAAAAATTAACCATTGCCCCATCAACGAAATTTTCAGAAAATGTGCACATAATGAAATTAAAGACCAAGAATATCATAGACATCTTAATAGCCTCGTCATCATCATCAAAAACTGCCTTCCTATATATCCTACCTATACTACTACGTGTCACAGCTTCGTCACCAAAAAACTTACCAACAAGCATATTATCCATACCTTTATATGGAGTTATATCATCCTCACCTTTCCATCTCAACCCAGATATCATACAAAACTCAGGCAAACCGAACCTGACCCTTTTCTCTCCGAACAAAAACCACATTTCACCGTCATCCCTCTGGTGAATCTCCCTCACAAGAGCGTGGTGAATGATCTGGGAATACATTTGGTGCTCACCAAACTCAAGAAAATTACCAAAACATGTTGCCTTAAATTTATCCAGCTGACTCTTATTCAATTTTTTTGCAATTATACTGGGGACTTCCATGTCGCACCAATATATCACTTTTCCGTTGAATTTTCTGTTCCATTCCTCGTAATAAAGATCCCATAACTGCAAGTAAACAAAATCATATTTACAAAGTTAACCAACCAATCATATGATAATAACCAAAAAAACATAGACAATTAACCAAAACAGCATTAGTCAGTAACCCATTCAGCATTATACAGTAACCAATTAAATGTTGCACAGTAACCAATAGAGCTTTAGACAATATATTGGTTAGACAGTAAACAAAACATCATTAGACATCAATAAAGACATCATAAGACAGTAACCAATATATCATTAGACAGCAACCAATAAAGCATAATACAGTAACCCAAAAATCATAAGACAGTAACCAAGACATCATAAGACAGTAATCAAGACATCATTAGATAGTAATCAAGACACCCATAAGACAGTAACCAAGACATCATTATACAGTAACCAATACATCATAAGACAGTAACCAAGACATCATTAGACAGTAACCAAAGACACTCATAAGCAGTAACCAATACAATATTAGACAGTAAACAACATGTTGCAAAAAGGTAACCAATATAAACTGGTTACTTATTAATGCTGTCTTGATTATCTTCATGCAACATGTTGGTTACTATCTAATACATTGGTTACCAACCATGTGCATACCAATTATTAGTCAGAAAAATTATCCAGTAACCAAAACAGCATTAGTCAGTAACCCATTTAGCATTATACAGTAACCAATTAAATGTTGCACAGTAACCAATAGAGCTTTAGACAATATATTGGTTTGACAGTAAACAAAACATCATTAGACATCAATAAAGACATCATAAAACAGTAACCAATATATCATTAGACAGTAACCAATAAAGCATAATACAGTAACCCAAAAATCATAAGACAGTAACCAAGACATCATAAGACAGTAATCAAGACATCATTAGATAGTAATCAAGACACCCATAAGACAGTAACCAAGACATCATTATACAGTAACCAATACATCATAAGACAGTAACCAAGACATCATTAGACAGTAACCAAAGACACTCATAAGCAGTAACCAATACAATATTAGACAGTAAACAACATGTTGCAAAAAGGTAACCAATGTAAACTGGTTACTTATTAATGCTGTCTTGATTATCTTCATGCAACATGTTGGTTACTATCTAATACATTGGTTACCAACCATGTGCATACCAATTATTATTCAGAAAAATTATCCAGTAACCAAAACAGCATTAGTCAGTAACCCATTCAGCATTATACAGTAACCAATTAAATGTTGCACAGTAATCAATAGAGCTTTAGACAATATATTGGTTAGACAGTAAACAAAACATCATTAGACATCAATAAAGAAATCATAAGACAGTAACCAATATATCATTAGACAGTAATCAAGAAAGCATAAGACAATAACCCAAAAATCATAAGACAATAACCAAGACATCATAAGACAGTAATCAAGACATCATTAGATAGTTATCAAGACACCCATAAGACAGTAACCAAGACATCATTATACAGTAACCAAAGACACTCATAAGCAGTAACCAATACAACATTAGATAGTAACCAAAACACTCATAACACAGTACCCAAGTCAGTTTTGGTTACCTTCATGCAACATGATTGTTATTGTCTAATGCATTGGTTACCAATCTGGTGGTTACCAATCATTAATCATTAATATTATGCAATAACCAATTAAGCATTATACAGTAAACAATAACAATATTTAAATTAACACACCTTTAAAATTCGTTGAGTTGGAATTATCTTCTGGATAAGCACTTGAACTTCATTCTTAACAGGGACATCAAAATCAGAATCTACTTGCACTACGGAATGTTTGATATCACTATGTATCACCAAACTACTATCATTCTTACTTGATTTATTACCTACATCCTTCCCCTTTTTCTTTCCCTTCCCCTTTCCCTTCCCCTCCCCCTTGCTCTCCACAACAAACTTCTTCAATTTCTTAACAGAATCACCTTCCACGATCCTTTTCCTCTTTCCATCCTTCTTACTTGTATTATTCCTTGTATCACCCATTCTATACAAAAACATAAAAACAACACAAATCAAAACAATTAATAATCCATTCTGTTAGTAAATTACTTTAATATATAATACATTAAACTTAATAAGAAAATACTCACTTGAAGAAATAATAAAAACCAGAGTCGATAAACACCACGACAATGAACCAGACGAGTAAAAACGACAACGACAATGAACCAGACGAGTAACGAGTAACAACGACAATGACGAACAACTGAACGAGTATGCCGAACAACTAAACAAATATGATAGAGATGAAGAACACACGAACTCAGATGAACAACAATCACCGGAAACAATAGTTTTTAACTCCGATTACGTTTAGTCGTGAGAGAGGAGAGAACAAGGGTTTCAGCATGTGCAAAAGGGTTTGGTAACTGCATAGTCCTGTACAAACGATAGGCGGTTATCACGCGATTCAAAAAAAAAACTTTTTTTATGTCAGCCAATTAATATTTATCCCTTAAATTAAGGAATCTTAATTGTATTAGTTGTATTAGTATTGTAAATATATATGATGAAATGTCATATTTTTGTAATTATTTTATTAATGTATGATTTTTGTAATTACTTTCATAAATGTACTATTATATGTAATTGTTCCATTATTTAATTAAAAGAAACAGTTCACCGTCCATGAATATCTATTGGACCAAGGCTAAGCATGTGAAATAAGGAAATGATATACTATCTTGCAACTTTATTGGTGGATCTTTTTAGGAACAATTATGTTTAGTGTTAGTAATAATTTTTTGATAGGATATCAGTATATCTAGTAATTTTATCTAATATAATAAATTAATTTTATAATCTTATTTATTCTCTTGTATTGATATACTCGTATACTCAACAAAAATATTAACAACATAGCAAAACTATATAACATGATAGGTTGAAAATTAAAGAAAATTGATATTTTATATGACTTTTTGATATTTTCACATAAAAAAGTGTCGCTATAGATATATAGCGACTTTAAAAAACCGCCGCTATAGTATATATAGCGATAATTTTTATGTGAAAATATCAAAAAGTTATTTGAAAATATCAATTTTTAAATTAAAATAGGTAAAGGGTATTTGGTGACAGGGTGGGTCCTAACCTGATTTTGTATATCTGAGAGGGAATTTGGGACAAAAGTTGATAGTGATGTAGAAGGATATTATTTATTCTTTTTTTTTTAAAGAATCTAGTTAGTCAAATTCACATAGGATTCTATTTCATAATGTTGATAAAAAAGAATAGGATAGACAGAGAAGATGTTAATACAAAAGAGTAATAGTTTTCTGGGGCAATAAAAGAGAGCCTCATACATTTCCACATTTAAGACCAAGAGCAACACAAGCCCAATGGTCCAAATTGGAGAATTTTTAGAATATAATTTTATTTAGGCTATGTTTGTTTGTAAGGATTATACTTGATATATGACTATTAATTTCAAGTGTCTTATTTGTTTTCAAATTTAGACTTAGGACTATTAGTATAGGAATTATAAAATGACTTAATAATCTTTATATTATAATTATAATCTCGGGATTATAATCTTAGGATTAATAGTCTTGGAATTATAATCCTTGCAAACAAACATAACCTTAGGGGCTATGTTTGTTTGCAAGGATTACACTTGCAATAGAACTATTAATCCTAAGGCTATGTTTGTTTGCAAAAATTATTATCTATGGTATTATAATCCTAAGATTATTAATTTTAGGATTATAATCCCGGATTATAATTATAATGTCAAGACTATTAAGCCATTTTATAATTCCGATACTAATAGTCCCAAGTTTAAATTTAAAAACAAACAAGACATTTAGGATTAATAGTCATGTCCCAAGTATATTATTTACAAACAAACATAGCCCAAATGTCTTGTTTGTTTTTAAATTTGAGTTTACATGGGATTATAAAATAACTTAATATGTGAGATTAACCTGGTATTATAATCCATACTATTTGAAATTAAAAATTACTGGATAAAATTAACCACAATCTTTTTCAAAATATTATAATTTCTTTTTATTATGCTCAAAGGCAGCTCCGCATTTTAAAAAGTTTGGGGGTCCCCTGTATTTAAGGGTGTAAACGGTTAGAGTCGATTCGAGTATTGAGTTGTTCAGATTTGATTCACAAAATTTATCGAGTATAAAATAAAGTTTGATTAAGGCTCATTTAGCTACCGAGCCGAGCACGATTCCGAGTAGGTTTGAGTAATTTATCGATTTTTAAAATTTATTCATATTTGACTAATTTATATTTCGAGTCGAGTTTGAATTAAACTTTTGGACGAACAAATACAAATCGAACCCGAATTGTTTGCTCATTTTATAGCCTCAACTACATTGCTGTTATGTCATTAATGGAAGAAGTAATTTAATATTAAAATAAAAATAATACTCCCTCCGTCCCAAATTAACTGCTCAGTTTTGACTTTTTAAAGTCAAATTGACTGTTTTTATAATTAATAATTAAGCATATATAACTATATTTCTAAAATTATAAAAATTAGGATTAGTAATAAAATGTATATACTTTCTTTTGGTTATAATCTCTTCACCTATATTTTAGCAAAAATAGTAAAATATTAGTTTTAAAAATAGTCAATTTGACTTTAAAAAGTCAAAACTGAGCAATTAATTTGGGACAGAGGGAGTAGTCTCTATTCTAATTAGTGGGCCTTGAAACGGCAATGGCGTCACTCAATCAAAGAATAACTTTGACATCTTATTTAAAATTAAATTATATAATTAGTATTGGTCAATATTTGATTGAATAATATAACCACTTATTTAAAGGTTTTTAATTAATTGTTCATCATTTTTTGATGTATAAATAAATTTAAATTATAATTTAAAATATATTATTATTGGTAAGGGTATAATAGTTCAAACAATATTTTTTTATCCAATCTTTTAATTAATCCTGTAAAAAAAAAACATAACATAAGATTATTTTAAGTTATCCCATGAATAATCTCATACAAAATATGTGACTAGGACTATTTAATCAATTAATAATCTTGAGATTATAATCTCATATATTATAATCCCAAGATTATAATTCTTGCAAACAAACATAACCTTAAATATAACAAAATTATAAATTATATTAAAGTATTGTCAGTCATAAGTTTTCCTATTTTTTAAATTTAAATTTAAAAATATTTTGCATTAAACGTAATTGTGTAATTTGTAACAGAGTATTTTTATATCCAAGGCCAAGGGGGAAAAATTTATTGTTGAGAACATTTGTTGGTGGTGTGCAATTATTAAATCTTTTTTGCAGGAAAGACTTCACAAAAATAGTCTCGTATTAGTAAAAATTATAATCTCAATGATGGGTTTTTGTTTTATATTTATTTTTAAAAATAATAAATTATTAGTAAATTAGTAATAATTATATAATTAAAAAATTATGATGATAAATTTTAGTAAAAAAACTGACTAATGAAACTTTGTTCCGAAACAAAAGCAAACTTATTCGGCAGAGAGGTAGTCCACTAGTCAGTACCACACGTAGTGGATAGTCCAGAGTTGATAAATTAGAAGCCCAAACTCAAAAAAAAAAAAATCAAAATAAAAAAAGTGGCACTATCATTCAAAAAGTAATTTAATTGGCCAGTAGTTATTTATGAATTTATAATAGGAACAATTACATATTCTATTACATTTTTAAAAATAATAATAGATTAAATAATAGATTTAAGGCTTAAATATAATTTATTACCATAAACTATAGATTATATTCCACTTCGGTGATCCACCTTTCAATTTTGTTAATTAGATGATTGAACTATTAATTTTTTTTCGATTTCATTCAATTGGGCCTGCCACGTCAGAAATTGCTGACGTGGTATCCTAATAGGCTAAATGAGTGCTTATGTGTAAAAAAAAATATTTTTAATGAGATCAAATGACAAAAAGGTAAAATAACAAATAAAACAACTAAAAATTACACAAATAATATAAATTAATTGTATAATTATTTATTTATAATTATATAAATAATATAAATTATTTATTTATAATTATATAAATAATATAAATTATTTATATAATTATTATATAAATATATAAACGATATAATAATTTTTTTTATTAAAAATAATTATTTTTATTAAAAAAACTGTGTTTTATTATTATTTTTTATTAAAAAAACTATGTTTAATATTAATGATAATAACAATAAAAATATTAATGATAATAAAAATTAAAAAAATGCAATTTTTTTGTAATAAAAAAAACGCACTTTTTTTGTAATAATAAAAAAAAGCGCAGTTTTTTAATAAAAATACAAAAAATATAGTTTTTTAAATAAAATAATAATAATTATTTTTATTAAAAAAAAACAAACAACGCTCTCTTATTTTTTTTAATAAGAATAATTATTTTTTTATTTTTATTAAAAAAAACAAATTGCTTTTTTTTTATTACAAAAAAATTGAGTTTTATTTTTATTTTTATTATCATTAATATTAAACACATTTTTTAAATAAAAAATAATAAAACGCAGTTTTTTTAATAAAAATAATTATTTTTAATAAAAATAATTATTATATTATTTATATAATAATTATATAAATAATTTATATTTTTTATATAACTATAAATAAATAATTATACAACTAATTTATTTTATTTGTGTAATTTTTAGTTGTTTTATTTGTTATTTTACCTTTTTGTCCTTTGATCTCATTAAAAATATATATTCTTTTTACATATAAGCACTCATTTAGCCTATTAGGATGCCATGTCAGCAATTTTTGACGTGGCAGGCCCAATTGAATGAAATTGAAAAAAAATTAATAGTTCAATCATCTAATTGACAAAATTAAAAGGTGGATCACCGAAATAGAATATGACCTATAGTTTAGGGTAGTAAATCATATTTAAGCCTAAATTTAATAATTTGTTGAGTTAAGTGAATATTAGGGAAAAAAATTTAAAGAGAACATGTATATTTCATGTTCAAAGAAACAAAATGAACAATTTTATACAAAACTTATTATTTGTACACATCTAGTTGTTAAGTGGCAAGGTGTAGTGCTGACATCTCACGCTTGATATTTTAATTGAGGGCTAAAATAAAAATTGACGAATTTCTTCTTCTGACCCACTAAGGTCAACGCTTTTATTCGTTTCATACTCGGCGACAAAGTCATGATGAGAATCAAGTGTAGATCCACCAACTTCAAGAAAGAAAACTGTATAGAAACTAAATCAGCACAAAGTAGAGAGAGAATTAAGAAAGCCAATACTCCATCATTGAGCTATATTGCCCATTTTATGTTCATATATATATATATATATATATATATATATATATATATATATTATTGCTCAAATTTTATAGTTGCGAACAACTATTTATATATTACCTTTAGATATAGTCATATAAAGAATATAGAGTTTCATTAACTTGTCAAGCATTATTTCCAGGCCAATGTCATCGAGAACATCACCATATTTAGTCATTGTATTTGGTTTCATCATTCTGAATTTTGTCTTGAGGACCCACTTTTCAAAATTTTCTACCTAAGCAGTCAAAACTCGCTAAGAAAACACAGAAGACAAACTAAGAGGAAAACTAAAATATCATGCCAGAAGACAAAGCAAGGCTAAAATGATACCTCAGCTATCAGCATCTCACTAAAACTTGACTGCAACATTTTAAATGTTATAAGTCCAAGAGAAGGTTGAGATATTATATTTGTAAAACTATCCTCCTTGTTCTCATTGATTTCGTTCAGAAAAGAGGGTGACAAAGAAGTTCTCATGCACATTATATAAAATTCATACTTAAAACATAAAATTCTCTTAATTTTGAACACCAAAATCACAAACCTGATCCAAATCCAATAAAAGAATTAATTTTGTTGATAATTCATGCTTGACGCATGAAATTCTCTTAATTTTTGAACACCAAAATCACAAACCTGATCAAACCAATTATAGTCCAATAAATTATAATCTTGGTTAAAGTAATATTTGTTATTGTTTGTCTTATTTCATAAAGTGAAAGATGAACAAATCCAAGAGTTTGAAACTCACAACCAATTCAGTAAGTGTAAATTCTTTTCACAACAGTAGTGACCTTTAAAACACCAACACTAACCCCATCAATGAAGAACATTGAAAAGCAGAGGCACCCTATATAAAAAGCAATTGAATTTCAGGTAAGTCACAATATAAAGAGCTCAAATGCCCCTTTATATATAAGGATTGATTCATCAAATAGCCTGAAACTCGACTGTAAATAAGGAAAAGATAATTGAATGTTTTCGACAAATAGATTGACTTTTGATCAACATCTCTACTGCTAGAGAATCTGAAGAAAGGGACCCTTATGGATTTACCAATTTATCTAAAGATGTTTCAAATCAACATCGAAACACATTGGTCATTCATCCTTAGAAATTGAAGTAATAATAATTGCATCCAGTTATTTATTTTTTTTATTTTCGTTCATATATTTGTTCATACAAAATGTATGGCAAACATAAGAGATTTTATTTTCTAAAGTTGGAACATGAAAATAAATATCAACTTAAACAGAAAGATGTGGCACTGGTAAATAAACTTCCTAGCTTCATTTAAACATGTAAGGAAGTACAATATTCATCCATATGTAAGTTCTTACCTGAAACCAATGTTTCACTGCTTCTCCATAGGTTTGCGTGATAGCCGAAACCTGTTTCCCATAATTTCAGCTTTCAAATTTGCGTCTCAAGAAGTCCGATCAAAATTATTAACAATCAGTGAAATCTCTACAAACACAAATCTCTGGTTGATGTGGGTTTACTTTGAAATAGGCATATCCTGAGAATTAGCTAAACTTTCAAAACTCTAAAAAAACATAATCTTATAAGCTCTTTCTACTAATAATACATATATATTCATTTTTTTCTTCTTCTTTTTTTTGTTGGATAACAAATGTAGATATATTCATTACAGTGTAATTACTCATAGTCACTAAGTTTATCATACCTCAACAAAGCCATCCCAAAATTCACGCCAAGTTATATGTGCGAGCTAGGTGACGATTGAGAGAAAAGGAATTGAACTGGGTTAGGATGAAAATATTTCTTATGCCACTGTTGATACAAAGCAATTGATAAACTATGTGCATAAGAGCATGACACTGAGTACAACTTGAGAAAGTAATTAACAATAAAATGCAGACATTAAACTTGTGTGTGATTAGAAACATACACTTGTAGCATATTGGTTCATACCAAGATGGTAAAAATAGACAGTTTCAAAAAACTTCCAGTAAGAATGCCTGAAAAATATAATATCTATATGTCACTGATAGAGAATTCTTATGTGTTCCTTAAACAAATTCAAGTTTTTGTAGTGTTACAATAGTAATATTTTGAAATAGTGACCTTGAATGTTGTGTGTCCCCAAATAAATACATACAAACTCAATTGTCAATTGCACAATCGTGTAACATATAATAACCGATTACTAACTACAACAGAAACTGTATATCTTTGCTTTGACCAATTTCATGGCATTTCAAAAGTGAACACAAAAACAGGCCAATGACATATATTATAGGAACCATAGAAACTTTCCTTACAAAAAATCATCAGAAAATACCATCAATGTTTTCTGTTATCTAATTCAGTTTTTGTTCTCGATTTTTAGTTTTTCCTTGCTATATTTTCTAAAAGTGACTATCAGTTTGGTTACCATTATTAACGAAAAAAAAATATAAGACCCCAACTTTTATGAATAAAGAATAATTTTCTCGAAATATATTTTTGAATATTATAGTGTGGATTTGATATAATGTTATAGTTGTGGGTAATATTAATAAATTTTGTAAAGTAAGCAAGTGGTTATATAATATTCGATTGGTCGGGGAATATTCATTTTAACGGGAAATATTTGTACGACGGCACAATCATTGGTGGACCCCACAACCGAAGTATTGTCGTAGTTAGAAAACGAGATAATTATCTTTTTATAAAAATAACGGCGGAAGTGTTACCGTTAAAACTGTTGAACTACCTGGTAGTAAAAGTACAGTAATACGCGTGGTTGCATAGTAGCACACGATATTGGTTATTGATGCTTACGTGAGAAGTCACTCAGTTATACTCAATTATTGCTAAAGTAATTGCTGCATCATATCTCTCATATTATTGATTCGATTATTGTCACAGTATCATTTGCATAATATGTTATATTATTAAATCAATAATTGAGACGACAAAGTTATTTATATTATTAAATTGAAATATTTATATTGTCTAGAAGTTCTGTCAAGGAGAGGTTTAGTCATTTAATTGCGCGCCAATAAGGAGAAATCCTTATCGAAAAGCCCCTTCTTTCCTGGGAACGACCTGGTTGTTAAATATTGTGAGTTATAATATTAATGATGAATAAGTTCGTGTTGATTAAAGATGAAATTGATAGTTCAATTGTATTGGAATTATTAGTGTTAGTGGAAATCGACATTTATTTCGATATTAATAGATGCTGGAAGTTATACTGATTAGTCGGTTAATTAATCGGATAAATGAGCAATTAATTGCTATTAATTCACATGATTATAACTATTTGTTCACATGTGTGTACTATTGATTCACATTCTTGTACTATTAGGGGAGTTGGTGCAAGATTGATAATGTAACGACCCCAAAATAGGTCCATTCCATCCAACCCATTTTGAGTCGCCAAATACATGGTACAGAAAACAACTACAACTTTATTACAACAATTGTCGTGCAAAATGCAACAACATATACTGTGAGTTTGTATACAAATATATATCAAATGTGACCCTCATGTTCCAACCGTGGACAGCACCTCACAGTGACACCTTACATAAAGGTATAGTCAAAAACTGTTTTAGAAACTAAAATCTTTGGGAAGTGCTCAAGGAAACCTTCGTACATGGGAGGCCATGCGTCTAGGTTATGATAGATATCATATGTCCAGAGAATTATCCTTGGTTGACCTAATATACCCCAAAGAAAAACGAGAAGATTACTATCATATTCTTCCCAATGGTGAGTCTTCTCTTGATTTATCCTTCTCTCCACTGTCTTAAATTGAGAATTATACTTCAAACAAACACCAAGATTATATAGGTAGTGCTTGTAAATATACTCAGCAAGTGGATGAGCACATCCCTGTCTTATGATGACTCGAGGTTGTATGTCATTAGACATCTTGTATGACAAAACACCCTTCCAAAGTTGAATTCACCTCACCCTCAACATCTATAGACCACCGTTCTATTCCCTTGTTATTCCCCGCTCGACTCAGCTACACTTTTATTACCTGAAAGGAATTGTGAAGCAAAAGGGTGAGCACAACTAGCTCAGTAAAGAATATCATGACTAAAGATAATTAAATTATCAATAGCCTTCATCAATAATAAATCAGAGATTTAGAACATAAGGTAGATGATAAAAATTTCAACCATAGTTGCAGCGGAACAAGCAATCCATTAGAAGAGTCAAATAGACTATAAAGTCTATTATCTTCTCCATGTTAAAAATCCACCAACAATGTTTTATCCCTGTAACATCAATTAACAATTCTGGTCCACAATCATATGAATAACTCAAAATCATAATTGTAGTTCTAAATTCCTCTTCATATCCAGGACGAAGATAATTTTCATCACCTATCTTTACCTGAAACATCAAAGATCATGGTTACACCAAATCACATTTCCTGTTCATAATCATACTAATAATTTCATCTTTGCACTACGGCCAAAGATATTCATTTGTATCACCAGTTGATCATGTTCATCTCAACACATGTTCATCTTTGCACTACTGGCCAAAGATATTCAACAACATGTCATCTTTGCACTACAGGCCAAAGATATTCATATCTCAAAGAAATATATAATCATTTCAGAATTTATATACATAATAATTATAACCATGTTGATCATTTCACCTCTGTACTTAAGCTAAAGATATTCAATTATAAATTCAATGGTCATGATCATATCAGTCAACAATTCAACTTTGCACTACTGGCCAAAGAGAACCCATTGTCATGATCATACCAAAAATCTACCCCATCTTTACACTCAAGTCAAAGAGAAATATCATCATTAGGGTTATAAAAATGTTATATATGATAGTAAAATCAATATAATCAAAACATCTAGATTTAATCTCAAGAGTAATATTCATAAATCAACTATAATTTGGTTAGAAAAAGAAACCAATTTTGTCGTGAATAGTACCCGTGAATAGTAACTCGTGAATAGTAACTTATGAATAGTAACTCGTGAATAGTAACCCCGACATGAAAAAGTTCCAAATTTGATAAAAATTTCCAACCAACATTCTGACATAATGATATTGAAGAAATAATATCATTTTTAGAAGAAAATAACATCCCTTACTATCCCTTACAATCCCTTACCTCGAAAGACAGTACCTCTGACTGGAATATCGGATGAAAAGCCGAAGAAACCTTTCACTGTATAGCAACATTCAAAGTATACTCTCAAGAATATGCTTGATATATAGAGAGAGAAGTAGAGAGAAAGCTTATGTTTCTGGTGTGATTTTCAATTCTAACTTAGCCCTCTATTTATAGGAAAATGCTAGAACGCCAAAGGAGACTAAAATAATAAAATATTATTTTCTTTTTCTTATTCCACACCAACTTCACCAACCAATTTTGAAAGCCATCTTTGGTCAAAAACATCAGCCACCCATGTGCCAACAACCACAAAAACATTTTTCTTAAATAAAATAATTAAAATTTCCAAAAATCAATTATTTCAGAACTCCGGAACTTCAATAATTCATAATAAATAGCTCTTTTATCAGAAAATTCAAATCTCGCGAGTTTTTATAGGAAATTCAATTATCTACAACTTCGCAGAAGGAAGTTTTTCCAAATTCCAAATAGAAATTGACCGAAATCCAAAAACGAGGGATTTTACAGTCTATAATAAATTTTCGGTCAAGAATTGTATCCAACGACACACAAAACATGTGTTAAACATTTAATGCCACAAAAATACTCTTCCTCCTCATATACTCATATATCCCACATTCATTGTAAAAATATCACCGTTAATATATTATAAAAATAATATATTTAAATGAATTATTTTATCAGAAAAAAAATAAAATATTAATTTTCAACAATTGTCACATTAAAAATTTTCTCCATCTATATCCACATAAAATAAATATTTTCTTTATCATAATAATCAATAATTAATTATTCAAAAATAATATTACAGAATCACAGTACTGACAACCAGGCCGTTCCCAGGATAGAGGGGGCTTTCCAATAAGGATTTCTCCTTACTGGCGCGCAATTAGATGACCAAACCTCTCCTTGAAAGAACTTTCTAGACATTGCCAATAATGCTATCTAATAATATTATTCAAATAACACGAATTATTGATCTGATAATGAGAAATATTGTGCAGTGATAATTATTGAACTACAATAATATAAAATATCAACGCAGCAATTATTGAATCAATAAAATAAAATATTGAACAATAATTACTGTAACAATTATTGAGTAGTGCCTTCTTACGTAAGAATCAATAATTCAAAAATACTGTGTAATACCGTGTGCTACTGTGCAACAACGCGTATTACTGTATTTTAACCACCGAGTATTCCAACAGTGTAAACGGTAACAACTACGCTGTTATTTTTAAACAACTTATATTTGTCGTTTTCTTCCTCCGATCGCTTTCCTTTATGGGGCCCACACATGGCTGCGCCGTCGTACGAATATTCCCCGACAGTACGAATATTCCACGACCAAACGAATATTCCCCTACAACAATGAATATTTTATAACCACTTGCGTATTTTGAAAAAATTTCATATATCACCCTTAACTTTAACCTTTTATCAATTTAACCATTTAATGAATAGAAATTATAAGAAAAATTGAATACTTTTATTTCATAAAATTCGGGGTCTTACAGATAATACTTGTATGACTAAGTTAAAAATGGAGATATAGATGGAGGTACTATACTGTAATTCGTATTTTCACATGATTATAACTATTGATTCACATGTTTAAACTATTGATTCACATTATTTACTATTAGGGGAGGTGGTGCAAGTTTGATAATACTTGCAGGACTAAATTAAAAATGAAAGAAAAGTTGAAGGTATTGTACTATAATATTTCGAGCTCCAAAACGTGCAATTATCGAAACTATATTTTCCTATAAATAGAAGCTAATTCTTCCTTTATTTTTTACCAATTCACAAAAGCTATAGAGCCATTATTATAGAGAGAAAGAAGAAGAGAAGTCTGCTACCTCACTATTTCAGTATCCAGTTTTTTCTAAGGTAAGGGGTATTATTCTTTCGTATTCATGAAGAGAGTTATTTTCTTTCAATACTCGCAAGGGTTGTTATTCCATTCTTTATTATTATGTTGGAATAACCTGTCTATGCGAAGTACCGTATACATGGTGAAATTCTTTTGTTATTCCATTCTTTATTATTCTGTTGGAATAACATGCATGGTGAATTCTGTTGTTATTCTATTCTTTATTATTCTATTGGAATATCCTGTCTGTACGGATTATGCATGACTTGGTTCCATTCTTTATTATTCTGTTAGAATATCCTGTCTGTGGGGATTACGCATGACCTGGTTCCATTCTTTATTATTCTGTTAGAATATCCTGTCTGTACGAGTTACGCATGACCTGGTTCTATTCTTTATTATTCTATTGGAATAACCTATCTGTGCGGATTATGCATGCCTGATGAATTATTCTGTTATTCCATTCTTTATTATTCTGTTGGAATAACTTGTTTATGTGGATTACCTCATGCATGGTGAATGATCCTTCGTATTCATTCCTTATTAAATTGTGGAAATGATCTATCTATGTGGATTACCGCACGGCGGGCAAAAATCCATTTGCAGTTTTATATATTCTATTATACTCAGTTGGTTAAAGTTTTGGCTTCTATACTCCATGAAATTAGTAGAATATCCTAGATATTTGTGCTTCATCCAGTATCATGTTGACAATTTGGACGTAATTGATTTCAGGATAAATTAACTTATAAATCTTTAAAATTTATTCTTGAACTTATTTTATTGAATTATTATGTCATTGTCATCATCATCATGCTTATATTGTGATGAAAGTCATCTTTGACTTACGTGCATAGACGGACTTGGTATTATTATGACCAGGGATTATTCGGTATAATCATGACCTGTAATGTTATAAATGATGTGGTAAAAGTCCTCAGTGGCCTGTAGTGCTTGATGGACAGTTTTTGGTATGATTATGACCAGGGATTATTCGGTATAGTCATGACCATTGATGATTTAATGAATATCCTTGGCCCGTAGAGCAGGGATGACTCGATGATGTGGTTTATTTATTAAGCTGAGTCTCAGCGAAAAAAATTGATGAAAACATTTTAAATCATAGAAGATAGTAGATATCATGCTCTACTTGACTCTTCTAATGGATTGCTTATTCCGCTGCAATTAAACTTGATGTCTATTGTATTTTATCAGTTTAACATTGTTGAAGACTAATGATAATTTATTTTGCATTATCTTAGTCATAATATTTCTTACTGGGCTAGTTGATCTCACCTTTTTGCTTTCATTGTTCTGTTCAGGAAATGAGAACGTAGCCGGGACTAGTCGGGGAGTGGAGTGATGGTCCGAGATGGTGTATTAGTAGTTCTCACTATTCTATAAAATAGTGTGACAATAAATGTAATGAGGACTCTATTTGAGAGTGGATATTGTCTAGAAGGCAACATTCCTGTTTAAACTCTCAGTTATGTTTTGTTGTATATTACACGACGGTTGTATAATTAAGTTTGTATTTATATTCTGTACCATGTATTTGGAGACTCAAGATGGGTGATGTATACTTATTTTGGGGGCGTCACAGTTGATATCCAAGCTTAGGGATATGATCCCTGGCTGAGATGTGAGACAAGAACTTGGAAGGGAGAGATGGAAAATTTCTTCGCTAGCATGACCTACCTAAGTTTATTTGGTATTTATTTGGTCGGTCAGAGTATAGAGATAATATGTGATATGATAATTAACCCTTGTTTTGTGGCAGTATTTGAAAATGGCATCCAAAAATATTGAGATAAGCAATGAAGCACATGAGACCGTTGAGTCACCACAGATTAATACCCAGGATAATGTGCAACAAGAAGACAATAATCCTCAGGTAAACAACAACGATCAAATGATGAATGATGGGATGTTCAGAGGTTTTATGCAATTCATGCAACATCAGGCGAAGGCGGCTCCTGTCCAAAATGCAGGTCGAAACACTGATAACTCTCGGACGGTCACCGCTAAGCAGTTCAAGGAGCTGGGACCACCGGAGTTTTTTGAAGAGCCAAAACCACTTAAGGCAGAGATGTGGATAAAGCAAATCAACAAGATATTTGATATCTTGGGATGCTCTGAGGAGCAAAAGGTTCCCTTTGCCACCTTCATGTTGCGAGCAGAGGCAGATTACTGGTGGAAATCTGTAAAGCGTACTCAACCTGCCGCACTGAAGATGTCTTGGGAGAAGTTCCAAGAACTGTTTAATGACAAGTACTTTCCTGAAAGTATTCGTCACATGAAGGAGGTAGAGGTCATCAAGCTTGAGCAAAACAATATGACCGTGGCACAGTACGAAGCCAAGTTTGCTGAGTTGTCTCAGTTTGCGTCCCGCTTGGTTGATAATGAGAAGAGAATGACGCGGATATTTCTAAGAGGTTTGAAACCTGAGATACATCAATACCTTATCTCTCATAAACTGTGTTTGTATTCAGATGTTGTGAATAGGGCTCAGTTATTGGAGGGCGATAATGAGTCAACCCAACCAAGAGAGAGCAGCCGAAAAGTCGATAATACTAGTGGTAGCAGTCATCGAAGAGGTGACAACTAACATGGAGGGAATCAACATGCCAGAAATGGTAATCACTTCGGTGGTAATCATGGCCATGACAATAAGAGTGGACATTTCAAGAAGAGGTGATTCAATAATGATGGAAAGACGTCAGCACCAACACTTGTTGTTAAGGAAGGAGAACGACCACCAGTCGTATGTTATAAATGTGGAGGGGAAGGACGCATAAGTCCAAACTGCACGATGCAGTCTAAAACATGTTACAATTGTGGAAAAGAAGGTCACCTAGCTCGATTTTGTCGTGCACCAAAGTCAAGTCCAGCTGGGATGGAGGCATCAAAGGGTTTCCCAGATAAGACAAAACCGATAGTTCAAGGGAGAGCGTTTGTCGTAACCTCTCAAAAAGCCAGGAATCTTAACGAGGTGATCATGGGTAAGCTAATCATAAACTATAGCGAAGTTTATACTTTATTTGATACCATTTCTACCCATTCTTTCATTTCTCCTACTTGCGCTCAACGTTTAAATTTGACTCTGGAGAAATTAGACTTTGACTTATCTGTTGAAACTCTGTTGGGAGAAACTTTTATTACATCCACGGTTTATAAGTCTTGTTTGATTCAAATCGGTAACCGCACGTTACCTGTCGATCTTATTTCCTTGAAAATACTTGCATTTAACGTGATTTTAGAGATTGATTGGTTAACTACTCATCATGCTAAAATCGATTATTTTCGTAAGGTTGTTAGCTTTCATATTCCTAACCAAGCTATTATGCGAATTCAAGCAACCAAACCACTAAAATCAATCACTGTCATATCAAGTCATAAAGCTATTTGTTTATTGAAAAATGGATGTCAAGCTTTCTTAGCCCATGTCACGGATTTAAATAAAAATTACGTCAGTTTTGAATGATATTTTTATTGTTAATAAATTTCCTGACGTATTCCCTGAAGAACTTCCTGGCCTACCCCCAGAACGTGAAATTGAATTTTGTATCTACCTTGAATCCAGTACAAAACCCATTTCCAAAGCCCCATATTGAATGGCTCCTATTGAACTTCAGGAGTTAAAAACCCAACTACAGGAATTGTTAGACATCGGTTTAATTCGTCCTAGTACGTCTCCTTGGGGTGCTCCTGTTCTATTCGTGAATAAGAAAGATGGAAGTATGCGACTTTGTATTGATTATCGGGAGTTGAATCATGTCACCATCAAAAATAGGTACCTGTTGCCTCGCATTGATGACCTATTTGACCAGTTGTAAGGAGCCAAATTCTTTTCAAAGATTGATATTCGTTCCGGATATCATCAGTTGAAGATTAAAACTGATGACATTCCAAAGACTTCTTTCAGAACTCGGTACGGGCATTATGAATTCCTAGTCATGTCTTTTGGATTGTCTAATGCTCCTGCTGCCTTCATGGACATGCTGAACCGAGTATTCAAGGAATATTTGGATCACTTTGTGGTCGTCTTTATTGATGACATCCTCATATACTCCAAAACCCGTGAAGACCATGAGCAACACTTGAGGCTGATACTTCAAAAGCTTCGTGAAAATAAGCTTTATGCCAAGTTAAAGAAATGTGAGTTCTGGCTTGAGGAAGTTGCATTCCTTGGGCACGTGATATCAAATCATGGAATATCTGTTGACCCGACAAAGATTGAAGTAATTCAAAGTTGGGAGCAACCTAAGTCAGTGACCAAAGTACGTAGCTTTCTCGGCTTAGCTGGTTATTATCGGAGATTCGTGGAAGGATTTTCTCGAATCGCTACTCCATTAACTTAGCTAACTCGAAAAGATACAAAATTCGGTTGGAGTGAGGAATGTGAAAAGAGTTTTCAAGAACTCAAGAGGAGACTCATTTCAGCACCTGTTCTGACAATACCATTTAGCTTGGAGGGATTTGTCATCTACAGTGATGCTTCAGGCAAAGGGTTAGGATGTGTTCTCATGCAATATGGGAAAGTCATAGCCTATGCCTCACGACAACTCAAAGAATATGAGAGAAATTATCCTACTCATGATCTAGAGTTGGCAGCAGTCGTTTTTGTGCTTAAGATTTAGAGGCATTACCTGTATAGAGAGAAGATGGAGATCTATACGGATCATAAAAGCCTCAAATATTCCTTCACTCAAAAGGAACTCAACATTTGGCAATGACGATGGCTTGATTTGTTGAAAGATTATGATCATACCATCCAATACCATCCTGGAAAAGCGAACGTAGTAGCTGACGCAATGAGTAGAAGATCATATGCGGGTACGGGTGCAATATTGTCAACGCAAAGGCCCATTTTATATGACTTGGAAATGATGGAAATAGAGTTAAAGACTCCAAGGACCCATGTAATGATGACGAATATACGAGTGGAACCAACTTTAATCGATAAAGTTAAAGCTGCTCAAGCTACAGACCTGGAGCTGAGTATGAGGAAGAAAGTGCAAGAAGGTGCTATTTCAGAAGCAAGAATCGATGAAGAAGGAATACTTCGAGTCAACTCCAGAATTTGTGTTCCTAACGATTCTGAATTGAAGTATAAAATCATGATGGAGGCTCACAACACACCGTTTGCAATCTATCCTGGGAGTACCAAAATTTATCGTGATCTTCGACATACATTTTTGGTGGAGCAATATGAAGAGAGAGATAGCGGGGTTTATCTCAAGGTGTCTAACTTGTCAACGAGTCAAGGCGAAGCATCAACTGCCAAAAGGTCCATTGCAACCACTTGAAATTTTAGAATGGAAGTGGGATCACATTACCATGGATTTTGTTACTGGTCTTCCCAAGGTTTCTCAAGGCATAGATGTGATTTGGGTCATTGTTGATAGATTGACCAAGTCTGCTTATTTCTTACCAATACGAGAAACTTATACACTTGAATGTCTTGCTAGTATGTATATAAATGAGATTGTAAGATTGCATGGTATGCCAGTATCCATAATTTCTGATCGAGACCCAAGATTCACTTCAAGATTTTGGGTTAGTTTGCAAAAAGCTATGGGCACGGATTTACGATTTAGTTCAGCATATCATTCTCAAACGGATGGGCAGTCGGAAAGGACTATTCAAACTCTTGAAGATTTATTAAGACTTTGTGTCCTTGACTTCAAGGGAAGTTGGGACAAGTTCTTACCATTGGTGGAGTTTTCCTACAACAATAATTATCAAGCAAGTATTGGCATGGCTCCATTTGAGGCGTTGTATGGAAGAAAGTGTCGTTCTCCAGTATGCTGGGATGAGGTGAGTGAAGCAATGTTGTTGGGACCGAATTTGGTACGTATGACTACGGAAAATATTGAAACGATCTGATAACGTATAAAAACCTCACAAGATCGACAAAAGAGTTATGCTGATCTTCATCGAAAGGACGTGGAATTCAATATTGGAGATCATGTGTTGTTACGTGTTGATCCATTGAAAGGAGTTACAAGATTTGGAAAGAGAGGAAAGCTCAATCCACGATTCATTGGCCCATTTATAATCCTCGAACGAGTAGGAACTGTGGCCTATAGACTCACCTTACCGCCAAGTATGTCTCGTATTCATAACGTTTTCCACATATCTATGTTACGTAAATATGTGAAAGACTCGAACCACATTATTGAATTAGAGCCAGATGAGATAGAGGAAGATTTAACGTATGAAGAGGTACCTGCTAAAATCTTGGATAAGAAGGATCATATTCTATGCTCTAAAGTTATACCTCAAGTCAAAGTTTTATGGAGAAACCACGATGTTGAGGAAATGACCTAAGAGTCAGAATCTGAAAAGAAATCAATGTATCTTCACCTCTTCGACATATCAGGTACGCACCCTAATTTTGAGGATGAAATTTCATAAGAAGGGGAGGTTGTAAGACCCCAACTTTTATGAATAAAGAATAATTTTCTCGAAATATATTTTTGAATATTATGGTGTAGATTTGATATAATGTTATAGTTGTGGGTAATATTTACAAATTTTGAAAAGTAAGCAAGTGGTTATATAATATTCAATTGGTCGGGACGTATTTGTTTTAATAGGGAATATTCGTACGACGACACAATCATTGGTGGTCCCCACAACGGAAGTATTGTCGTAGTTAGAAAACGACATAATTATCTTTTTATAAAAAAAACGGCGAAAGTGTTACCAGTAAAATTGTTGAACTACCCGGAAGTAAAAGTACAGTAATACGCGTGGTTGCATAGTAGCACACGGTATTGGTTATTGATGCTTACGTGAGAAGTCACTCAGTTATACTCAATTATTGCTACAGTAATTGCTACATCATATCTCTCATATTATTGATTTGATTATTGTCACAGTATCATCTGCATAATATGTTATATTATTAAATAAATAATTGAGACGACAAAGTTATTTATATTCTTAAATTGCAATATTTACAATGTCTAGAAGTTCTGTCAAGGAGAGGTTTGGTCATCTAATTGCGCGCCAATAAGGAGAAATCCTTATCGGAAAGCCCCCTCTTTCCTGGGAACGACCTGGTTGTTAAATATTGTGAGTTATAATATTAATGATGAATAAGTTCGTGTTGATTAAAGATGAAATAGATAGTTCTATTGTGTTGGAATTATTAGTGTTAGTGGAAATCGACATTTATTTCGATATTAATTGATGTCTGGAAGTTATACTGATCAGTCGGGTAATTAATCGGATAAATGAGCAATTAATTGCTATTAATTCACATGATTATAACTATTTGTTCACATGTGTGTACTATTGATTCACATTCTTGTACTATTAGGGGAGTTGGTGCAAGATTGATAATACTTGCATGACTAAGTTAAAAATGGAAGTATAGATGGAGGTACTATACTGTAATTCGTATTTTCACATGATTATAACTATTGATTCACATGATTGAACTATTGATTCATATTATTTACTATTAGGGGAGGTGGTGCAAGTTTGATAATACTTGCAGGACTAAATTAAAAATGAAAGAAAAGTTAAAGGTATTGTATTATAATATTTTGAGCCCCAAAACGTGCAATTATCGAAACTATATTTTCCTATAAATAGAAGCTCAATTTTCCTTAATTTCTCACCAATTCACAAAAGCTATAGAGCAATTATTATAGAGAGAGAGAAGAAGAGAAGTCTGCTACCTCACTATTCCAGTATCCAGTTTTTTCTAAGGTAAGGGGTATTATTTTTTCGTATTTATGAAGAGAGCTTCTGCTATTTCATTCTTTATTATTAAGTTAGAATAACCTGTCTATGCGAAGTACCGCATACATGGTAAAATTCTTCTATTATTCCATTCTTTATTATTCTGTTGGAATAACATGTCTGTGCGGTTTATCGCTTGCTTGGTGAATTATGTTATTATTCCATTCTTTATTATTCTATTGGAATATCCTGTCTGTACGGATTACGCATGACCTGGTTCCATTCTTTATTATTCTGTTGGAATATCTTGTCTGTGCGGATTACGCATGACCTGGTTCCATTCTTTATTATTCTTTTGGAATATCCTGTCTGTGCGGGTTACGCATGACCTGGTTCTATTCTTTATTATTCTGTTGGAATAACCTGTCTGTGTGGATTATGCATGCCTGGTGAATTCTTCTGTTATTCCATTCTTTATTATTCTGTTGGAATAACCTGTCTATGTGGATTACCGCATGCATGGTGAATGATCTTTCGTATTTATTCCTTATTAAATTGTGGAAATGATCAGTCTACGTGGATTACCGCATGGCGGGCAAAAATCCATTTGCAGTTTTATATATTCTATTATACTCAGTTGGTTAAAGTTTTGACTTCTATACTCAATGAAATTAGTAGAATATCCTGGATATTTGTGCTTCATCCAGTATCTTTTCAAGGAAATATTCTTCTGAGCATTCTTGAATTTTACTCCACAAAGTAGTATCATGTTGACAATTTGGACGTAACTGATTTCAGGATAAATTAGCTTATAAATCTTTAAAATTTATCCTTGAACTTGTTTTATTGAATTATTATGTCATTGTCATCTTCCTAATGCTTATATTATGATGAAAGTCATCTTTGACTTACGTGCATAGATGGACTTTGTATGAATATGACCAGGGATTATTCGGTATAATCATGACCTCTAATGTTATAAATGATGTGGTAAAAGTCCTCAGTGGCCTGTAGTGCATTGATGGACAGTTTTTGGTATAATTATGACCAGGGATTATTCGGTATAGTCATGACCATTGATGATTTAATGAATATCCTTGGCCCGTAGTGCAGGGACGACTCGATGATGTGGTTTATTTATTAAGCTGAGTCTCAGTGATAAAAATTGATGAAAACATTTTAAATCATAGAAGATAGTAGATATCATGCTCTACTTGACTCTTCTAATGAATTGCTTATTCTGCTGCAGTTAAACTTGATGTCTATTGTATTTTATCAGTTTAACATTGTTGAAGACTAATGATAATTTATTCTGCATTATCTTAGTCATAATATTTCTTACTGGGCTAGTTGAGCTAACCTTTTTTCTTTCATTGTTCTCTTCAAGAAATAAGAATGTAGCTGGGATTAGTCGGAGAACGGAGTGATGGTCCGAGATGGTGTATTAGTAGTCCTCACTATTTTATAAAATAGTGTGACAATAAATGTAATGAGAACTTTATTTGAGAGTTGATATTGTCTAGAAGGCAACATTCCTGGTTAAACTCTCAGTTATGTTTTGTCGTATATTACACGACGGTTGTATAATTAAGTTTGTATTTGTATTCTTTACCATGTATTTGGCGACTCAAGATGAGTGATGTATACCTATTTTGGGGGCGTCACCAAAAATCTTATTTAAATCAAGTACATATAGAAACACTAATTTGATTATAGGTAAAGGGCATATAATTTCACCATAATTTGCCAATTAGAAAATAACACATGCATCCCAAAAACAACTTAATTTACAATAAGCAACCAAAATGTGAAAATTTATTGAAAAGGAAACACAAATGGTAAGTCACCTACAGTTGGTTTAGCTCTTTTGCTAGTGAAAGAAAGTGACGGGTCCCAACACATCCACCTAGAATAATTAAAGCTAATTTTTTGGTGCCTCAAATGCCTGAAATCAAAACTCAACAATAATTGTATGAAACTAAAGTTGTGCCGTAAAATTACATAGATTAAACTCTTTAATGTAACAAAGGAGTACTACAGTTGATCCAAAATTAAAACATAAATATGAACCTTTTATATGCTTCAAGATTAATATTCGAGTCCAATCAAGGTTCCCTCCTCTTCCTAAAAAACTCATTCTTTAGTATAAACAGCCAACTCAAGGTCAAATTTGAATAACAAAAAATAAGATTTCGGGAGGGTAAAAGGAGTAATGCCATGAAATTTATGCAGGGAAATAAACAGGTAATAATCATCAAACAAAACAAATTGCAATGACTAATGGGAAAATCGCAATAAAATCATATCATGTTCTTTAATCAGGACTTTTATCAAGCACTTGCTGAGCAGAAGCTTCTTGGTTTTTTAGCTCAACACAATTACAAATTATATGGTATTTTCAATGGATTTAATTGATGAGAAGAGAAATGGGTACCTTTACAAAAATTGTGAATAGGAGAAGCTTCTCAGTTGGAAGCCAACGATTTGGAACAACTGGGTTTGCGGATCGTGAGATTTTTTCAAACGATGCCATAGATTCACCAAATTGCACACAAATATAAAGGCTACAAATTAACGTGATAGGAGTCACCAAATTGCATAATCCAACTTCAAATTAACGCAATAGGGTAACTTATAGAAAGCATTCTTTGCCATCCCAAATTTCTCTCTGAACTCTTCCGAGGACAGATAAGCTTGTGCACAATTGATTTTCAACTCTCAGTAACGGTACAAAAGATGTAGACTCATTAAGATGTTGAAGGAGAAGCATACTGTGACGCCCCCAAAATAGATATACATCACCCATTCTGAGTCGCCAAATACATGGTACAGAAAACAACTATAACTTTATTATTACAATTGTTGTGCAAAATATGACAACACATATTGTGAGTTTAAATACAAATATTATCTTCTAGACAATATCCACACCCAAATAAGTCCTCATTATAATTATTGATGCACTATTTTACAAAAATAGTGAGGACTGCTAAAACAACTGTCTAGGACCATCACTCTATACCCCGACTGGTTTCTGCTATGTTCTCGCTTCTTGGGAAGAAAAATGGAACAAAAAGGAAAAGGGTGAGCTCAACTATCCCAGTAAAGAATATTATGACTAAAATAATATACAAAAAATTATTCTTAGTCTTCAACAGGGAAAAATCTGATAGAATATAATCGACAACAAGTTTTAGATCAACAACTGCAGCGGAAACAACAATTCATTAGAAGAGTTAAGTAAAGAATGAAATATACTATCATCTATAAATTTAAAAGTCTATCATCAATATTTTATCCCTGTAACATCAATCAATATACATCTTGCATCAAATATTCATCTTTGCACTACGGGCCAAAGATATTCATTTGTATCACCAGTTGGTCATGTTCATCTCAACACCTGTTCATCTTTGCACTACGGGCCAAAGATATTCATCAGGTAATCATTCATCTTTGCACTACAGGCCAAAGATATTCATCAAGTATCACCATTAAGGACTGAGGACGATGAAAAACATTTTAGAGAACAAATCCAGTGAGACAGAAGGACAAATATTAGGGATTCGTATTTCGGTTTATCCAAATTCAATAATACTCCATAATAAACAATTGTGAAGTAGAATTAAAAAATAAAGATCAAAACATGGATACAATCAAAGATAGTAACCATAAAAGACATCTGGGACGAAAAAGAGAAAATTTTATTTTTCGGTGAATAATGCCGTATTTGTGAATAGTACTGTATACGTGAATAGTTTTGTATACGTGAATAGTAACCCCGACACAAAAAGGTAGAAATTCCATAGTAAAATTCATAATAATATCTCAGCATAATGATATTGAAGAAAATAATATCATTTAAGAAGAAAATAATATCCCTTACGTCAAAGAAACAGTACTTCATAATGGAATATCTGAGATGATGCTGAATGAAACTTGTACTGAATAGAAACTCTCAAAGTATCTAAATACTCACAAAATACGCTCGATAATATAGAGAGAGAAAGCTTATGTTTCTGGTGTGATTTTCAATTCTAACCTAAGCACCTATTTATAGGAAAATGCTAGCACGCTGAAGCTGACTTGACCTGCTACCTGATGGCTTTACCTGCTACTATTGCAACCCACCACATTTGAAATTAAATTTGAGCCCATTTCTCACCAACCAAAAGTGGGGTCCACAATTTCTAGAATTTTCCACCAAAATGATAAATTCAGAAACTTTAACAATTTCTGAAACAGTCACCTCTTAAAATTCATAACAAATCATACGTTTATTTTTAACGGTTCAAAATTTGTGGACATATACTCAACTTATATATGTATAACATATCCAAAAATCACAACGATCCAACGGTCGGATTAAAAATTATAACTCACGCAATATATCTCAAGAACACTGATTGATTTTTAATACCTTCATTCCGATAAAAATACTGATAAAACACCTCAACATTAATTGTAAGACCCCGAATTTTATGAAATAAAAGTATTCAATTTTTTTTATAATTATTATTTTATTTCGTAAATGGTTAAATTGATAAAGGGTTAAAGTTAAGGGTGATATGTGAATTTTTTTGCAAAGTATGCAAGTTGTTATAAAATATTCGTTTGGTCGGAGAATATTCTTTTTGTCGGGAAATATCAGTACAATGGCACAATCATTGGTGGACTCCACAACGGAAGTATTATCATAGTAAGAAAACAACTGAATTATCTTTTTATAAAAAAATAACGGTGGAAGTGTTACCGTTAAAACTGTTAAACTACCCGGTAGTAAAAGTACAGTAATACGCGTGGTTGCATAGTAGCACACGGTATTGGTTATTGATGCGTACGTGAGAAGTCACTCAGTTATACTCAATTATTGCTACAGTAATTGCTGCATCATATCTCTCATATTATTGATTCGATTATTGTCATAGTATCATCTGTATAATATGATATATTATTAAATCAATAATTGAGACGACAAAGTTATTCATATTATTAAATTACAATATTTACAATGTCTAGAAGTTTTGTCAAGGAGAGGTTTGGTCACCTAATTGCGCACCAATAGGGAGAAATCCTTATTGAAAAGCCCCCTCTTTCCTGGGAACGACCTGGTTGTTAAATATTGTGAGTTATAATATTAATGATGAATAAGTTCGTGTTGATTAAAGATAAAATTGATAGTTCGATTGTGTTAGAATTATTAATGTTAGTGAAAATCGACATTTATTTCGATAATAGTTGATGTCTGAAAGTTATCGGGTAATTAATTAGATAAATGAGGAATTAATTGCTATTAATTCACATGATTATAACTATTTGCTCACATATGTATACTATTGATTCACATTCATGTACTATTAGGGGAGTTGGTGCAAGATTGATAATACTTGCATGACTAAGTTAAAGATGGAGGTATAGATGGAGGTAATATACTGTAATTCGTATTTTCACATGATTATAACTATTGATTTATATGATTGAACTATTGATTCACATTATTTACTATTAGGGGAGGTGGTGCAAGTTTGATAATACTTGTAGGACTAAATTAAAAATGAAAGAAAAATTGGAGGTATTGTACTGTAATTATTTTAGCCCCAAAATGCGCAATTATCGAAACTATATTTTTCTATAAATAGAAGCTCATTCTTCCTTCATTTCTCACCAATTCACTAAAGCTATAGAGCAATTATTATAGAGAGAAATTATAGAGAGAAAGAAGAAGAGAAGTTTGCTACCTCTCTATTCCAGTATCCAGTTTTATTCTAAGGTAAGGGGTATTATTTCTTTCACTTTCATGAAGAAAGCTATTGTTATTCCATTCCTTATTATTATGTTGGAATAACCTGTCTATGCGAAGTACCGCATATATGGTGAAATTCTTCTGTTATTCCAATCTTTATTATTTTGTTGGAATATCTTGTCTGTGCGTATTACGCATGACCTGGTTCCACTATTTATTATTCTGTTGGAATAACCTGTCTATGCGAAGTACCGCATACATGGTGAAATTCTTCTGTTATTCCATTCTTTATTATTCTGTTGGAATATCATGTGTGAGACCCCAAATTTTTGAATAAAGATTTAAATTTCTCGAAATATTTTTTCAAAATTATGGTGTGGATTTGAGATAATGTTATAGTTGTGGGTAATATTTATAAATTTTTGCAAAGTATGCAAGTTGTTATATTATATTCGATTGGTCGGGGAATATTCTTTGTGTCGGGGAATATTCGTACGACGACACAATCATTGGTGAACCCCACAACAGAATTATTGTCGGATTGAGAAAATGACAAAAATATTTTTATGAAAATAACGGCGGAAGTTTAACGTTAAAACTGTTGAACTACTCGGTAGTAAAAGTACAGTAATACGCGTGGTTGCATAATAGCACACAGTATTGATTATTGATGCTTACGTGAGAAGTCACTCAGTTTTGTTCAATTATTGCTTCAGTAATTGTTGTATAGTATCTCACGTTATTTGATTCAATTATTGTCGATATTTTATATATTATTAAATCAATAATTGAGATGACAGAGTTATTAATATTATTATTTGCAATATTAACGATGTCTAGAAGTTCTGCCAAGGAGAGGTTTGGTCACCTAATTGCGCGCCAATAGGGAGAAATCCTTATTGGAAAGTCCCCTCTTTCCTGGGAACGACCTGGTCGATTAATATTGTGAATTATAATAATGATAATAAATGTTGTTAAATATATTGAGGTGTCTTTTTTTGAAGTCACGAAAGTTTATATATATATATATATATTATATATGTATATATATATAAATTTTGTTTTATTAGTATTATTAATGTAATAAAAACTTTTTATATAAAACAGAATACTTTTATAAAGTTATTTGTTTTATTAGACAATAATTAGAATATATTATATTTTATTATGCATAGTGTTTGCATAGTGCCTGCATAGTGTTTGTATAGTAAAATCTTTTTATATAAAATAGAATACTTTTATAAAGTTATTTGTTTTATTATATTATAAATAGAATATATTATATTTTATTTAAAAGATTTTATTTTATTAGAATATTTTATTATACTGCATAGTAAATCAATATGGACCGCCCGTTTAAAAGTAAATCAATCTGAGCCGTTCATGAATTAATTACTATTCAGTCCATTCTCCTATAAATAGAAGCTCATTCCTTCATTATTTCTTATGAATTCACTGAAACTCTAGAGAGAAACTATAGAGAGAAAGAAGAAAAGTATTCTGCTACTTCACTACTCCTATATCCGATTTCTTCTAAGGTAAGGGATATTATTTGTTATACTTGTAAGGGGTATTATTTCTTTCGTATTCATGAAGAGAACTTCTGTTATTCCATTCTTTATTATTCTGTTGGAATAACCTGTATACGCGGGCTATCCTATACTTAGTGAAATTCTTATGTATTCCATTCTTTGTTATTATGTTGGAATAACATGTCTATGCGAAGTACCGCATACATGGTGAAATTCTTCTGTTATTCCATTATTTATTATTATGTTGGAATAACCTGTCTATGCGAAGTACCGCATACATGGTGAAATTCTTCTGTTATTCCATTCTTTATTATTATGTTCGAATAACCTATCTGTGCGGTCTATCGCATGCATGGTGAATTCTTCTGTTATTCCATTCTTTATTATTATGTTGGAATAACCTGTCTATGTGGATTACCACATGCATGGTGAATGACCCTTTGTATTCATTTCTTATTAAATTATGGAAATGATCTGTCTACGTGGATTACCGCATGGCGGGCAAAAATCAATTTGCAGTTTTATATATTCTGTTATACTCAGTTGGTTAAAGCTTTGACTTCTATACTCCATGAAATTAGTGGAATATCCTTGATATTTATGCCTCATCCAGTATCCTTTCATGGAAATATTCTTCTGAGCATTCTTGAATTTTACTCTACAAAGCAGTATCATGTTGACAATTTGGACGTTATTGAATTCTGGATAAATTAATTCTTGAACTTGTTTTATTGAATTCTTATATTATTGTCATCATCCTCATGTTTATATTATATTGAAAGTCATCTGTGGCCTGTAGTGCATAGATGGGCTTGGTATGATTATGACTAGGGATTAATCGGTATAATCGTGACCGTAATGTTACAAATGATGTGGTAAAAGTCTTCATTGGCCCGTAGTACATTGATGGACAGTTGTTGACATGATCATGACCTTTGATGAATACACGAATATCCTTGTCCCGTAGTGCATGGATAATTTGTGGTTGTGATACTAATGAATATCCTTGGCCGTAGTGCAGGGATGATGTGGATTATATATTAACCTGAGTCCCAACAATAAAAGTGACGAAAAATCTTTTTAAATCATAGAAGATAATAGATTTTATTCTCTACTTGACTCTTTTAATGGATTGCTTGTTCCGCTACAGTTAAACTTGATGTCTATTGTATTTTATCATTTTAACATTGTTAAAGACTAATGATAATTTATTCTGCATTATCTTAGTCATAATATTTCTTACTGGGCTAGTTGAGCTCACCCTTTCTTTTATTGTTCTCTTCAGAAAATGAGAATATAGCTGGGACGAGTCGGGGAACGGAGTGACGGTCCAGATGATAACATTAGTAGTCCTTACTATTCTGTTAAATAGTGTGATAATAAATGTACTGAGGACTTCATTGAGTTTGTATACTGTCTAGATGACAATATACGTATTAAAACTCTTAGATTATGTTTTGTCGTATTTTACACGACCGTTGTATAATTAAGTTGTATTTGAATTTTGTACCATGTATTGGCGACTCAAGATGGGTGATGTATACCTATTTTGGGGGCGTCACAGTTGGTATCAAAGCTTAGGGATATGATCCCTGGCTAAGATGTGAGACAAGAACTAGGAGGGGATAGACGAGGAATTCCTTCGCTAGTATGACCTACCTAAGTTTAATTGGTATTTAATTGGTCGGTCAAAGTATAGGGATAATATGTGATATGATAATTAAACTTTGTTTTGTGGCAGTATTTGGAAATGGCATTCGAGAATGTTGAGAATAGCAATGGAGCACAGGAGACCATTGAGTCCCCACAAATCAATAATCAGGATAATGTGCAGCAGGAAGGCGATAATCCTCATGCAAATAACAACACTGACCAAATGATGAATGATGGAATGTTCAGAAGCTTTATGCAATTAATGCAACATCAGGTAAGAGCGACTCCTGTTCATAATATAGGTGGAAATAATGGCAACCCACGGTCGGTCATCGCTAAGCAGTTCAAGGAGCTGGGACCACCAAAGCTTTTTGGAGAGCCAAAACCACTTAAGGTGGAGACGTGGATAAAGCAGATCTGTAAGATATTTGATGTCCTGGGATGCTCCGAGGAGCAAAAGGTTCCCTTTGCCACCTTCATGTTGCGTGTAGAGGCAGATTACTGGTGGAAATCTGTAAAACGTACTCAACCTGCCACACTGAAGATGACTTTGGAGAAGTTCCAAGAATGGTTCAACGACAAGTACTTTTCCGAAAGTATTCGTCACATGAAAGAGGTAGAGTTCATCAAGCTGGAGCAAAACAACATGACCGTATCGCAGTACGAAGCCAAGTTTGTCGAGTTGTCCCAATTTGCGTCCCATTTGGTTGATAATGAGGAGAGAATGACATGAATGTTTCTAAGAGGTTTGAAACCTGAGATACGTCAATATCTTATCTCTCATAAACTGTGTTTGTATTCATCAATGAAGGGGATCTTTTACTTATTCCGTTGTGCTTGAAAAGATTCTTATGTTTGTCATATGCTAAATTATTAGCAACACAAAATAAACTAGAAAAGTATTTGAAATTAAAAAGGATCTATTTAACCCTCCCTTCTAGATCTATTATGCCTACTGGGAACTAACAATTGGTATCAGGGCAGGTTCTCATGCTATATTCAAAAGCTAATCGCTTTGAGTCTGATCCTAGGCATAAACATTGTTCTAAACTTAGTTTAGTAGTAAGTCACTTGTTATATGCAGATGAGCTCAAATGTTGGAAATATTGTGTACAGGTAAATGTGTATATACACCTGAAGCTTCTCAGATTGGTCCATGTTCTTCATTGTCATATCAACAAGACCAATCCTTGCTCGCGGTCAATTTTATAGTCTGAAGACCAGGCTAGAAAGCTCAAAAAGACATCAACAGAAAAGAGTCAAACATCCACCAGCCTGAAAAGATGAAAAGGCCACACATGCTAAGAAATGGTTATCCAGAGAAGAAAAAAAAACTTCTCAAATATGTATCTAGCCAACCAGCAGCTGGATGTAAACCTTGTGAACTCAAGGATGTCAAAGAACTAAAGTTGTTGATATTCTCTTAGCTTGAATCTTCAAAGACCACGACTGATTGATTGAAGGTCAACTGGAGCAACTAGCTGTCAGGAGAAAATGAGAAACTATGCACATCAATGCCTAAACTCTGTATATCTAAGATAAATAACTATTAAGAAACTAATAGTAAAAAGGTACAGTTCCTCACTAATATAAATATGTACATCATGATTGCACCTCCTTATGAACTATAACAGTATTTTTTCAAGGAATCATAATCTACCTAAAAAGGTGAAGAGAAAAAGTACACTGAGGGTGGAAACTCAAATGCCTATAAACTTTCTCTCCATCCAAGTTTTAGGTTGAAGATGACATCTTGGAAGAAATCTGAAATGGGTCATAAGAGCATCACAGGTTAAATTAATTTTATGTGAAGTAATCTTTGTTAATGGGTTAGTATGTACAACCTATGGTCTAAGTGTTTAATGACACACAGAGTATGATCAGTTCTACAAGAGCATCTTGAAGATTTGTAGAAACTGATCACATCCATGAATCAACCAGATACAAATAAATTGTAAAGTTGATTCTCACTCTGTGAACATTTAAACACTGTGAACATAACCTAGCAAATGATGAAACCATCAAAGAAAAAGAGTGTTCTATTTAAATAGCAAATCTCACACACTCACCATCATGCATCTCAAGATGTATTATCTAAATTAATTACATGCATGAATATGACTGTTGGTGATCAACATGATGATTATCCAAAAATATGAGGAACAGGGGTTTAGAAAACTAATCTAGCAGGACCCATTTAACCATGGGTACCAAAAATAGAAATTCATAACCTGCAGGTTCTTGGTTTATCTAGCCACACTAAGGAATGTTGAAGCAGATGACTTCAGTCAAGAAGATTCAACCAGCATAAGCCTTAAGACTGTTAAGAAATGTTTCTGATAAAAATCATATATGTCAAAGTCTGTCCTTGAAGACCTACTGAGCCAATCTGAATGAAGCTCACATGGCTGTTGATCTTTATACGGAAGTAGGCCATTCAACCAAAGATTAAAAGGGTCATATATGCTCAATCATGTGAAGAACATCATATGAGAAGAATCCTCAAAGAAGTTCATATCAGAGGATCATCGAGCATTAATCATGAGGAAATCATTATAAAAGAAGAACTCAACAAACACAAAATGACAAGGAAGACTGCGTTCGTAGTGCTGTTAAAGGTTCATAGAATGATCAACCCTAAAGATGCCCATCTCTACGATACAAGAAGATTTAATAACTTCAGCTAGAATGAGATATGTATGATTACCTTCTTCTACACATGAAGAAAAGGAAATCACACTACACTGAAAAGACAGCATCAACCATGGGGGAGCAGTGATCTGCTAAGGGAAAACAAAGCTGAGATATTCTATGAAGTAATGTACCAGCTAAAGAGTCCCAAAACTTTGTGGTTGGTGAACCAAATAAAGATCCATAGTCAATAAGAATGTCTCAAAACATACTACTGATAACCTATCAGCCACCCAACTCAAAATCGTGGAGTACCTACGATCAAACACCTGATCGTAGTGTAAATACAAGAGGACACCACAATTACAGCCAGTGAAAATGTCTAAAGTTGGAAGAGGAACTCCTCAACAGAAAAGGTCAAATGAGATATTAGTGCAAATCACTTCTAAAAGCATTTCATCTGGAAAGCGCCTCAAGGACAAACCTGACCCTTAGCTACTTTAAGAGGTTGGCCCTTTCTGAGCTACCTTAATCTAGAAGGATTGCTTAGTCAAGTTCATCTCAAGGACCAGGACAGTTAACGATCGTAGAATAAAGTTTGAAGAAAACTCAACGATCGTGATGCAACCTCAACGATCGTAAAAGTAGATTCGACGATCGCAGTCTTACAAAAGGATACTCTAGCTCATGAGGAGCTTGGGAGAATGAGACAATTGCTCAACCATTTTGATTATGGGGAGATAAGGTCGAATGCTAGTTGGAAAGATGTCCTGCTGAAGAGAAGTACCCAAGGATTCATGAAGTACATTAGTGGTTGAGCCTTGCAGGTTCAAAATGAGAAGTAATGTCAAAACCATCCACTGAAACATCTCTCTAAAGTTGATTATTGAGTCAACAAGGAAAACGTAGTCCATAGCTGCCTTATCATGCTACTATACTAACCAAAGAGGTCAATGGTCAATCCACGTCAATCAAACGTCTACTCTTCTAAAAGAGACATCTAACTGAAAAGTTAATGGGGAGTTATAGCTCATTACTGGGCATCGTGCAACCAATGGCTAGTTGACACATCACAACGTATGCAAGGTCAGAAGGAACTGTCTTAAAGACAAAATCAAAATCTACAAACAGTTACTAGGAACTATCAAATCTCTCTCCCTCCCATTTTCAAACCCTAGAATCCTATTCGAAACTTAAATCAATTAAATCCCCAAAACCTAAATCACAATCATCCATCTTTCATAAATCTCTCTGGATCATATACCCTTATACCTTGAACTCTTCAAATGGCAGAATGGCGAGTTATAACTGAAATCTAACTCGGTTTCAAAAAGTTTGAAAAATCAGAGACAAAGTTCAAGGATATACTTGAGCTCATAAAGAAAGCTGGGTTCTCTGAGTGCTTGGAGACCAACACTCCAGTCTATACATAGCTAGTGAAGCAGTTCTACTGAAATGTTTCAACGAATTCTGAGCTTCTGACCACTAAGGTGAAAGGATCAAATCTGAAGATAAGAGCATCAAACATCAATCAATGTCTAGGTTTTCCCAATCAAGGTCTGATAAACCTGGATGAAGTCGACATTGAAGAAGGCAAGAGGCAAATGCGGTACCATAGAAACCCTAGTCTAAAGGACATGAAAAAGAAGGAGTTTCCTGAGGAATTCAAGTTCCTTGCTGAGATAGTAGGCAAATGTATACTATGCAAGGACACGGCACATGACACTGTGCTTGATCAACAACTGAAGATAATGTCTGCAATAGTTCTGAAGAAACAAATCAACTTTGGAGCTATCCTATTCGATCATATCTCCAAATGGGTAGAAAAGGCTGAGTTAAAAAGGTCCACAGAAAAACCACTTACAAAGGTATTTTATGGAAGACTGCTGAGTATTGTGATGAAGAAGAAGTTGGGAAGCAAGATCAAGGATGATAAGGGAGAACCTTTGAATGTTCACAAAGTAATGTCTCCACAACTATTTGTGAATTGGAAGAAAAACCCCAAGGAGAACAGAAGGTTAACAACAACAGGGAGCAGCAGAAAGAACTCTGCGAAAAAAGAGGAAAGCGAAAGAGGTGGAAAGCTCTGAGTCTGGTGACTCAGCACCAGTAGCAGCCACACCAGCAAGGAAGAAATCCAAAGGTGTAAACAAAACTGAGGCCCTACCAAAAGGTCTCTCCATGGAAGACAATGATGAAGAAGAAAAAGTCCCGACTACATAAACCACTAAGAGGAGAAGTAACAGACTGCTTCAAGGGCCATCAAGAAAGAGAGCTAAGGTGGAAAACAAACCAACCCCAGTTTCTCAAGAAAGTACATCTGACGAAAAGGAGAACGTAGAGTTAGAGGAAAAAAAGGGAACTGACGATCTCAAGACTGAATCCCCAAAGAACGAATCCAGCAATGAAGCTGAAGCTGGATTCATGGAAGAAAATATAGAATTTGCTGATGAAGAAGAGCTATAAGATGACCCAACTGCATCTCCAAATGCAAATTCTCCAACAAGCCCAGATGATGGGTCAAATGATGTTGTCTCTGAAGAAGAAGGACATGCACCTGCCAATGTTGAAAGTCAAGAAAGCTTGCCTGATGATTCAAATGCCTCAAAGTCTGAAGAGGAAGAAGAGTCTGATGCTCCCATAGCTGAACCCCCAAGGAGAAGGAAGAGCTACAGATTACTTGCTCAATTTGCCTCCAAGAAGAGAAATGATCAATCTACTGCAACCATTGAATTAAGTGAGGATGAATCCAAGGAACATGTTGCTGAAGAAGGTTCTGAAAATGAAAATCTACAAGAAGACTTCACTGATGAATCTGATGAAGGGAGTTAGCAAGATTCAGGCTCAAAAAGGGAAGAAATAGAGAAAGATTTTGATTCTATACATCAGGAATTAGAGGAACCAGAATACTATCTTGTTCTCTTTCCAACTAGAATTAGTAGAAGAATAGTAGTGGAGGTCTTTGATGAACCACCAGCTGAACCAGCAGCAAGATGGATAAATCATGGAAATAAACAACTTCGAGTTGTAAGAATGACTACAGATGAAGTGCTTCATAACTAAAAAAATATGGAGTTAGATTGCACAACAATACTGTACAATTTTGAAGATTCTCTGATGAGATGGTTCTTTCCATGGATGTCGTGGTTAAAGGCACATACTGATAAAGATGAGAGCTAATTCAGCTGGTGCTACTCTCAGTTTCCAAATTTGGAGCTAGTGTCGCAAAACCTCCAAAGGGTAAAGAAGTTTACAATCATGATTATCAATGACCAACCCCATTACAAAGTCTACCGACATGCTGACAATCACTATATTCCCTACGATCGTAGAGTGGACTCTGAAGGTAGAAGGATTATGGCCAAGGAAATAAACGTAGAGTCTGTTCACTCTACCACTGATGGTGCTCAAGTCCAAAATGAAAAGCCTTCATCTGCTCAGACACTGTTGCCAAAAATTCCTTCATCCTCCAATAGTGATTTGTACTCAATGATTTTTTAGATTCTCAATACTTTCAAAAATCTGTCCAAGAATGAAAATTGTAAAGTCCAATCTGGTGTTCAATAAGAAGTTGTCCAACCAGATGACCAAATTCCTATGGAGAAGGAGCTGATGAAAAATTCTGATGATCTGATTGAAAAAATATCTCTAATCACTGAAGAGTCAAAGAGGTTGACAGAAATAGGAGATAACTCAGTTCAAGACATAATCCAAGCCACCATGACTGATGTATCTCTCAAAATCAAAGAGAGAGATCACATCTATCTGAAGGCCATATATGATTAGAAGGCTGAAGCTCTACGAGCACAAAAGGCCAATGAAGAGAAACTCCAAGTCCTCTCTGACAAGATTGACAACCTAAATTAGTCTTTCTCTGTGCAACTGTAGCTGAGCCAACAAGAACTCAAGATTAAAGTTGGTAATTCCTCCTATTTGATGGAGCAACTTATGACCAACATGGAGCAGCTCTCCCAAGTGATTAATAACAAAAAGGGGAAGAAAAAGAGGCATAGAAAGAGGCACAGTGAGAGGCATTCAAGAAAGGACAAGGAGAGCAGAAAGAAACAAGAGAAGAAGGAAGCAGAAGAAGAAGTTAAGTCATCATCTGAGGGGGAGCCAAAGGATGATGAGCCTGTGGCTGCAATGACTAAGGGGGAGCAGACAAAAGAAATGAAGTCAATATCCCAGGGGGAGTAGGAGCAAAGAAATCAAACAGATGGATAGATGATCAACAGAAATCCTTAAAAAATACATTGAGCCAAAGAGGTACATCTCTAACTAGTTAGGTATGTTCTAGATCCAAGATGTAAAATGTCACAGTGTATTAAATTCCATATTATTAAATAACATTCATGATTATCTATTTTAGAAATACAGTTGTTCACTTTATATAAGATTCATTCATAACATGCATATGCACTTATTATTTTTGTCATAATCAAATAGGGGGAGATTGTCAGGAATAAACATATGAATGATATTCCTATAAACATATGATTTGATTATGATATATGAATGAATATGAAAGTATGCTTGCATTAAGAAAAGTTATAAAGTCCTTTGATAGATAATAAAAACATATGTACAAGGACTTAGATTGAATTGATCAAATATTTTAGGGTGATCCTACATAAGCAAAATAGCTCTATAAAGTACTTAAAAAGAAATGATGTACAAGGACTATAAATATAGAAAGATCAAACATATTAGGTTTATCTTATGATGTAATAGATAGGCTTGTCTGATCGTCGAGCACAACACCAGAAATTGTAGTCTGCCAGTAGAGTCAAGGATAACTCAAGAGCTATTGAGGCAGAATCGTAGTCTGCAAGATAGTAGATCTCGGAGTTCGTAGACTACCAGGAGAGACGAGGAAGGATCGCAGTGTTTCGAGTAGTACTTCCTCGGAGCCGTAGTTGTAAGACCCCAACTTATTATAAATGAAATTGAATTTCCTCTATTTATTATTTTAAAATAGTAAGGGTTGATTTGATTAATGTGGTTAGTTATTGATAAAATGCGCAAATATTTTAAATAAGCAAGTGGTTATAAAATATTCATTGTTGTCGAGGAATATTCGTTTAGTCGTGGAATATTCTTGCTATCGGGGAATATTCGTACGACAGCGCATGTGACGCCCCAAAATTAGGTATACATCACCCATCTTGGGTCGCCAGATACATGGTACAGAATTCAAATACAACTTACTAATACAACTGTCGTGTACAATACGACAAAACATAAACTGTGAGTTTGAATACAAATATTGTCTACTAGAGATTATACAAACTCAAAAGGAGTCCTCATTACAATTATTATCACACTATTTCACAAATAGTGAGGACTACTAATGCTATCCTCTGGACCATTACTCCGTTCCCCGACTCGTCCCAGCTATATTCTCATTTCCTGAAGAGAACAGTGAAAGAAAGGGTGAGCTCAACTAGCCAAGTAAGAAATATTATGACTAAGATAATGCAGAATAAATTATCATTAGCCTTCAACAGTGTTAAATTGATAAAATATAATAAACATCAAGTTTAACTGTAGCAGAATCAGCAATCCATTAAAAGAGTCAAGTAGAAAATAAAATCTACTATCTTTTATGATTTAAAAGGTTTTTCATCACTGTTATAGCTGAGACTCAGCTTAATAAATATTCCACATCATCGAATCACCCCTGCACTACGGCCAAGGATATTCTTTAGTATCACGACCACAATTATTCATGCACTACGAGCCAAGAATATTTGTGTATTCATTAATGGTCATGATCATGTCAACAACTGTCCATCAATGCACTACGGGCCAATGAGGATTTTTAATTTTTACATCATTTGTAATATTACGGTCATGATTACACCGAATAATCCCTGGTCATAATCATACCAAGTCCATCTATGCACTACAGGCCACAGATGACTTTCAACAAAATATAAACATGAGGATGATGACAATGATATAAAAATTTAATAAAACAAGTTCAAGAATTATTTTATCCAGAAATTATTAACGTCCAAATTGTCAACATGAGACTGTTTTGTAGAGTAAAATTCAAGAATGATCAGAAGAATATTTCTATGAAAGGATACTGGATGAAACACAAATATCAAGGATATTTCACTAATTTCATGGAGTATAGAAGTCAGAATTTTAATCAACTGAGTAATACCGAATACAATAACAAAAGATATCACCATGCATGCGATAGAGACTGCACAAACAAGTTATTCCAGCAGAATAATAATAACAGAACTAGGTCAGGTGAAATTCACACCGACGGGATGTTCCAACAGAATAATAAATGCGGAATAGTAAATGATGGAACCAGGTCAGGCGTATAACACAGACAGGATATTCCGACAGAAATGTAAAGATGGAATAGTAAATGGAACCAGGTCCGGCGTATAGCACAGACAGGATATTCCGACAGAAATATAAAGACAGAATAGTAAATGGATGTCACCAAGTATAGGGTATTCCGCGTATACAGGTTATTCCAACAGAATAACAATGAATGGAATAACATAAGTTCTCTTCAAGAAGAAAGAATAACACCCCTTACCTTATTAGGAGATTGAATACTGCAGTAGTGTAGTAACCGAATACTCTTCTTCTTTCTCTTTTATTCTCTCTATACTTTCTCTCTCTATATCTTGAATGAATTCGTGAAAAATAATGAAGCACTAGGCCTCTATTTATAGAAGATTTCTAGCTTAGCACTTGCTATGTGAAAAGGCAAGTGGTTTGACGACTGGTGATGTGAAAAGAAAAGTGGTTTGACGCCTGTAATGTGAAACGACAATTAGTTCGACGCCTGTAATATGAAACGGCAAGTGGTTTGATGTCTGGTAAAGGTAATTACTATTTACGAAGGTAATTACTATTGACGAAGGTAATTACTATTGACAAAATAATTACTATTGACGAAAATAATTACTATTGACGAAGGTAATTACTATTGACGAAAATAATTACTATTGACTAAGGTAATTACTATTGACGAAAGTAATTACTATTGACGAAAGAGACTCTTAGATGATGACATATGGGCCCCCATAAAATAACCAAACTTACCACAAACGTCTCATAACAGACTCTTTATATACATCAAAGATTGAATAAATATTACCATAAATTAATTTATTTTTAATCAACACATAATTAATCTTTCAACAATTATTAATCATTTATAACTTGTCGTCTCAATTATTGATTTAATAATATAACATATTATACATATGATATTGTGACAATAATTGAATCAATAATATAAGAGATATGATGTAGCAATTACTGTAGCAATAATTGAGTATAGCTGAGTGACTTCTCACGTAAGCATCAATAATCAATACCGTGTGCTACTATGCAACCACGCGTATTACTGTACTTTTACTACCGAGTATTTCAACAGTTTTAACGGTAACAAATCCGCCGTTATTTTTACAGAAAGATAATTTTGTCGTTTTCTAACTACGACGATACTTCCGTTGTGGGGTCCACTAATGATTGTGCCGTCGTACGAATATTCCCCGACAAAAAGAATATTCCCCGACCAAACGAATATTTTATAACAACTTGCGTACTTTGCAAAATTTATAAATATTACCCACAACTATAACATTATATCAAATTTATTCCATAATATTCAAAAATAATAATTATAGAAAATTCATCTTTATTTATAAAAACTGGGGTCTTACAGCGCAGCCTTGTGTGGGCCCCATAACAGAAAGCGATTGGCTGAAGAAAATGATAAGTATAAGTTGTTATAAATAACGGCGTAGTTGTTACCGTTAATACTGTTGAAATACTCGGTGGTTAAAACACAATAGCACACAGTATTGCACCAATTATTGATTCTTACGTAAGAAGGAACTACTCAATAATTGTTACAGTAATTACTGTTCAATATTTTATTTTATTGATTCAATAATTGCTGAGTTGATATTTATATTATTGTTGTTTCAATAATTGTCATTACATAGTATTTTCCATTATCAGATCAATAATTCATATTATTTGAATAATATTATTAGATAGCATTATTGACAGTGTCTAGAAAATTCTGTCTAAGGAGAGGTTTGGTCACCTAATTGCGCTAGTAAGGAGAAATCCTTATTGGAAAGCCTCCTCTTTCCTGGGAACGACCTGGTTGTCGATATTGTGATTCTGTAATATTATTTGTGAATAATTAATTATTAATTTTTATGATAAGAAAAATATTCATTTTATGTGGATATAGATGAAGAAAATTTTAATGTGATAATTGTTGAAAAATTGACATTTTATCTTTTCTGATAAAATAATTCATTTAAATATATTATTATATTTTAATAATATAATAATGGTGGTATTTTTACAGTGAATGTGAGATATATGAATAAATGAGGAGGAAGAGTATTTTTGTTACAATAAATGTTTAAATATGTTAAACATGTCGGCGGACCCATTTCTTGACTGAAATTTGATTATAGCCTGTAAAATCGTCCGTATGTGGAATTCGGTCAATTTTTGTTTGGAATTTGGAAAACTTTTCTTCTGCAAAGTTGTAGAAAATTAAATTTCCAATGGAATGGACTAATGATTTGAATTTTTCTGATAAAAGGGCTATTTATTATGAATTATTGAAGTTCTGAAGTTCCGGTATAATTATTTTTTTTAAGTTTTAAATTTTTTAAAAGAAAAATGTTTTTGATATGTTTGGTGGGCGTAGGAATTTAAATAAATAATATTAATATTTTATTAAATTTTCTACTTTGGTGTTCTAAGCAATTTTCTATAAATAGGGTGCTTAGGTTAGAATTAAAAATCTCACCAAAAACAATTTTTCTCTCTCTTTCTCTCTCTATATTATCGAGCGTATTCTGGTATGTATTTTGATACTTTGAGTGTTGCTATACGATGTAAGATCCCTTTAGAACTATATCCAGTATTCCAGTCAGAAGTATTTTCTTTTCGAGGTAATGGATAATATTTGATTAAAAAATGATATTATTTTTTTCAATATCATTATGCCGAAATATTGGTAATATTTTTCTTGTAAAATTCTTGTCTTTTAGTGTCGAGGTTACTATTCACGTATACGACACTATTCACATATACGGCACTATTCACGAATACGGCACTATTCACAGAAAAATTAAATTTTCATTTTTTGTCTAAGATATCTATTATGGATACTAGCTTTGATTGTATCCATATTTTGATCATTCTTGAATTTAACTCCACTATGGTTATTTATGAAGTATTTTTAAACTTGGACTGTTTAAAGTACGAATCCTTAATATTTGTTCTTTAGTTTCACGGGATTTATTTTCTTTAAAATATTTTTCATCATCCTCAGTCCTAAATGATGATATTACTGAATATCTTTGGCCTGTAGTGCAAAGATGGTTGATTTTCTTATGAATATCTTTGGCCTGTAGTGCAAAGATGTACAGGTGTTGAGACGAACATGATCAACTGATGAATATCTTTGGCTTGTAGTGCAAAGATGAATATTTGATTCAAGATGTATATTGATTGATGTTACAGGGATAAAATATTGATGATGGACATTTAAATTCATAGATAATAGTAGATTTCATTTTCTACATAACTCTTCTATGAATTATTATTTTCGTTGCGAATATTGATCTGAACTTGTTGTCTATTGTATTTTATCAGATTTTTCCCTGTTGAAGACTAACGATAATTTGTTCTATATTATCTTAGTCATAATATTCTTTACTAGGCTAGTTGAGCTCACCCTTTTCCTTTTTGTTCCATTTTTCTTCTCAGGAGGCGAGAATGCAGTGAGTACTAGTCGGGGTGTGGAATGATAGTTCTAGAAGTTGTTTTAGTAGTCCTCACTATTTTGTAAAATAGTGTATCAATAATTGTAATGAGGACTTATTTGAGTGTGGATATTTTCTAGATGACAATATTTGTATTTAAACTCACAGTTTATGTGTTGTCGTATTTTGCACGACAATTATATTAATAAAGTTGTAGTTATATCTGTACCATGTATTTTGGCAACTCAGAATGAGTGTTTTATACCTATTTTGGGGGCGTCACAGTTAGTATCAGAGCTTAGGGATATGATCTCTGGCGGAGATCGGGGAATAGAACTAGGAGGGGTGAGACGAGTAAATCCTTCGATAGTGTGTCCTACCTAAGCTTATTTGTTGGTTGGTCAGTATATAGGGATATTATGTGATATGTTGATTTCTTTAATTAACCCTTGTTTTATGGCAGTATTTGAGAATGGCAACTGAGAATGTTAACAGTGGAGCAAATGACACCGTGGAGACATCTTTACTCTCCAATGAGGAGAACGTGCAACAGGCCGGCAATGTTCCTCCTGTAAACAACACCACTGATCAGACGATGAACGATGGGAAGTTTAGAAGCTTTTTCCAGTTCATGCAAAATCAGACGAGGGAGACTCGTGTTCAAAATACAGGTGGAAATGATAGCAACGCACGGTTTATAACAGCCAAGCAGTTCAAAGAGTTTGGACCACCAGAATTCTGGGGAAAGCCGGATCCGATTAAGGCGGAGACGTAGGTCAAGCAAATTACCAAGATATTCGACGTCTTGGGATGCATGAAAGAACAGGAGGTTCCATTCGCCACCTTTATGTTCCGTAATGAGGCAAATTACTGGTGGGAATTTGTTAAGCGTACCCATCCAGCCGCACTCAGCATGTCTTGGGAAACATTTCAGAAACTGTTCAATGATAAGTACTTTCCTGAAAGTATTCGTCATATGAAGGAAGTAGAGTTTATTAGACTGGAGCAAAACAACATGACGGTGTCCCAGTACAAGGCAAAGTTTGCAGAGTTATCCAGGTTTTCACCTCATTTGGTGGAGAATGAGGAACGTATGACGGGGATGTTTCTGAGAAGTTTGAAACCCGACATACGTCAATATCTCATTTCTCATAAATTTTCTCTCTATTCAGATGTTGTTAACAGGGCTCAATTATTAAAGCGAGATAACGAGTACGTTCAACCGAGGGACCACAACTAGGATCATACCAGTGACAACAGTCATTAGAACAACGATAACCAGCAGAGAAAGAAAAATACGGATAAAAGCGGTAACCACTCTGGTGGTAATCATTACCATGAAAATAGAAGAAGCGAGTCGGGGTGATTTTAAAAAGAGAAGATTCAACAACGACAATGCGAAGACGTCAGCACCAGCAGCAACTAGTTATAAGGGAGGAGAACGACCACCGGTCGTATGCTATAAATGCGAAAAAGAGGAACATATCAGCCTAAACTATCCACGATAGTTCAAGGTATGCTATAATTGTGGAAAGGAATGACATATCGCTCGAGATTGTACGGTAGCAAAACCAAGTCCAGTGGGGATGGTGACTCAAAAGGCTGTCCCAGAAAAGTCAAAGTCAACGGTTCCAGGAAGAGCGTTTGCCATGACTGGTCAAAATGCGAGGAACCCAAATGAGGTGATCACGGATAAACTAATCATAAATTCTTGTGAAGTTTATACCTTACTAGATACCGGTGCTTCCCATTCATTTATCTCTCCTGCTTGTGCTCAACGTTTAAACTTGATTCCGGAGAAATTAGACTCTGATTTATCTGTGGAGACTCCGTTAGGAGAAACTTTCATTACATCCACTGTTTATAAATCTTGTTTGATCTAAGTTGGCACCATCACATTATTTGTTGACCTTATCTCTTTAAAGATACTTGCTTTTGATGTGATTTTAGGGATTGATAGGTTAACTACTCATCATGCCAAAATTGATTATTTTTGTAAGGTTGTTAGTTTTCATATTTCTGACCAACCTATTGTACTAATTCAAGCAACTAAACCACTAAAATCAATCACTGTCATATCAAGTCATAAAGCTATTCGTTTATTGAAAAACGGATGTCAAGCTTTCTTAGCCCATGTTATGAGTTTGAATAAAGACACGTCGGATTTGAATAATATTCCTGTTGTTAGTAGATTTCCTGACGTATTTCCTGAAGAACTTCCGAGTCTACCCCCAGAATATGAAGTTGAATTCTTTATTGATCTTGAACCTGGTAAAAAGCCCATTTCTAAAACCCATATCGAATGGCTCCTATTGAACTTCAGGAGTTAAAGATCCAACTACAGGAGTTATTGAACATCGGTTTCATTCATCCTAGTACATCTCCTTGGGGTGCTCCTGTTTTATTTGTAAAGAAGAAAGACGGAAGTATGCGACTTTGTATTGACTATCGAGAATTGAACCATGTCACCATCAAGAATAGGTATCTTCTACCTCGCATTGATGACCTGTTTGACCAGTTACAAAGAGCACAATTATTTTCAAAGATCGATCTTCGTTCTGGATATCATCAGCTGAAGATTAGAACTGAGGATATTCCAAAAACTGCCTTCAGAACTCGGTACAGGCATTATGAATTATTAGTCATGTCTTTTGGATTGACTAATGCTCCTGCGGATTTCATGGATATGATGAACCAGATATTCAAGGAATATTTGGATCAGTTCGTTGTTGTCTTTATTGATGACATCCTCATATATTTCAAAAGCCATGAAGATCATGAGCACCATTTGAAGCTGGTACTCCAAAGGCTTCGTGAAAATAAGTTATATGCCAAGTTGAAGAAATGTGAGTTCTGACTTGAGGAAGTAACATTCCTTGGACACGTGGTGTCAAAACATGGAGTATCTGTCGACCCAACGAATATTGAGGTAATACAAAGTTGGGAGCAACTGAAGTCGGTGACCGAAGTACGTAGCATTTTGGGCTTAGCTGGTTATTATCGGAGATTCGTGGAAGGATTTTCTCGAATCGCTACTCCATTAACTCAGCTGACTCGAAAAGATACAAAATTCGTATGGAGCGAGGAATGTGAGAAGAGTTTTCAAGAGCTTAAGAGGAGACTCATTTCGGCACCTGTTCTGACAATACCGTCTGGTTTGGATGGATTTGTTATTTACAGCGATGCTTCAGGCAAAGGGTTAGGATGTGGTCTCATGCAACATGGGAAAGTCATAACCTATGCCTCGCGACAACTTAAAGAATATGAGAGGAATTATCCTACTCATGATCTAGAGTTGGCAGCAGTCATTTTCGCGCAAAAGATCTGGAGGCACTATCTGTATGGGGAGAAAGTGGAGATATATTCAGACCATAAAAGCCTCAAATATTTCTTCACTCAAAAGGAACTCAACATGCGGCAACGACGTTAGCTCGAGCTGTTAAAAGATTACGACCACACCATTTAATATCATCCTGGAAAAACAAACGTGGTTGCTGACGCGTTGAGTAGAAGATCATATGCAGGAACGAGTGCGATGATGTCAAGTATACGCATAGAACTGACTTTAATCGAAAAAGTTAAAGTTGCTCAAGCCACAAACCCGGAGCTGATGCGTATGAAGAAGAAAGTACAAGAAGGTGATATTCCAGAAGCAAGAATCGATGAAAAAGGAATACTTCGAGTTCACTCCAGACTTTGTGTTCCTAACGACTCTGATTTGAATAACAAGATCATGATGGAGGCACACAATACACCGTTTTCAATCCATCCTGGAAGTACCAAAATGTATCGTGATCTTTGACATACATTTTGGTGGAACAATATGAAAAGAGAGATTACAAAGTTTATCTCGAGGTGTTTAACTTGTCAACGTGTAAAGGCGGAACATCAAGTGCCTAAGGATCCATTGCAACCACTTGAGATTCCGAAATGTAAGTGGGAACACATTACCATGGATTGCATTACGGGTCTTCCCACGGTTTGTAAAGGCATAAATGTTATTTGGGTTATTGTTGATAGATTAACCAAGTCTGCTCATTTTTTGCCGATACAGGAGACTTATTCCCTTGAACGTCTTGCTCATATGTATGTAAATGAGATTGTGAGATTGCATGGCATGCCAGTATCCATAGCTTCGGATCGTGACCCAAGATTCACTTCACGATTTTGGGTTAGCTTGTAAAAAGCTATGGGCACGGATTTACGATTCAGTTTGGCATACCATCCTCAAAAGGACGGACAATCAGAGAGGATTATTCAAACTCTTGAAGATCTATTAAGACTCTATGTCCTAGAATTCAAAGGGAGTTGGGATAAGTATTTACCATTTATGAAATTCTCCTACAACAACAGTTATCAGGCAAGTATAGGCGTGGCTCCATTCGAAGCATTATATGGACGAAAGTGTCACTCTCCAGTATGTTGGGTGAGGTGGGAGAAACAACATTGTTGGGACCAGAGTTGGTACGTATGACTACAGAAAAGATCCAAATGATTCGATAACGTATACAAACGGTACAGGATCGATAAAAGATTTATGTGGATCTTCATCGAAAGGACGTGGAATTTAGTATTGGGGATCATGTATTGTTGTGTGTGGCTCCATGAAAGGGAGTTACAAGATTTGGGAAAAGAGAAAAGCTTAATTCACGATTTATTGGTCCATTTCATATTCTTGACCGAGTAGGAAATGTGGCCTATAAACTCGCGTTACCTCCAAGCATGTCTCGTGTTCATAATGTTTTTCACATATCTGTGCTTCGTAAATATGTGAAAGACCTGAACCACGTTATTGAATTAGAACCGGATGAGATAGCCAAAGACTTAACATATGAGGAGGTACCTATCAAGATCTTGGATAGAAAGGAGCATGTCCTACGTACAAAGGTCATACCACAAGTAAATGTTTTGTGGAGGAACCATGCTATAGTGGAAATGACCTGGGAGTTGGAAACGGAAATGAAAGCGAGGTATCCTCACCTTTTCGAAACACCAAGTACGTACGTCAATTTCGAGGACGAAATTTCATAAGGAGGGGAGGTTGTAAGACCCCAACTTATTATAAATGAAATTGAATTTCCTCTATTTATTATTTTGAAATAGTAAGGGTTGATTTGAATAATGTGGTTAGTTATGGGTAAAATGCGCAAATATTTTAAATAAGCAAGTGGTTATAAAATATTCATTGTTGTCGGGGAATATTTGTTTGGTCGTAGAATATTCTTGCTGTCGGGAAATATTCGTACGACGGTTCAGCCTTGTGTGGGCCCCATAATGAAAAGTGATTGGATGAAGAAAACGACAAGTATAAGTTGTTTATAAATAACGGCGTAGTTGTTACCGTTAATACTGTTGAAATACTCAATGGTTAAAACACAATAGCACACGGTATTGCACCAATTATTGATTCTTACTTAAGAAGGCACTACTCAATAATTGTTACAGTAATTACTGTTCAATATTTTATTTTATTGATTCAAAAATTGTTGCGTTGATATTTTATATTATTGTTGTTTCAATAATTGTCATTACACAGTATTTTTCATTATCAGATCAATAATTCATATTATTTGAATAATATTATTAGATAGTATTATTAACAATGTCTAGAAAGTTCTGTCTAAGGAGAGGTTTGGTCACCTAATTGCGTGCTAGTAAGGAGAAATCCTTATTGGAAAGCCCCCTCTTTCCTGGGAACAGCCTGGTTGTCGATATTGTAATTCTGTAATATTATTTGTGAATAAATAATTATTAATTTATATGATAAGAAAAATATTCATTTTATGTGGATAAAGATGGAGAAAATTTTAATGTGACAATTGTTGAAAAATTGATATTTTATCTTTTCTGATAAAATAATTCATTAAAATATATTATTATATTTTAATAATATAATAATGGTGGTATTTTTACAGTGAATGTGGGATATATGAATAAATGAGGAGGAAGAATATTTTTGTTACAATTAATGTTAAAAACATGTTAAACATGTCGGCGGGCCCATTTCTTGACTGAAATTTGATTATAGCCTGTAAAATCGTCCGTATGTGGATTTCGGTCAATTTCTGTTTGAAATTTGGAAAAACTTTCTTCTGTAAAGTTGTAGAGAACTAAATTTCCTATGGAACAGACTTAAGATTTGAATTTTTCTGATAAAAGTGTTATTTATTATGAATTATTGAAGTTCTGAAGTTCCGGAATAATTGTTTTTTAAAAGTTTAAAAATTTTTTTAATAGAAAAATGTTATTGATATGTTTGGTGGGCCCCATTGGTTGTTGAAATGGCTGAATTCAGTTATTCAAGGTGGGCGTAGGAATTTAAATAAATAATATTAATATTTTATTAAATTTTCTACTTTAGTCTTCTAAGCAATTTCCTATAAATAGGGTGCTTAGGTTAGAATTAAAAATCACACCAGAAACAAGTTTTCTCTCTCTTTCTCTCTCTATATTATCGAGCATATTCTTGTGAGTATTTTGATACTTTGAGTGTTGCTATTCGGTGCAAGATCCCTTCAGCACTATATCCAGTATTTCAGTCAGAAGTACTGTCTTTTCGAGGTAAGGAATATTATTTTTTTTAAAAAATGATATTATTTTTTTTAATGTCATTATGTCGAAATATTGGTAATATTTTTCTTGTGAAATTATTGTCTTTTAGTATCGGGATTACTATTCATGTATACGACATTATTCACGTATACGGCACTATTCACGAATACGACACTATTCACAGAAAAATTAAATTTTCCTTTTTTGTCCAAGATATCTATTATGGATACTAGCTTTGATTGTATCCATGTTTTGATCATTCTTGAATTTTACTCCACTAGGGTTATTTATGAAGTATTTTTGAACTTGGACTGTTTAAAGTACGAATTCTTAATATTTGTTCTATTGTTTCACTGGATTCGTTTTTTTAAAATATTTTTCATCATTCTCAGTCCTAAATGATGATATTACTGAATATCTTTGGCCTGTAGTGCAAAGATGGTTGATTTTTTATGAATATCTTTGGCCCGTAGTGCAAAGATGTACAGGTGTTGAGATGAACTTGACCAACTTATGAATATATTTGGCTTGTAGTGCAAAGAAGAATATTTGATTCAAGATGTATATTGATTGATGTTACAGGTATAAAATATTGATGATGGACTTTTAAATTCATAGATAATAGTAGATTTCATTCTCTACGTAACTCTTCTATGAATTATTATTTCCGCTGCAAATATTGATCTGAACTTGTTGTCTATTGTATTTTATCAGATTTTCCCTGTTGAAGACTAACGATAATTTGTTCTATATTATTTTATTCATAATATTCTTTATTGGGCTAGTTGAGCTCACCCTTTTTCTTTTAGTTCCATTTTTCTTCTCAGGAGGCGAGAATGTAGCGAGTACTAGTCGGGGTGTGGAATGATGGTTCTAGAAGTTTTTTTAGTAGTCCTCACTATTTTATAAAATAGTGTATCAATAATTATAATGAGGACTTATTTGAGTGTGGATATTGTCTAGATGACAATATTTGTATTTAAACTCACAGTTTATGTGTTGTCGTATTTTGCACGACAATTGTATTAATAAAGTTGTAGTTGTTTCTGTACCATGCATTTTGGCGACTCGGAATGGGTGTTGTATACATATTTTGTTGTATACCTATTTTGGGAACTAACACAATGTTTGCTTGCTCTTTTACTTGTAGATGTTTTGCATATATGTGATCCTTGAAATGTATACGTTGAAGCATTAAATGCATTTGACATTTTTGAACTTTAATGTAGACTTTTATGCACATCTTTTGATTAGTATTCTGGCCCACTGACACAGCAGACTGTCATCTCACCTAACACCTGAAAAGATGATTTACTCTATCCCATGGTACTTTCTTTAGCTTCTTTAATACATTTCTTTGATGTATACTAAGGATATCTTCTGTGTCATTAGGACTGGAGAAGACTTCACCGTTTATAACCTATTCCACATTTGTTGGGATTTATCTTTAAACAAATGTACAAGGCTCGATGCTTCTGATATAGACATATGATGCTCTACGATTCTAATCGTGATGTCTTGCCACCTTGATGCTTGATCCGATACTTAAGAGCACTACGATTTCTATTAAGGATTTGGCACACTACGATCTTCACTTGCTTGTCTTGCAGATTCTACGTTTTCGAGAGCACGCTACGATCTCTGAGTTGGCTCAGCAAACGTTTAGACCACTCTACGATTTCCGGAGAGGCTCTTCAAGGCAGACAGACTACGATCCTCGATGTTCTACGATTCTGCCTTGGTTTCTGCAAACTCTCGATCAGCTCAATAGACTACGATTTTGTTGAAGTCTATCTATTACATCTCAAGACATAGATCAACCTAACATCTTTGATCTCCTCATAAATACATTCATTTACAGAATGATAAACATTAAAAGCTTAGATCAACTTAACAGATTTGATCTATCACTAAGTCCTTGTACATATATTTCTTGAAGGACTTTTCATAAAATCATGAGCATTTACTTTAAAACATCAAATCAAACTATGTAGTTTCCCAACAAATTTTACTCCACAATTTGTGATCATGTTGACAATTTGGATCTCTGGATAAATTGAATTATAAATCTTTAATATTTATCATTTGAAATTTATCTAGGTACACTTAGAAGGGGGGTTGAATAAGTGTGGGAGCAATCTATGACCAACTTTTAAATTTTATGTTTAATTATTAAATCCAGACTATTATAATGATTGAAATCAGTTTACTGAATTAATATAGCCTATTAAAGAAAATATCCTACCGAATTTGTATCTTAAGTAAAATACTTGATGTTAAAGAATTATCTTAATACAAAATATGAGTCCACAAAATCTAGCTTGATCACAACATCTCCAATAGTAAAGCTTGAACTAATCCACAACGTTAACAAATATTCAAAATAAATTCCTGTTGGTTACACAATTTGGATAACTCAGAAGACCACAAAAAGATAATCACTTTAATCAATTGACTTTCTCTCTCCATGCATTAACCAAGTGGCGTGTAGAAGGACACTTATCATTTCCAACTTCCAAGATACGGTTTCTCATAAACCATAATTACATCTTCCTTGAAAAATGTAAATATCAAATCACCAAAAAGGTAAATCTGCTAGTATACCAAATATATATATATATATATATACCCACGTGTATCAACCCCGAATAAACCATTTACATAGCCATGCATATATATCCACATATAATCCAAGAATATCATTTAACAATATGCATGTGAAAATGTGTAACATAAAGTCATGCATAAATCTAATATAAAGTTAAAAATAACCTTTTAGAATTTTTTTTAAAACATTTTTCATTTAAGACATATAACAAAATATAATGCATTAATGCAATAATATGTCTTAGAGCCTTTAAATGAAAAATCAATTATTATGCAATTGACCTTACATTTGTCTCCTAGAAAGAAAAACTTCTTCATCCACTAGGAGATCTCACAATTGTTCTTTCATCAACGAATTCCTGAAACACCATAAAACAATTTAGTATATGAACATTTCATCATCAAAACTTAAGGATGAAATATGACAAAGTCATCATTCTCCCTCTTTTTGATGATAACAACCCAAAATTGTTTAACTCTCATAAACTCCCCCTAAATATATGCATAACACAATTAGCTCCCCCTAAATTCATGCAATAATATCATTTCAAGGTACTGAAATTTGAAATTCAATTTTCAGTAAATGTATTACCTGCAGTAATTGTTAGTTCATCAAATATCAAAATATTTACTGCAAATATATCAAATATTTAAAATCCCAAATTAAACATAAGTCTTTTGGTGATGCACACCAAACCAAAAACCAACATTTTTAAAATCCGTCCATAATCAACCAAAAATAATCATAAACATTCATAAAAACTCTCCCCCTTTGTCATCAAACAAAAAGGAAGCAATTCATTCGTCGAGCTCTACCACGGCTGCACGCTGAGCTGCACGCTGAGTGAATTAGGGGCGATGATTTGCACGATAGACCTTCTTACCAATGCTTAAATCCGCAGCAAATTGGGGAGGCCTGGGAATGACAGTTGCAGGTGGTAGAGGGACATTTAGAAATTCTCCTTGATACTCGGCCAACCAATTGTAATGTACCCACTTCGGGACAGTTGAATGCTTACACTGCATATGCAGTTTAGATCCCACATCATTGAAATGAACATAAATGAACTCAGCCAACTCCCTTATTTGATTACTAACAAACTTAAGCTCCTGACTTAACTGACAAGAATTTCGATTGAGACGACGCTGCATAACCTCTGCCAAAGCAGTAGTTTGCAGTTCAAAGCCTGCCTGTAAGTCAATGAACTCATCTTCAAGATTATTGTACAGTTTGTAAATTTTAGGGGCACCCAAAGGTAATTTGCCTTTTTCCAACATATTCATTCGATTATGAAGGACAGTCATTTCAAGTTGCATCTTTCCCTTATTACTAAGAATTACTTTCAACATGTCTACAATTTTAAGAGAAGAGGAAGTAGGGGGCTGAACAGGAGAGGATGGAATAGAGGTTGGAGGAGCAGGATTTTCAGAAGTGACACGAACAAACATACCATCAAGTAAACTAATACGCGACATTTTCAGAGAACTGACACTGATAGAATCAGTAACTGAAACAGAGTTTTCATCTTCAAAAGAAATTTTAAAATGTTTAAACAAGGCAGTGAGAGAAGCACTGTAAGGCAAACAAGTCATGGTTTTTCGCAAACATGTAGTCATGTGATGAAGCATCAGTTGAGACAGATTAAAAGAAACACCTCTTAAAATCAGAGTAACAATAATCAAATCCTGATAGGTAAAATCTGCTCCTCCACCTAAACGAGGCAACAGATTGTATCTAACAAGATGATGGAGAACACAAGAGATAGGAGATACATCCACTGTTTTAGGAGCAAAAACATTATTCAATGAATTGTTGCTCATGACGATTTGTAACTGTTCCAGAGGAGTGAATAGAAAATGAACAGCACCTTTCTTTGTAAAAGGACACACACCAGGAAATGGAATTTTCAAAATACTACCAAAATCCACGACAGTAAAATATAACGATTTTCCTTTGACAAAAGTGGTATAAAAATCACCATGACATTCTAGATTTGTGTAAAATTGTTGAACAAGTCTAGGATATGCCACAGAAAGAGGAAAAAGCATGGAAGATATATCATAAGATTCAAATAAAAGTTTGAGAGGAGATTGTTGAAAACAAATCTGATCAACAGATTTTTCATAGACAAATTGTTTAGGAAAAATGACTGTTTTAAAGCGTACCTCGTATGCATTACTGCGAAAATAGTTTTCAGACAGATCAGAGGAAAAGTTAGGGCTTACCGAAATAGGTAGGGGTGTAACCTCCGGCTTGAAAGATGGAGTAGTTGTCTGACGTCGCCGAGAGGGTCTAGTGGATTTAGGCAAAGAGAGACTGAAAGTGGACTCGTCAGAAGACGAAGAGTTCACGTACTCTGTCTCTAAAGACACATCCTTCTTCAGTTTCATTTTCTGGCGAGATGGTCCGGCAGTAGATAGAGGTGGAACCGTCGTCTGATCATCATCAGAATCGATCAACGGCCTCTTATGCCTACGAGTCCTCATGATACCAAAATAAGATTAGAGAAACAAAAATAATGGAAAGAAACTGAGGCAGAAGAGTTTTAGGAGAATGAAAGGAAATTAGATAGAAATATATATAAAAGACTCTCCTGAACACTTACGTATCCCGAGACTCCCCAGCCGACTTGGCGTTTCAACTTTCAAAAACCATTATGAGATATGCATGTACGCACATGGCTCCCTAGAAACCCTTCTGTTGTCCGGTCTTTTCGGTTTTTAAAACTAATTATGATATATGCCTTGATTCTCGCGTCCATGAATTAAGTGACCAACCGAAAACATAATTATCCTAATTAACAATAGTTAATACGATATACATGCAATACTAGGATAACACTAATACAGATATTTAAAAATCATGCAGTACACATCTCAAGTTCTCTTCGCAGCATGCAAAACCTATCTTCACTTAATGGTTTAGTGAAAATATCTGCAATTTGATTTTTATTTGGAATAAAAATCAATTTAATTAATCCTTTTAAAACATTATCTCTTAAAAAATGATGTCTAACTTCTATATGCTTTGTACGTGAATGTAACACAGGATTTTTAGATATATCTATAGCACTAGAATTATCATAATAAATAGGCACACAATCACATAATATATCAAAATCACAAAGAGTTTGTCGCATCCATAATATCTGAGAGCAACAACTTCCTGCAGCTAGGTATTCACCCTCAGTAGTTGAAAGAGCCACTGAGGTTTGCTTTTTACTATGCCATGATATAAGACTTTGTCCCAAGAAAGTACAAGCACCACTCGTACTTTTTTTATCGATTTGACATCCTGCATAGTCAGCATCTGAATAACCTATTAGTTCAAAGTGATTGGAAATTGGATAGAATAACCCTAAATTAATAGTACCACTTAAATATTTTAAAATTCTTTTAATAGCATTTAAGTGTGATTCTTTGGGTTTTGCCTGAAATTTTGCACATAGACAAACACTATACATTATGTCAGGTCTAGAAGTAGTTAAGTATAACAAATATCCAATCATACCTCGATATTTTGTTATATCAACATCAATACCTTTGTCATCAGTGGTGAGCTTTATTGACGTGCTCATAGGTGTACCTTTTGAGTTAGATCCTTCAAAACTAAATCGCTTGAGTAATTCTTTTGTGTATTTGGTTTGATGAATGAAAATTTCGTCCTTTGTTTGCTTAATTTGAAGTCCCAAAAAGTAGTTGAGTTCACCCATTAAGCTCATATCAAATTCTTTATGCATGCACTTAGAAAACCACTCACAAAGATGATCATTAGTAGCACCAAAAATTATATCATCTACATATATTTGAACAATAATGATATCTATATTTTTATGCTTAATAAATAATGAAGAATCTATTTTACCTCTAATAAATCCATTTGATAAGAGATACTTACTTAACATGTCGTACCACGCTCGTGGAGCTTGTTTCAAGCCATAAAGAGTTTTCTTTAACTTGTAGACATGATTAGGATACTTTTCATGCTCGAATCCAGGAGGTTGCTTTACATACACCTCTTCATTAATGTATTCGTTGAAGAAAGCACTATTTACGTCCATTTGATACAGTGTAAACTTTTTGTAGCATGCAAACGCCAACAAAATTCAGATTGATTCTAACCTAACCATAGGTGCATAGGTTTCTTCATAGTCGATTCCCTCTTGTTGGTTATACCCTTGGGCTACTAGCCTTGCTTTGTTACGAGTAATTGTTCCGTGCTCATCAAGCTTGTTTTTGAATACCCATTTCGTACCAATGATGGAAGCATCTTTTGGAGGAGGCATGAGTTCCCATACTTGGCATCTCTCAAATTGTTGAAGTTCTTCTTGCATTGCTAATAACCAATTTTTATCAAGGACTGCATCCTTTACATTCTTTGGCTCAACCTGTGACAAAAATGCAGAGAATGCACAATGATTTTGTAAACCTCTTCGTGTGGTTACACCTTTGTTGATATCTCCAATGATATTCTCTGGAGGATGATTCTTGACATATCTAGCTGTTTTTGGCATTTGAATATCATGTAAAACTTCCTCTTGATCATGAGACTCATCTTCAGCATCCTCCAAATTTTCAGGTTCACGTTTCTGCTGGTTATCCATTTCAGTTTCCTGAAACTGCTCATTTGGTCTCCCGTTTTGTTCTTTTCGGTTTGCTGGAATTCTGACTGTCTCTAAATTTCCTGCATCATCTTCATTTTCTTTTGGCAGATCATTGTTAGTTTCATTGAAAATGATATGAACAGATTCTTCTACACATGTCTTTCTAATATTAAAGATACGATAAGCCTTACTATTTTGAGAATAACCAATAAAAATTCCTTCGTATGACTTAGCATCAAATTTTCCCAAATTATCACTTGTATTTAAAATGAAACATTTCGAACCAAAAACTTTGAAATAACTTATATTTGGAATTTTATTATTTAGAAGCTCATAAGGTGTTTTCAAAATAATAGGACGAATAAGAACTCTATTTAAAACATAACATGATGTACTTACTACTTCGGCCCAAAATTTCTTTGGAAGCTTACTTTCTTGTAGAAGATTTCTTGCGGTCTCTTGTAGAGTCCTATTCTTTCTTTCCACCACTCCGTTTTGTTGAGGAGTCCTTGGAGCTGTTTTCCCAGTTGACAAGGAATACATATTCCTTTCTTTTCAAACCTGATTCTTGGAAATCCTTTGACAAGATTCTTTGAGGATAGTTTCTTGATTAAGTCCATGTGAACATGTCCCATCCTTTTATGCCATAAGTAAGATTCATCTTGTACAGATGTAAGACATAGCTCTTCATCTTGTTGCTCAAAATTAAGAGTGTATATATTTCCTTCTCTTTGTGCAACTAGAGTAGTATTGTTAGTACCATGAATTATTGTGCATTTATCTTTTTCAAAGTTAACTTGATGACCATTATCCATTAATTGGCTAATACTAATTAAATTAAATTCAAGGCCATTAACAAGATGCACATTATTTATACTTACCTTGCCATTACCAATTTTACCTTTTCCAATTATCTCACAGGTTTTGTTGTCTCCAAAAGTGATCGTTCCATTCTTATTCTTGATATTTAGTTCTACGAATTTTGACTTATCACCTGTCATGTGCCGAGAACGTCCGCTATTAAGAATCCATTTTTGAGATGGAACCCTTGCCTTTAAGCATACCTGTCAAGAAAGAATAATTTATCCTTTTGGTACCCATATCTTTTTGGGTCCACTTATATTAGTAGCAAGCAAATCATTCTTTTTAATCCATACCTTTTTAACCTTATTTCGTTTCTTAAAACAATTTATATCTAAATTACCTTTAATACCACAATGCTTATAAGTCGTGAAAGGAGAGCAATAATTTAAACTAAATCGTGACTTTGATTTTAGTATTTTTATATTACTCTTTTTATGCATAGGGTCATAACCAATTCCTTGTCTTTCAAAACTAGGTCTTTGTTTACCTAATATGACATTCAAATTTTCTTCACCTTGGACAAATTTAGCAAGAGAGAATTTTAATGAAGCTATTTCTTTTTGAAGCTCGTTTTCAGGAAAGGTTTTATTAGGAGATTTATCACTAAATGCATCAATACATACATCTCTCATTTTTAGCTCATTAGTCAACTTTTGGACTTCATTATTCAAGAAATTTACCTTATTGAAAAGTATTTTGTTATAGTTGTCTAAATAATCAATTTTAGCAATCAATACATTTTCTTCTTTACATGTAGATTCCTTTTCAATTTCTTTCTTTTCATCTATTAGTGAATCCACTTCATTCATTAAAGTATTAACTAAATCTCTTAAGCATTCATTCTTTTCTTTTAACTTCTTATTTTCTTGTTCTAATAGGTTTATTTCATTAAAAGATACCTGATTAGATTCACCTTCAATTCCCACGAAGCATACTTGTGCTATCTCATCTTTAGCATCGATCTCCACTTCGGATTCCTCGTCACTCCAAGTCACAAGGGCTTTGTTCTTCTTGTTGTCTTTGTAGTTTGTCTTCCCTTTGTTCTTCAATTGAAAACAATCTTTCTTGAAATGACCAGGACGTCCACATTCAAAACATGTCTCTTTAGTTTGCTTTCCTTTGGACTTATTTGAGTTGAAAGTATTTCTTCTCTTGTTCTTCCTTTGTAGTAGTCCTTTAAGTCTTCTTGACATCATGGCTATTTCTTCGTCTGAGTCATCTTCTAGCTCATCTTCATTATCTACAGTAAGAGCTAAGACCTTTCTTCGAGGAGTTTCCTCCTCATCATCATATATCTTTAACTGATGTTCATATTCTTCTAATTCACCAAACAAAGTTAAAGTATCCATGGAAGAAATAGTTGCAGAATCTTGAAGAGTAGTGATTTTAATCGCAAACCTTTTGGTCATAGCCCGAAGTAACTTACGGTTGATCTCACTTTGAGGAATAGTCTTGTCCAGTAATTTCAAGGAATTTATAAGGACTAGAAATCTTGTTTGAGCTAGCTTAATGGTTTCATCTTTTTCGAGCTTGAAAATTTCATAATCGTGCATAAGCATGCTTAGTTTGACTTCTCGTACCTTGGAAGTACCTTCATGACTTACCACAAGAGTATCCCAAATTTCCTTTAGCTGTGTTGCATGAGGAATCTTTGTCTATCTCGGATTGTACCATGCCGCTGAGAAGAGTGTTCATTGCCTTTGAATCATATGAGACCATGTAGATTTTGGTTGCATCCATTTCTAGTAGGATCTTTGGTGTCCCATCATCTCTTCGTGGAATAACTGGTCCGTTCTCCATAACCCACCATTCCCAAGGATCTCTTTTAAGATAGATCCTCATTCTGAACTTCCAGAAATTGTAATTTTCTGTTCCAAACAGCAAAGGAGGTCTATTGGTTGATTGACCTTCTTGATTATTGTTCCCGAACTGTGCCATGTCAGAATCTTTCCCTACAAGTCACCTTTAAGACCAAGATAAGTAGAGTCAAGCTTTAATACCAAATGAAATTTATCTAAGCACACTTAGAAGGGGGGTTGAATAAGTGTGGGAGTAATCTATGACAAACTTTTAAATTTTAAGTTAAATTATTAACTTCAGGCTATTATAATGATTGAAATCAGTTTACTGAATTAATATAGCCTATTAAAAAAAATATCCTACTGAATTTGTATCTTAAGTAAAATACTTGATGTTAAAGAATTATCTTAATATAATATAAGTATTCAAATTTTAATTATTAAAGATAATTAAACTAGTTTATGTGATTTTAAAGTAAAGCAAATAATAAAATCAACACCAAGATTTTTTACGTGGTTCAGCTATTACCCTCTATAATATTAGCCTAGTCCACGTCCAATACCAACTATTATTGGAGACTCGCTTTATTTATTTCTTTATAAATAAATACATATTACAAAACAGATTCTAACAAAAATTAATTAACAATTAATTTCCCTTGAGCTCTCTTGCTCCTTGTGCACCTATGCTCTCTTCAAGCACCTTTGCTTCCTTGAATCTGTAACCCTTTTCTCTAATCCACTAGGATTAAAACCTTTAGACTACACTTAGTCTAAAACAGAAAATTCAATACAATATAGAGGTTTATGATCAATGCAAGGATAATTAATTTAACAATTAAAGGCTCAACTATATGCAATGATCAATTAGCACACAATAGATAAACAATTAATTTCTTACCGAATACCAGCTCAAATAATACCAGAAAATTAATTGCTTAGCTTCTCAAAAGTTTGCACTTGACAAAATCAGATTGCTCGATAATACCAGTAATAAGTTCAAGTAGTAATTTCATGAGTTGTGTGTCTTTTCAAACATTAGAATACTCTTTTTATAGCCAACCACATATTACCGTTAATAAAGAGTAGCAAAATATGAGTCCACAAAATCTGGCTTGGTCACAACATCTCCAACGGTAAAGCTTGAACTAATCCACAACGTTAACAAATATTCAAAATAAAATCCTGTTGGTTACACATTTTGGATAACTCAGAAGACCACAAAAAGATAATCACTTTAATCAATTGACTTTCTCTCTCCATGCATTAACCAAGTGGCGTGTAGAAGAACACTTATCATTTCCAACTTCCAAGACACGATTTCTCATAAACCATAATTACCTCTTCCTTGAAAAATGTAAATATCAAATCACCAAAAAGGTAAATCTGCTAGTATACCAAATATATATATATATATATATATATATATATATATATATATATATATATATATATATATATATATATATATATACCCACGTGTATCAACCCCGAATAAACCATTTACTTAGACATGAATATATATCCACATGTAATCCAAGAATATCATTTAACAATATGCATGTGAAAATGTGTAACATAAAGTCATGCATAAATCTAATCACAAGTTAAAAATAACCTTTTAGAATTTTTTTTAAAACATTTTTCATTTAAGACATATAACAAAATATAATGCATTAATGCAATAATATGTCCTAGAGCCTTTAAATAAAAAATCAATTATTATGCAATTGACCTTACATTTGTCTTCTAGAAAGAAAAACTTCTTCATCCACTGGGAGATCTCACAATTGTTCTTTCATCAACGAATTCCTGAAATACCATAAAATAATTTAGTATATGAACATTTCATCATCAAAACTTAAGGATGGAATATGACAAAGTCATCATTGATCTCACTTGATTGATTCTTTATATCATTGTCATCATCTGTGTGCTTATATTGTAGTAAAAGTCATCTTTGGCCCGTAATGCAAAGATAAACTGTTGATTGGTATGATTATGACCAGGAATTGTGTATTGGTATAATTACGACCTTTAATGTTACAGATAAAGGTTTGTGGTGAAAGTCTTCTTTGGCCCGTAGTACATAGATGGACAGGTGTTTGACATGATCATGATCATTGGTGATGCAAACGATTATCTTTGGCCCGTAGTGCATAGAAATTCATTGATTGAAAATAATTATTGATTGGTGTTACATGGATAAAATATTGATGATGAACTTTTAAATCATAGAAGATAGTAGACATCATACTCTACTTGACTCTTCTAATGGATTGTTGTTTTCGCTGTACTTTTAAATCATAAAACTTGTTGTCTATTGTATTCTATCATATTTTTTCTTGTTGAGGACTAAGGATAATTTCTTCGACATTATCTTAGTCATAATATTTTTTACTGAGCTAGTTAAACTCACCCTTTTCCTTTTAGGTTCTATTGTTCTTCTCAAGAGGCGAGAATGTAGCTGAGACTAGTCGGGAAGTGGAGTAATAGTCCAAGATGGTTATTATTGTAATCCTCACTATTTTGTAAAATAGTGTGACAATAATTGTAATGAAGATTTTATTTGAGTTTTAATATTGTCTACAAGATAATATTTGTATTGAAACTCACAGCTTATGTTTTGTCGTATGTTACACGAAAATTAATAATTGTATAAATAAAGTTTGTATTTGAATTCTGTACCATGTATTTGACGACTCAGAATGGGTCGTGTAAACCTATTTTAAGGGCGTCACAGTTAGTATACGAGTTTCGAGTTTGCAGAAGTATTTCTCTGTATTTCGGTCAGACAACTGATAAGAATAATATATATATATATATATATATATATGGGAAATTATCCATAGCAAGTATTTGCTATAGAGGAAAACTGGGCAAATAGCATCATATCCGTCCATTCTATAAATCAAGAGCACAGATTAAAAAATAACTCAGCCCTTACGCCAGTTCGTCTAGCGTAAGCTGGTATGAGAAAGAGGAATTTTTTTTTTCCAAAAGGGCTATTAACAAAATCTCTATTATTATTCACAGCAATATTATATAGGAGTGATATATAAGTTAGTGGTATAAAGAGTATTATTATATTGAAGAAAAAAAAAAGCTTCCAGTACTGCAAGAAGAAGAAAAAAAGCAAAAGGACAAAGGAGAGAGAGGAAGGGAGGAGTTGTGATGACTAAAATACTAATATGTTTGGTTGTAATTGTTGGGTCGAAGCCATTCACTCTGTTCTGGCCATCACCATCATTGTTAATATGTACCGCTTCACTTACTACAAGTCCTTATCTATCTCTATACAATTACAAACCCTCTGTCTTTGATCCCTCTCAAATCTTTAATAACATTGTTATTCTCTCTCATTTGCCTCCTTGGTTTCTTTGAAAAGTTGAAAAAAAACCTACAATTAGCGTTAAAAATCCAATCTTTTGTTGTGATCTATGTTCTTTGTTCGTTTCACATTTGGGTATTTGTTTTTGAGTTCTAAATATGACTGTCGAGGAAATTAGAGGAAGTTCTTGGAGTGATTTTGATGATTTTCCAAAGGGTATGCGAGTTCTTGCTGTTGATGATGACCCCACTTGTTTGAAGTTATTGGACGGTCTGCTCCGGAAATGCCAGTATCATGGTTAGATTTTTCTCTGTTTCCCAATTTCTTTGCTAGCACTACTCATTTTATGTCTAGTTAGTAGTTACTCTGAATTGGGGTTAATTTCAAGTCGCAGGGAGTGTTTTAGGAAAACACTCTGAAATCGCATTCTAGAGATATTGAGATAGAGTTACGCTACTTCGTCTAGCGGATATGAGGTCTTTTTCAGCTTACGCTACTTCGTTTGGCGTAAGGGCTGAGTTATTTTTTAATCTGCGCTCTTGATTTATAGAATGGACGGATATAATGCTATTTGCCCAATTTTCCTCCATAGCAAATACTTGCTATGGATCATTTCCTTATATATATATATATATATATATATATATATATATATATATATATATGGGGAATGATCCATAGCATCTATATGCTATGGAATAAAAAATGGCATATAGCATCTTATCCCTCCGTTTTGTATTTGGATGGCTGAGATTAGGACCATCCGCTAGTAATTCTAGCGGACGTTATTAATCAAATTATTTGCCACTTTTGCCCCCCTTTACTACCAAAACAAATCAGATCTTATGCATCCGCTAGTCGTGCTGCTCAGAGTTTCTCGCAATGCTTCGTCTCTCTGCCTTCAACTCTCATCTCGTTTCTTAATTGCTTCGTGTGCTAAAATCTTCAGTCGATTAAAAGACACTTGCAAATCGAATTTAGAAATCTCTGCCGCACCTCTCGAAACCTCTCCACGGACACATCCTCCAATGACGTACTCGTAATAGCAATTGGTGCTGGATCTTCCTTTTCGACATCGCTCAATACGGCGTCGTTGTCTTCGTCACCGACGGTCGCCATTATATATATTTATAATTTAAACACATAAAAACAATCTACTGTAACCGATCAATTGAACGCACCGTGAAAAAATATGTTACAAACAAAAATTGGACATGCACTAAAATGCCAGGTCTTGTTTGTTATAAAGCAGAAACCCTAGAATTTGATTCCGAAGGTAGTGGATAACGATGGAAGATTGAATTTTTACAGGGTAAGTTGATGATCAAGATCAAAAAAGAACACGGAGACTAGATTACAAGTAAGCAAAATTGGTGAATTTTACTTGAGAGAGAGAGAGAGATCGTACCTTGATTTGAGAAGTCCAATCGTGAAGAAGAAAATGAAGAATGATAGCTACTTACCGACCACTCTGTTTTCCTTTCTCTTCTCGTTTGTGGAAAAGGATACAACTTGTCTTGGCTACACAGGGGCATAAGCGTCCATAATTCATACGTACCACGTCCGCTAGTCCGCTAGTAATACTAGCGGACGGTGTGTCCCCGGATCTAATCTCAGTCACTGATTTATGAAACGGATGGTATGAATGTTATATGCCACTTTTTATTCCATAGCATATAGATGCTATGGATCATTCCCTATATATATATATATATATATATATATATATATATCATGTATCCAAATTTAATTGTACATGAAGCGTAAAAAACTATTTTTCAGAAATATTTAACGTTGAACATAGAAAGCTTATAATAAATCTTTCAAAAAATATAAATTGTTCGAATATTCATTGTATTAATTTCAATCACAAAATTAATGATCTTTTAGATATTATCATAATTATTTTACCGAATTTATGGTTTCAATATTAAGAATTCCAATTTTTTGATTTGTCTTGAAATTTCATTATTTCAAATTTTCAATTATAAAATTAAAAGTTGAACAGCGGTTGGACTCTTAAAACCTTTAATCATTAAAATAGAAACTTAATAAATGAAAAATATAGTGTATCCTGAATAATAATAACATTTCATTGTCATAATTATTCACTTACCATAAATATAAGACAATATTCAAGCAAACATTCCATAAAAAATAATAATTATTTAATTAATAGGGGAGTAAATTTTAACTCTTCATTATATATAGGTTATGATTAACACCATATTCTCTGTTATGAGTTGAGGAGCACTACAGAAAAGGCATTAAAATTAAGGTACTCCTTCATTATTATGCTCTCTTTTTAACTAATAAACAACAAACTAACTGTTATCATAATAGTAGTTTTGATTATATTCTAAATATTATATATACACACAAGCATTATGTTTAGATTAATGCTACAGACACAAACTATTTTATAAATATTTTATAAATTGTTGATGTGACATACTCCACTTCATCGTTGATCAACAAATTGTTTCAATGTAGTCTTCGGTCCCACACAATATGCTGAGGTGGAGTATGACACATCAACAATTTATAAAATATTTGTAAAATAGTTTGTGTCTCTAGCATTATTCTTATGTTTATTTATTAAGCAACGTGTTTTGATTTTATAAATAACAAATTAAAAATCAAAGAAAAAAGAAAATTTGTATAGAAAAAATTATCTTTGTAATCAATAATACTCCTTCCTATTCAGATTAAATGACATTTCAGAGTTAAACACACTTATTAAGAAATAACACAAAATGTTTTTTATGTACCTAATTAATTATTTCTCTCTCCACAATTGTCTCTTCTCATTCTCCACAATTGTCCCTAATTAATTATTTCTCTCTCCACAATTGCATTTACTAAGCATATTAAATAGAGGGGTAAATTAGGAAAAAATAGTGCAATATTGCATAGAGATTCCAAAACGACACTTATATAGAATAAAATTAAATTCCCTAAAACGTTATTTAATCTGAATAAGATGGAGTATGAGAGTTGAAATCAGATTTTACTATTAATCTTTTCAGTTCTTAATCATATATTGCCCCTTTTGTTCTGTATCTAGTTACATACACCGTTGTACTGGGCAAGCAGGCAGAAGGATATTTGAAGCATTTTATCCTAAGCTTGTATATTTTTAATATAAAGAAATGAAGTTAACAGGTTCTGTATTTTATACTAAAAATCATTTATGATTCACCCTTTTATATAATTTTGGGAAATGAAAAAACTATTAAGTACTAAAAGGTACTTATATATATATATATATATATATATATATATATATATATATATATATATGTATGTATGTATGTATGTATGACAATGATCCATAATATCTATTTGCTATGGATAAAAAATAGGCAAATAATATCTATATCATTCATAGCAATTATTAACGGCCTAGATTAAAAACACATTCTTGTCATCCGCTAGTATTTCTAGCGGATTGGTTTAAAAATTTTGTTGACCAATTATGCACACCAAAAAAAAATAAAACTAATCCGCTAGAAATACTAGCGGATGGCAGAGCATGTCATGCTCCTGAATAACAAAAAGTAGTTGAATAAAGTTTCTTAGATTTTGAGTTGATATATATTTAGTACCAAGTTTTACATTATTATTATATACTTTCAGGCTCTTAAAAAATTATACACTCATTTGACACCCATTCAACGCCTCAATCATGGGCAAATCTACACTTGGGGCAGGGGGCACCTGCCCCCCCCCCACTGAATTTTTTGTATCCTCCTTGGCTTCTTCCCTTTTTCCAATAGTACACATCACATCACCACTCTCTTTTTGTATAAGTGACTTTTTAAAGTAAGGATAATTTTGTATTACTTCTTTTCTTCCTCTCTCCATGTGTAATATTTGGCTCAAAAAATAAGTATTCTCTTCTATTTTCTTTTCTTTTTTAACTAACATCCTATAAAGTTTTTAATTTAGTTGTAGAAAAAAAATGAGAAAATTTTTTTTGACTCAAAATATACTTATTTTTTTTAATATTTTTTCTAATTAAAACTCATAAACACCACTTTTCTTTAAAAAAAATATCTTCTATTATAAAATTGACATTATATCCTTTTGTTTTCATTCGCTTCCTTTTCTTTTATCACCAAATTAAAACTCAAAGACAAAGACAATGTATTAAAACTCCAAAATTATTTACTTAGTTTTCTTTATCCCACGTGGCCTTATCCAACTCTTTTGAATTTGTCACATTTGTATTATATTGAATTTTTAATAAAAAAAATTATTGATAAAAAAAATCATTATAATATTGTCCTTATAAGAAAATCATGAATATACATACATATATATATATATATATATATATATATATATATATATATATATATATATATTAAACTTAACGACTTAAGTGTTGAGAAATTATATTGAATTTAGAAAAGTATATATAAATATATAGTTATAATTTTTATTCTTAACAAAAAAATTTTGAATTTGACCCCACTAAATTTTGTGGCTGGATCTGCCCCTGGCCTCAATATTGCTCGACATCCAAATAGACTTAGGTGGTGTTTGATAAAATTGAGTGTTAAGACCTGAACAGTTTAGATGTCTGAATAATATAGAGCATCTGAATAGAATTGTATCTGAATGAAAAAATGTTGTTTGATAACTAATTTTTTTAAAGTGTCTTAATAACGGTATTTTACCATTTTAACCTTCTAAGCTATTTAAGCAAAACTTGTTAAAATTAACTCCTTAATTTTTTTTTAATTTTAATTTTACGTCAATTAAATTATCTTCAATCTCAATTCCATTAAATCAAAAAAAGAATCACCATTTTCACTCTCTTCAGGAAAGCTACACATACACATATACAGATAGAAGTAGTAATGAGAGTTTCTTGGAAAGTGAGATGGTTATTCGGCAACCTCTTCTTGCTTCAATGGTGTTTCTCTCTCCTCCTGTAATTTTTGGGGATGTATAAAAAAGGATTAACTTTTGTCTTCAATCAGATATGGGTTCATCCTTCAATCTCCTCTTTCAGGTTTTATTCATCAACCTCTTCTTGCTTCAATGGTGTTTCTTTCTCCTCCTGTAATTTTTGGGATGTATAAAAAAGGGATTTTGTCTTTAATTAGATATGGGTTCATTATTTTTCGCAGGAGATGGTGTGAAGAGTGGGTTGAACATTTGTACTTGCAGATCAAAGAAATCGGTGATGGCGATGACTGGATTGTGTATTGTGATAGTGTATTTTATTAGAGGGATATAAGAGGAATTTTGTAATATTGAATAGGTTAATTTTGTCCCAAAAAAATATAAACTCATTCAGACCAGCCTCTAAATGATATAGATTTCATTTCACATCTTACCGATTAAGAGGGATTAAGAGGCAAAAAAAATTTTACCAAACAAGTTTTGCCTCTGACCGAATCAGAGGCATACCCATTAAGAGCTATTCAGATGTAAACAAACACACCCTTACTATTCTTGTTCATATCCTCAACATTACAGAGAAGGTAACTTAATTGGTTATATGCATCAGTTGTTGTTTTAACATTATTTCCTGAAGCAATTGCATATAATCTAAGGACGATGTTTGGCCTGAAAACCCCGATTATAACAGTTGTAACCGGCGAAGGCGGTTCAGGTGGTGCTCTTGCCATTGGTTGTGCCAATAAGTTGTTTATGCTGGAAAATTCAGCATTCTATGATTATAGTATTGTAAGAGTTAGGCATATATAAATGATTCTGCAAATGGGATTTGTGTGCCACATCTTATTATTTATTTCATTTTTGTTTTCTAATTTTAATATTATCTTTCCAGTACAATCACACTTTATCTTTTTTGAATGTTTTTGTATCAATCTTTTTTGAATAAACTTTAATAAACTAGTCTTATTATGTATTACCTTTTTGTTTTTGTATTAGCTTTAATAAACTAGTGCTTTCTTTTTTGAATGTTTTTGTATCAATCTTTATTATCAATTACACAGATTGACATAATTTTTATTGTCCTGTTTAAGCAAACAAAGTGTTATGTCCTGTTTATGCTTGGAAAGTATAGTCAACAAGTGCTTGGAAAGTGTTGTTAACAACTGCTTGAATATGACATGTTTATGCTTGTTATTGCTTCTCTGACATCCGCTAGTATTTTTAGCGGATTAGTTTAAATTTTTTTGGTGGGGCATAATCGGTCAACAAAAATTTTAAACCAATCCACTAGAAATACTAGCGGATGGCGAGAATGAGTTTTTAATCTGGCCGTTAATAATTGCTATGGATGGTATAGATGGTATCTGCCCATTTTTTATTCATAAAAAATAGATGATATGGATCATTGCCTATATATATAATCCCCTTCTCCAACGAACCTTAAACAGCGAACCGATTATAGCGACGATTTTTTTGAGTCGCTATAGCATACAAACCGACGACATAACTATGACGACGGTTCAAATCGTCGCTATAGCTCAAAAAATCGTCATTATAGTCAGTTCGCTGAAAAAGAGGACCGTATATATATATATATAGGGAATATATCTTAAGCTCACCCCTTATTCAACTCACTCGAGCTCACCCCCTTTTAGCGACGGACACGGCGACGGTTCGATCATACAACCGTCGTCTATACTTATAGCGACACTATATGTTGTCCGTCGCTAAAAGTATAGACGACGGTTGTATGACCGAACCGTCGTCAGCTCCGTCGCTAAATGGGGGGTGAGCTCAGGTGAGTTAGATAAGGGGTGAGCTTAAGATCCGGACCGTGTATATATATATATATAACTGAACAAATTCCTATACAAAAGTAGTTAGAATCCGTTTGGCAGAGTTGTGGCGTGATGAGATGAATTACTTTAAGTGTATAACTTTTGACAAAGCTATTTTTATAAGAAAATTAAATAGTGTTTGGTTACATAATTTTGAAAGTATTTTTAAAAGTATTAATGATAAATATATACTATATATAATAAGGAGAACAACAAAAACAAAAAAGGTGGCTGAGTTAACTGAATTTTTTTGATTGGTCATGAGTTGACTCAGAAAACATATATTCTTTTTTGTATTATTTATAAAAATAAACTCTAAAATCCTTATCCAAAAATTAAAACATGCTTATCATATTAAAAACTGATATTATCTCTTTCAACAAGAGTTTTCCTTTTCTTTTCTTTTTGTATATATTTATTGATTGTCTAAATCTTTAAAGTGCATAATATTTAATATTTTATTATTATGAGATTGTTTATTAATTTTATACACTCATTATGTTTCAAAATAAGATTACTATTGACCTTTTGAATTTTATTTGAACATTTTTAAACTCAAAATTGATATATTTATTAAACATATAACTAATTATAATATTTTATTGATGTATAGTTGTAATATCATATCAATTTGAAATGACTCCAATTAATTTTAAAAAATTAATTATTTTATATTTTGGAACGAGGAGAATACCATTTATGATATTTATGAATATTTGTGACAAAAGTAATCATTTTTAGTAATTCATCCATTACCATCTTTACTTCTCAAAATATTTATTTTTAGTGATTTACACCTGAAATAAATGATTATCAAATTTGTATACACCTAACACTTTTAAATTTTTACTAATTTAGGTACTTTTTATTTACCAAATAAAAATTACTTTTTTAAAATTAATTATAAGCAAAAGGTAATAAATCCACTAGCTTTTCATCTTTGAAAATTTGACAGTTTCTCTATTTTTTAGAGTGAACTACAAGAAATAAATTGAATAATTTCTTTATTTTTTAGTGAACTACAAGAATATTAAGTTTGTAGGATTTATCAAATAGATATGATCAATAATAATATTTAAAAATAAGTTCCCCTGCTCCCCCAAAGTTTTTTCTTTCTCCTGCTTTCATATGAAACCAAACAAGCTGAAACAATTATATTCATAATTTCAATTCAGTGAATCTGAACTATTTAACGATAAATTTTTCAGAAAATACTAAGTGTTATAATATTCGTTGTATTAATTAATTTCAATCACAAGATTAATGATCTTTTAGATATTATCATAATTACTTCCCCGAATTTATGGTTTCAATATTAAGAATTCTAATTTTTTATGACCCAATGACACTACAAAATTGAATTCCTATCCTGCAGAATGACCCAATGACACTGCAAAATAGTGATAGAGATAAAAAAACTATTGTGAATGCTCTTAAATAAAAAAGATATGATATCTTAAATAATAATACAAAAACTCTATATGGACATGAATATTGGGACATGAAAAATAGACATGGGTGTATTTAAATTTCACTTATTTGTATTTTGACTCCAATGGTAGGTAAAAATAAAAATAAGTGAAATTCAAATACACTCATTGTAATACCCGGTAAAAATAAAAAATAAATAATATTTAAATCCATATTTTAATTGGGCTTTCTTATGTTTGGGTTAAACATTGTTTTTAAATTATGTGGATTAAAAGGGTCCTTTACATAAGTATACAACAAATAGAAAGTAATTATAAGAAAAGTGTATCAATCAAAAAATTACAAAAAGAATGTAATTATTACAAAAATAGTACAATTCACATTAATAAGAAAACCTAAAATCAAGGACAAATAACTGCCATAGTTAAGAATTCAAATTCAAATATTTGGATCTAACAACAAAAACAAATTCAAATTCAAAATTATAATTCAAATTCAAATGAATATTACAGTGATCTCAACTGAAGACTTTCATTCATTAAGCTTGAATTCTGAAAGTGGGTGATAAGGGCCATCTTTCCTAGGATTCGAGCATATGCCAATGAAGCAACTTTCTCACTATTGAACTTCTCCCACTTCTTCCCATTAAATGCCTGCAATTACGAATGAACCCCAAGTAGATTATAAAAATGTTTTTGACACTCAAAAATACAAATTCAAATATTTGGATCAAACAAAAAATAAATTCAAATTCAAAATAATAATTCAAATTTAAATATTCAAATTCAAATCTTCATCTCCCTCACATACACTTTAAAATAATAGTCCGCTGCTACACCGCTGCTACACCGCCGCAAATCTCCGTTGTCCAAAACGCCAATACGAATAAGAAGAAGATTCGCCCTACAAAAAGTTTAAAAATAAATAAATGTAACTATTAATGTTCTGAATTTTTTTTTATAACTATTTTATTACTAATAAATAATAAAATGGTTACCTTTGTATGAATGGTTGGCTACCAACTCTATCACATTCAAAAAAAGAAATTAGTAACTTAATAAAACTGAATTGGTAACCAAACTTTTATACCAAGGTAACCAAACTCTTATACCAAGATAACCAATCTACCTTCACACCTGCAGTATGAATTAGTTACCTTGGTCTGAAAGTTTGGCAACCAACTGCATAAAGGTTTGGCTACCAACTGTATTACATGCAAAATAAATTGGAAACTTAATAAAAACAGAATTGGTTACCCACCGCATGAAAATTTGGCTACCAATTGTATCACGTTCAAAAAAAATTGGTAACCTAATAATAATGAATTGGTTACCTTGATATGAATGTTTGGCTACCAACTGCACTATAAAAAAAATTACAAAAGACCAAGCATCCGTCTTTTGCTCCGCCGACGAGGCCGCCTTTTGCGATAGTTGTGACCAGCGCGTCCACCATGCCAACAAACTCGCCCAAAAACACCAACATTTCGCCCTTTGCGATGGTTACGACAGAGCAATTAAGCTTGCTGCAGTAGTATTAAGCATTTACGTCCTCCATTGTAATTGTTGAAACATAATTTATTAAGCATGGCTCCTGAAGGATCCAAAGCCTTAATTGCTGCTGCTCTCAGAATATACTGGTGGTAGAATGCAGCAATGGCAGCACCAATGAAAGGTCCAACCCAGAAGATATATATATATATATATATATATATATATATATATATATATATATATATATATATATATATTAAGGTACGCTACTTACAGGGACATGGGAATCTCTAGCATTTCTCTTAGAATCACTAGAATATGTAAATAAATATGAATTCTAATTAAGGAGGATTGTTTTAAATAACTTAAGGAGAGAAAAGAAGTTATAACTAATCCTTAAATTAAGGAATTCTAATTGAATTATAATTTCCTAAATTAAGGAATCCTACTTACACTAGAATATGTAAATAAATATGAAAGTGTATTAGTTATGTAATTATTATATGAGTGCACTATTGTTGTAATTTTTTTTAAAAATGTAATAGAATATGTAAATCACCCATTAAAATAAGTAAGAGATTTCTTCAATTTGGGCCTTAAAATCAGTTGTGTTTAATTTAAATGTGGGTTATAATAAATCCTATTAAAATTAGGAGAAACGATAAAATTATATAAATAATAAGTAAAACCTAATCTTCCTTATGTACATGTTGCGGTTGATTGAGGGAAGAGGAAGGAACATCGACGACTGAAGAGGAGAAAGAAAGATTGTGGGATAAAAAAAATTTGGGAACAAGATTGTGAGAGGAAAATTTAATAGAATTGTATCTAAACAAAGGTATTTAATGGATTTATTTTTGAATATATCATTATTATTTTATCAATGTAATTACAATTTTAGAGCAATCGATTACGTCGTTGGATGCGTTGGTATAATTTTGATGTATAATTGAGAATCTGTGATAAATAATAGGTTGGATAAGAAATAATTTGTTAATACAAGTTTGGTTGGAAAACATTTACATGTATATATGTATGGTTGGGTATTGTCGACTTTACAATTGTTAAAAAAAATCGTGATAGAGACTCCTACGAAAGCTGCTGTACTGTTATAATAGTATAATGATAATATATATATATATATATATATATATATATATATATATATATATATATATATTAGGTTCTTGCAAGAATATAGGATTCCCTTAATTTTTCTATATAAACATATATATATGTGTGTGTGTGTGTGTGTGAGGTGCAAGCCTGCAGCACTACTGCAGGTGTAAGTTCATTAAATATATATATATATATATATATATATATATATATATATATATATATATATTATATTTAATAGCTATTTAGCCATAAAATTTATAATTAGAATTGGAAAATTAAATTGAAGTTATGCATATTAATTTGAATTAATTAATTTTGCCGACACAGTTATAAATGTTTTAATAATAATTTAATAGTATATTGTTATTAATGATTGGATTGTATTAAAATCTTATTAAATTGTTTAAATTGAACGGAAGGAATTTAAAGAGTTATTTTTGGAATATAAATTTTGGAGTATTAATAATTGATATAAGGCGATGATTAAAGGTATATTAAACAGATTATGAATTATTTTGGGAATTATTAGTTTGGATTATTTTAATTTGAGTTGAATATGTTTAGGTTGTGAATGACGTTTCATATTTGATATCGTTGGCAATTGAGGGTAAGATTTGGTGGAGTGTGCTATAAATGGTTTGAAAGTATCAAGTACGGATTCCGTACTCTTTCAGCGACATTCTTGTTAATTTTGATTTGTTCGTTTTGTCCCTTATTTCGAATTCTATTATGATTTCACATAATTGTTTCCTGTGAAATAAATATATTAGTTTCATTTTGGAGTTGATACATATGACTCGTATTTGTACTCTTTGAATTAGGTTATCATGTTTAGTACAATTTATTTTTGATAATTGTAGAACGGTACATGTTGTCACCTTCTTTTTGAGACCTTGTGACTATTATTTGATTCGGTTCAACATGTACATATAGTACCCTTTTGTTGCTATTATGTCGCATGTGTTGTGACATGGTATTTTTGTTAGAATATACCGTAACGTAAACCTGAGCTATAACCACCTGTGGGGGTACCACAGGCATGTCGTCTTGGCACGAAAGACATGACACTTTCCGTGGCGGTGTGATTAGTCCACGACGTCTCCGTTTTGGGCTCCAGAGGAAGTGGGCCGTTTGGTGTTTTGTTGTGGGAGGCGTATGGGTTAACCCTAGTTTTCTGTTCTGTGGATTTGTGATGTTGTGCCAAACACACCTATCCGATTTGCATACATTTGGATTCGCGGTCCAATGTGTGATTTGCCTGTGTGGCATTATTTTGACTTGCCTGTGTGGCATGGTTTTGACTTACCTGTGTGGCATCATTTGACTTGCCTGTGTGGCATGGTTTTGACTTGCCTGTGTGGCATTATTTTGACTTGCATGTGTGGCATTGTTTTAACTTGCCTATTTGGCAAGGTATATTTCTGAGCTCAATCGGTATGAAATAACCTCAGCCATATGTTTCAGCCTATTATTTTATTGTATTAGTTGTTGGCTTCTGTTCAATTCAATTCATCAGATTAGTTACTTCAGTTCGTTATTTCTTAAATATTCTGTCTGTTTCATTAATTCTGTTGGTTCAAATATATTCTATTCAAATCTTCAGAGATTTTATTTTTGTTAGAGGCAATATTTTGTCTCAGTTGATTTTGTATTTTAGTTGTATATCTTTTGTATCTTTATATCCGTACTGGGCAATTGGCTCATGCTGTGTTTTTCTTCATGCAGGTTTGCAGGGGTGATTCAGGGCTAGCTAGTGTGATGAGAGAGTTGCCTTTGACCATCTAGGTTGTTTCAAATTTTAAGTTTTGATTATTTTGACTCTATTTGGAGAATTGTATTTAGTACGCTATTAATGGATCACCATTATTAATATTTTAAAGTTATTAGTACTCTGTTTATTTATTTTGAGGTTTGTTGTGCTTTGCACGTGATCTCCCTTTCCTTTTCGGGAAGGGGGTGTTACAGAGATGGTATCAGAGCTTAGGTTCTTTCTTGTAGAAAACCTATTTAGGTTTGACCTGTGAGTTGTGGGTACACCATTGGGTAGACGTAAGAGTTTGATTAGATTTTGTTCTTTGTTTGGTTGGTCTCTATTTTGACTAACTGTCGATTTCTTTTGATTTGTAGTTGATTTGAGGAAAGTGGAATAGTTTAGTAAGGTGATTGAGCAATGATATTGGTTAAGAATTGTGATTTAATCATTGAGGTGAATAAAGTTATACTTTGTACAGATAAGAAGTGATCTTATACGGGATGCGATTATGACGTGAGTATTTGTATCGACAAGTATTTAATTTTGGAAAATTATTTGTTAATCATTTTTTTGTGGCAATTATTATGATCGTTGAATTGAGGATTTGATTCGAGTTAGGTTTTGATTTATGTTAAGATTGTGGATAATTTTTGGTTTGTGTATTGATGGCATATTATGATAAACTGAAAACTATTAAGTATCGAGGATTTCTTGTAATTTGAGTGTTGATATTCGAGGTAATTAGATTAATCATTTGGAGTTAATGATCAATTTTGTGGCTATTTTCTAGTGGGATATTGGAGTTATGTCTTATGAAGTTTCTTTGTGATACTATAGGGAGACATTGAAATTTATTTGATTAAGGTTTGAACTAAGAGAATGATTGATTTATTGAATGATTAGATAGTAAGTGATAAATCTTTAAGAAATTTTGAATGCTATAGTTTGCTGATTCAGATAGTAGGATATATGATTTGGAGTTTGGTATGGTGATGAAAAGATCTTAGTGGTAATATATTTTGGTATTATTATATTTGAGAACTAATTTGATTTGAGGTTATGATATTTTGAAATTCTTGAGGACTTAGTGAGAGTTGGTGATATAATTTAAGTTGTTTTATTTATCTGATGCTCTTAGAGTTTTGCATAAATATATGTAAAATTAAATAAAAATAATTTGTTAATAATTTTTTTTTGTCATGTGTGGAACATAAACGTTTTACGAATTAAAAATAATTTTAAATATTTTGGGTATTCGAATCGTATTTAGATGAAGAGAATTTTTTTTGTGATTTTGAATTATTTTCCGAAGAGTACGTTTACAAGAATGAAACTCAAATATATTAGTGACGGCCCGCGCCAACGGTGGATCATGTGATATATTTTGATGAAACACGAAGAACCTTACCAAGGCTTGACACGATAGCTGACGAATCTTTTACAAGTACATTGATAATTGTGTGGACTGATGACTTATCCGTATTGATCGTTACAAATGGCGGCGGCGCGGCGCTACGTCTTAACTAAATTATTTTTTTGTAGCTTATTTAAATTCCGAGGACGGAATTATTTTTTACGGGGTGAAAAATATAACCCATTTTTTAATAATTAAATATTAATTAATTTTATCCGATACAATTGTGTTTAAATTGAAAAGGTAAATGATTTTGTTTTCTTCTCTTCTTCCTTGTCTTGTTTAAAAAAAAATTAAATTCGTTTAGTAGATAATTAAATAACTGATTAAATTAAAATTGAGGAAGATAATTCCTTTTGTTAAAGTCTTGTGCTAAAATTATTCGGAGCGGGAAGCTACTTGGGAGATAGAGGAATGTATTCGAGCGGAGTATCCACATATTTTGATAATTAGGTACGTTCATTCTTTTGATTCCAGGGACGGAATCCTTTTTAAGGAGTAGGTGATGTAATACCCGGTAAAAATAAAAAATAAATAATATTTAAATCCATATTTTAATTGGGCTTTCTTATATTTGGGTTAAACATTGTTTTTAAATTATGTGGACTAAAATAAGTAAGAGATTTCTTCAATTTGGGCCTTAAAATCAATTGGGTTTAATTTAAATGTGGGTTATAATAAATCCTATTAAAATTAGGAGAAACAATAAAATTATATAAATAATAAGTAAAACCTAATCTTCCTTATGTACATGTTGCGGCTGATTGAGGAAAGAGGAAGGAACATCGACGGCTGAAGAGGAGAAAGAAAGATTGTGGGATAAAAAAAATTTGGGAACAAGATTGTGAGAGGAAAATTCAATAGAATTGTATCTAAACAAAGGTATTTAATGGTTTTATTTTTGAATATATCATTATTATTTTATCAATGTGATTACAATTTTAGAGCATTCGATTAAGTCGTTGGATGCGTTGGTATAATTTTGATGTATAATTGAGAATCTGTGATAATTAATAGGTTGGATAAGAAATAATTTGTTAATACAAGTTGGTTGGCAAACATTTACATGTATATATGTATGATTGGGTACTGTCGACTTTACAATTGTTAAAAAAAAAATCGTGATAGAGACTCCTCCGAAAGCTGATGTACTGTTATAATATTATAATGATAATATATATATATATATATATATTAGGTTCTTGCAAGAATATAAGATTCCCTTAATTTTTCTATATAAACACACACACACACACACACATATATATATATATATATATATATATATATATATATATTATATTTAATAACTATTTAGCCATAAAATTTATAACTAGAATTGGAAAATTAAATTGAAGTTATGCATATTAATTTGAATTAATTAATTTTGCCAACATAGTTATAAATGTTTTAATAATAATTTAATAGTATATTGTTATTAATGATTGGATTGTATTAAAATCTTATTAAATTGTTTAAATTGAACGGAAGGAATTTAAAGAGTTATTTTTGGAATATAAATTTTGGAGTATTAATAATTGATATAAGGCGATGATTAAAGGCATATTAAACATATTATGAATTATTTTGGGAATTATTAGTTTGGATTATTTTAATTTGAGTTGAATATGTTTAGGTTGTGAATGACGTTTCATATTTGATATCGTTGGCAATTGAGGGTAAGATTTGGTGGAGTGTGCTATAAATGGTTTGAAAGTATCAAGTACGGATTCCGTACTCTTTCAGCGACATTCTTGTTAAATTTGATTTGTTCGTTTTGTCCCTTATTTCGAATTCTATTATGATTTCACATAATTATTTTCTGTGAAATAAATATATTAGTTTCATTTTGGAGTTGATACATATGACTCGTATTTGTACTCTTTGAATTAGGTTATCATGTTTAGTACTATTTATTTTTGATAATTGTAGAACGGTACATGTTGCCACCTTCTTTTTGAGACCTTGTGACTATTATTTGATTCGGTTCAACATGTACATATAGAACCCTTTTGTTACTATTATGTCGCATGTGTTGTGACATGGTATTTTTGTTAGAATATACCGTAACGTAAACCTGAGCTATAACCACCTGTGGGGGTACCACAGGCATGTCGTCTTGGCACGAGAGACATGACACTTTTCGTGGCGGTGTGATTAGTCCACGGCGTCTCCGTTTTGGGCTCCAGAGGAAGTGGGCCGTTTGGTATTTTGTTGTGGGAGGCGTATGGGTTAACCCTACTTTTCTGTTCTGCGGATTTGTGATGTTGTGCCAAATACACCTATCCAATTTGCATACATTTGGATTCGCGGTCCAATGTGTGATTTACCTGTGTGGCATTATTTTGACTTGTCTGTGTGGCATGGTTTTGACTTACCTGTGTGGCATCATTTGACTTGCCTGTGTGGCATGGTTTTGACTTGCCTGTGTGGTATTATTTTGACTTGCATGTGTGGCATTGTTTTAACTTGCCTATGTGGCAAGGTATATTTCTGAGCTCAATCGGTATGAAATAACCCTAGCCATTTGTTTCAGCCTATTATTTTATTGTATTAGTTGTTGGCTTCTGTTCAGTTCAATTCATCGGATTAGTTACTTCAGTTCCTTATTTCTTTAATATTATGTCTGTTTCATTAATTCTGTTGGTTCAAATATATTCTATTCAAATCTTCAGAGATTTTTTTTTTGTTAGAGGCAATATTTTGTCTCAGTTGATTTTGTATTTTAGTTGTATATCTTTTGTATCTTTATATCCGTACTGGGCAATTGGCTCATGCTGTGTTTTTCTTCCGGCAGGTTTGTAGGGGTGATTCAGGGCTAGCTAGTGTGATGAGAGAGTTGCCTTTGACCATCTAGGTTGTTTCGAATTTTAAGTTTTGATTATTTTGACTCTATTTTGAGAATTGTATTTAGTACGCTATTAATGGATCACCATTATTAATATTTTGAAGTTATTAGTACTCTGTTTATTTATTTTGAGGTTTGTTGTGCTTTGCATGTGACTTCCCTTTCCTTTTCGGGAAGGGGGTGTTACACTCATGTTCAATTTTCATGTCCAATATTCATGTCCACCTAGAAGAGCTCATAATAATAACAATTCATTGTAATAATTATTCACTTACCATAAATATAAGACAATATTCAAGCAAACATTCCATAAAAAAAAATAATTACTTAATTAATAGGCAAGTAAATTCTAGCTCTTCATTATATATAGGTTATCATTAACACCATATTCTTTGTTATAAGTTGAGGAGCACTACAAAGAATCCATTAAAATTAAGGTATTCTTCTTCATTATTATACTCTCTCTTCTTTCCCAATAAACAACTAAGTAAAAGTAGTTTTATATTTATTATATTATATTATTATGGATTTCTTTATTACTATTATTTATTTTTTTACTGCATTGAAAAATTATGCATATATGGGTCGAGTGTGATATGGATTTATAGAGTTTTGAATATCATTAACAGTTAATTTATTTATTTCTTTAGATCTATAACCTAAACCCTCTCTAATCTCTACGTTTATTTATTATTTTGAATGTTTTCACTTTAGTGGATATTAATATAAATAAAATAAATTACGAAATCAACAATAAGAAAATTGGATTACAAACTATGGGTAAGACACGTCTCACATCAAAGGGCAAAAAAAACCAAAAATCCTTCATTATAAGCTTATGGTGAAAATCGAGCATGAAATCATAAGTTATCAATTGCTCTCTTCTACAATCATGTTAATACCTCGTTAGCTATTTAATTTTTTAGTTAACTTCATATTAGGATTCCATTTATTCTTTAATTTCTTTTCATACATATTAGGATTCCATTTATTCTTTAATTTTTTAGTTAACTTCATATTAGGATTCCATTTATTCTTTAATTTCTATTACCATAACTAATTATCAACGCAATAAAATTTGTCGCAAGTAATTGTGTCGCAATTACTATCGCATAACTATAAATTTATTTGAATAAATTCTCTTTCATTGTATATACATTCTTGTTCCTCCATTTATGTTGTAATTAGTTGAACTCCCTAATCTAATTAATTGTATTATGTGCATGCAGATGACCCGAGCTAAGCTAAACATGAAACTCATTGAAAATGAAAAGATCCGAAATTTCACTTTCCAGAAGAGGAAGGATACTGTGAAAAAGAAAATTTATGAACTATCAACTCTCTGCGGTGTCGAAGTGGGCCTCGTCATTTATGGGCCCACAATTAATAACAACGAATTACTCGAACTTGAAATCTGGCCTGCAAATCGTGACAACAAAATTCTCCAATTGATTAACAAATACAAAGCCCTATTTCCCGAAGTACGTAATAAGAGAACATTTCATTTATCAGACTACTTTGTGGACCGCAAGAAAAAGGCCCAAAATGAACTTGCAAAATTGCAAAAAATAAATGACCAGGCCCAGTACCCCACGTTGGACCACCTGTATAATGATTTATCGGTAGATCAACCAAGGAAAATTAGTAGCATGTTGGAAATCAAGCTAAATGATGCAAAGATTAGACATTATAATTATGTTTATTTTATACAACAGCAAGAGTTGTGGCAACAACAACAACAACAATGTTTGTTCAACAACTTTTTGAATACGATCAACTCACAAGAGCCGTCTGAGCAGCCCTACAATTATCAGTTGCAGCAGGGGATTAATACTTTTGACCATCCCACGTATTTATCCCCGATCAATCAACTTGAACCGTTCGATCAACCCTACAATTATCAGCTGCAGTAGGGGTTTAGTAGTTTTGATCTTCGTACAAATTTAATTTCGAATTCGATGATGATTGAGTCAATTAATGATACTGATTATGTTGAGGGCGCCTCTAATTGCAAAAATTATTGTGTATGGGCTTACGCTTAAGGCCGAACTGGGAGTTTATGACGAACTGATTAAGGATGGGATGGTGGAGAGTTGGCATTATGAAAAATTTAATTAGGACACCCCAAATGAGCTACTATGGGGAGGCCATGCTGCCTATGCCACATGAGTACAATATGGAACACCCTATGTGGGCAGCTGGTGGTGCTACGACGGATCAATTGCGTGATTTTTTCAAATGGATGGTCATAAATAGTATAAAAATTGCGATTATGATGTGAAGAACCGTGAATAGTTTAAGGTACAAAATTTGGATATTAACTTACTTCAAGAAGATTGATTTATATGCTTATTAATTTAGTTAATTGATGTAGAATTTAGTTTATTTTTGTGTTGGTTTTATCAACTCTTTATATACTAATTTAAACAGTGGTAGAAATTCCATTTGAATTATTTGCACTGATATATTTCTAATTCATGCCATTATAAGATTCTCTAATTACTGTTGAATGTGAAAATTTTTGGTTAGTTTATGAGCCAAGACCTGAAATAGGTGGCTAAATTATATATGCAATTTTTTGAGTTATTGAAAAAGTGAAAGGCATTGTTGTATTCCAAGTGTTTTGGGTTGTGCCATGAGATAAGACCACAAAATTAGTAATATTCCTTAGTCCCAAAAGATGGTCCAATTTCCACTTCTTTCTGTTAGCTTTTTTTCTCTTTTTTTTTTCTTTTAATGGTGTTGGAATTGTGTTGTGGGATACTGGGATGTCAATGGCCTTATGTAGAATTTGGATTTCATGTTACGTACACACTCCATTGTATATAATTTCATTTTTTTTATGTATTTACTATAACAAAAGTTATACATATATATATATAGAATCCGGATCCAGTCAGGAATCTCGGACTTTATAAAAATACGGACATTTTTTTTGATTTTTTTTAAAAACAACTAAAAAAAAGTTTAAAATTTTATGGAACTTGAATTTTTACATAATACAGTGTTTTTGGTGTGATTGGGATACATATAACAAAACATGTCTGTACAAACTGTCTGTACAGACATGTTTTGTTATATGTATCCAAATCACACCCATAACACTGTATTATGTAAAAATTCAAGTTCTATAATTTTTTTTAGTTGTTTTAAAAAAAAGCGAAAAAAAGGGTCTGGACCTGATCCTGGCTGTATATATATATATATATATATATATATATATATAGCAAGGATCAAGTGCATACCCCTTATCTTACTCACCCGTGTTCATCCCCCTTTAGACGACGGTTTCGGTCATACAACCGTCGTCTATACTTTTAACGACGGACAACATATAGTGTCGCTAAAAGTATAGACGACGGTTGTATGACCGAAACCGTCGCCTAAAGGGGGGTGAGCACGGGTAAGTAAGATAAGGGGTATGCACTTGATCCGGACCTTATATATATATATATATATATATATATATATATAGTCCGGATCAGGTCCGGACTCCTGGATTTTAACTAAATTCGGACCTTTTTTTTTTTTTGCTTTTTTTTTTGAAACTAAAAAAAAATTATGGAACTGAAATTTTTCCACAATACAGTGTTTTGGGCGTGATTTGGATGCCTATACCAAAACATTTCTGTACAGTCTGGGCAGACTGTACATACATTGGTTGGTATAGGTATTAAAAACACACCCAAAACACTGTATTATGGAAAAAATTTAGTTCCATAATTTTTTTTTTAGTTTCAAAAAAAAAGCAAAAAAAAAAAAAAATTGATCCGGATTTTAGGACCTGTCCGGACTCCCGGACAGGATCCTTGTTCTATATATATATATATATATATGATATTTTTATCATCTAGCAGCCAAGTCTATGCAACATTTGTTATATATGTAGAGTCAAAGGTTTGATAATTTCATAAAATTTAAAACTCTTAAACCACGATAAATTATATTTGTTTGCATGATTTCGAATTATATCATTGTTTTTGTAGATACTTATCACTTATAGCTTTGTAATGCTGTTATATATCATACTCATTTCTAAATGTTAAAAAAGGATTAATTATTGTACTATACATTGCAAATCACTTATAGCTCAATAAAGCAGTAATAATTTAGTTTATTCTTGCTTGCTTGCTTGCTTATTTTTAGTTTTATTCAAAACTGCAAATACTACCAACTACCATTAGTTTTTTTTTTTAAAGAGATTTCAACTATGCAAACAAACAAGCTTATTTAGTTTATACCATGCTTGCTAATTTTAAGTTTTATTTTACCTCTAATGCCCCAAGACAGCAAATATTACCTACTATCATTAGTTTTCAAAATAAATTAGCTAATTCAAATGAACCTGGATTATTTCAGTAAAGATTGTATAGTGAACCAAACGGTTCGGGCTTAATTCGTACTCGTTCGACTAAAAGTTCGATTCGAACTCGATTCAAAATATAAACGATGTATAAGTTATGATTAACAGTGTTATTAGTTAAGTAGAACTAAAGGGAAGTCATTAAAGTTAAGGTATTCTATGTCATTATTATATTGTCTCTTCTTTCCTAATAAACAACAAAACAACTTCTATTATAATAGTAGCACGTATGTAGAGGAATGTTGCAAAAGATTATGGGTGATCATCTGACAACCCTTGTTGTTCGTCCTTGATCGCCTATTATTGTCTGAACGCCTTCAGTTTACTCTATCACTTAGTTGGTTGATACTTTCCCTTAACCAGAAACTTGGGATTTGAGTATAAACACATGTACATAATTATAAGGTTGACAACAACAAAATCGTACGTACACAAAATTGTAATATACGAATTAATATCAGATATTATTCCAATGTATGTTTTTCTCAATGAGAAGAAGGTACCATTCCAAATACAATAATAAGTTGATAACCAAAAAAGTAATAAATCCCTCCAATCAAAATTGATGTCTTATACGAATTTTGACTCTTTTTTTATACATATTAACATTTGTTTAAAATATGAGTACTTTGATATAACTTATTTAAAATAATAATAATATAATCTAATATTTGTAGTATTATTTTATTTTATTATTTCTAAGATAGACGAAATGTTAATTATGGTCAAAAGATGCAAGCGTTGGACCCTCCTATCCTACAAGATGCATCTCACAGGCTTAAAGTATTGACTTACCACCACGACAAAAAATGGAGGCCCGATCATTTTGGCTGAACTAAAGTTTAGATTACACTGAATGAAGGCACATGACAATAGGCCCAACAACCCATTATGATCTCACGAATAGGTTACTGAACATATATATAGCATACAAGAAAATTGAACATATCTGTCATGTAGGATGTAGCCAAATATATATATATGGAGAGAGAGAGAGTCTGGATCAGGTCCGGACTCCCGTATTTTAACAAAATCCGGATTTTTATTTTATTTTAAAACAACTAAAAAAAATAAAAAATTATGGAACATGAATTTTTACATAATACAGTGTTTTGGGTGTGATTTGGATACATATATCAAAACATGTCTGTACAGTTTGTGCAGACTGTACATACATTTTTTGGTATAGGTATCCAAAACACGCCCAAAACATTATATTATGAAAAATTTCAGTTCCATAATTTTTTTTTATTTTTTTTAGTTGTTCTACAATAAAAAAAAAATCGGTCCGTAATTTAAGCCTGTCCGGGAGACCGGACATGATCAATTCTCTCTCTCTCTCTATATATATATATATAGAGAGAGAGAGAGAGTCCGGATCCTGTCCGGACTCCCGGACAGGTTTAAAATCCCGACCTTTTTTTTTTGCTTTTTTTTGAAACTAAAAAAAAAATTATGGATTTGAAATTTTTACATAATACAGTGTTTTGGGCGTGATTTGGATGCCTATTACAAAACATGTCAGTACAGTCTGGGCAGACTGTATATACATTGGTTGGTGTAGGTATTAAAAACACACCCAAAACACTGTATTATGGAAAAATTTCAGTTCCATAATTTTTTTTTTAGTTGTTCTACTAAAAAAAAAAAAAAATTGGGTCCGGATTTTGATCAGGTCCGGGAGTCCGGACTTGATCAATTTTCTATATCCATCTACAGCAACTGGTTGCTTTGGAACAACCCTTTTTTAGTCTGTTGAAATTTCGGCGGGAGAAAAAAAAAATCAAAAGACCAAAAAAGGTTGCTTCATAGTAACCGATTACTGTGGATGGAACCCTATATATATATATATATATATATATATATATATATATATATGGAGAATAATTTGTATGGTGTATTTGCTATGAATCAAAAAGAGCAAATATCATCTCTACCTTTATTATAATTATGAACGGATGAGATTTAAAACCTGCAGCCGAGGTCCGCTAGAATTTCTAGCAGACTGAATCAAAAATATTTTTAGACGAATTAACTATCAGTAAAAAATTGAGTTAGCTAGAAATTCTAGACTCATGAACTACCAAGCCCCTCACGGCTTAATGGTAAAAAAAATGCTCATATGACTTGGGTGCATGAGGTTTTGGAATCAATTCTTGTCATATGCAAAAATGTTAAATTTCAGTCGACTTTAGCAAAAAACAAAAAAAAAACTCATGAACTGAAAGTAACATATAGGTCTGTCCTCGGAGATTACGGATCCTAAAACTAGAATAACCAATAAGTATTACCTGTTAACAACTTGCAAACAAAGAAAACTAACATTAGCTCACAAAACAAATTCGCATCAAGAGGGAATTCTTATGCATTGGTGATATAGCCGAGGTTAATGTAATTTTCGTAATTTTTATTGCAATTCCAAAGTTCATAACAATTAAAAAATATAAACGAGTATACGGCAAGGAATAAACATAAGTAAGACATTAAGTTTGTCTACAAAGGAAGAATCATACAAAATTGGTGAATTTCTATAGGCGATACTAACTAATTAACAAGAGGTTAAATTTGAGATTAAGATGTAAATTGCTTGCAATAAGAAATGATGAAAAGTGGGGGGAAATGAAACGAATAAGAGAAAACGGTCGCAATATACAAAGGCGTTTGTTTGCAAAAATGATGTGGGGTAGGGCTATTTGTACTAAATTTTATGCCATGATTAGCCCGTTATTTAATCTCATGAACTATATTTTGTCATTTTTAAGACCATTTAATGATGGATTATAATCTCAAGTGAAAAGTTGATATTATATAAGAGCCCCATTTGGAGATATCAAATGACCTTAGAAATGATAACAAATAATGTACGAGATTAAATAACGGAGTAATAAAATAGTCCCTAATGGTGTTAAATTAGTACAAATATTCGTATCCCATCAATCATTTTTGCAAGCAAACGTAGCCTAAGCTCCTAAGATATGCCAACAACAACGACAAACAAGAATATACAGGTGGAAACAAGCTGACTAATAATTCAGCATATAAATGCAGTAATTAGCTATAGCTCTAAGTACCTTCACTTCTTGTATCTCTTGCTTATTTGAAAAGGGGCAATGGAGATATTAAGCATGCTTATTGCACTCATAGTTGTGCTTTTGATTGCGTTCTTGCTGAATGCATGGGCTTCTCCAAATGCAATGGATGGAATTCCAGGCAGCCTAGGTTGGCCTGTTATTGGCGAAAGTTTCTCATTCATATCAGAATTTTCAAGCCCTGCTGGAATTTATAGCTTCTTCAGAAACAGACAACAGAGGTAGTAATATCAATCAAATGTATCCGCCTAATATGCAAGAGTATTAGAATAATTCATTTTGATCTTACTAATATTATAACTTCTTGTAATAGGTACGGAAAGGTGTTCAAGACCTATATATTGGGTAGATATACTGTTTTCATGACTGGGAGAGAAGCAAGCAAGATTTTACTAACAGGGAAAGATGGAATTGTTACCTTGAACCTCTTCTACACCGGGAAGCAGGTGCTTGGCCCCACCAGCTTGCTCCAACAATCTGGAGAAGAACACAAGCGGCTCAGGCGGTTGATTGCTGAGCCCTTTTCAGTTGATGGTCTTAAGAAATATTTCCAATTTATGAACACTTTGGCTGCTGAAACATTAGACCAATGGCCAGGACGCGAGGTCTTGGTTCTTGAAGAGGCTTCTACAGTTAAGCTTTGACTATGTTCTGTATACTGAAAGGTTGTCATGACAAGTTGTTTCTTGAGATAAAAATGAATTTCCCTTTTTGCAGTTCACACTCAAGGTTATAGGCAACATGATAATGAGCTTAGAGCCAACTGGTATGGAGCAAGAAAAATTTAGAGCTAATTTCAAAGTCATTTCCTCCTCGTTTGCATCCTTGCCATTTAAAATTCCAGGAACTGCTTTTTATCGAGGCATCAAGGTAATGATTTGTAATAAACACATTGATTATACGAGTTAGCTCATTAAATACCTACAACAAACTGAAAAGATATACACAAGGATTGATAGTTAATTCCTCGCAACTTAAAACTTTGAAGGAAAATTATTATTGAAAGTACTGATACCTTGTTTTCATCTGATCAGGCTCGTGATAGGATGTACGCCATGTTAGATTCGATAATTTCCAACAGAAAAACTGGAAATAGTTTACAACGAGATTTCTTGGAGTCCCTGATACAGAAACACAGCAAATATGACTCACAAGGAGAAGATGATAATGAAAAACTAACAGATACACAATTGAAGGACAACATATTGACCTTGCTTATTGCAGGTCATGATACCACAACTGCAGCCCTGACATGGCTCATCAAATTCCTAGAGGAAAATTCAGATGTTTTGGCACGGCTCAGGGTAATGGTTCACATTCTAGCACTGGTCAAATTTCTTTTCTACGAGTATTGTTGCTGGGAATCTGATAGTAAATTTGCAGAAGGAACACATGGATATACGAGATAACAGGAAAAATGGATCAAGTCTCACATGGTCAGAAGTCATAAACATGCCTTACACCGCCAAAGTCAGCAGCATCTCCATTGTTTTTGTTCTAATACTAAGATTTACTAGAATTTTTAACCAAGTTTTGATTTATTCAATTCTTCCGATATTAGGTAATCAACGAAACCCTTCGTATAGCCACAATCTTACCTTGGTTTTCAAGAAAAGCTGCACAGGACTTTCAAATTAATGGTATGAATTCGCCTTAAATCAATTGCACCACCAACAGTTCCTGCTGAAGCTGAACTTGTGGAAATAAACTTTTTCAATGTTTCAGGATGTAATATCAAAAAAGGCTGGGCTGTTAATTTGGATGTAGTATCTATTCATCATGATCCTGAAAATTTTCCTGATCCTCAGAAGTTCAATCCCTCAAGATTCGATGTAAGCACCTCTCAATTCATTATTGAGATCTCCAGTTGTGTTCCCTTCCATTAGAGTGACAAATAAAACCGTCTTCACTCAACTGCAGGAGCCCATAAAGCCCTTCAGCTTCCTTGGATTTGGAAGCGGACCTCGGATGTGTCCTGGAATCAACCTGGCAAAGCTGGAAATTTCTGTTTTCATTCATCACCTTGTCTGCAGATACAAGTAAGTGAACAACAAAAAGCATTTAAATTGAGCAGACAATGAACTAGCACAAGACACCTCCAAGCCAGTACACTGTAACATTGGTAAATCTGGAAAAAAAATTCTAACCACAGAAATATTTTAACAATCCAATTATTGAGTCTAATTATTCAAACTCCTAGGGCTATATTTTTATACAACTAAACAAGTTAGGATAGGATACCTACTAGGTAAAACATTTAGCTGCCAGTTTCCTTAGCCTCAAATTATAGGAAGCTATGTTCCAATTTGACAATGTGACCTTCATTGCAGGTGGAAACCACTGCAGAAAGACAACACCGTCCATCCAACACTTGTTCGGATGCCAAAGAGCAACTATCCCATCATAGTTGAGTCACTGTAAACAAAAGATGCAACTGTTTTTTTTAAGTAATGACATTATAAATGTTGAAGTTGCCAATCCAAGGAACAAGCAAGAGTAAATTTACTGCAAACCTCTCAAACAGTAGAAACACAAATTTGTGTGTGTGAGAGAGTACGTGAGCATCTCAAGTAATTAGGGGGGGGGGGGGGGGGGGGAATACAGAATCCCGGAAACTGAAAAACAAATGGCTTGCAAAAGAACCCATTTCTCACCAGTAATGGGGAAAAAATTGGAATACACAATCCTGGAAACTAAAACAAATGGTTTGCGAAGAATCCATCTCTCACCAGTAATGACAATTCATTAATTGCTTCACATGTCATAATGAAAAAAAAAGTGAGAATATTTTGTTAGCAATGGCATGCTCTCAACCTCGATAGTAAACAACACAGGACCATTCTCAAAACAAGAATCACTAAGAAAGTACTCCATACAAGAGATTCAACAAAACTGCAGTCAAAAAGCAAAACTAATCTAGAATTACAAACATCGTTATGAATTAATACAGCCACCTCAAAATAGTATCATCCGAAGTAAATTCTACCGTTATATCACAGACAAACAAAAGTTAAACCAAGGTTTTCGAATTGATTGATAAATTAGTTGCAAAGAGAACAGGTACAACTCTCTTTCCCTATATCATCTGCAAGACAAGGAGGCTTGACTTTATTGTCTTGATACCAGATCGTGCGTTTTTGAATTAATTCATCCAAGAAATCATTCAACTTATCAATAGTTACATTAGGCATCACAATGACGTGCGCCATATTTCTCTCACATGCAAGCTGCCACCGACGAACAAACTCCTCATCCTGAGGTCGCTCAAACACAACTGTGCTGCTCAGCTCATTGAGCATAACACTAATCCCTGCTTCCCTAAGACGGTTCTTCAAGTAATGAGCATTTCTAAGGCACTTTTGAACCTCCTTTTGGAATCCTTTGTATCCCTTCTTGTTCAGAGTGTACCAAAGGAAAATTGGAGCATGGCCATTCCGACTTCCCATAATGGTGGCATCCCTTGAAGCAAGGTACTCGACATTACTTGAGAGAACATTTATGTGCTTCATCCTCGTTAGCTGGACTCCACAAGGCACTGGACATCCAACAAACTTGTGGCCAGATACGCTGACACTTCCAATGGGCTTCTTGAAACTAACCTTGGGTGCCTGTTAAATACAAGGATGGATGAGCACAATCACAAAAGAAATATGAACAAGACAACACGCAACTGCGTATCAAACAACACACTAGATCACGTGAACTGAGTGTCTGCAAGGTAAAAGATATTTAAATTAACATAATTATTTAAGTACTTGTACCCATCTTCCATCACACGGCTATTCAACCAACTTTGAATTTTCTTTTTATTCCAACTAAAACATTTTTGAATATTTTCGCACGTGAATTTTATCAAGAGAGTCGGAAAGAACTCCTGGTAAAATGCATATGTTGATAAGCTCAAGGCCTCTTTTATAAGCAAGATGTATACGGTGGGTGCTCAAACTAATACACTTACACGCTTGACAAATGGCATCATGAGCCCAAACAAAGCTCCGTCACAGTGAATATAAAATTTGTCATGTGAGAATCCACAATCTTCAAGGGTCTGTATAACAAGATCAAGATCATCAACAGCCCCTTTGACAGTTGTTCCTGCAATACAAAGATGGTATTCAATTAATGGGAGGTCTTGATGGGTGCTTTGGCACAGAGGTTGGTATAGGCAGTAGCCGGCTAAGGGGGAAGAGTAAGTACCAATATTGACATTGATGATAGCTGGTTTGTCTTTATTAGCAAGCAAGTGGGATTTGAAATCTCCACAATCAATCTCCCCAGTGACTAAAGTGCCAACCTTCACACATTCCATCCTGTACATTCGTGCTGCTTTGAAGACAGAGTAATGCGACTCTCGTGATGCATACAAAATTCCATCGGGAAACACTTCTCTTCTGCACAATCAGAAAATGATTATATCAAGACAGTTCTTAAAAAGCCTGCTGAACCTTATGTATATGCAAATAGAGGATTACTAAGTAAAGCTAAAAAATACTGACCCAACTAGGATCCCATGAAGATTGCCTTCTGTACCACAATTTGTAATGTATCCCCAGTATTCATTTTTCTCAATTTCCCATAGACGAGCAAACCAATCCAAAACACCAACCTCAAACTGTCTTGAATGGACACCATAGTTGCTCTCGATGAAAGGATCACCGAGGTTATTGATGGAAAAATGTTGCAACTGCCCAAGGGCACCGTAATCGAACTCGAGATTATATGGATAGCCTATAATAGAGTGAAATCCAGATGCCTTAGAGATAGTTACCAGGAGGCCTCATTCATGGCTAATCCTACTAGTTCATGAATAGAATACATATGTTTGGGAAACTATTAAAGGCTCCAAACTGCAACACCTTTAATTGTTTTTAAAGAACACACTCAATTAAACAAATGTCCATCAGATAAGGAATTTGCATGAGACCACATAACATTAAGTCTATGCCACTTTTACATCGTGTATAACAAACAACATTTCTTTTTGTAAGATGCATCAAAACAATACAGTTGTGAAAATTTTTAATGGTTACATTTCAAGCAACAGTTCACCTGAAGCCAGCACAAATAAATCATTTTACTTGCTCTTTCACATAGGACGAAGGGGAGGGCATGTGATACACCAATTGCAGAAAAAAAATCCAGTAACGAACAAGTAACAACAAATGGACGAAGTATAACTAATTCTAAAACAGATTCATGAAAGCATTTTTTTAATTTCCTATTTAAATTTAACAACTCCTATTAACTGTGTACGCATGTCTTACAAAATTTTGGCTTCAAATATCCAAGACTTGGAAAATTCTAATTCAGATATTATATCTGTGACGTCCCCAAATCCGGGTACTTGAAACCCGAATTCAGTGCTTCACGATACCATCTCTATAACCGGAATAATACTAATAGCAATGCCATTAATATAAATATTAAACTTAACTTACATAATTACCAAAGTTTAACTCCCAAGTACGTAACCTTAATTCATTCCTTACAACACATGATCATAAATATATAACATTGTCTTAATAATATTAAACTATCACACAGATAACATTGTCATCATTCAGCAACCTTTCCTTTTCTCTTGTTTCTAGCAGGGCCTTCAGAGTGTTCACACTTAGCTGAAAATATTTAAATTAAGCAAGGAATAGCATTTGAGTGCCCAGCAAGTAATAGCAATTATATATATATAAGATGAAAGAATTTAAATATTTTCTTTATACTACCCTTCTACAACAGATCAATTGTTGTGAAGTAATCTGTACCAATAATAATAACATAACAACCCTCGTTCAAATTTTTAAAACTACGTATTGACTATATATATAGGGTAGTCGACAGATTATGAACATTATTTTCTGTTTTCGAATAGGTTAGACAGAAATTCATCTGCAAACCGTCATAACTTACGGACCTGAGGGTGTACAGTCCATGGACCCTGTATTGATCAATACTACATTGCTAGAACGATATTATCGTTCATCCTTTGTCCGCCGTAACGCATAACAATTTTTCCATGTTCGGGATGTTCATACTTGTCAGGGTTCCAAACAAAAGGTTTTATCTTATCCAACAATAATCTATAATTCAACATATATGTATATCAAAGGTGTATCAACATGTGATTAAATACAATGATTATCCAAGCGGGAACACTTGTATAATCATTTATAGAAATTAACGAACAGAATAAATATCTGAATTACCATATACTAACATGTTGATAATCAATGGGCATATATAATATAGGTTTAACAATCTGTACAGTAATAGTATAATTCTGAAACATTCTTACACTTGTCCATTGCATAAAGAAAATACAAAGGTAGGATACTTGCCTGGTCTGCTGCTTACAATACGCAACTTAGTTTTATCTTTTATATAGCAACCTATCAGTAATAAGAGCATTTTACTGATTAGAATAACATATCATAACATATAGCACTGTCTATTGCAGTCCGCACATAACCTAATCACATTGTCATACATATTCAACAGTCATAGAATCACAAACAAACATTTATACAGTCAAAATATCTAAGTCCAGATCAATTTCTGAAACATGTCGGTCTACCGACGGCTTTATCGGGTACTTATCGAGTCTAAGACTCTATCTCGTATATCAATATCTACAAGTATCAGTCAAATTATTTTTAACTGACTTATAATAATTTTTAAACATTTATTATAATTTATCACGAATTTTCAAACACTGGAATCATTATTAAATGATTTAAATAGTACACAATTCAATTATCATTAATATTAATATTAAACTATTAATGAAATCATTGCCAAAAATATTAAAGTTATTTATAATAAATCAGAATACTTTTAAAGTAATTATATTACCCTTAAATGATTTTTAAAACAATTAAAATCATTATTAAATAATTACCATTAATAATATTAAAATATTAATGAACTATTGATCCAAATATTAAAAGTCATTAATTATAACTTAAAATATCTTTAATTCATTTATATCCTTTTTAAATGATTTTTAAATAAATAAAATCATTTTTAAACTAATTATTTAATATAATCATTAAATAAAACTAATATCATTAATATTAATTTATTAATGAGAATTCTCCAAAAATATAGAAAAATATATTTTATAAGTCAAAACATTTTCTAACACTTTATTCTCATTTAAAATAATTAAAATCATTTTTCTCTAATTTATTTAATACACTAACTAAATAAATTAAATATCATTAATATTCAAATAATTATAATTATTAATGAAAAATATCACAAATAATTAAAAGTTATTTTTCATAATTTAAAATAATTTTTAAAATCATTCTTGGAAATTTTTATAATTTATTTCTTATTTTTAATTATTTTTCGAAAAAACAGAAATCAAAATTAACTAAGCCTGTCGCTAAAGCCTATGGCGACAGAAAAGCGTCGCCTTAGGTGTTCTTAAGCCCAAGAACACTGACAGGTCAGTGTTCGAGTTGCCTCCTTTGACCGCGTGAAATTTTCAATATAAAACGTTTCTGAACTAACTTTAACTTTGATTATGTAGACAAACTGTAATACTACAATGATCATTCATCATGTCGGCTATAACACACATATCACAACGATCTGGGCCCGCTAAAGAATCTGTCAGACATTTCCTGGCTTTCTTCAGAAACCCAGAACATCAACTGGTCACTTTCCAGTACAAATTTATCTAGGTTCTAGTTGTTGTTTTGGTGGTTCTATGATTCATAAATGTAGTATTCATGACAAGGTATAACAACATATCAATATTACACTTCAAAAACATTTAAATCACTATCTACAGCTCGGTCAAAGGGTGTCAGAAACCGTGTTCATCATTTTTCTGGAAATTCCCAGAAATGCAAAAACAGTGCAAGTGGACTACTTTGACCACTTACTACGTTCGATATGTTCATTGTTTGTGGGGGGTTTTAAGACATGAATCTACAGTCCACATTACCAGCTACGACCTGACTACCAAAACATCAACAAATAATCATCAAGGATGTCAGATTAGGGCCATTAAAATACTGTCAGACGCGATTTTAAACTTTCTGGGCTGCCCAGATTATCCTCGGTCATTGTCGGTCAACGACCTTTGACCGATTATAACTTCAAATCTGTAATAGATCTAAATTTAATTCCTTTTGCATATTAAAGACAACATGACAGGATATAGATTAACACTTTTAAACAATAAAAATACTAAACACACAACAATCTATAGCCTCTGACATTGGATGTCAGATCACAAAAGAAAAAAACTTTTTCCCAGATTTTGAAAATCTTTGATTTCGAGCACTTTGATGTTATGGACTCATAAGATACCAACCCAGAACATTAATTTACACATCATACAATATATCTAAACATTCTAACATCTAATCCAACATAGCATAAAGATCAAATTTTCTAAGTTGGGTCTTGTACCTCTATGAACCAAATTTTGATCTTCTGCTCCTAATCTGATCTTGATGTTTTGGGGACACACTAAGGAACTGAAATGCTAACTATTTTCGTGAGTTTAGAGAGAAAGAAGCTTGGTGGTGTATGTGTGAGAAATTGGGACAAAGTTATGAACTTTCCTCTCTCTCAATCTATATATAACTTGATGAAATGGTTAGGGTTGATCATGCTTATTGATTAAAGGCTATTACTAGACCACATGGCTATGTTGAGTTGATTTACCAACTAAAGTTATAGCAACCTATACAAGTTATCTATTTAAATAATGCTAGAAGGGCAATTTGGTCATTTGACTTGTAAAGTGCATGGTACTTTTGTAACTTCTCACACCTATTAGGTTTTAACCCTTAGGGTTTGATCCTAGGGTTTCATAAGCTCTAAATCTAGAATTGTGTGTTAAGGGCAAAATAGGAAATCTTAGTTTTCTAAAATGTTGATTAGGGTTTCTTAATGAAATTAAGTTTCCTAATCACTAAGGACTTATAAATTAGGCTTTATAATCTACTAATTACTATTAAGCTTGCTAAATTAATAACTAAGGTTTGTAATTAGCAATTAGGGTTTTATTCCTATAATTAGGGTTTTTAGATACTAATTAGGGTTTACCTAATTAACATTAATCATAATAATAATTATTAATTACATAACACATAACTTAACAACCATTATAGTCATAGTTGACTTTATACTATAGTTTATCAGTAATGCTAGGAATTTTGTACTGTCCTACTATAACTGTTCCACACAATAACCTTACACACATAGCATACATAATTATAATACTGACAAATAATAATATAATATTATTATTCTCATTCCTTTATCAAAACCCAGAATTAGGGTTTGGATTCCATATCTGATTTATCTGCCATATACATCATTAATAATTAAGTTAAAATAATTAACTTAACTATTCTAAAGTAATTTCATATAATAAAATAATTATTATAATAATTCTGTATTCATTTCATATATTATTTAAATAGTATATAAACATATTTTCATGAAAAATAATTAATAAAAATATGTTTACTGTAAAATTAATTATTATAAGAATACAATTTATAGAGATCAATAATTCTAAAATAAAATTATTTGTAATCATTCATGTAATAAATATATTTTATATTCATCACATAAATACATACATAATACCTTGCACACATTCTGACTATTAAAATAAATAATTTATAATAATAATAAAAAATTTATACGCAAAATTTTTAATTTAATTATATAGAAAATATCGAGTTATTACATTCACCCTCCCTTATAAGAATTCCGTCCCCGGAATCACCGTTTTACAACATACACATACGAGTGTGCGTAGCACATACAATCATTACAAGTAGATCTTGATCGTAAATGATCGTACAGATCTTTAACCTATTCACGCAAAGCTTTTCTATCTGATTAAACGAAAATTTGATTTCTAAAAGAACTCAAATTCTTTCTTCAGAACTTCTTTATAAATTTATTATATATATAAGAAAATCATATATAAGAAAATAAAACATGGTTAGAATAATACCTAGAATTGCATTGTCAGCTGCTACGGTATCCTGGACCGTCATATTGTAGACCCTTGCTGTTGATTTCGTCGGCTTGCTGGATGACGTTAGTCCCGTGATTGCTAAAGTCCCGCTACCCTTGCCCGTAATCACACTTCCTACCTCCATCTTCCTCTTCGGACAATCCTTCACCTTGTGATCAGTCGATCCGCATAGAAAGCATCCGCTATTCATCCTAGGATTGGGGCAGTTGGGAAAGATATGACCCTCTTGCCCGCACTTGTAGCACACGAACTTCCCCTTCAAACATTCCCCAGAATGGTTCTTTCCACAATTTCCACAGTGCATAACTTGCTTCTTAGCTCCTTCCTGCTTCACCTGAATACTTCCAAAATTGATTCCCTTCCTTTTATTACCACCACCGCTACTCCCACTAGTAACTTCCACCTTCCTAGTCCCTTCGACCTTACTCTTATTCTTTCTCTCCTTGTTGTAGAGGCTCATGGCCTCACTTCCCTCTTCAGCAATAATAGCCTTCTCCATGAGTGCTGCAAATGTAGGGATCTGCAACACCGCCACCTTGTTGTAGAGCCAGGGTTTTAATCCCAGCTCAAACCTCCTAGCTTTCCTAGCCTCCGTATCAACTTGATGCGGAGTAAACCTGGCCAACTCATTAAATTTTGCGGCGTATTCCGCAACAGTCATGTTCTCCTGCCTCAACTCTAAAAATCTCACCTCCATTCTAGCTTGCATACTGGACGAGAAATAGTTCTCGAAGAACAGTGTCTTAAACCTATCCCATGTAACTACACCTTCTTCTGCCCTCGTCTGATTCGCTTCCTACCAAAAATTTGCCTCACCCTTCATCATGTAGGTGGCAAAAGTGATCTTTTGTCCCTCAGCTACCCTAGCTATTATGAACGCTTTCTCAATCTCTTTAATCCAAGTATGTGCTTCAACAGGGTCAGTTACTCCTTTGAATTCGGGTGGTCCTACAGCCTTAAAGTCCTTGAAATTAGCGAAGCGGTTGTCCGGTTGGTTTCCTGCGACTGACATTCCTTGCTGCATAACTTGTGCTATCATGTTCGCAAATTGCTGCATCGGGTCTGCTTGTTGTTGCCCCTCAACATTATTGACAGACTCTTCTGCCCTTTGGTTTCGAGTTTGACGTCTTGGCGGCATTATCTGGTTAAGTAAAACCGTATATTATTCTCTACATTCTAAATTTTATCGTATAAGTTTAGTATATTAACTCATTTCATTATTCAAACTTAGATTCATATTCATTCCGAGATTTCAAAATACTTTACACATCACAACACCTAATGCTTTAATCATCAGCTATCCCTTGTGACTACAGAAGTCAGGATTTACACTTTAACCAACACAAAAGTTGAAAATGCCACATTACACAAACATACTAAGCACACATATTACCTTAAACATACCTACACAACATAACCTATACTACCTATTCACTAAGCCTTCTTTCTTGGACAGCTTTTAGCCTGATGATCTTTTCAACAAACAAAACATGCTCCCCGTTTATAGTCAGGACAATACAGAGTGGTATGCCCTTCATAACCGCAAAGATAACATATTCTTTTCCATTTCTTCTTACCAAGTTTTCCCAAATCATGGTCTTCTATCTTCCTTTTTCCCTTATCTCTTCGAGCTGCACGCAAAGTGTTGCTTGAGGCTCCCATCTGATTAATTTTGATTTTAAGCTTATTCTACCCTTCCATTGATTCTATTAACGCTTGACGCAACTGACTATTAAGCAGCTTTTCTATCTCCCACAACCCTTCTAGAGAAGAAACCTTGTTCCTCAAATCCTGCACCTCCATTGATGCTTGATCAGCTTCAGCTTTAGGGTCTGAATCACTATCTGTCAGCTCCACCACTTTCGGATCTGGTACTATGTTTTCCACGATAACCACCTCGTCCGAGTTGGTTTAATTGCGAGCTTCTATTTCCGCTATTGGCTTCGATATTAGCTCCTTCTTTATGATCCCTGGGTATCCTAATCCTTTCTCACCTGACATCTACACACATAAATTATCTTGATTAGTATATACTAAATACACACAACAACTAATAGTTTTATATAAGTTATCTTTTATTTTGTTTAACGATGGATTTAGTCAATTCATTCCTTTATAAACTTTAAACGAGTTATTTATATATTAATATATCACGGTTTTAATACCAACCGACTAAACCTTTGGCATACTTCTATAAACGCTAAAGGCCTAACTACCCACCACCAACTATCCTCTATTGGACAAAATTGAGGATTCCCTACCACCTACCCCTCTACCAGAAAAGGTTGGGGTCTAACTGCCATCCTATGCATACAGAAAGGCATAAGGATTTTCAACACTAAACAGTCCCTAATAGAAACAAAAGTGGGACTATATCGAACATGAGTACACATCAACGTCTGCTCTCCCTGCCGAAGGGCAACTCCATCCATTCCGCATCGAACCGCCTAAAGGCGATGTCTAAAGCCTGCTCTAGGGTATATATCTTCGCATCTTTAGCTTCCCCCTCAACTCTCAACTGTCCTAGTTGCAGCTCTCTTTGCTCCAACCTCCCTCGTAACTCAGCTAACTCCGCCTGTGCTCGATGAGCAGTGTCCTTGTACAGCTATTCTGAAATCTGGAGGATGTGATTTTGTGCCTCCACTTTCTCAGCCCTAACCCTTAAGTCGTCATTCCTGACCAACAAATCTCTTATCATCTCATGCTCCATGTACTCTTCACTAGAGTCCCTCGATTCTTGATCCACTGAGTAACTACCTTGGCTCTCGTCAGCCATCCTATGACCATAATAAACAAGCAAAATAACATTAGTACCACAATAAAATATTTTCATTAGAAAAATGAAAGATATTTTATTAAGTACAACTAAAACTCGATGAATCCCCTCAACCCATCAGTTAGCTAACATATTCTATAAGAGTTTCCTATAAGGTTATAACCTAGGTTTCGCAATCCTAATGTTTATAATCTGCAGCTTTGATACCAACATGTGACACTCATGGTGCTTCCAACCATAACACTTCACAATGATACCTATCAACTTGCTACCGACTCGCTCGGCGTCCCCTACGGAAAGTCTGGCTTCGGTGCCTTCCCTTAAAGGGATGTCACCAGATAAAGGCTCGGGGCTCTTTGCAAATTCATGCTTATAGCTTTGATACCAACCTGTGACGCCCCCAAATCCGGGTACTTGAAACCCGAATTCAGTGCTTCACGATACCATCTCTATAACCGGAATAATACTAATAGCAATGCCATTAATATAAATATTAAACTTAACTTACATAATTACCAAAGTTTAAATCCCAAGTACGTAACCTTAAATCATTCCTTACAACACATGATCATAAATATATAACATTGTCTTAATAATATTAAACTATCACACAGATAACATTGTCATCATTCAGCAACCTTTCCTTTTCCCTTGTTTCTAGCAAGGCCTTCAGAGTGTTCACACTTAGCTGAAAATATTTAAATTAAGCAAGGATGAGCATTTGAGTGCCCAGCAAGTAATAACAATTATATATATAAGATGAAAGAATTTAAATATTTTCTTTATACTACCCTTCTACAACAGATCAATTGTTGTGAAGTAATCTGTACCAATAATAATAACATAACAACCCTCGTTCAAATTTTTAAAACTACGTATTGACTATATATATAGGGTAGTCGACAGATTATGAACATTATTTTCTGTTTTCGAATAGGTTAGACAGAAATTCATCTGCAAACCGTCATAACTTACGGGTCTGAGGGTGTACAGTCCATGGACCCTGTATTGATCAATACTACATTGCTAGAACGATATTATCGTTCATCCTTTGTCCGCCGTAACGCATAACAATTTTCCCATGTTCGGGATGTTCATACTTGTCAGGGTTCCAAACAAAAGGTTTTATCTTATCCAACAATAATCTATAATTCAACATATATGTATATCAAAGGTGTATCAACATGTGATTAAATACAATGATTATCCAAGCGGGAACACTTGTATAATCATTTATAGAAATTAACGAACAGAATAAATATCTGAATTACCATATACTAACATGTTGATAATCAATGGGCATATATAATATAGGTTTAACAATCTGTACAGTAATAGTATAATTCTGAAACATTCTTACACTTGTCCATTGCATAAAGAAAATACAAAGGTAGGATACTTGCCTGGTCTGCTGCTTACAATACGCAACTTAGTTTTATCTTTTATATAGCAACCTATCAGTAATAAGAGCATTTTACTGATTAGAATAACATATCATAACACATAGCACTGTCTATTGCAGTCCGCACATAACCTAATCACATTGTCATACATATTCAACAGTCATAGAATCACAAACAAACATTTATACAGTCAAAATATCTAAGTCCAGATCAATTTCTGAAACATGTCGGTCTACCGACGGCTTTATCGGGTACTTATCGAGTCTAAGACTCTATCTCGTATATCAATATCTACAAGTATCAGTCAAATTATTTTTAACTGACTTATAATAATTTTTAAACATTTATTATAATTTATCACGAATTTTCAAACACTGGAATCATTATTAAATGATTTAAATAGTACACAATTCAATTATCATTAATATTAATATTAAACTATTAATAAAATCATTGCCAAAAATATTAAAGTTATTTATAATAACTCAGAATACTTTTAAAGTACTTATATTACCCTTAAATGATTTTTAAAACAATTAAAATCATTATTAAATAATTACCATTAATAATATTAAAATATTAATGAACTATTGATCCAAATATTAAAAGTCATTAATTATAACTTAAAATATCTTTAATTCATTTATATCCTTTTTAAATGATTTTTAAATAAATAAAATCATTTTTAAACTATTTATTTAATATAATCATTAAATAAAACTAATATCATTAATATTAATTTATTAATGAGAATTCTCCAAAAATATAGAAAAATATATTTTATAAGTCAAAACATTTTCTAACACTTTATTCTCATTTAAAATAATTAAAATCATTTTTCTCTAATTTATTTAATACACTAACTAAATAAATTAAATATCATTAATATTCAAATAATTATAATTATTAATGAAAAATATCACAAATAATTAAAAGTTATTTTTCATAATTTAAAATAATTTTTAAAATCATTCTTGGAAATTTTTATAATTTATTTCTTATTTTTAATTATTTTTCGGAAAAACAGAAATTAAAATTAACTAAGTCTGTCGCTAAAGCCTATGGCGACAGAAAAGCGTCGCCTTAGGTGTTCTTGAGCCCAAGAACACTGACAGGTCAGTGTTCGAGTTGCCTCCTTTGACCGCGTGAAATTTTCAATATAAAACGTTTCTGAACTAACTTTAACTTTGATTATGTAGACAAACTGTAATACTACAATGATCATTCATCATGTCAGCTATAACACACATATCACAACGATCTGGGCTCGCTAAAGAATCTGTCAGACATTTCCTGGCTTTCTTCAGAAACCCAGAACATCAACTGGTCACTTTCCAGTACAAATTTATCTAGGTTCTAGTTGTTGTTTTGGTGGTTCTATGATTCATAAATGTAGTATTCATGACAAGGTATAACAACATATCAATATTACACTTCAAAAACATTTAAATCACTATCTACAGCTCGGTCAAAGGGTGTCAGAAACCGTGTTCATCATTTTTCTGGAAATTCCCAGAAATGCAAAAACAGTGCAAGTGGACTACTTTGACCACTTGCTACGTTCGATATGTTCATTGTTTGTGGGGGGTTTTAAGACATGAATCTACAGTCCACATTACCAGCTACGACCTGACTACCAAAACATCAACAAATAATCATCAAGGATGTCAGATTAGGGCCATTAAAATACTGTCAGACGCGATTTTAAACTTTCTGGGCTGCCCAGATTATCCTCGGTCATTGTCGGTCAACGACCTTTGACCGATTATAACTTCAAATCTGTAATAGATCTAAATTTAATTCCTTTTGCATATTAAAGACAACATGACAGGATATAGATTAACACTTTTAAACAATAAAAATACTAAACACACAACAATCTATAGCCTCTGACATTGGATGTCAGATCACAAAAGAAAAAAACTTTTTCCCAGATTTTGAAAATCTTTGATTTCGAGCACTTTGATGTTATGGACTCATAAGATACCAACCCAGAACATTAATTTACACATCATACAATATATCTAAACATTCTAACATCTAATCCAACATAGCATAAAGATCAAATTTTCTAAGTTGGGTCTTGTACCTCTATGAACCAAATTTTGATCTTCTGCTCCTAATCTGATCTTGATGTTCTGGGGACACACTAAGGAACTGAAATGCTAACTATTTTCGTGAGTTTAGAGAGAAAGAAGCTTGGTGGTGTATGTGTGAGAAATTGGGACAAAGTTATGAACTTTCCTCTCTCTCAATCTATATATAACTTGATGAAATGGTTAGGGTTGATCATGCTTATTGATTAAAGGCTATTACTAGACCACATGGCTATGTTGAGTTGATTTACCAACTAAAGTTATAGCAACCTATACAAGTTATCTATTTAAATAATGCTAGAAGGGCAATTTGGTCATTTGACTTATAAAGTGCATGGTACTTTTGCAACTTCTCACACCTATTAGGTTTTAACCCTTAGGGTTTGACCCTAGGGTTTCATAAGCTCTAAATCTAGAATTGTGTGTTAAGGGCAAAATAGGAAATCTTAGTTTTCTAAAACGTTGATTAGGGTTTCTTAATGAAATTAAGTTTCCTAATCACTAAGGACTTATAAATTAGGCTTTATAATCTACTAATTACTATTAAGCTTGCTAAATTAATAACTAAGGTTTGTAATTTAGCAATTAGGTTTTTATTCCTATAATTAGGGTTTTTAGATACTAATTAGGGTTTACCTAATTAACATTAATCATAATAATAATTATTAATTACATAACACATAACTTAACAACCATTATAGTCATATTTGACTTTATACTATAGTGTATCAGTAATGCTAGGAATTTTGTACTGTCCTACTATAACTGTTCCACACAATAACCCTACACACATAGCATACATAATTATAATACTGACAAATAATAATATAATATTATTATTCTCATTCCTTTATCAAAACCCAGAATTAGGGTTTGGATTCCATATCTGATTTATCTGCCATATACATCATTAATAATTAAGTTAAAATAATTAACTTAACTATTCTAAAGTAATTTCATATAATAAAATAATTATTATAATAATTCTGTATTCATTTCATATATTATTTAAATAGTATATAAACATATTTTCATGAAAAATAATTAATAAAAATATGTTTACTGTAAAATTAATTATTATAAGAATACAATTTATAGAGATCAATAATTCTAAAATAAAATTATTTGTAATCATTCATGTAATAAATATATTTTATATTCATCACATAAATACATACATAATACCTTGCACACATTCTGACTATTAAAATAAATAATTTATAATAATAAAAAATTTATACGCAAAATTTTTGATTTAATTATATAGAAAATATCGGGTTATTACAATATCAGAATTTCATATCTAGCTAATCTTTGGTTGAAAAAGAGTATCCAATAACATTATAGATAAAACTCATGCACTTTACTCTAAAATTCCATTGATCCTAACTGCTTGGTACACCTAAGGCAATATTGAAAAGGTATGCTTTTAAGCAACGCCCCCGTCTGTGACACATCAATGTCTAACACCAATATGTCTGTAACCAGCAATGCCCCCACATTAAAGCATTTCAGTAGTAGTCCTGTTATTGGTGAAGCCTGGTCTAACTTTAACTCAGATATGATTGTATGCAAATATGATTGTTAAGACACCCAAAGGTAATTGGTCCAGTCCTGGAATAGAGGCCAGTAGGTTCAGCACAGAATTAGGCTAGTTTTGTACTTTTAGGGTGAATAAGGGTTTCTTGTATTGCATTATATAAGGAGGGGATCTTCATATCCTGCAATGTAAAATGTATTTCTGAGATAGTGGGATTGTTTTGCCGCCAACTGTGGATGTACCCAACCTTCGGGAGACCATGTAAATTTTGTGTCTTGTGTGATTGTTTTTCTTTCAATCTTTAGCTATTATTTTTCGTTGCATTTTTAATTGTTGACAAATCCAACAGTAGAGAAACTAATCCCAAATCATAATCCCTTCATTCCAAAATTGAGGATACATTTTCCTTTTTAATCTATTCCAAATACATTTTTATTTTTAGACTATAGAGTAACATAAAGTTCCTATATGCCATTATTTTTATTCATGATTGATTGAGTACTATTATGCCACCACTATTACATTTCTAGCGTATATGTTTGAAAAAATATATTTTCCTTAAAAGTCGTCTTTTAAAAAATATACCTCTAATTTTGGATCAAAGTATAAGATGGAGTATAAGGATTACTTACTCATGTTTACACTTAAAAAAATTTCAACAATTTGCTTCTTCAGTTTGAGTTCATAGCAAGCAACCTCAACAAGAACTAAAACAAAATGTAGCCATTTTCAAGTTTCAACAGTCTCTTACATACCATGCCTTTATATCTGCAAGAGTTTTTACTTCCAATGGCTGCTCTGCATTCACCATCAAGCATCAAGTCTCTATTTGAGAATTGAGGGAAAAACACTAATTTTGGCTCTTAAATCCCTGATTTTAGTTCTTTTAAATGATAACTCATTTTAACAAGTTGTCTTTCCAAACTAGTTGAAATATATGATATTTAACTATCTACCTACCTATCTATATATGATGACAATAATAACAACAAAAATTAAAATTCAGAGAACACGCATAGATCCTATCATCATAAAATCGAATAACTATAGTCAAAAATCAAGCAATTACAAACAAAGCACATTATAAAATTATATATACGAACACATATATCCTACCTCATCTCCAAAATTAAAAATACACTTTTTGAAGTCAATTTCTAAAATTCAAATTTGATATTAATTCGTTTAGGTTGAAAAGAATAAATATGACAATTAATAGTAATTTTTTAGTAGTTTATAGCAATTATATGTGTATATTAGAATTACCTAAATGGTACTTAGTTCTGTCGGTGAGATTTTTCCGATAACGAGCCAACACACTAGCCATATAAGCATCCTTATCTCCAGTCGACTCATCATCCGCATCGGGCTCCGTGATGGCTAGGCACGTGGTATGCACGTTCCTCCCCAGCACAATCTCTCTCTTCTTGTCCCCACCTAATTCCCCATTGCCAACCTCACCATCCGATACCACCACCGGCGGCACCGGCTCCGAAACAACAGCCGTCGGATCGAATTCCTCCGTCGCCAACTCCATTTTACCATTCGATTGTACTGACATCGTCGATTCCATTCCAACCATAGAGCTCTGCTACACCAAAAACAACATTGAAACAGATCTATAAAAATGAAATATACATATACACAGTTATATACTTACAATATATATATATATATATATGAATGAAATGAAATTGTTGAGATATAGTACCGTGTATGGATGAAGAGTTGCTATTTTTGGAAAAAGAGGTAGAGGCGGCGACGGAATAGTAGCAGTTGGGAAGGGAAAAAAAATTGTGGAGGAGAAGAACAAGTTGCAATGGTGAAGAATATAAACGCGCGAAAGGTGAGAGGGTCCAGGGATCAGTGTACACGGGCTTCACACTGAATCCTTGTGCAACTATTTCAGTTGGATCTCAAAATTAAATATACAATTTAATTTTTAAGCAACAATACATTAAATTTAAAAATTAATATAATTTAATCTTTGTAATTAATAATGTTTATTAAATACTAAATAATTATATTAATTAAAATTAAATAAATTTATATTAATTTAAAATTTAATATGTTATTATTTAGTTTCAAAAGTCAAATTATATCTTTAATTTTAAAATAAAAATAATACTAAACGAATAAAAATAATAATAAAACAAAAAGTGTTTCAAATACAAAATTAGACGTGGCACTGTTATCAATGTAGTAGCAATTATTTGTGGTTGAAGACACGACGTTCTCCCCCTCTTTTCGTTTCAACAATTTAAAAATTAGAATGAATTTGAACCGTTCTTGTGTTTTTCCTTCCAAATCAATTAAATCTATTTTATTATTATAGATGATTAATGTCTAATTTACTTATTTAAAAAAACAATAATTTATTAATATACTTATATGGGATTTACTAGGTAAAATTGATTATATCACTCCTCCAACTTAAGTTTTCTTTTATGGGAAAATGATTTATATGAAGTAAAAAAAATACTTTGGACATCATAAAAGATTGAAGGAGTACTTTATTTTTTGAATCATTCAAATTTCTATCTTTTTAAATGGGAATTAGTCAAATTACAAGTAAACATTCTTTCTTTTGGTGGAAAAATAATCAAGTGAGCCTTTTTTTTCTTATAACAGATCAGACTTTTTAGTCGTCCTCACTAGAAAATAATCAATAATTTCCTACGAAATGCATAATTAATTATACATAATATAAAATAGTATAATTACATGCACAATATTTATAATTAATAACTTTTTCAGCTCCTAGAACTATTGTTTTAGGTAACCGACGTAAATTTTTATATGAATAATGAACGAGTCTCACCTGCATGCATGTGAAAGACACGTGAATATATCAATTTTCATGTAAAATATCAGTTTCTTTGTTGCTAATCTCAAGATTTGCTTGAATCTGCCAACACCACCATTACATTGGAGCATCCCCAAGCTTTTGGCGACGCCTCTCTAAAAACTTGACCACCTGCATCATGGATGGACGCTCTTGTGGGCAGAGCCGGTCCTGGCTTTTCAAAAGCCCAGGGCGAATTTTTTCAAGTGTGCCCCTTTATATAAATTAAATAAATAAATAAATAAATTATTAGCTAATTAATTTTATTAAAATTATAAGAATTTACAAAAGATAAGGAAGAACACTTTAAAATATCATCAAAGCAAAAATCATCACATGTACCTACAAAATAAAAATATTAATGAAATTGGTAAAACTAATGAAATACTCACTGTAGTTGGCAAGTTTTACTGATTACACAATTGAACTTTTATTTTATTAAATTACCCCATTAAACTAATTATTATTTTGAAATTGGGTTATTCCGTTAATAAAAATAAACGGACGCTAATTTTTTATCTACAAAACTAATGAATTACACACTGTAGTTGGCATGTTTTACTGAATACACCATTCAACTTTTAATTTTTAAGATTACCCCATTAAACTAATTAAAAAATGATTATTTTAAATATTTTTAAAAATAATTATTATTTTCAATAAAAATATTAGAAACTTTAATTTTTCCCATAAAATGAGTAAAATTTCATAAAATATAGATTTAAAAAAATTAAAGTTTTATGAAACCTTACTAATTTTTTTTTAAAAAAACTTTTTTTCTTTTGAAAATAAAGTTTATTTTTTTGAATCTATATTTTATAAAATTTTACTCATTTTTTTAAAATATGAAGAATTTTCCAATTTTTTCTTGAAAATAATATTTATTTATAAAAATTATTAATTTCTTTTTTGAAAAAATTGAATCAATTTTTTTATTTATCTTTAACTGTTTTTTATATTTTAATTTATATTTTTAGTTTTTTTAAAAAAAATCTAATATTAAGAATGAGTCATTCTGTTAAAAAATTAAGTAGACATTAATTTAATTTAAAATCACTTTAATTTTTTTGAATCTATATTTTATGAAACTCTACTCATTTTATGAATTAAAAAAGTTTATAATATTTTTTACTTAAAATAATATTTATTTTTAAAATAATTATTTATAATTAGTTTGATGGGGTAATTTGAAAAATCAAAAGTGCAATGGTGTAATCAGTAAAATGTGTTAATTATAGTTGGTAATTCATTAGTTTTGTAGATAAAAAATTAATGTCCGTTTATTTTTTTTAACGGAATGACCCAATTTCAAAATAATAATTATTTTAGTGGTGTAATTTAAAAAATTAAAAGTTCAATGATGTAATCAGTAAAACCTACCAACTACAGTGGATATTTCTTTAGTTTTTCCCAATGAAATCTAAACCACAAAACATCATTTAAAATGTCTCTTGTTGCACTTTTAGATGCAAAATCATCAATTATACTATCATATTTAATATTTTCTAACATATCATTTTTAATGCATAATATCGCTATTTTTTTATTTTTTTTATACACATAAATACATAAACTTATAAAAAAAATTTGTGCCCCTCCCAACTGTGGGCCCTGGGCGGTCGCCCCGGTAGCCCTTGCCCAGGGCCGGCTCTGCTTGTGGGTTAAATTCCATACAGCACAAACCCAGGGCTGTGATATCAGTTCCGTCAGGAGCATCGTACAGTTGATCTTCCTGGAGCTTCTTGTGAACAAGAGAACAGTCAGGTCTAAACTCTTTCTTAGTCCAACATTCTGCTTTAGTTTCTTCTCTATTTTGTTGATTGTAAGCTTTTTTCCCTATTAAACCAAAAAGCAAAGCTCCATAAGAATAAACATCGCATTTGACAGACCACGGACTAGTTGCACCTGTCGAGGGAAAATCTAGTCAAGTTTCAAGCGGAGTAACTAAAAACAAACACTAACAAAAACATGACCAACTTAAAAGAATACTGGTTTAGAGTTTGGATTTCACACTTCTGCAAACCCTCCACGCATAAAAAACTAATTTTGGCAAATGTTGAAAATAACGGAACTACTTCAATAATACATTAAAACTCCAGCTCATAGTTAGAAATCAAAGAACCCACAAAAATAAAGTTTAAACATGCAACTTATTAACAGAATGGTCATTCAGGACTCGAGTCTTGAGCAAGAAAATACAAACAAGTGTATAATTATATAGACTTAACTATAGGAAAAACAAACACCATACAGAATCAGTAAATCATAAGGCATGGGTTGTATACTACTCAGCACATTCATGACAAGAATGTTTAGTTGAAGAAAGATGTTACATAAGATAGGATTTTAGAATATGCAACTCTACTTAAAAGTAGCAGTTGGTAGTTGGAAATTTTGATATGGTTCATCGCATGTATTGGTAAGCAATGAGTTTCAATAGTTAATGGAAATAACAAGAATTGTCAATAGAGATCTTCCTAGTACGGTAGTGATTTTAGAGGACTACTATTAAATACAGTTCCTCCCAATCATGAGTCAAAATTTTGAATTCTTGTCAAAAGCAATAGTCATTTCTTTCCTTTCATATTCTCTTAAAAGAATTCTTAATTAAGGGCTTTGGCAAAAGAGGAAAAGAAGAATCCCAGTTCGAACACGACAAAGTCCTTGACGAGTGATGTGAAAGAAACAGATTTCGGGTAATAATGACTGTTGTCAATGATAGCTTACCTAGTAACTTCCCTTTGGAGATCAGATAGGAATCGATATAACCAGGTGAGCCCCAAATCGACCCATTCGGCACGTCCCCTAAAAGGCCACCAGTTATCATCGATAAATCTAACAACACAGCGTTTCAGTCCTACATCAAACAATAACATTGAATCCTTTGAGACATTTGTGGCGTGTTGTAGAAATAAATGAATAGAAAACAAATTCAATAATAAATAATGGACCTTGTCAATCATTATATGAGCTGCAGATATATTCCACACCAAATACTGCAAATCATCACTGTATAAATTCTCCAGAAGGCGTGCAAATTGAAGTGCAATATTGATCGTCTGCTTCCAATTTAGATGGTCTGAAAAACAAAAAAATATACATTAAGAAAAATTAAGTTGATTTAACTCATAAAACTTATAAAAAAAGCCTACATAATTACACTCAGCAAACACAAGTGGACATTTGAATCTAAAGGACCATCTATGTAAAAAAAAAAGAAAAAGAGCACAACGATAAACTCAAGATATGTAGGTTCTTCAATGGAAAAGATAAACTCAGAAAAGATCTGACACGTGACAAAATCATTTTAAAAGGACTTAAAAAGAAAATGGATCTAACAAGGAGGAATTGTGGGGAAAAAGACTACCTTTATCAATTAAATTATGCAGGGTGTACAGTGGATCGAGATCATAAACAGTAGCCAATAGCTCATCTGTCTCACAGTAACCAATCATTTTCACCAAGTTGGAATGATTGTGATATTGTAAGAACAATACTTCATTCTGAAAAAGAAAATTATATAAGATGCCCAACAATATACCAGAAAAGAAATGATCAAGTATTGAACTTAATAATTTTAGCAGCGTACTTTAAATTTTGTATTGAGGTTACGCAAGGTGCGTTTGCAATGTTCAGGAACTTCCCATATTTTCACCGTCGCTTGTGCTTCGAGCTGGTCGGAGCTCATTGGAAACTTTGCACGATACAGTTTCCCGAACAGGGTGTTGCCTATAAAGTTGCCATCACTGAATCCATTTGTGGCAAATTTTAGCTGATCATGAGTGAATTTTGTAACTGGGTTGCTTCGTAGAGCATATTCCATACCTAATACAGAACTTTCATTAAGGAAGATATTAGAATACTACATGAGGTGCAAAATACAAAAGAATAACAAAGCCCATATAGAAGAGAAAAACTCTGAACTTGATGCGTAAGTTTAAAGAAAGTATTCTCAAAAGAGAACTTCAATTGAACTTACACAAAATGTAACTGGTAAGAACCAATATACATGCAAGTCGGACTCTTACTTGATATACTATTTTGTCTCCACATATCAGTATATATGCACCTACAGGTACTAATGCTGCCCCCACCCCCTCCAAAATTAGTGTTACATTTTGACTTTTTGGCCAATTTGCAAAAGCCTAAAATTCAAAATCAATACGAGATCTTTAGATTTTAGTAAAAACTCACAAGTATGAGTCTACCCCTTAGCAAAAGTCAGAAGATTTCAGAATTTTCCAAGACGCTACTTGAAAAAGGTAAGTGTCCCCTAGGTTCCCACTTAGTTCCCCCTCTGCCCCCCTCCCCAGGTTCCCACTAGGTCTTAGGAAATGTGTCTATGGAATTGAATTGTAAATTTGTAATAGAATAGGTTCTCAAAAAAAATAAAAAATAATAATAATTCAAGAGTTCTACTAATTGTCATATTTGTTGTTTCCAAAACTTAAACCGATTCATAGCAATTTTTGAAGTTTAGAATTCAGCAAACAGACTAAAAGTCAAAATGTATCTCTAATTTTTTAACAGAGGTAGCAATAATTTGTACTTGTAGATATTCAGAGCTACATGCATTAGAATGATTTTGAAATAATTCCAAAAATGTTACTTATATAATCCAATTCACATAATAAATATCCAGATTCACAATGCTAAAAAAATAACTAGATTGAATGAGTTTAAATTTTTTTTCACATCTAAACACATATTAGTATACTAGTAATTGTCCGTGCCTGAAGGCTAGGTGTGATGAAATCCTCCCTTTTTCTTCGTTTTAACAATTCCACTTTTATTTACCCTCTCTCCTCCTTTCTCTCCCATCACCCTTTCCCGCCCAAATGAATAAATCTGAACCGTCCTTATGGCCAAATTCAAAATGGTTCTATCTTATTAATATATATGGAAAAATGTATATACACAGCTGTTTATTATACAGTACGCTTTGGCGACGGTTTTTTGGCCTATAGCGACGGTTTAACCCATTGTCATAGCTATTCTGGTCTATGACGACAGTTTACCGTCGCTATAGCCTGTATAATACTGATAAGATCTGTAATCCAAAAATTATATTGAAAGAGAAACAAACCAGAATATCTCGTTGTATTATTTTTTCTATCTATACATACAGTATATATATGAAGACTAAACAAAGCTGATAAAAGACTAGAGTTACATCTGTACTATTTGTACTAGCACTAGGACAGTTGTACTATCCCTACTATTATACTATGACAACTGTTATATCTCCACGTGTAACATGGGCTAAACATTGCAGTAACTTATGCTTTATTTCTTGTGTTGAACTTTGATAACAATCATCAACTTGTTTATTTCTTTGAGTTTGTACAGCAGCAACTGAAGTTTGTATATTAGAAGATTGTGTAGGACCATATGCTCTAATACTCCCCCCACAAATGGGAGGTCCACAAGGATTGTGAAGTCCCAATTTGGAAATGATGAACCAATGTGCAGTGCGTCCCAATGGTTTAGTAAAAATGTCAGCAAGTTGATTGGAACTGGAAATGAATAATGGCTGGATAAATTTGTCCTGAACCTCGTCCTGCACAAAATGACAATCCACCTCAATATGTTTGGTTGGAGCATGCAGGACAGGATTGGATGCTAAAGATATAGTAGACAAGTTGTCAACATGAAGAGGAATAGGAGTAGGAACAAGAAGACTTAAATCAGACAAAAGGTTGTGTAACCAAACTAATTCACAGGTAGCATCAGAGCTACTGATCTATATTCAGCTTCTGCAGAGGATCGACTCATAATAGTTTGCTTCTTAGCACCCCAAGATATCAAAGAAGTACCAAGGAACATACAATAACCAGAGATAGACTTCCTCCCCACATTTTGGCCTGCCCAGTCACTATCAGAATAAGCTTTTAAAATCAGATCACTAGAAGAAGAGAAAAATAAACCCATACCAATAGAACCCTTGAGATATCTGAGAACTCGAATGGCAACCTTCATGTGATCATGACAAGGATTTTGCAAAAACTGACTAAGATGATTAACAGTGTAACTAATGTCAGGCCTGGACATAGTCAAATATTGTAACTTGCCAATGAGACATCTATAAGTAGAAGCATTGGACAGAGCATCACTGGTAGTATCATGCAACTTAATGTGTTGTTCCATGGGAAAAGTAAAAGGTTTGGAATCTTGGACATCAAAATCAGATAACAAATCAAGAACATATTTCCGTTGATGAACAAAAATGCCCTGTGGGGACCTTGAAACTTCCAAACCAAGATAATACTTAATCTGACCCAGATCTTTAATGGTAAATGCTTCATCAAGCATAAGTTTCAACTGAGAAATCTCCTTGTCACTAGAACCTGTGACTAAAATATCATCAACGTAAACAATGACCAAAGTACAAGCTTCAGAGGTGTGAGAAATGAACAATGAATAGTCAGCCTTGGATTGAGTATAGCCAGCGGAGAGTAAGGCACTAGTAAGCTTGGCAAACCACCGTCGAGAGGCCTGTTTAAGACCATAAAGAGACTTGTTAAGCTTGCAAACTTGCTTGGACTGCCGTAATTGGGAATAACCAGGTGGAGGATCCATGTACACCTCTTCAAGTAAGTCACCATGTAAGAAAGCATTGTTAACATCGAGCTGATGAATAGACCAATTTCGAACATAAGCAATAGCTAACAAAGCCCTCACAGTAGCCATCTTAGCAACTGGGGCAAAGGTTTCTGTATAATCTATGCCATCAGTTTGAGTATAACCTTTTGCCACCAAACGAGCCTTATACCTTTCCACACTACCATCAGCATTGTATTTGACTTTAAAGACCCATTTGCATCCTATTGTAGTGTGACCTGGAGGAAGAGTTGTCACTGTCCAAGTGTGATTGGCATCTAAAGCAGTGAGTTCCTTATTCATAGCGTCAACCCATTTAGAATCTTTGGCAGCCTGTGTGTAACTGGATGGTTCTTGTATAAGAGAAAGGTTGCTAACAAAATGGAGATGAGAAGGTGAAAAAACAGAATAAGACATATATTGAGAGATGGGATATTTAAGAGGTGTAATAGAAGAAAAATTAGACTGTTTAGACTGTTTAGTCAAAACAGGAATTTCATAATGTTGATGCCACACTGGTTTTGTTCTGACCCTAGTGGAAGTTCTGGTGGAAAGTTCTAGTGGAAGTTCAGGTGGAATTTCGAGTGAGAAGTTCTGGTGGTTTGGTTGTGGTGTTGGGTGAGGAGAAGAAAGAAGAAAAGGTTGAGGTTGAGAAACAGAAATAGGAGAAGACTGAGGAGCATCGTGTGGGGAAGACTGAGGAGCAACATGTGGAGAAGACTGAGGAGCAACATGTGGGGAATCAATAGAACAGTTAATAGGAGATATAATAGGGTCAATGGAAGAGACATTGTTAAAGTGAGTGAAATCATAGGGCTGAGAAAAAGAAGATAATGGAGGAGAAGAAAAAATTGTAGAAAAAGGAAAAACAGCCTCATGAAAAATAACATGTCTGGAAACAAACACTTGTTTAGTTTCTAAATTGTAGAGCTTGTAACCTTTTTGTGTAAGAGGATAGCCTATGAAAATTGATTTAACAGCTCTAGGTTCAAATTTATCTGGTGTGTGTTGAGATGCAAAACATAAGCAGCTTATTGTTCTTAAATGAGAATATGTAGGTGGTTTATGAAACAATATTTCATAAGGAGTTTTGAATTTTAAGATAGAACTAGGAATCCTGTTTAACAAGTAAGTAGAGGCCAAAATACAATCTCCCCAAAAATGCTTAGGTAAGCTGCCTTGAAATCTAAGAGCCCTGAACATGTTTAAAAGGGTTCTGTGTTTCCTTTCGACTACACCATTTTGTTGTGGTGTGTGAGAACAACCACAAAAGTTTGGTTACCAAGAACAAGAATAAACATGAACAATAATAAACAATAATAAACATAACACCAATAATAAACAATAATAAACATGAACATGAACATGAACAAGAATAAACATGAATTTATTGTGTTGTGGTGTGTGAGAACAAGAAGTATGATGTAAGATACCAAGTTTGGTTAGAATAGAACGCATGAACTGGTTAGAAAACTCAGTGCCATTATCACTTCGAAAAGTTTTAATGGGCTTATTAAATTGTGTTTGAACAGAAGCAAAAAAATCTTGCAAAAGTTTATAAACATGTTGCTTTGTAGAGACTAAGAAAGTCCAAAAACCTCTAGAAAAATCATCCACAACAGTAATGAAGTACTTACAACCATTTCTAGTAGATGTTCTATATGGACCCCAGAGGTCACAATGAATCAGTTCAAACATATCATGAGTACAATTGGTACTAGAGGCAAAAGGTAAACAAGTCTGCTTAGCTAAAGGACAGACACAACAATTGTCACAGTCATCTTCTTTAATAAAAGAAGTAATAGCTGGAATTTTATTCAAAATGGAAACAGGAACATGTCCTAGCCGATGATGCAAAGAGTAGTATGAGAAGATTGAAGAACATGAACAGCAGCATGTGATGGAAAATGAAGAAGATATAGCCCATTGGACAAATCACCAGTTGCTATTGTGTGCATCTGGTGTTGGTCCTGTAATATACATGAAGTATTTGTGAATGAAACAGTTAATTTGGAATTGAAAGTAAGTTTGCTAACAAAAAGCAAGTTACATGTAAATGAAGGAATATAGAGAACCTTATGTAAAGTAATGTTTGTGGTAAGGTGGATAGTACCAGTGTGTGTAACAGAAACTACACTACCATTAGGAAGACTAACTAGAATTGGTGTGTGTAGAGTAATGAGAGAGTGAAAAAGGTGTTTAGAACCTGTCATATGATCTGTAGTACCAGTGTCTACAATCCAAGCATTGAGATTAGAATGAGCAAAGGAAGAAAAAGAAGTTACCATACCAGCCACATGATCATCAGGACTATCATGAAATTTGCCAAACATGGAAAACAACTGATCCATTTGGGTTTGAAGCTGTTGTATAGGGTCTGGTCCAGAATCATCATCTGGGACAGTAGAAACTTTCATTGCCTTGCCTGTATTAGAACTAGATTGGGACTGTGTCTTGTAACTAGACAGAGTAGGATTCTTCTTAGTGGAAAAATAATTGGAACCCTGAAATCTGGATGCATTAGGACTAGAAGGATATTTTTGTTTGCTCCACTTGGCAGCTGGATGACTAGGTGGATATCCATTCAGCTTATAGCAGTCCTCTCTTATGTGACCATCTTTGTGACAATAAGTGAACCAACCATCTTTAACATTTTTGTGAAAATGAGACTGTTGTTCATAATTTCTTGAAGTGGCAGCTTGTATGGAACTAGGATAGTAGGGTCCAGGATTAGTATCCATATTAGTAGAACTTGAAAAAGTATTAAGAAACATGTCATGACCAGATCCATATGACAGTTTTTGTTTGCCTAAATTGGCAGAATGAGCATGCATAGCAGTACTACTGTTAGGTCCAGGAATGTATCCTTGTCATTGGCGTTCATCTTGCCTGATCAGAGCAAATGCTTGGGCTACATTAGGTAAAGGCTGCATCATTAAAATTTGCCCCCTAGCATTGGCATAAGTTTCTTCTAATCCCATAAGAAATTGAGTAAGCTTCCTTCTCTGATCTTGTTCATCTAGAATTCGAGAGGCTCCACAAGTACACAAAGGAGGAGTCTCTAAAGCCAAATATTCATCCCAAATGCCTTTCATCTTGTGATAGTAAAAATCAACAGAAGCAGGACCTTGCTCCAAGGTATACAAATCTCTTAACAACTGATAAATTCTATGGCCATCAACTGTAGAAAAACGATCTTTAAGCTCTTTCCAAACTGAAGTAGCAGTGTGTATAAAATTCATGCTATTACTAATTTCTTCAGAAACACAATTGAGAATCCAAGAAGTTACCATGTCATTAACTCTTTCCCATTGTGCAAATATAGGAGAAGTAGGAGTAGGTATTTCATAAAAACCATTCACAATGCCCATTTTATTCTTAGCGGATAGTGCAATAGACATGGATCGTTGCTGAAATTAACTGCATTCCAGGTTGGTCATTATTGTACAAATACAAAGGATGCGTATTAGAAACCATGGAGACTGTTATCTGTTCGAGATTATCAATAGAATCATGTGCGGCAGGTGGGAAAGTGATATTAATACCAGAAGAATTACCAATTCCAGTAGAAGATCCAGCTCCATTGTTAGAAGAGGATCCAATTCCATTTCCAGGATTAAGTCCAGATCCATTATTGGATCCTGCACCACGACCCCAAGCATTCGGTTGAGAATTGATATTAGGATTCACCATTGATTATTTGTGTAGAAAATCGCACAAACAGAGGAACAAAGATGAATTGGTCGGAAAAAAAAAAACTGATTGATCAAAGAAGACCTAATTGATCAAAGAGATCAGTTAAACTAAATGAAATCGCAAAACAGAAATCAATATACAATTACAATTGATCTGAAGAGTTAATTGATCAGAATCTAAAGATGAAATGAAGCGAGATCGATATCTGCTTTGATACCATGAAAAGATCTGTAATCCAAAAATTATATTGAAAGAGAAACAAACCAGAATATCTCGTTGTATTATTTTTTCTATCTATACATACAGTATATATATGAAGACTAAACAAAGCTGATAAAAGACTAGAGTTACATCTGTACTATCCATCTGTACTATTTGTACTAGCACTAGGACAGCTGTACTATCCCTACTATTATACTATGACAACTGTGTTATATCTCCACGTGTAACATGGGCTAAACATTGCAGTAGCTTATGCTTTATTTCTTGTGTTGAACTTTGATTACAATCATCAACTTGTTTATTTCTTTGAGTTTGTACAGCAGCAACTGAAGTTTGTATATCAGAAGATTGTGTAGGACCATATGCTCTAATAAATACAGAACTGTGTATATACATATAGCCCATATATATATAATGTATTTTAGAAATTCATCATCACCCACACAAAAAATTAAAAAAACTAATTTGCACCACAATAATCAAACCAGGATGAGCTAAAAACCTTTTAACAGAACACATACAAACGACCTCCGAATAATTCTAATCAACTGTTAGTACAAAATAATACCTCGATTTAAGTGTAAACCCAACGTCTTCCGACAGTTAATTGATCGAAAAAGGACGGCAGAAATCAGCAGACAAATCTTTCTTCGCCGGCGGCTCAGCCTGTCTCGCCCACAAATTAGCGTCCTAGAAACCAGATTTGTATATAAATAATAGGCCACCTGGTCATGTGCAATTAGAATACGGTATAATATTCCATGAAATATGAACACTACTATGTTTCGGAGTTTTATATACAGTTCGTAAGTTTTAACAAGTAGAGAGAGGAAAGGAGGCGGTGGACTACGCCATTTGCAAAGAAGGATGTCCTACATTCATGTTTGGCAGTGGTCAAAGTAGGGTGTCTTCAAAGCAAGATGTCCTAAATTTGATCCTTGGAGTTAATAGGATGTGTTTGCTTAATTTCAATTAAAAACTAGAAGAAGAAAAAAAAAGAGAGAAGAGGTAGTGGGAAAATTAAAGTTTTATTTGTGACAAAAATTCTCATAATTAAAGGATAGAAAATAAAAAAGAAAGAAGGAAAATTGAAGTAATTTCTCAAAAAAAAAAACAATTGGAAAGAAATTGATCAAAAATTCGTGAGTAATATTCGTGAAATGTTAAAAGGTAATTCGCTCATGATGAGGGAACCCTGCTCGCCCTCTCTCCTTTTTCCTTTTCTCGTGAACTCCTTTCCTTTCTTCTCTTCTCTCAACTTTGTCTATAAAAGGCAGTGCATGCCGCTGAATGAAAAAAAAGAATTCCCCTGAAGAATTTCTCTCTCTTTTCTCTTGCTTATTCTCTCTAAATTTATGCAGCAATTATAAGAGTATATTTATACAATTCGCTAAAGTATTATAACACGTTATCAGCACGAGGCTCTAACCAACTGAGACAGTAAAATTAAATTCTTGCAATTTATTATTATATTACCGGTTTGGTTATGCCACTAATAATATAATTTTATTCTTATATTTGCCATTAAATTCTGGTATTTACAATGGTACCATCTATCCTTATTGATCTTACAAAACTTGGTGGGAGCCTTTATACCGCTTATTAATTTGTGAGAATAACTTGTATATACGGACTACCACATACATGGTGAATATCCTTTGTATTCATTTCTTATTAAATTATGGGAATAATCTGTATATGCGGAATACCGCATACCTGGTGAAATTCTTCTGTTATTTCATTCTTTATTATTCTATTGGAATAACCTATCTGTGCGGTCTATCGCATGCCTGGTGAATTCTGTTGTTATTTTATTCTTTATTATTCTGTTGGAATATCCTGTCTGTGCGGATTACGCATGACCTGGTTCCGTTCTTTATTATTCTGTTGGAATATCATGTCTGTGCAGATTACGCATGACCTGTTTCCGTTCTTTATTATTCTGTTGGAATAATCTGTCTATGCGAACTACCGCATGCCGGGTGAAGATCCATTTGCAGTTTTGTATATATATATATATATATATATATATATATATATATATATATATATATATATATACACATTAACGATTGCTAATTCTTTTTACTAAGATAATATGTTTATAACATAAATATAAGAATATTTATATTATTTATATTTTCACTTTATCACCACTTAAAGTCGTGATTTAGTTTATTTTTTATATATATCATACATGCAATTATTTATTGTTTTAATAAATAATAATTATGTTTTAACCCAGAATAGATGACAAAATTGGCAAAAATAGATTTTTCTATTTTGAAAATCTCTGGAGATAACTATTTGGCTTGGGCACTTGATGCAGAATTGCACCTAAGTGCAAATGAGTTAGAAAAGACCATTGAATCAGGAAATACAACAACTTCGACACAAAATGCAAAAGCCATAATTTTTCTTCGTCACCAATTGATGAAGGATTAAAGACTGAGTATTTAACAGTCAAAGATCCTTTGTCTTTATGGACACAATTGAAGGAAAGATTTGACCACCAAAAATTGGTTGTTCTCCCTAATGCCAAATTTTAGTGGCTTAATTTAAGGCTACAAGATTACAAATCAATTACAGAATATAGTTCTAATGTTTATAGAATAACCTCTACTTTAACTTTGTTCGGAGATCCAGTTTCTGAAATCCAAATGTTAGAGAAAACGCTCTCAACTTTTTATCCCACCAACATGATTTTGTCACAACAATATAGACAAAGTAAGTTCACAAAATTCAGTGACTTGTTGTCTATCCTCCTTGTTGCAGAAAAGGATAATGAATTATTGTTGAAAAACCATGAAGTTCGGCCAACGGGTGCTACCCCATTGCCAGATATTAACACCACGTCATTACAGCAGAATAAACGTGACAAGAGATGGTCATATAATAATAAGTCTTGGGGACGAAAGAACAAACGAGACCATCATAACAACAAATTCCAGAACCGCGACAATTCAAGCCACCAAAAGTGACAAGTGTCTGGGTCAGGTAAAAATAAAAAAGATGCAACACAGATAAAGAACAAACCAGATGTTTGTTTTAGGTGTGGGATGAATGGACATTGGTCGCGTACCTGTCGTACGCCGAGACATCTGGTTAATTTATTCTAGGAGTCTTAAAAGAACAAAGTAATGGAGGCAGAAACAAACTTTGTTAATCATCAATTGAATATTGTTGATGTTCTACCAATGACCAACATTGAGGAAAATGTTGTTGATATTACTGAACCTTCTGAAAGTATCTTTTGGGATATCGTTTAATTTCTTGTTTTAATTAAACACCATGCATGTATAATATTATTAGTTTTCATTCTATATGTGGTATGTGTTTCTCATGAATAAAATTATATTTGAAATGTAACTTTTCTTATTTATGTTTTTATATGTGTCAGACCATTTTTAATGGATATGGAGAATATATGTTTAGCAGACAGTGCAACAACTCATACAATCCTTCGAAATGAGAAATATTTTTCACAACTAATCAAAGCTAAGGAAAATGTGGGAACTATCTCTGGCACATCAAATTTAATTAAGGGATTTGGAAAAGCTAGTTTCTTGCTACCAAATGAGACACAAGTTTTTATCAAAGATGCTCTATATTCTAGTAAATCAAGAAGAAATTTTCATAGTTTTAAAGATATTCGACTGAATGGTTTTCACATTGAAACAACTAATGAAAATGATAATGAATATCTTCTCATCACTTCTACTTTTTTTGAAAAAAAGAATATCCTAGAAAAACTTTATTCAAATTCTTCTGGATTATATACTATGAAAATTAGAGCAATTGAGTCTCATAATATTATGATTCCAAAAATCATAGATCCCAAATCCTTTATGCTTTGGCATGAAAGACTCGGTCATCCAGGTACTTCTATGATGCGTCATATTATTAAAAATTCTACCGGTCATCCTCTCAAAGATAAGAAGGTTTTTTCTAGTAGTGAATTTTCTTGTGCTGCATGTTCTCGAAGAAAATTAATTGTTCGACCATCACCAGTAAAAGTTTATAAAGAAGCCCCAAAATTCCTAGAGAGAATTCAAGGAGACATGTGTGGACCTATTCAACCATTGTCTGGCCCATTTCGATATTTCATGGTTTTAATAGATGTTTCAAATAGATGGTCTCATGTTTGTCTTCTCTCTTCTCGAAATTTTACCTTCTCAAAACTTCTTGCTCAAATAATCAAGTTACGGGCTCAGTTCTCGGATCATCCAATCAAGTCAATTTGACTTGATAACGCAACTGAATTTTCATCAATGACTTTTAATGATTTTTGTATGACTATTGGAATCTCTATTGAGCATTATGTTCCTTATATTCATACACAAAATAGTTTAGCTGAATCTTTAATAAAAAGACTTCAACTAATTGCACGACCATTAATGTTAAGGGCTAACTTACCTACCTCGGTTTGGGGTCATGCAATTCTTCATGTTGCAGCCATCATTCGAGTAAGACCAACGGCTCTTCATAAATTCTCTCATCTAAAGTTAGTTCTTGGACAGATACCCAACATATCACACTTTTGAGTTTTTGGAAGTGCAGTATATGTTCCAATTGCACCTCCACAAAGAACTAAGATGGGAGCCCAACGAAGAATATGTATTTATGTTGGTTTTGATTCTCCTTCTATTATCAAATATCTTGAACCTTTAATTGGAGATGTTTTTACTGCACGTTATATAGATTGTCATTTTGATGAATCTGTATTTCCAACATTAAGAGAAGGGAAAGTTTTAAATAAAAAACCCTCTGAAATATCATGGAATGCATCAGATTTAAATTCACTTGATTCTCATACAGGACAATGTGAAATTGAAGTTCAAAGAATTATTCATTTACAAAATATTGCAAATCAAATGCCAGATGCATTTAATGATGCTAGAAAAGTGATAAAGTCACATACACCAGTAGTGAATACTCCAGCAAGGATAGAAATACCTATTGAAAAATCAATTCCTGGAGAATTGACGAATAAGGTAATAGAAGAATCTAAACCACGCCAGAAGCGTGGAAGACCGGTTGGTGCAAAAGACACTCTACCACCAAAATCAAAAGAAAATAAGGGAATCTAAGAAGGAATACCCGCTCCAGAAGTAGCACAAATTCCAAGAATGAGAATAGCCCCAGAAGAGGTTCAAAATCTTAGTGAAGGGATAAGAGATGAACACCAAGAGATCTCAATAAATTATGTACATGATGAAAAATATGGGATCGAAGCAAAGTCATGATTGATGATATATTTGCTTTCTCTATAGCATCTGATATTACTTTGATTCCTGACACCGATCCTGAACCACAAAACGTGGAAGAATGTCGGAAAAGAAAAGATTGGCCAAAATAGAAAGATGCTATTCAAATTGAGCTACAATCTCTATTGAAAAGAGAAGTATTTGGACCATAGTCCAAACACCGCTGGGTGTAATCCCGGTTGAAAACAAATGTGTATTTTTACGAAAGCGAAATGAGAAAAATGAAATTATGAGATATAAAGCCCGACTTGTAGCTCAAGGGGTTTCACAAAAACCTGGTATTGATTATCAGGATACATACTCTCCAGTAATGGATGGAGTCACTTTTCGCTTTCTGATAGGTATGACAACCATGGAAGGTTTGGAAACACGTCTGATGGATGTTGTAACAGCATACCTATATGGCTCACTTGACAGTGAGATTTACATGAGAATCCCTGAAGGATTGAAAATGGCTGAATCACAAAGGCCACGTCACATATATTCAATCAAGTTACAACGCTCATTGTATGGGTTAAAACAGTCTGGTCGTATGTGGTATAATCGACTTAGTGATTATTTAATAAAAGATGGATATATAAATGATCAAGTATGCCCATGTGTTTTTATTAAGAAATCACAAAGTGGATTTTCCATCATTGCTGTATATGTGGATGATTTGAATCTTGTAGGTACTCCTGAATAACTCACAAGAACTGCTACTTATTTAAAAAATGAATTCGAAATGAAAGATCTTGGAAAGACAAAATTTTATTTGGGAATACAAGTGGAGCATTTAGCATCTGGAATTTTTGTTCATCAATCCACATATGCTGAAAAAATTCTCAGTCGCTTTCATATGGATAAAGCTCATCCTTTGACTACCCCGATGGTTGTTCGATCTTTAGAAATTGATAAAGATCCATTTTGGCCTCTAAAAAGTGGGGAAGAAGTTCTTGGACCTGAAGTTCCATACCTAAGTGCAATAGGTGCTCTTATGTATCTTGCACACTGTACACGACCTGATATTACTTTTGCTGTCAACTTGTTAGCCAGATATAATTCTTCTCCTACTAAGAGACATTGGGATGGGATCAAACACATTTTGAGATACGTCCGTGGAAGTATAGATCTTGGGTTATTTTATCCAAGAAATTCAACGTCGCAATTGGTTGGATATGCCGATGCAGGATATTTATCAGATCCACACAATGGAAGATCACAAACAGGTTATGTATTTACATATTGTGACATAGCTATATCCTGAAAATCCACTGTGAGACCTCAAATTTTATGAAATGAAAGTATTCAATTTTCTTATATTTAATCTATTTAGTAAATGATTAAATTGATAAAAGGTTAAAGTTAAGGGTTATATGTGAAATTTTTTCAAAGTAAGCAAGTTGTCATAAAATAATCGGTGATAAAAGTATAGTAATACGCGTGGTTGCATAGTAGCACACGGTATTGTACAATATCTTTGATTATTGATGCTTACGTGAGAATTCACTCAGTTTGATTCAATTATTGTCACAGTATCATCTGTATAATATTTTATATTATTAAATCAATAATTGAGATGACAAAGTTATTCATATTATTATTAGCAATATTGACAATGTCTAGAAGTTCTGTCAAGTAGAGGTTTGGTCACCTAATTGAGCGCCAATAAGGAAAAATTGTGACGCCCCCAAAATAGGTATACATCACCCATCTTGAGTCACCAAATATATGGTACAAAAATATAAAATATAACTTAATAATACAACCGTCGTGTAACATATGACAAAACATAAGCTGAGAGTTTAAACAGGAATATTGCCTTCAAGACAATATCCACTCTCAAATAGAGTCTTCATTACATTTATTATCACACTATTTTATAGAATAGTGAGGACTACTAATAATCCATCTCGAACCATCACTCCGTTCTCCGACTAGTCTCGGCTACGTTCTCATTTCCTGAAGAGAACAGTGAAAGAAAGGGTGAGCTTAACTAGCCCAGTAAGAAATATTATAACTAAGATAATGCAGAATAAATTATCATTAGTCTTCAACAATGTTAAACTGATAAAATACAATAAACATCAAGTTTAACTGCAGCGAAATAGACAATCCATTAGAAGAGTCATGCAGAGAATAAAATCTACTATCTTCTAAGATTTAAAATGTTTTTATCAATTTTTATCGCTGAGACTCAGCTTAATAAATAAACCACATCATCGAATCATCCCTGCATTACGGGCCAAGGATATTGTTTAAATCATCAATGGTCATGACTATACCGAATAATCCCTGGTCATAATAATACTAAGTCCATCTCTGCACGTAAGCCAAAGATATACAACAATAAAACCAATAATCAATAATCCATCTTTGCACGTAAGCGAAAGATATATAATTCAATAAATAACAGTCCATCTTCGCACGTAAGCCAAAGATAACTTTTATCACCATATAAGCATGAGGATGATGACAATGATATAAGCATTAATCAAACTAAAACAAGGATAAATATTAAAGACTTTAAATTTATCCAAATATTATCAATCACTTAATAAACTCATAATCTAATATTATTAATATTATAACAATATTTTAATCTCCTCTAAACTTATAAACAATTTATTTCAATTGTTTACACTTTACCAAATAATGCATTTAATCATTCAAAGAATGCCATACTAATAAGATTTCATCACCAATGATCAAATCCCTTATCAAAAATCTGCATATACCTTATATAGTATTCCCAAGCTATAAAATCCTATTTTTCAACTTTGTTACTTCACATAACATATTTAACTCATATGTTTGTAACTAAACCATTTTCATAAAAAATACCAAATAAGTCCCAAAAATATTTCTTTTCTGAGATTTAGCAGAATAAAGTCCCATAATGAACATATATTTTTCTCGGAATTTTTAAAATTCATTTACTATTTTTCAAAAATCAATTTCTAATTAATTCCTTAAGAAATTAGCTACCTCAAGGTTAACTCCAGAAATTCCCAAATCTTGGCAGGGTCTTACACATGTTAATGTGAGCTTCCAGTTTAAATTTCATGGTCATCGGAGTTATAGAACTTCGGTTATAGAGTTTTTCGTCGAAAAAACCTAAATATTGAAATGGTCATAACTTGCCCATTTTAAGTCGGAATAAGCTCATTTTTGGACAGGATGTTCTTTATACCATATACTTTCATGTCCCAAAAGGCCAGAATTTTTCTCACAAATTAAGTAGCCGAAACAGTCCTTTTAAAAATATGGACAGTAGCTTTTTAAGCATTTCCAGATTTTGTATACTTTACTAAAATCAATCTACACGAAAATCTACAATACCTTTTCCAGTGATTCCACTTGAATAAGTTATAAGATTCATAGATCTAACTCTAGAACTTGACTACACTCAAAAATTCGAAATATAATAGGAGATATGGTCAATTGAATTTCATGTTCCATTTTCACCAAAATCTGATTTTTCAACCCTTTGTGATTTCTAAGAAAATTTCATGTTTTCACATATTAATCAACATAACTTATCATAACACTTACTAATACTACATATACCCATGGTTTTCATCAATCCCTTGCTTTTATTATGACTTTATCCATAATCCACATAAACAGATCATTTCCACAATTTAATAAGGAATGAATACAAAGGATTAATCACCATAAATGTGGTAATCCACATAGACAGGTTATTCCAACAAAATAATAAAGAATGGAATAACAGAAGGATTCACCATACATGCGATAGAGACTGCACAGATAAGTTATTCTTAATAGAATAATAAAGAACGGAACCAGGTCAGGCGTGATCCGCACCGACAGGATATTCCAACAGAATAATAAAGAACGGAACCAGGTCAGGCGAAATTCGTACCGACAGGATATTCCAACAGAATAATAAATAATAGAACCTGGTCCGGCGTAAACGCACAGACAGGATATTCCGACAGAATAATAAATAATGGAACCAGGTCCGGCGAAAATGCACAGACAGGATATTCCGACAGAATAATAAAGAACGGAATAATAGAAGAATTTCACCATGTATGCAGTACTTTGCATATACAGATTATTCTAACATAATAATAAAGAATGGAATAACATAAGAAGTTCACCATGTATGCGGTACTTCGCATAACCAGGTTATTCCAATAGAATAATAAGGAATGGAATAAAATAGCTCTCTTCATGAATACGAAATAAATAATACCCCTTACCTCAAAAGAAGACTAGATACTGGAATAGTGAGGTAGCAGACTTCTCTTCTTCTTTCTCTCTATAATTTCTCTCTATAATAATGGCTCTAAAGCTTTTGTGAATTGGTGAGAAATGAAGAAAGAATGAGCTTCTATTTATAAGAAAATATAGTTTCGATAATTGCACATTTTGGGGCTCGAAATATTACAGTACAATACCTCAAACTTTTCTTTCATTTTTAATTCAGTCATCCAAGTATTATCAAACTTGCACCACCTCCCCTAATAGTAAATCATGTGAATCAAGAGTAAATCATGTGACTCAATAGTTCTAAACATGTGAAAAAATTAATTACAGTATAATACCTCCATCTATACCTCCATTTTTAACTTAGTCATGCAAGTATCATCAATCTTGCACCAACTCCTCTAATAGTAAGTGAATGTGACTCAATAGTAACTCGTGAATAGTAACTCATGAATAGTAACTCGTGAATAGTAACTCGTGAATAGTACTCCAACACAAAAAGTGCCCTGAATACCCGATTGAACAATAGAATCTCTAGACATCAATTATCATCGGAATAGATGTCGATTTCAACTAACACTAATAATCCCAACACAATGAAACTATCAAATTCATCTTTAATCAACATGAACTTATTTATCATTAATATTATAACTCACAATATTTAACAACCATGTCATTCCCAGAAAAGAGGGGGCTTTTCAATAAGGATTTCTCCCTATTGGCGCGCAATTAGGTGACCAAACCTCTCATTGACAGAACTTCTAGACATTGTAAATATTGCAATTTAATAATATGAATAACTTTGCCATCTCAATTATTGATTTAATAATATAACATATTATGCAGATGATACTATGACAATAATTGAATCAATAATATGAGAGATATGATGCAGCAATTACTGTAGCAATAATTGAGTATAACTAAGTGACTTCTCACGTAAGCATCAATAACCAATACCGTGTGCTACTATGCAACCACACGTATTACTGTACTTTTACAATCGGGTAGTTCAACAGTTTTAATGGTAACACTTCCGCCGTTATTTTATAAAAAAGATAATTCTGTCGTTTTCTTACCACGACAATACTTCCGTTGTGGGTTCACCAATGATTGTGCCGTCATACGGATATTCCCGACAAAAAGAATATTCCCCGACCAAATGAATATTTTATAACAACTTGCATACTTTGCAAAATTTATAAATACTACCCACAGCTATAACATTATATCAAATCCACACCATAATATTAAAAAAAATATTTCGAGGAAATTAAATATTTATTCATAAAATCTGGGGTCTCACAGAAATCCTTATCGGAAAGCCCCCTCTTTCCTGGGATCGACCTGTTTGTTAAATATTGTGAATTATAATATTAATGATAAATAAGTTCGTGTTGATTAAAGATAAAATTGATAGTTCTATAGTGTTGGAATTATTAGTGTTAGTGAAAATCAAAATTTATTTCGATAATAATTGATGTCTGGAAGTTATATTGACCAATCGGGTAATTAATCGGATAAATAAGCAATTAATTGCTATTAATTCACATGATTGTAACTATTTGTTTACATGTGTGTACTATTGATTCACATTCTTATACTATTAGGGGAGTTGGTGCAAGATTGATAATACTTGTATGACTAAGTTAAAAATGGAGGTATAGATGGAGATACTATACTGTAATTCGTATTTTAACATGTCTAGAACTATTGATTCACATGATTTACTATTAGGGGAGGTGGTGCAAGTTTCATAATACTTGCATGACTAAATTAAAAATAAAGGAAAAGATGAAGGTATTATACTGTAATATTTTGAGCCCTAAAATGTACAATTATGGAAACTCTATTTTCCTATAAATAGAAGCTCATTCCTTCATTATTTTTTACCAATTCACAAAAGCTATAGAGCAATTATTATAGAGAGAAATTATAGAGAGAAAGAAGAAGAGAAGCCTGCTACCTCACTATTCCAGTATCCAGTCTTCTTCTGAGGTAAGGGGTATTATTTCTTTTGTATTCATGAAGAGAGCTTCTATTATTTCTTTATTATTATGTTGGAATAACCTGTCTATGCGAAGTACCGCATACATGGTGAAATTCTTCTGTTATTCCATTGTTTATTATTCTGTTGGAATATCCTGTTTGTGCGGATTACGCTAGACCTGGTTCCATTCTTTATTATTCTGTTGGAATATCCTGTCTGTGCGGATTACTCTAGACCTGGTTCCATTCTTTATTATTTTGTTGAAATAATCTGTCTGTGTGGTCTATTGCATGCATGGTGAATTCTTTGTTATTCCATTCTTTATTATTCTGTTGGAATATCCTGTCTGTGTGGATTACGCTAGACATGGTTCCATTCTTTATTATTATGTTGGAATAACCTGTCTGTGCGGTCTATCGCATGCATGGTGAATTCTTCTGTTATTCCATTCTTTATTATTTTGTTGGAATATCTTGTCTGTGCGGATTACGCATGACCTGGTTCCATTCTTTATTATTCTATTGGAATAACCTGTCTATGTGGATTATCACATGCATGGTGAATGATCATTCGTATTCATTCCTTATTAAATTGTGGAAATGATCTGTCTACGTGGATTACCACATGGCGGGTGAAAATTTATTTTCAGTTTTATATATTCTATGATACTCATTTGGTTAAAGTTTTGGCTTCTATACTACATGGAATTAGTAGAATATCCTGGATATTTGCGCTTCATCTGGTATCTTTTCATGGAAATATTCTTCTGAGCATTCTTGAATTTTACTCCACAAAGCAGTATCATGTTGACAATTTGGATGTCATTGATTTCAAGATAAATTAACTTATAAATCTTTAAAATTTATTCTTGAACTTGTTTTATTGAATTATTATGTCATTGTCATCATTCTCATGCTTATATTGTGATGAAAGTCATCTTTGGCTTACGTGCATAGATGGACTTGGTATGATTATGATCAGGGATTATTCGGTATAATCATGACATGTAATGTTATAAATGATGTGGTAAATGTCCTCAGTAGCCTGTAGTGCATTGATGGACAATTTTTGGTATGATTATGACCATGGATTATTCGGTATAATCATGACCATTGATGATTTAATGAATATCCTTGGCCCGTAGTGCAGGGATGACTCGATGATATGGTTTATTTATTAAGCTAAGTCTCAGCGATAAAAATTGATGAAAACATTTTAAATCATAGAAGATAGTAGATATCATGCTCTACTTGACTCTTCTAACGGATTGCTTATTCCACTACAGTTAAACTTGATGTCTATTGTATTTTATCAGTTTAACATTGTTAAAGACTAATGATAATTTATTCTGAATTATCTTAGTCATAATATTTCTTACTGGGCTAGTTAAGCTCACCCTTTCTTTCATTATTCTCTTCAGGAAATGAGAACGTAGCCGGGACTAGTCGGGGAACAGAGTGACGGTCCAGATGATAGCATTAGTAGTCCTCACTATTCTGTTAAATGGTGTGATAATAAATGTAATGATGACTCCATTGAGTGTGGATATTGTCTAAATGACAATATTCTTATTAAAACTCTTAGATTATGTTTTGTCGTATTTCACACGACTGTTGTATAATTAAGTTGTATTTGAATTTTGTACCATGTATTTGGCGACTCAAGATGGGTGATGTATACCTATTTTGGAGGTGTCACAGTTGGTATCAATGCTTAGGGATATGATCCCTGGCTGAGATGTGAGACAAGAACTAGGAGGGGAGAGACGGGGAATTCCTTCGCTAGTATGACCTACCTAAGTTTATTTGGTATTTAATTGGTCAGTCAGAGTATAGGGATAATATGTGATATATTAATTAACCCTTGTTTTGTGACAGTGTTTGAAAATGGCATCTGAAAATGTTGAGATCAGCAATGAAGCACATGAGACCGTTGAGTCACCAACGATTAATACCTAGGATAATGTGCAACAGGAAGACAATAATCCTCAAGTAAACAACAACACCAATCAGATAATGAACGATAGGAAGTTCAGAGGCTTTATGCAATTCATGCAACATCAGGCGAGAGATACTCCTATTCAAAATACAGGTGGAAACACTGGCAACTCTCGGATGGTCACTGCTAAGCAGTTCAAGGAGCTGGGATAGCTAGAGTTTTTGGGAAATCCAGAACCACTTAAGGCGGAGACATGGATAAAGCAAATCAACAAGATATTTGATGTCTTGGAATGCTCAGAGGAGCAAAAGGTTCCCTTTGTCACCTTTATGTTGTGTGAAGATGCAGATTATTGGTGGGAATCTATAAAACGTACCCAGCCTGACGTACTTAAGATGTCTTGAGAGAATTTCCAAGAGCTGTTCAATAACAAGTACTTTCTCAAAAGTATTCATCACATGAAGGAGGTTGAGTTTATCAAGTTGGAGCAAAACAATATGACCGTGTCGCAATACGAGGCTAAATTTATAGAGTTATCCCAGTTTCATCCCATTTAGTCGATAATGAGGAGCGAATGATGCGAATATTTCTAAGAGGTTTGAAACTCGAAATACGTTAATACTTCATTTCTCACAAACTTTGTTTATATTCAGATGTTGTGAATAGAACTCAGTTATTGGAGCGTGATAATGAGTCAGCACAACCAAAAGGTAATGACCAGCAACACAATAATAATCGTACTGGTGGCAACGACCATCGGAACAACAATAACCATCGTGGAGGAAATTATCATGCCAAGAATGGTAACCACTTCGGTGGTAATCATGGCCAAGATAATAGGAGTGGAAATTTCAAGAAGTGAAGGTTCAACAACGATGGAAAAACAGCAGCACCAACACCTATTTTCAAGAAAAGAGAACGACCACCAATTGTATGCTTCAAATGCGGAGGGGAGGGACATATCAGTCCAAACTGCACGATGAGTCCAAAGCATGTTACACTTATGGAAAAGAAGGTTACCTAGCCCGATTTTGTCGTGCACCAAAGTTAAGTCCAGCTGGGACTGTGGCACCAAAGGTGGATACGGACAAAACAAAGTCGGTAGTTTCAGGAAGAGCGTTTTTTGTGACTTCTCAAAAAGCGAGTAACCCGAATGAAGTTAGCACAGGTTAGTTAATTATAAATTCTTGTGAAGTCTATACCTTATTAGATACCGGTTCAACCCATTCTTTTATCTCTCTTGCTTACACTCATCGTTTAAATTTGACTTTGGAGAAATTTGACTTTGACTTATCGGTTGAAACTTCGTTAGTAAAAACCTTCATTTCATGTGCTATTTGTAGGACCCCAACTTATTATAAATGAAATTAAATTTCCTCTATTTATTATTTTGAAATAGTAAGGGTTGATTTGATTAATGTGGTTAGTTATGGGTAAAATACGTAAATATTTCAAATAAGCAAGTGGTTATAAAATATTCATTGTTGTCGGGGAATATTCGTTTGGTTGTGGAATATTCTTACTGTCGGAGAATATTCGTACGACGACGCAGCCTTGTGTGGGCCCCATAACAAAAAGCAATTGGATGAAGAAAACGACAAGTATAAGTTGTTTATAAATAACGACGTAGTTGTTACCGTTAATACTGTTGGAATACTCGGTGGTTAAAACACAGTAGCACACGATATTGCACCAATTATTGATTCCTACGTAAGAAGGCACTACTCAATAATTGTTACAGTAATTAATGTTCAATATTTTATTTTATTGATTTAATTATTGTTACGTTGATATTTTATATTATTGTTGTTTCAATAATTGTCACTATACAGTATTTTTCATTATCGGAGCAATAATTCATATTATTTGAATAAAATTATTAGATAAAATTATTGGCAATGTCTAAAAAATTCTGTTTAAGGAGAGGTTTGGTCACCTAATTGCGCGCTAGTAAGGAGAAATTTTTATTGGAAAGCCCCCTCTTTCCTGGGAACGGTCTGGTTGCCAGTATTGTGATTCTGTAATATTATTTGTGAATAATTAATTATTAATTTATATGATAAGGAAAATATTTATTTTATATGGATATAAATGGAGAAAATTTTAAAGTGACAATTGTTGAAAAATTGATATTTTATCTTTTCTGATAAAATAATTCATTTAAATATATTATTATATTATAATAATATAATAATATAATAATATTGAAATTTTTACAATGAATGTGGGATATATGAGTATATGAGGAAGAGTATTTTTTTACTAAAAATATTTAAAACATGTTTTTTATGTTTGTGGACCCCATTTCTTGACTAAAATTTGATTATAGCCTGTAAAATCATCCGTATGTGGATTTCGATCAATTTCTGTTTGGAATTTGGAAAAACTTTCTTCTGCAAAATTGTAGAGAATTAAATTTTCTATGGAATAGACATAAAATTTTAATTTGTCTAATAAAAGGGCTATTTATTATGAATTATTGAAGTTCCAAAGTTCTGGAATAATTGATTTTTGGAGTTTTAAATGATTTATTTGAGAAAAATGTTTTTTGTGAGGTGGGCTACATGTGTGGCTGATGTTTGACTAAGAAAAGTGTGCGTAGGAAGTTTTAGAAAAATAATAATAATATTTATTAAATTTTTTGATTTGGTGTTCTAAGCAATTTTCTATAAATAGGGTGCTTAGGTTAGAATTAAAAATCACACCAGAAATTAAAGTTTTCTCTCTCTTTCTCTCTCTATATTACCGAGCATATTCTTGTGAGTATTTTGATACTTTGAGTGTTGCTATACGGTACAAGTTCCTTTCGGCATTATATCCAGTATTTCAGCCAGAAGTATTATTCTTTCGAGGTAAGGGATGTTATTTTTTTTAAAATGATATTATTTCTTCTAATGTCATTTTGCCAAAATATTGGTAAGATTTTTTTTGTGAAATTCTTGTCTTTTAGTGTCGGGGTTACTATTCACGTATGCAACACTATTCATGTATACAACACTATTCACGAATACGGCACTATTCACAGAAAAATTAAATTTTAATTTTTTATCCAAAATATCTATTATGGATACTGGCTTTGATTGTATCAATGTTTTGATAATTCTTGAATTTTACTTCACTATGGTTATTTATGAAATATTTTTGAACTTAGACTGTTTAAAGTACGAATCCTTATGATTTGTTCTTTTGTTTCACTAGATTCGTTTTCTTTAAAATATTTTTCGTCATCCTCAGTCCTAAATAATGATATTACTGAATATCTTTGGCCTGTACTGCAAAGATAGTTGATTTTCTTATGAATATCTTTGGCCCGTAGTGCAAAGATGTATATGTGTTGAGATGAACATGACCAACTGATGAATATCTTTGGCCTGTAGTGCAAAGATGAATATTTGATTCAAGATGTATATTGATTGATGTTACAGGGATAAAATATTGATGATAAACTTTTAAATTCATAGATAATAGTAAATTTCATTCTCTACATAACTCTTCTATTAATTATTATTTCTGCTGCGAATATTGATCTGAAACTTGTTGTCTATTATATTTTATCATATTTTTTTCCCTGTTGAAGACTAACGATAATTTGTTCTATATTATCTTAGTCATAAAATTCTTTACTGGGCTAGCTGAGCTCACCCTTTTCCTTTTTGTTCCATTTTTCTTCTCAGAAAACGAGAATGTAGCGAGTACTAGTCGGGGTATAAAATGAAGGTTCTAGGAAGTTGTTTTTGAAGTCCTCACTATTTTGTAAAATAGTGTATCAATAATTGTAATGAGGACTTATTTGAGTGTTGATATTATCTGGAAGATAATATTTGTATTTAAACTCACAGTTTATGTGTTGTCGTATTTTTCATGACAATTGTGTTAATAAAGTTGTAGTTGTTTCTATATCATGTATTTTGGTGACTCGGAATGGGTGTTGTATACCTATTTTGGGGGTGTCACAGTTGGTATCAGAGCTTAGGGATATGATCTCTGGCGGATATCGGGGAAGAGAACTAGGAGGGGAGAGACGAGTAAATCCTCTGCTAGTGTGTCCTACCTAAGCTTATTTGTTGGTTGGTCAGAATATAGGGATATTATATGATATGTTAATTTCTTTAATTAACCCTTGTTTTATGGCAGTATTTGAGAATGGCAACTGAGAATGTTAACAATGGAGTAAATGAGATCGTGGAGACACATGTACTCACCAATGTGGAGAACGTGCAACAGGCCGGCAATGTTCCTCCTGTAAACAACATCACTGATCAGACGATGAACAATGGAATGTTTAGAAGCTTTTTGCAGTTCATACAAAATCAGACGAAGGAGACTCGTGTACAAAATACAGGTGGAAATGATAGCAACGCACGGTTTGTCACAGCCAAGCAGTTCAAAAAGTTGGGACTACCAGAATTCTGAGGAAAGCCGGATCCGATTAAGGCAGAGACATGGGTCAAGCAAATTACCAAGATATTCGACATCTTGGGATGCACGGAAGAACAGAAGGTTCCATTCGCCACATTTATGTTTCGTAATGAGGCAGATTACTGGTGGGAATCTGTGAAGCGTACCCATCCAGCCGCACTCGGCATGTCTTGGGAGACGTTTCAGAAACTGTTCAATGACAATTACTTTCCTGAAAGTATTCGTCATATGAAGGAAGTGGAGTTTATTAGACTGGAACAAAACAACATGACGGTGTCCCAGTACTAGGCGAAGTTCGCAGAGTTATCCAGGTTTGCACCTCATTTGGGGGAGAATGAGGAACATATGAGACGGATGTTTCTGAGAGGTTTGAAGCCCGACATACGTAAGTATCTCATTTTTATAAATTTTCTCTATATTCAGATGTTGTCAACAGGGCTCAATTATTAGAGCCAGATACTGAGTACGTTCAACCGAGGGACCACAACTAGGGTCATACCGGTGACAGTAGTCATCAGAACAACGATAACCAGCGCAAAAAGAAAAATACGAACAAAAGTGGTAACCACTCTGGTGGTAATCATGGCCATACTAATAGAAGAAGCGAGTCGGGAGGAGATTTTAAAAAGAGGAGGTACAACAATGACAATACGAAGTCGTCAGCACCAACAACTAGTTCTAAGGGAGGAGAACGACCACCGGTCGTATGCTATAAATGTGGAAAAGAGGGACATATCAGCCCAAACTGTCCACAATAGTTCAAGGTATGCTATAATTGTGGAAAGGAAGGATATATCGCTCGAGATTGTATGGTAGCGAAACCAAGTCCAGCAGGGATGGTGACTCAAAAGGCTATCCCAGAAAAGTCAAAGTCAACGGTTCCTGGAAGAGCGTTTGTCGTGACTGGTCAAAATGCGAGGAACCCAAACGAGGTGATCACGGGTAAGCTAATCATAAATTCTTGTGAAGTTTATACATTACTAGATACCGGTGCTACCCATTCATTTATCTCTCCTGCTTGTGCTCAACATTTAAACTTGACTCCTGAGAAATTAGACTTTGACTTATCTGTGGAGACTCCGTTAGGAGAAACTTTCATTACATCCACTGTTTATAAATCTTGTTTGATCCAAGTTGGCACCATCACATTAGCTGTTGACCTTATCTATTTAAAGATACTTGCATTTGACGTGATTTTAGGGATTGATTGGTTAACTACTCATCATGCCAAAATTGATTATTTTTGTAAGGTTGTTAGTTTTCATATTCCTAACTAACCCGTTGTGCGAATTTAAGCAACTAAACCACTAAAATCAATCACTGTTATATCAAGCCATAAAGCCATTCGTTTATTAAAAAATGGATGTCAAGCTTTCTTAGCCCATGTTATGGATTTGAATAAAGACACGTCAGATTTAAATAATATTCCTGTTGTTAGTGACTTTCTTGACGAATTTCCTAAAGAACTTCTCGGTCTACCCCCAGAATGTGAAGTTGAATTCTTTATTGATCTTGAACCTGGTACAAAGCCCATTTCTAAAACCACATATCGAATGACTCTTATTGAACTTCAGGAGTTAAAGGTCCAATTACAAGAGTTGTTGGACATCAGTTTTATTCGTCCTAGTACATCTCCTTGCGGTGCTCCTGTTTTATTTGTAAATAAGAAAGACGGGAGTATACGACTTTGTATTTACTATCGAGAATTAAACCATGTCACTATCAAGAATCGGTATCCGTTACCTCGTATTGATGACCTGCTTGACCAGTTATAAGGAGCACAATTCTTTTTAAAGATCGATCTTCGTTCTGGATATCATCAGCCGAAGATTAGAACTGAAGATATCCCAAAGACTGCCTTCAGAACTCGGTACGTGCATTATGAATTCTTAGTCATGTCTTTTGGATTGACTAATGCTCCTGCGACTTTCATGGATATGATGAACTGAGTATTCAAGGAATATTTAGATCAATTCGTTGTGGCCTTTATTGATGACATCCTCATATATTCCAAAAGCCGTGAAGATCATGAGCACCATTTAAAGCTGGTACTCCAAATGCTTCGTGAAAACAAGCTATATGCCAAGTTGAAGAAATGCGAGTTCTGGCTTGAGGATGTAGCATTCCTTGGGCACGTGGTGTCAAAACATGGAGTATCTGTTGACCCGGCGAAGATTGAAGAAATACAAATTTGGGAGCAACCGAATTTAGCTGGTTATTAACAGAGATTCGTGGAAGGATTTTCTCGAATCGCTACTCCGTTAACTTAGCTGACTCGGAAAGATACAAAATTTGTATAGAGCGAGGAATGCGAGAAGAGTTTTCAAGAGCTTAAGAGGAGACTCATTTAGGCACCTGTTCTGACAATACCATCTGGTTCGGATGAATTTGTTATTTACAGTGATGCTTCAAGCAAAGGGTTAGGATGTGTTCTTATGCAACATGGGAAAGTCATAGCCTATGCCTCGCGACAACTTAAAGAATATGAGAAGAATTATCGTACTCATGATCCAGAGTTGGCAGCAGTTGTTTTCGCACTAAAAATCTAGAGGCTCTATCTATATAGGGAGAAAGTGGAGATATATTCAGACCATAAAAGCCTCAAATATTTTTTCACCCAAAAGGAACTCAACACGCTGCAACGACATTGGCTCGAGCTGTTGAAAGATTACGACCACACTATTCAATACCATCTTGGAAAAGCGAACGTAGTAGCTGACGCATTGAGTAGAAGATCATATGCAGGAACGAGTGGGATGTTGTTAACACAAAGGCCCATTTTGTGTGATTTACAAAAGATGAAGATAGAATTCAAGACTCCGGGGACCCATGCGATGATGTCAAGTATATGCATAGAACCGACTTTAATCGAAAAAGTTAAAGTTGCTCAAGCCACAGACCCGAAGCTGATGTGTATGAAGAAGAAAGTACAGGAAGGTGCTATTCCAGAAGCAAGAATCGATGATGAAGGAATACTTCAAGTCCACTCCAGACTTTGTGTTCCTAACGACTCAGATTTGAAATACAAGATCATGATGGAGGCACACAATACACCGTTTGCAATCCATCCTGGAAGTACCAAAATGTATCGTGATCTTCGACATACATTTTGGTGGAACAATATGAAGAGAGAGATTGCAAAGTTTATCTCAAGGTGTTTAACTTGTCAACGTGTAAAGGCGGAACATCAAGTGCCTAAGGGTCCATTGCAACCACTTGAGATTCCGAAATGGAAGTGGGAACACATTACCATGGATTTCGTTACGGGTCTTCTCACGGTTTCTCAAGGCATAAATGCTATTTGGGAACACATTACCATGGATTTCGTTATCAGGCAAGTATAGGTGTGGCTCCATTCGAAGCATTATATGGATGTAAGTACCGTTCTCCAGTATGTTGGGATGAGGTGGGTGAAACAACATTGTTGGGACCAAATTTGGTACGTATTACTACAGAAAAGATCCAAATGATTTGACAATGTATACAAACGACACATGATCGACAAAAGATTTATGCGAATCTTTATCAAAAGGACGTGGAATTTAGTATTGGGGATCATGTATTGTTGCGTGTTGCTCCATGGAAGGGAGTTACAAGATTTGGGAGAAGAGAAAAGCTCAATCCACGATTTATTGGTCCATTTCAGATTCTTAACCGAGTAGGAAATATGGTCTATAGACTTGCATTACCTCCAAGTATGTCTCGTGTTCATAATGTTTTTCACATATCTATGCTTCGTAAATATGTGAAAGACCCGAACCACGCTATTGAGTTAGAACCAAACGAGATAGCCGAAGACTTAACGTACGAAGAGGTACCTGTCAAGATCTTGGATAGGAAGGAGCATGTCCTACGCACAAAGGTCATACCACAAGTCAAAGTTTTGTAGAGGAACCATGCTATAGAGGAAATGACGTGGGTGTTGGAAGCGAAAATGAAAGCGAGGTATCCTCACCTTTTTGAAACACCAGGTATGTACATCACCTTCGAGGACGAAATTTCATAAGGAGGGGAGGTTGTAAGACCCCAACTTATTATAAATGAAATTAAATTTCTTCTATTTATTATTTTGAAATAGTAAGGGTTGATTTGATTAATGTGGTTAGTTATGGGTAAAATGCGCAAATATTTCAAATAAGCAAGTGGTTATAAAATATTCATTGTTATCGGGGAATATTCGTTTGGTCGTGGAATATTTTTACTATCGGGGAATATTCGTACGACGGCACAGCCTTGTGTGGGCCCCATAACGGAAAGCGATTAGATGAAGAAAACGACAAGTATAAGTTGTTTATAAATAACGACGTAGTTGTTACCGTTAATACTGTTGGAATACTCGGTGGTTAAAACACAGTAGCACACGATATTGCACCAATTATTGATTCCTACGTAAGAAGGCACTACTCAATAATTGTTATAGTAATTACTGTTCAATATTTTTTTTATTGATTCAATAATTGCTACGTTGATATTTTATATTATTGTTGTTTCAATAATTGTCACTATACAGTATTTTCCATTATCAGAGCAATAATTTATATTATTTGAATAATATTATTAGATAGCATTATTGGCAATGTCTAGAAAGTTTTGTCTAAGGAGTGGTTTGGTCACCTAATTATGCGCTAGTAAGGAGAAATCCTTATTGGAAAGCACCCTCTTTCCTGGGAACGGCCGGGTTGCCAGTATTGTGATTCTGTAATATTATTTGTGAATAATTAATTATTGATTTATATGATAAGAAAAATATTTATTTTATGTGGATATAGATGGAGAAAATTTTAAAGTGACAATTGTTGAAAAATTGATATTTTATCTTTTCTGATAAAATAATTCATTTAAATATATTATTATATTATAATAATATAATAATAGTGATATTTTTACAATGAATGTGGGATATATGAGTATATGAGGAGGAAGAGTATTTTTGTTACTAAAAATATTTTAAACATGTTTTTCATGTTTGTGGACCCCATTTCTTGACTGAAATTTAATTATAGCCTGTAAAATCATCCGTATGTGGATTTCGGTCAATTTCTGTTTGGAATTTCGAAAAACTTTCTTCTGCAAAGTTGTAGAGAATTAAATTTCCTATGAAATGGACATAAGATTCAAATTTGTATGATAAAAGGGCTATTTATTATGGATTATTAAAGTTCCGAAATTCCGGAATAATTGATTTTTTTGGAATTCTAAATGATTTATTTGAGAAAAACATTTTTTGTGAGTTGGGCTTCATGTGTGGCTGATGTTTGACTAAGAAAAGTGTGCGTAGGAAGTTTTAGAAAAATAATAATAATATTTATTAAATTTTTTGCTTTGGTGTTCTAAGCAATTTTCTATAAATAGGGTGCTTAGGTTAGAATTAAAAATCACACTAGAAACTAAAGTTTTCTCTCTCTTTCTCTCTCTCTCTATATTATCGAACGTATTCTTGTGAGTATTTTAATACTTTGAGTGTTGCTATACGGTACAAGTTCCTTTCGACATTATATCCAGTATTCCAGGCATAAGTACTATTCTTTCGAGGTAAGGGATGCTATTTTTTTTAAAATGATATTATTTCTTCTAATGTCATTATGCCGAAATATTTGTAAGATTTTTCTTGTGAAATTCTTGTCTTTTAGTGTCGGGGTTACTATTTATGTATACAACACTATTCACGAATACGACACTATTCACAAAAAAATTAATTTTTTTATCCAAAATATCTATTATGGATACTAGCTTTGATTGTATTCATGTTTTGATCAATCTTGAATTTTACTTCACTATGGTTATTTATGAAGTATTTTTGAACTTGGACTGTTTAAAGTACGAATCCTTATTATTTATTCTTTTGTTTCACTAGATTCGTTTTCTTTAAAATATTTTTCATCATCCTCGGTCCTAAATGATGATATTACTAAATATCTTTGACCTGTAGTGCAAAGATGGTTAATTTTCTTATGAATATCTTTGGCCCGTAGTGCAAAGATGTACAAGTGTTGAGATGAACATAACCAACTGATGAATATCTTTGGCCTGTAGTGTAAAGATGAATATTTGATTCAAGATATATATTGATTGATGTTACAGGGATAAAATATTGATGATGGACTTTTAAATTCATAGATAATAGTAGATTTCATTCTTTACGTAACTCTTCTATGAATTATTATTTCCGCTGCGAATATTGATCTGAAACTTGTTATCTATTATATTCTCTCAGATTTTTCCCTGTTGAAGACTAACGATAATTTGTTCTATATTATCTTAGTCATAATATTCTTTACTGGGCTAGTTGAGCTCACCCTTTTCCTTTTTGTTCCATTTTTCTTCTCAGGAGGTGAGAATGTAGCGAGTACTAGTCGGGGTATGGAATGAAGGTTCTAGGAAGTTGTTTTTGAAGTCCTCACTATTTTGTAAAATAGTGTATCAATAATAATAATGAGGACTTATTTGAGTGTTGATATTGTCTAGAAGACAATATTTGTATTTAAACTCATAGTTTATGTGTTGTCGTATTTTGCACGACAATTGTATTAATAAAGTTGTAGTTGTTTCTGTACCATGCATTTTGGTGACTCAGAATGAGTGTTGTATACCTATTTTGGGGGCGTCACACTATCCAAGTCTTGGATGAGAGTCACAATTTTGAATGATATTTCTATTGTTAATAAATTTCCTGACGTATTCTCTGAAGACTTCCTAGCCTACCCCTAGAGCGTGAAATCGAATTTTGTATTGACCCCAGTACAAAACCCATTTCTAAAACCTTCAAATATTTCTTTAACTAAAATAAACGTAACATGCGCCAAAGTCGTTGGCTCGAGCTGTTGAAGATTACGACTATACCATTCAATATCACTGTTGAAGAGTGAACGTGGTAGCTGCTGCGTTGAGTAGAAGATCGTATGCGTTTACGAGTGCGATGTTGTTAACACAAAAACCTATTTTGTATAACTTACAAATGATGAAGATAGAGTTAAAGACTCTAAGGACCCACGTGGTGATATCAAATATACGAGTAGAATCGACTTTAATAGATAAAGTTAAAGCCGTGCAAGCTACATACTCAGAGCTGATGAATGTGAAGAAGAAGGTTCAAGAGGGCGTTATTCTAGAAGCAAGAATCGATGAAGAAAGGAAATCTCAACCCTCGATTTTATTGGCCCATTTGAAATCCTTGATCAAGTAGGAACTGTGGCCTATTGACTCATTTTACCGCCAAGTATGTCGCGTGTTCATAATGTTTTTCACGTATCGATGTTACGTAAATATGTGGATGACCTGAACCACGTTATTAAATTAGAACTAGACGAGATAGCAGAAGATTTAACGTATGAGGAGATACGTGTTAAAATCTTGGATAAGAAGGATCGTATTCAACACTCAAAAGTTATACCTCAAGAGTTAGAATCTGAAATGAAGTCAAGGTATCCTCACCTTTTTGGCATATCAGGTACGTACGTAGATTTCAAGGGCGAAATTTCATAAGGAGGGGAGATTGTGAGACCCCAAATTTTATGAAATAAAAGTATTCAAATTTTTTTATATTTATTCTATTTAGTAAATGATTAAATTGATAAAAGGTTAAAGTTAAGGGTGATATGTGAAATTTTTTCAAAGTAAGCAAGTTGTCATAAAATAATCGGTGATAAAAGTATAGTAATACGCGTGATTGCATAGTAGCACACGATATTGTACACTATCTTTGATTATTGATGCTTACGTGAGAAGTCACTCAGTTTGATTCAATTATTGTCACAGTATCATCTGCATAATATTTTATATTATTAAATCAATAATTGAGGCGACAAAGTTATTCATATTATTATTAGCAATATTGACAATGTCTAGAAGTTCTGTCAAAGAGAGGTTTGATCACCTAATTACGCGCCAATAAGGAGAAATCCTTATCAAAAATCCCCCACTTTCCTGGGAACGAGCTGGTTGTTAAATATTGTGAATTATAATATTAATGATAAATAAGTTCGTGTTGATTAAAGATGAAATTGATAGTTCCATTGTGTTGGAATTATTAGTGTTAGTGAAAATCAACATTTATTTCGATAATAATTGATGTCTGGAAGTTATATTGACCAATCGGGTAATTAATCGGATAAATGAGCAATTAACTGCTATTAATTCAAATGATTATAATTATTTGTTCACATGTGTGTACTATTGATTCCATTCTTGTACTATTAGGGAGTTGGTGCAAGATTGATAATACTTGCATGACTAAGTTAAAAATAGAGGTATAGATGGAGGTACTATACTGTAATTCGTATTTTCACATGTCTAGAACTATTGATTCACATGATTTACTATTAGGGGAGGTGGTGCAAGTTTCATAATACTTGCATGACTAAATTAAAAATAAAGGAAAAGGTGAAGGTATTATATTGTAATATTTCGAGCCCCAAAATGTGCAATTATGGAAACTATATTTTCCTATAAATAGAAGCTCATTCCTTCATTATTTTTTACCAATTCACTAAAGCTATAGAGCAATTATTATAGAGAGAAATTATAGAGAGAAAAAAGAAGAGAAGTCTGCTACCTCACTATTCCAGTATCCAGTCTTCTTCTGAGATAAGGAGTATTATTTCTTTCGTATTCATGAAGAGAGCTTCTGTTATTCAATTCTTTATTATCATGTTGGAATAACCTGTCAATAAGAAGTACCGCATACATGGTGAAATTCTTTTGTTATTCTATTCTTTATTATTCTGTTGGAATATCCTGTCTGTGCGGATTACGCTAGACCTGGTTCCATTCTTTATTATTCTGTTGGAATATCCCGTCTGTGCGAATTACGCTAGACCTGGTTCCATTCTTTATTATTCTATTAGAATAACCTGTTTGTGCGGTCTATCGCATACATGGTGAATTCTTTGTTATTCTATTCTTTATTATTCTGTTGAAATATCATGTCTTTGCGGATTATGCTAGACCTGGTTCCATTCTTTATTATTCTATTGGAATAACCTGTCTGTGCGGTCTATCGCATGCATGGTGAATTCTTCTGTTATTTCATTCTTTATTATTCTGTTAGAATATCCTGTCTATGCGGATTACGCATGACTTTGTTCCATTCTTTATTATTTTATTGGAATAACATGTCTATGTGGATTATCACATGCATGATGCATGATCCTTCGTATTCATTCCTTATTAAATTGTAAAAATGATCTGTCTACGTGGATTACCGCATGGCGGGTGAAAATTTATTTGCAGTTTCATATATTCTATGATACTCATTTGGTTAAAGTTTTGGCTTCTATACTCCATGAGATTAGTAGAATATCCTGGATATTTGCGCTTCATCCGGTATCTTTTCATAGAAATATTCTTCTGAGCATTCTTGAATTTTACTCCACAAAGCAGTATCATGTTGACAATTTGGACGTATTGATTTCAAGATAAATTAACTTATAAATCTTTAAAATTTATTCTTGAACTTGTTTTATTGAATTATTTTGTCATTGTCATCATTCTCATGCTTATATTGTGATGAAAGTCATCTTTGGCTTACGTGCATAGATGGACTTGGTATGATTATGATCAGGAATTATTCGGTATAATCATGACATGTAATGTTATAAATGATGTGGTAAATGTCCTCAGTAGCCTGTAGTGCATTGATGGACAGTTTTTGGTATGATTATGACCAGGGATTATTCGGTATAGTCATGACCATTGATGATTTAATGAATATCCTTGGCCCGTAGTGCAGGGATGACTTGATGATATGGTTTATTTATTAAGCTGAGTCTCAGTGATAAAAATTGATGAAAACATTTTAAATCATAGAAGATAGTAGATATCATGCTCTACTTGACTCTTATAATGGATTACTTATTTCACTGCATTTAAACATAATGTCTATTGTATTTTATCAGTTTAACATTGTTGAAGACTAATGATAATTTATTCTGCATTATCTTAGTCATAATATTTCTTACTGGGCTAGTTGAGTTCACCCTTTCTTTCGCTATTTTCTTCAGGAAATGAGAACGTAGTCGGGACTAATCGGGGAACGGAGTGACGGTCCAGATGATAGCATTAGTAGTCCTCAGTATTCTAGTAAATGGTGTGATAATAAATGTAATGAGGACTCCATTGAGTGTGGATATTGTCTAGATGACAATATTCTTATTAAAACTCTTAGATTATGTTTTGTCGTATTTCACTCGACTGTTGTATAATTAAGTTGTATTTGAATTTTGTACCATGTATTTGGCGACTCAAGATGGGTGATGTATACCTATTTTGGGGGTGTCACATCCACTAAGTAAACCATGACAGCTACATCTTAAAATCACTCAGAGATTCTCGCTATACATGAAGCAAGTAGAGAGTGTGTTTGGTTGAGATCAATTATTCAACATATCAACAATCATGTGGATTACCATCAATCAAAGACATTCCTAAAATTCTGTATGAGGATAACGCTGCATGCATTGCTCAACTTAGAGGAGGGTACATCAAGGGAGATAGAACAAAGTACATTTGACCTAAATTCTTCTTTACACATGAGCTACGAAAGAAGGGCGATATAGATGTGCATCAAATTTGATCATGTGATAATCTAGCCGACTTATTCACAAAGTCGCTACCAAATGCAATATTTGAAGAACTTCAGAAAAGGATCGGAATGTGTCGACTGAAAGACTTATGACAACATTTCATCAAGGAGTAATGAATTCCTTTTGAGGGGAAGACTGTACTCTTTTTCCTTAGTCACTGTTTTTATCCCAATAGGTTTTTCCTAACAAGGTTTTAACGAGGCAGTCAATTAAGATATTTATGTAAAAGAAATGTACTCTTTTTCCCTTCGTTAAATTTTTCCCACTGGGTTTTCTTAACAAAGTTTTTAATGAGACATAATCTTCTATCATAAGGAATCAGGGGAAGTGTTAAAAGGTGATTCCCTCATGATGAGGGAACTCTGCTCCCCCTCTCTCCTTTTTCATCCTTCTCCCGTGAACTCCTTTCCTCAACCGTGACTCCCCCTTTTCCTTTCTTCTTTTCTCCCAGCTTTGCCTATAAAAGGCAGTGCATGCTGCTGAATGAAAAGAAAGAATTCCCCTAAAGAATTTCTCTCTCTTTTCTCTTGCTTATTCTCTCTAAATTTATGCAGCAATTATAAGAGTATATTTATACACTTCGCTAAAGTATTATAACATGAAATTTATTTTTATAATAATTTTACAAAAATAATTTTATAAAGGTAAGTAATATTCTATTTTAACTTTAATTTTTCTTTCAAAAATTTAGAAATGCGAGAAAATAAATTTATAATCATCACTCTTTTACTCTTTTTTTCTCTTATAAATTTTAAATTCTTTTTTCCCCTTAAACTCACAAACAATATTAAATAGAAAGAAAATAAAAATTGGATAAAAAATTAAATTTTTTTTGTTCAATTTTGTTGTTACTTAGTTTTTTAATAAACATAAAAAAAATATAGATTAAAAACTTGGCTATTTTTCTAGCCAATTTTTTTGCCTCATTTAGTTTAAGCGATTGAGTCAAGCCTAAATAAGTTCAAGTTGGATAATTCGCATTTGATTTTTTTATGTTCACAAAAAGTCTTGTTTGAACTCGTCTCGTTAAACGAATTTAAGTTGAGTTTTGTTCAATAACAACTCTGTTCATTTACAAGTTACTCCCTCTATCCCTTAATATAAGTCGCTTTAGAAAAATATTTTTGTATCTTTATATTTATCGTTTGAAAATTTCAAGTAAATATTAATTGCTTAGTTTTTAATATTACCCTAAATATTAAATATATATAACTTTGGTTCTCTCACTATTTTTGATAGATCTCCAAATATTATGGTTTTATTTTGATGATAATAAATTAGGTAAATAGGTCAAATGGGTAGAATACTATCCATATGATTAAAATATTAAAATAATTTTAATTATCTCATTTATGTTGACCAAAATATTTTTTTAAACTCCTATTGAAGTTATTTTTTGACCTTGATAAATCTAATATCAAGTTTTAAAAAAATTAATTCATAAAGTAAAATTTTCTAAGATAAGGATATTCCTATTTCTGATTTTCTAAATCTTTTCTGGACAAAAAGAAAAATTCTCAAAAATAAAATATATATATATATATATATATATATGGATTTCATCCGTGGCAACCGGTAGCCACGAGTACTGTTCATCAATCGAGCTGATCACCGTTGATCTAAAGATTGTAAGGTCATGATAAATTATAAAAAAAGCCCCTGTCGCTACAGCCTGTAGCGGCAGCCACCCATTCCAAAAGTTGATTTAAATACGTGCCAAGTTACCGATTTACCCCCCTTTATTTGATTTGCTGGTGGATGAAATTGAGAGCCTGCCGCTACAACCTCATTCGACAGGGCCCCACCTTTACTTTTGATCAGCTTTTAATTGATCAGATTTTAATGCTGCAGCTTTTTGCTTTTAACCGGTCAACCTCTGGCGCCAATGGTTGTAGCGGTAGACAACATTTATTTTAAAACCCCCTGCTTGCTTCCTGCGGTTTTGAATTATCTCTTTAACCTTTCATTTTACAGATCTTACATACATCAGTTTTTTCTCGATTTTTTTCTCCTGCTATTTCATCTCTTTTTCTTTTGGTTGATGTTGTCCATTTTCACTCTCAAATTCAAGTTGAAGTTCTGATCCGGTGATTCTTTCTTCTTATTTTAGAATGGCACACAACATACCTGCTCATAAAAGGTTTGTTTCAAGTTCTTCGGATTCTGTTGCTAGTTTAGATATTTGTGAAAATACATTTAAGTTTGTAAGTGAAGTTGAAAGTAGTAAATTTGAAATGATGTCATACGTTGGTCAATTATTTTCCAAGTTGGAAGAAGTTGATTTTTTATAGGTCGTATGCTAAAAAAATGGATTTGAGATTAGAATTGCAACTAGTCATAAACATGCTGGTACTAATAATGTGTCGTCTAGGTTGTACGTTTATAAAAAAGTCGGTACACAAACTTCTGTAAAGAGTTTGCCTTGTGATGAAGATGGTAGTAAGAAAATAACTAGACAGCGAGACTCTATAGAGCGCACATTATGCAAAGCTAGAATATATGTTCTTCATAATAAGAAAGAAGACAATTGGCGTATTTCTACTGTTTAATTAGAGCACAATCATCACCTAGTGACCCCTACCAAGGTAGATTTGATCGAGGCACAGAAATATTACTCCGGTTGCAAAAAAATTAATTGACACTTTAAATAAGTCTGGTATTGTGTGACGCCCCCAAAATTGGTATACATCACCCATCTTGAGTCGCCAAATACCTGGTACATAAATCAAATACAAACTTAATTATATAACTGTCGTGTAACATACGACAAAACATAAGCTGAGAGTTTAAACAAGAATATTGCCTTCCAAACAATATCCACTCTCAATGGAGTCCTCATTACATTTATTATCACACTATTTTACAGAATAGTGAGGACTACTAATGCTATTATCTGGACCGTCAATCCATTCCCCGACTCGTCCTAGCTATATTCTCATTTCTTGAAGAGAACAGTGAAGGAAAGAGTGAGCTCAACTAGCCCAGTAAGAAATATTATGACTAAGATAAAGCAGAATAAATTATCATTAGTCTTCAACAATGTTAAACTGATAAAATATAATAGACATCAAGTTTAACTGCAGAGGAACAAGCAATCCATTAGAAAATTCAAGTAGAGAATAAAATCTACTATCTTCTATGATTTAAAATATTTTCATCAATTTTTATCGCTGAGACTCAGCTTAATAAATAAACCACATCATCGAATCATCCCTGCACTACGGGCCAAGGATATTCATTAAATCATCAATGGTTATGATTATACTGAATAATCCCTGGTCATAATCATACCAAGTCCATCTCTGCACGTAAGCCAAAGATATACAATAATAAAACCAATAATCAACAATCTATCTTTGCATGTAAGCCTAATATATATAATTCAATAAACAACAGTCCATCTTCACACGTAAGCTAAAGATAACTTTCATCACCATATAAGCATGAGGATGATGACAATGATATAAGCATTAATCAAACTAAAATAATGATAAATATTAAAGACTTTAAATTTATCCATATATTATCAATCACTTAATAAACTCATAATATAATATTATTAAAATTATAATAATATTTTAATCACCTCTAAACTTATAAACAATTTATTTCAATTGTTTACACTTTACCAAATAATGCATTTAATCATTCAAAGAATGCCATACTCATCAGATTTCATCTCCCATTATTAAATCCCTTATAAAAAATCTGTATATACCTTATATAGGATTTCCAAGCCATAAAATCCTATTTTCCAATTTTGTTACATTATATAACATATTTAACTCATATACTCATAACTAGAGCATTTTCATGAAAAATACCAAATCAGTCCCAAAAATATTTCTTTTCTAGAATTTAGCAGAATATAGATCCATAATGAACATATATTTTTCTCGGAATTTTTAAAATTCATTTGTTATTTTTCAAAAATCAATTTCTAATTAATTCCTTAAGAAATTAGCTACCTCAAGGTTAACTCCAGAAATTCCTAAATCTTGGCAAGATCTTACACATGTTAATGTGAGCTTCCAGTTTAAATTTCATGGTCATCAGAGTTATAGAACTCCAGTTATAACATTTTTCGTCGAAAAAACCAAAATATTGAAATAGTCATAACTTTCTCATTTTAAGTCGAAATGAGCTCATTTTTGGATAGGAGGTACCTTATACCGTATACTTTCATGTCCCAAAAGGTCGGAATTTTTCTCACAAATTAAATGGCCGAAACAGCCCTTACAAAATTATGGGCAGTAGCTTTTTGCTATTTTCCAACTTTTGACTCCTTTGCTAAAAATAGTCCACACGAAAATCTACAACACCTTTTCTAGTGATTCAACTTGGATAAGTTAGTAAACTCACAGATCTAACTCTAGGACTTGACCACACTCAAAATTCAAAATATAATAGGAGATATGGTCAATTGAATTTCATGTTTCATTTTCACCAAAATTTGATTTTCAACTCTTTGTGATTTCTAAGAAACTTTCATGTTTTCTCATAATAACCAACATAACTAGTCATAACACTTACTAATACTACATATACCCATGATTTTCATCTGTCCAATGCTTTTATATTGACTCTCATCATAATCAATGTAAACAGATCTTTTCCATAATTTAATAAAGAATGAATACAAAGGATCATTCACCATGCATGTGGTAATCCACACAGGCAGATTATTCCAACAGAATAATAAAGAATGGAATAACAGAAGGATTCACCATGCATACGATAGAGACTTCCCAGACAGATTATTCCCAACAGAATAATAAAGATGGAACCAGGTCCAGCGTAAAACACACAGACATGATAGTCCAACAGAATAATAAAGACAGAACCAGGTTCGGCGTAAAATGCACAGACAGGATATTCCAATAGAATAATAAAGAACGAAATCAGGTTCGGCGTAAAACGCATAGACATGATATTCCAATAGAATAATAAATAATAAAACCAGGTCCGACGTAAACGCACAGACAAGATATTCCGACAAAATAATAAAGAACGAAATAATAGAAGAATTTCATCATGTATACGGTACTTCGCATAAACATGTTATTCCAATAGAATAACAAAGAATGGAATAACAACTCTTACCAGTATTGAAAGAAATAATTCTCTTCATGAATACGAAAGAATAATATCCCTTACCTCAGAAGAAGATTGGATACTGGAGTAGAGAGGTAGCATGCTTCTCTTCTTCTTTCTCTCTATAGATTTTCTCTCTATAGTTTCTCTCTATAATAAATGCTCTATAACTTTAGTGAATTGATGAGAAATGAAGGAAGAATGAGCTTCTATTTATAGGAAAATATAGTTTCGATAACTGCACGTTTTGAGGCTCAATATATTACAGTACAATACCTCCAACTTTTCTTTCATTTTTAATTCAGTCCTGCAAGTATTATCAAACTTGCACCACCTCCCCTAATAGTAAATCATGTGAATCAATAGTTCAATCACGTGATTCAATAGTTATAATCATGTGAAAATACGAATTACGATATAGTACCTCCATTTATACCTCCATCTTTAACTTAGTCATGCAAGTATTATCAATCTTGCACCTTCCTTAATAGTAAGTGAATGTGACTCAATAGTACACACATATGAACAAATAGTTATATGAGCATGTGAATTAGTAGCAATTAATTGCTCATTTATCCGATAAATTACCTAATTTATCAATATAACCCCTAGACATCAATTATCATCGAAATAGATGTCGATTTCCACTAACACTAATAATCCCAACACAATGGAACTATAACATTTATCTTTAATCAACACGAACTTATTCATCATTAATATCATAACTCACAATATTTAACAACCAGGTCATTCCCAGGAAAGAGGGGGCTTTCCGATAAGGATTTCTCCCTATTGGCGCACAATTAGGTGACCAAACCTCTCCTTGACAGAGCTTCTAGACATTGTAAATATTGTAGTTTAATAATATGAATAACTTTGTAGTCTCAATTATTGATTTAATAATATATAAAATATTATGCAGATGATACTGTGACAATAATCGAATCAATAATATGAGAGATATGATGCAGCAATTACTATAGCAATAATTGAGTATAACTGAGTGACTTCTCACGTAAGCATCAATAATCAATACCGTGTGGTACTATGCAACCACACATGTATTACTGTACTTTTACTACCGGGTAGTTCAACAGTATTAACGGTAAAACCTCTGCCGTTATTTTTATAAAATATTTTTGTCGTTTTCTAACTACGGCAGTACTTCTGTTGTGGGGTCCACCAATGATTATGCTGTCGTACGAATATTCCCCGACAAAAAGAATATTCCCCGGGAAAACGAATATTATATAACAACTTGTGTACTTTGTAAAATTTATAAATATTACCCACAACTATAACATTATATCAAATCCACATCATAATATAAAAAAATATTTTGAGAAAATTAAATATTTATTCATAAAATCATGGGTCTCACAATCTCCCCTCCTTATAGAATTTCGCCTTCGAAATTTATGAACGTACCTGGTATGCTGAAGAGGTGAGTATATCTCGTCAGATTCTAACTCTTGAGGTATAACCTTTGAGTGTTGAATACGATTCTTCTTATCTAAGATTTTAACACGTATCTTCTCATACGTTAAATCTTCTGCTATCTCGTTTAGTTCTAATTTAATAATGTGATTTGGGTCGTCCACATATTTACGTAACATCGATACGTTAAAAACGTTATGAACACGCGACATACTTGGCGGTAAAACGAGTCTATAGGCCACAGTTCCTACTCGATCAAGGATTTCAAATGGGCTAATAAAATCGAGGGTTGAGATAACGCCTTCTTGAACCTTCTTCTTCACATTCATCAAATTCGGGTGTGTAGCTTGAGCGGCTTTAACTTTATCGATGATGCAGCAATTACTGTAGCAATAATTGAGTATAACTGAGTGACTTCTTACGTAAGCATCAATAATCAATACCGCATGCTACTATGCAACCACGCGTATTACTGTACTTTTACTACCGGGTAGTTCAACAGTTTTAACGGTAACACTCGCCATTATTTTTATAAACAGATAATTCTGTCGTTTTCTAACTACGACAATACTTTTGTTGTGGGGTCCACTAATGATTGTGCCATCGTACGAATATTTCCCGACCAAACGAATATTTTATAACAACTTGCTTACTTTGCAAAAATTTTCACATATCACCCTTAACTTTAACCTTTTATCAATTTAACCATTTACGAAATAAAATAATAATTATAAGAAAATTGAATACTTTCACTTAATAAAATTTGGGGTCTTACAATCTCCCCTACTTATAAAATTTCGCCCTCGAAATTTACGTACGTACCCGGTATGCCGAAGAGGTGAGGATAGCTTGACTTCATTTCATATTCCAATTCTTGAGGTATAACCTTTGAGTGTCGAATATGATCCTTCTTATCTAAGATTTTAACACGTATCTCATCATACGTTAAATCTTATTTCAATAATGTGGTTCGGGTCATCACATATTTACGTAACATCGATACGTAAAAGAAAATGTTATGAACACGCGATATACTTGGCGGTAAAACGAGTCTATAGGCCACAGTTCCTACTCGATCGAGGATTTTAAAGTTACCAACGAAAGGCTCGGGGTTCTTTACTTATGGCTTGATATGTGTAGACACTCAAAATTTTCTTTTCCTGTTACTAACTATGCAGGAGGGCAAAAACATCTTTTTCACACTTCAGAGGTAACTCTGGAGGACCACAACATTAATTCCAACCCCGAAGATCGCCCCGGGAGATCCAGTTTCCAACCCCAGAGATAACCCCGGGAAATCAGTTTCTAACCCTGGAAATAACCACGGGAAAGTTAGTTCCAACCCCGGAGATAACCCCGGGAGATCAAGTTCAATGCCTGAAGTCAACCCCGGATGGGCAAGACAACCTCAGAGATAACCCTGAGGACATTTAGAGTTAACAAGATGATAATCTCCACTACTAGAAAATCGACCTATAGCTACGGTCGCCGACCGTCGCTATAGGCCAAAAGACCGTCGCTATAGGCTATAGCGACGGTCGCCGACCGTCGCTGTAGAAGTCGTCGCTAAAACCTATAGCGACGGTTTTTTGGCCTATAGCGACGGTCGACGACCGTCGCTATAGGTCATGCCAAAATAGTGTTTAAATGTCTATAGCGACGCTCAGCGACCGTCGCTATAGGCCTGTGCTTTATAGAACACTATAGCTACGGTCGATGACCGTCGCTATAGCCTTTTTATATTTAAAAAAAATAATTAATAATGCAAATTTATTCAATAAACACAAATACATTATAAAATAAAATATAAAAAATATTATATACATCATTTAAAATCATTCACATTACAACATTACAATTAGTACAAAAGATATCGATTACATTAATTATACCCTCTCTAACTCGGTTTTGTGCTTTTCCAATTGATCCTGTAATTCCTTCCTCCATCCTCGGTTGCACGTGGATTGTAAGAACCTAAGGGACAAGCTTCATTCACAATGCAACAACAATCTGTGTTAGCAGTAAAACTTTAATTCATTAATTAGGTTTTGATTAATAAAGCTCAAAACTAAAGAAAAATTGCAACGCACTTACTTATGTCAGATGTTTGACTTTTTTAAAAGAAAACTTATTGCCCACAAACTTAAGAGGATGACATAAGTTCACTACATTAGGATTTAGTTAATTTTCTATTATTTCTCTCAATCAAAATAAGCATAGAGAGTAATAGTCCTGATTAGGCAACGTAACATACAATTACAAGACCAATCTTACCTTGGGGCTCTGGCCTTTGGAAAGTTCTTCGAACAAGGATGGATTTGTCCTGGAGACGCAAAATAATTATGAAAAAGCACATGTTAGATACAAAACTATTATGAAAACAATTATGTTTCTAAGTGTTCACCTGTTAGATACATTCACCTGTTTCAGACAATTATAAAGAATGATTGGATTGGAACATTGGGAATATTTTTTGGGACAACTTTAAGGTTAAAGTACTAAACAAACAGTACTCAAGTTTGGAACTTACTTTGGGATGGAGAGATACACTTGTCATGAGTTAGAGGAGCACTAGAGAGATACACTTGTCATGAGTTGGAGGAGCACTAGAGTCCAGGTGCTGAAGAAAATGTTAAGAAGGCAAGATGGTTGCGGAGCATACCAAATGTACATCAATATGATCCCACATATGCAAATTACATACACACTTGTCGCAGGTAACAAATGTGGCTACAGTTCAACTATTTTCATATGTTAGTACTCTTGCCCATGTAATTACAATGCATAATGGGGCATAGGAACAATTTTGAAGGATATAAACCATTGATCAGCTCAATCATGCTATCATAATTTTCATTTTTCTGTTTCAGTACAATACCAGATTATATATGTTTTAATATGAAAACACTTGCCAGTTATGCATTTGTTAGTGTGCAAGGTATGTAAAAAGTAGTACACAATGCAATTTTTAGCATACCAAAACTCAACGAGGAAAATGAAAAAGTAGGGATTTATAATCAAATTTAATATTGGATGGAATGAGTACCTATTATACGCCATTATAGGGTTATGCTATCATCCTCAAAACTAATCTTTAATCGAGAAGACTGGGTGTTCTCCGGATATTTGAGATACAGAAAAGAAATAAACAATTGCAAGCCATATACCGATTGGATATTCATCAGTTCTAAAAGCTTTATAACATGATTTCTGACCCGCTTCGAGTCTGGCAATCATTACTAGTTGACTATAAATAGTATTTCAGATAGCTAAAGCCAATCAAATTAACTCAGCTGATCAACAATAGTCATTGAAATCCTACTAATTAGTTTACTTTTCCTATAAATCATTTCTGAAAAACAAAACAAATGGACCAAATTATCGTATATTAGCAGGGTTGCTGCTAAATCAGAATAAGCTATATTATCATATTAGCAGGGTTGCAACCTACTATTAAGCATTTCATCATTCCTAGAGTCCTGAAGATCTCTGCTTGAAAATTCAAAAGTGATTCACAATGTATACAGCTAGAAGTGAGAAAGCTTACAAAATTCCAATGGTATAAACTTCCACAAATTTTAGAGTATCCTGCAAGAAACCAACTTCCAGATTTACCCATACAAGAAGGATGAAACTTGCAAATTTTAGAGTATCCCTTAAGAGAAACCAACTTCCAGATTTAGTCATAAAGACATAACATCTAAGTTGAATTACAGAAAATACAGAGATATATCCTTAACACAAACCAATGAGAAATGCAAAAGTATTTGTGCAACTTCTATTTATCCATAATTGTGTTCACTCCTACCATTGTCCATGCATAGAAAAAATTAGAAGAAACTACCATATATTTTTCCAGTATCTCAATCCATGCTCATATTGAGCTTCAAGCATATTCAGCCTAAATTCTTTCAATTCCAACCCTCTACCATGACAAAAGTAAACCGCAGTTAAAGAAAAATATTAAGGAGATAAATTTCCAAAATAGATTAATAAAATCAACTTTAACACCCATTTCTAATCAATGACCTTTTTCATATAGTACAACAGCTTTCTATATCTTTATTTTTTAAAATAGTGCAGCTTGATTTTATTTTTTTTCTTTCTATAAATAGTAATATAGAACATACAGTCCAAAGAATCTAGTTTTCAAACAGTCTAAATTAAATTTTCTAAAAGGAGTCAGAAATACAAGTATAGCAGGAACCCGGATGATGACTCAACTAGATAGAGTAACAGTGTTAGTAATTTCTATGATGCCTCAAGTACAAAGCCGAAAAGAGAAAAAATTTCAAATAAGACATAATAGTATAATGCTCATTCCTAAACATATTATAAAGCTAATATGGCCATGCATTTAAACCACACAAAATACAAATAATAAAAGTTTATACCAGTCTTTGTAGACTTCACATTTCACCATGAGATTGTCAGGGTTATAAGGCATTTCACACTTGCAGTACCTTCAAAGAAAGCCAAATATTAGTTCTAACATATCATAGATATACCTTCAATACTAACATATTAGAGTGAAATCACTCACACAGCAACACGGTCTGGGGTGAACCCTCCAGTGGAAGCTTTATACTCAAATCGACAAAAGTAATCCTCCGCTATGAAAATGCCGCCGTTGAACGACATCATCGCTAGCATCAACATGTATTCCCGCGAATCTCCCCGGACTCCACCGGCCGCCGCCAGCGAGCATGGATAAAGCAGGGGAACATTATCGGCAGATCGAGAACGAGAAGAAGAGAATAACTTGAAGAGAAGAAGAGAATAGCTGTTAGAGAGGAGGAAGATTGATTTGGGGGAAAATGAAATGATTTGGGAAAAAAATGGGAGGGTTTTTTTTTAAAAAAACATCTATACCGACGGTCAGACGATGACCGTCGCTATATATACCCTATAGCGAGGGTTCCGTGCTGACCGTCGCTATAGCTCATCGCTATATGTCGAATTTCTAGTAGTGCTCAGAGATAACCCTGGGAAAAAATGCTACAACTGAGCAAAAACCGGAGATAACCCCGGGAAGGGAAAAATGGACATTTTACCAACTCAACTTCACTTCAAATCAAATACACTCATTTCAACTCAAATTGCTTCAAAATAAGTCTCATAAGAATCATATCTTAACTTCGGAGAGCAAACTACGTAAAACAGCTTACCAGATTACTTGACGGAGACCCGAAAATGTCATTTTAGTCATGGACCCATCTTCTGGAATCAAAAAGGGCAAATCCTATGTCATTGCATAGCTCTCAAAAATAGCTTTCCAGAATGGTATGGCACGCCGTGATCGGAGGCTCAGATTGAAGTTCTGCAAGTTTGAGCAGACATCACAGTGCACGAGTGCACGTACTTTGAGACAACAAGACCCGCGAAGCCCGGAGCACCCCGGGCAGCCGCAGGTGCATCTGTGGCTGTCGCAGATACATCCGTGGCTCCCCCCCCTCTATAAATAGAGGGCTTGGGGTGGCCATATTTAGGAAAAAAAAAGGCGAGGAAGCCTTGTCCAATTTGTTCTGTACACACCCAATATTGAGTGTTTCCTCATTTTAAACACCTGTTAGCCCACATATAGCTATACATTTACCAATAGGAGCTGAGTGTTTATCCATATAGAGTCATAGAAGTCTGCATTGGCAGCCCACTGTAAGCCTTCTCACACTCTATAAAGCCTTTCTCTTCATCTTGGCACACACTATTCTACACATTGAGAGTCATGTTGTGTGCGTATGCCCGAACTTCGGTCCGTAGTTTTCATTTCTGTCTGTATATATATACTTATATATGTATATATTTATATATGGACTAACTTTATCGAGTTATGCCTCGATTGAGCCTAGACTTATGTCTGGAGCGTTTACTGCTTATATATATAATTATTGTCAGACATATCTGATGAGCCTGGATTTTATATCCGGTGCATTTACTGCTTTATATATATATATATATATATATATATATATATATATATATATATATATATATATATATACTTATATATATAATTGTTGTCAAAAATATCCGATGAGCCTAGATTTTATCCGGTGCGTTTAGTGCTTATATATATATATTTATATTTCTGTCAGGTCTGGAGTTTACTTCGAGGCCTTTTACTGCTTTATTTATATTTAGTCCCGCTTGGAGTTTACTTCGTGGCGGTTGATCGTATTTAATGCTTTATTTATATTTAGTCTCGCCTGGAGTTTACTTCGTGGTGGTTGATCATCTTTACTGCTTTATTTACATTTCTGATCCCCCATGGAGTTGTTTCGTGGTGGTTGATCATGTCCATATATATATATATTTACCGTTTTTATATATTTACATTTCCGATCCCCCATGGAGTTGCTTCGTGGTGGTTGATCATGTCTGTATATATATATTTACAGCTTTTATATATATAACTGCTTACCGCTTTTCATATAAACTGCAGTATCATGTGAGCCTAGGAATCATGTGATCACAGATTCAGTCTACTGAATCTAGATTCGGTTCCCGCGATGGACATTTTTAGCTGTAAGCAGCTTGTATATTTTTTACAGTGTACGAATTTTCTTAGATGGCTGTCATGCCCAAGAGGAGTTCGGCACTGCTGTATATTATTTTTTCGAAGATGCCTCGCATCTCGAAAATAAAAGGAAACAAGCCGAACATTTAATAATAAAATGGAAGTATGAAAAGGTCTCATTCCTATTGAGCACAGGGTTTGAAAAACCACTTTTTACAAAACTTCATTGCTATATCTTGTTTAAAACTGAATTTTTTTTATAAATTCAAACCCTTTGTATATAGGTGCGAACGAGGCCTCACACTACTTTCAAATAATTGCACATTGATCCACACACACACACACATTCATATAACTGTTTCTTGAAAAGTGGCGGTCACCGTGGCAACACGGATGTCGGGGGGTGCCTAACACCTTCCCTCCGCATAATCAAGCCCCCGAACCCAAATGAATCTCAGTTTCACAGATCCGTTTAGAAGTGTCACATTACTGGGTCAATGTGCAAACCTTTTTCGATTGCGTTTGTGCAACCAGTTAAAAACACCAACTGACGACTCTTAACAGTCCATCGTCGACATTACACATGTCGGACCTTTTTCACTTGTTTTTTTCAAACAAATCTCACATTAACATGAGAACACCAAAGAACAAGTAACGAAAAAGGACAACTAAAAATCCCGACGTCAACAGGTGGCGACTTTGCTGGGGATTCCAATAAGAGGGCTTAAGCCGCTATTACAAGCTTTTCAAAGCTATTATATGCTTGTGTGTGAATGTTGTATTTATATTTATGATGAATGTGTAAGAATGCATTTTACTTTCTGCACTGCAAAATATCTATCTGTGATATTAGTGCTTCGCACATGTCATCATTTTCATAAACGGCGAGACACATTGTATGTGAATGTATGTTGTGTGGTTCCTCCATCAGGAGGCTATCCTGTCGTTATTTGATTACTGGACTCGTAGGGAGACTAATTCCAACGTGGCTTAGGAAAGGCACCACCCAGATTCGCTCCAGTTGAAAGACTGGATCAACTTTTCGTCAAGTAGATTGTGATGATCTGGGGACCTTCATGCCAAAAAGCCACTAGAGTAACCCTAAGATAGGTCAACATCTGATAAACCAAACGCGAAGGAAAGTCTCTTCATTCTTTCCATTTTCAATTACTTGTAAAATCATTTACGTGTAATTTCATTTCATGCTCATGGAAAATATAAAGAATATCTGTGCATACGTGACATGTTATCAATTAACACCCGTTTTTGCAGGACAATATTCCTAAAATGGACACATTATGATAACATTTACATTATCCCTAAGACTAAACTACATAAGTTTTTTTGTAGGGAAGCAATTGGGCCCGTTTCCCATTCAAAGTCCAAAAGGGCATTAAGCCCACGGTTAGACATGGATAAAAGTGCCCAGCCTGATCCTACTCCCGTCTCTCGCGAAGAGTTCGAAAGATTAAGCTATTAAATTACGGAGTTGGCTGTTATGTTCAAAGAACTACACCAATCTACTCAGGGTTCACAAATACCCCTCTACACAGAATCCTCTGCACATGGAGGAATCCAGGGCCAAACAATGCCTATTCAACCAGAGTCATCCACACCAGGGGCAGTCATGGTATTGGAAAAAAGATGGAAACCCAGATACCTAAACCTCATTCCAATAAAGAAATCACAAATCTCAGGGATGATCGAGAAACTGGGGATATAAGAAAGAAAGTCCAACAAATGGAGGAGACCATCCGGTCAATCAAAGGGACTGGAAACTATGGGAGTGTCACCTATTCAGATCTCCGCATATTCCCAGGGGCTCGATATCCTGCCAAATTCAAAGTCCCAGAGTTTGAAAAGTACAATGGGGCAGGCGATCCTTATACATATCTGAAAGTGTACATTGCCGAACTGGGGTCTTATGCTGAAGATGAAAACCTCAGAATGCAACTTTTTCAAAAGAGTCTCACCGGAGAGGCTTAAGCCTGGTATCCCCGACTTGACAATGCCAAAATTCATAACTAGGAGGAATTAGCCCACGCCTTTCTAAATCAGTATAGTTTTCAGTCACAAATGGCACTAGATCGATACCAAGTGACTAAAGTCAAAAAGCAAAGTACTGAATCTTTCCGAGAATATGCCCAAAGGTGGAGACATCTCACAACGCAAGTTATTCCATCAATGACGGAAACTGAGATGGTAATGACGTTTATTAACATTCAAGAGGCACCTTACTATGAGAGGATCCTAGCAGGTATAGGAAAGCCATTCTCGAAAATGATCAAACACGACGAAATAGCAGAAATGGGCCTAAAGGCAGGCAAGATTAAAGACTTCACTGCCTTGGAAGCAGTCGCCAAGCATATACAAACTGGCAAATATGCGAGTGATCCCAAGGGGGTACCCGATAAAGGCACTGAAGATGTATCCCTTGTTGTATAGGGGCAAGCTAGTAGACCAACCTACAGTCCCCCCATTTGGAAAAAGCGAGACAATATGCCATTTCAACAACAAGATGTATTTAACCAATTCTAGGACAGGAAAAGAAAATTTGAGAGAACGGAAAATCGGGTGTTCACTCCACTAAGCGTTTCTCTTGAAAATGTTTTGGCGACATTAATGGATCACAAGAAAATTACCGAATTGGCCCCACCTCTGGAACCAAGGAGCAAAAGATACAATCCAAGCCAAAATGTGCTTACCACTCTAGGTCTCCAGGACACGATACACAAGATTATTGGTCTTTAAAGCATAAAATTCAAAACCTGATCGAAAGTGGCAGTATTGTGGTCCAACAACCTGATCAACAAAATATCAACACCAACCTTCCATTGCAGCATGATACAGGGGAAGTAAACATGATCGGGTCAGGAAGCGCTGGAATATATCCAATTTGTAAGTGCATACGAAGGATAGAGGACTACCCCCAAAGGCAAATAACAAATGTCCTAAAGTGGGAAAACTCGGAGGAGGGTATCATAGTAATGCAAAAATTAGAGACGATCCAGAATTAAGTAAATCTGCTAGCTAAGCTGATAGTGCGCCAACATTAGGATACGAGGCAGTTCTTCACTCAACTATCAGAAGGCCAAGAAAAAGGGCATGATAAAATTGCTAGAAGATCTCGCCAACAGAAAAATTGCTCGGGGGAATGCGAATTCTCAAAGAAGAAAGATCAAACAACCTCCATAAGAGTCCAAAAATTCACCCCTTTAAGCAAATCCAATGAAAAAATGCTACACCTTCTGATAAGCGAAGGAAGGATTACTGAGTTGCTGCCTCCTATAAATCCCAAGATAAAGAGTTATGATTCTCTCTACCATTCTAACTCACTTGGACATACGACTGAGGAATGCTGGTCTTTACGACATAAAATACAGGATCTCATTGATAATGGAGAGCTGGAGATAGAATTCCCCATGACCAAAAAAGGCGAAAAGGAAATAAAAAGCTTGAGATGTCCACTCGAGATAGGAAGTTCAGATGAGGTGAAGGCTATAGGCGATAATCCTGGCAGAACACAAGATGGAATAATCCTAATGCAGGAAATGACAGAGGTGACAAGGGAATCCCCAAAGGAGATTCCTCCGCCAACATCCAACCACATTCCAGATCTTATAACCTTGGATGATGCGGAGGAAATACTAATCCTTTCCAAGGAAGAAAAAACCAAAAAGGAAAGTTCCTTGCAAGAAATGCGACAACAGTTCGAGGAAGATTTCATGGTCGAATCCTCTCCAGCCCAAGAAAAAGGTGAAGGAACAGATAAAGAAAAAGGTGGTGAGGTTATCATGGAAACCAACCCATCAAAGAATCTAGAGTTCATCCCTTTTTACGAGGGGTTCAGTTCAAGCGTCCCTGAGGAATGTACTGAATCAGGAAGTGATCAAGTTATGGCCATAAGTGAAGACATTCAGAACCAAGAAGTAACCTCTATTGCGAGCCTTGAAGGTAACATAACCACTAATAATTGGACTATCAGGCCTCAACTAGCCAAGAAGATGTAGATCCAGGGGATAAGGTTACGAGTTCTAAAAGATGTTGGGACGGTATCAGTATCACTTTCTTTGTAGTATGCCTTTTATTTTTTATGCATGTAAATATTGAAAAAAAAGAAAAAAGAAAAAAAAGAAAAAAGAAAAGAAAAAAAGAAAAAAAGAAAAAAGAAAAAAAAATCAAAAATCAAAAATAAAAAATCAAATCATTCAGGTTTCAGCTCATCAAGCTTGAACTACGAAAGACCTGATCTCCTCTTCAATGGGAGTACGTAGGCAGCCATTTATGGTGTGGACAAACCAAACAAAAACCCAAAAAACCCAAACAAACACTTCTCAAACCGTTTATCTTATCAAGCAGGAACTACGCAGACCTGATCTCCCTCACATACAGGAGTACGTAGGCAACCATCAGTGGTGCGGTCTGAACCTCAAAAGAAACATCCAAACCCAAACATCAATCCTAAGTCTACACCCAAGAACAACCCTCCAAGTTAGCGACCCATATGGAGAAGACCCAACAACACTTCAAGTTCATTTCAACAATTTTGGCAGAAATCCCAGAACGGAAGAAACAACGATACACTAAGACAACTAGCAGTGAGGACCTTCAAAGAGCCGACACACTCAATCATATGTCTTCATCAAATCAGAAGAAAATCATCAAAGTCGATTGCGTGAATAAGTCAGGAAAAATGATTGAGGGCATCAAAGCCCAAATCCACTACATGTTCACCATCTGATACAAAGGTAAAAGCCTCTTACGATCTCAGCAAAGCAACTATCCCAGACAATAAGCAAGGCTGGAGCAATGTCAACATTGGCGATAACCCGATATTGGGACCCTTACAACAAGACTGGGGCATTTATCAACCATCCTAAAGAGGAAAATGCACCAATCAACACCATCAGCATAGTACATCATCATCAGAGCTTCTCTCATATCATCTCACTGGCAATTCGGATATTGCTCACTCGCAATTTGGTCAACAAAGAGAGTTTCTCATATGAATACCCGACATCAACATGCGAAAGGACTGGGGCATTTTCTGATTCCAAGAAAGGGAGTGAGTCTAAGGCAGGATCAAGCCTCTCATAAAAAAAAAGGGGATAACTCCTATCACGGCGATATAAGCTTGCCCCTACAGAAAAAGGGGAAAATTCTCAAAAAAGTTCTTAACTCAAAAGTAAAAGCCCCATGACAAAAGGTTTGGCGAATGAAATCTACACCATCAAACATGTTAACCTGCATCAAATCCTCATAAGTTGAGGCCTCTACACTGAAGTTCAAATTTGGGAAGCGAAAGAACGAGTTACACCTTCCAAGGATATCAGCGGCATTCAGGTCATCAGTTCAGCCGGGTTGCGAATCAAACGCTCAAGGAAATGGGGCACAAGCACCCAAAAGTGAAAGGAAACTCCAAATCACCTCAAAAAGGGTGAGAAAAAAATTCTACTCTATACAAATTATAATCTGCATCGACCTAGGATGATAGACTCCTAAGAAAATCTAGATCATCACATCATGCATGATCTGCATATGTGCAAATATGCTACATCAACATACATCTCTATCAAGCATAACATCAGGCAGAGTCTGGTGAAGTAAACCTTTGGATCTTACTTCAGCAAAGGTATCAGAAGATCCAGTATTCGAAACCATTGGCATCAATTCAGCGTAACATCAAGACAGTTCAGCGATGAAAGCTTTGTATACCACCGTTCGAGTGGGAACATAAATAGTTTGACGATGTCTGTATATTTAACTACCAGTAAGGTAGGATCCGTTCTCAAACTACCATCAGGGTAGGCACCATTGTAAACTACCAGCGTATACATCGGGAGGGTCCGGTGATCTCAGAACGTCATCCCCGTAGAGATATAGAAAACATCTTAATTTCTCTTCATCAAACAGGCATCAACGACACCGAAAAAAAGCCAAACCGTTATAGTCAACACCAACATAGGCATCAGTAATCCCCGATAAAGGTAAAGCAATTTGTGAAAGCATTTCTACATTCATCATAACATTCATTACATTGTAATTTGCGATTTACGAAATGAGATGTGCGAGTTGCGAAGTGGGATTGACCAAATGCGAAAAGCGATGTGCGAAGGGCAAAATGCGATGTGCGATTTCTGAACTGCGATTTGCGAAAGCATTTTTTACATTCATCATAACATTCATTACATTACGATTTGCATCATTAAAAATACCATGTCTTATTTCAAGTGTCTACTAATCTTTATCATGTCCATTCCATTCCATTGCATGAACATGATAAAGAGGGGCATCTGTAGACGCTCAAAATTTTCTTTTCCTATTACTAACTATGCAGGAGGGCAAAATTGTCTTTTTCACACTTCAGAGGTAACTCTAGAGGACCAAAACATCAATTCTAACCCTGAAGATCGCCTCGAGAGATACAGTTTCCAACCCCAGAGATAACCCCGGGAAATCAGTTTCCAACCCTGGAAATAACCCTGGGAAAGTTAGTTCCAACCCTAGAGATAACCCCAGGAGATCAAGTTCAATGCCCGGAGTCAACCCCAGATGGGCAAGACAACCTTATAGATAACCCTGAGGACATTTAGAGTCAACAAGATGACAATCTCAGAGATAACCCTGGGAAAAAACTGCTACAACTGAGTGAAAATCGGAGATAACCCCGGGAAGGACAAAATGGTCATTTTGCCAACTCAACTTCACTTCAAATCAAATACACTCATTTCAACTCAAATTGATCCAAAAGAAGTCCCACAAGAATCATATCTTAACTTCGGTGAGCAAACTACGCAAAACAGCTTACCGGATTGCTTGATGCAGACCCGAAAATGCCATTTTGGTTATGGACCCATCTTCCTAGAATCAAAAAAGGGCAAATCCTATGTCATTGCATAGCTCTCAAAAATAGATTTCCAGAATGGTATGGCACGCTGCGATCGGAGGCTCAAATTGAAGTTCTGCAAGTTCGAGCGGACATTATAGTGTACGAGTGCACTTACTTCGAGACGGTAGGAACCGTGGAGCCTGTGGCACCCCGGGCAGCCGCAGGTGCATCTGCGGCTGCCGTAGGTACACCCGCGGCTGCCGTAGGTACACCCGCGGCTGCCGTAGGTACACCCGCGGCTCCCCCTCTATAAATACAGGGCTTGGGGTGGCCATATTTAAGAAAAAAAGGCGAGGAAGCCCTGTCCAATTTGTTCTGTACACACCCCATATTGAGTGTTTACTCATTTTAAACACCTGTTAGCCCACATATAGCTATACATTTACCAGTGAGAGCTGAGTGTTTATCCATATAGAGTCATAGAAGTCTTCATTGGCAGCCCACTGTAAGCCTTCTCACACTCTATAAAGCCTTTCTCTTCATCTTGGCACACACTATTCTACACATTGAGAGTCGTGTTGTGTGCGTATGCCCGGACATCAGTCCGTGGTTTTCATTTCTATCTGTATATATATACTTATATATGTATATATTTATATATGGACTAACATTATCGAGTTATGCCTCGATTGAGCCTAGACTTATGTCTGGAGCGTTTACTGCTTATATATATATATATATATATATATATATATATACTTATAAAAACAATTGTTGTCAGACATATCTGATGAACCTGGATTTTATATCCGATGCGTTTACTGGTTATATATATATATATATATATATATATATATATATATATATATATATATATATATATATATATATACATATACATATACATATATATATATACTTATATATATAATTTTTGTCGGACATATCCGATGAGCCTGGATTTTATATCTGATGTGTTTACTGTAACGACCCGAAAATTTGGATCGTCCAGAATTTAAGTTTAAAGAATTAGTTATTAATAAAATGAATTTTTATTAATAATATTATGTGCTATGTGTTTATTAATCGTTCTAGAACCTAGGATGATTATAAGTAGGGAGGATTCTGGCTATGACCTAGAATGAACGAGTAATAATTTTCAAGACACAAATGAAAATTTTCTGGGAACCAAAATATTTCTGAGGAAAAAGACGAAATAGACACTATTCACCCGACGAAACCTAAGGGTTAGGGTTTGACCTAAGCCTTTCTGAGAGTTCGGTATGTCGAAATGACATTCCGTCGAAAGATTTGACGATAATATATCTTGAAAAGGTAAGTAAGCCGATAAAAGTTTTTCTCAAAAAACGTGCAGAAATCGGACAAAATAAAAACGACGAAAAGTACTGTTATGTACTTTTCATTTGTTTAGCTACGTTTGGGGAAAACGTGAAGGAAAACACTTAACACCAAAAAGTGTTTTTCAGTTTTTTAGAAATCCGAACAATACTTAAAATTTAATCGGTAAAGGAAAGACGAAATATCCAAAAAATATTTGGATTCCGAGAATCGCAATTTTGAAAACTGTCGGACGAAACCCGAAAGACGAAACTACGAAACTTACAGGCTAAGTTTCGTGAATAGTAAGGAGGTTAACTAAGGAGGTGGAAATAGTAAACTTAAAGGTTAAGTAAACTTAAGTGTTAAGTAGACTTAAGTGTTAAGTAAACTTAAGAGTTAAGCAAACTTAAAGGCTAACTAGACTTGAGTGTTAAGTAAACTTAAGAAGTAAGTTAACTTAGTCCTTAAGCCATGAATAGTAAGGAGGTTAAGGGGGGGGAGAAATGACTATTTTGCCCTAACTTTAAATTTTCTATAAATAGGAAGCTAACTTTCTTTAAAAAGAGATTTAGATAATCCTACACTTTGAAAGAGAGAGAGAGGGAGTTCGGATGGGAGGATGGGAAAGAGAAGGAAGCAGAAAAGTTTGCTCGGGAGTAACCTTTGTCTGACAGAAAGAGATTAAATGAGAACAATAATCCGAAACCTAGTCTTTTATAAATTTTCTTGAAGTTTTTATGTTTAAAAACATAACTTAATAAGAATAAGAAGTAAATGATGTTAGGAATGGTTTCATATGGTTGAAATCGTAAGAAAATGAAGAAGTAAGAATTAAAAGTTTAGTTTATAAATTTCTTAAGGAAGTATAAGATTCGTAATGAATTAGAACGATCCGAGTGGATTATATCAATAAGTAGGTGTAATAAGTAAGGAATGATGATCTATAACATCAAATTCCAATAAAAAGTGAAATCGTAATCCAAAATATCGATTAAAATGAAGAACGAATGAAGAACGCGAAGAACATGCGAAGAACACGAAGAACGTTGTTGATGGACAAATTTAAAACCATTGTAGGATATTTGTTGTTGATGGACAAGTTTAAAACCATCGCGCATAATTTAGATGCATATTTCTTGGTTAGGAACGGTAGAAACGTTCATGAAGAACGAATTAAAACTTAGCTATAACGAAGTTATGGCGAAAATTTTGTAAAAGACAAACGAGAATTAGAAAGTTAGTAAATGAACCCGAACGTGTAGGGTCTCATAAGAATGTAAGAGAATGTAGAAAGCGTGAGTCGTGGATTCAAGAACGAATTAATTCCGAGTTCGGATGACCGAATTACGGACGAACAAAACAAAGAGCATTAAAAACATAAAATGAATGAAGGGTGAAGATCAAGCCAATCGAATGGCACGTTAACGGATTCAGAACGAAGTTCTATCCAGGGGGTATTGAAGTAAATAAGATAAGGAAGAGAATAGATTTGGAATGACTTCGTCCCGAGTTATAACGAATAAGTTATGGAAGCGGGAAGTAAGCGTCTCAAATTGGATTTAACACTTAAAGAAATTTTCTAGGGTTAGGGCTTGGCGCTGCGGTGCCAACCATGCCTTGTAAGGTGGTGCTGCAGCACCAGACCAGGAAGTCGGGTACTGCAAACTCATGCCGTGGTGCGAGATATAAAGAAGAGAGTGGCGCCGCAGTGCCAGTGTAGAGAAAAAGCCAAGGAAGAACTTTTAACTACTCAACTATTGGGGGAAATGTATGGGAAGATAAAGAACATAATGTTCAACTAATATAACACTTAAACAAGTGAATTAAACCTTTAGTACAGGTTGAACGAAATGGTCAAAAGAGATTAAAAGATCAATAAGAGAATAAACGTAAACGTAACGCAGTTGCAAGCAGTCTTAGAATACAACGAACAATATGACTTTGACATTAAGAAAGAATAATGAACATGGGGTTCATGGGATGAATAACGATCGAAAGCAATTAAAACCTTGAGTAAAGGTTGAATGAGAGATTAAAAGACGAGTAACGTGAACGTTGAATACGTAAACGATCCTCATGAATCGTATTGCATAGGACGAATGTTCTAAGTATACCCTGGTTGTATGACCTAGACATTGACAAAGGTAGTAAGTAAGACATGAATTATCAAGAAAGATGTAATGAACGATAATAAGAGTAATGAAAGCCGAATGTGAGTCGTATAAGAATGAATCCTAAGGGGTGACATTTAGTTTCCAAGAAGCCATAAAAAATGAGAAATTAACTTAACGAAGATTATAGTTTAATAAGTTCGGATAAGTTAAGATAAGTTAAGTTGTAGTACAATGTTAACCTTTGATGGTTGACATATGAGAGCTGGGCTAAACAATTCTATCAGAGAGCGAAGGTATATACAAAACTGGTAACCGATCTAACTCACTGTTATGGGCAGTGTAGATGAGATGGGAACTTGTTTGTTGGTTGTTTGTGGGAAACCACTCAGAGTACCATATGGACTACTAGCAGAGAAGCGATGTGTGTTAAGTCCTAGAGAAGTTATAAGAAGAAGATAAGATGTAAAACATCAAAGATGATGAACGTAAAAGTAAGACATTTCCGTATGTCATGAAGCCGTAGAACGGTAATGAAAGTGGTCACGTAAACTTAGGTTACAAGAACGCTAACCCTAAAAAGTAAAGTTAAGCATACTAATGCATAAGTCAAATATATATGACTAATTGGTGTATGTGGTGTTTTTTTATGTGTTATATAGTAATTGAAATGAACAGTTCGGCGTAAGTTATAGCTGGGCGTAAGGTAAGTTTCCTAACTTCATTCATATTTCAAATGAATGCTAGTTTCTTAAACTTCTCAGATGTTGAACTTGAGAAGTTCTATCTATGTGCTAATGTGCGATATTTGTGCAAGGTGGTAGAACGTATGAGGCCTTGAGCCACAATATGAACACTTCGGTGTTTCTATGAGATGAACTGTTCTGTGATTTAACTGTTCAATAAGAGAATATTTTTTTTATACATGATCCATTATTGTTAAGTCTTTGCTAATGATTCTAGCCAGAGGTAGAAGAATGAAAGTATTTTAAAATAAAAGTGACTATTGTTTTAAAATGATAGGAATCGAGATTATTCCTATTATTCAAGCTGCTTTATAACCTTTGTTCGGTTATTGAAGTCTTAAAAAAATGTTTGAATTCTTGAAGATGTTTGTTCAACTGTTATGACTTGCTGGGCAATTGAATGCTCACACTTGCTTTAAATGAAAAAAAATTCAGCGAACGATGTTAGAAGAACTTAAGGATCCCGTATAGATCAAGCTGATGGTATCCAGATGAAATGCCATTCAGAATGGGAATGAGCGAGAAGATCAAATGAAGACTTGTAATATAAAATAAGTTAAATGAACTTTAGATTAGTTTAATGAACTGTTATGTATCTTTAGTGGCGGATGAAAGTCACTCGTGTAAGATGTAAAGGATAATGTAATTATTATTATTTGTAATGAAAAGAGTTATAAGGTTTTAGAACCTGGGAATTTAGAATGTATATTATTATATTTCAGTATATAATGATGTATGTTTGGATGAAGATGGGATCGTGACGTACGGAATCCGGGTGTGAAGATAGACCAGATTTCGGGGCGTTATAGATTAGTATCAAAGCTGATGGGTTATAAATCTTAGGTAAGAGTATCTAAGACTATAATCATAGAGAGAGGGATAAGAAGATCACCACTTGATCATAGTGAATCGTAGTAACAAATGAGCTGCTAAACGATGAATGATGTATAAGTACTACGAAGTAGTACAGGAAGAAGAACTCAGATTGAGTTGTGAAGGATAGTTTATGAATTAAAGAAAATTCGTATTTAGTAAAGAGAGATTTAGAAGTTGTAAAAATTTCAATTGAGTACTCATGTGATAGCTGAGTTGTATGAACCTTTGTTATGGGCAGAGGTTTGTGCTTGGTGTAACAACTGCTTAGCTTATTACAGTGATAATCAATGGAATTGGTCGCGCTGTCAAGATGTATATGACGAGAAGGTGAATCTTTTCTCATGTGTATACTTGATAGGTAGAGAACGATAATGTAGGTGCGAGTTCTTGAAACTCATACTTATGGTATGTTTGTGACTCATAATGATACGGTAGGTTTTTGAACTTCTCAGCGAATGGATGCTTATGGTCTATTTGAGATAGTTCTTATACGCATATTATTGTGAAAAGTTCCTGAACTCACAATGTGTGGTAAGTTGATGGACTGTACTAAGGTAGAGGGATGTTTAGACTGAAAATAAGTTATTTTCAGTAGGCTTAGTATTGAAGGTGCTAGAGAAGATTAAGTATTGTCGCAGTAAGACAATGAAGGAAGATGGAGAATAGGATATTCCAAGTCATCTTGCTATGCTAGATTTTGAAGTTTATTGAAATCATGTTTATGTGTTCGTATTTTGAAAATGAAAGAATTGGTTCAACTTTTGGAATCAATAGGTTTTTAAAAGAACTATTCTTGGTATGTCTACGCTAATTGTTTCAGCTAGACAGATATTGATTTGAAATATCAAAATGAATTTTATATCATCAGTGCATTTGATGCAAGGATGGTAAAAGGATGGAGTTATAAATGCAATTGAACCTGGTGTTGGATGTGATCTTAGGATCAACAACCTGCTATGGTATGATGTATAATGACGAAGTCACAAACACAAACTGATGAAGTCCTCAACGTACTATGAAAAGTACGGTATCATGACATCATAAAACATTTTGATGTATTGCAAAAAGAATTTACAGAAGTAGTCAATGTTAATTGAGGTAGTTTGCTTTCTTTGTGATTGTAAACTGACCGTGGAAGAAAGGTTGCGGCGTCATGCTGTTAAACCTAGTAAGAGTTCATGTTCGATTTGACCCCTTAGCAAAAGTATGAAATATTTCAAAAGAATTCTTATATTCCTCATTGTTCATTCTACTTCTTTGAAGAGAAGTTGAGAAGAGGGGTAGGCTAAAATTTCAAGGACAAATTCTGTGAAGAAGGGGTGAATGTGATGACCCGGGTATGGGTGTGGTTTTAATAAATTCTGAGGATGAAATTTTTATAAGAGGGGAAGAGTTTTAAGAAATTTCGAGGACGAAATTTTTATAAGAGGGGAAGAGTGTAACGACCCGGAAATTCGGATCGTCCAGAATATAGGTTTAAAGAATTAGTTATTAATAAAATGAATTTTTATTAATAATATTATGTGCTATGTGTTTATTAATTGTTCTAGAACCTAGGATGATTATAAGTCGGGAGGATTCTGGCTACGAGCTAGACTGAACGAGTAATAATTTTCAAGACAAAAATGAAAATTTTCTGGGAACAAAAATATTTCCGGGTTAAAAGACGAAATAGGCACTATTCACCCGACAAAACCTAAGGGTTAGAGTTTGAATAACCTAAGCCTTTCTGAGAGTTCGGTATGTTGAAATGACATTCCGTCGAAAGATTTGACGATAATATATCTTGAAAGGTTAAACTGATAAAAGTTTTCCTCAAAAAACGTGCAGAAATCGAACGAAATAAAAACGATGAAAAGTACTGTTATGTACTTTTCATTCGTTTAGCTACGTTAGGGGAAAACGTGAAGGAAAATGCTTAACACCAAAAAGTGTTTTTTAGTTTTTCGAAAATCCGAACAATACATAAAAGTTAATCGGTAAAGGAAAGACGAAATATCCAAAAATATTTGGATTCCGAGAATCGCAATTTTTAAAACTGTCGGACGAAACTCATAAGACGGAACCACGAAACTTACAAGCTAAGTTTCGTGAATAGTAAGGAGGTTAACTAAGGAGGTGGAAATAGTAAACTTAAAGGTTAAGTAAACTTAAGTGTTAAGTAGATTTAAGTGTTAAGTAAACTTAAGAGTTAAGCAAACTTAAAGGCTAAGTAGACTTAAGTGTTAAGTAAACTTAAGAAGTAAGTTAACTTAGTCTTTAAGCCATGAATAGTAAGGAGGTTAGGGGGGGCAAAATGACTATTTTTCCCTAGCTTTAGATTTTCTATAAATAGGAAGCAAACTTTCTTTAAAATGAGATTTTGAGAATCCTACACTTTGAAAGAGAGAGAGAAGGAGTTCGGATGGGAAAATGGGAAGGAGAAAGAAGCAGAAAATGTAAGACCCCAACTTATTATTTAATGAAATTAAATTTCCTCTATTTATTATCTTGAAATAGTAAGGGTTGATTTGATTAATGTGGTAAGTTATGGGTAAAATATGCAATTATTTCAAACAAGCAAGTGAATTTAAAACATTCATTGTTGACGGAGAATATTCGTTTGGTCGTGATATATTTTTACTGTCGCGGAATATTCGAACGACGGCGCAGCCTTGTGTGGGCCCCATAACGGAAAGCGATTGGATGAAGAAAACGACAAGAATAAGTTAGTTATAAATAACGGCGTAGTTGTTACCGTTAATACTGTTGAAATACCCGGTGGTTAAAATATACTAGCACAAGGTATTACACCAATTATTGATTCTTACGTAAGAAGGCATTACCCAATAATTGTTACAGAAAATACTGTTCAATATTTATTTTATTGATTCAATAATTGTTGCGTTGATATTTTATATTACTGTTGTTTTAGTAATTGTCATTACACAGTTTTTTCTATTATCGGAGCAATAATTCATATTATTTGAATAATATTATTAGATAACTTTGAATATGCAAACAGAAGATTGACAATAAGAGATGACAATACAGGCAATTTCCACAATGAAAATCTAAGCAATCCAGCCTTTTAAGAAACGCCATTGTCAAATCCCAACTCAGCCTGCAATCAACTATCGACAATCCAAGAACAAATGTGGAAGGGTACTGTTGGTTACGCCTATAAACATTAGTTTGTTTACATTAGTTTAAACAAGCCAGTTTGGCTTGTGAGAAGTTCGATGATGAGCAGCACAGCACACATTATATGTATCCAACATTCTATATTTATAATGTCTAGACCTGGCAAACGGGCCGGGCGGGCCGGGCCCGGCCCGGTCGAGAGCGGGCCGGGCCGATGACGGGCCGGGCCAAAACGGCCCGGATTTTGGTGGGCCAAAATTCTTAGGCCCGTGGCCCGGGGTTGGGCGGGCCGGCCCGGCCCGCGGGCTTTTTTTTTTTTTTTTTTTTTTTTTTGCAACAATGATCATCAAAAAGAAACAATAATAATAATAAATATTAAAAATAATTAATAAATCAATAATTAATAATTATAGACTTTTTGAAACAAGACAAATGAAATTAATTGATAGTTAAATTCTATTATGAATTATTAAAAAATGAATTCTATCATTTTATTAACTAGTTTACAAACTTGGTCATTCCTTGCATGGGCACTGTACTGTGCTTGTGTAAAACAAAAAGTAACAAGAAAAAAAATAAAAGCTTGCATTTTCAAAAGGAAAAAAAAAGTATTGGGCTTTGCTAAGAGATTCATTATTAAATAAATAGTATAGAAAAGAATGCTTGTGTATATCTTTCATGGCATGGGCTATGTTAAACCCCAACTCATTATTATTAATTTATAATATATAAAATAATCTATGGGCCTATAAATATTGTACTGTGCGTGCATGTGTTTCTTTGATAAACAAAACTAGTAATGACTAGTATTACATCACAACACCATTGATGTTTTGAAAACATTGCGACTTTTGTTACTCTTATTACTTTCAAAAGGTTTGAACTCTTATTTATTTAATTACAAGTCTTATGTTCAAGCCTCATAAGCCACAAATATAAATTTTCTGTAAAAAAAAAAAAAAAAAAAATATTCGCGGGCCGCGGGCCGGGCCGGGCCACCCGCGGGCCGGGCCAAAACGGGCCGGGCTAAAACGGGCCGGGCCAAAAACGCCCGCATTTTTCTGGGCTGAATAATTGAAGCCCAACGCCCGGCCCGTGGCGGGCGGGCCGGCCCAGCCCGCGGGCTTGGGCCTCTTTTGCCAGGTCTAATAATGTCTGTCACATCAGGCTAACACAATGTAAATGCCACAGAGAGTTTCTTTAATAGTTTTCTCTCTGTCCTGAATTCATTGCCTAAACTTTCCAACCTTCTCTACTTCTTTGATGAGATTTGCCCATGACTGAAGATGTAACATTCATATACTCTTTCACTAGCAATCCAGTATCCAAAGGTCAAAGCATTTTCCAAAACTTAAAGAGAGATACTTAAGACTCCAGGTTTTAAATACTTCCACTCCTTTACTAGTGATCCGGGCCTAATATAAGAGGTTGAAAGGTTTTTTCCCCTCCAAAACATAAAACACGAATATTGATCATTTAACCCCTTGGTTAAGAGTAGTTGAAAGTAATCACTTCCATGTGAACATACTTTTTTTTCTTTTTACATTTCACCACCAAATTTTTTTTATTATGCTTTTATACTCAATTAACCAAATATTTAGTTCTTTCTTTTAGCTTTGCCCATTGGTAACCAGGTTAGGGGAGCAATAGAGAAAATAAAATCAACTATAAACAACATAACCAGCATTTGCACTATGACTCAAAGTTGAGCTTTCTTTTGTTATCTCTTGTGCAAACACCATAAGCATAAAATCAGAACTAGAATGAATTCAGCACATTGCACATTCAGCAAGGTTTAGTCAGAGGGAAGTAACAAATTAATGCAACATAACTACCATATTGAAACACAAAGATAAATAAATTTGGTGATTCAAAAACATATTCCTTTATATTACTCCCTCTGTCCCATAATATATGACGTTTTAGGTGATTTTATTTGTCCCAAATTACTTGACGTTTAAGAAAATTTAGGAGAATTAATTACGATCTTTTCAAAATTATCCCTCATGGGAAAATGTTACAGATAAGAGATTATGAGTTAAGTATGGCAATAAATGAGATTTTAAGGGTATTATATAGACAATTGATACTATATTTAATGATTTTCAATCAGTTCTTTAATTCTTGTGCCCAAGAGTACTCTTTAAATCCTTAAAAATAAATTATTTGGATAAGACTTTAGGTAAAAGTATACGACTAAGGTTGAGAGGTCTCTAAACTAAATTATTTGATTAATTGCTAGAAACATTCAATAACTATAAAACAAATCTGTACATCATGCCAACAATAAATAGCATAGCCAAAGAAAGCCATCTTCACGAGGAGAAGAACTAGCTTTTATTACCAGCACAAATCAGTTGTCGAACTAGACATGTGTCTAGTCACTTATTCAGTGACAGAATATATTAACAAAACACCTACACCTCAGCCCAAAAGCGAACAAAACCAAACCAGATATTTTTTGGTGGAGGCAACAAATACTACAAAACAAGTTTCCTCAAATGGCCAAATGGGTACACTTCATATGCACATATAGGCTAGAAACCACAACGTTACATATTACAAGCAAAAGACAAGTGGATGGGATAAATAATATCTTCCCTTAGAGCTAATGGAATGAAGCAGCCTACTAACTTAATATGTTAAACACCACTCAAACACCAAATACGAATTACAAATAATATGGTCGCAAGTAAGCAAATTCAATAACTAGACAACTGCCACAATCACTTCATTAATTATGATACTACTCTAAATTACCATGTGGCATCGGCTTCTTTCTCTCAGCCAGAGCTACAATCATATATCACATAAAATTCACACGTAAACACTCAATCCATGATATTTATTATGGGTGTCTGTAGAATACAAACAGCTATAGCGTGAAGGCCGTGTAAATACACACTTGCAAACCAATTAGTGGAATGAGAAGAATCTTCACAAATCAAGATAAGGAATTCAAGAAATAATATGTAGCAAATGCCAGCTCATCAGAAAAGAAATGAAAGAACATGAAATGTGCAAATACCTGAACTACATCAGCCAAATTTGTGTCCTCAATTCTATATTTAACCCAATCAGTTCGTTCGCCTTTGGGAGCATGACCTTTGTGAAAAACCAGAGTCTTAATCTTGATATAATAATAAATGAACATACAAGTTCACCCTGCCACACATGCAATATTAACCACTAGAACCGGAGAAGAGTCTAAAGACTCTAACCATTCCAGATTTTAATTAATTCAGTTAACAAATTCAAAAAGTAAGTTATGGGGTAAAAATAAGACTTAAAGAAGTAATTGAACTCAAGAACCCTTCATAGTGCTCGAAATAAATCCACAAGTAACTGGCAATAATATAAAGTCATACCAAATGAATATGATACTAAGTGCAAAACAATAATACACCAATATAACTCCATAATCAGAAATTCAAGAATCCTTTATTTATTGAAAACATTTCAAAAATTGTAGTTCCTTCATAAAAATCAACCTTAGACATTCATTTAAACTATTCATCCTTACACAGGTTGTACATGTGGTAGCATAGTAATATTTGAAACAAAATGGGCTTTTAGAATGAAATAAAGAGATTAAGAAGTAAAATCATCATATGAAAAACTAATACCTGGGAGATCCCATGGACCAAACTTGTATATATTGAGCTCTGCAATGCAATGGCCTCAAAATGAAATTTCTTTCCCATAGCCTTCCTTTTGAGGTAGTACATAATCAGCTCTACATCAGTAGGATGAAATCGAAATCCCAGGGGAAGGGACATTCTCGCCATACAGAGCGTCTCAGGAATGCCCACTCTCTAATATCACGCGTACAAAGTCTAACCAAGTATCAATAACCAAATACTTTTTCTTTCCCCACCACTAAATAACAAGCAAATACTTATCACCAAAACAACTGTCTTCGCAGTAATTGAATTAAAGGGAGCCAAGAAAACCAGATGAAAAAGAGAGAGAAACACCCCCAACGCCGTAAAATCCTTATATGTCAAGTCCAGTGCCGAAACAATATCTTCCGCGAACAGCACAACCTACTCCAGTTGGTTAGACTTTGTAGCCATGATATTAGAGTGTGGGCGTTCTCATAAAACAGAATGCACGCCAAAGAAACCACGGATGTTTCTTGCTAGAATCAAAAGATATTTGTTGTGCAATACAAGCCCTGATTTTTCAACATTATCAGCCTCACAACATAAAACTACTTCATCAAATAGAAAGGGGAAGATAAAATCCCTGGTTTTAAAACTATTTATACGAAAAACAAATGCAAACCACCACTGAAGTATGATTCCAACTCAACAAAAAACCTTTAATCCCAACTTAATCGCGCCTAAAAGAGGCAGCTCCTTCAACAGTTACAAACCCTTAAACCGGAACAAACCCAGATAACCTTACCAGACACAAAACAAAATAACCCCCAAAAATACCAAATTCACTGTAAATCAGACCAAGCAAATTGGAAGCAAAACTGCTAAAAAAACAAAAAAGAACACAAAAACAGAATCTAACACCTACACAATCACACAAAATACGCAAAAAACCCTAGGAAGATTAAAAATCAAAACCCTAGATTTAATATTATCAGATGATATATAGAATGGAAAAACACTGCCGATTAAGACTGAAAATAGATATTAAAAGATCTCTAAGAACCCAAAAAAACTTACCAGAACGAAAAATGAACGGAGAGAGCAGAGAGGAAGCAGCCGCTAGAGAGAAGAAACGAAGGAAGTAGCAGAAATAGTAAAACGAAAATTTCGGGGTTTAAAGGGATTTTATAGAGAAATTAGCAATACTCCCGCCGGCACTATCAACGGTAATATTTTTACTCAAACTTTGACCGCTTAAATAATTTATTAAAATGAGTTAAAAATTTAAAATTATTTATATTTTATTATATAGATTGGCAATACTCCCGCCGGCACTATCAACGGTAATATTTTTACTCAAACTTTGACCGCTTAAATAATTTATTAAAATGAGTTAAAAATTTAAAATTATTTATATTTTATTATATAGATTGAGTGAGTGAGCGAAGGATTTTGATTGGTCGAATTATTTCATTTTTTTTAATATATTTACGTTTACGTTCACTTTTGCTCCCAAAGACGCGTAAAAAGGTCAAATAATATAACCACTTTAGTTTTTGTTTCATAGGAGTATTATATAATTATAATAATAATTGTATTAATTAAAATTAAATAAAATTATATTAATTTAAAATTTAATATGACTTTATTTAACTTCAAAAATTAAATTATATCTAATTTTAAAACGATAACTTAGTAAATCACATTATGAAAGATGCTCATTTGGTCAAAAAAATTGGAACTTTGTTTATATTTGTACCAACAAACTAGTTTTTAGTTAAATACAAATAAAAAATATAAAATTTGTGTTTACAATATTATTATCGGAAAACTCCACATTATAATCTTTTGCCTTGTCTACAAAATAAAATATGCACCTTAGAAGATTGACATTTTTAATTTTGTAAATTTAATAAAATAAAATAACAAATATTTTATACCAACTTAATTATGATCTAATAGATCACAAATCACAATATTCACTAGCACTTGTAATTATAAAAAGAAACTTATCAATTATTTGAGTCAATGCATACTTGGTTTTATGTTCGCTCTATTTTTGAAGTAGTCATTGTCGCGCATGTGTTGTGTATGTAAATTATGTAAGGTAAAATAAAATTTTTATAAGATTTAGATGAATAAATAGAAAGATATAAAAATTAATATTAAAAATGAAAAAATAGTAATATATCTAAAGTTGTAAAAGTAAAAGAGCAAATACAAAACAAAAAAAAACAAAAAAAAGTATGACCCAATTATACCAAACTTGTGGAGGATGAGTCCATAGAGGTTTTATAATATAGATATAAATATAGATATAGATGATAGTTATCAACGAACTAAAATAACAATCTATCTAATAAAATACAAATGATTTTGAATTTCCCGCTCATTCAATAAATCATCTGGGCCGTTCAAAGTTTGGGATAAATCTCACCATCCATCTATCTAATAAAATACAATCTATCTAATTCTATCTATCTATATCTATATTCTATATATCTAATTATATCTAATAAAATACAAATAATTTTGAATTTCCCGCTCACTCAATAAATCATCTAGGACGTCCAAAGTTTGTGATAAATCCCACCATCCATCTATCTAATAAAATATAAATGATTTTGAATTTCTCGCTCACTCAATAAATTATTTGGATCGTCCAAAATTTGGAATAAATCCCAACGTTCATAGTGCCGGAGGCACGGGACTGTTGCTAGTATACTTATATTATGTAGAAATATCAATTATAACAATAAAATATTTTTAAAATTTTTGCTTGACCTATATATTTTTGCACATAAAATTTAGTTATCTTCGCAAATAGTTGCAAATATTATTATTATTATTTTGGAATATTATTTTTATGTAAGTAATATGATGTGATAAAAATTAGTAATTATAAGTGCACAATGTTAAATTGAAGAACAGACGAGTACATGTCAAATTCACAAAGACTAGATTAATTTTAATGTATCTGAAAGGCTAATAATAATCTAAAAGGGGTTGAATAGATTATCACCGTTTAAAAATTATCTTTGGTCTTTTTGATTTTTTAGTAGATTAATTTGTAGTGTCAGAAATTAATAAGCAAGTTAGTAAAATTCAATCACACAATGCACACAAAAATACAGCTCGACTATGTTGCTACATCCAGTCTTAAGCTCCTCTCCAGGACTTGAGATCCTATTACTCCAAGTAATACTCCTTCAATATGCATAGAAGGCTTTACAAAGTTTTAAAGATAAACTTACAACTATCCACAACTAATTATCTCGGACAGTGAACTCTCACCTTGTAAGACCCCGAAATTTTTTAAATAAAAAGGAATTTCCTTTATTTATTATTTTAAAATAGTAAGGGTTGATTTGATTAATGTGGAAAGTTATGGGTAAAATGCGCAAATATTTCGAATAAACAGGTGGTTATAAAATATTCATTGTTGTCGGGGAATATTCGTTTGGTCGTGGAATATTCTTGCTGTCGGGGAATATTCGTACGACGGCGCAGTCTTTTGTGGGTCCCATAACGGAAAGCGATTGGATGAAGAAAACGACAAATATAAGTTGTTTATAAATAACGGCGTAGTTGTTACCGTTAACATTGTTGGAATACCCGGTGGGTAAAGTAAAGTAATACGCGTTGTTGAACAGTAGCACACGGTATTGCACCAATTATTGATTCTTACGTAAGAAGGCACTACTCAATAATTGTTACAGTAATTACTGTTCAGTATTTTATGTTATTGATTCAATAATTGCTGCATTGATATTTTATATTACTGTTGTTTCAATAATTGTCACTACACAGTATTTTTCATTATCGAAGCAATAATTCATATTATCTGAATAATATTATTTGATAACATTATTGGCAATGTCTAGAAAGTTCTGTCTAAGGAGAGGTTTGGTCACCTAATTGCGCGCCAGTAAGGAGAAATCCTTATTGGAAAGCCCCCTCTTTCCTGGGAACGGCCTGGTTGCTAGTATTGTGATTCTGTAATATTATTTGTGAATAATTAAATTATTGATTTATATGATGAGAAAAATATTGATTTTATGTGGATATAGATGGAGAAAATTTTTAATGTGACAATTGTTGAAAATTAATATTTTATCTTTTTCTGATAAAATAATTCATTAAATATATTATTTTAATAATATATTAAACGGTGATATTTTTATAATGAATGTGGGATATATGAGTTTATGAGGAGAAAGAGTATTTTTGTTACCAAAAATATTTAAAGCATGTTTTATGTGTCGGTGGACCATATTTATTGACTGAAATTTGATTATAGCCTGTAAAATCGCCCGTTTATGGATTTCGGCCAATTTCTGTTTGGAATTTGGAAAAACTTCCTTCTGCAAAGTTGTAGAGAATTGAATTTCCAATAAAAACTCGCAAGATTCGAATTTTCTGATAAAAGGGCTATTTATTATGAATTATTGAAGTTCTGAAGCTCCGAAATAATTGATTTTTGGAAGTTTAAAATATTTTTAATTAGAAAAACGTTTTTTTTACTTCTTCTAGAAGGGAGCATGTGATTTGAATGTGTTGAATGCAGATTTTCAGATTCAAGAAGTGTACGTAGAGAATTTATAATAATTATTATTATTTTATTAAATTTTCTGCTTTGGTGTTCTAAGCAATTTCCTATAAATAGGTGCTTAGGTTAGAATTGAAAATCACACCAGAAACTGAAGTTTTCTCTCTCTATATTATCGAGCGTATTCTTGTGAGTATTTTGAGTATACTTTGAGTATTGTTATACGGTGCAAGTTCAAATCATAGCCTATATCCAGTGTTTTAACTAGAAGTGCTGTCTTTCGAGGTAAGGGATGTTATTTTCTTCTCAAATGATATTATTTCTTCAATATCATGATGCTGAAATATTGGTTGGAACTTTTTATCAAATTTGGAACTTTTTCATTTCGGAGTTACTATTCATGAGTTACTATTCACGAGTTACTATTCATGAGTTACTATTCACGAGTTACTATTCACGAGTACTATTCACGAAATGTGATGATGTTTTTTGTGAAATTTCTATCTTTTGGTGTCGGAGTTACTATTCATGTATACGGCACTATTCACGTATACGACACTATTCACGAGTACGACACTATTCATCAAAAAATGAAATTTCTTCTTTTTGTCCAAAATATCTATTCTGGATACTATCTTTGATTGGATCTATGTTTTGATCATTCTTGAATTTTACTTCAGTATGATTATTTATGAAGTATTTTTGAAATCGGATTATTTAAAGTACGAATCCTTAATACTTGTTATTTTGTTTCACTGGATTCGTTTTCTTTAAAATATTTTTCATCATCCTCAGTCCTAAATGATGGTGTTACTGAATATCTTTGGCCTGTAGTGCAAAGATGGTTGATTTTGTTATGAATATCTTTGGCCCGTAGTGCAAAGATGTACAGGTGTTGAGATGAACATGAACAATTGATGAATATCTTTGGCCCGTAGTGCAAAGATGAACAGGTGTTTAGATGAACATGACCGACTGATGAATATCTTTGGCCTGTAGTGCAAAGATGAATATTTGATTTGATTTGAGATATATATTGATTGATGTTACAGGGATAAAATATTGATGATGGACTTTTAAATTCATAGATGTTAGTAGATTTTATTCTCTACTTAACTCTTCTAATGAATTGTTGTTTCCGCTGCAGTTGTTGATCTAAAACTTGTTGTCTATTGTATTCTATCAGATTTTTCCCTGTTGAAGACTAAGGATAATTTGTTGTACATTATCTTAGTCATAATATTCTTTACTGGGCTAGTTGAGCTCACCCTTTTCCTTGTTGTTCCATCTTTATTCTCAGGAGACGAGAATGTAGCGAGTACGAGTCGGGGTATGGAATGAAGGTTCTAGAGAGAGTTGTTTAGTAGTCCTCACCATTTTTTTTGTAAAATTATGTATCAATAATTATGATGGGGATTTATTTGCATGTGGATATTGTCTAGATGATAATGTTTGTATTCAAACTCACAGCTTATGGGTGGTAAAAGTTGTAGTTGTTTCTGTACCATGTATTTGACAACTCAGAATGGGTTGGGTGGAATGGACCTATTTTGGGGTTGTCACACACCTCATTCCTCAAGCTTAGTTGTACTTTCCTTTTGAGTTCAAAACTATTATATGATCTGGTCTTGAAATAACAATTTATTCATTACCTCACAAGTACACTAGAGACTCAACTCACAGCTAACCTCTCTAAGACTCTGATCTTGGTCAAAGAATTACTCATTTTTCTCACAGGTACATAAAATAAACTAACTCTACTTTTTCCTTTTTACAATAGATTGGTTTGACTTTGCTTCTAAATTAAGCCGATAAAATTTAGTACCGATTTATAAGAGTTTAAATAACTTTTATATTTGATACTTCTCAAATAGCAAATATACAGTTTAAGATTAAATATTTAAATAAAAATTCATGACTTTTACGTGATATGTTTATGTGTAAGCATATATATAAACCGATGCACTTTTATAAAGATTTTCTTTTTCTTTAATAAAAAAATGTGTTTCTATGATTTAAATAGATTAGAAAATATTCTTTTTATAAATAAAGACTGTGTTTTTATATTAAAAAAATATAACACTACAAGAAAATGTCCCACCAGCGACCAGATTTATCTGCGATCGCCGTGCCCGGTCGCTAATTATGGTAATAACGACCGATATTAGCGACCGCCACCAAAACCCGTCTTTAGGTTTTGTATGACGGTCACTATTCTATTTTTTTCACCTTAAATTTGGCGTTGATGTTTTAGTGGGAGACTTGTTGCGACTGATTCCTAACAACGACCGCTATCAGTCACTAAAAATTTCACATCAATTAAAAATAGTGATCGGAGGCGGTTGCAAATAGCGATCGCTGATTCTTTTTAATCTATCAGCAGACGATCAGTCCATACAAAACGAAAAAGAAAAGGAGAAGAAAGAGCAGAACAAAAAGAAGGAGACGAGTTAGAGGAAAAAGAACCGACACCGGTATGCTTTGTGTGGACGTCGTCATCTAATCTCGTCCTTCCTTCACTGTCTTCTTGGTAAACCCCTTTCTTAGTCTCTTTATCTCTCTCTCTCTCTATATATATATATATATATATATATATATATATATATATATATATATGACACATAGATATATGACCCAATTATACCAAACTTGTGGAGGATGAGTCCATAGAGGTTTTATAATATAGATATAGATGATAGCTATCAACGAACTAAAATAACAATATACTTATATTATGTAGAAATATCAATTATAACAATAAAATATTTTTAAAATTTTTGCTTGACCTATATATTTTTGCACATAAAATTTAGTTATCTTCGCAAATAGTTGCAAATATTATTATTATTATTTTGGAATATTATTTTTATGTAAGTAATATGATGTGATAAAAATTAGTAATTATAAGTGCACAATGTTAAATTGAAGAACAGACGAGTACATGTCAAATTCACAAAGACTAGATTAATTTTAATGTATCTGAAAGGCTAATAATAATCTAAAAGGGGTTGAATAGATTATCACCGTTTAAAAATTATCTTTGGTCTTTTTGATTTTTTAGTAGATTAATTTGTAGTGTCAGAAATTAATAAGCAAGTTAGTAAAATTCAATCACACAATGCACACAAAAATACAGCTCGACTATGTTGCTACATCCAGTCTTAAGCTCCTCTCCAGGACTTGAGATCCTATTACTCCAAGTAATACTCCTTCAATATGCATAGAAGGCTTTACAAAGTTTTAAAGATAAACTTACAACTATCCACAACTAATTATCTCGGACAGTGAACTCTCACCTCATTCCTCAAGCTTAGTTGTACTTTCCTTTTGAGTTCAAAACTATTATATGATCTGGTCTTGAAATAACAATTTATTCATTACCTCACAAGTACACTAGAGACTCAACTCACAGCTAACCTCTCTAAGACTCTGATCTTGGTCAAAGAATTACTCATTTTTCTCACAGGTACATAAAATAAACTAACTCTACTTTTTCCTTTTTACAATAGATTGGTTTGACTTTGCTTCTAAATTAAGCCGATAAAATTTAGTACAGATTTATAAGAGTTTAAATAACTTTTATATTTGATACTTCTCAAATAGCAAATATACAGTTTAAGATTAAATATTTAAATAAAAATTCATGACTTTTACGTGATATGTTTATGTGTAAGCATATATATAAACCGATGCACTTTTATAAAGATTTTCTTTTTCTTTAATAAAAAAATGTGTTTCTATGATTTAAATAGATTAGAAAATATTCTTTTTATAAATAAAGACTGTGTTTTTATATTAAAAAAATATAACACTACAAGAAAATGTCCCACCAGCGACCAGATTTATCTGCGATCGCCGTGCCCGGTCGCTAATTATGGTAATAACGACCGATATTAGCGACCGCCACCAAAACCCGTCTTTAGGTTTTGTATGACGGTCACTATTCTATTTTTTTCACCTTAAATTTGGCGTTGATGTTTTAGTGGGAGACTTGTTGCGACTGATTCCTAACAACGACCGCTATCAGTCACTAAAAATTTCACATCAATTAAAAATAGTGATCGGAGGCGGTTGCAAATAGCGATCGCTGATTCTTTTTAATATATCAGCAGACGATCAGTCCATACAAAACGAAAAAGAAAAGGAGAAGAAAGAGCAGAACAAAAAGAAGGAGACGAGTTAGAGGAAAAAGAACCGACACCGGTATGCTTTGTGTGGACGTCGTCATCTAATCTCGTCCTTCCTTCACTGTCTTCTTGGTAAACCCCTTTCTTAGTCTCTTTATCTCTCTCTCTCTCTCTCTCTCTATATATATATATATATATATATATATATATATATATATATATATATATATATATATGACACATATATCTCGATTGCCATTGTAAACTCATGTGTATCAATTTTTTATTGTTAATTGGATTTGGGGAAAAAAATTAGTAGAGCTTTAATGTGAGATCCCGAATTTTATGAAATGAAAGTATTCAATTTTCTTATAATTATTATTCTATTTGGTAAATAGTTAAATTGATAAAAGTTTAAAGTTAAGGGCAATATTTGAAAATTTTGCAAAGTAAGCAAGTTGTTATAAAATAATCGTACGAAGACACAATCATTGGTGGACCCCGCAACGGAATAACTGTCGGATATAAAAAACGACAAAATATCTTTTTATAAAAATAACGGCGAAAGTTTTACCATTAGACTATTGAAATACCCTGTAGTAAAAGTACAGTAATACGCGTGGTTGCATAGTAGCACACGATATTGATTATTGATGCTTACGTAAGAAATCACTCAGTTATACTTAATTATTGCTACAGTAATTACTGCATAATGTTTATCATATTATTGATTCAATTATTGTCACAATATCATCTGCATAATATTTATTATTATTAAATCAATAATTGAGACGACAAAGTTATTCATATTATTATTTGCAATATTGACGATGTCTAGAAAGTTTTGTCGATGAGAGGTTTGGTCACATAATTGCGCGCCAATAGGGAGAAATCCTTATCGAAAAGGCCCCTCTTTCCTGGGAACGATCTGATTGTTAATATTGTGAGTTATAATATTAATGATAAATATTATTAAAAATCAAATTTGAGCTCAGAGTTGAATTTGGAGACGCTGACGTGATATTTGAGTCCGGAATGATGAAATTAGTAAAAATAGACTATAAACACAAAATTTACTAGGGTTGACTTTTTCGGAAAAAGTCAAACTTCGAAAATTCAAAAATGAAATTGTTGATAAAAATATTTTCATTGTGTTGGGATTATTAATGTTGGTGGAAATCGATAATTATTTCGATAATAATTGATTTCTGGAGGTTAAATTGACCAATCAGATAAATGAGCAATTAATTGCTATTAATTCACATGCTTATAACTATGTGTTCACATGTGTGCTATTGATTCATATGTATGTACTATTAGGGATGGTGGTGCAAAATTGATAATACTTGCATGACTAAATTAAAAATAGAGGTATAGATGAATGTATTATACTGTAATTATTTTTTTCACATGTATAGAACTATTGAGTCACATGATTGTACTATTGATTCACATGATGTACTATTAGGGGAGGTGGTGTAAGTTTGATAATACTTGTAGGACTAAATTAAAAATGAAGGAAAAGATGAAGGTATTATACTATAATATTTTGAGCCCCAAAATGTGCAATTATCGAAACTATATTTTTCTATAAATAGAAGCTCATTCTTCCCTCATTCTCACCAATTCACTAAGACTCACAAGAGCAATTATAGAGAGAGAAGCTATAGAGAGAAAGAAGAAGAGAAGTCTGCTACTTCATTATTCCAATGTCTAGTCTTCTTCCAAGGTAAGGGGTATTATTTATTTTATATTCTGAAGAAATATTATTTTTCGTATTCGTATGAATATTATTTTCGTTCAATATTCGTAAGAAATATCATTTTCGTTCAATATTCATTGTCTTCGTTTAATATTCGTAAGGAATATTATTTTCGTTCAATATCCGTAAGGAATGTTATTTATTTCTTATTCGTAAGGGGTATTATTTCTTACTATTCACTCGGGCACTATTCACTCTGGGTATTATTTACAGGGTACTATTCACCCAGATACTATTCACTCGGAGTATTATTTATGGGGTACTATTCACTCGGATATTATTCACTAAGGTTTACTATTAACGAAGTACTATTCACAAAATACTATTCACAGGATACTATTCACAAAGTACTATTCATGGGGTACTATTCATGAATTACTATTCACGGGGTACTATTCACGAAGTACTATTCACGGGGTACTATTCACAACAAAAAATTGATTCTTTTCTGTCCAAATTAATTTTTGATACTTGAATATTATTCTTGAATTTTACTCCACAATTGGTGATCATGTTGATAATTTAGATATTCTTGAACTCTGGATAAATTGTATTATAAATGTTTAATATTTATCTTTTATTTCATTTGATTGATTCTTTATATCATTGTCATAATCCTCATGCTTATATTGTGTTAAAAGTCATCTTTGGCTCGTAGTGCATTGATGGACTGTTGGTTATTGGTTTTACAGTTGTATGTCTTTGGCCTGTAGTGCAAAGAAGAACTGTTGATTGATATCTTTGGTCGTAGTGCAAAGATGAACTGTTGATTAATAGATTTTGCCCATAGTGTAAAGATGGTCAGGTGTATGACATGATCATGACCACTCGTGATACTAACGAATATCCTTGGCCGTAGTACAGGGATAATTCGATGATGTGATTGGCAGGATCATGACCATTAGTTAACAGTTGAATGTCTTTGGCCGTAGTGCATTGACAGATAATTGATTGGTATGATCATGACCATTGGTTTTATAGTTGAATATATTTGGCCCGTAGTGCAAAGGTAGATGTAAGACCCCGAATTTTACGAAATGAAAGTATTCAATTTTTATAATTATTATTCTATTTAGTAAATGGTTAAATTGATAAAAGTACAGTAATACGTGTGGTTACATAGTAGCACACGATATTTATTATGATGCTTATGTGAGAAGTCACTCAGTTATACTTAATTATTGTTACAATAATTGCTGCATCATATCTCTCATATTATTGATTCAATTATTGTCACAGTATCATCTGCATAATATTTTATATATTATTAAATCAATAATTAAGACAACAAAGTTATTCATATTATTATTTGCAATATTGACAATGTCTAGAAGTTCTGTCAAGGAGAGGTTTGGTCACCTAATTGCGCGTCAATAAGGAGAAATCCTTATCGAAAAACCCACTTTTTCCTGGGAACGACCTGGTTGTTAAATATTGTGAGTTATGATATTAATGATGAATGTTATTAAAAATCGAATTTGATTTCGGAGTTGAATTTGGAGACACGAACGTGATATTTGAGTCCGGAACGATGAAATTAGTAGAAATAGACTATAAACACAAAATTTGTCAGGGTTGACTTTTTGGTCAAAAAGGCAACAGTTAACTTTTTCGGAAAAAGTCAAACTTCGAAATTTCAAAAATAAAATTTTTGAGAAAAATATTTCCATTATGTTGGGATTGTTAGTGTTAGTAGAAATCGACATTTATTTCGATAATAATTGATGTTTGGAGGTTATATTGACCAATCGGGTAATTAATCGAATAAATGAACAATTAATTGCTATTAATTCACATGATTATAACTATTTGTTCAAATGTGTGTACTATTGATTCACATTCATGTACTATTAGGGGAGTTGGTGCAAGATTGATAATACTTGCATGACTAAGTTAAAAATAGAGGTATAGATGGAGGTACTATACTGTAATTCGTATTTTCCACGATTATAACTATTGATTCACATGATTGAACTATTGATTCACATTATTTACTATTAGGGGAGGTGGTGCAAGTTTGATAATACTTGCAGGACTAAATTAAAAATGAAGAAAAAGAGGAAGGTATTATACTGTAATATTTCGAGCCCCAAAACGTGCAATTATCGAAACTATATTTTCCTATAAATAGAAGCTCATTCTTCCTTCATTTCTCACCAATTCACTAAAGCTTTAGAGCAATTATTATAGAGAGAAATTATAGAGAGAAAGAAGAAGAGAAGTCTGCTACCTCACTATTCCAATATTCAGTTTCTTCTAAGGTAAGGGGTATTATTTCTTTCGTATTCATGAAGAGAGCGATTGTTATTCCATTCCTTATTATTCTGTTGGAATAACCTGCATACGCGGACTACCGTATATATGGTGAAATTCTTCTTTATTCCATTCTTTATTATTATGTTGGAATATCTTGTCTGTGCGGATTACGCATGACCTGGTTCCATTCTTTATTAATCTGTTGGAATAACCTGTCTGTGCGGTCTATCGCATGCCTGGTGAATTCTTTTGTTATTCCATTCTTTATTATTTTGTTGGAATATCCTGTCTGTGTGGATTACACATGACCTGGTTCCATTCTTTAATATTCTGTTGGAATATCCTGTCTATGCGGATTACGCATGACCTGATTCCATTCTTTATTATTCTATTGGGAATAACCTGTCTGTGCGGTCTATCGCATGCATGGTGAATTCTTCTGTTATTCCATTCTTTATTATTCTGTTGGAATAACCTATCTATGTGGATTACCGCATGCATGGTGAATGATCCTTTGTATTTATTCCTTATTAAATTGTGGAAATGATCTATCTACGTGGACTACCGCATGGCGGGTGAAAATTCATTTGTAGTTTTGTAATTTTTCTGACCCTCAAAAATTCAGGAAAAATTTGAAATGATAATTTGACGAGTTTTCTAGATTGTGTCCAAAAATGGAGATTTTTGGATGTATAGATTAGGAGTTATGAATTTTTTAGAAAAAGACTATTTTAAAAGTAAACCCTTATAACTCATTGTGGTTAACTCCAAAATTGGTGAAAATTTTATTGGGAGTACATGTATATAACAGAAGTATGCCCTGTAAATTTCAGAATTTTTGGACAAAAGTTCAATTTATGATAAATGTCTAAATATTCGGCCGTTTTGGCCATATGAAAAATAGTATATGAATTTTAAAAATTTCAAGAAAAATATATGTTCAATTTGGGACTATATTTTGCTAAATTCCAGAAAAGAAATATTTTTGGGACTGATTTGGTATTTTTCATAAAAATAAACTAGTTATGAGTAAATGAATTAAATATGTTATGTGAAGTAACAAAATTGAAAAAAAATAGGATTTTATGGCTTGAGAATCCTATATAGGGTATATGCAGATTTTTGATGAGGGATTTGATTATTGGTGATGAAATCTTATGAGTATGAAAATTTTGAATGATTAAATGCATTATTTGGTAAAGTGTAAACAATTGAAATAAATTTTTTATAAGTTTAAGAAGTGATTAAAATATTTTAAATTATTAATAATATTAGATTATGAGTTTATTAAGTGATTGATAATATTTGGATAAATTTAAAGTCTTTAATATTTATCCTTATTTTTATTTGATTAATGCTTATATCATTTTCATCATCCTCATGCTTATATTGTGATGAAAGTCATCTTTGGCTTACGTGCAAAGATGGACTGTTGATTATTGATTTTACAATTGTATATCTTTGGCTTATGTACAAAGATGGACTGTTGATTATTGGTTTTACAGTTAAATATCTTTGGCTTCCGTGCAAGGATGGACTGTTGATTATTAGTTTTACAGTTGTATATCTTTGGCTTACGTGCAAAGATGAACTATTGATTGATGAGTATCTTTGGCTTATATGCATAGATGAACTGTTTATTGGTATGATTATTGTTGGAAGAATGCATATTTTGATTTGATGTTTAAAGTAAATGATCATGATTATATGTAAAGTCCTTAAAATAATATATGTTCAAGGACTTAATAATAGATCAAATTTGTTAGGTTGATCTTAGATTTTAAGTATTCATCATTTTATAAACAAATGTATAGATAAAGCGATCAAAGATGTTAGGTTGATCTATCGTGAAATGTATAGATAGGCTTCAACAGGAATCACAGTCTATCAAGCTGATCAACAGATTACAGAAGCCAAGGCAAGATCGTAGAGCTTAGAAGATCGTAGTGTATTTGCCTTGAAGGACCTCTTCAGAAATCGTAGAGTGGTCCAGACGTTTACCAAAGCTAATTTAGAGATCGTAGCGTGCTCTCGGAAATGTTGAGTCTGCAAGACGAGCAAGTGATGATCGCCATGTGAAAAGATTGTAGTGTGCAAATCCTTGTGAGAAATCGTAGTGTTCTCTTAAGAATAAACACCAATATGACAAGACACTACGATATGGATAGTAGAGTGTCATCTGCCTTGTGTTAGAAGCATCAAGCCCTACCTTTTGTTTGAAGATGAATTCCAACAAATATGGAATGGGTTTTGAACGTTGAAGCACTCACCAGTCCCAATGGTACAAAAGATATCCTTAGTATTGATCAAAAGGAACGTATTCAAGAAGCTAAGAAAAGGACCATTGGGCAGAGGAAAACACCTTTTCAGGTGTTAGGTGAGAAAGCAGTCTGATGTGTCAGTGGGCCAGAGTGAAATTCAGAAGATGTGCAGAAAAGTCTCCATCAAAGTTCAAAAAGGTCAAACACATTTAATGCTTCTTCAAAAGGCTTCAACAGATAGATTTTAAGATAACATATATATAGAACACAGACAGATGAGACAGAGATAGGGCAAGTATTGAACAAAAACGTGCAAGAACACTCAACGTTTAACTCTACGATCTGAGAAAAAGAGAAAGCTTGCTCAGCTACTCAGTTCTTTCAAACAAGTGCTTAATAACAACTGAGTAGCACTAATCACGATCTCAACAACAACCAATCAACTGAAGTGAGAAGTTCCAAGTCTGAAGGACTTGAAAAGTTCTAAGTGAACTGTAAAGAACCAAGTCTGCTGGACTTGAAGAGTTCAAGAATGAACTAAGAAGTGCCTAGACTGCTGGTCTAGAAGGAATCTGTGATATTTAAGAAGTGTAACAAACATCCTTAGTGGATTTCCTACTCAAGGAGTAGAAGAGTGGATTAGGAGCTTTTAGTGCTCTGAACCACTTAAAACTACAGTGTCCATTATAACTGTTATAACTTCTATAACTGTCATAACTGCCTCACTCTCATTAATTCAAGATATCTCAAAGAAGGTTTATCATATACTCATTCCACTGTGCATTAATCACAATCATACTAACGAGTTTAAAAGAAAAGTTTTTAATTATCTATTCAACCTCCTTCTAGATATCTATTGTGCCTCCGGAAACTAACAATTGGTATCAGAGCAGGTTCTATAATACAGCCTACAAAGCTTGAGTAGATCCAATGGCACACTTACCAAGCGAATCAAAGACTGGAGGAGGCAGTAAGCCACCTATGTGCAATAAAGATAAATTCGCTAAAGGTTAGGATGCAGGCTTACATGAATTCAATAGACGAAGATCTATTTGAAATTGTTCAAAATGGGACCTACGTTCCTACAAAGCTTGCACCAACTACAGATGACCCAAACAGAGTACAGATCAAGGTCAAAGGAGAATGGACAGAGAACGAGAAGAGAGCTGTCCAGCTTGACAAAAAGGCCAAGAACATCCTATTTCAATCATTAGAAGATGATCTATTTGAAAACGTGGTCAACTGCAAAACAACAAAGGAGGTTTGGGAAGCACTGCTCATTATACATGAAGGAACAGAAGAAGTCAGAGAAAATAAACAATCTCTCATGACTCAACAATATGAGATGTTTGCTCACGTTCAAGGAGAGAACGTCACTGCCACATACGAGAGATTCAATATTCTGCTCAACTCTCTACGAGCCTATGAAAAGATCTATCCAAACAAAGATCTGATCATAAAGTTCATGAGAGCTTTACCAAGCAAGTGGGGTGCCAAAACCATTGCCATAAGAGAATCAAAGAATCTACATGAAATGATTGTTCAATAGTTATATAGGAACCTCCTCACGTACGAACTGGAGCTGACACAACGAGTAGAAACGTTGTCTGAAGGAAGAAAGAAGGATAAAAGTGTTGCTCTCAAAGTAACTGAAAACACCTCTAAAGTCAACATTGAAGTTGATTCTAACTACGATGAAGATGATGATGAGGACTTTGCAATGCTGGTTAAAAGACTAAGAAGATTCATGCGATAAGGCAAAATTAGCAAGCCAAAGAAAGTTAGCAACTACAACAGCCAGGAGCAAATGAATGACCTATGCTACAACTGCATGAAACCTGGTCACTTCATTGCCAACTGCAACAAACCTCTCAGAGAAGAACTCAAGAAGAAATCACATACAAGGAAGGAATACAAAGGCAACAAAAGGCCAGTAAAGAAAGACAAAGACCTTGTAGCTGGTGGATCATGGAGTGACTCTGATAATGACTCAACTCCAGAATCTGGAGATGATGAAGATCCTCAAATGGCTAATCTCTGGCTGATGGTCGAAAATGCAAGGGATAAACAGAACTCCAACATACATGAAGTAAGTATCGATGAGGTATTTGACTTCAACTCTCCTGATGTAGATATTGATGACCTTAGAACTGCATTACACGATATAACATCTGATCTGCACGAATACATGAAGTGGTTTAGAGTTCTGTCTAAATACTATTAACTCCTTCAAAAGGAGAAAGAAAAAGTTCAAGAGGAACTGGAAACAACCCTTCTCAGTACTGATTTTCTTTCCAAGTTTGAAGCTGAGAATAAGCTCTTGAGACAGGCAAATGAGCTCAGTGCACAAAGAGAGTCTAGTCTAACCTCTAAGATTGAGGATCTAGAAAAGACAGTTTCTACATAGAATAAATCCTCTTCATCCATGGACTCCTTAATCTCTAACTAGAGAAGTGTCTCTGATATAACAGGGTTAGGCTTTGGGGAATCTACCTCAGAGTCATGTATGGAAAAAGCAAAGAAAACTAGCACTGGTAATGCTTCAGATTTTAGTAGAGGCATTATATTTGTGAAATCCTCACAGAAGGATGAGCCTGTCAAACCCTGCCCAGCTGATTCAATTCATATTCCCAGGAGTAAGGGATCTCATGCCGGTCTAGGTTTCAGAAAAGAGAAGAGTAATCTAGCTACTACTCATCAACCTCGAAGGATCATAGAGTCCAATAAAATCAACTCTACGAACCAACCAGGAAGATACAGTAGAAGTAAGATACACTCCTCACAAATAATGAAACAAGAGAACACATGGAAAAGGGAATATCAGCCTAGCATGATGATGACCAATAAACCACAAAAGTCTAAATGGAGGAAGAACTTTCACACACACACAAACATGCATCATATCAAATGTTTTATGTGCTATAGACACGTGACTGGGAACAAAGACCTTCTGTCTAACTACATAGAGAAGGAGGGTCCCTCGGTCATCTTTGGAGATAATGGCTCTGGCAAGACAAGAGGCTATTGCTCAGCTGGAAATGGTGCGGTTTCCTTCAGCAAAGTGGCTTATGTGGAAGGACTACAAAACAATCTTCTAAGCATTAGCCAACTCTGCGACAAGGGTCATCAAGTAACATTTCTCAACAATCAATGTCATATCCGAGACCTGAAGACATCTGCTGTGAAGCTAATCGGAACAAGAGAAGGAAATGTCTACACAGTAAATCTTAGAAAACTGAGCTCAGACGAGACAATATGCTTTCTGGCTAAAGCATCTGAAGAAACAAGCTGGCTATGGCATCGAAGACTGTCTCATCTCAACTTCAAAAGCATGTCAAAATTAGCTTCAAAAGATCTAGTTGAAGGCCTACCCAAGCTCAACTTCATTAAAGAAAGGTCGTGCAATGCCTGTCAACTTGGAAAATAGACTAGAAGCACTTTCAAGAGCAAAACGTCAATTCAATTGACAAGCCTTTGCAAATGCTATACATGGATCTTTTTGGGCCAATTCCAACAACCAGCCTTGGAGGAAAGAGATACTCTCTGGTCGTAGTCGATGACTTCACCAGATTTACATGGGTGTTCTTGCTAATCTCAAAAGATGAGACAAGTTCCCAGTTAATCAAAATGTTCAATCTTGTGATGAACGAGAAAGCAGAGAAAATCAAGGCTATAAGGAGTGATCATGGTAGAGAATTCAACTTCTCAGAAATGGACCAATTCTGCACAGACAATGGCATTAGTCACAACTTCTCAGCTCCATGAACTCCTCAACAAAATGGAGTTACTGAGAGAAAGAACATGACATTAATAGAGGCTGGAAGGACTCTAGTAGTAGCAACTCATCTGCTTGAGTACTTCTGGGTAGAAGCGGTCAACACTGCTTGTTATACTCAGAACAGATCACTCATGCACTCTACGATTAAGAAGACTCCCTATGAACTATGGAAAGGAAGAAAACCTAGTGTCAGCTACTTTCATGTATTCGGTTGTGCATGCTACATTCTTAATAATGGAAATTAATGATTGACAAAGTTTCAGCCAAAATCAGACGAAGGAATCTTTCTTGGATATGCCACAGACAGCAAGGCCTATAGAGTGTTCAACAAGAAGACACTGAGTGTTGAAGTCTCGATTCACATCATCTTTGATGAAACAGACTTAAACAAAACAATGCCTCAAGATACTACGACTAACAGTTCAGACACTACGAACGAGGTCATCGAGCTCAACACTACGATCGTAGTACCAGACAGTGAAATCGTTGAGCAAGGGAATGAGATCGTAGAGAGGCCTATGCCAGACAACGAACCTCCACATCAAGAAGAAGAAATAGACCTTGAAGATCTAAGACAAGAAGGCATAAGAACTGATGTCCCAACAGGAAGCAGATGGGCAAGAGATCACACTCAAGATCTAATCATTGGAGATCCAAATGCAAGAGTCAAAACAAGAGCTGCTACTCAAAATGAATGCTTCTATCTAAGCTTCCTATCTCAAATAGAACCGAAGAAGATAGAGGATGCTATGGAAGACTCCAGCTGGATAGAGGCCATGCAAGAAGAACTTAATCAGTTCGAGAGAAGCAAAATATGGAGATTGGTTCCAAGACCAAAGAACCATCTGTAATTGAAACCAAGTGGGTTTTCAAAATTTAGATTGATGAAGATGGAGTCATCACCAGGAATAAGGCAAGACTAGTGGCCAAGGGATACTCTCAGGAAGAAGGCATTGACTATGATGAGACATTTGCACCTGTTGCCAGACTGGAAGCCATCAGAATATTTCTTGCCTTTGCTGCCCACATGAAGTTCAAGGTCTTTCAGATGGATGTCAAGAGTGCATTTTTGAATGGAGAACTTCAAGAAGAAGTTTATGTAGAGTAGCCTCCAGGTTTCATCAATCCATCTCTTTTTAATTATGTCTTTAGATTAGACAAAGCCTTATATGGTCTTAAACAAGCACCTAGAACATGGTATGAAACACTGACTAACTTTTTTATTGAAAATGGATTCACTAGAGGTAGAGTAGATACCACACTATTTCTTAGAAAGCATAAAAATAAAGTCCTATTAGTTCAAATATATGTTGATGATATTATCTTTGGGTCTACTGATGAAAAGTTATGCAAGAGATTCTCCAAGCTTATGCAGAGCAAGTTTGAAATGAGCATGATGGGTGAGCTAAACTTCTTCCTTGGACTGCAAGTAAAGCAGACTGATGAAGGAATCTTTATCAACCAAGCCAAGTACATTAAAGACTTAATTAAGAAGTATGGCATGGAATCAGCCTCTCCCATGAAAACCCCAATTGTTCCTGCAACCAAGCTTGACAAAGATAAAAAAGGTAAAAATATTGATATAACTCAATACAGAGGTATGATAGACTCTCTTTTATATCTAACTGCCGGTAGACCAGATATAATGTTTGCAACATGCATTTGTGCTAGATTTTAGGCTAGTCCTAAATAATCTCATTTAACTGCTGTAAAGAGGATTTTCAGGTATCTCAAAGGTACACCCCACTTGGGGTTTTGGTATCCCAAGGAGTCCTCATTTGAGCTAACAGGATACACAGATGCTGATTTTGTCGGCTACAAAATTGATAGAAAAAGTACTAGTGGCACCTATCAATTGCTAGGAAACAAACTTGTGTCCTGGTTTAACAAGAAACAAAATTCAGTATCCATTTCAACTGCAGAAGCTGAATACATTGCTGCTGGCAGTTGCTGTGCTTAGATCTTATGGATGAAAAATCAGCTAGCAGATTATGGGTTTGAATTCAAATCCATACCTATTCACTGTGATAACACAAGTGCAATTGCTATAACTCATAATCCTATCATGCATTCTAGGACTAAGCATATAGAAATAAGGTATCACTTCATTATGGATCATGTGCAAAATGGAACTATATCTTTATAATATATCCCTACTGAAAATCAACTTACTGATGTCTTTACAAAGCCCCTAGATGAATCCAGATTTAACAAGTTAATAAGTGAGCTAGGCATGCTTAACTTACAACCTTGAAAAATATGCTCTAGTATGTTCTGAACATACAGGTTTAAAGGCTATGTTCGAAATCATAAATATGATCAAAAGAAGTCCACAATCGTAGAACCAAAGTGTCACAAAATGACAACGATCGCAGTAAAGATTCAATGATCATGGTGCAGACTCAACGATATCATAGCTACATCAACAAAACCAAAGGAGCACCCTATGATGATCAAGCATAAAATAAAGCAATCTCTCTCTGTTAAGTACCTCAGGGACAAACCTAACCATTGATTCAATCAATGAGGTTGGCACTCCCTGAGCTACCTTAAACTAAGAAGAATGTTAAGTCAATAAAAAATAGGGGTTCATCACGAGGACTTGATCAGACTCTACGATTGATAGTCAGACTCAACGATCACAGTTTAGACTCTACAGCTCAGATACGACGACTGCTACATAGACTCAATGATGGTAGAACAGACTCAATGATTCCAAGGACCATCTCAACGATCGTAGTCTTACTGAAAAATACATTAGCTCAGAAGGAGTTAAGGGCAATTCAGTACAATCCTTCTCTGTCAAATTCGTAGAGCCAAACAAAATTCGACACTTGTCCCACTAAGCAAAATGGAGAGAGGGAAGTTACAAGTACAAATTAATTTTTTTTTTGAAATCTAAAGTTCAAAAGATCATCTCTCTCTTCATCTCTCAAGCAGAAACCCTAAATTAGTAGAAAGCTCAGTCAGTCCCACTTCCTGCAAAGAAATCAATGGCAGCTTCCAGTGTTATCTTTGGTTACAGACTCTGCTTTGATGAGTTCATAACAGCTGAACCCAAATTTCACAAGACTCTGTCGCTACTGAAGAAAGCGGGTCTCGAAGAAGCTTTGGGTATAGACACATTGATCTACCCGAAGCTGGTAAAAGAATTCTACAACAATGGTGTATTTGAAAACAACACCATCTCTGCGAAAGTCAGGAATGTGGAAATCATACTAAAGGCTGAAGACATCAATCTAGCCCTAGGTCTTAAACCTGAAGGGTATACGTCCATAGATGGCATAGACTTCCATAAGGGACTCAAAAAGATGCACCACAAGAAATCTCCCTTTGTTAAAGGATACAAGAAGAAGGAGTTTCCACAGAGGTACGAATTTCTTGCTGATATTGTTGGAAAATGAATATGTTGCAATAACTCTGGTCATGACTCCGTGAATGAGGTACAACTCAAACTCATGACTGCCATATGTTATGGAATACAACTTAAATATGGGGCTCTATTGCTTGAATGGATTGGGAAGTGGTTAATCAGCTCAAAGAAGACAAAGAGCTCTCAAAAGATGCTCTATGGGTGATTTATAAGCATTATCCTATAAGCTGCTCTTGGTGACTTAATTGAGGACGATGAAGGAGAAGCCATCAATCCAAATCGATGAATGACTCAACAACTATTTGAGAACTGAAAAAGGAATCTAGTTAAAAATATGCGGATGATGTCTGAATCCAGTGGTAGAACTGGTGAAATAAAGGGATCAGGAATGCTAGAAAATATGTCTGTTGTCAGAGAAACTGAGGAAGAAGAAGAAGCTAACAAAGAAGAACCCATTGCTTTAATCAGAAAAAGCAAAGGGAAAAGGAAGCTGAAAGCCAAAACTACAGAAAACCCTTAAGGATCCACTATCGATAAGCCCGTAGAGTCCTCAGACATTTAGACTCTAAGGATCCTAAGAAGGAAGCAGCAACAGGCTGAGGCAGAAGAAGATAGATCTACCATATCTCAACTACTGAAGAAAAATAAAATCAGCCACAAGTCCAAAAAGCCATCAATCTCTTCGATTGTAGAGTCCAGACCAAACACATCAAGAAAAGATGAAGATGAATCAAACACTCTGGCTGATCAGCAGGACAAAATTGAAAACCAAGAAAGTCCTAAGGTTGTGGCTCAGTCCAGAAAATCAAGAAGAAAACTGATCAAGAAATATTTTCTTGTCAATGAAGAAGTGCTAAAGAGGGAAGACAAAGAATTGACTGCTGAAAAGGAACCAGCAAATGAAAGCCAAATAGTCAAAGCTCAAACTTAGGGGGAGACACCTGAAGATCTGATGATAGAGGATACACCTATTGAGGGGGAGATGGTTGAAACTCCCATCATAGGAAGTGCCCCAGTTGAGGGGGAGCTATTAATAGTACAAAAAGATGATCACGGTGAGGGGGAGGCTCATGACATCTCTATGACAGAAAAAGAGGTTCCAGGAAGAAATGAAGTAGACCTATTGCAAGAACATCATGAGGCCATTGAGATAACGGAATCCTCCAACGAAAGCAGAAAAGAGGATGAATGTGATGAGGTAGAGATTATAGCTGTTGGCATTGATGGGCACAGAAGAGCCAACTATGAACAACTATTTGCATATCTACCTATGATCCCTTTCCATCAAGCTCAAATTCTAAACTCTTGGAGTCACATGTTTTGGAGCTTCAAAGAGTATCCGGCCATCTCAGTGCTAGCTAATGGATTCTCAGGGAGATTCAATTTTTCCAAGAAGCTTCTTACCAACAATTCTTCCTCACAGAACAAACCTTAGGTACTATCTATCTTAACTCTTTTCAGAGTTAATCACTTGCCATCATCCTCATTTAATCAATTTTATGAATTCCCACGATGGTTGGAAGTGATTCTTCATCCACTAAATCAATTTCCAGTTACAAAATCCCAAAATTCTGTAACTGAGAAACCAAATGCAACCAACTTCATAATGCTCCCACATCCCATCATCTCTATGGTCACTAACTTTAACCCCATTGTAGAGTATACACCTCAAATCGTAGAGCCACCAACCTTAAACATCCAAACCCAGGCCCCTCCATCAGATATTCCTTCCTCATCCAGCAACAAATACTTCAATCTTGATCTTGCCCTCTACTCCTTGCAAGATTAATTCAAAAGCACATCACCTCCCTCCTCAAAATTTCCTCAACTGGATGAAATTCTATCAGAGTTGTCCACAAAGGCTGATCTGTCAGCAATGTTTGCGAAAGTGGTCAAGGAACTCGATGAGAGGCTTGAGGATCACACTTCACTTATACAAGTGAGATTAACATCAATGATCAATGCTGCAAATAATCTCCCAAGCTCCCTCAGCAATGAGCTCTCTAAAACGTTTAAAGAGATTATCAAAGAAATGCTTCAAAGCATAAAGGACAAGGATGACATTCACTTCCTTGCAGCTAAAAGGCATCGGGATTCTGTCTTAATCGTACAGAAGACTCAAGAATCTTAGAATGATCTAACGATACAGAGCATCAAAAGTCTTCAAACTGCAGTCAAAGAATTTCAAGACTTCTCAATGGGTCAAATGCAGCAGACTAAAACTGTCCTAAACGTTCTTCAACGACGTGAAACTCGTTCTGATGCTTTGATCCAAGAAAATTGTGAGGACATTACCCAAACTCAGAGTCAACTCAACGAGCTTGTCCAAGGAGTCACTCGCTTCTCCGAAGACATTCGAACCCTTGATGCTGACATAAAGGGGGAGAATAAAGGAAAAGGAGATCAGGGAGGTCAGGGAGGCAGAGGAAAATTCCAAACTCAAGCCTCGAGGAACCCACCCGCAAGGCAAATCACTTAGCAGACTCCACGATCCAGCCATCAGGCTCAACGAGCTAATTAACAGGAAGTTTTAATGGCTCAACCTTTAAGGAGTCTAGGGCCAACTACCAGCTCTCATGAGGTAATAAAAACAGGCCTAAGAATACCAATTGGAGATCCTTCATTCATGAATAGGCATGATCACAATCCTAAACTAAGGCCAAGTGAGCTGGAAGATTTGGCCAGGAGAGATGAAGCAAACAGAAAGAGGAGAGCTGAGGAATATGCAAATCCTCCGAGAAGCAAAAGGCCGAAGAAATAGAGATAAGTTGAAACTTAAACTCTTAATGATGTAAAGCTTATCTGTAATATCCACTCTTAATACATTAATAAATTCATGCTTATTCTCTAGAAATTTCAGCTGCTCACTGAAATATGAAGTCACGTTTACATTACTGAAAATGCATCTAGATATTGATAATTATGACAACAAATCTCTTTGGTTATGTCAACATCAAATAGGGGGAGATTGTTGAAAGAATGCATATTTTGATTTGATGTTTAAAGTAAATGATCATAATTAAATGTAAAGTCCTTAAAAGAATATATGTACAAGGACTTAGTGATAAATCAAATTTGTTAGGTTGATCTTAGCTTTTAAGTGTTCATCATTCTATAAACAAATGTATAGATAAAGAGATCAAAGATATTAGGTTGATCTATCGTGAAACGTATAGATAGGCTTTAACAGGAATCATAGTCTATCAAGCTGATCAACAGATTACAGAAGCCAAGGCAAGATCGTAGAGCTTAGAAGATCGTAGCGTATTTGCCTTAAAGGACCTCTTCAGAAATCGTAGAGTGGTCCAGACGTTTGCCAAAGCTAACTCAGAGATCGTAGTGTGTTCTCGGAAACGTTGATTATACAAGACGAACAAGTGATGATCGTCGTGTGAAAAGATTGTAGTGTGCAAATCCTTGTGAGAAATCGTAGTGTTCTCTTAAGAACAAACACCAATATGACAAGACACTACGATATGGATAGTAGAGTGTCATCTGCCTTGTGTTAGAAGCATCAAGCCCTACCTTTTGTTTGAAGATGAATTCCAACAAATATGAAATAGGTTTTGAACGTTGAAGCACTCACCAGTCCCTATGGTACAAAAGATATCCTTGGTATTAATCAAAAGGAACGTATTCAAGAAGCTAAGAAAAGGACCATTGGGAAGAGAAAAACACCTTTTCAGGTGTTAGGTGAGAAAGCAGTCTGATGTGTCAGTGGGCCAGAGTGAAATTTAGAAGATGTGCAGAAAAGTCTCCATCAAAGTTCAGAAAGGTCAAATGCATTTAATGCTTCTTCAAAAGGCTTCAACGGATAGATTTTAAGATAACATATATATAGAACACAGACAGATGAGAAAGAGATAGGGCAAGTATTGAACAAAAATGTGCAAGAACACTCAACGCTCAAATCTACGATATGAGAAAAAGAGAAAGCTTGCTCAGCTACTCAGTTCTTTCAAACAAGTGCTTAATAGCAACTGAGTAGCACTAATCACGATCTCAACAAAAACCAATCAACTGAAGTGAGAAGTTCTAAGTCTGAAGGACTTGAAGAGTTCTAAGTGAACTGTAAAGGGTCTGCTGGACTTGAAGAGTTCAAGAATGAACTAAGAAGTGCCTAGACTGCTGGTCTAGAAGGAATCTGTGAGATTCAAGAAGTGTAACAGACATCCTTAGTGGATTTCCTACTCAAAGAGTAGAAGAGTGGATTTGGAGCTTTTAGTGCTCTGAGCCACTTAAAACTACTATGTCCATTATAACTGCTGTAACTGTTATAACTGCCTCACTCTCATTAATTCAAGATATCTCAAAGAAGGTTTATCATATACTCATTCCACTGTGCATTAATCACAATCATACTAACGAGTTTAAAAAAAAGTTTTTAATTATCTATTCAACCCCCCCTTCTAGATATCTATTGTGCCTCCGGGAACTAACAATTATGACCAGGGATCATTCGGTATAATCATGACCCGTAATGTTATAGATGATGTGGTAAAAGTCCTCAATTGGCCTGTAGTGCATTGATGGACAGTTATGGTATGATTATAACCAGGGATTATTCGGTATAATCATGACCATTGATGATTACATGAATATCCTTGGCTGTAATGCAGGGATGATTCGATGATGTGGATTATTTATTAAGTTGAGTCTCAACAATAAAATATTGATTATACACTTTTAAATTTCGTAAAAGATAGTAGATATCATGCTCTACACGACTCTTCTAAAATACAGTTGTATATCTTTGGCCTGTAGTGCAAAGATGAATTGTTAATGAATATCTTTGGCCGTAGTGAAAAGATGAATTTATTAGTATGATTATGAGCAGGAATTTTGATTTGGTATAACCATGATTTTTGATGTTTCAGGTGAAGATAGGTGATGAAAATTATCTTCGTCCTGGGTGCAAAAAGGAAGTTAGAATCACAATTATGATTATGAGTTATTCATATGATTGTGGACAGGAATTGTTGATTGATGTTACAGAGATAAAACATTATTGGTGGACTTTTAACGTGGAGAAGATAATAGATCTGATGGTCTATTTGACTCTTCTAATGGATTGCTCGTTCCGCTGCAACTATGGTTGAAAATTTTTATCATCTACTATATGTTCTAAATCTCTGATTTATTACTGATAAAATCTATTGATGGTGTAAATTATCTTTAGTCATGATATTCTCTACTGGGCTAGTTGTGCTCACCCTTTTTGCTTCACAATTCCTTTCAGGTAATAAAAGTGTAGCTGGGTCGAGCGGGGGTAACAGGAGAATAGAGCTGTGGTCTATAGCTGTTGAGGTTCTCCCTAAATAGTATGGAAATAATTTTATTGAGAACTTTAGATAAGTGTGTTGTATTGTATACGTCATTTGATATTTAATTTTGGTGAACCAAATAGGGTGATGTGAACCCAACTTTGGAAGAGTGTTTTGCCACTATCATACAAGATGTCTAATCACATACAACCTCGTGTTATCATAAGACAGGGTTGTGTACATCCACTTACTGAGTATATCTACGACCACTACCTATATAATCTTGGAGTTTATTTGAAATATAATTCTCACTTGTAGACAACGGAGATAATTATATGTCAAGAGAAGACTCACCATTGGAAAGAAGATGATAGCAATCTTCTTGTTTTTTTTTGGGGACTATTGGGTCAACCAAGGATAATTCTTTGGACATATGATATCTATCATAACCTAGACGCATGACCTCCCATGTACGAAGGTTTCCTTGAGTATTTTCCAAAGATTTTAATTTTTAAAACAGTTATTGACTATACTTTTATGTAAAGTACCATTGTAAGGTTGTGGTCAATTCACCATGAGAGTTACATATATTTGTATTAAAACTCACAGTTTAACTGTGGTCGTATTCCGCACGACAGTTCAACAGTTGTATAAATGAAGTTTGTAAATGATTTTTATAGTGTGATATCAGGCGATTCAGAATGGGCCGTGTGGACCTATTTTGGGGGTGTCATAAATGGTATCAAAGCTTAGGGATATGGTCACTGACGGAGATATTAGTCTAGAACTAGGAGGGGAGAGACGAGTAATATACTTCGCTAGGGTGTGACTTACCTAAGCTGAAATTATTTATTTGATAAGTTGAAAAATTGTGATCTGTCAATTAACCTTCATTTTGAAGATATATTCTAGAATGATATCTAAAATACAGGAGATGAGCAATGAAAAAATCATGATACAAAAGAAATAACCTGGAAGGTACAACTCGAAAAGAAAGCAAGGTATTCTCATCTTTTCGAACTACCAGGTACGTAAATTTCGAGGGTGAAATTTCATAAGGAGAGGAGATTGTAAGACCCCGAATTTTACGAAATGAAAGTATTAAATTTTTATAATTATTATTCTATTTTGTAAATAGTTAAATTGATTAAAGTACAGCAATACGCGTGGTTGCATACTAGCACACGGTATTGATTATTGATGCTTTTGTGAGAAGTCACTCAATTATACTCAATTATTGCTACAATAATTGCTACATCATATCTCTCATATTATTGATTCAATTATTATCACAGTATCATATGCATAATATTTTATATATTATTAAATCAATAATTGAGACTACAAAGTTATTCATATTATTATTTGCAATATTGACAATGTCTAGAAGTTCTGTCAAGGAGAGGTTTGGTCACCTAATTGCGTGCCAATAAGGAGAAATCCTTATCGAAAAGCCCCCTCTTTCCTGGGAACGACCTGGTTGTTAAATATTGTGAGTTATGATATTAATGATGAATGTTATTAAAAATCAAATTTGAGTTCGGAGTTGAATTTGGAGACGCGGACGTGATATTTGAGTCCAGAACGATGAAATTAGTAGAAATAGACTATAAACACAAAATTTGTCGGGGTTGACTTTTTCGGAAAAATTCAAACTTTGAAATTTCAGAAATGAAATTTTTAAAAAAAATATTTCCATTGTGTTGGGATTGTTAGTGTTAGTAGAAATCGACATTTATTTCGATAATAATTGATGTTTGGAGGTTATATTGACCAATCGGGTAATTAATCGAATAAATAAGCAATTAATTGCTATTAATTCACATGATTATAACTATTTATTCACATGTGTGTACTATTGATTCACATTCATATACTATTAGGGGAGGTGGTGCAAGATTGATAATACTTGTATGAATAAGTTAAAAATAGAGGTATAGATGGAGGTACTATACTGTAATTCGTATTTTCACATGATTATAATTATTGATTCACATGATTGAACTATTGATTCACATTATTTACTATTAGGGGAGGTGGTGCAAGTTTGATAATACTTGCAGGACTAAATTAAAAATAAAGAAAAAGAGGAAGGTATTATACTGTAATATTTTGATCCCCAAAAACGTGCAATTATCGAAACTATATTTTCCTATAAATAGAAGCTCATTCTTCCTTCATTTCTCACCAATTCACTAAAGCTTTAGAGCAATTATTATAGAGAGAAATTATAGAGAGAAATAAGAAGAGAAGTCTGCTACCTCACTATTCCAATATTCAGTTTCTTCTAAGGTAAGGGGTATTATTTCTTCCGTATTCATAAAGAGAGCTATTGTTATTCCATTCCTTATTATTCCATTTGAATAACCTATATACGCGGACTACCGTATACATGGTAAAATTCTTCTGTTATTCAATTCTTTATTATTATGTGGGAATATCCTGTCTGTGTGGATTACGCATGACCTGGTTCCATTCTTTATTATTCTGTTGAAATAACTTGTCTGTGAGGTCTATCGCATGCCTGGTGAATTCTGTTGTTATTCTATTCTTTATTATTCTGTTGGAATATCCTGTCTGTGCGGATTATGCATGATCTGGTTCCATTCTTTATTATTCTGTTGGGAATAACCTGTCTGTGCGGTCTATCGCATGCATGGTGAATTCTTCTGTTATTCCATTCTTTATTATTTTGTTGGAATAACCTATCTATGTGGATTACCGCATGCATGGTGAATGATCCTTTGTATTCATTCCTTATTAAATTGTGGAAATGATATGTCTATGTGGATTACCGCATGGTGGATGAAAATCCATTTGCAGTTTCATAATTTTTCTGACCCACAAAAATTCTGGAAAAATTTGAAATGATAATTTGATGAGTTTTCTAGATTGTGTCCAAAAATGGAGATTTTTGGATGTATAAATTAGGAGTTAGGAATTTTATGGAAAAGGACTATTTGAAAAGTAAACCCTTATAACTCCTTGTGGTTAACTCCAAAATTGGTAAAAATTTTATCGGGAGTACATGTATATAATAGAAGTATACCCTGTAAATTTCGGAATTTTTTGACAAAAGTATAATTTATGATAAATGTCTAAATATTCGGCAGTTTTGGTCATATAAAAAATAGTAAATTAATTTTAAAAATTTCGAGAAAAATATATGTTCAATATGGGACTATATTCTGCTAAATCCCAGAAAAGAAATATTTTTGGGATTGATTTGGTATTTTTCATGAAAATAAACTAGTTATGAGTAAATGAATTAAATATGTTATGTGAAGTAACAAAATTGGAAAATAGGATTTTATGGCTTTGGAATCATATATAGGGTATATGCATATTTTTTATGAGGGATTTGATCATTGGTTATGAAATCTTATGAGTATGGCATTTTTGAATGATTAAATGCATTATTTGGTAAATTGTAAACAATTGAAATAAATTGTTTATAAGTTTAAGAAGTGATTAAAATATTGTTATAATATTAATAATATTAGATTATGAGTTTATTAAGTGATTGATAATATTTGGATAAATTTAAAGTCTTTAATATTTATTCTTGTTTTCGTTTGATTAATGCTTATATCATTGTCATCATCCTCATGCTTATATTATGATGAAAGTCATCTTTGGATTACGTGCAAAGATGGACTGTTGATTATTGGTTTTACAGTTGTATATCTTTGGCTTACGTGCAAAGATGGACTGTTGATTATTATTTTTACAGTTGTATATCTTTGGCTTAGGTGCAAAGATGAACTATTGATTGATGAGTATCTTTGGCTTATGTGCGTAGATGAACTGTTTATTGGTATGATTATGATCAGGGGTTATTCGGTATAATCATGACCCGTAATGTTATAGATGATATGGTAAAAGTCCTCATTGGCCCGTAGTGCATTGATGGACAGTTATTTGTATGATTATAACCAGGAATTATTCGGTATAATCATGACCATTGATGATTACATGAATATCCTTGACCGTAGTGCAGGGATGATTCGATGATGTGGATTATTTATTAATTTGAGTCTCAGCGATAAAATATTGATTATACACTTTTAATTTGTAAAAGATATTAGATATCATGCTCTACTTGACTCTTCTAAAATACAGTTGTATGTCTTTGGCCTGTAGTGCAAAGAATAAATTGTTAATGAATATCTTTGGCCGTAGTGCAAAGATGAATTTATTAGTATGATTATGAGCAAGAATTGTGATTTGGTATAACCTTGATTTTTGATGTTTCAGGTGAAGATAAGTGATGAAAATTATCTTCGTCCTGGGTGCGAATATGAATTTAGAATCACAATTATGATTATGAGTTATTCATATGATTGTGGACAAGAATTGTTGATTGATGTTACAGGGATAAAATATTATTGGTGGACTTTTAACATGGAGAAGATAATAGACATGATGGTCTATTTGACTCTTTTAATGGATTGCTCGTTCTGCTGCAACTATGGTTGAAAATTTTTATCATCTACCGTATGTTCTAAATCTCTGATTTATTATTGACGAAGGGTATTGATAATTTAATTATCTTTAGTCATGATATCCTTTACTGGGCTATTTGTGCTCACCCTTTGCTTCACAATTCCATTCAGGTAATAAGAGTGTAGCTGGGTCGAGCGGGGATAACAGGGAACTAGTGTGATGGTCCAAGACTATCGAAGTTTCTCAACACATTATAAAACAACATAACATGCAATAGATAATTGTATTAAGGACTTAAGATGTGTGTGTCATATTTTATACGTCACTTAATAATTGATTTTGGCGAACAACAATAAGGTGATGAGAACCCGACTTTGAAAGCGTCAAAAGTGCACCTCATTAGAATGAATATGATAGTAATCTTCTCGTTCTTCTTTGGGGTCTTAAAATATTGCTACTGTATTTTATATGGCATTGTAACAATTTGAGTTTGAATACTGTCTACGAGAAAATATTGTATTAAAACTCACAGCTTATCTGTTGTCGTACTCTGCACGACAGTTCAACAGTTGTATAAATGAAATTTGTATTTGATTTTTATAGAGTGATATCTGGCGACTCAGAATGGGTCGCGTGGACCTATTTTGGGGGCGTCACATGTATACCTATTTTGGGGGCGTCACATTATAAATTAAATATTAAACTAAATTAAATTAGATATAATAACATATAAATAAAATAAAATAATTAATATAAAAAATAATACAAAATAAAGTAAATAAAATAATTTATAAATAAAATAAAATGAAATGAAATAAATTAATTAAATTCCTTAAATTTAATAATTTAAATAATATCATATCATATAATAGAAAATAAATAAATAAATAAAATAAAATAATATAATAATGATTTAATTAAAATAAATAAAATGACAATGATTTAATTAAAATTAATAAAATGACAATGATTTAATTAAAATAAAATGAATCAGTTTGCTAAAGAGTGAAGAAAAAAAATAAAGAGAATAAAAAGTAAAGCATATTAGTAGCAATACAAATAATGAAGCTCTATCATTAAGCGGAAAAAATTGAGAAAGAAAAGAATCTTGAAACCCTAGTTACTAAATCATATACCACCACTAAACCTCATCTTTTTATGTAAAAAAATATTTCATTTGTTAATATGAATAGCCAACGAGGTTTTGAGGTGTTTTAAATCTCAACAATTGAACATTATATTTTTATGGTGTCTTAGCTAGCGCTGTAGTGGTGAGAGCACAAAATTATGGCCCCTTATGGACTATTTTACAATTACTGCAAACTGCTCTACCACCTAATTTTGACTTTTGTGGGGAGATACACAACATCTACGGAAGTCATATCTAGCAACTTGATTTTAACAATGTCGTTATGCCATCCGTTCTTAATGATATTGTCACTTCTATCTTCTTTGGGAAAGGTCCAAATGAGGTTTTGAGGTGTTTTAATTTCCTTCAACCTATGCTGATGTAATATCTATATTCAAAAGAATTTAGTGCTGGATTGGAAGTTTTTAATGTTCCGAATGAGGTTCTAGATAGTATTTTGTCCTAAATTCAGAATGTTTCCCCTTTGCTCTATTATTTGCAGTCGTCTTACAATGAACTGATAGAGTTGCAATTGGAGAAGCATATAAAGCATGTGAAAATGCCAGTTGCTAAATTCATTCTAAAGTCATCCTCGGTTGGGTAGTTTCATTAACTTTAAGAGTGACTCCGCTATCAAAAAATTAGTTCAACAAATTATTTTTTAGGTATATAACTTTTTGATAGGGGGAATTTTATTCAAAGACCTTGGTTGGGGACATCGTTTCTCTTTTTTAGGAAAAATACCCCTTCTGTGAGCACTACGATCAATTTATTATATATACTGATATCACATACCTAAAAAATAATTTGTTGAATTACGTTGTTGATAGTAGAGTCACTCTTAGAGTTAATTAAAGTATCCAACAAAGGATGACTTTAGAATGAATTTAACAACTGACATTTTCATATGCCTTATATACTTCTCGAATTGCAACTCTATTAGTTCATTGTAAGACGACTGCAAAAAATAGAGCAAATGGGAACATTCTAAATTTAGGAATGAATAATATCTAGAATGTCATTCTGAAAAAAATTCCAATCTAGCACTAAATTCTTCTGAATATAGATAATAATTCAGCATAGGTTGAAGGAAATTAAAACACCTCAAAACCTCATTTGGGACCCTTCCCAAAGAAGATACAAGGGACAATGTCATTAAAGACATATGGCATACGACACTATTAAAATCAAGTTACAAGATATGACTTCCGTAGATGTTGTGTATCTCCTAACAAAAGTCAAAATTAGGTGGTAGAGCAGTTTGCAGTAATTGTAAAATAGTCCATAAGAGGCCATAATTTTGTTCTCTCAACAGTGCAGCGCTAGGTAAGACACCACAAAAATATAATGCCAATTGTTGAGCAGCTGATCTATCAAAGAAGTAGTCCGTAAACATTAACAGATAATAACGAATTTGGTCCCCATTAAAATCAGCACTAAGTGTCTAAAAAATTAGGGGATTGATATACCATCATGAACATATACCGATAATGCTTGGTTACATATACATATCTTTGAGTATATAAACATATATATCTTTCAGTATTTTATATAAACGTCTTGGATGATATTATATTCTTTGAACAAACAGATTGCGAATTCTCATGCACTATAGATTCAAGACTAGCACAATAAATTTTCCCTATAGTACTCCTTGAGAAGTGTAAAACTTGGTTTTTCCCACCTTTCCATGAAATCGGGAAACATCCTCGGTTTTAAAGCCTTTTCAAGAATTCTAAAGGAAGTACAGTATGCATGGGGAACCATTTATTGGGAAATGTTGAATTTCTTACAAATCTTCTTTTATTTCTCATATTTCCCAATAATTCTAATTTTGTAGAAAATTTAAAAGTTCTTTGTTGATAAATTATCTGATCATTGATACATTGGGTACAATCTCTACTGAACATTTAGTACATGCAGACCTTGAGTAAGATAAGACTATGAGTAAAAAATGTCTCAGTTATCAATCCTTCACTCTATAGCAGTTGATTTTGCAAAAAAGGAGTAACAGCTGAAAGGCATATGGCTTTAAAACCGAGGATGTTTCCTGATTTCATGAAGAGGTGGACCACAACTAGCTTACACTTCTCAAGGAGTATTGGGGACTAACTTTGTAACGCCCCCAATTTTAGATACTTGAAACCCGAACTCAGTGCATTAGGATACCATTTCTATGAGCGGAAATAATAATATTATCATAAATATCTAACTTAATTTAAATATAAGAGTTTTCTAAATCCCGGGTACGCGACCTTAAAACATTTCATTACATAATAGATATTAAATATAATCCTCTTATTCAAGTCTAGCTATTACATAAGATAACGCAAACTTATTCGGGTAGCTTTTCTTTCCTTTTGTTTTTGGTAGAGCCCTCTGGCCGATCATACTTAACTGAAATCATTTAAATTAAGCAAGGATGAGCATTTGAGTGCCCATCAAGTAATAACAATTATAAATATTAGCTGAAAGGATTAAATATTTTCTTTGTACTACCCTTCTACAACAAATCAAAAGTTGTGAAGTAATCTGAACCGATAATAATAACATAACAACTCTATCAAATTTTTGAAACTACATACTGACTATAAATAGGGTTAAGGTGACATACTATGAACATTGTTTTTCATTTTTGTTAAGGTTTAGCAGAACTTCATCCTTAAACCGTCATAACTTATGGACACGAGGGTGATCTGCCCAATGTGCCATGTATTGATCAATACAACATGCAAGAATGATATCATCGTTCACTCTGTCCGCCTTGGGCGCATAAAAGTTTTCCCATGTTGGGAACGTTCATGTAGCAGCCCCGAATCCAGGCCCCGAATCACCTCGGATCCGGTATACTATTTCTATAACTATTTGCAGAAGATATAAACATAAATTGTTTATACATTACATTACACACTATTCCCCAAGGTCGAGTAACCTTAACTTATACACAAATCATAAACTATTTATCACACAACAATATTTTCAAACTATTCTATTACAAGATAGCCGCATATATAGCCCCAAGCTGAACTTGACATTACCATTTTCCTGTATCCGAACGCATTCGCTTTATCTGCAATGTTTTATCATGATATAGCAAGGGTGAGCATGAAAGTTGCCCAACAAGTTTAAATATAACAATATAACGATATATCATGATTGAAGAGTATGAATAATAAGCTGACTATTCATCAATATAGTTGAGAATTATAACGAACAAACTTTTGACTGAACAATTTTTAAACATGAACAAACATTTCTGAACCAACTGGTAATGAAGGTGATCAGCCTTTCATACCTGATTTATACATGCAAGATGTATATAGTATAATTTTCATGGCAATCAACAACGATTAACCATCAGCTTGAATAAAACACTCTTATTAGAGTTAAGTATAAGAAAACTTGCCTGAACCGTTGATTACCGCAACGTAATTTATTACGCTTTACCCGAAGACCTAATATTAATATTATAGATCTCCAATATTAGAATAATATCATCACAGTATAATACTGTTATATTTATATCCACAGAATAACCTAAACACATTACCACATAATCCTATCAGTCTATAACACACATAAGACTAGGTATCAAGTCAAACTATTGCAGTCTGAGTTGAAACCGACACAATTCTATCATCTCGACGGTCTAGTCGGACGAATATCGAGTTTAAGTTCAATTAAACTCTGACTTAACACTTAACAATATCACAGATAATTTTCTTATCAGTCAAAACATTTTTCCTAGAATCGTAATAATTTTTGGATAATTATTACCATTTATCACCATTTTTCAATCATTAAAACCGTATTTAAATGAATTAAATACAACATAATACCTTAATCATTAATATTTACTTAATATAAAATATTAATAAAAATCCTTACATAATATTATAATATAATTATAATATCACAAAGTATTTTTAATACCTTAAAATCATAATTATATGATTTTTAAACCATTAAATCCATTATCCGATAATTAATATTAATATTAAAATATTAATATTTTCATGCCAAAATATCAAAAGTTATATTTTATAACTTAAAATATTTTTAAAATACTTAAATCAATTTTGTATGATTTTTAAATCATTAATACTATTTTTCCATAATTTATTTAATATATCTATTAAATAAACTAATTATCATTAATATTGATTAATTAATGAATTTCCTCACAAAATATTAAAAATCATCAAAAATAACTTAAAATATTTTCTTATACCATAATATTATTTTTCATGAATTAAAACCATTTTTAAATAATTTATTTAATATTATAATTAAATAAATAAATACCATTTATATTCCAAAAATATTAAATATTTTCGAAATATACTTAAAATAGTTAAAAACTATTTTTCAAGCTTTAAAATAAATTTTTAGAATTTATTTTGTATTTTTAATATTTAAAAACTATTTTTTTCTAATTTTTTAATCATTTTTCGGAAAATAAGAAATAAACTATCGCTAAAGAGCCCTATAGCGACAGAACCGTCGCTATAGGTGTTCTTGGTGTTCTTTAGCTTCATAGTCAGATTTCGAGTTGGGTGGTTTGACCGAGATTTAAACAGTGTTCTTAAGGTTTTCTGGGCTCGTTTGAAGTGTGATTTTGTAGTATGTATGTAATACTAAAACACACAATCAACATATTGATCATAACACAACATCATAGCAAGATCTAAGCTAGCCAAATGTTTGACAGCGCTGTTCTTCATTTTCTGGGTTTTCCAGAAAATGAAGAACAGACTGGTTGCTACTTTTGATTCTCTGTAACTTTGATTCTAGAGCATGTTTGTATGATCTAAAAGTTCCAACATGTAGTACACATGACAGGGTACAATTATATTACCTTATATCAACCTAAAAACATCACAACTGAGAGATCAAAGCCGGTCAATTTCTGACAAAAACTCGACTGATAAAGATCTGGGTTTTCCTGAAAACCTTCATCAGATAGTTTGGTCAACTCTATTTGACCATATATTTCTACGTTCCTGTTACAGATCTGGTTGTTCTAAGGACTAGGATATATAGATAAGATACCAGTCTATAACACCCAACAACAACACGACCAAAAATATAAAACAAAATCAAGATCAAGGCCTGTAAAAACATTGTCAAAAATCTGGGTTTCTAGGTTTACCCAGATTCTTTGCCAGTCAACGTCGGTCAACGCCGTTTGACTGCATATAACTTAAGATCTAGACAAGATCTGGACTTGATTCAAGTTGGAAATGAAAGATCTCATTACATAGAATAGATATATAACATCAAACACACTAAACATCTAACACACAAAGATCTACGAGGTCTGACATAAGGCTGTCAGACTCAAATTTTTCCAAATTTCCAGATTTTCTAAATTGCTAGATTCAAGCATCTAGGTGTTATGGATCCATGATCCAACAACCTAGATCTCTAATTGACACATTATAACACATATTTAACCAACAAACAACAACATTAAACATCAAAATCATAAATTTCAAAATTTAGGGTTTATACCTCTTTTGAGCTTTGATTTTGATTCTGGTCCTTAGATCTGATCTTGTACATGTCAAAAGCTGATAATTTCTTTGTTTCTTACCCACTCTTACCCTCATACACGAAATTCTTGAGAGAGAAGAGGTTGGAAAAATGAAATAGAGAAGGAACTTTTCTCTCTCTTTAAGTCTTATAAAAGGTTTGATTCATTGAATGTTGCTGCTATAATAGGCTGAGTGGTTGGATAATAGGCACATGCTAGTGCTAGGCTTAGACTAGGGTTGGTCACCAACCAAGGATTTAGCAAGATTTGCAAGCTACTAATTAAAAAAAATGTGACATAATGCAAAATAGCCATTTTCTCCACCATTTAATTCTAGTTTGGTCATTTGTTACAAACCCTTAGGGTTTTAGGGTTTGGACATTTTAGGATTTAGGTTTTAATCCTTAACTTTGCAAAAATTTAATTTCTAACATATCCGAATTTCGGTTATAAAAATGGAAAATTAATATTTCTAACTTATAATTAGGATTTACTAATTATATAAAAAAATTTTCTTAATCACAAATTCATTCTTGCTAGTTAGGATTAACATTTCCTAATTACAATTGCTAATAAAGCAATTAGGGTCAAAATGGTCATTAGGGTTCAAAACCCTTGAATTAGGGTTTCTAATAGAAAAATTAATTTTCTAATTTAGAAATTAAATATTCGTAATTAGATTAGGGTTTTCTAATTACTCATAAATTAAAATAATTAGGATTAGGGTTTCCTAATTAACATTGCTAATTTTAGCAATTAAATTCCACCACTGAACAATTAGGGTTTCTGACGGAACAATTAGGGTTCCAAAAATTGGAAATTAGGGTTTTCAGATCTGGTATTAGGGTTTTCAAATAATCAATTAAGATTTCCAGTAATTCATTATGGTTTTTCCCTAATTAATTAAAATTAATGACGTTTAACCTTATACATATCATTGCATTCCCAATCTAGGGTTTTCAATATCCGAATTAGGGTTTCGGACTTCCGGAACTGAAACTAGGGTTTCCAGAACCGATTTCCAGGGTTTCTTATCAGACGTTAGGGTTTTCTAACTAGACGTTGTCGTTCTTAATATATACTTAGGGTTTGTCACAGATATAATTTATCTGATCAAACCATGACCCTTAACCACATTCTGAACACAAACATAACCATAAACACCAAAACAAATTCACATAAATCCTTAATCTTGAATAATTCACCTATATCCTTTACCGAATTTTGAAATCCTCAAGATTCAATCCCAATAACATCAAACGCATACACTTATTTTCTATCTAGGTCTATTATTTGACCTTAAATCAATCATTTAAGATTTTCATAAATTGTCTAAATTCTCGGGATGTCACAGTTCATACATAGTCGGAAATCCAAATCAAAACAATTTGATTGGACACAAATTTTTTTTATCATATTCAACGATATTTCTAAATCTGTGTCTAGCTGATCAAATAGCTTAGAGGTATATATATATATATATATATATATATATATATATATATATATATATATATATATATATATATATCAACATGTAATTAAATACAATGATTATCCAAGTGGGGACACTTCAATAACCATATTTGGAAATTAACAAACAGAATATATATATATCTGAATTATCATATAGTACCATGTTGATAATCGATGATCAGATATAACATATAAAACAATAGGGTTAATAATCTGGTACAATAATAATATAATTCTGAAACTCTCTTACTTCTGTCCATTGCATAAAGGAAATGCAAATGTAGGATACTTGCCTGGTCTGCTGCTTATAAAATGCAACTTAGTTTTTATCTTTTGTATAACAACCTATCAATAATAAGATCATTTTACTGATTAGAATAACATATCGTAACTCATAATACTGCTTATTGCAGTTAGTACATAACCTAATCTCATTGCCACACATGTTCAACAGTCATCGGATCACAAACAAACATTAATACAGTCAAATTATCTAAGTCTAGATCAATTTCTGAAACATGTCGGTGTACCGACGGCTTTATCGAGTAATTATCAAGTCTACGACTCTATTCTAAAGTTCAATATCTGCTAGTATCTGTCATATCATTTTAAATGACTTATAATAATTTTAAAACATTTATTATAATTTATCATAAATTTTCAGACACCAGTATCATTATTAAATGATTTAAATAGTAAATAATTCTATTATCATTAACATTTAATTAATATTAAACTATTAATGAAATAATTGCCAAAATATTAAAGTTATTTATAATAACTTAAAATATTTTTAAAATATTTCTATTACCCTTAAATTATTTTTAAAACATTTAAAATTATTTTTAAATAATTACCATAAATATTAAAATATTAATTTACTATTCCTCAAAATATTAAAAGTTATTAAGTATAACTTAAAAATATTTTTAATTCATTTATAACCTTTTTAAATAAATAAAATCATTTTTAAATTATTTATTTAATATAATTATTAAATAAATCCAATATCATTTAATATTAAATTAATATCACTAATATTAAATTATTAATGAAATTATCCTTTAAATATGAAAAGTTATATTTTATAACTTAAAATATCTTTTAACACTTTATTTTCATTTAAAATAATTTTTATAATATTAAAATCATTTTTAAACTAATTTATTTAATATAATTATTAAATAACTTTAATATCATTAATAATAATTAATTAATGAAATTTACCTTTAAATATTGAAATTTATATTTTATAACTTAAAATATTATTAAATACCATATTATCATTTAAAATGATTTTTAATATAATAAAATAATTTTTAGTTAATTTATTTAATACATTTATTAAATAACTTAAATATCATTAATATTATTTAATTAATGAAATTCATCCCAAAATATATTCAAAATAATTAAAAACCTATTTTTAGACTTTAAAATAATTTCTAGTTATTTATTTTGTTTTTTTAATAATTAAAAACTATTTTTCTCTATTTATTAAATAAAAATAATAATTTTCATAAATAAACTGTCGCTAAAGGGCCCTATAGCGACAGTAACGTCGCTATAGGTGTTCTTCATAAATCAAGAATGTTCATACGCAGTGTTCAAGGTGGTAGGTTTGACCACCATTAGATTTAAGTTCTAAGTGTTTTCTGGACTTGTTAATGATATAATGTTGTAGTACTAATGCAGTACTACAAGTCTAAACAATTTGCATGGCCATAACATATCAACTCATCAAGATCTAAGCATGCAAAGTGGTTGTCAGAGCTGTTCTTCATTTTCTGGGTTACCCATAAATGAAGAACAGTTCGACTGTCCACTTTTGGGTTCCTACAACTTGTTGTTCTTGAAACATTTGTGTGATATAGTGGGTGCAATGTGTAGCCGGCATGACAAGAAAGAGATCCATCACTTAAACGACATATAACAACATTACTTTAAGCAGATACGATCCGGTCAACCCATGTCAGAACTCACTCTCATAAGCTTTCCGGGTTACCTAGAAAGCGTATGTTGTGATCCTCCTGCCTGGTTTGACTGGCCATTGCAATAATCCTTTTTAATGTTTAGGTGTTCTAAAAGTACTATTCTATAGTTAAACTAACACACTACAACATGGTTGCAAGAACAAACTCAAAACATCAAAATCCTGACAGATCCGGAGCCTTAAATATCATGTCAGACACTGAAAACCCATTTTTGGGTTGCCCAGAAATGGTCTGGTCATGGTCGGTCAATGACCTTTGACCAAGAATAACTAACAATCTAGATCATCTCTAAGTCTGATTCTTGATCCAAATCAAAGCTAGCATTACATACTACAAATACAAAGCTTTAAACAACAAAAATCAAGATCATACAAGAATCTAAAGGCACTGACATTCATTGTCAGACCACAATTTCAAATTTTTCCAGAATTCTAAAAGCATCAATTTCGAGCATCTAAGTGTTATGGATCTGAGTTATAACAACCCAGATCACTCAATAACATCCTATTACACAACTTTAAACATCTAAACACAAAGATTAACATGAATCATAAGGATTTCTAAGTTTAGGGGTTTTATACCTTTTTTGTGACGCCCCCAAAATTATGTATACATCACCCATATTGGGTCGTCAGATACATGGTACATAATTCAAATACAACTTACTAATACGACTGTCGTGTACAATACGACAAAACATAACTGTGAGTTTGAATACAAATATTGTCTACTAGAGATTATACAAACTCAAAAAAAGTCCTCATTACAATTATTAATACACTATTTCACAGAATAGTGAGGACTACTAATGCTATCCTCTTGACCGTCACTCCGTTCCCCGACTAGTCCCTGCTATGTTCTCATTTCCTGAAGAGAACAATGAAAGAAAGGGTGAGCTCAACTAGCCCAGTAAGAAATATTATGACTAAGATAATGCAGAATAAATTATCATTAGCCTCCAACAATGTTAAACTGATAAAATATAATTGACATCAAGTTTAACTACAGCGGAACAAACAATCCATTAAAAGAGTCAAGTAGAGAATTGAATCTACTATCTTTTATGATTTAAAAAGTTTTCATCACTTTTATCGCTGAGACTCAGCTCAATAAATAATCCACATCATTAAATCATCCCTGCACTACAGGCCAAGGATATTCTTTAGTATCACTACCACGAATTATCCATGCACTACGGGCCAAAGATAATCGTGTTTTCATCAACGGTCCTGATTATGCCATAAAACAATTCATCTTTGCACTACGGCCAAAGAGAATCCATAGCCATAATCATACCAAAAACTATCCATCAATGCACTACGGGCCAATGACGACTTTTTCCACATCATTTGTAACATTACGGTCATGATTACACCGAATAATCCCTGGTCATAATCATACCAAGTCCATCTATGCACTACAGGCCACAGATGACTTTCAAAAAAATATAAACATGTGGATGATGACAATGATATAAGAATTCAATAAAACAAGTTCAAGAATTAATTTGTCCAAGAACCAATAACGTCCAAATTTTCAATAAGGTACTGTTTTATGGGGTAAAATTCAAGAATGCTCAGAAGAATATTTCCACGAAAAGATACTGGATGAAGCGCAAATATCAAGGATGTTCCACTAATTTCATGGAGTATAGAAGTCAAAACTTTAACCAACTGAGTATAATAAGGAATGGAATAACAACAGAAATCACCATGCATACGGAACTTCGCATAGACAGGTTATTCCAACAGAATAATAATAACGGAACCAGGTCAGGTGAAATTCACACCGACAGGATGTTCCAACAGAATAATAAAGACGGAACCAGGTCCGGTGTAAAACACACATACAGGATGTTCCAACAGAATAATAATAAAGATGGAACCAGGTCCGGTGTAAAACACACAGACAGGATATTCCAACGGAATAATAATAAAGACGGAACCAGGTCCGGTGTAAAACACACAGACAGGATGTTCCAACAGAATGATAGAAGAATGTCACCAAGTATAGGGTAGACCGCGTATACAGGTTATTCCAACAGAATAATAAGAAATGGAATAACAACAGTTCTCTTCATGAATAAGAAAGAATAACACCCCTTACCGTAACAGAAACTGGATATAGGAGAAGAAAAGTTAAGTAGCAAAAGCTTTTCTTCTATCTCTCTATAGTTTCTCTCTCTAGAGTTTAGTGAATTCGTAAGAAAATAATGAAGGAATGAGCTTCTATTTATAGGAAAATGGAATGCATAGTAACTAATCCATGAACGGTCCAGATTGATTTACTTTAATCTGACGATCCATATTTAAAGAAAAATCTTTTAAATAAAATATAATATATTCTATTTATATAAAAAGATTTTTACTATGTAAACACTATGCAACACTATGCAACACTATGCATAATAAAATATAATATATTCTATTTATAGAATAACTTTAATAAAGTATTCTGTTTTATATAAAAAGATGTTTCTGTTTTATTACGTTAATAATACGAATAAAACAAAATGTCATCATCACTATAATAATTCATATTATTAATCGACAATAATTGAATCAAACTGAGCGACTTCTCACATAAATATCAATAATCAATACCGTGTGCTACTATGCAACAACGCATATTACTGTACTTTTACTACCCAGTAGTTCAACAGTATCAACGGTAAAACTTTCGCCGTTATTTTCAATAAAATATTTTGTCATTTTCTCAATCCGATAATAATTCCGTTGTGGTGTCCACCAATAATTGTACCGTCGTACGAATATTTTCCGACACAAAGAATATTCCCTGACCAATCGAATATAATATAACAACTTGCATACTTTGCAAAAATTATAAATACTACCCACAACTATAATATTATCTCAAATTCACACCATAATATTAAAAAATTATTTCGAAAAAATTAATTCTTTATTCATAAAATCTGGGGTTTCACAATCTCCTCTCCTTATGGAATTTTTCCCTCGAAATTTATGTACGTACCTGGTATGCCGAACAGGTGAGGATAGCTTGACTTCACTTCAAATTCTAACTCTTGAGATATAACCTTTGAGTGTTGAATACGATTCTTCTTATCCAAGATTGTAACATGTATCTCCTCAAACGTTAAATCATTCGCTATCTCATCCGGTTCTAAATTAATAGTGTGGTTCGGGTCGTCCACATATTTACGTAACATCTATACGAGAAAAAAACGTTATGAACACGCAATATATTTGGCGGTAAAACGAGTCTATAAGCCACAGTTCCTACTCAATCGAGGATTTCAAATGGGCCAATTAAATCGAGGGTTGAGATTTCTGCTCTTCAGCAACTCTTGCTTCTAAAATAACACCCTCTTGAACCTTCTTCTTCACATTCATCAGATTCGGGTATGTAGCTTGAGCGTCTTTAACTTTATCGATTAAAGTCAATTTTACTCGTATATTCGTTATCTTCACGTGGGTCCCTAGAGTCTTTAACTCTATCTTCATCATTTTCAAGTTATACGAAATGAGTCTTTGTGTTAACAACATCGTACTTGTAAACGCATACGATCTTCTACTCAACACGTCAGCTACCACGTTCGCTCTTCCACGATGATATTGAATAGTACGATCGTAATCTTCAATAGCTCGAGTCAACGTCTTTGGTGCATGTTACTTTCATTTTAGTTGAAAAATTATTTTAAGGGTTTAAGAAATGGGTTTTGTACTGGTGTCAATACAAAATTCGATTTCACGCTCTGGGGTAGGCTAAGAAGTCTTCAGGAATACGTCAAGAGATTTATTAATGATAAAAATATCATTCAAAACTGTTACTCACATCCAAGACTTGGATAGTACGTCACATTTATACTAACTATGACTTCTATCCCTTAACCTAGATAGCACCTCACAATGATACCTATCAACTTGTTATCGTCATTCACGACGTCGCCTACAAAAAGTCTGGCTTCGGTGCAATCCACACAAGGAAGTTATCAACAAAAGGATCGGGGCTCTTTACTTATGGCTTGATATGACAATGATTGAATTTAGTGGTTTGGTTGCTTGAATTCGCATAATAGGTTGGTTAGGAATATGAAAGCTAACAACCTTACGAAAAACATGATGAGTAGTTAACCAATCGTTTCCAAAAATCACATCAAAGACAAGTATTTTCAAAGAGACAAGATCAACACGTAACGTGAAAGTGTCGATTTGAATCAAATAAGATTTATAAACAGTGGAGGTAACGAAGGTTTCTCCCAATGGAGTTTCAATAGATAAATCAAAGTTTAACTTCTCCGGAGTTAAGTACAAACATTGAACACAACTAGGTAAAATAAAAGAGTGAGTAGAACCGGTATCTAACACGGTATAGACTTCGTAAGAGCTTATGATTAACTTACCCGTGATAATTTTATTCAGGTTCCTCGTCACGAGAGAAAAAAAAACGCTCTCTCTTAAACTACCGGCTTTGGCTTGTCTGGGACATCCTTTGGCATCATTATCCCAGCTGGAATTGACTTCATCATACGACAGAATCGAGCTAGGTGACCTTCTCTTTCGCAATTAAAACATGTTTTGGACTGCTGCGTACAGTTTGGACGAATGTGTCCCTCATGTCCGCATTTGAAACATACGACCGATGGGTGTTCTTCTTCCTTTGAAACGGGTGCTGGTGCCGACGTCTTCACGTCATTGTTGAACCTTCTCTTCTTAAAATGTCCATTCTTATTATCTTGGCCATGATTACCACCGAAATGGTTACCGTTCTTGGCATGATAATTTTCCCCGCGATAGTTATCATTGTTCCGATGGCCGTTGCCACCGGTATGATTATTATCATGTTGCTGGTCATTACCTTTTGGTTGTGATAACTCATTATCGCGCTCCACTAACTGAGCCCTATTCACAATATCTGAATATAAACAAAGTTTATGAGAAATGAGGTATTGACGTATATCGGGTTTCAAACCTCACAGAAACATTCGCGCCATTCGCTCCTCATTATCGACCAAATGGGATGCAAACCGGGACAACTCCGTAAACTTAGCCTCGTACTGCAACACGGTCATATTGTTTTGCTCCAGCTTGATAAACTCTACCTCCTTCATGTGACGAATACTTTCGGGAAAGTACTTGTCGTTGAACAACTCTTGGAACTTCTCCCAAGACATCTTGAATGCGTTAGTCTGGGTACGTTTTATAGATTCCCACCAATGATCTGCTTCTTCACGCAACATAAAGGTGGCAAAAGGAACCTTTTGCTCCTCGGAGCATCCCAAGACATCAAATATCTTGGTGATCTGCTTTAACAACGTCTCCGCCTTAAGTTGTTCTGGCTTTCCCAAAAAACTCCGGTGGTCCCAGCTCCTTGAACTGCTTAGCGGTGACCAACCGTGGGTTGCCATTGTCTTTACCTGCATTTTGGACATGAGTTACCTTCGCCTGTTGTTGCATGAATTGCATAAAGTTTCTGACCATTCCATCATTCACTATTTCATCGGTGTTATTATTTTCATGAGGAGTATTGTCCTCTAGTTGCACATTATCCTGATTATTGATCTGTGGGGACTCAACGGTCTCCTGAGCTCCATTGATGTTCTCAACATTCTCGGATGCCATTTTCAAATACTGCCACAAAATAAGGGTTAAATAACATATCACATATTATCCCTATACTCTAACCGACCCATTAAATAGCACATAAAATTAGGTAGGTCATACTAGCGAAGGAATTTCCCGTCTCTCCCCTCCTAGTTCTTATCTCACATCTTAGCCAGGGATCATATCTCTAAGCTCTGATACCAACTGTGACGCCCCCAAAATTAGGTATACATCACCCATCTTGGGTCGTCAGATACATGGTACATAATTCAAATACAACTTACTAATACGACTGTCGTGTACAATACGACAAAACATAACTGTGAGTTTGAATACAAATATTGTCTACTAGAGATTATACAAACTCAAAAAGAGTCCTCATTATAATTATTAATACACTATTTCACAGAATAGTGAGGACTACTAATGCTATCCTATGGACCGTCACTCCGTTCCCCGACTAGTCCCTGCTATGTTCTCATTTCTTGAAGAGAACAGTGAAAGAAAGGGTGAGCTCAACTAGCCCAGTAAGAAATATTATGACTAAGATAATGCAAAATAAATTATCATTAGCCTCCAACAATGTTAAACTGATAAAATATAATAGACATCAAGTTTAACTGCAGCGAAACAGACAATCCATTAAAAGAGTCAAGTAGAGAATTGAATCTACTATCTTTTATGATTTAAAAAGTTGTTCATCACTTTTATCGCTGAGACTCAGCTCAATAAATAATCCACATCATTAAATCATCCCTGCACTACAGGCCAATGATATTCTTTAGTATCACGACCACGAATTATCCATGCACTACGGGCGAAAGATAATCATGTTTTCATCAACGATCCTGATTATGCCATAAAGCAATTCATCTTTGCACTACGGCCAAAGAGAATCCATAGCCATAATCATACCAAAAACTGTCCATCAATGCACTACGGGCCAATGAGGACTTTTTCCACATCATTTGTAACATTACGGTCATGATTACACTACAGGCCACAGATGACTTTCAAAAAAAATATAAACATGAGGATGATGACAATGATATAAGAATTCAATAAAACAAGTTCAAGAATTAATTTGTCCAAGAACCAATAACGTCCAAATTGTCAATAAGGTACTGTTTTGTGGGGTAAAATTCAAGAATGCTCAGAAGAATATTTCCACGAAAAGATATTGGATGAAGCGCAAATATCAAGGATGTTCCACTAATTTCATGGAGTATAGAAGTCAAAACTTTAACCAACTGAGTATAATAAGGAATGGAATAAAAACAGAAATCACCATGCATACGGAACTTCGTATAGACAGGTTATTCCAATAGAATAATAATAACGGAACCAGGTCAGGTGAAATTCACACCGACAGGATGTTCCAACAGAATAATAAAGACGGAATCAGGTCCGGTGTAAAACACACAGACAGGATGTTCCAACAGAATAATAATAAAGACGGAACCAGGTCCGGTGTAAAACACACAGACAAGATGTTCCAACAGAATGATAGAAGAATATCACCAAGTATAGGGTAGACCGCGTATACAGGTTATTCCAACAGAATAATAAGAAATGGAATAACAATAGTTCTCTTCATGAATAAGAAAGAATAACACCCCTTACCGTAACAGAAACTGGATATAGGAGAAGAAAAGTTAAGTAGCAAAAGTTTTTCTTCTATCTCTCTATAGTTTCTCTCTCTAGAGTTCAGTGAATTCGTAAGAAAATAATGAAGGAATGAGCTTCTATTTATAGGAAAATGGAATGCATAGTAACTAATCCATGAACGGTCCAGATTGATTTACTTTAATCTGACGGTCCATATTTAAAGAAAAATCTTTTAAATAAAATATAATATATTCTATTTATATAAAAAGATTTTTACTATGTAAACACTATGCAACACTATACAACACTATGCATAATAAAATATAATATATTCTATTTATAGAATAACTTTAATAAAGTATTCTGTTTTATATAAAAAGATGTTTCTGTTTTATTACGTTAATAATACGAATAAAACAAAACGTCATCATCACTATAATAATTCATATTATTAATCGACAATAATTGAATCAAACTGAGCGACTTCTCACATAAATATCAATAATCAATACCGTGTGCTACTATGCAACAACGCATATTACTGTACTTTTACTACCCAGTAGTTCAACAGTATCAACGGTAAAACTTCCGCCGTTATTTTCAATAAAATATTTTTGTCGTTTTCTCAATCCGACAATAATTCCGTTGTGGGGTCCACCAATAATTGTACCGTCGTACGAATATTTTCCGACACAAAGAATATTCCCTGACCAATCAAATATAATATAACAACTTGCATACTTTGTAAAATTTATAAATACTACCCACAACTATAATATTATCTCAAATTCACACCATAATATTAAAAAATTATTTCGAAAAAATTAATTCTTTATTCATAAAATCTGGGATTTCACATTTTTAGCTTTGATCCTTGAATCTGACTTTTGATTATGATCCTTGGAAAACTAAGAAGTGTTCTGAACTTTGTTTCTAACTCACTACCACTCAAAATTTTCGGATGAGAGAGAAGACTTGGATAGGTTGAGAAGTAAAGTAACTTACTTTGCTTGCTTGTATACTTTTAGTTCATGATGCAATGTATTTAACCTAGCAAGTTGGATGATTAAAGTTGTTTACTAGACCATGTGGCTAGCTAGAGTTGGTCACCAACTCCTTACTAGGTCTAGATCTACACTCTACCTTATTAAAGTAATCAAAAGGGTAGTTTGGTCATTTGACTTATAAAATGAATGGCAACTTGGTAACTTCTCACAACTATTAGGTTTTAATCCTTAAGGTTTGACCCTTAGGGTTTAACCCTAAGGTTTTATAAGCTTATTTTTTAGGAATGTGTATTAAGGGCAAATATGGAAATCTTAGTTTCTAAAAATATTGATTAGGGTTCCCTAATTACACTAGGTTTCTTAATCACCTAGGTTTTGTAAATTAGCCATCATAATAAATTAATTACTATTAACCTTGCTAAATTAATACTTAAGGTTTATAAATTAGCAATTAGGGTTCTAATTTAGTAATTAGGGTTTCTGGAAATTAATTAGGGTTTACCTAATTAACATAAAACATAATAAAGGTCATTAACTACATAATACATAACTTAATAGATCTTACAGTCATAACTGACTTTTATACTATAGTTTATCAGTAATGCTAGGGTTTATACTGTTTTACTATAACTGATCTACAAATTAACATTACACACATATCAGGCATATTTATATTACTGAAATATAAATAATATTATATTATTATTCTCATTCCTTGTTCAAAATCCAGACTTAGGGTTTTGAATTCATATCTGACATAACCTTCATACATACCATCATTAATTAAGTTAAAATAATTAACTTAATCAATAAAATAAAATACATATCATAGTAATTCTAATAATCATACAACTATCATATTTTCTTGAAAAATAAATAATAATTATTTTTGTTACAAAATTAATTTATTATAAGAATATAATCTATAATGATCGATAAGTCTAAAAAAAATTATTTACATCTAATAAATAATTTTATTTATCATATAGATACATATACTTTACTTTGCAAATATTTTCACACACACACACACACACACACACACACACACACACACACACACACACATATATATATATATATATATATATAAAATTAAATCGCAAAATTTCTTATTGAAAATATTTGGTTATTACATCCACCCTCCCTTATAAGGATTCCGTCCCCGGAATCACCGCTTTAAAATTATAGATACTAGGGCAAATAACATACATAATCACTTCAAGTGGATCCCGATCAGATTCGATCGGACTGATCTTTAACTATTCAGCATAAAGTTTGTCTATCTAATTCTACGGAAATTTGATTTCTAACAAAACTCAAATTTCTCCTTCAAAATTTCTTTATAAAATAATTTACTATATATATACGAAAATCATATATAGAAAATAAAATTCGTTCGAATAATACTTGGAGTTGCATCCCCATCTGCCACGGTATCTTGGACAATCATAGTGAAGACTCTTGCGATTAATTCTGTTGGTTTGTTTGTTGAAGTTGGCCCCGTTGTCGCCAGCATCCCGCTACTTTTCCCCGTAATCACATTTCATGCATCCCTTCTCTTTTTCGGACAATCCTTCACCTTATGCTCCGTTGATCCACACCAGGAACACTTTCTATTCATCCTAGGATTGGGGCAGTTGGGAGAGATATGTCCCTTCTGCCCACACTTATAACACACTAACTTACCTTTAAGACATTCTCACGAGTGATTCCTTCCGCAATTTCCACACTGCGCACAACCTTATTCTTTCCCCCTCCTGGCCTAATTTCGGTATTCCCGAAATTATCTCCTTTCCTTTTTCCAGTCCTACTACCACTACTCCCTTCTCCGGCTCTAGCTTGATTTGACTCCCACCAAAAATTTGCTCCCCCTTTCATCGTATAGGTGGCAAAAGCTATTTTTTGCCCCTCTGTTACCCTAGCTATCACAACCACTTCTACAGGGTCAGTTGACCCTCTAAATCCTGACGGTCCTATGGCCATAAAATCTTTAAAGTTCACAAATCGATTGTCTGGCTGATTTCCCACGACTGATATTCCATTCTGCATATCTTGAGCGACCACATTCACAAAATTCTGCATCGGGTCTGGTTGTCCTTAAACTTTGTTGACAGGTTCTTCTATCCTTTGGTTTTGTTTAAGTCTTGGCGGAATTATCTGATCATAATTGATCTTTTATCGACTTACCTTCTATAACGCGAAATTTTCTACTCAAATAATCATATATTCAAAATATTATATTTTGAAAACTTGGTTACTATATTAATTAGTGTTTAGATAAATAATTACTATCTTTATACCAACTTATTTCATTAATCCTACATAGATTCATATTCAAAGCGCTTGACATACTATAACACATACTGCTTTAAACATCCGTTATCCCCTTGTGACTCGAAAGTCGGGATTCGTTGCCATAACTATACAAAAGTTAAGAATAGTACATTATACCCACATACCTATCATATACGTATCATATAATCATACATATTCAAGTAAAACTAATACTACTTATTTCTTACGCCTTCACTAAGGATCAATTGCTTAGTATTCTATATATTCCCATTATCCTCAATAATCCATTCACATCTAACTATACTACTTTCGTCAAACTTACTACACATTATGAGTTTAGGAACTCACCACAAATATATGAGTTTAAGAACTCGAGCTTGACCTTATATTCTTTGACTATACTCTATCTATCAGTTATACTATCATTTTTGGGTCCGGTACTACATTTTTCTAGTATAATTACCTCATTAGGGTTGTTTTCAATGTAAGCCTCTATTTCAGCTAGCAGCTTTGATATTGGCTTGGTTATGGAGGTTGACTCCTTCTTTACGATCTGAGGGTATCCTAATCCTTTTCTATCTGACATCTACATATAAATTATCCTGATTAGCATATAATATATACATACAACAATTAATAGTTTTATTTAAGTTATCTTTTATTTTTGTTTGACGATGAGTTTATTCGACTCATCTCCTTTTAAACTCTATGTGAGTTATTTGTACTTTCAACGTTTTCTTATGCTCTAAAGTTATAGCCTAAGGTCTACCCCCACCTAAGGTTTCTAACCCTAAAGCTCTGATACCAAATTATAACGCCCCCAAATTCAGATACTTGAAACCCGAACTCAGTGCATTACGATACCATTTTTATGAGCGGAAATAATAATATTATCATAAATATCTAACTTAATTTACAGATCATAGTTTTCTAAATCCCAGGTACGCGACCTTAAAACATTTCATTATATGATAGATAATAAATATAATCATCTTATTCAAGTCTAGCTATTACATAAGATAACATAAACTTATTCGGGTAGCTTTTCTTTCCTTTTGTTCTTGGTAGAGCCCTCTGGCCGATCATACTTAACTGAAAACATTTATATTTAGCAAGATGAGCATTTGAGTGCCTAGCAAGTAATAACAATTATAAATATTAGATGAAAGGATTACATGTTTTCTTTGTACTATCCTTATACAACAAATCAAAAGTTATGAAGTAATCTGAACCGATAATAATAACATAACAACTCTCTATCAAAATTTTCAAACTACGTATTGACTATAAATAGGGTTAAGGTGACATACTATGAACATTATTTTTCATTTTCGCTAAGATTTAGCAGAACTTCATCCGCAAATCGTCATAACTTACGGACACAAGGGTGATCTGCCCAATGTGCCCTGTATCGATCAATACTACATGCAAGAACGATATCATCGTTCACTCTGTCCGCCTAGGGCGAATAAAAGTTTTCCCATGTTCGGGATGTTCATACATAGTCGGGAATCCAAATCAAAACAATTTGATTGGATACAAAAATATTTTATCATATTCAATGATATTTCTAAATCTGTGTCTAGCTGATCAAATAGCTTGGAGGTGTATATATATATATATATATATATATATATATATATATATATATATATATATATATATATATATATATATATATATATATATATGATATAAGAGCCATGTTGTTACTCTGTTCTAGTTGCCGGTAAGATCTAGTAATTTGTTCATCCATTTACTATTTTCAAAATTTCTCTTTTATTCTTGTTCCGAAGTCACCTAACTTACTTCAGTCCACCTTGTTCGTGTTTAACTTTTGTAAGTCTCTTGGGTGAGTAGTGTCGGGTATAGAACATAGGTATGAGTCTGTATAAGGTAAGAGGGTATGAATGGAAGAATAATGAATAAAAATTTATTTTGAAATTAGTAAAAGATGAGTAGATTATTCAGGTCTAACTCCTCAACTAGTAACCGGTCGACTTTGCCTCCTGTTCCAGACATAGTTAACCAAGAAACACACAGTTATGAAAATATCAGTCAAGCTTTACACAATTGGAACATACCTAGGGTCTCCCCTAAAGAAATTTACCAGTCAACATTTTTTGATAACTTCAAAACAGATTATAATGTTAAAACAGTTGAAAAGGTTTATGCCATTAATAAAGAATATGAAAATTGTAGTCTTTTGTCTCCTGATGTTATAAAAAAACATAGGAAAAAGGGTTACAATTTTATTCACATAGGTTTGGTTCAAGTTGCATTAAAACCGTTAAACATTAAAGGAATCAATTCAAGTATCTACCTCTGTCTCAGAGATCTATATTTTTGAATTATTACCCTAGTATGATTGGTGCTATGGAATCAAGTTTGCACAATGGACCAATCCATTTCAATTGCTTTCCTGATTTCACATTAAGCCTAAGTGATCAAAATTTATTAAAAGCTTTAACATTAAACATTAAAACGTCAAGTGAGATCACTCATATGATTGAGGGTTCTCAACCCATAGCTTTGATTTACAGGATTTATTTAAGACCATGAAAATGAATTTAAACGTTCATGCTCTCAATAAAAGTCCTTAGGATCAAACTGTATTAATTCAAAGTTCAACTAGTGATGCTAATATTCAGATCCCGAGAACCATCCTCTGGAAAGATATTACGTTACCTAGTCAATGGAATTTATCCAATGAGATTCCACAACAGCCTGTAGTTAATAATCTATTAAATATTGAAAATGTTAAACAATTTTCTGATGGAACGGTCAAAATAAGTTTTGAACGTACTCGAAGACCAGTTATTATAGAAGATTTTACTAGTTATTCAGCACCTTCAGTTCATACTCGAAGAGACACTGAAGTACTTAGTAACCCTTCTGTTAGGGATATTAAATTAAAGGGTATCCTCAACCAAGGTCAGGCTAGTCACCCTTGTTATACTCATAAGGACCTTATAGAAGAAGAAGATTCTTCTTCTCCTACCCTTTCTAAGTATCCAACTCAGTCAGATTTTGAAATTCTAATTCATAATCAATTAAGAGTTATTAAAAAAGAGTTCATATTAAATTGGGACAATCTTGTAAAAGATTTTAATTCCAAATCTAATAAGGAAAAAAGACATTTGTTTCATTCCAATCACCCTTCTGAAAAAGAACGAGATAAAATAGTTAATAGATGGAAGCGTTTTATTAATAGTGAAAAGATAAACATTACTTTTTATGATTGGTATGATCAATATCGAGGTAAATGTAATGTTATTACTAAAACTCAATGGATTAAAGAAGATAAATCTAAGGTCTCTTCTAATCATCCCCCCACTAGAAACAGTCCTAGTTCCAGTTAAAAATACATCTGTTGTTGTCAGTCCCTTTAAGATTTCTGATGGCAGTAAAGATGATAAAAAAATTATTGAACAATTAAGTTTTAGCAATCAATATCTAGCTATCGTAGGAAGACAGCTAGATAGGATTGAAGAAAAATTCGAAGAAACCATTATAAAAAAACCCGATTCAAAGATTGAACACCCTCTTATAAAATTACCAGAGAATAGAAGTAAATTAGGTCTGCCAAAAGAAGATAGCGAACTTTTTTGTTCAATTGATAAGTTATTTAAAAAAAAAAAAAACCTAGTTCGAGTGGCAGTATTGCTACTATTGATCAAATTGAAACTGATATTGAAAACAGTAGCCAGTCAGATCGTTCTGATACTGATTTAATACCAGACTTTAATGATCAATTGAACAAATTAACAGCTAAAAATACTTGTATAACCAGAAATTAGTATTCTAGACCTACTCCTCTGGATCTACAGTTTGAAGAGAGGAATTTAGATAAACAGTTCTATGTGTCATCCAATAAAATTTATGAATGGAACATAGATGGTTTTAGTGAACAAGAGATATTAAACAAGTTAAATCACATGTTTATCGTAGCAAATAGCTATATAACTAAATTCAAAAATCTATCTCAGCCATAAATTGTTAAATTATTAACTAGTGGATTCACAGGTATTCTCAGATCTTGGTGGGAAAGACATCTCACTGAAGATTCTAGATTATCTATAATTCATGCTGTCCAGTTAAACGGTGAAGGCATTCCCATCTTTGATGAAGATATCAGCATTGGTCCGCCTGATGGAGTTAATACTTTAATTTTTACAATAATTAAACATTTTGTTGGAACACCCAGTAATATCACTGAAAGAATTCACGATCAGTTAAGTAATCTCACTTTTCCCACCCTAAGTGATTTTAGGTGGTATAAAGATGTGTTTACTTCCAGAGTTATGATGCGAAATGATAGCAATAAACCATTCTGGAAAGAAAAATTCGTCAATGGTTTACCTTCATTATTTGCACATAAAGTTCGTGAAGAGTTAAGCAAAAATTTAGGATATATCGATTATGATAACCTAACTTATGGTGACATAATCAGTTATATTCAAAAGATAAGATTAAAAATGTGTATTGATTTTAAGTTAGCTAAACAAGCTAGTAAAGATAAGAAAAAAGCCAAATATGAGTTAGGGACTTTCTGTAAACAATATGGTTTACCTCCTGTTGCTCCCTCTAGAAGGAAGCATAAGCATAGACGTATTGAGCATCATAGAAGTCATATGCGTCACAAATGCAGTCATAAAAAAGATAAAAATCAAGATGAATATTATAATAAACCCAAACCCACAAGGAAAAATTATAATAAAAGATCATCTGAAAAATTTGATAAAAGTAAAATTATTTACCACAATTGTGGGCAAAAAGGGCATTACAAAAATGAATGCAGGATAAAAAAGAAATTATCTCAGTTAAACATTTCTAACGAAGACACTGAACAATTATTAGAATTAATGAGAATAGAGAACGACGTCAGTAATGATGAAGGTTCTGATATTCCCGATTCGTCTAATAGCAGTTCCAGTAGCATTAAAATAAATAGTGACAATGAAGAAGTTACTATTTGTGCAGATAATTGCGGTGAAAAATGTTGCATTAAAAGATTGAATGTAATTACCAAAAGAAGATGAAGAAAGTTCTTTATTAATTGATTTGATTAGTAAAATTTCTGATCCTGAGTTAAAGTCTCAGTACACTAAGCAGTTAAAAGATTTATTAACCAAAGATAATAAAATTAAGATAAGTTTATTAAAGCTAAAGAAAAATCGGTATTTTGTCTTAATAAAAATTTAGAAAGATTCAAAACTCTAGTTAAAGAAATCACTCTACCAGAATTGAATCAAGAAGTTAACAAACTAAAACGAGAAATTTCTAATTTAAAATTAGATGTTTCTAACCTAAGGAAAGAAATTGAAGACAAGAAATCTGATCTTCAAGTACATGATTCCTCCTCTAGTGATGAAGATCACGATGAGCCAGAATCATCAGGAACAAAAAAAGAGCCAGCTCTTTTTGTTCAAGGTCTTACACTTAAAAGAATTAAGGATATTACCATTCAGAAATGGTACATCTCCATTAACTTAGTTGTTGATAAAACCTTTTCGATACAACTTCCTGCTCTAGTAGATACTGGCGCAGATCTTAATTGTATTCAAGAAGGTCTAATCCCAACTAAATATTATAAGAAAACTAATGAAAAATTAAACTTAGCCAATGGTAGTCAAGTGGAAATAAAATATAAACTGCTTAAAGTTCATATCTGTCAAGATAATATGTGTTTTAAAACGTCATTTATTTTAATTCACAATCTTACTGATAAGATTATCTTAGGGTTACTGTTTATATATTTACTCTACCCTTTTACTACAAGTAATGAAGGTTTAAGTTGTAAACATTTGGAAAGAAAATAACGTTTAAATTTCTTATTAAACCAAAAGAAAGAGATTTAAAATTTATTCAAGAAGAGTCTATTTCCAAATCATTAAATCTATTAAATTGTAAATCCAACCATTTGAATTTCTTAAAAGAAGAAATTAAGTACAAAAGAGTTGAAGAACAACTGCAGAATAAAGAAGTTCAAGAAAAAAAATTAAAGAATTAAAAATCTATTTAAAGGACAACCTTTGTTCTGATTCTCCTAATGCCTTTTGGCATCAGAAGAAGCATGTTGTGAGGCTCCCTTATGCTAAGGAAATCAAAGAGCACCTGATTCCTACTAAGGCCAGGCCAATACAAATGAATCACGAACGAATGGAGTTATGTAAAAAGGAGATTAATGATCTGCTTAGTAAAGGTTTAATTAAACCCAGTAAATCCCCTTGGTCATGTCCTGCCTTTTATGTTAATAATGAAGCAGAAAAAGAAAGGAGTGTTCCCCGTTTAGTAATCAATTACAAGCCATTGAACAAAGTCTTAGAATGGATTAGGTACCCTTTACCTAATAAAGACGACCTCATCAACCGTTTGAGTAACGCCACCATTTTCAGTAAGTTTGACCTTAAATCTGGTTTCTGGCAAGTTGCAATCCACCCAGATGACAGGTACAAAACCGCATTCACTACCCCATTCGGTCACTATGAATGGAATGTCCAGGCATTTGGCCTAAAAATGCCCCTAGTAAATTTCAGAATATTCTCAATGATATTTTGAACCCTTTCAATCATTTTATTGTTGTCTACATCGATGATATTCTCATTTTTTCCAATTCTCTTGAAGAACAACTTAAACACTTGAAATCTTTTTTCAAAATAGTCAAAGATAATGGATTAGTTCTTTCGCCTTCAAATGCAGCTTGTTCCAAGCTAAAGTTCGGTTTCTTGGTTTGATTATTTATCGCGGTCTCATATAACCTATTGAGCGAATTATTCAATTTTCTGACAGATTCCCAGATAAAATCACCAATAAAACCCAACTGCAAAGATTTTTGGGCTCTCTCAATTATATTGGCAAGTTCTACAAAAATCTAAGGAAGATCTGGAAACGTCTCTTTCAGCGTTTGCAGGACAATCCCCCTCCATGGACTGACAGTCATACTTCTGTCGTTCAAAAAGTGAAAAGATATGTCAAGGTTTTCCCTTGCCTTGGCATCTCCAACAATTCTGCTTTCAAGATCATTGAGACTGATGCCTCCTCTGACATTGGTTTCGGAGGTATTCTGAAGCAAAAGTTAACACTCAATTCTTCAGAACAAATTGTTCGCTTTCATTCCGGTGCATGGAATAGTACACAATTAAATTACAGTACTATTAAAAAAGAAATACTTTCATTAGTATTACGTATTAAAAAATTCCAAAGTGACTTATTAAACCAAAAGTTTTTAGTTCGTATAGATTGCAAGTCTGCAAAATATGTTCTAGAAAAAGATGTTGAAAACATAGCTTCTAAACATTTCTTTGCTAGATGGCAAGCCTTGTTAAGCATTTTTGATTTTGAAATTGAATATATTAAAGGTAGTAACAATTCCATTCCTGATTTTCTCACTCGGGAATTCATTAACACAGGTACGGTTCATCCATCAAGAGTTCTAGAGGAGCATCTTCCTCTCGGGGCACGGGTCACTCTACATGCCCGAGTAATAAAACAAAAGGAACTTTGGTTCCTCACCCAGTTAACCCATTTTATCAAACCAGTAACAAATTCACTGTCCTTGGGACAATGCCCAAGCCATACAGTTCAGCCTTAGCTAGTAACCCAATCCCGATTGACCCTTTTGCTAGCCAGTTAAAGGCCTCCAGTTCAAACCCCAGTCATCCTCCTGCTGAGTATATGCTCAAATGGACCAATCACTTATTTCACATTGAATCCAGTATGAAAAACAAAAATGATCCAGTTAATTTGCCCCCCCCCCCCAGTTCATTCCCCCAAGATGGCATTTCCAACCCCTTGCTCCTTATAAATCCCTTGTGTATTATAAGGATATCCTTATTAAAACCGAGTCAATCTTTATTAAACCTATATACGCCAATAATGATAAATCTAAAGCTCTTTATCATTCTCTGTATATTAAACATTTCATTTCATTATCTGATTGGGAAAAACATCCCTCTGATCTTATGCAACTTTCTAATCAGGATAACTCTTATTGTTATTATGATTACGTTGAAGCATGACATAAGGTTTTCCTTTATCAAAATGAGTCAAATAGTCATTCATGGTTTATTCAGTTCGACCATAAATTCAAAAGTCAGTTCCCATATTGGTTCATTCATTGGTGGCATAGATTTGGTTCCACTTATGATCTCCTTCCTGAACCTCTAAAAGTTCAACTTAACCATTTCTGTAACCACAGTAAACCCAATCCAAAGTATGATGGTGTTCCCATTGTTCTTTAATTTGTCAGTAAATATAAGGTCCCTTGGATTCTTAAATGACAATATGTCATTAACACCCCAGCTAAAGTTACAGATCCTCAGTTTGTAGTCACTCCCACTTTCGATCCTTATCCTCTTATCTCCCGTCGATTTTTCATCAAATGGTGGGATAAATTTGATGTTAATAGGATTGTTAGTAAGGTCCAATTATAATTTCCCATTGTTCCTCTCAAGGTTCTACCAGTCTCGTCCAAAGAACCTTTCAGTCATTCAAAACCCAAAGAGCCTAAGTCAAAAGAGTCTAATGTCAGTCCTACTGGATCAACTTGTTCCCGTAGCGTTTCTGATTTCTAAGACTGTTCCAGTAAAGAATTGAAACTAATTACCCAGTCACTTAAAAAAAGAATTGATGAGTTACATGAGGAAGCTTCCGTTCATTCTTCTTCCTCTTCTCAGAATGCTTTAGTCAGCCAGTTTGCAGATGATGATGGTCAGTATGATCCATATGGCACCATCGATCTATAGGATGCTCAGGACCCATTTTCCTGACACCTCAGCAGTTTCAGTCCAGTCACTTGCACCTGCTCCGGCAGCCATTCAAAATTCAGTCACCTGCCCCTGCAGCTAATCAGTTAAAGGAATCTTCTTTTTCACCGAAAGTAGCTCCATTCACGCGCACCTGCCCCGCAGCCTTCAAAATCAAAAGATGCTCTTTCTTTTCCATCGAAAGCTTCTGCTGAGTCAAAAGTTGTCGGCCTCTTAGTCAAAAGTTGCTGAAAGCGTCCATGAATAGTAAAAAAGTCAGCACTGTAGCACTGTTCATCAATAGTAAAAGTTATCGGTAATCATTTACTTTTATAATAGTAATTTGTAATAGTTCCTTTCCTTATTCTATAAAAGGAAACCGAACTCAGTTAGCTAACCAGACTTCAAAACTTAATAAGACTCTGAGTTCCTTCTCAGACGAATCTTAGGTTTCTACCACTATTTAGCCTACTTAACCCCTCTTCACTTCTTCTCTAATGTTCTAAATTGTAAGTCATTTTTATTTTTAGTTTATTTGTAAATAATTTCAGTTATCTATAAAATTATTTTGTTTAAAGTAATTAAATTATGTTGTTTACATATGCACTACTATGTTTTCTTATCATTATTTGCTTCCGCCTCCAAATGGTATCAAAGCCATTTGGAGATGTCAGAGGCATCAATCTTAACGATATTGAAAGCAGAATCGTTGGAGATGCCAAGGCAAGGCAAAACCTTGACATATCTTTTAACTTTTGGACGACAGAAGTATGAATGTTTGTCCATGGAGGGGGATTGTCCTGCAAACGCTGAAAGAGAGGTTTGCAGATCTTCCTTAGATTTTTGTAAAACTTGCCAATATAATTGAACGAGCCCAAAAATCTTTGCAGTTGGGTTTTATTGGTGATTTTATTTGGGAATCTGTCAGCAAATTGAATAGCTCGCTTAATAGGATGTATGAGACTGCGATAAATAATCAAACCAAGAAACCAAACTTTAGCTTGGAACAAGCTGTATTTGGAAGGTGAAAGAACTAATCCATTATCTTTGACTGTTTTGAAAAAAGATTTCAAGTGTTTAAGGTGTTCTTCAAGGGAATTGGAAAAAATGAGAATATCATCGATGTAGACAACAATAAAATGACTGAAAGGGTTCAAAATATCATTGAGAATATTTTAACAAAAAGATCTGGTTCTTCTTTTGTTCTTGATGATTCTGGCTCATCGTGATCTTCATCATTAGAGGAGGAATCATGTACTTGAAGATCAGATTTCTTGTCTTCAATTTCTTTCCTTAGGTTAGAAACATCTAATTTTAAATTAGAAATTTCTCGTTTTAGTTTGTTAACTTCTTGATTCAATTCTGGTAGAGTGATTTCTTTAACTAGAGTTTTGAATCTTTCTAAAGTTTTATTAAGACTAAAGACCGGTTTTTCTTTAGCTTTAATAAACTTATCTTAATTTTATTATCTTTGGTTAATAAATCTTTTAACTGCTTAGTGTACTGAGACTTTAACTCAGGATCAGAAATTTTTCTAATCAAATTAATTAATAAAGAACTTTCTTCATCTTCTTTGGTAATTACATTCAATCTTTTAATGCAACATTTTTCACCGCAATTATCTGCACGAATAGTAACTTCTTCATTGTCACTATTTGTTTTAATGCTACTGGAACTACTATTAGACGAATCGGGAATATCAGAACCTTCATCATTATTGACGTCATTCTCTATTCTCATTAATTCTAATAACTGTTCAGTGCCTTCGTTAGAAATGTTTAACTGAGATAATTTCTTTTTTATCCTGCATTCATTTTTGTAATGCCCTTTTTGCCCACAATTGTGGCAAATAATTTTACTTTTTATCAAATTTTTCAGATGATCTTTTATTATAATTTTTCCTTGTGGGTTTGGGTTTATTATAATATACATCTTGATTTTTATCTTTTAATGACTGTGTTTATGACGGCTATGACTTCTATGATGCTCAATATGTTTATGCTTATGCTTCCTTCTAGAGGGAGCAATAGGAGGTAAACCATATTGTTCACAGAATGTCCCTAACTCATATTTGGCTTTTTTTCTTATCTTTACTAGCTTGTTTAGCTAACTTAAAATCAATACACATTTTTAATCCTATCTTTTGAATATAAATGATTATGTCACCATAAGTTAGGTTATCATAATCGATATATCCTAAATTTTTGCTTAACTATTCACGAACTTTATGTGCAAATAATGAAGGTAGAAATGGTACATCTCCATTAACATAGTTGTTGATAAAACCTTTTCGATACAACTTCCTGCTCTAGTAGATACTGGCGTAGATCTTAATTGTATTCAAGAAGGTCTAATCCCAACTAAATATTATAAGAAAACTAATGAAAAATTAAACTCAACCAATGGTAGTCAAATGGAAATAAAATATAAACTGCCTAAAGTTCATATCTGTCAAGATAATATGTGTTTTAAAACGTCATTTGTTTTAATTCGCAACGTTCATGCTCTCAATAAAAGTCCTAAGGATCAAACTATATTAATTCAAAGTTCAACTAGTGATGCTAATATTCAGATCTCGAGAATCATCCTCTGGAAAGATATCACGTTACCTAGTCAATGGACTTTACCCAATGAGATTCCACAACAGCCTGTAGTTAATAATCTATTAAATATTGAAAATGTTAAACAATTTTCTGATAGAACGGTCAACATAAGTTTTGAACGTACTCGAAAAACAGTTATTATAGAAGATTTTACTAGTTCTTCAGCACCTACAGTTCATACTCGAAGAGACATTGAAGTACTTAGTAACCCTTCGATCGTTTTGATACTGATTTAATACTAGACTTTAATGATCAACTGAACAAATTAACAGCTAAAAATACTAGTATAACCAGAAATTGGTATTCTAGATCTACTCATTCGGATCTATAGTTCGAAGAGAGGAATCTAGATAAACAGTTTTCTGTGTCATCCAATAAAATTTATGAATGGAACATAGATGGTTTTAGTGAACAAGAGATATTAAACAAGTTAAATCACATGTCTATGGTAGTAAATAGCAATATATATATATATATATATATATATATATCTGAATTACCATATAGTACCATGTTGATAATCAATGATCAGATATAACATATATAATAATAATCTGGTACAATAATAATATAATTCTGAAACTCTCTTACTTCTGTCCATTGCATAAAGAAAATGCAAAGGTAGGATACTTGCCTGGTCTGCTGCTTACAAAATGCAACTTAGTTTTTATCTTTTGTATAACAACCTATCAATAATAAGATCATTTTACTGATTAGAATAACATATCGTAACACATAATACTGCTTATTGCAGTCAACACATAACCTAATCACATTGCCACACATGTTTAACAGTCATCAGATCATAAATAAACATTAATACAGTCAAATTATCTAAGTCTAGATCAATTTTTGAAACATGTCGGTGTACCGACGACTTTATCGGGTAATTATTGAGTCTAAGACTCTATTCTAAAGTTCAATATCTGCTAGTATCTATCATATCATTTTTAAATGACTTATAATAATTTTAAAATATTTATTATAATTTATCATAAATGTTTAGACACCAATATCATTATTAAATTATTTAAATAGTAAATAATTCTATTATCATTAATATTTAATTAATATTAAACTATTAATGAAACCATTGCCAAAATATTAAAGTTATTTATAATAACTCAAAATATTTTAAAAACATTTCTATTACCCTTAAATGATTTTTCAAATATTTAAAATCATTTTTAAATAATTACCATGAATATTAAAATATTAATGTACTATTCCTCAAAATATTAAAAGTCATTAAGTATAACTTAAAAATATTTTTAATTTATTTATATCCTTTTTAAATGATTTTTAAATAACTAAAATCATTTTTAAATTATTTATTTAATATAATTATTAAATAAATTCAATATCATTTAATATTAAATTAATATCATTAATATTAAATTATTAATGAAATTATCCTTTAAATATTAAAAGTTATATTTTATAACTTAAAATATCTTTAAACACTTTATTTTCATTTAAAATAATTTTTGTAATATTAAAATCATTTTTAAAATAATTTATTTAATATAATTATTAAAAAACTTTAATATCATTAATAATAATTAATTAATAAAATTTACCTTTAAATATTGAAAGTTATATTTTATAACTTAAAATATTATTAAACACCATATTATTATTTAAAATGATTTTTAATATAATAAAATAATTTTTAGTTAATTTATTTAATACATTTATTAAATAAATTAAATATCATTAATATTATTTAATTAATAAAATTCATCACAAAATTTTAAAAATAACTTAAAATATTTTCTTATAACATAATATAATTTTAAATGATTTTTCAAGTATTAAAATTATTTTTAAGTAATTTATTTAATATTATAATTAAATAAATTAAATATCATTAATATTCCAAAAATAATAAATATTAAAGAAATATATTCAAAATAATTAAAAACCTATTTTTAGACTTCAAAATAATTTTTAGGAATTTATTTTGTATTTTTAATAATTAAAAACTATTTTTCTCTATTTATTAAATAAAAATAATAATTTTCATAAATAAACTGTCGCTAAAGGGCCCTATAGCGACAGTACCGTCGCTATATGTCTTCTTCATAAACCCAGAATGTTTATACGATGTGTTCAAGGTGGTAGGTTTGACCACCATTAGATCTAAGTTCTAAGTGTTTTCTGGACTTGTTAATGATATAATGTTGTAGTACTAACGCAGTTCTACAAGTCTAAACAATTCGCATTGCCATAACATATCAACTCATCATGATCTAAGCATGCAAAGTGGTTGTCAGAGTTGTTCTTCATTTTCTGGGTTACCCAGAAAATGAAGAACAGTTCGACTGTCCACTTTTGGGTTCCTACAACTTGTTATTCTTGAAACATTTGTGTGATATAGTGGGTGCAGTGTGTGGCCAGCATGACAAGGAAGAGATCCATCACTTAAACGACATATAACAACATTACTTCAAGCAGATATGATCCGGTCAACCCATGTCAGATCTCACTCTCATAAGCTTTATGGGTTACCTAGAAAGCGTATGTTGTGATCCTCCTGCCTGGTTTGACCGGCCATTGCAATAATCCTGTTTAATGTTTAGGTGTTCTAAAAGCACTATTCTAGAGTGAAACTAACACACTACAACATGGTTGTAAGAACAAACTCAAGACATCAAAATCCTGACAGATCCGGAGCCTTAAATATCATGTCAGACACTGAAAACCCATTTTTGGGTTGCCTAGAAATGGTCTGGTCATGGTCGGTCAATGACCTTTGACCAAGAATAACTAACAATCTAGATCAGCTCTAAGTCTGATTCTTGATCCAAATCAAAGCTAGCATTACATACTACAAATACAAAGCTTTAAACAACAAAAATCAAGATCATACAAGAATCTAAAGGCACTGACATTCATTGTCAGACCACAATTTCAAATTTTTCCAGAATTCTAAAAGCATCAATTTTGAGCATCTTAGTGTTATGGATCTGAGTTATAACAACCCAGATCACTCAATAACATCCTATTACACAACTTTAAACATCTAAAGACAAAGATTAACATGAATCATAAGGAGTTCTAAGTTTAGGGTTTTTATACCTTTTTAGCTTTGATCCTTGAATCGGACTTTTGATTCTGATCCTTGGAAAGCTATGAAGTGTTCTGAACTTTGTTTCTAACTCACTACCACTCAAAATATTTGGATGAGAGAGAGAGAAGACTTGGATAGGTTGAGAAGTAAAGTAGCTTCCTTTGCTTGTTTGTATGCTTTTAATTCATGATGCAATGTATTTAAGCTAACAAGTTGGATGATTAAAGTTGTTTACTATACCATGTGGCTAGCTAGAGTTGGTCACCAACTCCTTACTAGGGTTAGATCTACACTCCACCTTATTAAAGTAATCAAAAGGGTAGTTTGGTCATTTGACTTATAAAATGAATGGCAACTTGGTAACTTCTCACAACCATTGGATTTTAACCCTTAGGGTTTGACTCTTAGGGTTTAACCCTAGGGTTTCATAAGCTTATTTTCTAGGATTGTGTATTAAGGGCAAATATGGAAATCTTAGTTTCTAAAAATATTGATTAGGGTTCCCTAATTACACTAGGTTTCCTAATCACCTAGGTTTTGTAAATTATCCATTATAATAAATTAATTACTATTAACATTGCTAAATTAATACTTAGGGTTTATAACTTAGCAATTAGGGTTCTGATTTAGTAATTAGGGTTTACCTAATTAACATAAAACATAATAAAGGTCATTAACTACATAATACACAACTTAACTAATCTTACAGTCATAACAGACTTCTATACTATAGTTTATCAGTAATGCCAGGGTTTGTACTATTTTACTATAACTAATCTACAAATTAACATTACACACATATCATGAATATTTGTATACTGAAATATAAATAATATTATATTATTATTCTCATTCCTTATTCAAAATCCAGACTTAGGGTTTTGAATTCATATTTGACATAACCTTCATACATACCATCATTAATTAAGTTAAAATAATTAACTTAACCAATATAATAAAATACATATCATAATAATCCTAATAATCATACAACAATCATATTTTCATGGAAAATAAATAATAAATATTTTTATTACAAAATTAATTTATTATAAGAATATAATCTATAATGATCAATAAGTCTAAAAAAAATTATTTACATCTAATAAATAATTTTATTTATCATATAGATACATATACTTTACTTTGCAAATATTTTCACCTTTATATATATATATATATATATATATATATATATATATATATATATATATATATATATATATATAAAGTAAATCGCAAAATTTCTTATTGAAAATATTGGGTTATTACAAACTTTATCAATGACGATCGATTATCAAGATTGTAATCTTCTTCCTACACTTGGTGGGCATTTGCAGTATCTGAGTATTGAGGGGTTAGCTTATACCGTGGCGAAAGCAGCACAACAGCAGGATGATGATGCCGAGATAATCTTGCCATTGTTTAGCTTTATGTTTAGTTTTGCATGTTTAGTTTAGCTTTACATTAATTCAATAATACATGTCTAGCTTTCTTTTTATGTTTAGTTTGTTTGTTATTGCAATATATAAAAAAATAGTCGTATATATTCATTATTTGGACAACTGTACGTATATGTTACTATTAAAGATGACATTTCCATATATTTCTTCAATTCATATGGACATTGTGTTGGTTTATGTGTTTGGATATGGGTGAATATTGTTTTGGTATATGGATGCATTTTGCGTTTATATAGCGGTAATGTTTATATAACGATAATATTGTGTTGATATTTATAGCGATTATATGTGTGTTTAATGTCTAATGTTTATTATTAACGACAGTGACATAGCATTTTATGATTCTCATGCATATATTAAAAAATTATGAGAATTAGATATTTGCTAAATTGACATCAGGTGGTTAGGAAAGGTTGGTCTTCGAAGGGAATATGGATGTTCATATAAAGTTGTTGTGGTTTTTCTCTAAACTTCGCTATTAGTTTTGTTATAATCTAAAGTTCCATTTTCATCTTATGCAAGATTAAATACGAGTCTGTGCCGGGTTCTACTGTGACTAGATGTTTATCTTTTGATGTTGTCTGTTTAAGACCTTAATATATTTAGAGGGGTTTGATCTCGGGGCTTCAATTTTAGGTGATAAATTATGTTCTATAGGACAAAGGTTTGGATTATATGTATGTGCTTATGTGTGTGTTATGTGGTTGATAGGGTAATTGACACTTTATTTTTCATGAGTAGCTATTTTTAGTGTTACAAATGAGACCAATTATTGAACATTGAATGTTATGCTAATGGTTGTGTTAGTTTATTAATGTTTATATAGCGATAAAATTGTGTTGGTTTATATATATTAGTTGTGCATGTGTTGGGATATAAAGAATGAATTGGATGTTTATATATACTATTATGTTGGGATATTAAACAGGTTACAGTTTTTTTTGGAAAATAAAGAAAATAGGCAATTTTTTTTAAATCCATAATCAACGATCGCAGATGGTGTTAGTGAGTTAGTGACCGCTCCGGTTGCTAATTACGATCGCTATTGTTGGGCAATGTCAGCTTTCAAACTTGACCCACGATGACTTAGCTTAGCGTTTAAACCATTCGCTACTGTAGATCGCATATAATTCGATCGCTAGTAGTGGTACCACAGATATCACATGACCTTTTATCTTTATTGACATAACTGTAATACAACATACAATTATTCTCACAAGCATCAATCTTCTTATACCCTAGATTGAGTCTTTTTACTATTTTCTTCCATCCAACTTCGATCAACAAACATCTTGAACAAAGGACTGCTATATATATATATATATATATATATATATATATATATATATATATATATATATATATATATATATATATATGAAAAGTTAAGCAAAAACAATCAAGTCTCCGGTTAATGTATATGCATGCTTATGAGTTTCCTGACTTTATCTCCCACTCTAACGGGTCAGGCTTCCATCCCATTCCTGGATGTGTCGCCCCACTGATGCCAACAACTTGAACACATCTTTAAATTTTTAAGAACTTTCGGCAGCACCTCCCTATGGTCTTCAAGTACACGAAATAGACTAAGACATCGTAGTCTAAATATGCACCCGAAAAATATCAAGAGATATATACTGACCGAAAATTCTCAAAATATAAAAACGTGCTTAAGTCGTTAACACCTACCTAAATGAGATCGAAGCATACAAGAACAGTCCCAAAACGGGGATTATTTGAGATTCACTCATAATAAGTGAATCTCAAACGGGTTACTAAACTTCCTAAACTATATGAAAATATGAATATATGAAATTGGACTCTTTTTGTAGTACTACTAGAGAATTTATCATATTACCAATGCCAAAACAATTTCGTAATGCTATTAGAGATTTTATAGTGACCACAGCACAATCAAAAGTACCTAATTAACAATAATACGACCATCGCAAAAAGAAGAGATTCCATATAGGCACTTGCAAGTTGAAAATCAATAGAACATGTAGAATATGAAATTACTGAAATACTTTAACTATCAATCACCCTGAATAAACTCCTTTTGCAAGATAAACAATGGTACATACATGTCTTATAGAATAAGACACAATAAAGCATGAAAGTGTCAATTTTTCCTGGATATCTGTTAATTTCCTTCCATCCAATTACCTACCTACACTCTTTTCTCTATATGTTCATAATGTACGGATCATCTATCTATCTTGTTATATACAGTTGGATTAAATTTGGCTTTTTTTCCTTACTGTAATTTAGAAAGGTGTGTATCTTATTTTACTTTCAAAACTAATTAATGATCCTTGATACTACATAGAGCTTCAAGATTAAAGTACTTATCATAACATGTATGCGACCCACCTTGTCTGATTCAAATTAAGGGTGTCAAATTATAAGGTAATAGATTCTAATCAACTATGTCATTCTTCCAAAGTACAAATTTTCTACCTTAACAAAGGATATATATTTGAACTGAATCCACAAAAAAGAGCCTAACAATTATGGAGAATTTTCCTAACCTTCAAGAGAAACTTTAAGAGGCTCAACAAACTCAGGAAACTCTAACTCTTCAAGGGTTTTAAAAAAATCTTTAACAAATAATTGTTTGCCTCTTAGACTCCTTAAGTTGACTCTGATTTTGTTTACACAAAAGGTGATATCATGGCATTAAATATCAAAAAATTATGGAAGTAAACTAATTCAAACTTCATTATTCCCAATTCTTAAAACTAAAATAGATATTAAGACAACACAGAAACCATTCACATAAGAAATAATGATGCAGTTATAGCTACCAAACAAGTTACAGTTGCACTAATAATCAAAGTGTGTACATATGGCTCTTTCTTCCATTCAAAAGTGAATAAATTAGCACACCAATGCAAATAAACATAACCCGAAAGCAAGAAATACTATAAATGATTTAGCAAAAAAAGAATTACTACAAATGAATAATTACAAAATCACATAGAAAGAATTAGGGCAAAATTGGGGGAAATTAAAATGAGGGAAAACATACCTAGCTTAATTGTAAGACCTCAACTTTTATGAATAAAGATTAATTTTTCTCGAAATATATTTTTGAATATTATGGTGTTGATTTGATATAATGTTATAGTTGTGGGTCATATTTATAAATTTTGCAAAGTAAGCAAGTGATTATATAATATTCGATTGGTCGGGAAATATTCGTTTTAACATGGAATATTAATCCAAATGTTATAAATTACTTAATAATCACATAATCTAATATTATTAATATTACCACAATATTTTAATCATTTCTTAAACTTATAAATAATATATTTTAATTGTTTACACTTTACTAATTAATGCATTTAATTATCCTAAAATGCCAAACTCATAAAATTTCATCACCAATAACCAAAACTCTCATAAAAAATCTGATATACTTTATATAGGATTCTCAAGCCATAAAATCCTATTTTCCAATTTTCTTACTTCACATAACATATTTAATTCATTTACTCATAACTAGCTCATTTTCATGAAAAATACCAAATCAGTACAAACAAATTTACTTTTCTGGGATTTAGCATAATATAGTCACATATTGTACATATATTTTTCTCAGAATTTTTAAAATTCATTTACTATTTTTCTTATGGCTAAAACTACTGAATATTTAGACATTTATCAAAAACTGTACTTTTGTCCAAAAATTTCGAAATTTATAGGGTATACTGCTGTTATATGGATGTAATCCCAAAAACAAATTCACCAATTTTGGAGTTTATCACAAGGAGTTATAAGGGTTTACTTTTAAAATAGTCTTTTCCCATAAAATTCATAACTCCTAATCTATAAATCAAAAAAACACCATTTTTGGACACAATCTAGAAAACTCATCAAATTATCATTTCAAATTTTTCAAGGATTTTTGAGGATCGGAAAAATTACGATATTGGCCCTGGCAGAAACCCTTTACATACAACGGTTGAACGAAAATAATATTCCTTACGAATATTGAACGAAAATAATATTCCTTACGAATATTAAACGAATATAATGAATATTGAACGATAATAATATTCATACGAATACGAAAAATAATATCTCTTCAGAATATAAAAAAAATTAATAATCCTTACCTCAGAAGAAGACTGTATACAAGAGTAGTGAAGTAGCAGACTTCGCTTCTTCTTTCTCTCTATAGTTTCTATCTCTATAATTGCTCTTGTGAGACTTAGTGAATTGCTGAAAAATAATGAAGGAATGAGCTTTTATTTATAGGAAAATATAGTTTCAATAATTGCACGTTTTGGGGCTCGAAATATTATAGTATAATACCTTCATCTTTTCTTTCATTTTTAATTTAGCCATTCAAGTATTATCAAACTTGCACCACCTCCCCTAATAGTAAATGTAAGACACCCAACTTATTATAAATAAAATTAAATTTTCCTCTATTCATTATTCGAAATTAATATGGTGTTAATTTGATATAATACTTTGGTTATGGGTGAAATGTGCAGATTTTACAAAATAAGCAAGGGGTTATAAAATATTCATTCTGTCGGGGAATATTTGTTTGGTCGTGGAATTTTTTTTTGTCGGGAATATCCGTACGACGACGCATTCAATTGTGGGCCCCCATAACGGAATAACTGTCGGATGAAGAAAACGACAAAGTTTAAGTTTTATAAATAACGGCGTAATTGTTACCGTTAACACTGTTGGAATACCTGGTGGTTAAAATACAGTAATACACGTTGTTGCACAGTAGCACACGGTATTGCACAGTATTGTTGAATTATTGATTTGTACGTAAAAAGGCACTACTCAATAATTGTTACAGTAGTTACTGTTCAATATTTTATTTTATTGATTCAATAATTGATGCGTTGATAGTTTATATTATTGTTGTTTCAATAATTGTCACTGCACAGTATTTTCCATTATCAAATCAATAATTCATATTATTTGAATAATATTATTAGATAGCATTATTGGTAATGTCTAGAAAGTTTTGTCAAGGAGAGATTTGGTCACCTAATTGTGCGCCAGTAAGGAGAAATCCTTATTGGAAAGCCCCCTCTTTCCTGGGAACGGCCTGGTTGTCATAATTGTGATTCTGAAATATTATTTGTGAATAATTAATTATTGATTTATATGATAAGGAAATATTTATTTGATGTGGATATAAATGATGGATTTATTTATTTTATGTGGTTATTAATGAAGGAATTAATGCTGAGGTGTTTTATCAGTATTTTGTCGGAGTGTAGGTATTAGAAGATCAAACTAGTGTTCTTGAGATATATTGCATGAATTATAATTTTTGATCCGACCGTTGGATCGTTGTAATTTTTGGATATGTTATACATATATAAGTTGAGTATATGTCCATAAAGTTTGAACCATTAAAAATGAACGTATGATTTGTTATGAATTTTAAGAGGTGACTGGTTCAGAAATTGTTGAAGTATCCGAATTTATCATTTTGGTGGAAAATTCAAGAATTGGTGGACCCCACTTTTGGTTGGTGAGAAATGTACTCAAATTAAATTTCAAATGTGGTGGCACCAGTACAAAGTACCTAATAGACAACGCTTAATAGACAACGTTTTTTATAAAAACGTTGTGGTATTTTTTTTTACAACGTTTTTAAAAAAAACGTTGTAGATATATATTCAAAAACGTTATCTATTTAAAAGGACATTTTTTTGGTGTTAACTAGATAACGTTTTTTTTAAAAACGTTGTCATTCGAGAAAAACATGGAACTTTAAAAAATGATGCTGAAGTGAAAACTTAAATAATAAGTATCACTCTTATGCTAGGGCTCCCAGTCTCCAAGCGAGATCTGAAACTTCTCCCTCGCGATTGCCTTTCTCCCTGCCTTTCGACCCTCTTCTGGCACGCTGAGCACCGGTTCAGTCTGACCACCTGCTCTGCAACCGTCGATATTGTACAAACCAACCGATCGAGAGAAGTTTTTGACAAGGACACCGCCGATGAAGACGACAAAACCACCGCCGGAGCTGGAGACAATTAAGGGTTCGGGTAGTTGAAACCTTTGGGTTCGGGCTGCGATTTTAGTGATGCAAATGGAAACAATCACTGCTCTTTGATCTTCTATCGAAGTTTCACCGTATGAATTTGCCAGATCCGTTATTTCGATATCAAGCTTACCTGATTTCGCTCGGCTCTACACCAAATTTTGGATTAAGGTAATACTTTACTTGATAATATGTAGTATTTGATTATTGTAGAGTTTTTTTTTTGGGGGGGTGCGGGGGGGGGGGGGGGGGACTGTACGTGCAGTGAAGATAAAACTTGGTTCTTTTTCATTTTGTTTGGATTTAAAGTAAAGAAATTGTAAGCCTAAATTATTTTTAAAAATTGGTTTTGAATTTGTATATTATTCATGTTTAAATTTGAATAATTTAGTATGTAAATTATTAAGCTAATTTGAACATTAGGTATTTAACCATGTTAAGTAAAAGTTGAATTAAGCTGGTTTGTATTTAATCTTGTTGGGTAAAAGTTGGATTAAGCTGGTTTTGAGCTTGAAGGGAGCATAATATGATAGTTCTGGTTCAAAAGGCTGACTTATTTCTTAGATTTTTCTATCCAGTTCAAAATTTATCTAGTTGAATTAAGCTGGTTTGTATTTTACAGGTTTATTTGTATGTGTTTGAGCACTATCATGCTGGGCCAGGTGGAGTGGTGTGCAATAAGTATGGGTGTTTCAGATTTATTCAAAGGAAGCAATCTATTTTGACTTTTTAATAATGAATGAGGTGGGAAATGTCTTAAACAAATTTCTTCATATATATGCTTCTTATAGATGCCTGATTGGTTAGTTTTTACATGGTCAGGTTGTATTGAAACCCTTTTACTGGAGCTTTGTGTTTCTTTAACAAAGAATTTTCTGTTATTCAAGATCAAAGAAGATCAAAATTAAAATCAATGGAAATAGAGGAAGACCTGGATTCTGTTATGGCAAACCTCATAAATTCTGTGGCAAACTTGAACGTTCAGCTATTTCAGTGTGTTATTGAGATTAAGGTGGAGATTTTTGCGCAGTAACTGTTGATTTTTAGTTGTGTAGTGTATACACCTTTGTCAAATATTTGGATTGATTTTAGTTTTAGTATTATTGTCTTCTCACTCTTCAAATACTTTTATTTTGGCAGAACTTGCTTATCGAGGAAATTTCTCGTCGAAGAAGTTTTGCTGAACAAAATATGGTATCGATTGAGCTTGATTCTAAGGTATTATGTTTGCATTATATTGCTGGCACAATATGTGCTACTCACGCTTAGTGAACATATCTTTTCCTTGGTAGAGGCCCCATAACAATTCTGTAGTGTTTTTTCAATCAATTTTGATAAATTTATAGCACCTATTATTACTACAAGTATTAGTGCGAGTAGAAGTCCGCTTTATTCATATAACCTCTCGTGTAGTTCCTTAACTCATGCAGGTGCATGAATCAATGGTGAGGCAACTTTACAAGGCCCAATTGAGGAGCAACTTTACAACTTTAAAGTGCTGATTCTTTTTTCAAAACATCTTAATATCTAAATACAATAATTACTTGTGATTAGTATTTTATTCTTTCAACTTCTTTCAAATTTTTTGCTTTAATGATCCATTCAGTTTCATGGTGATTAGTATTTTATACACTAATTATCTTGATTTTGTTATCTATAGGAAGTTGCTATTATGGTGATGGAATTATACCCATTATAGTTTCTGATTACTTGTAGGAAAGAAAGTGCAGTTCTCTAGGTATATCTTACTGATTTTCAATTATAATTTCATTTCATTTACTTATAGAATTGTTGTGCGTGTATTTAAAAATTTCAGACTTCAGAAAGGAAATGTTAGGTTGTTTAGCAGTGACAGTGAACTGAAGCTGTACAATTTACAGTTTGTGTTTGAAATTTCAGGGAAGGTATGGTGCAGTGGTAGTATGTTGGTTTCTTGGACTTGGGTCACTAGTCGCATGGAATAGTATGCTCACAATTGGAGACTACAACTATGCATTATTCCCAATAAGTGACTCTTAATTACCCCAAAAATGAGATACTTATATGTGTCCTGCATCTAAATCTATTCCTGCCTATTTTAAGCAGTTAGTTTATATAGCTTTTCTTCGCATAACATTTGGTTTCACTTGTTGCATTTTCAATATTGTCCTGGCTTAAGCTTATAATACTCTCCTATTTTGCACACAAAAAAGTCCCATTTGCTTAAGCTTATAAACTTCAGCATGTTTATTTATACTACTAGTTTGTCTTACTAGATGACTTAGCCTAATAATAATATGTTAATCTCCCCTGTTTGGTTATCTGTTTCCCAATATCTGTAGCAATTTTATTGTCATCTTAATTTTCATAATCAAACGATAAATAGATGCTCTGTAGTGTTTAAAACCAATGCATCCACCTGCTTGCAATGTAGTTCTAGGGGCCTTGCCAAGTTAATCTGATTTCTATGCAGATGGTGTACAATGAATTAAGTTGAAATCTGGCATTTAAGTACCATGTACACCACGTTTATCCTTTATCTGTTTTTCTATGCAGATGGTGTACAATTAATTAGGGGGCATTAAGTTAAACTCAGGTTAAAATCCTCTTTTATCTGTCTTCCTATGCCTGTTCTAGACTTCTTTGACTTCTTATTGCTCCTTTATGAGTTAGGTTAGATTTATCCAAATTTCATTTAGGTCTCAACATTTTGCATCATTCATGGTCCATTTTCTTTAGCTGTTAACGTTAGGTGTTTCGTAAGTCAAGTGTTGAATACAATGCATCCATGCAAACATGTGTGCTACCTTTTTTTCTGCTTATCAAAGTACAGGTTTTTTCTCATTCTTTGGAATTTGTAATCCTATTATGATTCTCTATGTAGAGAGTAAGCTGAAATGTAGACATGTGTATGTATATATAGCTGTATAGAGTTTGAATCCAATAAAACTGGCAATTTGATACATGCATTGCAGGGGCTGATCTAATGTCCTTGAACTATATGTTCAGTAACTTCTTATTATGGTATCTGTTACTTATCAGAATTGTAATCATGTAAAAGTTTGAAATGAGGCTTTTATTTTTTCTGCAGAGATACATTGTTGATACTGGAAAAGCTTGGCCAGTCTTGATTGTTTGCGGAGGAATAGTACCATTATTTTTGTCAGTGATTTGGTTGCTAATGATTCGACATTTTACTGCTGCAATGGCGTGGATTACAGTCTTCATCTTTAACATTCTTATGATATCAGTCACTATGTTATATTACTTAAAAGGTTGGCCTAATAACTAGTTGCTTTTATGTTAAGATTTTGTTTGATTTACCCGCATTGCAGAAGGATATTGGTTATTCAACAAGTTAAACTTGACTCTCACTAATATGAGATCAATTCAGTTCAATATGTGTTGTTTGATTGCAGAATGTTTTGATTGCAGAATCTTTTGTCTATTGTTTCTTTTGTTGTTCTCAGCTACTGCAGTAATGGTTACTGCAGAACCACAACCTTTTTTTTTCTTTTTTTTAATCTACAACGTTTTTAAAACGTTGTGTAAATGTGTCTAAACGTTGTCTGATATACTAAACAACAACGTTTTTAACCAAAAAACGTTGTGGAATCATACTTTCTACAACGTTTTTAAGCATCTGCTAATTTTTTGAAAACAAATATACAATGTTTTTTTTTCTAAAAAACGTTGTGTATTGTGCTTAAAAACAACGTTTTTAAAACGTTGTGTAAGGGTGTCAAATAGACAACACCCTTAACCACGACGTTTTTCCGACAGAAACCACAACGTTTAAAAAACGTTGTCTATTTACTGTTTTGTAGTAGTGTGGGTGGCAATAGTAGCAGGTAAAGCCATCAGGTAGTAGGTCAAGTCTGCTTCGGCGTGCTAACATTTTCCTATAAATAGAGGGCTAAATTAGAATTGAAAATCACACCAAAAATAAAGTTTTCTCTCTTTTGATTTCTATATTATCGAGCGTATTCTTGTGAGTATTTTGATACTTTGAGTGTTGTTATGCGGTGCAAGTTCCTTCAGCACTATATCCAGTATTCCAGTTCGAAGTACTGTCTTTTTGAGGTAGGGGATGTTATTTTCTTCGTAAATGATATTACTTTCTTCAATATCATTATGCTGAAATATTGATATAAATTTTATTGTGGAATTTCTACATTTTGTGTAGGGGTTACTATTCACGTATACGGCACAATTTATAAATACGACACTATTCACCAAAAAATAAAATTTTCCTTTTTGTCCAAGATGTCTATTATGGTTACTATCTTTGATTGTATCCATGTTTTGATCTTTATTTTTGAATTCTATTTCACAATTGGTTATTATGAAGTATTATTGATCTTGGATAAACTGTTATACGAATCTCTAATATTTGTCCTTCTGTCTCACTAGATTCATTTTCTTTAAAATATTTTCATCATCCTCAGTCTTAAATGATGATATTATTGAATATCTTTGGCCTGTAGTGGAAAGATGAATGATTAACTGATGAATATCTTTGGCCCGTAGTACAAAGATGAACAGGTGGTGAGATGAACATGACCAACTGGTGATATAAATAAATATCTTTAGCCTATAGTGTAAGACCCCGAATTTTATGAAATAAAAGTATTCAATTTTTCTTATATTTACAATTCAGTAAATGGTTAAATTGATAAAAGGTTAAAGTTAAGGGTGATATATGAATTTTTTTTAAAAATAAGCAACTGGTTATAAAATACTCATTGTTGTCGGGAAATATTCGTTTGGTCGTGGAATATTCTTTCTGTCGGGGAATATTCGTACGACGGCGCAGCCTTTTGTGGGCCCCGTAACAGAATAACTGTCGGATGAAGAAAACGACAAATTAAAGTTTTTTTATAAATAACGGCGTAGTTGTTACTGTTAACACTGTTGGAATACCCGGTGGGTAAAGTAAAGTAATACGCGTTGTTGCACAGTAGCACACGGTATTGCACCAATTATTGACTCTTACGTAAGAAGGCACTACTCAATAATTGTTACAGTAATTACTGTTCAGTATTTTATTGATTCAATAATTGCTGCATTGATATTTTATATTATTGTTGTTTCAATAATTGTCATTACACAGTATTTTCCATTATCGAAGCAATAATTCATATTATCTGAATAATATTATTAGATAACATTATTGGCAATGTCTAGAAAGTTCTGTCTAAGGAGAGGTTTGGTCACCTAATTGCGCGCCAGTAAGGAGAAATTCTTATTGGAAAGCCCCCTCTTTCCTGGGAACTGCCTGGTTGTCAATATTGTGATTCTGTAATATCATTTGTGAATAATTAATTATTGATTCATATGATGAGGAAAATATTGATTTTATGTGGATATAGATGGAGAAAATTTTTAATGTGACAATTGTTGAAAATTAATATTTTATCTTTTTCTGATAAAATAATTCATTTAAATATATTATTTTAATAATATATTAACGGTGATATTTTTATAATGAATGTGGGATATATAAGTATATGAGGAGGAAGAGTATTTTTGTGGCATTAAATGTTTAACACATATTTTGTGTGTCGGTAGACCTATTTATTGACTGAAAATGTGATTATAGCCTGTAAAATCGCCCGTTTGTGGATTTCGGTCAATTTTTGTTTGGAATTTGGAAAAACTTTCTTCTGCAAAGTTGTAGAGAATTGAATTTCCTATAAAAACTCGCGAGATTTGAATTTTCTGGCAAAAAGGGCTATTTATTATGAATTATTGAAGTTCCGAAGCTCCGAAATAATTGATTTTTGGAAGTTTAAAATAATTTTAATTACAAAAACGTTTTTTTCATTGTTGGGACTCATTTAACATGTGTGAGGATGGCTGAATTCAGATTTCTAGTATACGTAGGAAGATGTGGAAAATTAATATTATTATTAAATTAAATTTTCTGCTTTGGTGTTCTAAGCAATTTCCTATAAATAGGTGCTTAGGTTAGAATTGAAAATCACACCAGAAACTGAAGTTTTCTCTCTCTATATTATCGAGCGTATTCTTGTGAGTATTTTGAGTATACTTTGAGTATTGCTATACGGTGCAAGTTCGTTCAGTGTTATTCCAGTCAGAGATACTGCTCTTTTGAGGTAAGGGATAATAAGGGATTTTAAGGGTTATTATTTCGAAATTCTTCTGAACCTTCAAAAATTCTGGAAAAATTTGAAATGATATTTTGATGAGTTTTGTAGATTGTGTCCAAAAATGGCGATTGTTGGATGTATAGATTAAGAGTTATGGATTTTATGAGAAAAGACTATTTTTAAAAGTAATTGCTTATAACTCCTTGTGGTTAACTCCAAAATTGATAAAATTTTTATTGGGAGTATATCTATATGATATCAGTATACCCTGTGAATTTCGGAATTTTTGGATAAAAGTACAATTTATGATAAATGTTTAAATATTCGGTGGTTTTGGCCATGTGAAAAATAGTAAATGACTTTTAAAAATTCTGAGAAAAATATATGTTCAATATAGGACTATATTCTACTAAATCCCAGAAAAGAAATATTTTTGGAACTGATTTACTATTTTTCATGAAAATATTCTAGTTATGAGTAAATGAATTAAATATGTTATGTGAAGTAAGAAAATTGGAAAATATGATTTTATGGCTTGAGAATCATATATGAGGTATATGCAGATTTTTGATGAGGGTTTTGGTTATTGGTGATGAAATCTTATGAGTTTGGCATTTTAAAATGATTAAATGCATTATTTAGTAAAGTGTAAACAGTTAAAATAAATTATTTATAAGCTTAAAAAAATATTATTCTTTCAATATCATTATACCGAAATATTGGTATGAATTTTATTGTGGGATTTCTACCTTTTTGAGTCGGGTTTACTATTCATGAGTTACTATTCACGAGTTACTATTCACGAGTTACTATTTATGACAAAATTGATTTCTTTTTCTAACCAAATTATAGTTGATTTATGAATATTACTTTGGAGATTAAAATTATATATTGATTATATTGATTTTATTATCATATATAATATTTTTATAACCCTTATGTTGAAATTCTCTTTCACTGGAGTGTAAAGATGGGTAGATTATTGGTATGATCATGACTAGGGTTCTCTTTGGCCAGTAGTGAAAAGTTGAATTGTGACTGGTATGATCATGACCATTGAATTTAAAATTGAATATCTTTAGCTTAAGTGCAAAGGTGAATTGATCAACATATATGGTTATAATTATGGTTTATATAAATTCTGAAATGATTATGTATTTCTTTGAGATATGAATATCTTTGGCCTGTAGTGCAAAGATGACTTGTTGATGAATATCTTTGGCCTGTAGTGCAAAGATGACTTATTGATGTATATCTTTGGCCGTAGTGCAAAGATGACTTATTGATGTATATCTTTGTCCGTAGTGCAAAGATGAATTTATTAGTATGATTATGAACATGAACTGTGATTTGGTATAACCATGATCTTTGATGTTTCAGGTGATAAAAATTATCTTTGTCCTGGATGAGAAAAGGAATTTAGAACAACAATTACGATTATGAGTTATATATGTGATTGTGGACAGGAATTGTTGATTGATGTTATAGGGATAAAACATTGTTGATGGACTTTAAACAAGGAGAAGATAATAAACTTTATAGTTTATTTGACTCTTCTAATGGATTGCTCGTTCCGCTGCAACTATGGTTGAAATTTTTATCATCTACCATATGTTCTAAATCTCTGATTTATTATTGATGAAGGCTATTTATAATTTAATTATCTTTAGTTATGACATTCTTTACTGAGCTAGTTGTGCTCACCCTTTTTGCTTCACAATTCCTTTCAGGTAATACGAGTGTAGCTGGGTCGAGCGGGGGAATAACAAGGGAATAGAACGATGGTCTATAGATGTTGAGGGTGAGGTGAATTTAACTTGGAAGGGTGTTTTGCCACTGTCATACAAGATGTCTAATGACATACCACCTCGTGTCATCATAAAACATGGATGTGCTCATCCACTTGCTGAGTATATCTACCAGCACTATCTATATAATCTTGGAGTCTATTTGGAATATAACTCTCAATTAGAGACAGTGGAGATAATGATATATCAAGAGAAGACTCGCCATTGGGAAGAATATGATAGTAATCTTCTCGTTTTTCTTTGGGGTCTATTGGGTCAACCAAGGATAATTCTGTGGCCATATGATATCTATAATAACCTAGTCGCATGGCCTCCCATGTACGAAGGTTTCCTTGAGCACTTCCCAAAGATTTTAATTTCTAAAACAGTTTTCAACTATACCTTTATGTAAGGTGTCATTATGAGGTGCTGTCCACGGTTGGGACCTGAGTCACAGTTGATATATATTTGTATCCAAACTCACAGTATATGTGTTGTTGTATTTTGCACGACAATTGTTGTAATAAAGTTGTAGTTGTTTTCTGTACCATGTATTTGGCGACTCAAAATGGGTTGGATGGAATGGACCTATTTTGGGGTTGTCACAGTTGGTATCAGAGCTTAGGGATATGATCTCTGGCGGAGATCGGGGAATAGAACTAGGAGGGGAGAGATGAGTAAATCCTTCGCTAGTATGTCCTACCTAAGCTTAATTATTGGTCGGTCATAATATACGGATATTATGTGATATGTTAATTTGCTTAATTAACCCTTGTTTTATGGCAGTATTTGAGAATGGCAGCTGAGAATGCTAACAATGGAGTGAATGAGACTGTTGGGATACCTCTAATCACTAATGTGATGACAGACGAAGAAGGAATTAGAGATATCCATGTGGTAAGTGAAGAATTGATAGTTGCACCCGAGATAGTCGCAGAGGTAACAGCTGAGAGTGAAGAAGAAGAGGAAGAAGAGGTACCTAAGGAGAGTTTATTAGAGGTATTTTATGATCGAAATATAGAATTGCAAAATCGTATTCATGAGTTAGAAGAGCAGGCTGAAGAATTGCAGGCAGTTGTGGAGCAAAAGAATGCAACAATTCAAGCTTGTGTTACCCGATATGTGATGCTTGAACAGAAGTATTCTTTGGCAGAGTGTAAGATGATAAAGATGAAATCTGAGCTGAAAGAAGGAAAAACTGAACGAGTAAGAATGAGTGATGCATGGGTAAAAGCCACACGACACGTGGATATTGTGGAAAGAGATGTCCGATCTAAGAAGGCTAAAATAGATGATATGAATTTCTCTTTTTGGAAAGCAATTGGGAGAACTCAACATCGAGTTTTGAATTATCCTGTACAGAACGGTCAACCTGAATTTGATATGGATCGAAGATTGATGATTCAGATCATGAATCAGGAGTACGAAGAGGCAGTTGAGGGAGGAATATGTCCTATAGAAAAGTATATTCCGTCGGTAGTGATGACGCCAAATGCTGTCCCAGACAAGTCAAAGCCGAGTAGTTCAAGGGATAACGGTTGTCATGACTTCCCAACAAATGAGGAATGCAAATGAAGTTATCACGGGAGATGAGTAATGGAGAAATCATAATGACTCGGGAGATAGAATCTGAATTGAAAGCAAGGTATTCTCAACTTTTCGAAATACCAGGTACGTAAATTTCGGGGACGAAATTTCATAAGGAGGGGAGATTGTAAGACCCCGAATTTTATGAAATAAAAGTATTCAATTTTTCTTATATTTACAATTCAGTAAATGGTTAAATTGATAAAAGGTTAAAGTTAAGGGTGATATATGAATTTTTTTTAAAAATAAGCAATTGGTTATAAAATACTCATTGTTGTCGGGAAATATTCGTTTGGTCGTGGAATATTCTTTCTGTCGGGGAATATTCGTACGACGGCGCAGCCTTTTGTGGGCCCCGTAACAGAATAACTGTCGGATGAAGAAAACGACAAATTAAAGTTTTTTTATAAATAACGGCGTAGTTGTTACTGTTAACACTGTTGGAATACCCGGTGGGTAAAGTAAAGTAATACGCGTTGTTGCACAGTAGCACACGGTATTGCACCAATTATTGACTCTTACGTAAGAAGGCACTACTCAATAATTGTTACAGTAATTACTGTTCAGTATTTTATTGATTCAATAATTGCTGCATTGATATTTTATATTATTGTTGTTTCAATAATTGTCATTACACAGTATTTTCCATTATCGAAGCAATAATTCATATTATCTGAATAATATTATTAGATAACATTATTGGCAATGTCTAGAAAGTTCTGTCTAAGGAGAGGTTTGGTCACCTAATTGCGCGCCAGTAAGGAGAAATTCTTATTAGAAAGCCCCCTCTTTCCTGGGAACTGCCTGGTTGTCAATATTGTGATTCTGTAATATCATTTGTGAATAATTAATTATTGATTCATATGATGAGGAAAATATTGATTTTATGTGGATATAGATGGAGAAAATTTTTAATGTGACAATTGTTGAAAATTAATATTTTATCTTTTTCTGATAAAATAATTCATTTAAATATATTATTTTAATAATATATTAACGGTGATATTTTTATAATGAATGTGGGATATATGAGTATATGAGGAGGAAGAGTATTTTTGTGGCATTAAATGTTTAACACATATTTTGTGTGTCGGTAGACCTATTTATTGACTGAAAATGTGATTATAGCCTGTAAAATCGTCCGTTTGTGGATTTCGGTCAATTTTTGTTTGGAATTTGGAAAAACTTTCTTCTGCAAAGTTGTAGAGAATTGAATTTCCTATAAAAACTCGCGAGATTTGAATTTTCTGGCAAAAAGGGCTATTTATTATGAATTAATTAAGTTCCGAAGCTCCGAAATAATTGATTTTTGGAAGTTTAAAATAATTTTAATTACAAAAACGTTTTTTTCATTGTTGGGACTCATTTAACATGTGTGAGGATGGCTGAATTCAGATTTCTAGTATACGTAGGAAGATGTGGAAAATTAATATTATTATTAAATTAAATTTTCTGCTTTGGTGTTCTAAGCAATTTCCTATAAATAGGTGCTTAGGTTAGAATTGAAAATCACACCAGAAACTGAAGTTTTCTCTCTCTATATTATCGAGCGTATTCTTGTGAGTATTTTGAGTATACTTTGAGTATTTCTATACGGTGCAAGTTCGTTCAGTGTTATTCCAGTCAGAGATACTGCTCTTTTGAGGTAAGGGATAATAAGGGATTTTAAGGGTTATTATTTCGAAATTCTTCTGAACCTTCAAAAATTCTGGAAAAATTTGAAATAATATTTTGATGAGTTTTGTAGATTGTGTCCAAAAATGGCGATTGTTGGATGTATAGATTAAGAGTTATGGATTTTATGAGAAAAGACTATTTTTAAAAGTAATTGCTTATAACTCCTTGTGGTTAACTCCAAAATTGATAAAATTTTTATTGGGAGTATATCTATATGATATCAGTATACCCTGTGAATTTCGGAATTTTTGGATAAAAGTACAATTTATGATAAATGTTTAAATATTCGGTGGTTTTGGCCATGTGAAAAATAGTAAATGACTTTTAAAAATTCTGAGAAAAATATATGTTCAATATAGGACTATATTCTACTAAATCCCAGAAAAGAAATATTTTTGGAACTGATTTACTATTTTTCATGAAAATATTCTAGTTATGAGTAAATGAATTAAATATGTTATGTGAAGTAAGAAAATTGGAAAATATGATTTTATGGCTTGAGAATCATATATGAGGTATATGCAGATTTTTGATGAGGGTTTTGGTTATTGGTGATGAAATCTTATGAGTTTGGCATTTTAAAATGATTAAATGCATTATTTAGTAAAGTGTAAACAGTTAAAATAAATTATTTATAAGCTTAAAAAAATATTATTCTTTCAATATCATTATACCGAAATATTGGTATGAATTTTATTGTGGGATTTCTACCTTTTTGAGTCGGGTTTACTATTCATGAGTTACTATTCACGAGTTACTATTTATGACAAAATTGATTTCTTTTTCTAACCAAATTATAGTTGATTTATGAATATTACTTTGGAGATTAAAATTATATATTGATTATATTGATTTTATTATCATATATAATATTTTTATAACCCTTATGTTGAAATTCTCTTTCACTGGAGTGTAAAGATGGGTAGATTATTGGTATGATCATGACTAGGGTTCTCTTTGGCCAGTAGTGAAAAGTTGAATTGTGACTGGTATGATCATGACCATTGAATTTAAAATTGAATATCTTTAGCTTAAGTGCAAAGGTGAATTGATCAACATATATGGTTATAATTATGGTTTATATAAATTCTGAAATGATTATGTATTTCTTTGAGATATGAATATCTTTGGCCTGTAGTGCAAAGATGACTTGTTGATGAATATCTTTGGCCTGTAGTGCAAAGATGACTTATTGATGTATATCTTTGGCCGTAGTGCAAAGATGACTTATTGATGTATATCTTTGTCCGTAGTGCAAAGATGAATTTATTAGTATGATTATGAACATGAACTGTGATTTGGTATAATCATGATCTTTGATGTTTCAGGTGATAAAAATTATCTTTGTCCTGGATGAGAAAAGGAATTTAGAACAACAATTACGATTATGAGTTATATATGTGATTGTGGACAGGAATTGTTGATTGATGTTATAGGGATAAAACATTGTTGATGGACTTTAAACAAGGAGAAGATAATAAACTTTATAGTTTATTTGACTCTTCTAATGGATTGCTCGTTCCGCTGCAACTATGGTTGAAATTTTTATCATCTACCATATGTTCTAAATCTCTGATTTATTATTGATGAAGGCTATTTATAATTTAATTATCTTTAGTTATGACATTCTTTACTGAGCTAGTTGTGCTCACCCTTTTGCTTCACAATTCCTTTCAGGTAATACGAGTGTAGCTGGGTCGAGCGGGGGAATAACAAGGGAATAGAACGATGGTCTATAGATGTTGAGGGTGAGGTGAATTTAACTTGGAAGGGTGTTTTGCCACTGTCATACAAGATGTCTAATGACATACCACCTCGTGTCATCATAAAACATGGATGTGCTCATCCACTTGCTGAGTATATCTACCAGCACTATCTATATAATCTTGGAGTCTATTTGGAATATAACTCTCAATTAGAGACAGTGGAGATAATGATATATCAAGAGAAGACTCGCCATTGGGAAGAATATGATAGTAATCTTCTCGTTTTTCTTTGGGGTCTATTGGGTCAACCAAGGATAATTCTGTGGCCATATGATATCTATAATAACCTAGTCGCATGGCCTCCCATGTACGAAGGTTTCCTTGAGCACTTCCCAAAGATTTTAATTTCTAAAACAGTTTTCAACTATACCTTTATGTAAGGTGTCATTATGAGGTGCTGTCCACGGTTGGGACCTGAGTCACAGTTGATATATATTTGTATCCAAACTCACAGTATATGTGTTGTTGTATTTTGCACGACAATTGTTGTAATAAAGTTGTAGTTGTTTTCTGTACCATGTATTTGGCGACTCAAAATGGGTTGGATGGAATGGACCTATTTTGGGGTTGTCACATATAGTGCAAAGATGAATATTTGATTAAAGATGTATATTGATTGATGTTAGTCATAATATTTTTTACTGGGCTAGTTGAGCTCACCCTTTTCCTTTTTGTTCCATTTTTCTTCTCAGGAGGTGAGAACATAGCAGGATCGAGTCAGGGTATGGAGTGATGGTTCTAGAAAGATGTTTTAGCAGTCCTCACTATTTTTGTAAAATAGTTTATGAATAATTGTAATAAAGACTTATTTGAGTGTTGAATAATTGTAATTAACTTAGACATCGATTTCATTCGTCCTAGTACATCTCCTTGGGGTGCTCTTATTTTATTCGTAAAGAAGAAAGACGGGAGTATGCGACTTTGTATTGACTACCGAGAATTGAACCATGTCACCATCAAGAATAGGTATCCCCTACCTCGCATTGATGACCTGGTCGACCAGTTGCAAGGAGCACAATTCTTTTCAAAGATCGATATTCGTTCTGGATATCATCAGCTGAAGATTAAAACTGAGGATATTCCGAAGACTGCCTTCAAAACTCAGTACGGGCATTATGAATTCTTAGTCATGTCTTTTGGATTGTCTAATGCTCCTGCTGCTTTCATGGATATGATGAACCGAGTATTCAAGGAATATTTGGATCAGTTCGTTGTTGTCTTTATTGATGACATCCTCATCTATTCCAAAAGTCGTGAAGATCATGAGCACCATTTGAAGCTGATACTTGAAAGGCTTCTTGAAAACAAGCTTTATGCCAAGTTGAAGAAATGCGAGTTCTGGCTTGAGGAAGTAGCATTCCTTAGGCACGTGGCGTCAAAACATGGAGTATCTGTTGACCCGGTGAAGATTGAAGCAATACAAAGTTGGGAGCAACCGAAGTCGGTGACTGAAGTACGCATCTTTCTGGGCTTAGCTGGTTATTATCGGAGATTCGTGGAAGGATTTTCTCGAATCGCCACTCCGTTAACTTAGTTGACTCGGTAAGATACAAAATTCGTATGGAGCGAGGAATAATAGAAGAGTTTCCAAGAGCTCAAGAGGCGACTCATTTCGGCACCTGTTCTGGCAATACCATCTTCGGATGGATTTGTTATCTACAGCGATGCTTCAGGCAAAGGGTTAGGATGTGTTCTCATGCAACATGGGAAAGTCATAGCATATGCCTCACGACAACTCAAAGAATATGAGAGTAATTATCCTACTTATGATCTAGAGTTGGCAGCAGTTATTTTCGCGTTGAAGATATGGAGGCACTACTTGTATGGGGAGAAAGTAGAGATCTATACGGATCATAAAAGCCTCAAATATTTCTTCACCCAAAAAGAACTCAACATGCGGCAACGACGTTGGCTTAAGCTGTAAAAAGATTACGATCACACAATTCAATATCATCCTGGAAAAGCGATCGTAGTAGCTGACGCATTGAGTAGAAGATCATATGCGAGTACGAGTGCGATATTGTCAACACAAAGGCCCATTTTGTATGACTTGCAAAGGATGGAGATAGAATTAAAGACTCCAGGGACCCACATGATGATGGCGAATATACGAGTAGAAACGACTTTAATCGATAAAGTTAAAGCTGCTCAAGCTACGGACCTGGGACTGATGCATATGTAGAAGAAAATGCAAGAAGGAGCTATTCCAGAAGCAAGAATCGATGAAGAAGGAATACTTCGAGTCAACTCTAGACTTTGCATTCCTAACGATTTTGACTTGAATCATAGAATCATGATGGAGGCACACAACACCCAGTTTGCAATCCATCCTGGGAGTACCAAAATGTATCATGATCTTCGACATACATTTTGGTAGAACAATATGAAGAGAGAGACCGCGGAGTTTATCTCGAGGTGTTTAACCTGTCAACGTGTAAAGGCGAAGCATCAAGTTCCAAAGGGTCCATTGCAACCACTTGAGATTCCAAAATAGAAGTGGGAACACATTACCATGGATTTCGTTACAGGTCTTCTCGAAGTTTCTCAAGGCATAGATGTGATTTGGGTCCTGCAAGTATTAACAAACTTGCACCACCTCCCCTAATAGTAAGTAGTGTGAATCAATAGTTCAATCATGTGAATCAATAGTTATAATCATGTGAAAATACGAATTACAGTATAGTACCTCCATCTATACATCCATTTTTAACTTAGTCATGCAAGTATTATAAATTTTGCACCAACTCCCCTAATAGTACAAGAATGTGATTCAATAGTATACAATGTGAACAAATAGTTATATAAACATGTGAATTAGTAGCAATTAATTGCTCATTTATCCGATTAATTACCCGATTTATCAATATTATCCCCAGACATCAATTATCATCGAAATAGATGTCGATTTCCACTAACACTAATAATCCCAACACAATGAAACTATCAGATTCATCTTTAATCAACACGAACTTATTCATCATTAATATTATAACTCACAATATTTAACAACCAGGTCGTTCCCAGGAAAGAGGGGGATTTCTAATAAGGATTTCTCCTTATTGGCGCGCAATTAGATAACTAAACCTCTCCTTGACAGAACTTCTAAACATTGTAAATATTGTAATTTAATAATATGAATAACTTTGTTATCTCAATTATTGATTTAATAATGTATCATATTATGCAGATGATACTGTGACAATAATCGAATCAATAATATGAGAGATATAATGCAGTAATTACTGTAGCAATAATTGAGTATAATTGAGTGACTTCTTACGTAAGCATCAATAATCAATACCGTGTCTTACTATGCAACCACGCGTATTATTGTACTTTTACTACCGGGTAGTTCAACAGTTTTAACGGTAACACTTTCGCAGTTATTTTTATAAAAAGATAATTTTGTCATTTTCTAACTACGACAATACTTCCGTTGTGGGGTCCACCAATGATTGTGCTGTCGTACGGATATTCCCTGACAAAAAGAATATTCCCCAACCAATCGAATATTATATAACCACTTGCTTACTTTGTAAAATTTATAAATATTACCCACAACTATAACATTATATCAAATTCACACCATAATATTCAAAAAAAAAATATTTTGAGAAAATTAAATCTTTATTCATAAAATTTGGGGTCTCACACCTTGAATAGTAACTCGTGAATACTAACTTGTGAATAGTAACTCATGAATCGTAACTCGTAAATAGTACTCTGTATTAACACATAGTATCGTATACATAATGTCAAATACGCAAATAGTGTCATATACATGAATAGTGTTGTATACGTGAATAGTGTCGTATACGTGAATAGTATTACCATAATATTTTAATCTAATATTATTAATATTACCACAATATTTTAATCATTTCTTAAACTTATAAACAATTTATTTTAATTATTTACACTTTACTAATTAATGCATTTATTCATCCTAAAATGCCAAACTCATAAAATTCCATCACCAATAACCAAAACTCTCATCAAAAATCTGCATATAACTTATATAGGATTCTCAAGCACATAACATATTTAATTCATTTACTCATAACTAGCCCATTTTTATGAAAAATACCAAATCAGTACAAACAAATTTTCTTTTCTGGGATTTAGCAGAATATAGTCTCATATTGAACATATATTTTTCTCAGAATTTGTAAAATTCATTTACTATTTTTCATATGGCTAAAACTTCCGAATATTTAGACATTTATCAAAAACTGTACTTTTGTCCAAAAATTCCGAAATTTACAGGGTATACTGCTGTTATATAGATGTACTCCCAATAAACATTTCACCAATTTTGGAGTTAACCACAAAAATAGTTATAAGGGTTTACTTTTAAAATAGTCTTTTCCCATAAAATTCATAACTCCTAATTTATACATCCAAAAATCGCCATTTTTGGACACAATCGAGAAAACTCATCAAATTATCATTTCAAATTTTTTCAAAATTTTTGAGGGTCAGAAAAATTACAAAACTACCCCTAGCAGAAACCCCTTACTTACAACGGTTGAACAAAAATAATATTCCTTACGAATATTAAACAAATTAATGAATATTGAATGATAATAATATTCATACGAATAAAAAAAATAATCTCTCTTCAGAATATAAAAAAAAATAACTCTTACCTCAGAAGAAGACTATATACTAGAGTAGTAAAGTAGCAGACTTTGCTTCTTCTTTCTCTATATAGCTTCTCTCTCTATAGCTTCTATCTCTATAATTACTCTTGTGAGACTTAGTGAATTGGTGAAAAATAATGAAGGAATGAGCTTCTATTTATAGGAAAATATAGTTTCAATAATTGCACGTTTTGGGGCTCAAAATATTACAGTATAATACTTTCATCTTTTCCTTCATTTTTAATTTAGTCCTGCAAGTATTATCAAACTTGCACCACCTCCCCTAATAGTAAATCATGTGAATTAATAGATCATTCATGTGACTCAATAGTATAATCATGTGAAAAAACTAATTACAGTATAGTACCTTCAACTATACCTCTATTTCTAATTTAGTCATGCAAGTATTATCAATCTTGCACCAACTCCCCTAATAGTAAATCATGTGAATCAATAGTACACACATGTGAACACATAGTTATAAGCATGTGAATTAATAGCAATTAATTACTCATTTATCCGGTTAATAATCCTATTGGTCAATATAACCTCCAGACATCAATTATTATCGAAATAAATATCGATTTTCACTAACACTAATAATTACAACACAATGGAACTATCAATTTCATCTTTAATCAACACGAACTTATTCATCATTAATATTATAATTCACAATATTTAACAACCAGGTCGTTCCCAGGAAAGACGGGGCTTTCCGATAAGGATTTCTCCTTATTGGCGCGCAATTAGGTGACCAAACCTCTCCTTGACAGAACTTCTAGACATTGTCAATATTGCAAATAATAATATGAATAACTTTTCCGTCTCAATTATTGATTTAATAATATATAATGCAGATGATATTGTGACAATAATTGAATCAATAATACGAGAGATATGATGCAGAAATTACTGTAGCAATAATTGAGTATAACTGAGTGACTTGTCACGTAAGCATCAATAATCAATACCGTATGCTACTATGCAACCACGCGTATTACTGTACTTTTACTACCGGGTAGTTCAACAGTTTTAACGGTAACACTTTTGTCGTTATTTTTATAAAAAGATAATTCTGTTGTTTTCTAACTACGACAATACTTCTGTTGTGGGGTCCACCAATGATTGTGTCGTCGTACGAATATTCCCTGTTAAAACGAATATTCTCCGACCAATTGAATATTATATAACCACTTGCTTACTTTGCAAAATTTGTAACTATTAACAAAAACTATAACATTATATCAAATCCACACCATAATATTCAAAAAATATATTTCGAGAAAATTATTCTTTATTCATAAAAGTTAGGGTCTTATAGAGAACGTCGAGTGTTGGTGTAAAACACAATTTGAGAGAACCCAACATCGAGTTTTGAATTACCCGGTACATGGCGGTCAACCCCAATTTGATATGGATCGAAGATTAATGATTCAGATCATGAAACACGAGTACGATGAAGCAGTTGAGGATGGAATATGCCCTATAGAAAAGTTAATTTCAACGGTAATGATGACACCAAACGCTACCCCAGACAAGTCAAAGCCGAGTAGTTCAAGGGAGAGCAGTTGTCATGACTTCCCAATAAGTGAGGAACCCAAATGAAGTTATCACGGGTTAGTTAATTATAAATTCTTGCAAAGTATATACCTTATTAGATACCGGTTCTACCCATTATTTTATCTCTCTTTCTTGCGCTCAACGTTTAAATTTGACCCTAGAGAAGTTAGACTTTGACTTATTGGTTGAAACTTCGTTAGTAGAAACCTTTGTTACCTCCACTGTTTATAAATCTTGTTGATTCAAATAGACACTTTCATGTTATCTGTCGATCTTATCTCTTTGAAAATACTTGGCTTTGATGTGATTTTAGGAATCGATTGGTTAACTACTCATCATTGCCAAAATTAATTATTTTCGTAAGGTTGTTAGCTTTCATATTCCTAACCAACCTGTTATGAAAATACAAGCAACCAAACCACTAAAGTTAATCACTGTTATATCAAGCCATAAGTAAAGAGCTTTGAGCCTTTCGCTGGTGACTTCCAAGTCTTGGGATGCACCGAAGCCAGACTTTTCCGTAGGCGACAGTGTGAATGACGATGGCAAGTTGATAGGTATCAATGTGACGTGTTATCCAAGTCTTGGATGAGGATCACAGTTTTGAATGATATTTTTATTGTTAATAAATTTTTGGGCATATTCTTGAAGACTTCTTAGCCTAACCCTAGAGCGTGAAATCGAATTTTGTATCGACCCCAGTACAAAACTCATTTCTAAAACCCTCAAATATTTCTTTAACTGAAATGAATGTAACATGCGCTAAAGACGTTAGCTTGAGCTGTTGAAGATTACGATCAAACCATTCAATATCATTGTGGAAGAGAGAACGTGGTAGCTGATACGTTGAGTAGAAGATCGTATGCATTTACGAGTGCGATGTTGTTAACATAAAAACCCATTTCATATAACTTACAAATGATAAAGATAGAGTTAAAGAATCTAGGGACCCACGTGAAGATAACGAATATATGAGTAGAATAGACTTTAATCGATAAAGTTAAAGTCGTTCAAGTTACATACCCGAATCTAATGAATGTGAAGAATAAGGAACAAGAAGGCGTTTTCTCAACACTCAATTTAATTGGCCCATTTGAAATCCCCGATCGAGTAGGAACTGTGGCCTATAAACTTATTTTACCACCAAGTATGTCGCGTGTTCATAACGTTTTTCACGTATCATTATTAGTAAAAACTTAGTTTTGGGGGACTTTGGAGCTAAATTTTGGAATAATTAATGAATCTAAAAAATTATAAAATCATAGGGGTTTTATAGAGCATATTACAAGCTTTCCATAGCCTCAAAAATGGACTAATTCCGATAACGGATGAAGAAGTTATGAAGATTTGAAGTATGTGTGTCAAAAGTTACAAAATCTGGAAAATTGGAGTTAAGTGCCAAAGGTCGAGCACCTAGGCACTAGGCTCGGCGCTTAGAATCTGTTCTTGGGCGCCTAGGTGCTTGCCCAAGGCCAAATTTAGGCGCCTAGGCGCTGGTCAAGTGTTAAGCCAAAATCTGTCTAGACGTCCTTTAGTAAATTGGGCATAACATTTTCATACAAACTCCGATTGAGGTGATTCACGATGGTTCAGAAAGATAACAAGTAGGCCTAAAACTTTCATTCTTTATATTTTTTAGATTTAAGGTCGGTATCAAGGCTTAAAATGGCTATTTTAGGGACTGATGTGCATTCAGAGGAAATCGGAGGACATCGGGCATGCATGTATGCAACGTGTAATGTTTTCAACGATAAAGGTATTCAAGGTATCCTCACCTCTTCGACATACTAGGTACGTACTCTAATTTTGAGGACGAAATTTCATAAGAAGGGGAGGTTTTAAGACCCAAACTTTTATGAATAAAGAATAATTTTCTCGAAATATATTTTTGAATATTATGGTGTGGATTTGATATAATGCTATAGTTGTGGGTAATATTTATAAATTTTGCAAAGTAAGCAAGTGGTTATATAATATTCGATTAGTCGGGGAATATTAGTTTTAACAGGGAATATTCGTACGACGACATAATCATTGGTGGACCCCACAACGGAAGTATTGTCGTAGTTTGAAAATGATAGAATTATCTTTTTATAAAAATAACGGCAAAAGTGTTACCGTTAAAACTGTTGAACTACCCGGTAGTAAAAGTACAGTAATACGCGTGGTTGCATAGTAGCACACGGTATTTATTATTGATGCTTACGTGAGAAGTCACTCAGTTATACTCAATTATTATTACAGTAATTTTTGCATCATATCTCTCATATTATTGATTCAATTATTGTAATAGTATCATCTGCATAATATGTTATATTATTAAATCAATAATTGAGATGGCAAAGTTATTCATATTATTATTTGTAATATTGACAATATCTAGAAGTTCTGTCAATGAGATGTTTGATCATCTAATTGCACGCCAATAAGGAGAAATCCTTATCAGAAAGCCCCCTCTTTCCTGGGAACGACCTGGTTGTTAAATATTATGAATTATAATATTAATGGTGAATAAGTTCGTGTTGATTAAAGATGAAATTGATAGTTTCATTGTGTTGAAATTATTAGTGTTAGCGAAAATCGACATTTATTTCGATAATAATTGATGTCTGGAGGTTATATTGACCAATCGGGTATTTAACCGGATAAATAAGCAATTAATTGCTATTAATTCACATGATTATAACTATTTGTTCACATGTGTGTACAATTGATTCACGTGATTTACTATTAGGGGAGGTGGTGCAAGATTGATAATACTTGCATGACTAAGTTAAAAATGGAGATATAGTTGAAGGTACTATACTGTAATGCGTATTTTCACATGATATTAACAATTAATTAACATGATTGAACTATTGATTCACATTATTTACTATAAGGGGAGGTGGTGCAAGTTTGATAATACTTGCAGGACTAAATTAAAAATGAAGAAAAAAAGGAAGGTATTATACTGTAATATTTTGAGCCCCAAAATGTGCAATTATCAAAACTATATTTTCCTATAAATAGAAAATCATTCTTCCTTCATTTCTCACCAATTCACTAAAGCTTTAGAGCAATTATTATAGAGAGAAATTATAGAGAGAAAAAAGAAGAGATGTCTGTTACCTCACTATTCCAGTATCCAGTCTTCTTCTAAGGTAAGGGGTATTATTCTTTTGTATTCATGAAGATAATAATTTTTTTCAATACTCGTAAGGGTTGTTATTCCATTCTTTATTATTCTGTTGGAATAACTTGTCTGTGCGGTCTATCGCATGCCTGGTGAATTCTGTTGTTATTCCATTCTTTATTATTCTGTTGGAATAACATGTCTGTGCTGTCTATCGCATGCCTTGTGAATTATGTTGTTATTCCATTCTTTATTATTCAGTTGGAATAATCTGTCTATGCGGTCTATCGTATGTCTGGTGAATTCTGTTGTTATTCCATTCTTTATTATTCTGTTGGAACATCCTGTCAGTGGGATTACGCATGACCTGGTTCCATTCTCTATTATTCTTTTGGAATATCATGTCTGTGCGGATTACAAATGACCTAGTTCCATTCTTTATTATTCTGTTGGGAATAAACTGTCTATGCGGTCTATCGCATGCCTGGTGAATTCTTATGTTATTCCATTCTTTATTATTCTGTTGAAATAACATGTCTATGTGGATTACCGCATGCATGGTGAATGATCCTTCGTATTCATTCCTTATTAAATTGTGGAAATGATATGTCTACGTGGATTACCGTATGGCGGGCAAAAATCCATTTGCAGTTTCATATATTCTATTATACTCACTTGGTTAAAATTTTGGCTTTTATACTCCATGAAATTAGTAGATTATCCTGGATATTTGCGCGTCATCCAGTATCTTTTCATGGGAATATTCTTCTGAGCATTCTTGAATTTTACTCCACAAAGAAGTATCATGTTGAAAATTTGGACGTTATTGATTTTTGGATAAATTAAAATTATAAATCTTTAAAATTTATCCTTCAACTTGTTTTATTGAATTATTATGTCATTGTCATCATCGTTATGCTTATATTGTGATGAAAGTCATCTTTGGATTACGTGCATAGATGGACTTGGTATGATTATGACCAGGGATTATTCAATATAATCATGACAGTAATGTGACGAATGATGTGGTAAAAGTCCTCATTGGCCTGTAGTTCATTGATGGACAGTTGTTGGTGTGATTATGACCCGGGAGTATTTGGTATAGTTATGACCATTGATGATTACATGAATATCCTTGGCAGTGATGCAGGGATGATTCGATTTTATTTATTAAGCTGAGTCTCAGCGATAAAGTTGATGAAAAACTTTTTAAATCATAGAAGATAGTAGATTTTAAGCTCTACTTGACTCTTCTAATGGATTGCTTGTTCCACTGCAGTTAAACTTGTTGTCTATTATATTCTATCAGTTTAACATTATTAAAGGCTAATGATAATTTATTCTGCATTATCTTAGTCATAATATTTCTTACTGGGCTAGTTGAGCTCACCCTTTCTTTCACTGTTCTCTTCAGAAAATGAGAATATAGCTGGAACGAGTCGGGGAACGAACTGACGGTCCAAATGATAGCATTAGTAATCCTCACTATTCTGTTAAATTGTGTGACAATAAATATAATGAGGACTCCTTTGAGTGTAGATATTGTCTAAATGACAATATTCTTATTAAAACTCTCAGTTTATGTTTTGTCATATTTTACACGATAGTTGTATTATTAAGTTGTATTTGAATTTTGTACCATGAATTTGGTGACTCAAGATGGGTGATGTATACCTATTTTGGGGGCGTCACAGTTGGGACCAGAATTGGTACAACAGACGGTATAAATCATCAAGGTTATAAGAGCACGATTAGTAGCGGATCAAGATCGCCGGAAGAAGCATGCAGACTTGCATCGTAAGAAGCGAGGTTTTGAAGTAGGAAGCTATGCGTTTCTGAAAGTATCTCCCTGGAAATGGAAGATTCGTTTTGGGAAGAAGGGCAAGTTGAGCCCTAGGTTCATAGGACCTTTCGAGATTCTGAGGTGAGTCGGTGAAGTGGCGTACGAGGTAGCGTTACCTCCTGAACTTGAGCACATTCATAATGTGTTTCAGTGTCAGTATTGCGACCGTATAAACCGGACTACAAGCACGTTATCTCCTATGAACCAATTCAAGTCGAGAAAGACTTATCGTACGAGGAAGTTCATGTCCAGATACTAGATATGAAGGAACAGAAGTTAAGGAATAAGATTATCCATTCCGTTAAGATTCTCTGGAGGAATCACGCAATCGAAGAAGCTACGTGGAGCTAGAAGAGAAAATGAGAGCGAATTATTCATTTTTATTTGAGTAACCTTATTTTTATAATTCCGAGGATGGAATTTTTATAAGGGGGGGAGGATGTAACGTCCACAAATTTAAACTCCTTATTAATTAAATATGTGATTTAATTATAATGAATTAGTTTTGTGAGTCTATTAAAACCTTAAGTGGTTATGTGAATTTACGAAATGATTAAAGGGAGTCACTAATAGTCGATTTAAATTAGTGGACTAACCCTAAGATTCTAATATCAAAGACTTGATAAGAGTATTAATTAAATATTCAATTTATTTGAATATATTAGCAAGAGTTGAACATATTGATTAATTGCAATTATGAGTAATTAATTGATAATGTGTTAATTAATAATTATTATTGGATAAATAATAATTAATGTGTAAAAGATTAATAATTTATAAAATGATTATATGTTACTTGATTAATTGGTGCAATATAGTAAACCTTTATTACATGGTAGTTAACTATATATTTTATATAGTAAAAGGTGGCACATTAATATGTCTATATATTATATATATAGACTATATAGTAAGAGTTATTTGCATTCATGTGAGTTGCATAATAATATTGTTATATGATGTGGAGTGTGTGGGTAAACATTCATGTATACCCTATTGGCATATAATAATATCAATTGTTAAATTAATAATGATTTCATTAAGTTATTAAGATAATAACAGTCATGGTAATAGAAAATGTACATGAATTATATGTATGTGTACTACTTGATACCTTGTAATTAGGAATTACATTGTATGCCTTTAAATCATTATAACCTATGTTATGTGAAATGAATTTTGCATACATAAATTTATAACCAAAGTTTATATTATGGGTATATATGGTATTAGCCAATTGTTGTTTTGGTATGCTGAGAATTTCTTATCCCATAATAAGAGTCTCATTTCATTTCTTCCACGTGAAAACAAAAAGAAGCTAGCAAGCCTACTCTATTCTTCATCTCAAATTCATCAATCTAGAGCAATAAGTGGATGGGGAGTGGGATTCATGAGTGAATCACCAACTCTCTCTTAACCCTTGTGCATTCTTGAAATTCTTTGGTTTTATTTAGGAAGTAATCCTATTATCTAGATAATCAATCTTCTATAAATAAGATCTTCACCTTCCTTGTTGCAATTTGCTGAGAATTAGTTTATATAGAGTGAGTATAGAGCAGCTGAATAGAGTCACAAAGGTATAACATCCATTCCCATTCTTAATTTTTGATAAATTGTTTAATGGGTTGATTCTTTGAATTAAGCATGTATTGGTTGTTAGTTGATTTGGGTTATGTTTCTTAGTGTTATACATACTTATAAGTGTGTTGGGTTATGTTAGAAGCGATGTTTGTAAGGATTTTTTGGTGGGTTGCTGAACTACCGAACTGCCGAACAGAGCAAGCTACTGTCTCTGATGCAGGCATGGCGCAGCTGCGCCCTAATTGTACTAGGGTGCAATGTAGCTGCGCCATAACCCAAAGTCAGTTTCTGTTCTGGCATGGCATAGCTGCGCCCTAATTGTACTAGGGTGCTGCGCAGCTGCGCTAGACCTGCACCAGGTCTGATGTGTTCTGTTATGATTCGGTTGTGCCAACTTGTTGACACTTGGTTAGAGCAAGCATGTAAACTATTTTAGTAGACACACATAAGCATGAGCATGTAGTATGAACAAGTATAACCATGTTAGTACCTACAATGGACACAATATTTGTGGTCTTGAAATGAAATTGTAGTTCGAAAGTGAACTTTGTCATGAACACATTATGTGAGCATTTTGACATTATGAACATGATAAATATGGTTTATATTGACATGAAATACAAGACTAAAGTGATTGAACACACTAGCATACATGATTGAAAGATTAGACTATTTCAAAGATAAGAAACTTCAGACTTTTCAAAGTGAACTTGACCAAGCCTTTTATCTAATAAGTTCTGACTATTTGAACATGTATATATGACTTTAATATATGTTGTAAAGGCATAAGAGTTATGTGTTAAGATGCCTTGTATATACTAAGTTGACTTAGTGTAAAATTTAAAGAAAATTAGAATGAGAAAGTTAATGTCATCAAGAAATGAGTAAAGTAAGTTATGACCATGCAAGCATGTATATTAGAACTCATTATGCCTATAGATATATAGGCATTAACATCTTTTGGTTAATGTATGGTTTTTACTTATTCACACATAGTCTTAAAAGGGAAATTTCTAAAATATGAACTATGTGAGTAAAGTATACATGTGTTGTCTATATACAAGCATGACTACTGAGTATCGTATAATTAAGTTACAACGCATGATGATTACATGACCTATTTATGTTTTAAGGACATATAAATTATAAGTTAAACTTGTGGTATTGAACTCAAGTATGGGCATGTGTTATATGTGAAACTCTAGCATGTATGTATGTTAATATGTATGTATAGGTGTATGTTAGAGTTGGACTAAAGTCAGGAGAGCAGCAGCTCAACCTTGGTCTGGCCAAGGGACAGCGCAGTTGCGTCGTCCCTAAGCCTAGACTAGGCGCAGTTGCGCCATCCTGCAGTCACAAATAGATTATGTTCTTGGTTCTGAAATTTAAGGCATGCTTATATGATTTCTTTATCTTATAATATGTGACCAATGTGCCATATAATGTGTTGAGAAGCATGATATGTGATGACTTGATTCTTTTAAGTGTAGTCTCGTACTAGTTTACACATACTAATTGAAAAGACCGACTTGTTAATGTTAGGTCGTTTCGACGCAAGTTAATTAAAGCTAGTATTATACTGTAGCTGAGCAAACAGGCAAGTTTCCAAACTTCATTATTTGATTATGAAAGCTTCCTAAACTTACTTCAATTATTATTGAGCAAGTTTTCTTTGAATTTCGCTCCTTGATTGTGCAAGTTCCTTAAACCCTATTTTTATTGTGCAAGTTTCCCTAAACTTACTCAAATTTATATTGAACAAGTATACGAACACTATTTTATTGTGTTGCAATGTTTCCTAACTTACACAACTTTGTTTGTTGTGAAAGTTCTTATCCTTCTCATATTGTATTGAGTAGGTTATTGTTAAATTGAAAGTTATTCATTTAAGTTTGAATCTTATTTCCAAGCATGTTATTAAGTGGTTTAATTACTTTACAATTATTCCACATCGATATTATTGATACTCGCACTTGGTGCAATTGAGTTCGTACAGTCTTGGACTTGTACATCATTTAAAGTTCAAATAATTCTTGAACTGTGTGAGAAAGAGTCTGAACCTTTATTCGGTCAGACAAGCGTATGAAGTTTTATAAAATTTATCCAAACCTATTGAGGGTAAGGATTCTTAGACTGAAAGAACACCCCTTTCTGTGATAGGGGAGTACCAGGTATCTAATATAAGATACACATAGCAGATTTAAATGTTATACATATACATAGAGTACGTGAGGTTGATCCCCTCAAGTACTTATTCTGTAGCCAGTAACCAAAGGGTCAATTAGCTATTGATTCCATTGGAGTGTTATAGTTCAAAGTCTATTTGACTAGCAGTTATTCTAAAAGTAATCATTGTCTTTTCTTGCGATATTCATATTGTTGAATCCTTCAGATATTCATATTGTTAAATCCATTGCCAAATATTTTTCCATTCATCATGATATATCCTTATTGTTGTATTTAAACTTGTTGAGCAAACTTGTTGCTCATCCTTGCTATATCATGAATATATTGCAGCTAATCCCAAGACCTCAGGGAAGAATAAGGGTAAAGGAAAGATGTAGACTAGTGGCAAGGAGCAGATTTTACCTTGCGCTTAGTTTAAATTACTGTTATGTAATATGAACTCTAATGACTACTTTAGGGTATGTTTGTAAGATGATATTAAGGTTATCGTATCTTGGGACTAGTAACACCTTTTGAATGAACGACGTACGTTTATTATATTTCGCATTTTAGTTATCGTATGTTGTTTAGAGGTGGATATTAGTATTTTATCATGATGACTGAACCAGGGTCAGAGGACCCAGATTTGGGGGCGTCACACAAACAACAACTCCATTAAAATGTTAAATAAAATATAAGTTCATTGTATAGAATAAAATTATATTCCACAACACACTAAGTCTCTTTCTAGGAAAACTCTACATGAGTTTCATCCCTTTCTATCTTCTAACTTATAATCAAAGGACTCTCGCCCCTAAGGTTTATAACTACGACTCTGATACCAACCTGTGACGCCCCCAAATTCAGACCACTCGCATCTCGAATTTGGTTCGCCACGTGCTACATATACAATGACTAAACAACATCTCACGCAACAGAAATAACAAAATAGATTGCATTTATTTAATATAATCATTCACGTCCCAAGGTTTCATAACTTAAACATCTCTTACATACCTTAAACATACTAAAGCATAGCTTAGACATAATACATAACACAATTTATTACTTTACATAATATTACCAAATAAATATGAAGCTACTCCGTAGCTTTGCCCTTTCCCTTATCAGTGCCCGAGGGTCCGCCTTGCTCTACCTTAACTGAAATGTTTTTAGGGAAAGGAAGAATGAGCAACAAGTTTACTCAACAAGTAATATAGCAGTACTAGTGTTCAATATAGTTTTAAATTCTCAAGAGTACATCAATAAACGATAGTTCAAGGATAGCAAGAAGAATCGATGGTTCTCAACAATAGTCACTAAAGACAGAAAGATATCAATAAGATTCAACGATTAATCCGTTCGAGATTTCAAACTAATGAATACTGAGTAGTCACTAAGGACTCCGAACTTCTACTAGAATTAAAAGTAATTTGTTGATAATACAACAAAAACAAGTATAGCAGGTGATCAGCCTAAAGTACCCTACGTTAAGCATAACATTTAATCATACTCATGTGCGTAAGTCGTTCTCCCGACAATTATGTAGACCGCTTTTTCAACGTATATAAGAACAATTATAAGTTCAACACCCAAAATCAAAGTTTGAAGAATGTAAACAACTTTATCTTAAGCTACGAAGCATTTAAGTCAAAGACATGAATCATACTTTCAATAGTTTACTTGTACGACCAATAATAGCACAAGCTTAAGTAATGCTCCATAAAGAATAAGGTTAGGAACTTCCATCAAGAGATAAGGTTTAGATACTTGCACAATATTCAAAGTCGTGTAAGATAGAAAACTTGCCTTATGCGTAGTTTAACAAAATATAGCTTATCAACACATTTTGAATCCTATTATAACATAGTTACACGTATAGGATATTCATTAGTTATAGATATTCAATACTCCTACTTGATATGTAAGTTTAAACGCATACATAAGAGTCAAACTTAGGCTTATAATCCCATACGTACGTTGTTGTGATAAAATTATGTACTGCAAGTACACAGTGTCTAATTGAAGAACTGGCAAGTATAGGTCGAACCCACAAAGACTAGATTAATTTTAATGTTTCCTTAATATCTATTTTAGGCGAATTAGAAATAAAGATTGAGAATTAATTAACTAGAATATGAAAACTAATAATGAGGAAGCAATCTAGGAATCCGAATCCGTTAAATAATAAACATAACATATAATTTAATCTCTTCTATTTTTATAACTCAATTATGATTTTGATCTCCCTTCCCTTTAATTTAGTAATTTACAATTAACGTGGGCAAGCATAGACCATGAAAATTTAAGGATTAACTATAATCCATCAAAACTTCTTTGAACAAGCATAGATTATGAAAAACTCATATCTTAACAATAATCTATCAAAACCTCTTAATTAATTTAAAATCACATAAGAACTATAAAACGAAGGTATTTCAATAACGAAACATGAAGGCGAAATCAATTAAGCATAAAATCATAAATAATAGAAGATATGAAAAATATTATCACGAATAATTATTTAATTTCATCTTCATCCTAGATATAAAAATTTAACTAGACATGAAAAATAATTAAACTAACTAAAATAACGAAATGAAGAAAATTGAAAATATATAAGAAAACTCCCTTTAATAAACGACCATCCAACGAACGTACAATGAAGACGTAATTTAATTTACTCATACTCCTAATCTAAACTAATACAATCCTTCCTTCTCCTCTCTAAAATAAGAGACCTATTTATAGGGAAAATAACTTTGAACCCTAATTTATATTCATTGACCTTGGACACTTTTGTTCCCTTTCCATGTAGGTTTCAACTTCCTAGTGGCAATCAATTTCTCAAAAAAGATCTTCTAGATAGACTTTCCTTTCTCTTGTTGGATTTGACTTGCACACCAGGATTGTTCCACCTCTTTCCTTCTCCATGTAGAATTCTTCTTGGATATTCCTTACATGAATAAGAGCATTAAATATCGCTTGATCACCAAGATTTTGACTTTATTGCAACAAATATTAAATCCTACAAAATAAAATAAAATATATTAATTTAATAAACTAATATAATTAAAAGGACAAAATTAGGGATAATTAAATATATGAATTACGTGTCTATCATACGTCATCACGTACCTTACATATATATAACACAAAATCAGTTTGTAAGACACTATGAAATCAAATAACATAATTCGTAATCATCTTTTGACTTAACGTTTGAAAGTTTATAAACATTTATCAAATTTATGATTCTATCGTTAGCATGCTTATTGACACTTTGAATACTGTATTTGGATATGTATTACAAATTAAGACAACAATACAAGCATGCATCAAATCTCAGATCACAAACAGAATATGCAGACTCCACTGCAGGGTGGCACAGCTGCGCCCTAGTTAAGCCCAAGGACGGCACAGCTGCGCTATCCCCTAGCCAGACCAGAGTTGAGCCTTCTATTTCCTGGTTCTATCCCATTCTCTATCATGTATTTAACATATATTTATATACTTATTAAAGATTCGTTCATGCTATTAAAGTTATCCTACGCTTATCGTTGAAATGTATAGCTCTAGTTTGAGATTTCTAAAAAGTCAAGGCCAATTGAGGTTATGAATCACAAGAACTACTATGCTCACCATGTACACATATGAGATAGTCATGAAATCAGTTAGTAGGCATGCTCACAAAGATTTTCATAATATGCACATATTTAGTCTTGTTCATCCTTTGAAAACTTGTATAAAATTATGTTTAAACGACCTTATGTCATGTCATACTAGATGGATAAACATATAGATCATGATTAGGGTATTAGTATGCAATCTTAGATGTGCAGAAACTGATCATGACAATGTCTATAGTACTAGTTTGCAAAAAGTCTGAATCCATCTTTATAAATAATTTTAAACTTAAACCATGTATTCTAGTGATACCAAGACTTCTTAGACTCACATCTCATGCATCCTTAGAGTATATCTACAAGTCCATAAATTTAGAACTGAAACATTACTACTTCCATCAAAATTTTTCTTTTAAAACTCTAAGTCCTCTTTAAGAACGCATACTAAAGCAAGTTAAAGTTCTCATGATATACAAAGGAATTTAAGTTCACAAATCAAGTCTGTTTTCATGTATATCTAAGTTATATTAGCATGATAAAACTATCACATCACATCAAAAATCCAAAACTCAGGACTGGTGCACGGCGCAGCTGCGCCGTGTTAAACTACAGGGAGCGCACAGCTGCACCCTACCCTGGTAAGTTCAGACCAGTCTCTGCTTCGGCAGAGATCAAATCAATAACAGTTTTTCTCCATTCTAACATGCTTAAACCAATTCTTTGAGGTTCCTTACACACATAAAGACATCATAAACACTTGATAGAACATTTCCAAACCAAATTCACAAGAATTGGTGAGAATTTCTATAATTTTCTTAGTTTGGAATTAAAAATTTAAAATAAGAATTTTACCTTCTATGAAGTTTAGTTAGCCTAGTTCCTTCCTTCTGCAAATCTTAGACTCCATCTTAATTAACAAGCAACTCACAATCTCAATTCTTGGAAATCAACAGAAAATTTTTAGCAACGAGAAATGAAAATGAAGCTGCCTTTTATAGAAGAATGAGTGATTGGCTAATGGCTTTACACTAAGGTTAAATCCATGGGGTAAAAGAAGAAGACAATGGTTATTGAGGAGTTTCTCAACTACCATTTCTTCAGCCATTTTTATAGCCATCATCACGTAGTTCATAACCACTGTTCAAAGTTCGGCAGTTTAAGCAAAAAAGGCATAGGTTACTGTTTGGTAACTGAAATGGAACAAGGCTTTTAAATCCTCAACATTTGGTTTCAATTGTAGTTACTTTAATTCCCTTTTTGGTTCCCTCATGTGATTTTAGTGTATTAATGCTATTAAAGAATGAAAATTTAGGGATTATATATGTACCCATATCATATAATTCATGTACATTGGGTTTACATAATTTAATATTTAATGCAGATAAAATAAGGCAGTTAGGTATTATTATCCGAGAATTCTTCATAGATATTATTAGTGCACATACATTAATATTATAAAACTATCCAATATTAAATGTCTATTTTTCTGACATTCAATTCCTTTTCGAATTTCTAAGATACACAGTTAATTTATTATTTCTGTATCAAAATGTCACATATGATTTTATTGTGCTACTTGGTACCTCATATCATTAAATTTACTCTTATACTATGATTTTGATAATTTCACACATTACAATAATGTTCTATATAATATTCACAGTAATAACCAACTTCTCCCAATCTGGTGACTGGCACAGGTACGCCGGCCGGTTTGTACTGCAGGAAGGGTATAGTTGCGCCGGTCCCTAGCAGTGTCAAACTGGTTTAGCTTCCTGCCAATTACGACCTCTACCATCAAACCAGTTTCACATGACTTTGTTCTCATACTTAACTTAATTGAATAGAGTTTAACATGCTACAACAGTATTTAATTATATATAAAAATAAATATTTGACTTTTATTATTTATTTATTAATAATATTCCAAAAATTCTCAGGTATTACAAATAGTACCCGGGTGAATAGTATCTCGAGTGAATAGTACCCGAGTGAATATTACCCCGAATGAAAATATTAAAATTTAATAAGAAAGTTCAAACAAATATTCCAGTGAAACGATACTAGATGAAGCGCTAAACTCAATGATATTCTACTAATTTCGGGGATTATAGAAGCAATACTTACCATAGTAATTTTAGATTTAGGAATATGAAAAGAAATAATATACGAAACTACAAATGGATTTTCACCCGTCATGCGGTAATCCGCGTAGACAGATCTTTTCCAAAAATAAAGAATGAGTACGACCATGTATGCGGTAATCCGCGTAGATAGGTTATTCCCACGGATTAAAAAATGAAGACGAAGGGTTATTCACCATGCATGCAGTAATTCGCGTAGACAAGTTACTCCCGCAGATTAATAAAGAATGAATACGAAAGTTTATTCACCATGCATGCGGTAATCTGCATAGACAGGTTACTCCTGCAGATTAATAAAGAATGAATACAAAAAATAATATCCCGTACCTTAGTAGGAGATTGGATACTGCAATAGTGAAGTAGCAAAATACTTTTCTTCTTTCTCTCTATAGTTTCTCTATCTATAGTTTTAGTGAATTCGTAAGAAAGAATGAAGAAATGAGCTTCTATTTATAGGAGAATAGACTAAATAGTAACTGATTCACAGACGGTCCAGATTAATTTACTATTAAAACGGACGGTCCATATTAATTTACTATTAAAACTCAACTGACGGTCCTTGTTGATTTACTATTAAAATCTCAACCGACGATCCATATTGATTTACTATTAAAACCTCAACCGACGGTTTGAAAAATTAGTACATCTCCCCCATGGAATAATAAGCCAAACCTACAATAAACGCCTCATGACAAATCCCTCTATTTAAATCAAAAATTGAATAAATATATACCATAAATCACTTATCTTCAATAAACACATTTTAATCTTTCAACAATTATTCATCATTAATATTATAACTCACAATATTGACAACCAGATCATTCTCTGGAAAGAGGAGGCTTTCCGATAAGGATTTCTCCTTATTGGCGTGCAATTAAATAACCTAACCCTTTTCCTCAATAAAACTTTTTAGGCATTGTCTGTGACACCCCCAAATTCGGGTACTTCATTCCCACCAGATTTGGTGTTCACTTCATAAAAACATTCATGTCTAACTACCCAAACATACTTAAATTTAATAATAAACCTTCCCATTAAAGGATTACATCAATAAGTCCAATAAAATCTCCTAGGTCATCTAACCTTTAAATACAAATGTCAAATGCGGAAAATTAAATAACTACATCACAATATTTAAAATAAAGTTTGACAATATAAAAGTCAACTGGTTTACAAGTCTTCAATACTTGTTCATCTTTCCTTTCCCTTTACTGGTAGTAAGTTCATCGACCTTCTCAGCTTTAGTTGTAATATTTATATAAGCAATAGTGAGTAAACAATGCTCACTTGAAATGAGAATGAATAAACATCATATCAACGGCCAAATGAATAGGCTCAATAGAACTGAATAATGTGTTTTATCAATAATAATCAGGAACAAATTTTGAAATATATATCTGAGGGTCAAAAGACCACGGACTATGTCCATAGTTATAAGTATTTTCTCAATTTAAACTTTAACAGTCATAAGACTATAGGGACTCCTCGTACTTATAGGGATCATCCCTTCGTATAATGTATTGTGCATAAACATCTAAATGTTATGCGTAAATTATCCCCTGTAATAGGGTTGTTCATCTCAGCATTTAGAATACAAGTCTGCACCAAAGTAAGTTTGGTTTGGATAAGTTTCAAGGTAATTTAGAGTTTAATGAACATCAACTAAGGATTAGTTGAATAAAAATGATATAAGAATATGCTATGGAATAAGTCATAAATGAATCAACATTGTATATTAAGGTCATGCTTTTGAAATAAATTAAAGCATAAGCATTGAATAACGTAACATACCTTGATTGAACAATATTAAGCTAAGGTTAGAATTTTGTTAAGAATTGAGTATTGAGCATGCATAATAAATAGTAATTTGAACGATAAAACTTGTTCAACATAAGTGTATCAGAGTTAAGAAACTTGCATACTAAGAAACAAGTTAAAGATTAAAAAAACTTGCTCAATATCAAGAGGCAAGGTTTAGAAACTTGCACAATCGTAACAATAGAGTTAGAGAACTTGCCTTGCGTGTAAGCTAAACTGTAATAATTCGATTCACAATATCTTATACACATGTCATTATGACACAATTAGTTACTACATATACTCTGTATACAAATAAGTATCTATTTCATGTATGAATTGGTTTTAATCACTTAGTCAAGTAATAAAACTCGTTAATTGTTAATAATATTCTCATTCTTAGTAATATAATACCAAAATCACATCTTAAAGTCAAAATATTTCACCATATCAATAATTACAGATTTAGCGTAATAAAAACAAACTTTCTGGCCATTCTGCTAACCGGGGCTGCGGTGCACCAGTTTATACTAGGAATGGCGCTGCGACGCGCTGATGGCACTGCGGCGCGAGGCAAGGACCTGGCGTTGACGCTACTGCGCGAGGCTTGGCGCTGCGGTGCCGAAATATAGAACTGGGTACGAAGAACAGAAGCAAAGCTAATTTGACCTGCATCTTAATTTCTAGCACCCAATTTGACACGTATATCTTACATAGACTACACATAAACATTACCCATCCTATATATACAGATTTAAAACAACTAAACAACAACTTCAGGAAATTAAAATTCTTGAATGTCATGTTTTAAACCAAAAACTCCATTTTTGACATTGTTGACAAAATTAACACTGTAATCACAATTATACAACAAATTAATTCATTCAAACTACGTTCTCTTCGTTTCTTACCGAATTAACATATTCAAGGCTCAATTTATCTATTAGCTCACAATCAATTATCAATTTTGGTACTCCTACAAGCCATGCTCATACACATATTCACTGTAAAACTATTTTCTTTCTTTTTGAACGTAAATTAGCATACAATTCCTTGTCTACATACAACTATAACACAACCAATACATATAATCAGAAGTTATCAGTTATATATCAAAAATGTTAAAAAAATTGAATTCACAGAACTTGGAAACTTGAAATTTTTATCGTAAAACATATATATATATATAATATTAAGGTTATGTAAAAATACCTTCAATTGTTCGAACAATCCTTGCTAAACACCAAGAATTTCTTTGGAATACTCAGACTTTTCTCTCAAACTTTCTCTAATCTCTGTCTCAAATTCTTTGCAAACACTTTTCTCTTTTCTCTTCTTAGGCTTCAGCAAAAAGCTTTTCACGTAAAATAAAACTCAAACCAACGCACACACCCAAACGTCTAAAACCGACGTTATAATAAATATAATAATAAGTAATTAGTTACCAAAATTTAATATATATTATTTATATTTTATTTATCTATTATTTATATTATTTTTTATAATTACAATTCAAAATTCAAAAGACATAAAGCTATGTTTGGCAAACACTTGTAAAAATTAAAGACTTAATATCTTCAAGCCTTGTTTGACAAAACTAAATTAAAATCCTTTAATTTATTTTTATAACTCCTTTATAACATAGTTTATTGTCACACTTTTATTACCAAATTAAGTTTAAAACATTATAATAATCCATTTAATCCCTATCAACTCTCTAACTTAATTATTAACTTAAATTAGAATATTATCTCATAATCATTAATTCACTTCGCTCATTAATTATTTATTTAACAAATAAATAATCAAATCAAATCAAATTAAATAAATATTTATTCAACAATAAACACATGAATTAAATATTTATATAATTCAATAAATATTTAAAATTACAACTTAAAATTCTGGATTGTTACATCCTTCCCTCCTTACAAGGATTTTGTCCCCAGAATCACAACTCAAACAAATTATTCGTCACATTCTTCCCTACTTACAAAGATTCTGTCCCCAGAATCGAAGGCACATATTAAACAAATAACTCAGGGTAATCTTTCATCATTTTATCTTTGAGTTTCCATGTAGCTTCTTTAGCATTGTGGTTTCTCCATATCACCTTCACAGAAGGTATCACCTTATTCCTGAGCACTTGTTCTTTTCTGTCGACTATCTGGATAGGAACCTCTTCATAAGACAAGTCATTTTCGAACTGTAATGGTTCATACTCGATTACATGCTTATAATCGGGTTTATACGGTCGTAAAACAGAAACATGAAAAACATTATGAACGTGTTCCAACTCTGGAGGTAGAGCTACCTCGTAAGCCACTTCTCCTACTCTTCGCAGCACCTTGAAAGGTCCAATAAACCTCGGGCTTAGCTTTCTGTTTTTACCAAAACGAATTTTCCCCTTCCAAGGAGAAACTTTTAAGTAAACAAAATTTCCTACGTCGAATTCATGATCTTTTCTGTGTTGATCAACATACTTCTTCTGTCTGTCTTGAGTAGCTACCAATCTTGTCCTGATGATTTTAACAACCTTAATAGTTTGATGTACCAGTTCCGGTCCTAATAGTTAACCTTCACCGACTTCATCCCAGCACAGTGGAGTTCTGCACTTCCTGTCGTATAATGCTTCGTAAGACGGCATACCAATGCTTGCGTGGTAACTGTTGTTGTAGGTGAATTCTGCCAATGGTAAATGTTTATCCCAGCTCTCTTTGAAATCTATGATGTATGCTCCAAGTATATCTTCCAATGTCTGGATTGTTCGATCGCTTTGGCCATCTGTTTGAGGATGGTATGCTGTACTCATTCTCAATTGTGTTCCCATGCATTCCTGTAGTCTTTTCCAAAAATTTGACGTGAATCGCGGATCTCTATCTGACATAATTGACACTGGAACTCCATGCCTCGAAATGATCTATTTAACGTACAAATTTGCCAACTGATCAAGACTGAATCTAATCTTTATTAGTAAAAAGTGTGCTTATTTTGTCAGCCTGTCTACTATTTCCCAAATCGCATCGTATCCTTTCTAAGTAGTTGGAAGACCCACCATAAAATTGTGATGTGTTCCCACTTCCATTCCGGTATTTCCAATGGTTGAAGTAATCCACTTGGTCTTTGATACTCGGCCTTGACTCTTTGACATGTCAATCATTTTGCAACACATTCTGCAACATCTCTTTTCATGTTTGGCTACCAAAAATGTCGACATAAATCATGATACATCTTCGTACTTCCCGGATGAACCGAGTATCTTGAGTTATGAGCTTCGGTCAAGATTTCGTCTTTAATATCTAGTACTTCCAGAACCCAAATTCTTCCCTCGAATCTTAGTAACCCTTCGGTATCGATCTTGTATTTCACTTCACTACCCTCAACCACTTTTTCTTTGATTTTTCCACATTCTTCATTTTGTAGTTGAGCATTCTTTACCTTGTCCACCAAAGTTGGACTAGCTTCTATCTAGAATAGTTGTTCATCAGATTCTTTTGGAAATTTTATTTCCAACTCTAGCTTTGTTATTACTGAAATAAGCTCCTCCTAAGTGGTTATCAGCATCAATTTTTCCCGACCTTTCCTGCTTAAAGCATCTGCAACCACATTCATTTTGCCTGGATGATAAAAGATCTCACAATCATAATCTTTTATTAATTCCATCCATCTCCTTTGACGCATGTCTAGGTCCTTCTGAGTGAAAATATACTTCAGACTCTTATGGTCTGTGTAGATCTCACATTTCTCTCATAGAGAGAGTGTCTCCATATCTTCAGAGCAAATACCACCGTAGCCAACTCTAAATCATGAGTCAGATACCCTTTCTCGTAGTCCTTCAGTTGCCTTGATGCATATGCGATTACTTTGCCATTTTGCATAAGCATACACCCTAGTCCTTTATGTGATGCATCACTATACACCACAAAGTTTCCTGTATCACTTGGTAATGACAACACAGGTGCCACACTTAACTTCGTTTTCAAGTCTTGAAAACTCTCTTCACACTTCTCCGTCCAAACAAATTTTACAGCTTTCCTTGTCAAATTTGTTAACGAAGTGGCAATCTTGGAAAAGTTTTAAATGAATCGTCTATAGTAGCCTGCCAGTCCCAAGAAAATTCTCACCTCTGATGATGTCCTTGGTTGTTCCCAATTGATTACGGCTTCAACTTTTGATGGATCCACTGAGATCTCGTCTTTGTCAATCACATTTCTAAGAAATTGTACACGTTCTAGCCAAAATTCACACTTCGAGAATTTCGCGTACAATTTTTCCTTTCTTGGCGTCTCCAACGTCAAACGTAAATGTTACATGTGTTCTTCTTAAGATTTGAAGTACACCAAAATATCATCGAAAAATACCACCATAAACTTGTCTAAAAATAGTTTAAACACCCTGTTCATCAAATCCATGAATGCAGCAGGGGCATTGGTCAAACCAAAAGACATCACCAAAAACTCATAATGTCCATACCGAGTTTTGAATGTCGTCTTTGGTACATCCTCCTTCCTTACTTTCAATTGGTGATACCCACTTCTCAAATCTATTTTTGAGAAGTATCTAGCACCCTTCAATTGATCAAACAAGTCATCTATTCTTGGCAACGGATATTTATTCTTAATAGTGACTTTGTTTAATTTCCTATAATCAATGCAAAGACGCATTGACCCATCCTTCTTCTTCATGAATAACATCGGTGCTCCCCACGGTGACACACTCGGCTGAATGTACTTCTTGTCTAATAGCTCTTGTAATTGTACCAGAAGTTCCTTCATCTCTACCGGAGCCATTTTGTGCAGGGCCTTCGATATCGGAGCGGTTCGTGGAGCTGAGTCGATCACGAACTCAATCTCTCGGTCAGGCGGAAGTCCTGAAAAATCTCCCGGAAACACATCTACAAATTCCCTAACCACTAGTATCTATTCCAGTTTCACCCCCTTCCTCTGAGTATAGACTATGTAAGCTAAATAACTCACACAGCCTTGACTCAACAATTTATTGGCATGCATGATTGTCAGACATCTCGCATGTCTAGGCGATCTGCTACCATAGAAAACTACCTTTGACGGAGTCATAAGGTTTACACATTTCTTTTGGCAATCAATTATCGCTCCATAATTGAACAGCCAATCCATTCCAAAAATAACATCAAACTCTCCATGTTTTATCGGAATTAAATCTACCATCATGACATTCCCCTTAATATTCACCCTATAATTCTTGTATACGAACCTAACAGAAATCACCTCCTTATTCGCAATTTCTATGTTTAAAGGGAAATTTAATTCTTCACTAGGCAATCCTAACCTCTTAGAAAATTCATCAGATATAAACGAGCAAGTAGCACCCGAATCTAATAATACATAAGCATCTATATCATTGATTGGGATAATACCTGACACAACATCTTTTAATTGTACAGCATCCTGCACAGTCATGTTCAAGGTTCTAGCTGTGGGTCTGTTAGATGACGTTGGTCCAGCAATGGTTAATGTACCTCTGATGCTATCTCCCTTGTTTCTCGTTGTCTCTCCAGCTTTCTTCTTAGGACACTCGCGAAGGATCCCGCAGGTGTAGCAAGCATTCTTCTTGGGTTGATTGCAATTTGGGGCAATGTGACCCTCTTGTCCACAGTTAAAGCATACATGTTTCCCCCTTAAGCACATGCTAGTGTGATTCTTTATGCATGTAGAACATGCTTCAAACTTCTTTTGTTGTTGGCCACCTTGTTGGCTTCTAATACCAACACTCACATTCCACTTTCTCTTCAAGTTATTACTACCATTTCCACCACTACTACCACCATTCTTACCTTCACCCTCATTTTTCTTCTTTCTTTGTTCTTGATTGTACTTTATCACAGCCTCGCCTCCACCCTCAGAGAGAATTGCCTTCTCAAGCACCGCTACAAACGTCTTTAACTGGAATAGGGAGACTCTGTTATACAACCAGGGCTTCAGTCCCTGTTCAAATCTCCTCGCCTTACGCTACTCTATGTTGACTTGATATGGCGCAAACCTCGCCAATTCATTGAACCTTGCTGCATACTCCAACACTGTCATTGTGCCCCATTTTAGCTCTAAAAACTGCACTTCCATCTTATTCTTCGAACTTTCTGGGAAATAAGTCTCGAAGAATATCTCCTTAAACCTATCCCAAGTCATCACCCCTTATCCCCCTCGAGTTTTATTGGCTTGCCACTAATAACTAGCCTCTATTTTCAACATGAATGTTGTAAAAGAAATCTTCTGATTCTCACCTACTCTAGCTACATCGAACACTTTCTCTATCTACATGATCCAGGTCTGTGCCTCAACTAAATTCATGGACCCATGGAATTCTGGTGGTTCAACCGCCTTGAAATCCTTAAAAATTGCAGCTTGATTCCGCGGTTGATTCTGCAGTGCTCTTGTCAGAAGTGTCACCAACTGCTGGACTGGGTTAGCTTCGGTGTTGTTATTGTTGGTAGATCCCTCATGGTTTTGTTGTCATGACTGGCGTCTTCTTGGAGGCATTTTCTGATTAAAACACACTTATTAGATTATTACTCAATTCCTTTAAGTGTTTTCTACTTAACTTGCACACTATAAAAAATCATCACATAACACACAACACTTTGAATAAAACAATAACTTTTATTCATTTATAATCTTTTAGAAAACATAAGAACAATAGTATCACTACTATTTACATTACTTTCCTAAACTATTAAAGTTTTAGTATAACATCATCATCATATCCCATAGGTTACATAACACTTGGGATTTACATCTTATTTATTATATCATTATTCACATATCAAATACATTTATGACGAACTACTAACATACTGCATAGCCTTACGACGCTCTTTTTCCATAATACAGAACATTGTTCGGTGATCTAACATGTACGATGGCAGCGTCTCGAACTGAATCGGATAACACATGACCCGATCTTGAGCTCGATTGATCACAGTGTTGAAAACACTATTAATCTCTTCCATCTTGATCTTCTTTACTTGTACATCTCTCTCTGCTACCCTGGCTCATTTAGAAACTTCTTCGTACGCGTCTTCGGCTCTTTCCCTCTTAGTAGATTCTTCCTTCAGCTTGTTCTTCAGTTCTGCGATCTCCTCTGTCAGTTACTCATTTCCTCCTTCAGCGTGGACCATCTTCCCTTCGACATTACTCAGACGTTCCTCTAGATCATGTATCTAGTTATCCTTTTGCTCCATTGAGGCCTGTTGTTCAGCTACTATCTTTCTCAACTCCTCGACGCTATCCTGAAGTTCTACATTGCGGTCGTATACTTTGTTGTACATACGGGCAGCAATCGAGTTTAGTGGAATATCTTCCTCCTCGTCCTCCTCATCCGCATTCGACTGTGGCAGCTCCACAGGGTCCTCCTCGTTCGTCTCTATCTCATTATCCTCATCAGGTAACCCCTCCTGCTCAACCACTATGACCAACAGAGATGATTCCCGTGGCAGTAGTTGTTCCCAAAACACCTGAATATCTCGAGGCTCCTCCTCCCTAGGCATCTGGGATCTTTCCTCTCTAGCCTGACTGGATTCTTCTACATTAGTCATACTGACAACCAAAATTTTTAAGTTTCAATTATTAATCATCATTACTCAACACTTACGAGCATATAGGTTGTAATCACATAAGCACATAAGTGTTTTATTACTTCTTCCTTAAAACTCGATAAGAGTTTATCACCACTATCTTTTCAAAGGTTACTTCCTAAGGCTTTTCCCACACCTAAGGTTCACAACTTAAGGCTTTGACACCAACTTGTGACACCCCCAAATCTGAGTACTTCATTCCCACTAGATTTAGTGTTCACTTGATAAAAACATTCATGTCTAACTTCCCAAACATACTAAAATTTAAAAACAAACCTTCTCATTAAAGGATTACATCAATAAGTCCAATAAAATCTCCTAGGTCATCTAACCTTTAAATACAAATGTCAAATGCGGAAAATTAAATAACTACATCATAATATTTAAAATAAAGTCTGACAATTTAAAAATCAAAAGGTTTACAAGTCTTCAATACTTGTTCATCTTTTCTTTACCTTTACTGGTGGTAGGTTCATCGACCTTCTCAACTTTAGCTGTAATATTTATATAAGCAAGAGTGAGCAAACAATGATCACTTGAAATGAGAATGAATAAACATCATATCAACTGCCAAATGAATAGGCTCAATAGAACTGAATAATATGCTTTATCAATAATAATCAGGAACAAAATTTGAAATATATATCTGAGGGTCAAAAGACCATGAACTGTGTCCATAGTTATAATTATTATTTCAACTTAAACTTTAACAGTCATAAGACTATAGAAACTCCTCGTACTTAGGGGGATCAGCCCTTCGTACAATGTATTATGCACAAACATCTAAACGTTATGCATAAATTATCCCCTGTAATAGGGTTGTTCAGATAGCATTTAGAATACAAGTTCTCACCAAAGTAAGTTTGGTTTGGATAAGTTTCATGGTAATTTAGAGTTTAACGAACATCAACTAAGAATTAGTTGAACAAAAATATAATAACAATATGCTATGGAATAAGTCATAAATGAATCAACATTGTATATTAAGGTCATGCTTTAGAAATAAAATAAAAGCATAAGCATTGAATAACGTGACATATATTGCTTGAACAATATGAAGCTAAGGTTAGAATTTTGTTTAGAATTGAGTATTGAGCATGCATAATAAATAATAATTTGAACGGTAAAACGTTTTCAACATAAATGTATCAGAGTTAAGAAACTTGCATACTAAGAAACAAGTTAAAGATTAAAAAAAATATGCTCAATATCAAGAGGTAAGGTTTAGAAACTTACACAATCGTAACAATAAAGTTAGAGAACTTGCCTTGCGTGTAAGCTAAACCGTAATAATTCAATTCACAATATCTTATACACATGTCATTATGACACAATTAGTTACTACATATACTTTGTATACAAATAAGTATCTATTTTATGTATGGATTGGTTTTAATCACATAGTCAAGTAACAAAACTCGTTAATTGTTAATAATATTCTCATTCTTAGTAATATAATACCAAAATCACATCTTAACAGTCAAAATATTTCACCTTATCAATAATTATAGATTTTGTGTAATAAAAACAAATTTTCTGGCCATTCTGCTAACCGGGGCTGCGGTGCCCCAGTTTACACTAGGAACGGCGTTGTGGCGCGATGATGGCGCTGCGGCGCAAGGCACGGGCCTGGCGTTGGCGCTACGGCGCGAGGCTTGGCACTGCGGTGCCAAAATATAGAACTGGGCACGAAGAACAGAAGCAAAGCTAATTTGACCTGCATCTTAATTTCTAGCACCCAATTTGACACGTATATCTTACATAGATTACACATAAACATTACCCATCCTATATAAACTGATTTAAAACAACTAAACAACAACTTCAAGAAATTGAAATTCGTGAATGTCATTTTTAAACCAAAAACTCCATTTTTGACATTGTTGACAAAATTAACACTGTAATCACAATTATACACCAAATTAATTTATTCAAACTACGTTCTCTTCGTTTCTTACCGAATTAACATATTCAAGGCTCAATTTATCTATTAGTTCACAATCAATTATCAATTTTGGTACTCCTACAAGCCATGCTCATACAAATATTCGCTGTAAAATTATTTTCTTTTTTTTAACGTAAATTAGCATACAATTCCTTGTCTAAATACAACTCTAACACCACCAATACATATAATCACAAGTTATCAGTTGTATATCAACAATTTTAAAAAAATTGAATTCACAGAACTTAGAAACTTGAAATTTTTACCGTAAAACGTATATATATATATATATATATATATATATATATATATATATATAATATTAAGGTTATGTTAAAATACCTTCAATTGCTCGAACAATCCTTGCTAAACAACAAGAATTTCTTTGGAATACTGAGACTTTTCTCTCAAACTTTCTCTAATCTCTCTCTCAAATTCTCTGTAAACACTTTTCACTTTTCTCTTCTTAGGCTTAAGCCAAAAGCTTTTCCCGTAAAATAAAACTCAAACCAACGCACATACCCAAACGTCTAAAATCAACGTTATAATAAATATAATAATAAGTTATCGGTTACCAAAATTTATTATATATTATTTATATTTTATTTATCTATTATTTATATTATTTATTATAATTACAATTCAAAATTCAAAAGCCATAAGTCTATGTTTGGCAAACACTTTTAAAAATTAAAGACTTAATATCTTTAAACCTTATTTGGCAAAACTAAATTAAACTCCTTTAATTTATTTTTATAACTTATTTATAACATAATTTATTGTCACACTTTTATTACCAAATTAAATTAAAAACATTATAAAAATTCATTTAATCCCTATCAACTCTCTAACTTAATTAGTAACTTAAATTAGAATATTATCTCATAATCATTAATTCCCTTCACTCATTAATTATTTATTTAAAAAATAAATAATCAAGTTAAACATATATTTATTCAACAATAAACACATCAATTAAATATTTATATAATTCAATAAATATTTGAAGTTACAACTTAAAATTTCGGATTGTTACATTGTCAATAATGCAAATAATAATATGAATAACTGTGTCGTCTTAATTATTAATTTAATAATATTAAATATTGTATAGATGATACTGTGATAATAATTGAATCAATAATATGAGATACTATGCAGCAACTACTGTAACAATTATTGAATAAAACTGAGTGACTTCATATGTGAGACCCCAAATTTTATGAATAAAGATTTAAATTTTCCGATTTTTTTTAATATTATGGAGTGAATTTGATATAATGTTATAGTTTTGGGTAATATTTATAAATTTTACAAAGTACGCAAGTTGTTATATAATATTCGATGGGTCGGAGAATATTCATTTTAACAAGGAATATTCGTATTACGGCACAATCATTGATGGACCCCACAACGGAATTATTGTCGGATTGAGAAAACGACAAAAATATTTTATGAAAATAATGACGGAAGTTTTATCGTTAACTGTTGAAACACCTGGTGTTAAAAGTACAGTAATATGTGTGGTTGCATAGTAGCACACGGTATTGATTATTGATGCTTACGTGAGCAGTTACTCAGTTTTGTTCAATTATTGCTACAGTAATTGCTGCATAGTATCTCACGTTATTTGATTCAATTATTGTCAATATTTTATATATTATTAAATCAATAATTGAGATAACAAAGTTGTTAATATTATTATTTGCAATATTAACAATGTCTAGAAGTTCTGTCAAGGAGAGGTTTGGTCACCTAATTGTGCGCCAATAGGGAGAAATTCTTATTGGAAAGTCCCCTCTTTCCTGAGAATTATTTGGTCGATTAATAGTGTGAATTATAATAATGATGATGAATTTTGTTTTATTATTATTATAAATGTAATAAAACAAAAAGCTTTTTATATAAAATAGAATACTTTTTATAAAATTTTATTTTATTTGATTATAAATAGAATATAATATATTTTATTATGCATAATGTTTGCATAGTGCCTGCATAGTATTTGCATAGTAAAATCTTTTTATATAAAATAGAATACTTTTATAAAGTTATTTATTTTATTAGATTATAAATAGAATATATTATATTTTATTATGCATAGTGTTTGCATAGCGTCTGCATAGTGTTTGCATATTAAAATCTTTTTATATAAAACAACATACTTTAATAAAGTTATTTGTTTTATTAGATTTTAAATAATATATAAAATATATATATATATATATATATATATATATATTATAAATAGAATATATTATATTTTATAGCATAGTATCCTTTCCATTCTCCTATAAATAGGATGCTTAGTTAGAATTGGAAACACACCAGAAATTCAGAGAATTCTTCTTTTATAATCTTGAGCGTATTTCTTTAGAGTTTAAGAAAGCTTTGAGCGTAGAAAATAGTAAAAGTTTTTTTCAAGTATATTCCCGTCCTACCCGTCGGAATACTGTTCTTTTTAAGGTAAGGGTATAATGCTTTCGTATTCATGAAGAGAATTATTTTCTTTCAATACTCGTAAGAGCTGTTATTCCATTCTTTATTATTATGTTGGAATAACCTGTCTATGCGAAGTACCGCATACATGGTGAAATTCTTCTGTTATTCCATTCTTTATTATTCTGTTGGAATAACCTGTCTATGCGGTCTATCTCATGCATGGTGAATTCTGTTGTTATTCCATTCTTTATTATTATGTTGGAATATCCTGTCTGTGCAGTTTGCGTATTACCTGGTTCCATTCTTTATTATTTTATTGGAATATCCTGTCTGTGCGGTTTACGCATGACCTGGTTCCATTCTTTATTATTCTGTTGGAATATCCTGTCTGTGCGGTTTACGCATGACCTGGTTCCATTCTTTATTATTCTATTGGAATAATCTGTCTGTGCGGATTACACACGCCTGGTGAATTCTTCTGTTATTCTATTCTTTATTATTCTGTTGGAATAACTTGTCTATGTGGATTAACGCACGCATGGTGAATGATCCTTCGTGTTCATTCCTTATTAAATTGTGAAAATGATCTGTCTACGTGGATTATCGCATGGCGGGCGAAAATCCATTTGCAGTTTCATATATTTTATTATACTCGGTTGGTTAAAGTTTTGGCTTCTATACTCCATGAAATTAGTAGAATATCCTGGATATTTGCACTTCATCCAGTATCTTTTCATGGAAATATTCTTCTGAGCATTCTTGAATTTTACCTCACAAAGAAGTATCATGTTGACAATTTGGACGTTATTGATTTTTGGATAAACTAAAATTTTAAATCTTTAAAATTTATTCTTAAACTTATTTTATTGAATTATTATGTCTTTGTCATCATCCTCATGCTTATATTGTGATGAAAGTCATCTTTGGCTTACGTGCATAGATGGACTTGGTATGATTATGTCCAGGGATCATTCAGTATAATCATGACCTGTAATATTATAAATGATATGGTAAAAGTCCTCAATGGCCTGTAGTGCATTGATGGACAGTTTTTGGTATGATTATGACCAGGGATTATTCGATATAGTCATAACGATTGATGATTTAATGAATATTCATGGCCTGTAGTGCAAGGATGACTCGATGATGTGGTTTATTTATTAAGTTGAGTCTCAGCGATAAAAATTGATGAAAACATTTTAAATCATAGAAGATAGTAGATATTATGCCCTACTTGACTCTTCTAATGGTTGTTTATTCCGCTGCAGTTAAACTTGATGTCTATTGTATTTTATCAGTTTAACATTGTTGAAGGCTAATGATAATTTATCCTACATTATCTTAGTCATAATATTTCTTACTGGGCTAGTTAAGCTCACCCTTTTACAATCATTATTCTCTTCAGGAAATGAGAACGTAGTCGGGACTAGTCAGGGAACGGAGTGATGGTCCGAGATGGTGTTATAGTAGTCCTCACTATTCTATGAAATAGTGTGAAAATAAATGTATTGAGGACTTATTTTGAGTTTGAATACTGTCTAGAAGATAATATTTGTATTAAAACTCACAGCTCATGTTGTATATTTAAGGTTGTATTTGTATTCTTTACCATGTATTTGGCGACTCAAGGTAGGTGATGTTTACCTATTTTGGGGCCGTCACAGTTGGTATCAAAGCTTAGGAATATGATCCCTGGCTGAGATGTGAGATAAGAACTAGGAGGGGAGAGACGAGGAATTCCTTCGCTAGTATGACCTACCTAAGTTTATTTGGTATTTAATTGGTTGGTCAAAGTATATGGATAATATGTGATATGTCAATTAACCCTTGTTTTGTGACAGTGTTTGAAAATGGCATCTGAAAATGTTGAGATCAGCAATGAAGCACATGAGACCGTTGAGTCACCAATGATCAATACCCAGGAAAATGTGCAACAAGAAGATAATAATCCTCAGGTAAATAACAACACCGATCAGATGATGAACGATGAGATGTTCAGAGGCTTTATGCAATTCATGCAACATCAGGCGAGAGAGACTCCTGTTCAAAATGTAGGTGGAAACAATGGCAACCCACGGCTGGTCACTGCTAATTAAAAGTTCAAGGAGCTGGGACTGCCGGAGTTTTTGGGAAAGCCAGAACCACTTAAGGTGGAGACGTGGTTAAAGCAGATCACCAAGATATTTGATGTCTTGGGATGCTCCGAGGAGCAAAAGGTTCCCTTTTCCACCTTTATGTTGCGTGAAGAGGCAGATTACTGGTGGGAATCTGTAAAACATACCCAACCTGACGCACTCAAGATGTCTTGGGAGAAGTTCCAGGATCTGTTCAATGATAAGTACTTTCCTGAAAGTATTCGTCACATGAAGGAGGTGAAGTTTATCAAGCTGGAGATAAACAACATGATTGTGTCGCAGTACGAAGCCAAGTTTGCCGAGTTATCCCGGTTTGTGTCCCATTTGGTTGATAATGAGGAGATAATGACGCGAATGTTTCTAAGAGGTTTAAAACCCGAGATACGTCAATATCTTATCTCTCATAAACTGTGTTTTTATTCAGATGTTGTTAATAGAGCTCAGTTATTGGAGCGCGATAATGATTCAACCCAACCAAAAGAGAGCAGCAGGAAAAATGATAATACCAGTGATAGCAGTCATCGAAGCAGTGACAATAAGCGTGGAGGTAATCAACATGCCAGAAATGGTAACCACTTCGGTGGTAATCATGGCCAAAATAATAAGAATGGACATTTCAAGAAGAGGAGATTCAACAATGATGGAAAGACGTCAGTATCAGCACCCGTTGTTAAGGAAGGAGAACGACCACCTATCATATGCTTCAAATACGGAGGGGATGGACATATCAGTCCAAACTGTGCGCAGCAGTCCAAAACGTGTTACAATTGTGGAAGAGAAGGTCACCTAGCCCGATTTTGTCGTGTACCAAAGTCAAGTCCAGTTGGGACGGTGGCACCAAAGGCGGATACGGACAAAACAAAGTCGGTGGTTTCAGGAAGAGCATTTTTCGTAACTTCTCAAAAAGCGAGTAACCCGAACAAAATTAGCACGGGTTAGTTAATTATAAATTCTTGCGAAGTCTATACCTTATTTGATACCGATTCTACTCATTATTTTATCTCTCTTGCTTGCTCTCAACGTTTAAATTTGACTCCGGAGAGATTAGACTTTGATTTATCTGTTAAAACTCTGTTAGGAGAAACCTTCATTTCATGTGTTATCCAAGTCTTGGATGAGGGTCACAGTTTTGAATGATATTTCTATTATTAATAAATTTCCTGACGTATTCTTGAAGACTTCTTAGCCTACCCCTAGAGCGTGAAATCAAATTTTGTATTGACCCCAGTACAAAACCCATTTCTAAAACCATTAAATATTTTTTCAACCAAAACGAACGTATAATGCGCCAAAGATGTTGGCTCGAGCTGTTGAAGATTACGAATATACCATTCAATATCATTATGGAAGAGCGAACGTGGTAGTTGACGCATTGAGTAGAAGATCGTATGCGTTTACGAGTGCGATGTTGTTAACACAAAAACCCATTTTGTATAACTTACAAATGATGAAGATAGAGTTAAAGACTCTAGAGACCCACGTGAAGATAACGAATATACGAATAGAATTGACTTTAATCGATAAAGTTAAAGTCGCTCAAATTATACACCTGGAGCTGATGAATAAGAAGAAGAAGGTTCAAGAAGGCGTTATTCTAAAAGGAAGAGTCAATGAATAGAGGAAATCTCAACTCTCGATTTAATTGGTCCATTTAAAATCCTCGATCGAGTAGGAACTATCGCCTATAGACTTGTTTTACCGCCAAGTATGTTGCGTGTTCATAACGTTTTTCACGTATCGATGTTACGTAAATATGTGGACGACCCGAACCACATTATTGAATTAGAACTAGACGAGATAGCAGAAGATTTAATATATGAGGAGATACGTGTTAAAATCTTGGATAAGAAGGATCGTATTCAACACTCAAAGGTTATACCTCAAGAGTTAGAATCTGAAATGAAGTATAGGTATCCTCATCTCTTCGGTATACCAGGTACGTACGTAAATTTCGAGGGCAAAATTTTATCAGGAGGGAAGATTGTAAGACCCTAAATTTTATGAATAAAGATTTAAAATTTTCGAAATATTTTTTTTTTAATATTATGGAGTGAATTTGATATAATGTTATAATTGTGGGTAATATTTATAAATTTTACAAAGTACGCAAGTTGTTATATAATATTCAATTGGTTGGGGAATATTCGTTTTAATAGGGAATATTCGTACGACGGCACAATCATTGGTGGACCCCACAACGGAATTATTGTCGGATTGAGAAAACGACAAAATATTTTATGAAAATAACGGCGGAAGTTTTACCGTTAACTGTTGAAACACCTGGTTTTAAAAGTACAATAATACGCGTGGTTGCATAGTAGCACACGGTATTGATTATTGATGCTTACATGAGAAGTCACTCAGTTTTGTTCAATTATTGCTACAGTAATTGTTGCATAGTATCTCACGTTATTTGATTCAATTATTGTCAATATTTTATATATTATTAAATCAATAATTGAGATAACAAAGTTGTTAATATTATTATTTGCAATATTAACAATGTCTAGAAGTTCTGTCAAGGAGAGGTTTGGCCACCTAATTGCGAGCCAATAGGGAGAAATTCTTATTGGAAAGTCCTCTGCCCCCTCTTTCCTGGGAACGACATGGTCGATTAATAGTATGAATTATAATAATGATGATGAATTTTGTTTTATTATTATTATAAATGTAATAAAATAAAAAGCTTTTTATATAAAATAGAATACTTTTTATAAAATTTTGTTTTATTTGATTATAAATAGAATATAATATATTTTATTATGCATAGTGTTTGTATAGTGCCTATATAGTATTTGCATAGTAAAATCGTTTTATATAAAACAGAATACTTTTATAAATTTATTTGTTTTATTAGATTATAAATAGAATATACTATATTTTATTATGCATAGTGTTTGCATAGCGCTTGTATAGTATTTGCATAGTAAAATCTTTTTATATAAAATAGAATACTTTTATAAAGTTATTTATTTTATTAGATTTTAAATAATATATATATATATATATATATATATATATTATAAATAGAATATATTATATTTTATTGCATAGTATCCTTTCCATTCTCCTATAAATAGGATGCTTAATTAGAATTGAAAACACACCAGAAATTCAGAGAATTCTTGTTCTATAATCTTGAGCGTATTTCTTTAGAGTTTAAGAAAGCTTTGAGCGAAGAAAATAGTGCAAGTTTTCTTCAAGTATATCCTCGTCCTACCCGTCGGAATACTCTTCTTTTTAAGGTAAGGGGTATTATTCTTTCGTATTCATAAAGAGAATTATTTTCTTTTAATACTCGTAAGAGCTGTTATTCCATTCTTTATTATTATGTTGGAATAACCTGTCTATGCGATGTACCGCATACATGGTGAAATTCTTCTGTTATTACATTCTTTATTATTCTGTTGGAATAACCTATCTGTGCGGTCTATCGCATGCCTGGTGAATTCTGTTGTTATTCCATTCTTTATTATTCTGTTGGAATATCCTGTTTGTGCGGTTTACGCATGACATGGTTCCATTCTTTATTATTCTGTTGAAATATTCTATCTGTGCGGTTTACGCATGACCTAGTTCCATTTTTTATTATTCTGTTAGAATAACCTGTATGTGCGGATTACGCATGCCTGGTGAATTCTTCTGTTATTCCATTCTTTATTATTCTGTTAGAATAACCTGTCTATGTTGATTACCGCATGCATGGTGAATGATCCTTCGTATTCATTCCTTATTAAATTATGGAAATGATTTGTCTACGTGGATTACCGCATGGCGGGCAAAAATCTAGTTGCAGTTTCATATATTTTATTATACTCAGTTGGTTAAAGTTTTGGCTTCTATACTCCATGAAATTAGTAGAATATCCTGGATATTTGCGCTTCATCCAGTATCTTTTCATGAAAATATTCTTCTGAGCATTATTGAATTTTACTCCATAAAGAAGTATCATGGTGACAATTTAGACGTTATTGATTTTTGGATAAACTAAAATTTTAAATCTTTAAAATTTATTCTTGAACTTGTTTTTATTGAATTATTATGTCATTGTCATCATCCTCATGCTTATATTGTGATGAAAGTCATATTTGGCTTACGTGCATAGATGGACTTGGTATGATTATGTTCAGGGATCATTCGGTATAATCATGACCTGTAATGTTATAAATGATGTGGTAAAAGTCCTCAGTGGCCTATAGTGCATTGATGGACAGTTTTTGGTATGATTTTGGCCAGGGATTATTCGGTATAGTCATGACTATTGATGATTTAATGAATATCCTTGGCCTGTAGTGTAAGAATGACTCGATGATGTGGTTTATTTATTAAGCTGAGTCTCAGCGATAAAAATTGATGAAAACATTTTAAATCATAAAAGATAGTAGATATTATGCTCTAGTTGACTCTTCTAATGGATTGCTTATTCCGCTGCAGTTAAACTTGATGTCTATTGTATTTTATCAGTTTAACATTATTGAAGGCTAATGATAATTTATCATGCATTATCTTAGTTATAATATTTCTTACTGGGCTAGTTGAGCTCACCCTTTTACTTTCATTGTTCTCTTTAGGAAATGAGAACGTAGCCGGGACTAGTCGGGGAATGGAGTGATGGACCGAGATGGTGTTATAGTAGTCCTCACTATTCTATGAAATAGTGCGAAAATAAATATATTGAGGAACTTATTTTGAGTTTGAATACTGTCTAGAAGAATATATTTGTATTAAAACTCATAGCTCATGTTGTATATTTAAGATTGTATTTGTATTCTGTACCATGTATTTGGCGACTTAAGATAGGTGATGTATACCTATTTTGGGGGTGTCACATCTTATGTAAGCATCAATAATCAGAGATACTGTGCAATACCGTGTGCTACTGTGCAACAACGCGTATTACTGTTCTTTTATCACCGGTATTTCAACAGTTAACGGTAAAAGTTTTGCCGTTATTTTTATTAAAAGGTTATTTCTGTCGCTTTCTATATCCAATAGTCATTCTGTTGTGGGGTATAAGACCCCGAATTTTATAAATAAAAGTATTCATTTTTTTATAATTATTATTCAGTAAATGCTTAAATTGATAAAAAATTAAAGTTAAGGATGATATATGTAAAGTTTATAAAATACGCAAGTGGTTATAAAATACTCATTGTTGTCGGGGAATATTCGTTTGGTCGTGGAATATTCGTACAACGGCGCAGCCATTTGTGGGCCCCATAACAGAATAATTGTCGGATGAAGAAAACGATAAGTACGAGTTTTTTATAAATAACGGCGTAGTTGTTACCGTTAAAACTATTAGAATACCCAGTGGATAAAGTAAAGTAATACGCGTTGTTGCACAGTATTACACGGTATTGCACAGTATTTTTGAATTATTGATTCTTACATAAGAAGGCACTACTCAATAATTGTTACAGTAATTATTGCTCAATATTTTATTTTATTGGTTCAATAATTGCTGCGTTGATATTTTATATTATTATTGTTTCAATAATTGTCACTGCACAGTATTTCCCATTATCAGATCAATAATTCATATTATTTGAATAATATTATTAGATAGCATTATTGGCAATGTCTAAAAATTTCTGTCAAGGAGAGATTTGGTCACCTAATTGCGCGCCAGTAAATAGAAATCCTTATCGGAAAGCCCCCTATTTCCTGGGAACGGCATGGTTGTCATTATTATGATTCTGCAATATTATTTGTGAATAATTAATTATTGATTTTTATGATAAGAAAATATTTATTTTATGTGAATATAAATGATGAATTAATGCTGAGGTATTTTATCAGTATTTAGTCGGAATGGAGGAATTGTTGAAAATTGATATTTTATCTTTTCTAATAAAATAATTCATTCAAATATATTATTATATTACATTATAAATATATAATGTGATAATATAATAATATAATAATGGTGATATTTTTACATTAAATTCACGGTGCATGAATCAAATGAAAGAAATCTAGAAATCAAAAGAAGAATAAAATATGGGATTTTCAGAAAAATAAGTTTATTACTTGATTTTGTAAAATCCATAACTCTTTGTGTATAATGAGTTAGGAGACGAGCCATATATCAAAAGAAAGCCCTGGAAGTAAGCTAACCGTAGAAATTAGAATCACCCAAAAAATCATTGAATTTTTTCGTGGTGAATGTTTGAATGAAACTGGTACGAAGAACTCATAATCCGAAAAATCAGTGTTCTTGAGATATATTGCGTGAGTTATAATTTTTAATCCGACCGTTGGATCGTTGTGATTTTTGAATATGTTATACATATATAAGTTGAGTATATGTCCACAAATTTTGAATCGTTAAAAATTAACGTATGATTTGTTATGAATTTTAAGAGGTGACTGATTCGGAAATTATTTTTATAAATGATTTTTGGTGGAGATTTTTAGAAGGTGGGACCCACTTTTGGTTGTTGAGGAAGATGGCTGATCTCTGGTGGGCTCCACTTATGGTGGCTGAAATATTTTCAAAGAAGTGTGCGTAGAAAACTTTTTATTAATATTTTTTTAATTTAGTCTCCTTTGGCGTTCTAGCATTTCCCTATAAATAGGGTGCTTAGTTAGAATTGAAAATCACACCAGAAACATAAATTTTCTTTCTATATATTATTGAGCATATTTTTGTGAGTATTTAGATACTTTGAGAGTTTCTAATCAGTGCAAGTTTTCTTCAGCGTTATATCTGATATTCCAGTCAGAAGTACTGCTCTTTTGAGGTAAGGGATTGTAAGGGTTATTATATTTTTCAGTTTCGTAATTTTTCCGACCCTCAAAAATTTTGGAAAAATTTGAAATGATAATTTGATGAGTTTTCTAGATTGTGTCCAAAAATGGCGATTTTTGGATGTATAGATTAGGAGTTATGAATTTTATGGGAAAAGACTATTTTAAAAGTAAACCCTTATAACTCCTTGTGGTTAACTCCAAAATTGGTGAAATTTTTATTGGGAGTACATATATATAACAGAAGTATACTCTATAAATTTTGAAATTTTTGGACAAAAGTACAGTTTATGATAAATGTCTAAATATTTGGTAGTTTTGGCTATATGAAAAATAGTAAATGAATTTTAAAAATTCCGAGAAAAATATATGTTCAATATTGGACTATATTCTCCTAAATCCCAGAAAAGAAAAATTTCTGGGACTGATTTGGTATTTTTTATGAAAATAGACTAGTTATGAATAAATGAATTAAATATGTTATGTAAAGTAAGAAAATTGGAAAATAGGATTTTATGGCTTGAGAATCCTATATAAGATATATGCAGATTTTTATGAGGGTTTTGGTTATTGGTGATGAAATCTTATGAGTTTGGCATTTTAGGATGATTAAATGCATTAATTGGTAAAGTGTAAATAATTAAAATAAATTATTTATAAGTTTAAGAAATGATTAAATATTATGGTAATATTAATAATATTAGATTATAAGATTATTAAGTGATTTATAATATTTGGATTAAGGTGTTATGAAATCATTGATTTAAAATAATTTTTAATGATTAATAATATTATTAAATGAATTTAATGTTATTATATAATGAATAATATTAAATGGAGTTTATAATATAATGAATAATATTATTATCTTCGTTAAATATTCGTTGAAATATTATTTTATGTTCAAATCATTTTTTATATAATATTATTCTTGAATTTTACTCCACAAAGCAGTATCATGTTGACAATTTGGATATTATTGAATTCTAGATAAATTAAATTGTTAAAGTCTTTAAAATTTATTATTTATCTCATGTGATTGATTCTTTATATCCTTGTCATGATCATCATGCTTATATTATGATGAAAGTCATCTTTGGCCCGTAGTGCATAGATGGACTGTTGTTTATTGGTTTTATAATTGTATGCCTTTGGCCTGTAGTGCAAAGAAGAACTGTTGATTGATATCTTTGGCCTGTAGTGCAAAGATGACTTGTTATTGAATATCTTTGGCCCATAGTGCAAAGATGACCTGCTGTTGAATATCTTTGGCCTATAAGTGCAAAGATGACCTGTTGTTGAATATCTTTGGTATGTAGTGCAAAGATGACATGTTGTTGAATATCATTGGCCTGTAGTGCAAATATGAACTGTTAATGAATATCTTTGGCCCGTAGTGCAAAGATGAGTTTATTAGTATGATTATGAACATAAACTGTGATTTGGTATAACCATGATCTTTGATATTTTAGGTAAAAACAGGTGATGAAAATTATCTTCGTCCTGGATGAGAAGAAGAATTTAGAACTACAATTATGATTATGAGTTATTCACATGATTGTGGACAGGAACTGTTGATTTATTTTACAGGGATAAAACATTGTTGGTGGACTTTTAACATGGAGAAGATAATAGACTTTATGGTCTATTTGACTCTTCTAATGGATTACTCGTTCCGCTGCAGCTATGGTTGAAAAGTTTTATCATCTACCATATGTTCTAAATCTCTGATTTATTACTGAAAAGGCTATTGATAATTTAATTATCTTTAGTCATGATATTCTTTAATGGGCTATTTGTGTTCACCCTTTTGCTTCACAATTCCTTTCAGGTAATAAGAGCGTAGCTAGGTCGAACGGGGATAACAGGAGAATAGAACGGTGGTCTATATTTGTTGAGGTTCTCCCTAAACAGTATGGAAATAATTTTATTGAGAACTTTAGATAAGTGTGTTGTATTTTATACGTCATTTAATAGTTATATTTGGTGAATCAAATAGGCTAAGGTGAACTCAACTTTGGAAGGGTGTTTTGCCATTATCATACAAGATGTCTAATGACATACAACTTCGTGTTATCATAAGACAGGGTTGTGCACATCCACTCGCTGAGTATATCTACGAGCACTACCTATATAATCTTGGAGTTTGGTTGAAATATAATTTTCAATTGTAGACAGTGGAGATAGTTATATGTCAAGAGAAGACTCACTATTGGAAAGAACATGTTAGTAATCTTCTCGTTTTTCTTTGGGGTCTATTAGGTCAACCAATGATAATTCTGTGGACATATGATATCTATCATAACCTAGATGCATGGCCTCTCATGTACGAAGGTTTTCTTGAGCACTTCCCAGAGATTTTAATTTTTAAAATAGTTATTGACTGTACCTTTATGTAAGGTGCCATTGCGACGTGCTATCCAAGGTTGGGATGAGAGTCACAGTTGGTATATATTTTTATCAAAACTCACAACATATGTGTTGTTGTATTTTGCATGACAATTGTAGTAATAAAGTTGTAGTTGTTTTCTGTACCATGTATTTGGCGACTCAGAATGAGTTGGATGGATTAGACCTATTTTAGGGGCGTCACATGGGGTCCACTAATGATTGTGTCATCGTACGAATATTTCTCGACAAAAAAATATTTTTCGACCAAATGAATATTTTATGACAACTTACTTACTTTGTAAAATTTGCACATATCACCCATAACTATGGCATTATATCAAATCAACACATTATTATTTCAAATAATATTTAGAGAAAATTAATTCTTTATTCATAAAAATTTGGGGTCTTACAACCTCCCCTTCTTATGAAATTTCGTCTTCGAAATTGATGTACGCACTTGGTATGCCGAAGAGGTGAAGATACCTTGATTTCATTTTAGATTCTAACTCCCGGGTCATTTCCTCAATATCGTGGTTTCTCCATAAAACTTTGACTTGAGGTATAACCTTTGAGCGTAGAATATGTTCCTTCTTATCCAAGATTTTAATAAGTACCTCTTGATACGTTAAATCATCTGTTATCTCATCTAGTTCTAATTCAATAATGAGGTTCGGGTCTTCCACATATTTACATAACATAGATATGTGAAAAACGTTATGAACACGAAAAATACTTGGCGCTAAGCGAGTCTATAGGCCACAGTTCCTACTCGGTCGAGGATTTTAAATGGGCCAATGAATTGAGGGTTGAGCTTTCCTATATTCGTCAATTCTTTCTTTTAGAATATCACCTTCTTGTACTTTCTTCTTCATATTCATCAGCTCTGAGTCTGTAGCTTGAGCAGCTTTAACTATATTGATTAAAGTCGGTTCTACTCGTATATTTGACATCATCACGTGGCCTTTATGTTGACAATATCACACTTGTACCCGCATATAATATTTTACTCAACGCGTCAGCTACCACGTTCGCTTTTCTAGGATGGTATTGAATGGTATGGTCGTAATCTTTCAACAGCTCGAGCCAACGCCTTTGGCGCATGTTAAGTTCCTTTTTAGTGGAGAAATATTTGAGGCTTTTATGATCTATATAGATATAACTAACAATGACCAACTTACTTGATTACAAGCTGCAAAAAAATTGACTTCGCAACAACTATTTGGAATTATTATTATTATTATTTTTCCTTCCGCAGCAATCTTCTGCTTGATCTGTTTGTTTCTTTTTAGCAGCTGCCTCTCTTTTTTGTATATCAGATGAATGATGTTCTTAATACATTATAGGGTTTATCAACTCTAGATCATGAGTAGGATAATTCCTCTCATATTCTTTGAGTTGTCGTGAGGCATAGGCTATGACTTTCCCATGTTGCATGAGAACACGTCCTAAACCTCTGCTTGAAGCATCGCTGTAGATGATAAATCCCTCCGAACCTGATGGTATTGTCAGAACAGATGCTGAAATGTGTCTCCTCTTGAGTTCTTGGAAACTCTTCTCACATTCCTCGTGTAAAATCCCAAATTTTACGAATAAAAATTTAAATTTCTCAATTTTTTTTTAATATTATGGTGTGGATTTAATATAATGTTATAGTTGTGGGTAATATTTATAAATTTTGCAAAGTATGTAAGTTGTTATATTATATTCGATTGGTCGAGGAATATTCTTTGTGTCGGGGAATATTCGTATGACTGAACAATCATTGGTGGACCCCACAACGGAATCATTGTCGGATTGAGAAAATGATAAAAATATTTTTATAAAAATAATGGCGGAAGTTTACCGTTAATACTGTTGAACTACTCGATAGTAAAAGTACAGTAATACGCGTGGTTGCATAGTAGCACACGGTATTGATTATTGATGCTTACGTGATAAGTCACTCAGTTTTGTTTTATTGATATTATTAATGTAATAAAACAGAAAGGCATTTTATATAAAACAAAATACTTTTATAAAGTTATTCATTTTATTAGATTATAAATAGAATATATTATATTTTATTTAAAAGATTTTGCTTTAAATTTGGACCGTCCGATTAAAAGTAAATCAATCTGGACCGTTCATGAATTAGTTACTATACATTCCATTCTTCTATAAATAGAAGCTCATTCCTTCATTATTTCTTACGAATTCACTGAAACTCTAGCGAGAGAAACTATACAGAGAATTCTTCTTCTATAATCTTGAGCGTATTTCTTTGGAGTTTAAGAAAGCTTTGAGCGTAGTGCAAGTTTTCTTCGAGTATATCCTCGCCCTACCAGTCGGAGTACTCTTCTTTCAAAGGTAAGGGATATTATTTGTTGTACCTGTAATGGGTATTATTTCTTTCGTATTCATGAAGAGAACTTTTGTTATTCCATTCTTTATTATTTTTGGAATAACCTGTATACGAGGACTACCCTATACTTGGTAAAATTGTTCTGTTATTCCATTCCTTATTATTCTATTGGAATAACCTGTATATGCAAAGTACCGCATACATTGTGAAATTCTTCTATTATTCCATTCTTTATTATTATGTTGGAATAACCTGTATATGCGAAGTACCGCATACTTGGTGAAATTCTTCTGTTATTCCATTCTTTATTATTCTGTTGGAATATTCTGTTTGTGTGTTTTACGCCGGACCTGGTTCCGTTATTTTTTATTCTGTTGGAATAACATGTCTATGCGAAGTACCGCGTGCATGGTGATTTCTGTTGTTATTCCATTCTTTATTATTCTGTTGGAATATCCTGTCTGTGCGTTTTACGCCGGACCTGGTTCCGTTATTTATTATTCTGTTGGAATAACCTGTCTATGCGAAGTACCGCATGCATGGTGATTTCTGTTGTTATTCCATTCTTTTTTATTCTGTTGGAATATATTGTCTGTGCGTTTTACGCCGGACCTGGTTCCGTTATGTATTATTCTATTGGAATAACATGTCTATGCGAAGTACCGCATGCATAGTGATTTCTGTTGTTATTCCATTCTTTATTATTCTGTTGGAACATCCTGTCGGTGCGAATTTCGCCTGACCTGGTTCCGTTATTTATTATTCTGTTGGAATAACATGTCTATGCGAAGTACCGCATGCATGGTGATTTCTGCTGTTATTCCATCCTTTATTATTCTGTTGGAATATCCTGTCGGTGCGTATTACGCCAGACCTGGTTCTGTTATTTATTATTCCGTTGGAATAACCTGTCTATGCAAAGTACCGTATGCATGGTGATTTCTTTTGTTATTCCATTCTTTATTATACTTAGTTGATTAAAGTTTTGACTTCTATACTCCATGAAATTAGTGTAATATCCTTGATATTTGCGCTTCATCCACTATCTTTTTATGGAAATATTCTTCTGAGTATTCTTGAATTTTACTCTACAAAGAAGTATCATGTTGACAATTTGGACGTTATTAGTTCCTGAATAATTTAATTCTTGAACTTGTTTTATTGAATTTTTATATCATTGTCATCATCCTCATGTTTATATTTTGTTGAAAGTCATCTGTAGCCTGTAGTGCATAGATGGACTTGGTATGATTATGACCAGGGATTATTCGGTACAATCATGACCGCAATGTTACAAATGATGTGGAAAAAATCCTCATTGGCCGTAATGCATTGATGGACAGTTTTTGGTATGATTATGGCTATGGATTCTCTTCGGCCAAGGGAGCAAAGATGAATTGTTTATGGCATGATCAGGACCGTTGATGAAAACATGATTATCTTTGGCCCGTAGTGCATGGATAATTCGTGGTCGTGATACTAAATAATATCATTAGCCTGTAGTGCATGGATGATTTGATGATGTGGATTATTTATTAAGCTGAGTCTCAGCGATAAAAGTGATGAAAAACTTTTTAAATCATAAAAGATAGTAGATTTTATTCTCTACTTGACTCTTTTAATGGATTGCTTGTTCCGCTGCAGTTTAACTTGATGTCTATTGTATTTTATCAGTTTAACATTGTTGAAGACTAATGATAATTTATTCTGCATTATCTTAGTCATAATATTTCTTACTGGGCTAGTTGAGCTCACCCTTTCCTTCACTATTCTCTTCAGAAAATGAGAATATAGCTGGGACGAGTCGAGGAACGGTTTGACAGTCCAGATGATAGCATTAGTAGTCCTCACTATTCTGTTAAATAGTGTGATAATAAATGTAATGAGGACTTATTCTGAGAGTGGATATTGTCTAGAAGACAATATTTGTATTAAAACTCATAGCTCTCTTGTTGTATATTAAAGATTGTATTTGTATTCTGTACCATGTATCTGGCGGCTCAAAATGGGTGATGTATACCTATTTTTGGGGGCGTCACACCTCGCTCCAACTGAATTTTGTATCTTTTTGAGTCGGCTAAGTTAATGGAGTAGTGATTCGAAAAAATCCTTCCTCGAATCTCCAATAATAACCAGCTAAGCCTAGAAAGCTACTTATTTTTGTTACTGACTTAGGTTGTTCCCAACTGTGACTCATATCCTAACCTTGGATAGCACCTCACAATTGCACCTATCAGTTTGCCACCGCACAAATACGGTGTCCCCTACGGAGAGTCTGATTTTGGTGCATTCCACAAAGGAAGTCACCAGATAGAGGCTCGGGTATCAACTCCTATAGTTGGGTTTTTAACTCCTGAAGTTCAGTAGGAGTCATTCGATATGAGGTTTTAGAAATGGGTTTTGTACTGGGTTCAAGGTCAATACAAAATTTAATTTCACGCTCTGGGGTAGGCCAGAAAGTTCTTCAGGAAATACGTCAAGAAATTTATTAACAACAGAAATATCACTCAAATCTAACTTATTTTTGTTTAAATCGGTGACATGGGCTAAGAAAGCTTGACATCCATTTTTTAATAAACGAATGACTATGACTTAATATGACAATGATTGACTTTAGTGGTTTGGTTGCTTGAATTCGCATAACAGGTTGGTTAGGAATATGAAAGCTAACGACCTTACGAACACAATCAATTTTAGCATGATGAGTAGTTAACCAATCAATCCCTAAAATCACATCAAATGCAAGTATTTTCAAAGAGATGAAAACAACAGGCAATGTGAGGGTTTCGATTTGAATCAAACAAGATTTATAAATGGTGGATGTAATGAAGGTTTCTCCCAATGGAGTTTCAACCGATAAGTCAAAGTCCAATTTCTTTTGAGTCAAGTTTAAACGTTGAGCACAAGCAGGTGAAATAAAAGAATGGGTAGAACCGGTATCGAATAAGGTATAGACTTTGGAAGAGTTTATGATTAACTTACTCGTGATAACTTTATTCAGGTTTCTTGCTTTTTGGAAAGTCATGAAAAACGCTCTCCCTTGAACCACCGACTTTAACTTGTCTGGGACAGCCTTTGGTGTCACCATCCCAGCTGTACTTAACTTCGCTGCATGAGAAAATTGAGTTAGGTGACCTTCATTTCCACAATTGTAACACACTTTGGGTTGATGCGTCCAGTTCGAACTGATGTGTCCCTCCTGTCCGCATTTGTAGCATACGACCGGTGGTCGTTCTCTTTCTTTAGAAACGGGTGCTGGTTCTGCTGCCGATGTCTTTCTGTTATTGTTGAATCTTCTCTTCTTAAAATTTTTCCCACTTAGTTCTCCTCTCCTATTATCTTGGCCATGATTGCCACCGAAGTGGTTACCATTTCTGGCATGATAATTTCCTCCACGATGGTTATCATTGTTCCAATGGTCGTTGCCACTGGTACAATGATTGTTAGTTGTTGTCTTTTGGTTGAACTGACTCATTATCGCGCTCCAATAACTGAGCTCTATTCACAACATCTGAATATAAACAAAGTTTGTGAGAAATGAGGTATTGACGAATTTCAGGCTTCAAACCTCGCACAAACATTCGTGTCATTCACTCCTCATTATCTATCAAATGGGATGCAAATCGAGATAACTCTGTAAACTTTGCCTCGTATTGCAATATAGTCATGTTGTTCTATTCCAATTTGATGAATTTCACCTCCTTCATGTGACGAATACTTTCTGGAAAAAATACTTTTCGTTGAACAATTCCTGGAATTTCTCATAAGACATCTTAAGTGCGGACACGTTTTACAGATTCCCACTAGTAATCTGCCTCTCAACGCAACATAAAGGTGGTGAATGGAATCTTTTGCTCTCCAGTGCATCCCAAGACATCAAATATATTGGTAATATACTTAATCCATGCCTCTGCCTTAAGTGGCTCTGGCTTTCCTAAAAACTCTGGTGGTCCCAACTCTTTAAATTACTTAGCAGTGACCAACCGTGAGTTATCATTATTTTCATCTGCATTTTGAACAGGAGTCTCTCTCGTTTGGTGTTGCATGAATTATAGAAAGCTTCTAAATATCACATCGTTCATCATTTGGTCGGTGTGGTTGTTTACATGAGGATTATTACCTTCTTGATGCAGATTATCTTGGTTATTGATTGGCGGTGTCGCAATGGTTGCATGTGCTCCATTGCTTATCTCAAAATTTTTAGATGTCATTATCAAATAATGCCACAAAACAAGGGTTAATTTAAAGAAATTGATATGCCACATATTATCCCTATATTTCGACCGACCAATTAAATAACAAATAAACTTAGGTATGACACAATAGCGAAGGTTTTTACTTGTCTCTCCCCTCCTAGTTCTAACCTCAGATCTACATTAGAGATCATATCTCTCAGCTCTAAGCTCTGATACCAACTACGACGCCCCCAAAATAGGTTTACACAACCCATTCTGAGTCGCCAAATACATGGTACAGAATTCAACTACAAATTTCATTTATACAACTATTAATTATCGTGTAAAATATGACAAAACATACGCTGTGAGTTTTAATACAAATATTGTCTAGTAAACAATATCCAAACTCAAATAAAATCCTCATTACAATTATTGTCACACTATTTTACAAAATAGTGAGGATTACTAAAATAACCATCTTGGACCATTACTCCACTCCCGACTAGTCCCAGCTACATTCTCTCCTCCTAAGAAGAACAATGGAACCAAAAGGAAAAGGGTGAGCTCAACTAGCCCAGTAAAGAATATTATGACTAAGATAATGTATAACAAATTATTCTTAGTCCTTAACAGAAAAAAATCTGATAGAATACAATAGACAACAAGTTTTAGATTAACAACTGTAGTAGAAATATCACTCCATTAGAAGAGTCGATGTCTACTATCTTCTATGATTTAAAAGTTCATCATCAATATTTTATCCCTGTAACATCAATTAATAAATATTTCAAATCAACGAATTATCCATGCACTATGAGCCAAGAATATTCGTTTGTATCACCAGTGGTCATGATCATGCCAAATAATTGTTCATCTATACATTACGGGCCAAAGAGGTCTTTCACCCAATCATTTATCTGTAACATTACAGGTCATAATTATACCAACACACAATTCCTGGTCATAATCATATCAATCAACAGTCCATCTATGCACTACGGGTCAAAGACGACTTTCACCACAATATAAGCATGAGGATGATGACAATGATATAAGAAATTAATTAAGTGAGATCAAGGATAAATATTAGAGATTTATAATTCAATTTATCCAGAGTTCAAGAATGTCCAAATTGTCAACATGATAATTAATTGTGGAGAAAAATTCAAGAATGATATTCATGTAAAAATAATTTGGACAAAAAAGAAACTAATTTTGTCGTGAATAATACCCCAAGTGAATAATACCTCGTGAATAGTACCCCGAGTGAATAGTATCTGAGTGAATAGAACCTCGTGAATAGTATTTTGAGTGAATAGTACCTCGAATAAAAATATTGAAATTTAATAAAAATGTTCAGACCAATATTTCAATGAAACGTTAGTAGATGAAGAGTAAAACTCAAGAATATTCTACTAATTTCAGAGATTATAGAAGTAATACTTACCAAAGTAAGTTTAGATTTAAGAATATGAAAAGAAATAATATACGAAATTGCAAATGGATTTTCACCCGTCATGCGGTAATCTGCGTAGACAGATCTTTTCCACAAATAAAGAATGAGTACGAAAGGTTATTCATCATGCATGCGGTAATCCGCGTAGACAGATTATTCTCACAGATTAAAGAATGAATACAAATGGTTATTCACCATGCACGCGGTAATCCGCGTAGACGGGTTACTCCCGCAGATTAATAAATAATGAATACGAAAAATAATATCCTTTATTTTAGTATGAATTGGATATTGCACTAGTGAAGTAACAAAATATTTTTTTCTTTCTTTCTATAATTTATCTCTATAATTTTAATGAATTTATAAGAAAGAAAGTTTGGATAGAGAATGAAGGAGTGAGTCAGAGAGAGAGAGAGAGAGAGAGAATCGTAGGAGAACGAGATTTCACGATAGGAAAAAAAGTCCATTGATTTGTAAGGAAAAAGGGGTAAGAATTTTAAAAAATAATACTTCCTCCGTTCCAAATTATCTGTTGTTCTAGAGTCTCACACAGATACCAATATGTATGATAAAAATACTAAAATACCCTTTGTGCTGACTTTTTTATTAATTGAAGAGAAAGAAAAAGCAGCTAATTAATTGGAGAGAGAGAGAGAAACATTGAAGAGAGAGAGAAAGCAACACATTAATTGAAGAGAGAGATAGAGAGAAACAATTATTAATTGAAGAGAGAGAGGGGCATGAATGTGGATGTTTAAAAAAGAGGAGAGACATTAATGAGAGTAATGATTATCAACAATTAAGATAAAGGGGCAAATTTGAAAAATAAATAGAAAAAATGTATTAAAATCTTAAAAAAACAAATATTATAGGATAATTTTTTTTTGCTAAAACAATAAATAATTTGGGACGGAGGGAGTAATACCCAAAATGATTTACTTTCCGGCGTTCGGTAAGTTGTTAATAGGTTACTCAAGAAAGTAGAATACAACCAAACCTGACAATGCAAGATCCAACTTCCAAACCCATGACCTACTAACCAATAAAAAAACCAAATACCACTTCACACTCAATCCCCAAAATACCCTTCCCTAACCCAGACAAAACCAGTCAACCCCACAAGGTCTCTCCATTTCTCCCTCACTTCAACAAAACCCCCTCTCTCCGATACCTGCTCCGCTCCAATGGATTCCCCGCCCATCTACCGTCTACCCCGAGACACCCTCCATCAGATCTTCTCTCACCTCCCCCTTCGTCAAATCGCCATCTCCAAATCCGTCTGTAAATTCTTCAACCAAACCCTCTCCTCCTCTTCCTTCACCCGCCTCATCTCAGCAGTACAGCCGCCTCTCCAGTTCCTTGCCCTCCGCCCTCCCCACCGCCACGTGTCTCCCCATCCCACCCTCCACGTCTTCGACCCCGACCTCAATCAGTGGCTCAGATTTCCCCTCTCGTTCCTTCCCTTCCGATCCCACCAACCTGTAGCGTCCTCACTCGGACTCGTCTACCTCTGGGCCGACTCGGACGATTCTTCCAATAAATCGCTCCTCGTCTGTAACCCCTTAGCTCGGAGCTTTAAAATTCTCCCACAGCTCGGCTCGGCTTGGTCCCGTCACGGCTCGGTCCTCGTTGGCCCGCCGAATAAAGTTCTCGTCTTGACTGAGCTTGCCGCTCTGTACTTCTCTGGCTCTGATAATTGGCTCAAGTTTTCATCGAATTTACCATCTAAGCCACGAAGCCCTATTTTGATTTCGAATTCTGTACTCGCCCTATGCGACGTCGGATCGCCATGGCGATCCCAGTGGAAGCTCTTTAAAATCACATTGGATTCCCTTCAATCTTCACAGGCATGGACAAGCCTGGAAAAACACGAATGGGGCGATGTGTTTGATATACTGAAACGACCGCGTTTAGTGAAAGGAATAGGGAACAGAATTCTGATGATTGGGGGATTGAAGTCTTCTTTCTCAATGAATTCTTCATGTTCAACGATTTTGATATTGAGGTTGGATTTGGAAACCCTTGAGTGGGATGAAGCTGGGCGAATGCCGGTGGAAATGTTCCGTTGTTTCCAGGAATCCAGCAAGTTTAAAGTGTTTGGAGGCGGAAAAAGGGTTTGCTTTTCAGCCAAAAGGATTGGGAAATTAGCATTGTGGGATAATTCGGTGGAAGCGGGAAAAGCAGAGTGGAAATGGATTGTTGGCGTGCCCGGGAATGGGGATGGGCTTTTTCGTGGATTTCTGTTCGAAGCTTGGCTCTCTGCTTCACCTTAAATGGAGGTGTGGTAAATTTATTTTTGTGTTGCCAATTCAATTGTTGTATTAGTATTAATTTTCAATATTTGTTGTGATTTGACATAAACTAAAGTTTCATATTTGTTGTGTTATAAAAAGAATTAAATGTATATGGTTAATGATCATATTCTTTTTTTTGACTTTTGTGTTTTATGTGGAATATAGTTTTAGTTTACAATAAAGTATAGAAGCTATATACTCCAAATTAATGTTACCTATATGGTGGCTTCATCTATTGTGGTTTACCCATTACTCTGTTTCTTTGTTTTTTATTTTAATGAATTAACGTATGTGGTTTATATTGATCTATTTGAAAATTCTTTATTATTGTCTATTCAAGCGGTTTAGATGTAACTTTTAAAGAGATCTAGTATAGAAGCCTACATCCGTCTTCTTCCTTTTTACATGTCATGTTAGCACTTTCAAAACTGTGGTAATGGTTTTAATTACCACATCACGAAAGTGGAGTACATTTGATTCGCTAATGCGGAACTGGACATGGCTACTACTGGAAAGTGCAAACAATATTAGTTAATTAAACATAATATTATTTATGGATAAATTGATTATAATGAGATTATTTGAATTATTAGGTGTCTAGGTTAATTAGGCTGTTTAAGTATTTTTTTTAATCTATTTTTCTGTTATAAATTGCTTAAACAATAGAGTTGTTTCAGTAAAAGGATAGTTATCTTGTACTTGTATTAAAGTTTTACTTTGTTCCCAGATATTAAGTTTTTTATGCAAGTATTGAACTCCCCATAGTCTAATTGTTGAGTTGATTATTAATTTGAGAGTGAGACTGGTGTGACTTGTGTCATTGTGGCCTTCGGACATAGTTCTCCCCCTTTCCCTTTTTTCTTCTCTTTTAACCCTTCCTAGTCCTTCTAAAGAATCTAAACCTTGTCCTACATAATAGTGGTAATAGAGCTAAATCTGGTACTACTTGAAATCTTGATTTTCCACCTCCATACCTATCACCATTCACCACCTTAGTGTTTCCCACCCTTATATCATATTCAAGCAACCTAGGCCCCAACTTTATCCACATTCACATATAATCTTTAACTAAATCAATTCTAAATATTCAATGTATCAAAATAATAAAGTACATTAATATTTATAATACTTCTATACAACTTTTCTAGCCTAAATTGGACTCTAATAAGATAACCACAAATTAATAAGACAATTGCAAATAAAAGAAATTAATTAAAATACAACTTCTATCCCACAGGCTTCCAAAGCCTCTTATATTATTCCAACTAATTTTCACGGCCTCGTCCCTACATCAGTTCTCTTTCGTCGAGAAAAACACGACCACGTCGAGTTAAAAACATCGACACAAAAATAAGCACACTGGATTTATTTGCAAGCTGGAAATTTAGCATGTCGATAGCACAAGTAGGAGTGAACTTGGTATTGCCTTTGATAAACGAATAGATATTTGCACGAGCATCATGTTGTGCATGACGATTCCATAAGCCATGTACACCCAAAGATAATGTGACAAACCTTAAGGGGTAAAACATCACACATAACGGTATCCTTAATCTTGTCAACAAAAAATGTAACCAAACACCTCTGGATAATCCGCAACTTTGTATTGGTAACCCATGCAACATCATACGATTCCGGGTGAGACTCAACTTTTAACCCAAGTTTTTTAACTGCTTCCTCAGAGATAATATCCGTACAACTATACAATTCCCAGTATCAATCACAAGAGAGCACACCTGCTCCGCACATTTGACTCTCGTCTGAAAAATTCGTCCATGATGAATTTTAGGATCATCCTTATATTTCCGGGCAACAAGTAAAGGTCGAAGAATACCTAACATTTTTTCAAATGAGCATCAATTTATAAATCTTGCTCATCGAGGCTCATATTCGTCGTCTGTCAACTTACAAACCTCTTCGTTTAAGTCAGCTTTCCCGCACACTTTGTCAACAATAGCAAGCTGCCTAGAGGGAGAAAAGATAACATTCATCTTCTCCTTCGTTGAAGTATACTTGAAGGACATGTGACCAAAACCACGACAGTTATAACACCTAGACGTATGGTTGTTGCTAGCATTAGAAGAACCTGGGTACGATTAGGACTGCTAGTACTTGAAGGACTTATTGACGATCTTTCCATTGGCCTGCTTAAAACATGCTCCACCTAAGTTCGAGTTTGGACTTGTATTGGAGGCTTAACATAATTCTTTTTCAAATTATCCTCTACTTAGGTGGCAACTTGAACAACATCATCCAAGAGACACCACCTGCAATATCCATATTCAATTCTCGACGGTACATGGAGATTAAAACTTCTTCAACCTAACAAAATTCATAGTGTAACCAAACTGTAGAACATTGAAATATACTCGATTACAGATTTACTTTCTTCTACCAACTCAATTAACTGCAAATATGCTCGCTGCTTATATATGTAAAGTATATTGTTCAAGTTAGAGTTGTTGTATGAGTTGTTCGTTTGTTAAGAGTATATAACCTGTCCCACATCGAATAGCTTGAAAAAATGTCTAGTATGTAATGACTAGGGTTAACTCTGCTCATTGAAAATTGGTTTTTGGTTAGAGAGTTTGATGTTTTTGTGTGCGCTAGATTTGGGACCGTTTTATAAATCTAATGTGGTACCAAACATGTCATACCCTTGGGTAACTTATCCTTTTGCTGTTCATTTTTCAAGTGTCAAAATTACCCATTTCTTAACTAATAGTAATTTATCAGTTGGGCCAATAGTTGTTCATAGTTTACTAGTTTTATTCTGAGTTTGTTGTTCTGGACTAGCCTTGTGTGGATTTCAGATTTATCATGTCCACGTGCAACCCTCAATACGTTGGGTTACACGTAAGGTCCCACATTTAATACCTTGAGAAAGTATAACTAGTATATAATGATTACAGTCAACTCTTGTTATTGCCAATTGGTTTTGGATTAGAGAGTTTCATGTCTTTATATATTAGATTTGAGCTCATTTTATGAATCTAACATCTTCAAACAACTTCAACAAAAGTCATTCAATTTGAGGGGAAAGAGTAAAAAGAAAAAGAAAGAAAAAGTAAAAAAAAATACTCTTTTTGGTTAGGTTGTTATGGCACAAGGAGCTTGAAAGACTTGAAGTACCTATTCAGTCTCTTTGTGCTAACCTAGGAGCTAAAGAAGGATAAGAACCTCTTGGATTGTGAAGAAAAAAAAGTTGAGGTTTTTGAGCAGTTTAGAGAGATGATCAAAGAGTCATATGAAGACAGCTGAAATTAAAGAACTGAACAAGAATGATGAGATATTGGTGAAAGGCTTTAGCTCAAAAGTGGTACTATATCAAGACATCAATTTTGTACATCAATGACAACTCATATTTCAGTTTATTTAGTTTACTCGTTCATACACTAATTTTAAATTTCTGTTTATAAGAATGCTTAATACCTAAATTCTCTCATGTTTATAGTCTTTTACTTTTTTTTATATAAAAATAATAATGATATCCTAGAACATTTGTTCTATAGGAATTAGGAAATGAAACTTTCCATAAAGAATTTTTGTCAGTATTCAGAAAATTGCTTAGTGGCTAAGAGAGCTTCGAGCGATGCGAACATTTATTACTCGAATTCGATCTGACTCGAATTGAATTATATTCAAACTACTCGCGAATTTCGAATTCAAGCTCGAATTCGAGTTTTCGTATAGTAAGTAGCTTTATAATACATACAATTACCAATTGAACTTGTTATTTTACTTAGAAATTTGAAAATATATTTAAATTACACTTTACAAATAAAAAATACAATTAAAATTAAAAAAAATAATTAAAAATAATAATTATTTATTATAATTTTATTAAATTGTGCATATATTATAAGAGAATGTATCGAGTATCTATTCGAATATGTATCGAATCATGATCAAGAATTCAAATAGTTTGAATCTTAAACGAGTTGAGTATAACGTTGCTCAGATTCTACTCGTATTTTTATTCAAACTCTTTTTTGGGCTTAGATTTGGATCATATTTTTAATAAATCTGAATCTCGCTCACATTTTTTTGAATCGAACCCGAATTGTTTGGTTCAATTTACAGCCTTACGCCTAGGCCTGCATGGCTTAGGTGTCTCCTCTAGGTGGTGTAGTTTTAGTATTATTTTTTATATTTATAATAAAACTAAAGTTATTCTTTTGTATATGTAATAAAATTAAAGTTGTATATGTTAAAAGTAAAAGTTTTGGGATTGATTTAAAACATTAGGCCAAGGTTGGACGGTGCCTAGACCTTCTTTTAGAACATTGATTTTTTGTTAATATTTTTTTCATCAGTTTGTCATGTTACCTGTTGTTTTGGTGTAATGGTTGTAAAAGTTGTGGTATTTTTACTGAACTTTTTTTAAAGGTACTCGTGGGAATTGGAAAATTGTCCAAATTTTGCAACGAGTCTCTTTCTATAGACAAGATAGATTAAATAAATTTTCAATGTGCAAGGAAAGAAAAATGATATAACCTGGAAGCATAGCAGCTGTGTTATTATGTACATCTAGAATAGATTATTACGCCGATCCTTTTAATTATAGTATAAAGTACATGTAGAATAGATTATTATGTCGGTCCTTTTAATTATAGTTATATATTTTTTAGTCCCCAACTAATTTATAAGATAGAAGGCTTGTTGAGTTCTGATGTTCTCTGAATCATATTTTTATGTTTGCGAAGGTGTTTATTGCAGGGTATTTTAAATTGTAGAGGGGTTGTATTTGGAATAGTTTGCTCAGTTTAGGAGGGTATTTTGAATTATTTTTTTATTAGGTCTTTTTATTTCTGAATATGGGGATCTGAGTTTTTAAAAATTTCTGGCATGAATTCTAATTGAAGAGGGGTAATCAGGGTGAAAAGTTATAGTTTCAGGTTGGCTTCAAAGAGAGCTACCGTTTACGGTTTCCTACTAATTTCTTCTATTTCTAATGCTCTGCTTTGGTTATAGAGTTATAGGTGATTTGACAAACTTCTATAGGTAACTCTCTGGTTTCTACTGCTATTTTTCTTCTTTGTTACTTCACTGCACCAGAAGAAGCCTAGCTTGGCAGGAGTAAATAAAATGTGCAATAAGGTATAAACATTTTTATTGATGCTTGTCAATTTATCATAGTCTTATAAAGCAGTTTTCATAATCCTAGAACTATCTGTAGCTAGGGTTGCAAAACTTTTGAAATGATTTTCATTGGCAATTTGTCTTTTAAAATTCCGTATATTGACAAATTATGGGGTTGATTGTAGCCTAATTGGTAGACGCATTAGTATTTCAAGTACTGCCAGACATTTTGTGAAGTTCTTGTATTGTGAGCCTCAATTGAGAATTTGAGATATTTGCAGGCTTCTGTCTGCCTCTTCCCCAGAAATCAATATACTCCTTCCATATCACAATAGAATTCCATTTGTAAAATTTGTGAATAGTAATGATATTTTTTGTTTCATGTATTCCCTTAAAATAATAAGTTGGTTTGTAATGTAGTATGACAATGATATCATGACCGACAAACTTGACAACATTGCGTGGTTTTGTAGTTTGTACTACTGTAACTAAAAAGTCTTTCAGTGGAACAGAAAAATGGCAAATGAAACCTTTTTTTGTTTGTTTGTTTGTTTTTGAAGCGGGAGGGATTTTTATTTAATAGTTTTGGGTGTTAAATGTTGTACCCATATCCAACACCAGCAATGTACTGGGCCTAGTAGGCCAATAGTGGAGGTTAATTGTTGAGTTAAATGCACTCTGCGTCCCTCAAGTTTATTCTGTTTTGCATATTATATCTTACACTTCAAAACGTGATATTTTGAATTTCGTACTTTTAGCAAACGGACACATAACACCCTCCGATCCAAAATGTCGCTAAAAGTGCAAAATTTGTCACTTTTAAACACTAATCCTGTCATTTTTAGCGGCGGAATTTGGATTGGAGGGTATTGTTATGTGTCGGTTTGTTAAAATGCGGGATGTAAAATGTTACGTTTTGAAGAATAAGATCTAATATGCATAATGATGCAAAGTTTATTTAATTCTTACTTGGTGTAGATTCAAACCTGTGAGGCTGTGACCTAGAGCAGAGTAAAGGTTCTTTGTCACTAGGCTATCAGTTTTTACATCTATATGAATAGAATTGTTAATACAAGAACTGCTAATACAGGACAAGCTCACTATAAAACATAGTTACTCCATATAATCTGCCTGTAAATTTTTCTTTTTGAAGCTTTTTCCCTTTTCCTAAAATGCCCTTTGGTATGTTATATGTTCAGTAACCTATTACTATTAGTGAGATCATAACGGGTTGGTGGGCCTTGATTCATTCTAAACACATCTTTAGTTCAGCTATCGGCCTTTCAATTTTTGTCGCGTGGTATTAGCCATCTCGTATGAGGTGCATCTCGTACGATATGAGGTTTCTACGCTTGCATTTTTTGACCATAATTAACATTCCGTCCGTCTTAGAAATAAGGGTGTAAATAAATCGAGTCGATCTGAGTATTGAGTTGTTCAGATTTAGTTTATAAAATTTATCGAGTATAAAATAAAGTTTGATTGAGGCTCATTTAGTTACCGAGCCGAGCACGATCTTGAATCGAGTCCGAACAATTTGAACTTTTCGAATGAATATGATTCGAGTATCAAAAGAAAATTAAAATTATTTATCGAACTTTAAAATTTGTTCATATTTGACTCATTTATATTTCGAGTCGAGCTTGAATTGAATTTTTAGTCAAACAAGTACGAATTGAGTCCAAACTGTTTGCTCAGTTTAGAGTATTACTTGAAAATAATAAAATAAAATAGTACTACAAAAGTTATCTAAAATAAACTTAGATTATATTATTATTATTTTTAATAAGTTGTATCGAAGTACTAATATTTTAAACAAATCTTTATATATATATATATATATATATATATATATATATATATATATATATATAAAGTCAATATCCATATAATACTATCAATTTTGATTGGAGGAATTTATTACTTTTTTGGACTTATTAAGAAGGTATTTGGTACCTTCTCATTCTGAAAAACATACATCAGTATAATATTTGATGTTATCACAGTTGCGAAATGATATATATTAAAATTTTGTGTACGTATGACTTTTTTTGTTGTAAACGTTATAATTACATACTCCCTCCGTCCCAGGATAAAAGTCCTTATTACTATTTTGGGTTGTCCCATGTTAAATGTCTACTTTCTTTTAATAACCAAACTTTTACACATTTTTTCCTATTATGCCCGTAGCATTAAATATCTCATACTTTTCTTATTCTAATTCTCTCTCCATATTTAATGACATTATTATGGATAATTTTGTCATTTTATTCCTCTTCTTAATATGCGTGAAAAGTCCACCAGGACTTTTATACTGGGACGGAGGGAGTACATGTGTTTATACTCAAATCATAAGTTTCAAGTAAAGTGATTCTGGTTAATGAAATGTATCAGCGAACAAAAGGGATAAAATTAATTGAAGGCGTTCAGACAACAATAGTCAACAAGCGTGGTCAATTGATCATCCATATTCTTTTACAACATTTCTCTATATATGTGTAACTATGGATATATGTTAGTTTTAAAACTATTACTCCCTCCGTCTCAAGATAAAGGTTCTGGTGAATTTTTCACACATATTAAGAAAGTGAATGAAACGAAAAAATTGTCCATAATAATGTCATTAGTCATTTAATAGAGTGTGTGTGTACACAAAATACACTACTCCTTGAAATTCAGGCCAAGTGCCAATAAATATTGTTGTGTTTTCATAAAAAAATTGGCATAATCAACTTTTCATAGAGAAACTCCACATTCAATTCGGTCCAAGTGCTTAATAAAATACTCCTAATATTGTTTTTGTTTTATTCCATATATGCATGTAGAAGTTACTACATAGGAGAACAAAAGAGTTTTTAATGTGGTGGGAATAAAAAATAAATTAAATGTATGAGAAATTTTCAATGTAGGTGAGAAAGTGACTTTCTAGCTTTTCACTTCAAGTAATTATACTTATTGAATATGAATAGAGAATTAAAATAAGAAAAATATGAAATATTTAATGTTAAGGGTATAATAGGAAAAATTGTATAAAAGTTTGGTTATTAAAGGAAATTGAGCATTTAACATGAGATTACCTAAAATAGTAATAAAGATTTTTATCCTGGGACGGATGGAGTATTATAATAGCAGTTATTTTGTTATTTATTAGGAAAGAAAAGACAATACAATAAAGGAGAGTACCTTAACTTTAATGGCTCCCCTCTAGTGCTCCTCAACTAATAACACAAAATATGGTGTTAATCATAATCTATATATCATTTATATTTTGAGTCAAGCTCGAATCGAATTTTTGGCCGAACGAGTACGAATTAAACCCGAACCATTTGATTCACTTTCCAGCCCTAATTGAAATATTAGCAGTTTATTTGAATTAGCTGATATATTTTGAAAAACTAATGATAGTAGGTAATATTTGTAGTTTTGGGGCATTAGTTGTAAGATAAAACTTAAAATAAGCAAGCACAGTATAAACCAAACAAGCGTGTTTGTTTGCAAAGTTAAAATCTTTTAAAAAATATAATGTTAGTTCATAGTATTTGAAGTTTTGTGACAAATTATTGGTGAAATAAAATTTAAAACAAGCAAGCAAGAATAAACTAAACTATTATTGCGTTACTAAGCTATAAGTGATTTGCGGGTGATGTATAATATCATAATTAATCTTTTTTAACATTTAAAAATGAGTACAATATATAACTGAATTAGTGAACTATAAGTGATAAGCAACTACAAAATAATGATATACTTCCCTTGTTCCTAAAAGATTATCGTTTAAGGTTAATTCACATAGATTAAGGAATGTAATTAATACCTATAGAAAATATTATACTACCCTTATTATAATTGTCTCAACCAATTATTATCTTTGTAGATTCCAAAAAAGGAATATACCATTCAATTAATTCTACTTTGTATCTCAATGCTATATTCAACAGAGTAGTCAAAATAAATAAGAGAAAACTTTAAATAGGAGAAACCTTTAAATAAGGGTAAAGTAGAGAAAAATGGTTACTTTTGTTATAAAACTTTAACAAAGTATAGAAATATACTCTTATAATTGTTGCATAAATTTAGAGAGAATAAGCAAGAGAGAAAGAGAGAAAAACCTTTAGAGGAATTCTACTAATTTCCTTCAATATCATTCCCTTTATATAGGATTTATATAGGAAATGAGAGGAGGAGGAGGACAAGAACGGAGGGATCACGAAGTGGAAATAAAGGGAAAAAGGGAGTCACGGGAGGAAATCACTTTATAATACTTCCCCTGCTTTTCTACGATAGAAGATTATGTCTCATTAAAAATCATTTGCAGTTTCGTAATTTTCCTGATCCTCAAAAATTCTGGAAAAATTTGAAATGATAATTTGATGAGTTTTCTATATTATGTCCAAAGATGGCGATTTTTGAATGTATAGATTAAGAGTTATTGATTTTATGAGAAAAGACTATTTTAAAAGTAAACATTTATAACTCCTTGTGGTTAACTCCAAAATTGGTGAAATTTATATTGGAAGTACATGTATATAACAGGAGTATACTCTGTAAATTTCGAAATTTTTGGACAAAAGTACAATTTATGATAGATGTCTAAATATTCGGCAGTTTTGGCCATATGAAAAATAGTAAATGAATTTTAAAAATTCCAAGAAAAATATATGTTCAATATGAGACTATATTATGTTAAATCCCAAAAAAGAAATATTTTTAGGACTGATTTGGTATTTTTCATGAAAATGAACTAGTTATGAGTAAATGAATTAAATATGTTATGCGAAGTAACAAAATTGAAAAGTAGGATTTTATGGCTTGAGAATCCTATATAGGGTATATGCAGATTTTTGATGAGGGATTTGATTATTGGTGATGAAATCTTATGAGTATGATATTTTTGAATGATTAAATGCATTATTTGGTAAAGTGTAAACAATTAAATAAATTGATTATAAGTTTTAGAAGTGATTAAAATATTGTTATAATATTAATAATTTTAGATTATGAGTTTATTAAGTGATTGATAATATTTGGATAAATTTAAAGTCTTTAATATTTATCCTTATTTTCGTTTGATTAATGCTTATATCATTGTCATCATCCTCATGCTTATATTGTGATGAAAGTCATCTTTGGCTTACGTGCATAGATGGACTTGGTATGATTATGACCAATGATTATTCGGTATAATCATGACCGTAATGTGACGAATGATGTGGTGAAAGTCCTCAGTGGCCTGAAGTGCATTGATGGACAGTTTTTGGTATGATTATGACCAGGGATTATTCGGTATAATCATGACCATTGATGATTTAATGAATATCTTTGGGCCGTAGTGCAGGAAAGATTCAATGATATGGTTTATTTGTTAAGCTGAGTCTCAGCGATAAAAATTGATGAAAATATTTTTAATCATAGAAGATAGTAGATATCATGCTCTATTTGACTCTTCTAATGGATTGCTTATTTCAATGCAGTTAAACTTGATGTCTATTATATTTTATCAGTTTAACATTGTAGAAGGCTAATGATAATTTATTATGCATTATCTTAGTCATAATAATTCTTACTAGGGCTAGTTGAACTCACCCTTTCTTCACTGTTCTCGTCAGGAAATGAGAACGTAGCCGAGACTAGTCGGGGAATAAAGTGACGGTCCAGATGATAGCATTAGTAATCCTCACTATTCTGTTAAATAGTGTGATAATAAATGTAATGAGGACTCCATTGAGTGTGAATATTGTCTAGATGATAATATTCTTATTAAAACTCTTAGATTATATTTTGTCATATTTTACACGACTGTTGTATAATTAAATTGTATTTGAATTTTGTACCATGTATTTGGCGACTCAAGATGGATGATGTATACATGTTTTGGGGGCGTCACAGTTGGTATCAAAGCTTAGGGTTATGATCCCTGACTGAGATATGAGACAAAAACTAGGAGGGGAGAGACGGGAAATTCCTTCGCTAGTATGACCTACCTAAGTTTATTTGATATTTAATTGGTCGGTCAGAGTATAGGGATAATATGTGATATGTTAATTAACCCTTGTTTTGCGGTAGTGTTTGAAAATGACATCTGAAAATGTTGAGATCAACAATGAAGCACATGAGATCGTTGAGACACATTTAATCACCAACCAGGTTAATGTAATGTCAGACGAAGAAGAAATTAGAGATATCTACGTGGTGAGTGAAGAACTAATAGTTGCACCCGAGGTAGTCGCAGAGGTAGCAGCTGAGAGTGAGGAAGAAGAGGAACATGAGAAGAATTTATTAGAAGAATTTTAATCGAAATTTAGAATTACAAAATCATATTCATGAGTTAGAAGAGCAAGCTGAAGAATGGCAGGCGGTCGTGTAGTAAAGGGATGAAACAATTCAAAATTGTGTTACCCGATGTGCGATGCTTGAACAGATGCACTCTTTGGCAGAGTATAAGATATTAGAGCTGGAATCTGAGAATGCTATGATCAAGGTTTTGATGAAAGAAGAAGCAAATGAACAAATGAGAATAGATGATGCATGGGTAAAAGCCGCACGACGCATTGATATTATAAAAAAAGACATCCGATCTAATAAGGCCAAAATAGATGAAATGGATTTCTCTTTTTGGACAACAATTGGGAGAATCCAACATCGAATTCGGAATTACCCGGTGCAGAACGGTCAACCCCAATTCGATATGGATCGGAGAGTAATGATTCGAATCATGGATCGGGAATGTGGTGAAGCAATTAAGGTGGAATGTACTCGATAGCAAATTTAAGTCCAACTGGGATGGTAACGACAAAGGATGTCCCAGACAAGTCAAACTCGGTAGTTTAAGTGAGAGCGTTTATCGAGGAACCCGAATGAAGTTATCACTGGTAAGTTAATCATAAACTCTTACGAAGTTTATACCTTATTCGATACCGGTTCTACCCACTCTTTTATTTCACCTAGTGGTGTTCAATGTTTGAACTTGGCTCTTTTATCTGTTGAAACTCTGTTAGGAGAAATATTTGTTACCTCCACTATTTATAAATCTTGTTTAATTCAAATCGACACTTTCACATTACCTGTCGATCTTATTTTTTTGAAAATACTTGCATTTGATGTAATTTTAGGGATTGATTGGTTAACTGCTCATCATGCTAAAATTGATTATTTTCGTAAGGTTGTTAGCTTTCATATTCCTAACCAACCTGTTATGTGAATTCAAGAAACCAAACCACTAAAGTCAATCATTGTCATATCAAGCCATAAGTAAAAGAGCCCTGAGCCTTTCGCCGGTGACTTCCAAGTCTTGGAATACACCGAATCCAGACTATCTGTAGGGGACACCGTGAATAATGATGGTAAGTTGATAGGTATCATTGTGACGTGTTATCCAAGTCTTGGATTAGAGTCACAATTTTGAATGATATTTCTATTTGTTAATAAATTTCCTGACGTATTCCTGAAGACTTCTCAGCTTACCCCTAGAGCGTGAAATCGAATTTTGTATTGACCCCAGTACAAAATTCATTTCTAAAACCCTCAAATATTTCTTCAACTAAAATGAACGTAACATGCGCCAAAGACGTTGGCTCAAGTTGTTGAAGATTACGATCATACCATTCAATATCATTGTGGAAGAGAGAATGTGGTAGCTGACGCGTTGAGTAGAAGATCGTATGCGTTTACGAGTGCGATGTTGTTAACACAAAAACCCATTCGTATAACTTATAAATGATGAAGATAGAGTTAAAGACTCTAAGGACCCACGTGGTGATATCAAATATACGAGTAGAATCGACTTTAATCGATAAAGTTAAAGCCGCTCAAGCTACACACCCGAATCTGATAAATGTGAAGAAGAAGGTTCAAGAAGGCGTTATCTCAACCCTCGATTTAATTGGCCCATTTGAAATCCTCGATGGAATAGGAACTGTGGCCTATAGACTCGTTTTACCGCCATGTATGTCGCGTGTTCATAACGTTTTTCACGTATCGATGTTACGGAAATATGTGGATGACCCGAACCACGTTATTAAATTAGAACTAGACGAAATAGCAGAAGATTTAACGTATGAGGAGATATGTGTTAAAATCTTGGATAAGAAAGATCGTATTCAACACTCAAAGGTTATACCTCAAGAGTTGGAATATGAAATGAAGTCAAGGTATCCTCACCTCTTCGGCATACCAAGTACGTACGTAAATTTCGAGGGCGAAATTTCATAAGGAGGGGAGATTATGAGACCCCAAATTTTATGAATAAAGATTTAAATTTCTCAAAATATTTTTTTAAATATTATGGTGTAGATTTGATATAATGTTATAGTTGTGGGTAATATTTACAAATTTTACAATGTAAGCAAGTGGTTATATAATATTCGATTGGTCGGGGAATATTTGTTTTAATCGGAAATATTCGTACGACGACACAATCATTGGTGGACCCCACAAGGAAAGTATTATCGTAGTAGGAAAATGACAGAATTATCTTTTTATTAAAAATAACGGCGGAAGTGTTACCGTTAAAACTGTTGAACTACCCCGTAGTAAAAGTACAGTAATACGCATGGTTGTATAGTAGCACAGTATTGATTAATGATGCTTACGTCAGAAGTCACTCAGTTATACTCAATTATTGATACAGTAATTGTTGCATCATATCTCTCATATTATTGATTCGATTATTGTCACAATATCATCTGCATAAAATGTTATATTATTAAATCAAAAATTGAGACGAAAAAGTTATTCATATTATTAAATTATAATATTTACAATGTCTAAAAGTTCTGTCAAGGAGAGGTTTGGTCATCTAATTGCGCGTCAATAAGGAGAAATCCTTATCGGAAAGCCCCCTCTTTCTTGGGAACGACCTGATTGTTAAATATTGTGACTTATAATATTAATGATGAATGTTATTAAAAATCAAATTTGAGTTCGGAGTTGAATTTGGAGACCCGGACGTGATATTTGAGTCCAGAGCGATAATATTAGTAAAAATAGACTATAAACACAAAATTTGTCGTGGTTGACTTTTTGGTCAAAAAAAGTCAACAGTTGACTTTTTTGAAAAAGTCAAACTTTAAAATTTCAAAAATAAAATTTTTGAAAAAAATATTTCCATTGTGTTGGGATTGTTAGTGTTTGTGGAAATTGACATTTATTTCGATAATAATTGATGTCTGGAGGTTATATTGACCAATCGGGTAATTAACCGGATAAATGAGCAATTAATTGCTATTAATTCACATGATTATAACTATTTGTTCACATGTATGTACTATTGTTTCACATTCTTGTACTATTAGGGGAGTTGGTGCAAGATTAATAATACTTGCATGACTAAATTAAAAATGGAGGTATAGATGGAGGTACTATACTGTAATTCGTATTTTCACATGATTATAACTATTAAGTCACGTGAATGAACTATTAATTCACATGATTTACTATTAGGGGAGGTGGCGCAAGTTGATAATACTTGCAGGAGTAAATTAAAAATGAAAGAAAAGTTGAAGGTATTGTAATGTAATATTTCGAGCCCCAAAACGTGAAATTATCGAAACTATATTTTCCTATAAATAGAATCTTATTCTTCCTTCATTTCTCACAAATTTACTAAAGATTTAGAGCAATTATTATAGAGAGAAATTATAGAGAGAAAGAAGAATAGAAGTCTGCTACCTCACTATTCAAATATCCAGTTTCTTCTAAGGTAAGGGGTATTATTCTTTCGTATTCATGAAGAGAATTATTTTATTTCAATACTCGTAAGAGTTGTTATTCCATTCTTTATTATTATGTTAGAATAACATGTTTATGCGAAGTACCGCATACATGGTGAAATTCTTCTGTTATTCCATTCTTTATTATTCTGTTGGAATAATCTGTCTGTGCGGTCTATCGCATGCCTGGTGAATTCTGTTGTTATTCTATTCTTTATTATTCTGTTGGAATAACTTATCTGTGGGGTCTATTGCATGCCTGGTGAATTCTGTTGTTATTCCATTCTTTATTATTCTATTGGAATATCTTGTCTGTGCGGATTACGCATGACCTGGTTCCATTCTTTATTATTCTGTTAGAATATCCTGTCTGTGCGGATTACACATGACCTGGTTCTATTTTTTATTATTCTGCTGGGAATAACCTGTCTATGCGGTCTATCGCATGCATGGTGAATTCTTCTGTTATTCCATTCTTTATTATTCTGTTGGAATAACCTGTCAATGTGGATTACTGCATTCATGGTGAATGATCCATTGTATTCATTCCTTATTAAATTGTGGAAATGATCTGTTTACGTGGATTACCGCATGGCGGGTGAAAATCCATTTGCAGTTTCGTAATTTTTTTGACCCTCAAAAATTTTGAAAAAATTTGAAATGATAATTTGATGAGTTTTCTATATTGTGTCCAAAGATGGCGATTTTTGGATGTATAGATTAAGAGTAATGAATTTTATGAGAAAAGACTATTTTAAAAGTAAACACTTATAACTCCTTGTGGTTAACTCTAAAATTGGTGAAATTTATATTAGAAGTACATGTATGTAACAGGAGTATACCCTATAAATTTCAGAATTTTTGGACAAAAGTACAATTTATGATAGATGTCTAAATATTCGGCAGTTTTGGCCATATGAAAAATAGTAAATGAATTTTAAAAATTCTAAGAAAAATATATGTTCAATATGAGACTATATTATTTTAAATCCCAGAAAAGAAATATTTTTGGGACTGATTTGGTATTTTTCATGAAAATGAACTAGTTATGAGTAAATAAATTAAATATGTTATGTGAAGTAACAAAATTAGAAAATAAGATTTTATAGCTTGGGAATCCTATATAGGGTATATGCAGATTTTTGATGAGAGATTTGATCATTGGTGATGAAATCTTATGAGTATGACATTTTTGAATGATTAACTGCATTATTTGGTAAAGTGTGAACAATTGAAATAAATTATTTATAAGTTTAAGAAGTGATTAAAATATTGTTATAATATTAGTAATATTAGATTATTAGTTTATTAAGTGATTGATAATATTTAGATAAATTTAAAGTCTTTAATATTTATCCTTATTTTTGTTTGATTAATGCTTATATCATTGTCATCATCTTCATGCTTATATTGTGATGAAAGTCATCTTTGGCTTACGTGCATAGATGGACTTCGTATGATTATAACCAGGGATTATTCGGTATAATCATGACCATACGTGACGAATGATGTGGTGAAAGTCCTCAGTGGCCTGAAGTGCATTGATGGACAGTTTTTGGTATGATTATGACCAGGGATTATTCGGCATAGTTATGACCATTAATGATTTAATGAATATCTTTGGCCCGTAGTGCAGGGAAGATTCGATGATATGGTTTATTTGTTAAGCTGAGTCTCAGCGATAAAAATTGATGAAAACATTTTAAATCATAGAAGATAGTAGATATCATGCTCTACTTGACTCTTCTAATGGATTGCTTATTCAGTTGCAGTTAAACTTGATGTCTATTGTATTTTATCAGTTTAACATTGTTGAAGGCTAATGATAATTTATTATGCATTATTTTATTCATAATAATTCTTACTGAGCTAGTTGAGCTCACCCTTTCATCACTGTTCTTTTTAGGAAATGAGAACGTAGTCGAGACTAGTCGAGAAATGGAGTGGCGGTCCATATGATAGCATTAGTAGTCCTCACTATTTTGTTAAATAGTGTGACAATAAATGTAATGAGGACTCCATTGAGTGTGGATATTGTCTAGATGACAATATTCTTATTAAAACTCTTAGATTATGTTTTGTCGTATTTTACACGACTGTTATATAATTAAGTTATATTTGAATTTTATACCATGTATTTGGCGACTCAAGGTGGGTGATGTATGCCTGTTTTTGGGGCTTCACAACCAGGTTTTTGTGAAAACCCTTGAGCTACAAGTCGGGCTTTATATCTCATTATTTCATTTTTCTCATTTCTCTTTCGTACAAATACCCATTTGTTTCCAACCGGGATTACGCCCAGCGGTGTTTGGACTACTGGTCCAAAAACTTTTCTTTTCAATAGAGATTGTAACTCAGTTTGAATAACATCTTTCCATTTTGGCCAATCTTTTCTTTTCCGACATTCTTTCACATTTTGTGGTTCAGGATCCGTGTCAGGAATCAAAGTAATATCTGATGCTATAGAGAAAACAAATATATCATCAATCATGACTTTGCTTCGATCCCATATTTTCTCATCATGTACATAATTTATTGAGATCTCTTGGTGTTCATCTCTTATCCCTTCACTGAGATTTTGAACCTCTCCTGGGGCTATTCCCACTCTTGGAATATGTGATACTTCTGGAACGGTTTGTACCTCTTCTGGAGCTATTTCTACTCTTGGAATAAGTGCTACTTCTAGAGCGGGTATTCCTTTAGGGATTCCCTTATTTGCTTTTGATTTTTGTGGTACAGTGTCTTTTGCACCAACCGGTCTTCCACGCTTTTGGCGTGGTTTAGATTCTTCTATTACCTTATTTGTCAATTCTCTAGGAATTGATTTTTCAATAGGTATTTCGATCCTTGCTAGAGTATTCACTGTAGGTGTATGTGACTTTATCATTTTTTTGCATCATTAAATGCATCTGGCATTTGATTTGCAATATTTTGTAAATAAATAATTCTTTGAACTTCAATTTCACATTATCCTGTATGAGGATCAAGCGAATTTAAATCTGATGCATTCTATGATATTTCAGAGGGTTTTTATTTAAAACTTTCCCTCCTCCTAATGGTGGAAATACAGATTCATTAAAATGACAATCTACATAACGTGCTGTAAAAACATCTCCAGTTAAAGGTTCAAGATATCTGATAATAGAAGGAGAATCAAAACCAACATAAATACCTATTCTTCGTTGGGCTCCCATTTTAGTTCTTTGTGGAGGTGCAATTGAAACATATACATCACTTCCAAAAACTCGAAAGTGTGATATGTTGGGTATCTGTCAAGAACTAACTGTAGAGGAGAAAATTTATGAAAAGTTGTTAGTCTTACTCGAATAATGGCTGTAGCATGAAGAATTGCATAACCCCAAACTGAGGTAGGTAAGTTAGCCCTTAACATTAATGGTCGTGCAATTAGTTGAAGTCTTTTTATTAAAGATTCAGCTAAGCCATTTTATGTATGAATATGAGGAACATAATGCTCAATGGAGATTTCAATAGTCATATTAAAATCCTTAAAAGTCATTGATGAAAATTCAGTTGCGTTATCAAGTCGAATTGACTTGATTGGATTATCTGAGAACTGAGCCCGTAACTTGATTATTTGAGTAAGAAGTTTTTGAGAAGGCAAAATTTCGAGAAGAGAGAAGACAAACATGAGACCATCTAGTTGAAGCATCTATTAAAACCATGAAATATTGAAATGGGCCAGATAATGGGTGAATAGGTCCACAAACGTCTCCTTGAATTCTCTTTAGGAATTTTGGGACTTCTTTATAAACTTTTACTGGTGATGGTCGAACAATTAATTTTCCTCGAGAACACGCAGCACAAGGAAATTCACTACTAGGAAAAACCTTTTTATCTTTGAGAGGATGACCAGTAGAATTTTCAATAATACGACGCATCATAGAAGTACTTGGATGACCGAGTCTTTCATGCCAAAGCATAAAGGATTTGGGATCTATGGTTTTTGAAATCATAACAGCATGAGACTCAATTGCTCTAATTTTCATAGTATATAATCTAGAAGAAATTGAATGCAGTTTTTCTAGGATATTCTTTTTTTCAGAAATAGTGGAAGTGATGAGAAGATATTCATTTTCATTTTCATTGGTTGTTTCAATGTGAAAACCATTTAGTCGAATATCTTTAAAACTAAGAAAATTTCTTCTTGATTTACTAGAATATAGAGCATCTTTGATAAAAACTTGTGTCTCATTTGGCAGCATGAAACTAGCTTTTCCAAATCCCTCGATTAAATTTGATGTACCTGAGATAGTTCCTATATTTCCCTTAGCTTTGATCAGTTGTGAAAAATATTTCTCACTTTGAAGGATTGTATGAGTCGTTGCACTGTCTGCTAAACATATATCTTCAATATCCATTAAAAATGGTCTGACACATATAAAAACATAAATAAGAAAAGTTACATTTCAAATATAATTTTATTCATGATAAACACATACCACGTATAAAACGAAAACTAATAATATTATACATGCAAGGTGTTTAATTAAAACAAGAAATTAAACGATATCCCAAAAGATACTTTCAGAAGGTTCAGTAATATCAACAACCTTTTCCTCAATGTTGGTCATTGGTGGAACATCAACAATATTCAATTGATGATTAACAAAGTTTGTTTCTGCCTCCATTATTTTGTTCTTTTGAGACTCCTGGAATAAATTAACCAGATACCTAGGCGTACGACAGGTACGCGACCAATGTCCTTTTATCCCACACCTAAAACAAACATCTGGTTTGTTCTTTATTGGTGCTGCATTTTCTTTATTTTTATCCTACCCAGACACTTGCCACTTCTGGTGGCTTGAATTGTCGCAGTTCTGGAATTTGTTGTTACGATGGCCTCGCTTATTCTTTCGTCCCCAAGGCTTCTTATTATATGACCATCTATTGTCACGTTTATTCTGCTGGAATGACGTGCTGTTAATATCTGGCAATGGGGTAGCACCTGTTGGCCGTACTTGATAGTTTTTCAACAACAATTCATTATTCTTTTCCGCAACAAGGAGGATAGACAATAAGTCACTGAATTTTGTGAACTTACTCTGTCTATATTGTTGTGACAGAATCATGTTGGTGGGATGAAAAGTTGAAAGCATTTTCTCTAACATTTGGGTTTCAGAAACTAGATCTCTGCACAAAGCCAAAGTAGAGGTTATTCTATAAACATTGGAACTATACTCCGTAATTAATTTGTAATCTTGTAGCCTTAAATTAAGCCACTCAAATTTGGCATTAGGGAGAACAACCAATTTTTGGTGGTCAAATCTTTTCTTCAGTTGTGTCCATAAAGACAAAGGATATTTAACTGTTAAATATTCAGTCTTTAATCCTTCATCAATATGGTGATGAAGAAAAATTATGACTTTTACATTTTGTGCCGAAGTTGCTGTATTTCCTGATTCAATGGTCTTTTCTAACTCATTTGCACTAAGGTGCAATTCTGCATCAAGTGCCCAAGCCAAATAGTTGTCTCCAGAGATTTTCAAAATAGAAAAGTCTATTTTTGCCAAGTTTGCCATCTATTCTGGGTTAAAACATAATTTTATTATTTATTAAAATAATAAATAATTGCATGTATGATATAGAAAAATAAACTAAGTCACGACCTCAAGTGGTGATAAAATGCAAATATAAATATTCTTATATTTATGTTATTAGCATATTATTTTAGTAAAAAGAATATGCAATCGTTAATGTATATATACAAGTATTATAGTTCAACAAAAATATATATATACAAAAATGCAAATGGATCTTCACCCAGCATGCGGTAATTCGCATAGACATGTTATTTCAACAGAATAATAAAGAATGAAATAACAGGAGAATTTCACCATGCATGCGGTAGTTCGCGTTGACAGGTTATTCCAACTGAATAATAAAGAATGGAATAACAGAAGAATTTCACCAGGTATGTGATATTCCGCATATATAGGTTATTCCCACAATTTAATAAGTGGTAAAAAGGTTCCCACCAAGTCTTGTAAGATTAACAAGGATAGATGGTACCATTGTAAATAACAGAACTTAATGGTAAAAAGGTTCTCACCAAGTCTTGTAAGATTAACAATGATAGATGATACCATTGTAAATAACAGAATTTAAAGATAGACAATAAAACATAAATATAACTTGACAGTTAAAGAATATAATAGGCGGCAAAGCCAAGCCAATTGTAAGAATAACATTATACTATTGGTGGCATAGCCAAACCGGTAGTATAATAATAAATTGCAAGAATTTAAAGGCAATTATAAGAATAAAATTATATTATTGGTGGCATAGCTAAACCGGTAATATAATAATAAATTGCAAGAATTTAATTTTACCGTCTCAGTTGGTTAGAGCCTCGTGCTGCTAACGTGTTATAAAATTTTAGCAAAGTATAGAAATATACTCTTATAATTGCTGCATAAATTTAGAGAGAATAAGCAAGAGAGAAAAACCTTCAGAGAAATTCTACTAATTTCTTTCAATATCATTCCTTTTATATAGGAAATGAGAAGAGGAGGAGGAGGACAAGAAGGGAGAAATCACGGAGTGGGAATAAAGGAAAATAGGGGAGTCACGGAGGAAATCACTTTATAATAACTTTGTATTAATAAACTCAAAATGTCAATATTTTAAGGACGGATGGAGTAATTCGGAATCAAAGAACCATATATAATTTATTGTGAAATTACCCAATTTGCATGGTTTCAAAGTTTAGAATTTCATGAAATTGTCAAACCTTTGACTCTATATAATTAAGCTTATGGATTTTTGTTAATTATTTTTTTATAACAAATGTTACATCAACAAATGACGCTAGACGATAAAAATATCATATACAATTTTCGTTATAGTAAATACAAAAATATAAAATTATATAAAAATCATCATGAGTATTTTTGTAATAAACAAGATTCTTGATCAACATTAAACCAGTAAAAATCATATATCGTGAGTTACTATGAAGTTTAATTAGGTACAGATTTTTCCTAAGATTGCAATTTGAGTATTCTTGGTTTAGTTTTTGCCATCCCCTGGCCACCTTAATTCTTGCACAACCTATGTATAGAATTACAACTGTGACGGATGCAATTTTAATTCAGTATTTGAATTTGATTTAGGAAAATTATGGATGCATAATGCATTTTACAAAGTTTCTCGCACCCCATTGTCTTATTTAAAATGTGTATCTTGTTAGTAAGCCCTGCTCCCGCTTTCGAGAAGTGTAAGTTATGAAAACATCCAAATGAACAAATTCTGTTTGCATGACCAAAAAAAGCAAAGGAAATGAGTGGCCTATCCTTAATCCTTAACACAGCACAAACAATATAAACTAGTGTCATTGAACAATAATTAGAGAAGCTTATAATGACATGAATTATAAATATAGCTATGCAAATAATTCAAATAGAATTTCTACCACTGTTTAAATTAGTATAAAGAGGTTATAAAACCAACACAAAAATAAACTATATTTTATGTCAACTAAACTAAATTAATAAGCATATAAATCAATCAGCTTCAAGTAAGTTAATATCTAAATTTTGTACTTGAAATCATTCACGATTCTTCACATCATAATCCCAATTTTTATAGTACTTATGACCATCCGTTTGAGAAATATCATCTGTCGTAACACCGCCAGCTGCCCACATAGGGTATTCCATATTGTACTCATGTGGCATAGGCAGCATGGCCTCCCCATAGTAGCTCATTTGGGGTGCCCTAATTAAATTTTTCACAATGCCAATACTCTCCACCATCCCATCATTAATCAATTCGTCATAAACCCCCAATTCGGCCTTAAGCGTAGGCCCATACACAGTATTTTTGCAACTAGAGGCGCCCTCAACATAATCAGTATCATTAATTGACTCAATCATCATCGAATTCGAAATTAAATTCGTACGATGATCAAAAGTATTAAACCCCTGCTGCAGCTGATAATTGTAGGGTTGATCGAACGGTTCAAGTTGATTGATCGGAGATAAATACGTGGGATGGTCAAAAGTATTAATCCCCTGCTGCAACTGATAATTGTAGGGCTGTTCAGACGGCTCTTGTGAGTTGATCGTATTCAAAAAGTTGTTGAACAAGCATTGTTGTTGTTGTTGTTGTTGTTGCCATAACTCTTGTTGTTGTATAAAATAATCATAATTATAATGTCTAATCTTTTCATCATTAAGCTTCATTTCCAACATGCTACTGATTTTCCTTAGTTGATCTACCGATAAACCATTATATCGGTGGTCCCACGTGGGGTACTGGGCCTGGTCATTTATTTTTTGTAATTTTGCAAGTTCATTTTGGGCCTTTTTCTTGCGGTCCACAAAGTAGTCTGATAAATGAAACGTTCTCCTCTTACGTGCTTCGGGAGATTGAGCTTTGTATTTGTTGATCAATTGGAGAATTTTGTTTTCACGATTTGCAGGCCAGATTTCAAGTTCGAGTAAATCGTTGTTATTAATTGCGGGCCCATAAATGATGAGGCCTACTTCGACACCGCAGAGAGTTGATAGTTCATAAATTTTTTTTTTCACACTATTCTTCCTCTTCTGAAAAGTGAAATTTCGAGTCTTTCCGTTTTCTATGAGTTTCATGTTTAGCTTAGCTCGGCCCATCTGCATGCACATAATATAATTAATTAGATTAGGGTGTTCAACTAATTACTACATAAATGGAGGAACAAGTATGTATATAAAATAATAGAGAATTTATTAAAAAAGAATTATAGCTATGCGAAGTTCTTGGATTAGGATCCCTCCATTACATTTATGCTTCAATTTTCTCTAATACATATTTAGCAATACAAAATATTACTTTTAACGATGGTACCAGCGACACAATTACTTACGACAAATTTTATTGCGTTGATAACTATTTATGATAAATTTTATTAAATTTAAATATGTATGAAAAGAAATTAAAGAATAAATGGAATCCTAATATGAAGTTAACTAAAAAATTAAATAGCTAACGAGGTATTACCATGATTGTAGAAGAGAACAATTGATAACTTATGATTTCATGCTCGATTTTCACCATAAGCTTATAATGAAGGATTTTTGGTTTTTTTTAACCCTTTGATGTGAGACGTGTCTTACCCATAGTTTGTAATCCAATTTTCTTATTGTTGATTTCGTAATTTATTTTATTTATATTAATATCCACTAAAGTGAAAACATTCAAAATAATAAATAAACGTAGAGATTAGAGAGGGTTTAGGTTATAGATCTAAAGAAAGAAATAAATTAACTGTTAATGATATTCAAAACTCTATAAATCCATATCACACTCGACCCATATATGCATAATTTTTCAATGCAGTAAAAAAATAAATAATAGTAATAAAGAAATAAAAAACAAATACAAAATGTAAAAGAAAGAAGTCAAGAATTTATAATTGAGTTTAAAGGTAATCGTACTCAGATCCATAATAATATAATATAATAAATGTAAAACTATTTTTACTTAGTTGTTTATTGGGAAAGAAGAGAGAGTATAATAATGAATAAGAATACCTTAATTTTAATGGCTTCCTTGTAGTGCTCCTCAACTTATAACAAAGAATATGATGTTAATGATAACCTATATATAATGAAGAGCTAGAATTTACTTGCCTATTAATTAAGTAATTATTTTTTTTATGGAATGTTTGCTTGAATATTGTCTTATATTTATGGTAAGTGAATAATTATTACAATGAATTGTTATTATTATTCAAGATATCATATATGAATTGTCATATATTAAGTTTCTATTTTAATGATTGAAGATTTTAAGAGTCCAACCGCTGTTCAACTTTTAATTTTATAATTGAAATAATGAAATTTCAGGACAAATCAAAAAATAGGAATTCTTTATATTGAACCCATAAATTCGGGAAGTAATTATGATAATATCTAAGAAGAGAGAGATTGTGCTGGGGAGGAACGTGCATACCACGTGCCTAGCCATCACGGAGCCCGATGCGGATGATGAGTCGACTGGAGATAAAGATGCTTATATGATATGGCTAGTGTGTTGGCTCGGTATCGGAAGAATCTCACCGAGAGAAGTAAGTACCATTTAGGTAATTCTTATATACACATATAATTGCTATAAACTACTAAAAAAGTACTATTAGAACGTGCTACATTTTGTTTTAGTTCTTGTTGAGGTTGCTTGCTATGAACTCAAACTGGAGAAGCAAATTGTTGAAATTTTTTTGAAGTGTAAACATGAGTAAGTAATCCTTCTACTCCATCTTATACTTTGATCCAATCATATTTGCATACAATCATATCTGAGTTGAAGTTAGACCAGGCTTCACCAATAACAGGACTACTACTGAAATGCTTTAATGTGGGGGCATTGCTGGTTACAGACATATTGTCACAACTGTATTGTTTTGATGCAACTTACAAAAAGAAATGTTGTTTGTTATACACGATGTAAAAGTGGCATAGACTTAATGTTATGTGGTCTCATGCAAAATCCTTATCTGATGGACATTTGTGTCATTGAGTGTCTTCTTTAAAGGTGTTGCAGTTTGGAGCCTTTAATAGTTTCCCAAACATATGTATTCTATTCATGAACTAGTAGGATTAGCCATCAATGAGGCCTCCTGGTAACTATCTCTAAGGCATCTGGATTTCACTCTATTATAGGCTATCCCTATAACCTCGAGTTCGATTACGGTGCCCTTGGATTTCACTCTATTATAGGCTATCCCTATAACCTCGAGTTCGATTACGTTGATCCTTTCATCGAGAGCAACTATGGAATGTGTGAAGGTTGGCACTTTAGTCACTGGGGAGATAGATTGCGGAGATTTTGAATCCCACTTGATTGCTAACAAAGACAAACCAGCTATCATCAATGTCAATATTGGTACTTACTCTTCCCCCTTAGCTGGCTACTGCCTATACCAACCTCTATGCCAAAGCACCCATCAAGACCTCCCATTAATTGAATACCATCTTTGTATTGCAGGAACAACTGTCAAAGGGGCTGTTGATGATCTTGATCTTGTTATACAGACCCTTGAAGATTGTGGATTCTCACATGACAAATTTTATATTCACTGTGACGGAGCTTTGTTTGGGCTCATGATGCCATTTGCCAAGCCTGTAAGTGTATTAGTTTGAGCACCCACCGTATACATCTTGCTTATAAAAGAGGCCTTGAGCTTATCAACATATGCGTTTTACCAGGAGTTCTTTCCGACTCTCTTGATAAAATTCACGTGTGAAAATATTCAAAAATATTTTAGTTGGAATAAAAAGAAAATTCAAAGTTGGTTGAATAGCCGTGTGATGGAAGATGGGTACAAAGTACTTAAATAATTATCTTAATTTAAATATCTTTTACCTTGCAGACACTTAGTTCACGTGATCTAGTGTGTTGTTTGATATGCAGTTGCGTGTTGTCTTGTTCATATTTCTTTTGTGATTGTGCTCATCCATCCTTGTTATTAACAGGCACCCAAGGTTAGTTTCAAGAAGCCCATTGGAGGTGTCAGCGTTTCTGGCCACAAGTTTGTTGGATGTCCAGTGCCTTGTGGAGTCCAGCTAACGAGGATTAAGCACATAAATGTTCTCTCAAGTAATGTCGAGTACTTTGCTTCAAGGGATGCCACCATTATGGGAAGTCGGAATGGCCATGCTCCAATTTTCCTTTGGTACACTATGAACAAGAAGTGTTACAAAGGATTCCAAAAGGAGGTTCAAAAGTGCCTTAGAAATGCTCATTACTTGAAGAACCGTCTTAGGGAAGCAGGGATTAGTGCTATGCTCAATGAGCTGAGCAGCACAGTTGTGTTTGAGCGACCTCAGGATGAGGAGTTTGTTCGTTGGTGTCAGCGTGCATGTGAGAGAAATATGGCGCACGTCATTGTGATGCCTAATGTAACTAATTATAAGTTGAATGATTTCTTGGATGAATTAATTCAAAAACGCACAATCTGGTATCAAGACAATAAAGTCAAGCCTCCTTGTCTTGCAGATGATATAGGGAAAGAGAGTTGTACCTGTTCTCTTTGCAACTAATTTATCAATCAATTCAAAAACCTTGGTTCAACTTTTGTTTGTCTGTGATATAACGGTAGAATTTACATCGGATGATACTATTTTGAGGTGGCTGTATTAATCCATAACGATGTTTCTAATTCTAGATTAGCTTTGCTTTTTGAGTGCAGTTTTGTTGAAACTCTTGTATAGATAAAATTGGAGTACGACACTTTCTTTGTGATTCTTGTTCTGAGAATGGTCTTGTGATCTTGTCCTAACATTGTCTGTCCATGGAAAAGTTATAAATTTAAACAATGAAATGGTCTATTCAGAAACACTGATATCATGTGTTGTTTACTATCGACGTTGAGAGTATGCCATTGCTAACAAAATATTCTCACTTTTTTTTCATTATGACATGCGAAGCAATTAATGAATTGACATTACTGGTGCGATGGATTCTATGCAAACCATTTGATTTAGTTTCCAGGATTGTGCGTCTACTGTTTGAGAGATTTATAATGTCATTACTTAAAAAAAACAGTTGTATCTTTTGTTTACAGTGACTCAACTATGATGGGATAGTTGCTCTTTGGCATCCGAACAAGTGTTGGATGGACGGTGTTGTCTTTCTGCAGTGGTTTCCACCTGCAATGAAGGTCACATTGTCAAATTGGAACATAGCTTCCTATAATTTGAGGCTAAGGAAACTGGCAGCTAAATGTTTTACCTAGTAGGTATCCTATCCTAACTTGTTTAGTTGTATAAAAATATAGCCCTAGGAGTTTGAATAATTAGACTCAATAATTGGATTGTTAAAATATTTCTGTGGTTAGAATTTTTTTTCCAGATTTACCAATGTTACAGTGTACTGGCTTGGAGGTGTCTTCTGCTAGTTCATTGTCTGCTCAATTTAAATGCTTTTTGTTGTTCACTTACTTGTATCTGCAGACAAGGTGATGAATGAAAACAGAAATTTCCAGCTTTGCCAGGTTGATTCCAGGACACATCCGAGGTCCGCTTCCAAATCCAAGGAAGCTGAAAGGCTTTATGGGCTCCTGCAGTTGAGTGAAGACGGTTTTATTTGTCACTCTAATGGAAGGGAACACAACTGGAGATCTCAATAATGAATTGAGAGGTGCTTACATCGAATCTAGAGGGATTGAACTTCTGAGGATCAGGGAAATTTTCAGGATCATGATGAATAGATACTACATCCAAATTAACAGCCCAGCCTTTTTTGATATTACATCCTGAAACATTGAAAAAGTTTATTTCCTCAAGTTCTGCTTCAGCAGGAACTGTTGGTGGTGCAATTGATTTAAGGCGAATTCATACCATTAATCTGAAAGTCCTGTGCAGCTTTTCTTGAAAACCAAGGTAAGATTGTGGCTGTACGAAGGGTTTCGTTGATTACCTAATATCGGAAAGAATTGAATAAATCAAAACTTGGTTAAAAATTCTAGTAAATCTTAGTATTAGAACAAAAACAATGGAGATGCTGCTAACTTTGGCCGTGTAAGGCATGTTTATGACTTCTGACCATGTGAGACTTGATCCATTTTTCCTGTTATCTCGTATATCCATGTGTTCCTTCTGAAAATTTACTATCAGATTCCCAGCAGCAATACTTGTAGAAAAGAAATTTGACCAATGCTAGAATGTGAACCATTACCCTGAGTCGTGCCAAAACATCTGGATTTTCCTCCAGGAATTTGATGAGCCATGTCAGCGCTGCAGTTGTGGTATCGTGACCTGCAATAAGCAAGGTCAATATGTTGTCTTTCAATTGTGTATCTGTTAGTTTTTCATTATTATCTTCTCCTTGTGAGTCATATTTGCTATGTTTCTGTATCAGGGACTCCAAGAAATCCTGTTGTAAACTATTTCCAGTTTTTCTGTTGGAAATTATCGAATCTAACATGGCGTACATCCTATCACGAGCCTGATAAGATGAAAACAAGGTATCAGTACTTTCAATAATAATTTTCCTTCATAGTTTTAAGTTGCGAGGAATTAACTATCAATCCTTGTGTATATCTTTTCAGTTTGTTGCAAGTATTTATTGAGCTAACTCATATAAACAATGTGTCTATTACGAATCATTACCTTGATGCCTCGATAAAAAGCAGTTCCTGGAATTTTAAATGGCAAGGATGCAAACGAGGAGGAAATGACTTTGAAATTAGCTCTAAATTTTTCTTGCTCCATACCAGTTGGCTCTAAGCTCATTATCATGTTGCCTATAACCTTGAGTGTGAACTGCCAAAAGGGAAATTCATTTTTATCTCAAGAAACAACTTGTCATGACAACCTTTCAGTATACAGAACATAGTCAAAGCTTAACTGTAGAAGCCTCTTCAAGAACCAAGACCTCGCGTCCTGGCCATTGGTCTAATGTTTCAGCAGCCAAAGTGTTCATAAATTGGAAATATTTCTTAAGCCCATCAACCGAAAAGGGCTCAGCAATCAACCGCCTGAGCCACTTGTGTTCTTCTCCAGACTGTTGGAGCAAGCTGGTGGGGCCAAGCACCTGCTTCCCGGTGTAGAAGAGGTTCAAGGTAACAATCCCATCTTTCCCTGTTAGTAAAATCTTGCTTGCTTCTCTCCCAGTCATGAAAACAGTATATCTACCCAATATATAGGTCTTGAACACCTTTCCGTACCTATTACAAGAAGTTATAATATTAGTAAGATCAAAATGAATTATTCTAATACTCTTGCATATTAGGCGGATACATTTGATTGATATTACTACCTCTGTTGTCTGTTTCTGAAGAAGCTATAAATTCCAGCAGGGCTTGAAAATTCTGATATGAATGAGAAACTTTCGCCGATAACAGGCCAACCTAGGCTGCCTGGAATTCCATCCATTGCATTTGGAGAAGCCCATGCATTCAGCAAGAACGCAACCAAAAGCACAACTATGAGTGCAATAAGCATGCTTAATATCTCCATTGCCCCTTTTCAAACCAGCAAAAGATACAAGAAGTGAAGGTACTTAGAGCTATAGCTAATTACTGCATTTATATGCTGAATGATTAGTCAGCTTGTTTCCACCTGTATATTCTTGTTTGTCGTTGTTGTTGGCATATCTTAGGAGCTTAGGCTACGTTTGCTTGCAAAAATGATTGACGGGATAGGAATATTTGTACTAATTTTACACCATTAGGGACTATTTTATTACTCCGTTTTTTAATCTCATACATTATTTGTTATCATTTCTAAGGTCATTTGATATCTCCAAATGGGGCTCTTATATAATATCAACTTTTCACTTGAGATTATAATCCATCATTAAATGGTCTTAAAAATGACAAAATGTAGTACATGAGATTAAATAACGGGCTAATCATAGTCATACCCCACATCATTTTTGCAAACAAACGCTTTTGTATATTGCTACCGTTTTCTCTTATTCGTTTCATTTTCCCTCACTTTTCATGAGCTTACTAAGCTCATGATTAAGATAATGATGAATCAAATCCTTTAATGATCCGTCATTTCGTATTGCTTAGGTGTACCGTGCAAGCAATTTACATCTTAATCTCAAATTTGCAAGCAATTTACATCTATAGAAATTCGCCAAGTTTTTGTATGATTCTACCTTTGTTGACAAACTTAATGTCTTACTTATGTTTATTCCTTGCCGTATACTCGTTTATATTTGTTAATTGTTATGAACTTTGGAATTGCAATAAAAATTATGAAAATTACATTAGCCTAAGCTATATCACCAATGCATAAGTATTCCCTCTTGATTCGAATTTGTTTTGTTAGATAATGTTAGTTTTCTTTGTTTGCTAGTTGTTAGCAGGTAATACTTATTGGTTATTCTAGTTGTAGGATCTGTAATCTCCAAGGCCAGACCTATATGTTCCTTCCAATTCATGAGTGTTTTTTTTTGCTACAGTCCACTTAAATTTAACATTCTTGCCTATGACAAGAAGACAAGAATGGATTCCAAAATCTCATGCACCAAGTCTTATGAGCAGTTTTTTTACCATTAAGCCGTGAGGGGCTTGTTAGTTTTATTCAGAACTTAATATGCATCGGCTAGAATTTCTAGCGGACTTTGTTTTTTTTTACTGATACTTTGGTCTGATGGAGTAATTCGTCTAAATATATTTTTGATTCAGTCTGCTAGAAATTCTTGCGGACCTCGACTACAGGTTTTAAATCTCATCCGTTCATAAAAATAATGGAAGGTAGAGATAATATTTGCCCTTTTTGATTCATAACAAATACATGATACGAATCATTCTCCACACACACACACATATATATATATATATATATATATATATATATATATATATATGTGTGTGTGTGGATCAGGTCCGGATCAGGTCCGGACTCCCGGATTTTAACAAAATCCGGACCTTTTTTTTGTTTGTTTTTTTTTTAAAACTAAAAAAAAATTATGGAACTTGAATTTTTACATAATACAGTGTTTTGGGTGTGATTTGGATACGTATAACAAAATATATCTGTACAGTCTGGGCAGACTGTACATACATTGGTTGGTGTAGGTATTAAAAACACACCCAAAACACTGTTTTATGGAAAAAATTTAGTTCCATAATTTATTTATTTTTTTAGTTCTACCAAAAAAAAAATAGGGTCCGGATTTTGGATCAGGTCCGGGAGTCCGGACCTGATCCGTGTTATATATATATATATATATATATATATATATATATATATATATATATATATATATATATATATAGAAAATGGATCCTGTCCGGGAGTCCGGACAGGTCCTAAAATGCGGACCAAATTTTTTTTTTTTTTTTTTGCTTTTTTTTTTTGAAACAACTAAAAAAAATAATAATTATGGAACTGAAATTTTTCCATAATACAGTGTTTTGGGTGTGTTTTTAATACCTATACCAACCAATGTATGTACAGTCTGCCCAGACTGTACAGAAATGTTTTGGTATAGGCATCCAAATCACGCCCAAAACACTGTATTATGGAAAAATTTTAGTTCCATAAATTTTTTTTTTTAGTTGTTTCAAAAAAAAAAACAAAAAAAAAAAAGGTCCGAATTTTGTTAAAATCCGGGAGTCCGGACCTGATCCGGACTCTATATATATATATATATATATATATATATATATATATATATATATATATATATATATATATATATATATATATATATATATATATATTTGGCTACATGACAGAGGGATTTATTACTATCAATTTTGATCGGAGGGATTTATTACTTTTTTGGTTATCAACTTATTATTGTATTTGGAATGCTACCTTCTTCTCATTGGGAAAACATACATGGGAATAATATCTGATGTTAATTCGTATATTACAATGTATATTACAATTTTGTGTACGCATGATTTTGTTGTTGTCAACCTTATAAATTATGTACATGTGTTTATACTCAAATCTCAAGTTTCAGTTTAAGTGATTCTGGTTGAGGGAAAGTATCAACCAACTAAGTGATAAAGTAAACTGAAGGCGTTCAGATAATAATAGGCGATCAGAGACGAACAACAAGGTCAAATGATCACCCATAATCTTTTGCAACATTCCTCTACATAAGTGATAAAGTAAATTGAAGGCGTTCGTTGTTTATTAGGAAAGAAGAGACAATATAATAATGACATAGAATACCTTAACTTTAATGGCTTCCCTTTAGTTTTCCTCAACTAATAACATTGTTAATCATAACTTATATATAGTTCATATTTCGAGTCGAGCTCGAATTGAATAGTCGAACAAATACGAATCAAGTCTGAGCCGTTTGGTTCACTATATAGCCTTTACTGAAATAATTGAGGTTCATTTGAATTAGTTAATTTATTTTAAAAACTAATGATAGTAGGTAATATTTGTAGTCTTGGGCATTATTGAGCTATAAGTTATTTGCAATGTATAGTACAATAATTAATCCTTTTTTAACATTTAGAAATGAGTATGATATATAACTGCATTACAAAGCTATAAGTGACAAGTATCTACAAAAATAATGATATAATCCGTAATCTTGCAAACATATATAATTCGGAATCATGAAAACAAATATAATTTATCGTGGTTTAAGAGTTTTAAATTTTATGAAATTATCAAACCTTTCACTCTACATGTATAACAAATGTTGCATCGACTTATGGCTGCTAGACGATATATATATATATATATATATATATATATATATATATATATATATATATATATATATATATATATATATATACACACACACACACACACACACCGGATCAGGTCCGGACTCCCGGACCTGATCAAAAACGGACCCCCAAATTTTTTTTTTGTAGAACTACTAAAAAAAAATAATTATGGAACTAAAATTTTTCCATAATACAGTGTTTTGGGTGTGTTTTTAATACCTATACCAACCAATGTATGTACAGTCTGCCCAGACTGTACAGAAATGTTTTGTTATACGTACCCAAATCACGCCCAAAACACTGTATTATAAAAAAATTTCAATTTCATAATTTTTTATTTATTTATTTTTAGTTGTTTTAAAAAAAAAGCAAAAAAAAAAGGTCCGGATTTTAAACCTGTCCGGGAGTCCAGACAGGATCCGGCATATATATATATATATATATATATATATATATATATATATATATATATATATATATATATATATATATATATATATACACGGAGAGGCTCTAAAGCGAACCAAAGATAAACTGTCGTCTATGGCGACAGTTCGACCCGTCGCCAAAGACTACATGAGTAAGACCCCAACTTATTATAAATAAAATTGAATTTTCTCTATTCATTATTCTAAATTAATAAGGTGTTAATTTGATATAATGCTTTGGTTATGGGTGAAATGTGCAAATTTTACAAAATAAGCAAGTGGTTATAAAATATTCATTTTTGTCGGAGAATATTCTTTTGGTCGTGGAATATTCTTTTTATCGGGGAATATTCGTACGACGGCGCAGCCATTCGTGGGGCTCATAACAGAATAACTGTCGGATGAAGAAAACGACAAAGTATGAGTTTTTATAAATAACGGCGTAGTTGTTACCGTTAACACTGTTGAAATATTTGGTGGTTAAAATACAGTAATACGCGTGGTTGCATAGTAGTACACGGTATTGCACACCATTGTTGAATTATTGATTCGTAAGTAAGAAGACACTACTCAATAATTGTTACAGTAGTTACTGTTCAATATTTTATTTTATTGATTCAATAATTGTTGCGTTGATAGTTTATATTATTGTTGTTTCAATAATTGTCATTGTACAGTATTTTCCATTATCAGATCAATAATTTATTTATTTAATAATATTATTAGATATCATTATTGGCAATGTCTAGAAATTTCTGTCAATGAGAGGTTTGGTTACCTAATTGCGCGCCAGTAAGAAGAAATCTTTATTGGAAAGCCCCCTCTTTCCTGGGAACTGTCTGGTTGTCATAAATGTGATTCTGTAATATTATTTATGAATAATTAATTATTGATTTATATGATTTGGAAATATTTATTTGGTGATGGATTTATTTATTTTATTTGGTTATAAATGAAGGAATTAATGCTAAGGTGTTTTATAAGTATTCTGTCGGAAGGGAAGTATTAAAAATCACCCGTTTGTGAATTTTGAATATTTTCTGTTTGAAATTTGGAAAAACTTAAAGCTACAAAGTTGTAGAAAATTCGATTTCAGGCAGAATAGACATAAAATTCATATTTTTCTTATAAACGGTCTATTTTCTATGAATTATTGAAGTTTCAGAAAATAAAATAATTTTTATTAAATTTATGGGTGGGACCCACTTTCGGTTTTTCAAGCATGTGGGATGCTATTATTTTTCAGATTTGGTTGGCTTGGTTAGTGAAGGTGTGCGTAGGAAGTTTGAAAAGAAATAATATTAATTTATTATTTTAGTCTTCTATGGCGTTCTAGCATTTTCCTATAAATAGACGCTTAAGTTAGAATTGAAAATCACACCAGAAATAAGTTTCTTTCTCTCTAGATTATCGAGCGTATTTTTGTGAGTATTTTGATACTTTGAGAGTTGTTGTTCGGTACAAGTTTCCTTCGACTTTCTATCCGATATTTCGATCAGAAGTACCATTATTTTGAGGTAAGGGATGTTATTTTCTTCTTAAATGATATTATTTTTTTCAATATCATTATGCCGAAATATTGGTGAACTTTGTAATCAAATTTGAAACTTTTTGTGTCGGGATTACTATTCACGTATACGACACTATTTACGTATACGGCACTATTCACGAATACGGCACTATTCATCAAAAATAAAAAAATTTCTTTTTGTCCAAGATATCTATTTTGGTTACTATCTTTGATTGTATCCATGTTTTAATCGTTATTTTTGAATTCTGCTTCACGATCGGTTATTATGAAGTATTATTGATCTTGGATAAACTATTATACGAATCCCTAATATTTGTCTTTCTGTCTCACTGGATTTGTTTTCTTTAAAATATTTTTCATCGTCCTCAGTCTTTAATGGTGATATTACTGAATATCTTTGGCCTGTAGTGCAAAGATGAATGATTAACTGATGAATATCTTTGGCCCGTAGTACAAAGATGAACAGGTGTTGAGATGAACATGACCGATTGGTGATATAAATGAATATCTTTGGCCTGTAGTGCAAAGATGAATATTTGATTAAAGATGTATATTGATTGATGTTACAAGGATAAAATATTGATGATAGACTTTTAAATCTTAGCAGTCCTCACTATTTACTGTAAAATAGTGTATGAATAATTTTAATGAGACTTATTTGAGTGTGGATATTGTCTAGAAGATAATATTTGTATTTAAACTCGCGGTTTATGTTGTCGTATTTTGCACAACAATTATAATATTGAAGTTTTAGTTTGCTTTCTGTACCATGTATTTGGCGACTCAGAATGGGTGTTTTATACCTATTTTGGGGGCGTCATTGTTGATATCAGAGCTTAGGGATATGGTCTCTGGCGGAGATCGGGGAATAGAACTAGGAGGGGAGAGATGAGTAAATCCTTCGCTAGTTTGTCCAATCTAAGCTTATTTGTTGGTCGGTCATAATATAGGGATATTATGTGATATGTTAATTTATTTAATTAACCCTTGTTTTATGGCAGTATTTAAGAATGACTGTTGAGAACGTTAACAATGGAGTGTATGAGACTGTGGAACAACTTTTAGTCACAAACCAGGAGAACGTGCAACATGAAAGCAATATTCCTCCTGTAAACAACACTACCGAGCAAACGATGAATGATGGAATGTTTAGGAGCTTTTTGCAGTTCATGCAAAATCAGACGAGGGAGACTCGTGTACAAAATACGGGTGGAAATGATGGCAACGCGCGGTCTGTCACAGCCAAGCAGTTCAAGGAGTTGGGACCACCAGATTTCTGGGGAAAGCCCGATCCGATTAAGGCGAAAATGTGGGTCAAGCAAATTACCAAGATATTCAATGTCTTGGGATGCACGGAGGAACAGAAGGTTCCATTCGCCACCTTTATGTTCCGTGGAGAGGCAGATTACTAGTGGGAATCTTTGAAGCGTATCCAGCCAGCCGCACTCAACATGTCTTGGGAAAGATTTCAGAAACTGTTCAATGACAAGTACTTTCCTGAAAGTATTCGTTATATGAAAAAGGTAAAGTTTATTAGACTGGAACAGAACAACATGACGGTGTCTCAGTACGAGGTGAAGTTCGCGTAGTCATCCAGGTTTGCACCTCATTTGGTAGAAAATGAGGAACGTATGACGCAGATGTTTCTGAGAGGTCTAAAACCCGAGATTCGTCAATACCTTATCTCTCATAAATTTTCTCTGTATTTAGATGTTGTCAACAAGGCTCAATTATTAGAGCGAGATAGTGAGTATACTCAACCGAGGGACCACAACCAGGGTCATACCGGTGATAACAGTCAACAGAACGATGATAACCAGCGAGGAGGGAAAAATACGGACAAAGGCGGTAACCACTCGGGTGGTAATCGTGGCCATGATAATAGGAGAGGTGAGTCAAGTAAAAATTTCAGAAAGAGGAGATTCAACAATGACGGGAAGACATCAGCACCAGCACCAGCACCAACAACAAATTCTAGGGGAGGAGATCGACCGCCAGTTAGATGTTACAAATGCGGGAAAGAGGGACATATCAGCCCAAACTATCCACAACAATCCAAGGTATGTTATAATTATGGAAAGGAGGGCCATATAGCTCGAGACTGCTCTGTAGCAAAACCAAGTTCAGCAGGGATGGTGACTCCAAAGGCTGTCCTGGATAAGTCAAAATCAGCGATTCCTGGAAGAGCGTTTGTCGTAACTGGACAAAACGTGAGGAACCCGAACGAGGTGATCACGGGTAAGCTAATCTTGAATTCCTGCGAAGTTTATACCTTACTAGATACCGGTTCTACCCATTCTTTTATCTCTCATGCGTGTGCTCAACGTTTAAACTTGACTCCGGAGAAATTGGACTTTAATTTATCTGTTGAAACTCCGTTGGGTGAAACCTTCGTTACATCTACAGTTTATAAATCTTGCTTGATCCAAGTTGGCACTATCACATTATCTGTTGATCTTATCTCTTTAAAGATACTTTCTTTTGATGTGATTTAGGAATTGATTGGTTAACCACTCGTCATGCCAAAATTGATTATTTTCGTAAGGTTATTAGTTTTCATATTCCTAACCAACCTGTTATACGAATTCAAAAAACTAAACCACTAAAATCAGTCACTGTCATATCAAGCCACAAAGTTATTCGTGTATTGAAAAACGGATGCCAAGCTTTCTTAGCCCATGTTATGGATTTGAATAAAAACAAGTCAGATTTAGATAATATTTCTGTTGTTAGAGAATTTCCTGATGTATTTCCTGAAGAACTTCCCGGTCTACCCCCAGAACGTGATGTTGAATTCTTTATTGATCTTGAACCGGGTACAAAACCCATTTCTAAAATCCCATATCGAATGGCTCCTATTGGACTTCAGGAGTAAAAAGTCCAACTACAGGAGTTATTAGACATCGGTTTCATTCGTCCTAGTATCCTTGGGGTGCTCCTATTTTATTCGTAAAGAAGAAAGACGGGAGTATGCGACTTTGTATTGACTACCGAGAATTAAACCATGTCACCATCAAGAATAGGTATCCGTTACCTCGCATTGATGACTTGTTCGACCAGTTGCAATGAGAAAAATTCTTTTTAAAAATCGATCTTCGTTCTGGATATCATCAGTTGAAGATTAAAACTGAGGATATTCCAAAGACTGCCTTCAGAACTCGGTATGGGCATTATGAATTCTTAGTCATGTCTTTTGGATTGACTAATGCTCCTGCTGCTTTCATGGATATTATGAACCGAGTATTCAAGGAATATTTGGATCAGTTCTCTGTTGTCTTTATTGATGGCATCCTCATCTATTCCAAAAGCCGAGAAGATCATGAGCACCATTTGAAGCTGATACTTGAAAGGCTTCGTGAAAATAAGCTATATGACAAGCTGAAGAAATGTGAGTTCTGGCTAGAGGAAGTAGCATTTCTTGGGCAAGTGGTGTCAAAACATGGAGTATCTGTTGACCCGGCGAAGATTGAAGCAATACAAAGTTGGGAGCAACCGAAGTCGGTGACCGAAGTACGCAGCTTTCTGGGCTTAGCTGGTTATTATCGGAGATTCGTGGAAGGATTTTCTCGAATCGCTACTCCGTTAACTCAGCTGACTCGGAAAGATACAAAATTCGTATGGAGCGAGGAATGCGAGAAGAGTTTCCAAGAGCTCAAGAGGAGACTCATTTCGGCACCTGTTTTGGAAATACCATCTGGTTCGGATGGATTTGTCATCTACAATGATGCTTCAGGCAAAGGGCTAGGATGTGTTCTCATGCAACCTGGGAAAGTCATATCCTATACCTCGTGACAACTCAAAGAATATGAGAGGAATTATCCTACTCATGATCTGGAGTTGACAGCAGTCGTATTCGCGTTGAAGATATGGAGACACTACTTGTATGGGGAGAAAGTGGAGATTTATACGGACCATAAAAGCCTCAAATATTTCTTCACCCAATAAGAACTCAACATGCGGCAACGACGTTGGCTTGAGCTGTTGAAAGATTACGATCACTCTATTCAATATCATCTTGGAAAAGCGAACGTAGTAGCTGATGCATTGAATAGAAGATCATATGCAAGTACGAGTGCGATATTGTCAACGCAAAGGCCCATTTTGTATGACTTGCCAAGGATGGAGATAGAGTTAAAGACTCCAGGGACCAACGTGATGATGGTGAATATACGAGTAAAACCAACTTTAATCGATAAAGTTAAAGTTGCTCAAGCTACGGACTTGGGGCTGATGCGTATGAAGAAGAAAGTGCAAGAAGGAGCTATTCCAGAAGCAAGAATCGATGAAGAAGGAATACTTCGAGTCAACTCTAGACTTTGCGTTCCTAACGATTCTGACTTGAAGCATAGAATCATGATGGAGGCACACAACACCCCGTTTGAAATCCATCCTGGGAGTACCAAAATGTATCATGATATTTGACATACATTTTGGTGGAACAATATGAAGAGAGAGATCGCAGAGTTTATCTCGAGGTGTTTAACTTGTCAGCGAGTAAAGGCGAAACATCAAGTGCCAAAAGGTCCATTGCAACCACTTGAGATTCCGAAATGGAAGTGGGAACACATTAGCATGGATTTCGTTACAGGTCTTCCCAAAGTTTCTCAAGGCATAGATGCAATTTGGGTTATTATTGATATATTAACCAAGTCTGCTCATTTCTTACCGATACGAGAAACTTATTCCCTTGAACGTCTTGCTCGTATGTACGTGAATGAGATTGTGAGATTGCATGGCATGTCAGTATCCATAGTTTAGGATCGTGACCCAAGATTCATTTCAAGATTTTGGGTTAGCTTACAGAAAGCTATGGGCACGGATTTACGATTCAGTTCGGCATATCATCCTCAAATGGACGGACAATCAGAGAGGACTATTCAAACTCTTGAAGATCTATTAAGACTCTGTGTCCTAGACTTCAAAGGGAGTTGGGATAAGTATTTACCATTGGTGGAATTCTCCTACAACAACAGTTATCAAGCAAGTATAGGCATGGCTCCATTTGAGGCGTTGCATGGACGAAAGTGTCGTTCTCCAGTATGCTGGGACGAGGTGGGTGAAGCAACTTTGTTGGGACCGGAATTGGTACACATGACTACAGAAAAGATCCAAATGATTCGACAACGTATTCAAACCTCACAGGATCGACAAAAGAGTTATGTTGATCTTCATCGAAAGGACGTGAAATTTAATATTGGAGATTATGTACTGTTACGTATTGCTCCATGGAAGGGAGTTACAAGATTTGAAAAGAGAGGAAAGCTCAATCCAAGGTTTGTTGGTCCATATGAGATTCTTGACCGAATAGGAAATGTGGCCTATAGACTCGCATTACCTCCAAGTATGTCTCGTGTTCACAATGTTTTCCACATATCTATGCTTCGTAAATATGTGAAAGACCCGAACCATATTATTGAGTTAGAACCAGACGAGATAGCCGAAGATTTAACGTATGAGGAGGTACCTGTTAAAATCTTGGATATGAAAGAACATGTCCTACGGACCAAGGTTATACCACAAGTTAAGGTTTTATGGAGGAACCATGTTATTGAAGAAATGACCTGGGAGTTAGAATCAGAAATGAAAGTGAGTACCCTCACCTGTTCGAAACACCAGGTACGTACGTCAATTTTGAGGACGAAATTTTATAAGGAGGAGAGGTTGTAAGACCCCAACTTATTATAAATAAAATTGAATTTTCTCTATTCATTATTCTAAATTAATAAGGTGTTAATTTGATATAATACTTTGGTTATGGTGAAATGTGCAAATTTTACAAAATAAGCAAGTGGTTATAAAATATTCATTTTTATTGGGGAATATTCTTTTCGTCGTGGAATATTCTTTTTGTCGGGAATATTCGCACGACGGCGGAGCCATTCGTGGGGCTCATAACAGAATAACTGTCGGATGAAGAAAATGACAAAGTATGAGTTTTTATAAATAACGACGTAGTTGTTACTGTTAACACTGTTGAAATACCTGGTGGTTAAAATACAGTAATACGCGTAGTTGCACAGTAGTACACGGTATTGCACAGTATTATTGAATTATTGATTCGTAAGTAAGAAGACACTACTTAATAATTGTTACAGTAGTTACTGTTCAATATTTTATTTTATTGATTCAATAATTGCTGCGTTGATAGTTTATATTATTGTTGTTTCAATAATTTTCATTGCACAGTATTTTCCATTATCAGATCAATAATTCATATTATTTGAATAATATTATTAGATAGCATTATTGACAATATCTAGAAAGTTCTGTCAAGGAGAGGTTTGGTCACCTAATTCTGCGCCAGTAAGGAGAAATCCTTATTGAAAAGCCCCCTCTTTCCTGAGAATTGTCTGGTTGTCATAAGTGTAATTCTGTAATATTATATGTGAATAATTAATTATTGATTTATATGATAAGAAAATATTTATTTGATGATGAATTTATTTATTTTATATGGTTATAAATGAAGAAATTAATGCTGGGGTATTTTATCAGTATTCTGTCGGAAGGGAAGTATTAAAAATCACCCGTTTGTGGATTTTGGATATTTCTTGTTTGGAATTTGGAAAAACTCAAAGCTACAAAGTTGTAGAAAATTCGATTTCAGGCATAATTGATATAAAATTCATATTTTTCTGATAAACGGACTATTTTTTATGAATTATTGAATTTCGAAAAATAAAATAATTTTTATTAAATTTATGGGTGGGACCCACTTTTGATTTTTCAAGCATGTGGGCTGCTATTATTTTTCAGATTTGGCTGGCTTGGTTGGTAAAGGTATGCTTAGGAAGTTTGAAAAGAAATAATATTAATTTATTATTTTAGTCTCCTATGGTGTTCTAGCATTTTCTTATAAATAGACGCTTAAGTTAGAATTGAAAATCACACCAGAAATAAATTCTTTCTCTCTAGATTATCGAACGTATTTTTGTGAGTATTTTGATACTTTGAGAGTTGCTGTTTGGTACAAGTTTCCTTCGACTTTCTATCCGATATTCTGATCAGAAGTACCGTTATTTTGAGGTAATGGATGTTATTTTCTTCTTAAATGATATTATTTTTTTTAATATCATTATGCCGAAATATTGGTGAACTTTTTAATCAAATTTGAATTTTTTTGTGTCGGGGTTACTATTCACGAATACGTCACTATTCACCGAAAAATGAAAATTTTTCTTTTTGTCCAAGATGTCTATTTTGGCTACTATCTTTGATTGTATCCATGTTTTGATCGTTATTTTTGAATTTTGCTTCACGATCGGTTATTATAAAGTATTATTGATCTTGGAATGAGTGTTGTATACCTATTTTGGGTGCGTCACAACTATGGCTATGGCGACGGATCGAACCATCGCCATAGACACCAAAGACGACGGTTCGTCTTTGGTTCGCTTTAGAGTCGGACCGTGTGTGTGTGTGTGTGTATATATATATATATATATATATATATATATATATATATATATATAATAAAATACAAATGATTTTGAATTTCCCGCTTACTCAATAAATCATCTGGGCCGTCCAAAGTTTGGGATAAATCCCACCGTTCATACATCTATCTATCTAATAATCTAATAATAATTTAATAAAATACAAATGACTTTAAATTTTCCGCTCACTTAATAAATTATTTTGGTAGTTCAAAATTTGAGATAAATCATATTGTCCATACAGTGCCGGAGGCACGGGACCCAGCTAGTATATATATATATATATATAACCTTTGTTATAGTAAATACATAAAAAAATAAAATTATATACAATGGAGTGTGTACGTAACATGAAATCCAAATTCTACACAAGGCCATTGACATCCCACAACACAATTCCCACACCATAAAAAGATTAAAAAAAAAGAAGAAAAACTCAGCCCAACCCAAAAATACTTACTAATTTTATGGTCTTATCTCATGGCACAACCCAAAAACACTTAGAATACAACAAAACCTTTCACTTTTTCAACAACTCAAAAAATTGCATATATAATTTAGCCATCTATTTCAGGTCTTGGCTCATAAACTAACCAAGAATTTTCACATTCAACAGTAATTAGAAAATCTTATAATGGCATGAATTAGAAATATATCAGTGCAAATAATTCAAATGGAATTTCTACCATTGTTTAAATTAGTATAAAGAATTGATAAAACCAACACAAAAATAAACTAAATTCTACATCAACTAACTAAATTAATAAGCATATAAATCAATCTTCTTGAAGTAAGTTAATATCCAAATTTTGTACCTTAAATTATTTACGGTTTTTCACATCATAATCGTAATTTTTATACTATTTATGACCATCCATTTGAGAAAAATCACGCAATTGATCCGTTATATGATTTCCATGTTTAGGACTCAGCCCATCTGCATGCACATAATATAGTTAATTAGATTATGAAGTTCCACTAATTACTACATAAATGGAGGAACAAGTATGTATATAAAATGAAATAGAATTTATTAAAAAATAATAATTATTGCTATGCGTTTGAAGTTATCGGATTAGGATCCCATCCATTATACATATGCTTCAATTTTCTCTAATACATATTTAACAATACAACATATTACTTTTAACGAAGTACCAACGACACAATTACTTGCGATAAATTTTATTGTGCTGATAATTATATATAATAAAATTTATCTTAAATTTAAATAGGCTGAATGATACTTTTAACCTTTTAAGTTGCCACACATTTTCAAAGTCGTCCTTAAAATATATTTTACATCAATTAAGTCTCTAAAATGACATTTTGTGTCGATTCTGTTCCTTTTACCCTATTAAACCCCAACCCGACCCATTTTGACCCAACTTGACCTAGTGTGACCCAACCCCAAATTTTAATATTTTAAAATAAAATATATATTTTAAAAACAAATATTATATTAAAAATAATAATTATATTAAATATTAATATTATAAAATAAAATAATTTGTTTAAAAATTTTAAAATAAAATATTTTTTAAATAATTTTTAAATACTTATTATTTTTAATATTTTAGAAGAACATAATATTTTTAAAATAATAATTATATTTATTTAAATTTATTCTTAACAAATTTAAATTAATAATTATATTTATAATTTTAAAATAAACATTATATTTAATATTTTAAAAGAAAATGCTATTTTTGAAAAAATTTAAAATAATAATTATATTTATAATTTTAAAATAAAATATCTATTTTAAATAATTTGAAAATACTAATAATTTTTTTAAAAAAATATTAATTTAAATTAATAATATTTTTTTTTATATTTAAAATAAAATATTATTTTGAAAAGTTATAAAAAATATTATTTTGAGGTAAAAATATTAAAAACTTTTATTTTTTCAAAAATAGGTAAAATTTCATATCATATAGATTCAAAATAATTAAAAAAATAAAATTTTAATTTAAAAAATAGATTTTTTTCATTTTTTATGCAAAACTTTATTTTCAGAAGAAAAAAATAGTTAATATCTTTACAATTATTATATGTATTAAAATAAAAAATAGTTAAAGATAAATAAAAAAATTGATTCAATTTTTTATAAAAAATAAATTAAAGAGTTTTTTAAAAAATTATTATTTTTAGGCAAAAAATAAGAAACTCTATTTTCATAAAACAAAAATAATTTTTTTTAAAGATGTGTACATTTTCATAAAAATAATTAAGATTTAAAAAATTTTAACTTTAGTTTTTTTGAATCTATATTTTGTGAAAGTATACTCATTTTTGAAAAAAAATAAAAGTTTCTAATATTTTTTCCTTAAAATAATATTTATTTTAAAACTTTTTAAAATAATATTTTATTTTAAAAATAAAATTATTATTATTTAAAAAAATTAATTTTAGTTTAAAATATTAAATATAATTATTATTTTAAAATTAATATTTTCTTTTAAAATATTAAAATAATTTTTATGCTCAAATTATTAAATCAATATTTTATTTTAAAAATTTTAAAATAAAAATATAATTAAACATAATTATAAATAAATATAGTTATTATTTTAAAATATTATGTTCATTTAAAATATTAAAAATAATAAATATTTTGTAATTATTTAATTTTAAGAAATAATATTTAATTTTAAAATATTAAGTATAATTATTATTTTTAAATTATTTATTTTATTTTAAAATATTGAAATTTGTGTTTGGGTCAAACTTAATTGACACAAAATATCATTTTAAGGACCCAATTGATGAAAAATATATTTTATGGACGATTTTGAAAGTGGGTGGTAACTTGGAGAGTCAAAAGTGCTATTCAACCATTATGTAATTATTTTTTTTATGGAATGCTTGCTTGAATATTGTCTTATATTAATGGTAACTGACTAATTATTACAATGAAATGTTATTATTATTCCAAGATACAATACCCTTTCATTATTAAGTTTCTATTTTAGTGATGAAGGCTTTAAGAATCAAACCGCGGTTCAACTTTTAATTTTATAATTGAAATAATGAATTTTCAAGACAAATCAAAAAATGGAATTCTGAATATTGAAACAAAATTGGAGAAATAATTATGATAATATCTGATAAAAGATTTATATAAGCTTTCTATGTTCAACGTTAAATATTACTAAAAATAGTTTTTTAGTTTATGTGCAATTAAATTTGGGTACATGATATATCTATATCTATATATATATATAATATATATATAATTATAATATATATATATCTTGTTTCTTTTTTTGGGTACATGACAAAGCCTTTCACTCTTCAACGACTCAGAAACCTAACCAAGAATTTTAAATTCAACAATAATTAGAAAAGCTTATAATAACATGAATTATAAATATATCAATGCAACTAATTCAAATAGACTTTCTAACGGCTGTTTAATTAGTATAAAGAGTTTATAAAACCAACACAAAAATAAACTATATTTTATGTCAACTAAACTAAATTAATAAGCATATAAATCAATCAACTTCAAGTTAATATCTAAATTTTGTATCTGAAATCATTCACGATTCTTCACATCATAATCTCAATTTTTATAGTACTTATGACCATTCGTTTGAGAAAAATCACGCAATTGATTCGTCGTAGCACCACCAGCTGCCCACATAGGGTATTCCATATTGTACTCATGTGGCATAGGCAGCATGGCCTCCCCATAGTAGCTCATTTGGGGTGCCCTAATTAAATTTTTCACAATGCCAATACTCTCCGCCATCCCATCATTAATCAATTCGTCATAAACCCCCAATTCGGCCTTAAGCGTAGGCCCATACACAATATTTTTGCAACTAGAGGCGCCCTCAACATAATCAGTATCATTAATTGACTCAATCATCATCGAATTCGAAATTAAATTCGTACGATGATCAAAAGTATTAAACCCCTGCTGCAGCTGATAATTGTAGGGTTGATCGAACGGTTCAAGTTGATTGATCGGGGATAAATACGTGGGATGGTCAAAAGTATTAATCCCCTGCTGCAACTGATAATTGTAGGGCTGTTCAGACGGCTCTTGTGAGTTGATCGTATTCAAAAAGTTGTTGAACAAGCATTGTTGTTGTTGTTGTTGTTGTTGTTGCCATAACTCTTGTTGTTGTATAAAATAAACATAATTATAATGTCTAATCTTTGCATCATTAAGCTTCATTTCCAACATGCTACTAATTTTCCTTAGTTGATCTACCGATAAACCATTATATCGGTGGTCCCACGTGGGGTACTGGGCCTGGTCATTTATTTTTTGCAATTTTGCAAGTTCATTTTGGGCCTTTTTCTTGCGGTCCACAAAGTAGTCTGATAAATGAAACGTTCTCCTCTTACGTGCTTCGGGAGATTGAGCTTTGTATTTGTTGATCAATTGGAGAATTTTGTTGTCACGATTTGCAGGCCAGATTTCAAGTTCGAGTAAATCGTTGTTATTAATTGTGGGCCCATAAATGATGAGGCCTACTTCGACACCGCAGAGAGTTGATAGTTCATAAATTTTCTTTTTCACACTATTCTTCCTCTTCTGAAAAGTGAAATTTCGAGTCTTTCCGTTTTCTATGAGTTTCATGTTTAGCTTAGCTCGGCCCATCTGCATGCACATAATATAATTAATTAGATTAGGGTGTTCAACTAATTACTACATAAATGGAGGAACAAGTATGTATATAAAATAATAGAGAATTTATTAAAAAAGAATTATAGCTATGCGAAGTTCTTGGATTAGGATCCCTCCATTACGTTTATGCTTCAATTTTCTCTAATACATATTTAGCAATACAAAATATTGCTTTTAACGATGGTACCAGCGACACAATTACTTACGACAAATTTTATTGCGTTGATAACTATTTATGATAAATTTTATTAAATATAAATATGTATGAAAAGAAATTAAAGAATAAATGGAATCCTAATATGAAGTTAACTAAAAAATTAAATAGCTAACGAGGTATTACCATGATTGTAGAAGAGAGCAATTGATAACTTATGATTTCATGCTCGATTTTCACCATAAGCTTATAATGAAGGATTTTTGGTTTTTTTTTTTTAACCCTTTGATGTGAGACGTGTCTTACCCATAGTTTGTAATCCAATTTTCTTATTGTTGATTTCGTAATTTATTTTATTTATATTAATATCCACTAAAGTGAAAACATTCAAAATAATAAATAAACGTAGAGATTAGAGAGGGTTTAGGTTATAGATCTAAAGAAAGAAATAAATTAACTGTTAATGATATTCAAAACTCTATAAATCCATATCACACTCGACCCATATATGCATAATTTTTCAATGCAGTAAAAAAAAAAAATAATAGTAATAAAGAAATAAAAAACAAATACAAAATGTAAAAGAAAGAAGTCAAGAATTTATAATTGAGTTTAAAGGTAATCGTACTCAGATCCATAATAATATAATATAATAAATGTAAAACTACTTTTACTTAGTTGTTTATTGGGAAAGAAGAGATAGTATAATAATGAAGAAGAATACCTTAATTTTAATGGCTTCTCTGTAGTACTCCTCAACTTATAATAGAGAATATGGTGTTAATCATAACCTATATATAATGAAGAGCTAGAATTTACTCGTCTATTAATTAAGTAATTATTTTTTTTTATGGAATGTTTGCTTGAATATTGTCTTATATTTATGGTAAGTGAATAATTATTACAATGAATTTTTATTATTATTCAAGATATCATATCTTTTTCATTAATTAAGTTTCTATTTTAATGATTGAAGGTTTGAAGAGTCCAACAGCTGTTCAACTTTTAATTTTATAATTGGAATTCTTAATATTAAAACCATAAATTCGGGAAGTAATTATGATAATATCTAAGAAGAGAGAGATTGTGCTGGGGAGGAACGTGCATACCACGTGCCTAGCCATCACGGAGCCCGATGCGGATGATGAGTCGACTGGAGATAAAGATGCGTATATGGTATGGCTAGTGTGTTGGCTCGGTATCGGAAGAATCTCACCGAGAGAAGTAAGAACCATTTAGGTAATTCTTATATACACATATAATTGCTATAAACTACTAAAAAAGTACTATTAATTATTATTATCATTCAAGATATCATATCTTTTTCATTTAAGAGCATTTATAATAATTTCTTTATCTCTATCCCTATTTTACAGTGTTATTTGGTCATTCTGCAGGATAGAGTTTTAATTTTGCAGTGTCATTGTGTCATAAAAAATTGGAATTCTTAATATTGAAACCGTAAATTCGGGAGAGTAATTATGATAATATCTCTATCCCTATTTTGCAGTGTCATTGAGTCATTATGCAAGATAAGGATTCAATTTTCCAGTGTCATTGAGTCAGAAAAAATTGGAATTCTTAATATTGAAACTATAAATTCGGGGAAGTAATTATGATAATATCTAAAAGATCATTAATCTTGTCATTGAAATTAATTAAAACAATGAATATTATAAGACTTGGTATTTTCTGAAAGATTTATTACAAGCTTTCTACGTTCAACGTTAAATTTTAGTTTAGATACACTGACATACACTGAATTGAAATTATGAATATAACTGTTTCAGCTTGTTTGGTTTCATTTGAAAGCAGGAGAAAGAAAAAACTTTGGGGGAGTAGAGGAAATTATTTTTAAATATTATTATTGACCATATCTATTTGATAAATACTACCAACTTAATATTATTGTAGTTCACTGAAAAATAAAGAAATTGTTCAATTTATTTCTTGTAGTTCACACAAAAAACAAAGAAACTGTCAAATTTTCAAAGATGAAAAGCTAGTGGATTTAATATTACCTTTTGCTTATAATTAATTTTAAAAAAGTAATTTTTATTTGGTAAATAAAAAGTACCTAAATTAGTAAAAAGTAAAAAGTGTTTGGTGCATAAAAAATTGATAATCATTTATTCCAGGTGTATATTATTAAAAATAAATATTTTGAGAAGTAAAGATGGTAATGGATGAATTACTAAAAATGAATAATTTTGTCACAAATCTTCATCAATATCATAAATGATATTTTCCCCGTTCCAAAATAGTAGTATAAAATAACTGATTTTTTTAAAATTAATTTGAAACATTTCAAATTGATTTGATATTACAATTATAAATCAATAAAATATTATAATTATTTATATGTTTAATAAATATATCAACTTTGAGTTTAAAAATGTTCAAATAAAATTCAAAAGGTCAATAGTAATTTTATTGCGAAACATAATGAGTATATAAAATTAACAAACAATCTCATAATAACAAAATATTAAATATTATGCACGTTAAAGATTTAGATAATCAATCTATAAATATATAAAAAAAACATTGGTTAAAGAAAAAAGAGTGCAACGCCATATTATACTCATGTGGCATAGGCTGCATGACATCCCCATAGTAGCTCATTTGGGGTGCCCTAATTAAATTTTTCGTTATGCCAATACTCTCCACCATCCCAGCCATAATCAGTTGGTCATAAACCCCCGATTCGGCCTTAAGCGTAGGCCCATACACAATATTTTTGTAACTAGAGGCGCCCTCAACATAATCAGTATCATTAATTGACTCAATCATCCTCGAATTCAAAATTAAATTCGTGAGATGATCAAAAGTATTAAACCCCTGCTGCAGCTGATAATTGTAGGGTTGATCGAACGGTTCAAGTTGATTGATCGAGGATAAATACGTGGGATGATCAAAAATACTAATCCCATCATTGGAGTACAATGTAAAATATGTTTAATTTCATTACAATATCTTCGAGTTGGTGCATAACTATACATTGCTAGTAAGTTAACTGCAAATGTTATATCAGGTTTTCTCAAATTTGCAAGATACATCAAAGTACCAATTACATTAAGATATAGTACTTTAGGGCCAACACACCAATTTCACAAAGATATGGTACTTCAAGACCAAAAGTTTATTAATCATTTTCTTGTGGTCAAAACGGATATTTCTTGATATCAAGTAACCAACCCATCATTGGAGTACTCAAAGGATTAACATTATCCATGTAAAGTTACTTCAGGACTTTTTCTGTGTACAAGAATTCCATAGTTCAATTTGTAGGCCAAGACAAAAATTTATCTTACCAATATCTTTCATCTCAAATTTGTTATTTTTGTCGACTCTTCTGGAGTAAAATCTTTCATCAATAAATACAGTAATAATAGTAAATCCAAATTATGATCTTTTGATAAAAATGCATGCACAAATTGGATTATTCTCAAATCTTTCTTTCAAAAGATATCTACTTAGGTGATTATACAACAATATGCATCTGTATTGCTTTAATCATACAAAGATCTTTATAGCTTAATATAATATATATTTCGAGATGTAGAATTATATGTTTCAGGCATTTTATATCCTTCAGAGATTTTCATATATTATATAATGATCCATACAGATATGATGTAACAACATTCATTAATTTCTCTTTCTACCAAGCTAATTAAAAATCTGAATGTAATTGTGTCCATTACAGGAGCATATGTTTCTTCATAATTAATACCATGTCTCTGTGAAGAAACCTTGTTCTACAAGTTGCGCTTTGTACCATATAATTTTATTTTTCTTATTTCGTACAAATACTCATTTGTATTCAACATGCATTACACCTTTAGGTGTTCGGACTACAGGTCTAAAAATTTCACATTTACTTAGTGAATTTAATTCTGCTTGAATCGCCTCTTTCTACATTGGCCAAATATTTCTACATTCATCAATGATTTGTGGTTCATATATATGATCATTACTTCTGGTAATATCCATAGCAAATTTATATGAAAATATATTGTCGACAACGATTTTATTTCTATCCAATATATACATCTCCTGTATATACATAATGTATCGAGATCTCGTTATTTTCAGGTACCTGATCCTCTTCAGGGGATAACTCATCCTCTTCAGGGAATAACTCTTCAAGAGTTTTATTTACATGAGATTTTTATTCATAAGTTTTGGATAGGTTGATAAATTTTGTAGCCTATTTCATGGGTATAGCCTCTTTATAGGCTGCAACTTATTTTTCTTGTACTTTCTTCTTCTGGGAAAATTTTATTTTATTTTTAACACCGATAGATCTTCCACGCTTCAGGTGTGGCTTTAATTCAATTTTATGTTGTATTAACTAATTTTCCTACAGGGAATTCAATCTCTGCTAGAGTATTAGCAGCTAGAATGTGAGATATCACTATTTTCTTATTATCGGTGAATAATTCTGGTAATTGATTTGCAATTCATTGCAAATGAATTATCCTTTGAACTTCTAGTTCATATTGATTTGTATAAGGATAAGATTAAATAACGTTGAAACATTCCAATTAATCTCCTGTCGTGCTTCAGGCAACGACTTTTCTCCCCCTAATGGTGGGAAGACTATCAAAATAACAATCCTCAAAATATACCTTAAAAATATCACTCTGAATTCTTTCTTAGAAGATGAACACCAAATAACAATAATTAAATGTGATAATTTGGTAATTAATTTACTTTCATATAATCAACAAGTAAATGAATCTTCTGGTTCTTTAAAGGATGTTCATGGGAGTTTTCAATAATTCAATGCATCATTATTGATCCTAGATGATCATGCCAAATCATAAAAATATTTGGATCCAAACACTTCTGGTGTATTGCACACTTCTGGTGTATTACAACATTTCTTTCAACTGTTCTCATTTTAGTATAATATAACCCAGAAGAACAAATATACAATTTTTTTAATATGAGTTTCTGGCCCGATACTATTGGAGTAATATAAAGAAATTCTTCACTACCTACGTTATTGATTTCAATATGATAACTATTATAACGTATATCCTTAAAACTGAGCAAATTTCTGCTTGTCTCAGAAGAATATAAAGAATCATCAATACAAAGTTTTGTGCCCTTTGAAAACATTATAATCGCTCTTCCAGAGACTTTAATTAAATTTAATGAATAATCACTCTTCAAGAGTCTTCAATTATGTTTGATGAATAATCACTTTTCTAGAGCCTTTAATTAAGTTTGATGAGCTTCTGGCCCATACAACTTTATATATGCAAAACAAAAATTTTATTTGAAACATAAATAAAACATATAATAAAATTACTTATTATAATGAAGTAAAAATAATTAATTGGTATGGACATTTCTATCAACATATTATTAAGGAAACCATAGATATAAAAATTAGTTATATCCACTCCATATGAAAAGTCAAAATAATTCATGGGATCTTCATGATCATTCCATTTCCTTTTCTTTTATGGAGTCTTGGTACAAATCTACCATGTGTTTAGGAGTATGACGGGTACATTCTCTTTTATATATTGATTGTTCTTTTCAAGTCCACTACCACAACTACAACCATAATTTCCTCTATGATTATCAAATGAGATTCCATTCACTTCAGGGAATGTAATAGAATCGATCGAGCGAGATTGTTGATTTTTCAGCAAAAACTCATTATTTTGTACAACCATTAGAAGACATAATATCACTTCTGGAAACATAGTTTCCTTTATTGCTTCAAGAAATATTTTGTAAACTTATGCTCTCGATATTGCTACTGCAGGAGCATATTCGAGGCATGAAATATATTAAATATTTTATCTAACATGTCTTCATCAGCGTTTTTTTTTCCACATAATTTTAATAGTGAGATTATTTTTTTAAAAATGTAGAATTGTTCTCACTCAACACTTTTAAATCTTGCAACTTCAGGTGCAACCAATTATAATGAGCTTTTGGGAGAATTACAAAATTTTGATTCTCATATCTTTCCTTTAAAATCACTTCATAAGACAAGTGAGTCTTTTACTGTAATGTACTCAACTTTTAATTTTTTATGGAGATGATAGCGAATAAAAATCATTAATTTTGCATAATCCTGCAGGGATGCATGATTGTCAACTATAATTGTATCTCCAAGGTTCTTTGCCTTTATATGAATCTCAACATCAAGATTCCATTACAAACAATTCTTGCTCGATATAAATCAAGGGCAACAAATTCAAATTTATAAGATTTGAATATTAAATAACTACACATATTTCCCATCAAATTAAATAATTATATATGTTCAGATTTAATTGTAATGAAACAATTTATAGAAATATAGTAAAACACGAAACTAAATTTGTCCACTAAAACTAAATAACAAACCAACACTACTAAGTATATTTGTCATTGTAACTTCATACAAAAATATATCAAAAATTATTAGAAATTTATTTTATTATAACTATCCACATGTGCATGAATATCTGGTTATAAACATACAATATATATTTATTTAAGGTTGACTATGATTTTTTTTTAATATGTCTACCCTTTTTTTTCGTACATTCAAACCAAGTATAACGAGCCATAAAGATAAGGATGCTAATTAAACTATTTAATAGTAAGTGAACAGTAAGCAACAGTATGTGAAGACTATTAAAAAGTAGAACTGAAGAAATATATGATGTGTGGATGTAAAAAAAACATATAACGCAAAAGAAAAAAATGATCAATCAAAAGTAAGCAACAATACAGTGCATAAGAGCACAACATATAAATAAGAAGATGCAACAACAACAACATACATGTGAGTAAGTATTAGTGCACAAAGTCAATTTCTGCAACATATACATGAAGACAGCTGAGATAACTTGGTATAATATATAGCAGCTAGTTGCACTATACGATTAGTCAGAGTAACTCATTTGTGATATAAATGAGCTCTTGTTATAAGACAGCAGGTACCTTAAAAATTCAAGTCATATGTGCTGAAACATGATAATGTACTTGCACATAATTAGTTATCAAAGAAACCCACAAGCTTATAAACATTCATATATATAAACTATGATAGCAATACCATAACTCTTACGTTAACCAATTTTATATATATATATATATATATATATATATAAGTGATGTACATGTACACTAAAATAAAATGAACATATAAGTAAGTACTGCAATAACTAAAAACAAGATGATTAGAAAAAAGAGAGTGTTTGCATAATCTTTTGTATCTAACTCCATCACTTTACAATTGTCATATTTATAGAAGTAAGAACATCAATACTACTAGGAAGTTACAAAACTCAAGAGTCATGAGTTTCAAAAATCAATACACATGGGAGTTACATGTATCTAGACATCCATTATATTATGAATCTAGACAAAATTTTATAACATATGGTATATATTTATCATTAATACTTTTAAAAACGTACACTTTCAAAACTATGAAACTAAACACTATTTAATTTTCTTATAAAAGTAGTTAAAAGTTATATATATATATATATATATATATATATATATATATATATATATATATATATATATACAGAATGGATCCTGTCCGGACTCCCGGACAGGACCCAAAATCCGGACCCCAAAATTTTTTTTTTTTTTTTTTTTTTTTTTTTGTAGAACAACTAAAAAAAAAAAAAAAAAATTTATGGAACTGAAATTTTTCAATAATACAGTGTTTTGGGTGTGTTTTTAACACCCACACCAACCAATGTATGTACAGTCTGCCCAGACTGTACAGACATGTTTCGTTATAGGCATCCAAATCACACCCAAAACACTGTATTATTGAAAAATTTCAGTTCCATAAATTTTTTTTTTTTTTTTTTAGTTGTTTCAAAAAAAAAAAAGCAAAAAAAAAAAAAAAAAAAAAAAAGTCCGGATTTTGTTAAAATCCGGACTCCCGGACCAGATCTCTTCCCTATATATATATATATATATATATATATATATATATATATACGGTCTTTAAACCTGAACCATTTGGTTCACTTTAAAGCCTTATCTGAAATAATAGAAGTTTATTTGAATTAGTTGATATATTTTAAAAAACTAATGATAGTAGATAATATTTGTAGTTTTAGGACATTAGTGGTAAAATAACATTTAAAATAAGCAAGCACAATATAAACTAAACAACCGTGTTTGTTTGTTTGCATAGTTGAAATCTCTTAAAAAACTAATGATAGTTCGTAGTATTTGAAGTTTTGTGACAAATTATTGGTGAAATATAATTTAAAACAAGCAAGCAAGAATAAACTAAACTATTACTACGTACTAAGCTATAATTGATTTGCGGGTAATGTATAATATCACAATTAATCCTTTCTAATATTTAGAAATGAGTACAATATATAACTGAATTACTGAACTATAAGTGATAAGCAACAACAAAAATAATGATATAATTCGGAATCATGCAAACATATATATTCATAATCCAAACTAAAAAGAAATTTCAAATAAAAAACAAACCTTTAGATACAATTTATAAACTTATTTCGGTTATTGCTTATAGCTTAATTTGACTGATTCTTCAAATGTTCAAAGTCTCAAACAAAATTTGCTTTCTCTATTCAAACAAAACCATGAATTAATTTCAAAATATAAATTAATTTTGGTATCTTTTTATAAGTTTTAAATAAATTTTATTTGAAATAAGAGAAACAAACCATCCAAAATTTATACTCAGAGCACCACAAATTATACAAGGCCCATTAATTAGATGCATGAAAATAAAGTAAATATAAAAAATAGAAATGATGGGTTGGTACAGGCTCATTGTCATTTTTCATTTTTTATTTTCCATTTTCCATTATAAAATAAGTCAAAATCATTCTACGCTATCACAATAAAAGACATATATTACTCAACCAAAATGATCCCATTTTCAATCGAAGATCAAACAAACCAAAAATAAAAACTCAATCAGACCAAACAAACAGTAACCACTGTCAACCAAACCAATAACAAAAAAAAAAATCAAACTTGAATCAAACAATCTCTCACAGTTCACATTCTGATGAGCATTCAAAACTAAAAATTATACAAAAAATACTTCTAAGATTTCACCAAGTTTTAAAACTTAGAAGATTTTTGTTCTTGTATTTAGAATTGGTTTATGAATTTTTTTTGCCCCCTCTAAATTTAAATTTTTCATTAATTTGCCCCCTTAAATTTATTAATTTAAATATTTATCCTGCTTTATATATATATATATATATATATATATATATATATATATATATATATATATAGCTTAAATATAATTTACTATCTTAAACTATAGGTCATATTCCACTTCGGTGATTCACCTTTTAATTTTATTAATTAGATGATTGAACTATTAATTTTTTTCAATTTCATTCAATTGAGGCTGCCACGTCAGAAATTGCTGACGTAGCCCGCTGACTAGACAAGTTAATGCTTACGTGTAATTAAAAAATATTATTTTAATTATCTCTTCTAAACATCAAAGGGTAAATATGTCAAATCATTATTAAATATAACCAAACCAAACCTAACCAATATCATTAAACTCATCCTTGTTCCTTCTCCAAATCATTGATGCAGTCGAGGGAGGTGGCGACAAGCTTTTCGGCTGCCATGGACGCCGATCCAATCGCGAATAGTGACGACAAGCTCGTTGACAACGTTGAGGAAGGAGGAGGAATTTGCAGAATCGGACCAAATAAGACGGTAGGAGGATTCTTGGCACTGTGGCGAGCCATCTGGAGGATATCGTCGAAATTGTGGTTTGGTGTTTCCCTTACTTTTACGACTGTAGAATGTTGTTCTGAACTCAATTTTTTAGTAACGTTTTGATTTTTTGGGTGTATTTGTTAGTTTTGTTGTTGGGGAAGACAATACATGAATATAGAAAGAAATGATAAAATACCTCCTTGGGGTCACTCAACATATTAACGATTGAAGCATCAATTGCATCCTGGTTTTCGACCCTAGAGGCCCTAGCAACATACAAGATACCAATATCCTTATCTGTGTTTTTCGAGAAGACCTCAATCAAGAACTTGTCAACTGTAAGCTTGTTAAGTATGAGGGTTCCGATCTTGTCACTGCAAAACACATCAATTCCAGCCATCTCCTTAATGGGGTTTTGGGTTATATGTTTCCGGTGATTTGATTTCTGGGTTCTGGTTCTTTGTTTTGGTCTAGTCGATCCATGATTTATCCCGATTGGGTTTCATATTTTCTCTGTTCATGTTTCGATTGGGTTGTTGCTTCCCATATTTTTAGCTTTATTTGTTTTGATCTTATTTTGGATCTGAAAATTGGGTTGTGTTCTTTAAATCAATTTTGATTTTGTTTCGATATCCCCTGCTCTTCATCTTCGCCGGCAAACATGGAGTGGGCTGAAAAATCTGGGGGAAGGGGTGTTGATTTGTTTGGTCTAGATGTATTAAAGATAGGGTTCTTTACACTAATATACAACATTTAGAAAGTAATTACAAAAATAAAACATACACAAAATAATTACAAAAATAAAACATAAGCAATATAACGCGCCTAAAATAGCGTGTCATTATCCGGACAGTTATCCATGTTCATAATTCAAATTAACCGTCCCTAAAATCATGCAACTTTGAAAACTCAATAACAGATCAACGACAGAGAAACCGACGACTCCTATCGCGACTAAACTCGTAATCGGAGAAGACGAAAGCCGGTTGTCGCAACGCATCTCTAAGATCGAAATCAAAACCAACGCCTTCAAGATCAGTAACCAAATACTGCAGTGATTGTTGCGTACAAGATCGACATCAACTTCGATAAAAAAATACTGAGGTGTGTGAATTTAAAATTTATAATAATATAGTTAGCTATTGTTACTACGAATGACTATATTGGTTACCTTTCTTAAGTTTTTTTCATTTAAAATAGTCACACTGTAAGAATAATGAATGTTTTGATTGCAATATGAATGTTTTGATTGCAATAGCATGAAAAAATACACTTGGTTACTGCTTAACATTACATTAGTTACTGTCTAACTATGTATATGTTGCTGTTTAATGCTGGATTGGTTAATGCATAATGGTATTAACTAATGTTGAATTGGTTGCTTACTAATAATAATTTGGTTACTGTGTCAATTACATTGGTTACTGACTAATAATGAATTAGATATTGTGTACCATTGCTTTGGTTACTGACTAATAATGACTTTGTCAATGTGAAACATTATAATGGTTACTGATTATTACTTGGTTACTGACTAATGCTGAATTGGTTACTGCTTAAAATTACATTGGTTACTGTCTGACTATGTATATGTTACTGTTTATGCTAAATTGGTTAATGCATAATGGTACTAATTAATGTTGCATTGGTTAATGACTAATAATGATTTGGTTACCGTGTACAATTACGTTGATTATTGACAAATAATGGATTGGCTACTGTGTACCATTGAATTGGTTACAGACTAATAATGATTTTGTTAATGTGTAACATTATAATGGTTACTGATGAAGACTTGGTTACTAACTAATGCTGACTTGGTTACTGCTTAACATTACATTGTTTACTGTCTGACTATTTCTATGTTACTGACTAATACTGATTTGGCTACTGTGTACCAATGCATTGTTTACTGACTAATAATGACTTTGTTAATGTGTAACATTGTAATGGTTAATACTGAAGACTTGGTTACTGACTAATGCTTACTTGGTTACTGCTTAACATTACATTGTTACTGTCTGACTATGTATATTTTACTGACTAATACTGATTTGGCTACTGTGTACCAATGAATTGTTTACTGACTAATAATGATTTTGTTGATATGTAACATTATAATGGTTACTGATGAAGACTTGGTTACTGACTAATGCTGACTTGGTTACTGTTTAACATTATATTGTTTACTGCCTGACTATGTATATGTTACTGACTAATACTCATTTGGTTACTGTGTACCACTGCATTGTTTACTGACTAATAATGACTTTGTTAATGTGTAACATTATAATGGTTACTGATGAAGACTTATTTACTGATTAATGCTGACTTGGTTACTGTTTAACATTATATTGTTTACTGCCTGACTATGTATATGTTACTGACTAATACTCATTTGGTTACTGTGTACCACTGCATTGTTTACTGACTAATAATGACTTTGTTAATGTGTAACATTATAATGGTTACTGATTAATACTTGGTTACTGACTAATGCTGACTTGGTTACTGTTTAACATTATATTGGTTATCCGATAACATTGATTTTGTTACTTACCATTACTTATTTTATTGACAGACAATGGAGATGATTCCAGTTGTACTTTACTTCAACGGCACATGGACTGATAGTAACCAATACAGTAAATTTGAAGTTACTGGCATATTAGTTCCATCAACAATTTCGTTCAAAGAAATACTAACCAAAATATGCAGTGCATTACGGCTAGACACAAACGCAGCAACATTGTCAATCAAATTTCAGATTAGAAACGACATTCCACCGATCAGTATATCAGATGAAGCAACCTTACAATTCTTTCTGGAAGTGAGTAGAAAATCTGATGAACAAGGTAAATTCCCACTGATTTTAGATATTGAACACAGAATGGGACGCACAACGATCTTGCATAACTTGACAAATGTAGAAGAATCTACAATTCACGATGTAATGCCAATCAGATTAACACAAGGGAATTCAGCACTAGTTCCACAAGCAAGCCAATCAAGCCAATTTGGAACGCAATATGCTGATCAGCTTGCAATGGAAATTATTGAACAACAACGAGACAGACAACATGACTCAGCATACGCAGAAGAACTATATGATGATGTAATATCGAATCCGAATGAACGTGAAGTAAAATTACATCAAACATACGCAGACAAAAAAATCCTCTCACAAGCTATGAGGCTGCATTCAATCAGAAAAAACAGACAACACAAAGTCCAACGAACAAGTTATAGAGACTTTGTGCTAGTGTGTGTATGCAATGAAAATTGCAAATGGAAGATGAGAGCATCAAGTTTCAGAAAAACCAGTATGTTCAAGGTTAGAGAATTCAATGATATCCACACTTGTTCGGTCAATGTATTGTTGGGAGACCACAAACAGGCAAATAGTGAGTTGGTCAGTGAATGCATAATGCAAAAAATAACAAATTTGAAGAAAATATACACACCAACCGATATTGTGGAAGACATGATCTCAGAATATAATGTGTCTATCTCTTACCAAAAAGCATGGAGATCGAAGGAGAAGGCGTTGGAAAAGGTGAGAGGAAATCCACACGACTACTCACTCATCCCATCATGGTTATACATGCTGAAGAAAACAAATCCAGGTAACACCTTATTACATTTATTTGTTTTATAGCATTATACAGTAACCAATATGATGTTCAACATTAACCAATATATCATTACACGATAGAGTGTTTACTAATGTAAATTTGTTACTGATTAATATTGTATTGGTTACCTTTATGCAATAATTGATTACTGTATAATGCATTGGTTACCAACATGTGGTTACCAAGCATTAGTCAGTAATATTATTCAGTAACAACAATAGCATTATTCAGTAACCAGTTAAGCATTATACAGTAAATAATAAACTATTACACAGTAACCAATACATACATAATTACACAGTAACCAATAAACTATTACACAGTAACCAATTAACTATTACACAGTAACCAACTAAGCATTATAGAGTAAACAATAAACTATTACACAGTAACCAATTAAGCATTATACAGTAAACAATAAACTATTACAAATTGTGTACCTTTAACCACATGAACAGTTACCGATTACTAGTTATTTGGATACAGTATACTACTTGTAATTCTAATGATAGTTTTGATGTTTTATATCAGGTTCCGTCACAGCTCTTGAGTTGGAAACAAATGGTCGTTTCAAGTATCTATTCTTTGCCATTGGAGCATCCATTCAAGCATGGCACCATTGTTTTCCAATCATCGTAATCGATGGCACATTCATACAATCAACTTACGGGGGGACATTACTGATAGCAAGCACACAAGATGCAAATCGAAATATTATTCCGATTGCTTTTTCAGTTGTTGACAGCGAAAATGAATTGTCTTGGAAATGGTTTTTCGTAAATTTGAGAATTGCTTGTGGAGTTAGGGAAGGTCAATGTATTGTTTCAGACAGACATGAAGCCATTATACAAGGACTGAATTGTGTGTTTCCGGATATCATGCATGGTTCATGCACATATCATATATTGAAAAATATAAAAAACAGATTCAAAAAGAAAGGAGAAGAAGTTAAACAGGCTTACAACGGGGTTTGTAGATCTTACACTGTTGAACAATTCAATAAACACATGGCTGAACTTGATGCCATTGATCCTCGAATAAGGACATATCTGGAGGAAGAGGTCAAGTTGGATAGGTGCACCAGGCTCCATGGGACTGTAAGCAGGTACTCAACAATGACCTCAAACACCGCCGAATCTATTAACAATGCAATCAAGTTTATCAGGGATCTTCCAGTTGTGACAATGATTGAATGCATACGTTGTCTGGTTCAAAAATGGTATTTCACAAACAAACAAGCAGCCATATCAACATTCACAACACTTTCCACAACAGCTGAGAGAAAGTTGCAATCTAATATCTTTAAATCAAAGATACTTAAGGTAATTAATATTCGATTTAAATTATTGCATCCTAATTTGCATTTGCAATCTACTGACTATTACTAACTTGGTTACTGACTATTGTTGAGTTGGTTACTTTGTAACCATATAATAGTTGTTGGCTATTGCTGAGTTGGTTACTGTGTAACATTATACTGACTAACATTAACTTGATTACTGGATAAAATTATAATCTTTATTGGTTACAGACTAATACTAACTTAATGTGCAACATTATATTGGTTACTGACTACTACTGAATTGCTTACTGTGTACTTATATACTGATTACTATATTATGCTTATTTGGTTACTGTGTAACACTATGTTGGTTACTGATCAATACAGACTTAGTTACTATATAACATTATAATATTACTGTGATTTATAATTGTTTCTTTTATATTTGTGGTTACTTATTGAATAATATTGTGTACTAGTTAATTGGTTACTATGAATTTGGGATGCAACTCTTAAACATATAATGGTTACTGACTATTGCTGAATTGGTTACTGTGTAACCATATAATGGTCACTCGCTATTGCTGAGTTGGTTAATGTGTAACATTATACTGACTACAGAAACTTGGTTACTAGATAAAATTATAATCTTTATTGCATAATATTACTGAATAATACTGACTTGGTTACAAACTATTGTTGACTTTCTTAATGTGCAACATTATATTGGTTACTAACTACTACCTAATTGCTTACTGTGTAATTATATAATGGTTATTGTATAATGCTTATTTGGTTACTGTGTAACATTATACTAGTTACTGATCAATACTGACTTAGTTACTATGTAACATTATAATGTTACTGTTATTCATAATTCTTTCTTTTATATTGGTGGTTACTTTTTGAATAACATTGTGTACTAGTAAATTGGTTACTGCATATTTGGCATGCAACTGTTAATCTGATTGTATACATTGGGTGTTGTAGGTTGAGACATCAAACTTAGTGATTTTTACTGTTTACGATGTCTCTAAACAGTATATTGTGGACATCGAACAAAAGACATGCACATGCCGTAAATTTCAGTACCATGAGATGCCTTGCCCGCACGCTGCTGCTGTTATGAGCAAGAGAAATTTGAGCTGTTATGATTTTTGCTCAAGAAATTACACTAAAGCAACTTTGATCAAGACATATTCAGCTTCCATCATGCCATTAGATGACAAAGAAAACTGGGATGTATCAGAAGAAGTAAAAAACATATGTATAAAACCACCCAACACAAGAAGGCCAGCAGGAAGACCAAAGAAAGGGAGGTACAAACACGGATCTGAAATCAAAATTCAAAACAAATGCAGCAGGTGTCAAGAAAAAGGACACAACAGAAAGACATGCACTAATCCCCCGGTTTTAAAACCACTAAAAAGGGTCTGATATCGTGCAATTAATTTAAGAGTATAGATACATGAATGTATTATTGTTTACTTTGAGTAACCATTAAACGATTGGTTTGTAAAATTTTTGATTGTGTTTAGTAAACAAAATTGTTATTCATTTATATATTGATTTTTGATTTCAATTAAACATTAACAATAACAGTAATCAAACAAATACATAACAGTAACCATAACAGTTTTTAATGGTAACCAAATATGTACATATCAGTAACCAGAACATTTACCAGCTAATAACATAACAGTAACCATACCAGTTTTTAACCAAATAATTACATAACAGTAACCATAACAATGTTTAATGATACCCAAATAATTAAGTAACAGTAACACACAGTAACAATCACAGTAACCAACTAATTTCATAACAGTAACAATACCATTTTATAATGGTAAACACAACATAAACAACATATATATCCAGCAACATATAATTAACATGGTATTGAAGTTTATGAAACCCATGTATACTCACACATGTCCACTTAACATATGACATATGTCCTGATACAATATCGTTACTCTGGTTACTATCAAATCATTATCTGGTTACATATTTATACATGATTGGTTACAAACTGTATATTACAAAATTATAATTGGTATTCATTTTATACATGACAGTAACCATAACAGTAACTATGCCGGTTTTTAATGTAAACCAAATAATTATATAACAGTAGCCATAACAATGTTTAATGGTACCCAAATAATTACATTACAGTAACCATCACAATAACCACCTAATTTCATAACAGTAACCAAATCAGTTTATAATGGTAACCACAACATAAACAACCTGTATATTCAGCAACATGTAATTAAAAGGGTATTGAATTTTAAGAAACCCATGTATACATAACACATGTACATTTAACATATGATATATGTCCTGATACAATCTTGTAACTACATGTTTACTATCAAATCATTATCTAGTTACTCCTTTATATATGATTGGTTACCAACAGTATATTTCAAAAAAATTCAACAAACACAACTTAAAAAGAAACAAAATACCAACCAACAAACAATATCTCTTTCAAATATAATCAAATATGTAATCCAATCTACATTAGATCCAATGAACATCAAAAAAATCATAAACAATACACAAATGTTGTGTATAACACCAAAACTAAAACAAAAAATAAACAACAAAATTAATAAAGACAAAACAACGAAATTCGAACTAATCAAAATCTGGAACAAATCTTCCTGGAAATTCTCTATCAGTATCATAGCCCTCCAACTGCTTGTTCCTAGCATGCATAAATAGGTTTGTGCATAACTTTTTCCGATACTTCGCAATGGGGAAAGGAATAGGAATCTGATCAAACTTCTGATGAATGACATGCTCAGCAAAATAAATTGTGAACATCCCACAATCACTGTAACAACAAACAACATATAACAAAAATCAAAAATAAAATCATCCTATATGTAATAATTAAAAAAAATGTACAAAATTTAACCCTTACCCCTCTACTTGTTCAGGAACCGTCTCAGCAAATTCCAACTCAATTATATCGTCTTCGTCCTTGTTGCGATACGGGTCACTGCTGAAGTCAATGTCAGACCTATCCTTCCAAAAACCAGACTTGCGTAGTAGTATGGGAAGAATAAAGATGTACGGCTCACAAACATCAGATATTTTAATTTGCATGGCTTTCCTTTTTGGTTGTAGAGAATTGTACACAGTTAGACACCTACGATGCACATCAAAAGACAACAACAGCCAATGGTCCGGTGATGACATATGAATTGGGAACAACACATAGTCAACATTCCTCCATGGTGTGTTGACATCCATAAACAGCCCATGTATGTATTCAGCAACATCACCCTCCCCAGACAGAACAATTTTGTCACAATTTTTTTTTGTATACTCCTCGAAAAGAGCGGTGATCTTGCTGTGAAACCAACAATCCGTAGTCGTTACCCTTATAGGAACACTTTCGGAATGTCTTGCCAATTTACGGAAATAATACAAGGCAATATTGATGTGCTGAGCCAAAAAAAAATTAATATGATATTAACAGTTGTTGGCAAATGCAAATATGTGATTAATATAACTAAATAATGTAAACATAACTACAAAAACATTAACCAATACATCATAAGATAGTAACCAAGACATCATTATACAGTAACCAATACATAATAAGACAGTAACCAATACAACATTATACAGTAAACAACATGTTGCAAAAAGTTAACCAATGTAAACTGCTTACTTATTAATGCAGACTTGATTATCTTCATGCAACATGTTGGTTACTGTCTAATACATTGGTTACCAACCATGTGCATACCAATTATTAGTCATAAATATTATGCAGTAACCAAAACAGCATTAGTCAGTAACCCATTCAGCATTATACAGTAACCAATACAATGTTGCAAAGTAACCAATACATCTTTATACAATATATTGGTTAGACATTAACCAAAACATCATTAGACATCAATAAAGACATCATAAGACAGTAACCAATATATCATTAGACAGTAACCAAGAAAGCATAAGACAGTAACCCAAAAATCATAAGACAGTAACCAAGACATCATAAGATAGTAATCAAGAAATCATTAAATAATAATCAAGACACCCATAAGACAGTAACCAATACATCATTATACAATAACCAATACATCATTATACAGCATTACTTAATATGATACTAACAGTTGTTGGGAAATGCAAGTATGTGATTAATATAACTAAATAATGTAAACATAACTACAAAAACATAATTTTTAAAATAATACTCACATCATCGTCTAACCACTGCCCAGGCGTCTTTAATTTATAGAACCACATCTTCGATGATATTGCAATTGATCCAAATTCAAAAGAAGGCATGATAATATCGTTCTTTCCTGGAAATTTGTCCGTCCTTCAATATAAAAACATAATATTAGTATACACACTAACATTAACAAATACCGTATTAATATACACACTACTACAAATCAAACTTGCACGTTCTATAATTAACATACTAATGAACCAACTTAATTTTAAACAGTACCCTGCTAACCAACAAATATTAAAATCATAACCATAATCAAATAGTAACTAATACATAACTAATAGGTAACCGAAACATAAACTAATATTAACCATATTATAAAGTAATAGCAACCATAACATTAATTTAATAGTAACCACAACATTTATTTAATATTAACATTTAATAAATATTTAATATTACGCAGTAACCAAAACAACATTAGTCAGTAACAAATTAAGTATTATATATTAACCAATGTAATGTTGCACATTAACCAATACAACATTCGACAGTAACCAAAACATCATTAGACAGTAACAAAAACAGCATACCAAAATCAGTAAAATAATAAACTTAATTTTAAACATTAATCTGGTAACCAAACCATAATCACATAGTAACATAAACATAACTACTAGGTAACCAAAACAGCATGTCTAATATTAATCAGAATATAAAATAATAGTAACCATCAAACTTATTTAAATATTAACCATATTTTACTACAATAATAAAAACTTATTTGTTTCATAAAAAACTATAGCATTGTTAACAACAAAAACAAACCTTTTTCTGTTGTTTATTCCAATTTTGAACCATTCTTCAAACAATGCCTCTTCAGTTTTTGTGGGCATCTCCATGCATGATTTGGGGAATGCACTTAAACGTGCAAGTCTTTGACAATCATCACCCACTACAGTAGATGATGAACCAGCAGATCCGAACGCTGCTGTATATGGAGACCGTAAAATGGCACTCTTTGCATGATCACGTAAAGGTCTACCACCAGCTTTCTGGACACTCTTCTCCAACTCATCACACATATCTATGTCCTGTGTGGTGAGAACCATAAGATCAAGAGCATACCTGCTTGCTGACTCACCTTTCTTCCCCTTTTTCAGTTGACACAAAAAGGTAATATATACGATTAGTAACCTGAATAAAATAAACTAGTAACCAACTTACTTTAAAAAAGCTAATGAACTAAAATGAACATGTTATATTAGCAATCTGATTAACATAAACTAGTAACCAAATCACAATATAATAGTAGTCAAAACATAATATAATTGTAACCAAAACACAATATCATAGTAACCAATTCACTATATGATGGTAACCAAAACATAAATAACATTTCAATAAATGATGTTTTCAATAAATGATGGCCCATAATTATAACACGAACCTTGTCAGCATCAAACACAACAATCTCTTTCCCAGAACATTGGCTTAATATGTCAAAAGATGGAATGTCATTATTATTGTCAATCTGCGTAAAATAAAGAACCATTTAATAATTAAAACAAAATACATATAACACATAACAGAACAAACAAATATGTCTAACCTTGACAATTTCTTCATCATCATTATTTTTTTTTTCATCGGGTTCTTCAACCATAGCAGCACGTTCAACTTCATTAGCAATCTCAATTACATTCACATCACTCTTCTCCACGAATATTGACACATCATCGCCAACTTCATTAACCAATTCAATCTCATTCCCACCCTTCTTCTCAACTTCATCCAACACATCATCACCATCATTATTCTTATTCACTTTTGAACCATGATCAACATCCTCATCAACAATGTCATCCTCCACCATGACATCAGCATTCTCATTATCAATGTCATCGGAAGCATCATCATCAGCTTCATCACCTTCACCGCCTTCATAACCTTCATCACCTTCATTTTCATCATCATCATCATCATCATCATCATCATCATCATCATCATCATCATCACCAGCATTGTCAGAATCGTCATCATCAGACTCACCATCAAGCTTTTTGTCCCCCACGTCTTTGATAGCACGTAACTCATCTCTAATAATGGACCTAAGGTCCCTGCATAACTGGACATGTAAAAGATGCATTTCATCTTTAATATCAGTTCGCAAATTTCCAAATTCTTTCTTCAATTCAGAAACATCTTTCTTCAATTCAGACACTTTCTTCTCCAACGGCTTAAACCGTACATCAATTGCCTCTTTCACAGCAGATAAATCAACACCAGTGTTGTCGGTCTTCACTTTTTTATCTACTTTCTTGTCACCATCCTTCCCATTAAAAAAGTGAAAACCGCCCAAATCAAGTCGATCCTTCTCATCGGCCGTGGGAGTCAAACTGTTTATCCTCATCTAAAAAATAATAAGTGTAGTTTAGTATATCATCTAACAAACAATGTACAATAACATTGAAATAAACAGTAAATAAGGAATCATAAAACATAATCAGTAACCAAATACATATATACAGGTAACCAAATGTATAATAAGTAGTAACCAACTAAATGTATAAATGTAACCAAAATGTGTATATGATTGGTAACCAAAAACAATGTCATTAGTAACCAGAATGAAATCTAATCAGTAAACGTATTTTAATATTCAAGTAACCAAAAACATTGTTATTATTAACATGCATATAAAATAATCAGTAACCAAACGTGTATATAAAGATAACTAACTACTTTGTTGATAGTAAACTTCTTATAATATTTTCATTTATCAAGTATATAACTAAAAGTGAAACAACATACCTGTCCGGAACAAAAAACTAATTCATTCAACTTGTCATTAGAAAGCGGCTTCATTAACTCCTTCCATCTGAATAAACGGACATCCGATGGATGCTCGTCATTGCATATACCCCGACTTTTGAATGTCGGAATAGTTTCAAACATAAAAACTTGGAATACATACGGAAGCCCATTCAACTTGTACAGTTTGGTGTAATGATCCATGTAAAAATTGTATGTTGAAACACCATTCTTTCCTTTCCTATAACGCCCCTTTAAAGCATTAGACAAAGAGTACTTTGTCATCTCAAAAGCAACTTTCCCCCAAGGAAAACTATTAACATCGCCGTAACACAAAAAATTAACCATTGCCCCATCAACGAAATTTTCAGAAAATGTGCACATAATGAAATTAAAGACCAAGAATATCATAGACATCTTAATAGCCTCGTCATCATCATCAAAAACTGCCTTCCTATATATCCTACCTATACTACTACGTGTCACAGCTTCGTCACCAAAAAACTTACCAACAAGCATATTATCCATACCTTTATATGGAGTTATATCATCCTCACCTTTCCATCTCAACCCAGATATCATACAAAACTCAGGCAAACCGAACCTGACCCTTTTCTCTCCGAACAAAAACCACATTTCACCGTCATCCCTCTGGTGAATCTCCCTCACAAGAGCGTGGTGAATGATCTGGGAATACATTTGGTGCTCACCAAACTCAAGAAAATTACCAAAACATGTTGCCTTAAATTTATCCAGCTGACTCTTATTCAATTTTTTTGCAATTATACTGGGGACTTCCATGTCGCACCAATATATCACTTTTCCGTTGAATTTTCTGTTCCATTCCTCGTAATAAAGATCCCATAACTGCAAGTAAACAAAATCATATTTACAAAGTTAACCAACCAATCATATGATAATAACCAAAAAAACATAGACAATTAACCAAAACAGCATTAGTCAGTAACCCATTCAGCATTATACAGTAACCAATTAAATGTTGCACAGTAACCAATAGAGCTTTAGACAATATATTGGTTAGACAGTAAACAAAACATCATTAGACATCAATAAAGACATCATAAGACAGTAACCAATATATCATTAGACAGCAACCAATAAAGCATAATACAGTAACCCAAAAATCATAAGACAGTAACCAAGACATCATAAGACAGTAATCAAGACATCATTAGATAGTAATCAAGACACCCATAAGACAGTAACCAAGACATCATTATACAGTAACCAATACATCATAAGACAGTAACCAAGACATCATTAGACAGTAACCAAAGACACTCATAAGCAGTAACCAATACAATATTAGACAGTAAACAACATGTTGCAAAAAGGTAACCAATGTAAACTGGTTACTTATTAATGCTGTCTTGATTATCTTCATGCAACATGTTGGTTACTATCTAATACATTGGTTACCAACCATGTGCATACCAATTATTAGTCAGAAAAATTATCCAGTAACCAAAACAGCATTAGTCAGTAACCCATTTAGCATTATACAGTAACCAATTAAATGTTGCACAGTAACCAATAGAGCTTTAGACAATATATTGGTTTGACAGTAAACAAAACATCATTAGACATCAATAAAGACATCATAAAACAGTAACCAATATATCATTAGACAGTAACCAATAAAGCATAATACAGTAACCCAAAAATCATAAGACAGTAACCAAGACATCATAAGACAGTAATCAAGACATCATTAGATAGTAATCAAGACACCCATAAGACAGTAACCAAGACATCATTATACAGTAACCAATACATCATAAGACAGTAACCAAGACATCATTAGACAGTAACCAAAGACACTCATAAGCAGTAACCAATACAATATTAGACAGTAAACAACATGTTGCAAAAAGGTAACCAATGTAAACTGGTTACTTATTAATGCTGTCTTGATTATCTTCATGCAACATGTTGGTTACTATCTAATACATTGGTTACCAACCATGTGCATACCAATTATTATTCAGAAAAATTATCCAGTAACCAAAACAGCATTAGTCAGTAACCCATTCACCATTATACAGTAACCAATTAAATGTTGCACAGTAATCAATAGAGCTTTAGACAATATATTGGTTAGACAGTAAACAAAACATCATTAGACATCAATAAAGAAATCATAAGACAGTAACCAATATATCATTAGACAGTAATCAAGAAAGCATAAGACAATAACCCAAAAATCATAAGACAATAACCAAGACATCATAAGACAGTAATCAAGACATCATTAGATAGTTATCAAGACACCCATAAGACAGTAACCAAGACATCATTATACAGTAACCAAAGACACTCATAAGCAGTAACCAATACAACATTAGATAGTAACCAAAACACTCATAACACAGTACCCAAGTCAGTTTTGGTTACCTTCATGCAACATGATTGTTATTGTCTAATGCATTGGTTACCAATCTGGTGGTTACCAATCATTAATCATTAATATTATGCAATAACCAATTAAGCATTATACAGTAAACAATAACAATATTTAAATTAACACACCTTTAAAATTCGTTGAGTTGGAATTATCTTCTGGATAAGCACTTGAACTTCATTCTTAACAGGGACATCAAAATCAGAATCTACTTGCACTACGGAATGTTTGATATCACTATGTATCACCAAACTACTATCATTCTTACTTGATTTATTACCTACATCCTTCCCCTTTTTCTTTCCCTTCCCCTTTCCCTTCCCCTCCCCCTTGCTCTCCACAACAAACTTCTTCAATTTCTTAACAGAATCACCTTCCACGATCCTTTTCCTCTTTCCATCCTTCTTACTTGTATTATTCCTTGTATCACCCATTCTATACAAAAACATAAAAACAACACAAATCAAAACAATTAATAATCCATTCTGTTAGTAAATTACTTTAATATATAATACATTAAACTTAATAAGAAAATACTCACTTGAAGAAATAATAAAAACCAGAGTCGATAAACACCACGACAATGAACCAGACGAGTAAAAACGACAACGACAATGAACCAGACGAGTAACGAGTAACAACGACAATGACGAACAACTGAACGAGTATGCCGAACAACTAAACAAATATGATAGAGATGAAGAACACACGAACTCAGATGAACAACAATCACCGGAAACAATAGTTTTTAACTCCGATTACGTTTAGTCGTGAGAGAGGAGAGAACAAGGGTTTCAGCATGTGCAAAAGGGTTTGGTAACTGCATAGTCCTGTACAAACGATAGGCGGTTATCACGCGATTCAAAAAAAAAAACTTTTTTTATGTCAGCCAATTAATATTTATCCCTTAAATTAAGGAATCTTAATTGTATTAGTTGTATTAGTATTGTAAATATATATGATGAAATGTCATATTTTTGTAATTATTTTATTAATGTATGATTTTTGTAATTACTTTCATAAATGTACTATTATATGTAATTGTTCCTTAAAGAAAAGGTTGTAACCATTTTACCCTTTAATATATTAAAAATGTTTAATCATAAAATAAAAAACTATTTTTTTACACACATCATGCTCCACCCAGATACTCACGTCGGCAATTTCTGACATGACAGCCTCAATTGAATGGGATTAAAAAAAATTAATAGTTCAATCATCTAATTGACAAAATTGAAATGTGAATCACTGAAGTGGAATATGGCCTATAGTTTAAGGTAATAAATTATATTTAAGCCTATATATATATATTTATGTTTTTTGGGTACATGAAAAATATGTTCAATTTTTTTTGTATATACATATAGTTTTTTGTTTTTGTTTTTGTTTTTTTGGGTCTACTATTATGGGTCATCATTCATTGTAAACTCAACTTTAGTTCAGCTAAAGTGATCGAGCCTCCAATTTTTTTCGTGGTGGTAAGTCAATTCTTTAGCCATCTCGTGTGATATGCATCTCGTAGGATATGAGGGTCCTACGCTTGAATCTTTTGACCGTAATTAATACCCCGTCCGTCTTAGAAATAATAAAATAGTACTACAAAAGTTACATAAAATAAACTTAGATTATGTTACTATTATTTTTAATAAGTTGTATTGAAGTACTCATATTTTAAACAAATCTTAATATATATAAAAAAGGCAAAAAGCACATTTACCCAATTATGGTTGTCACTCTGTAAGTATTAGCCTACAAAACTTTAAAAAAAAATAAAATTAACCCACTAAACTTTTTTAAAAAATTTAATTGGATTAGTCCGTCCAAATTCGCTTATAGACGTTAAATAAAGTGTCCAAATTTCCTACGTGGCATTAAAAAAAACTATAAATTTCCTACATAGCTTTTTAATTGGAATAATACTAAAGATACAAACTATTCTACAAACATTTTATAAACTGCTGATGTGACATACTCCATCTCAGCATATTGTGTGAGGCCAAAGACTACATTGAAACAATTTGTTGATCAATATGCTGAGGTGGAGTATGTCAAATCAAGAGTTTATAAAATATTTATAAAATAGTTTGTGTCTGTAGCATTACTCTTTTAATTGTTGCTGGCTCCTATTCAGCCTTCCCAATTCACCACCAAGGCACCAAACACATCCATATAGGGTTTCGAATTAGAAAATCTCTAATCCAAATCAAATTTTCACTCTCCTCTATTCAACAATGGCGCTACGAAGAACAATCGTCGGCCATTTTGATCCAATAGAAACAAAGATTCGGAGTTCCTCTCGATTCCGGTCGGTGACAAGTTGAGGGAAAAGTTATGGCCAAATAACATTGCCGGAGATAGTATCCGTTTTGACGGACTGATCTCTTCGAACTTGGTTATCAGATTTTTTAAAAATTGAGCCACGGATTGTGGCATTTGGAGGTTGGTGATTCGAGGTAAACATTTGGATAGCGAGAGAGCTTTTGATATAGGGAAATCAAAGTACTTGGCTAAGTAATTGGAAAGCAAGGAGTTTTCTAACTTTTCTGGGTTGGAATTTGGAGCTAAAGTACGGATGAAATGAGTGAGAAGTGAGATATGAGTGGAAAGAGAAGAAGGGTAGGGAGGATATGTAGTGAATATGAGGAAATGAGGAGGGATAAAAGAACCAGATAAGTGGGTGAGTATTTGTTTGCAGGACATTTCTCTCATTGTCTAATTGTCTCTTCGATTTCATACACCGAGTTCTTTATGGTTTGTTGTGCGGTGTTTGAAAACCGTGAGCAAGGTCTGGAGAATGCGAAAATGTTGGATGAGGTCGGAAACATCATTTTAGGATCTAAAATTATAGATATGAAATTTTGATGAGATTCTTGCTCTTGTTTTTCTTTATTTTGTGGCTGGTATTGTTGCTTTGATAAGCTTGATCTGAAAAAGATGATGCCTGAAGAACAAAAGAATATCAGTGGAGAGAGAGCTTTGTTAACTGGAAAGAGGATAGAGAAAAGAAAGAAAAAAGTTGGGAAGAGGGAGGAAAATGGTGGGCAAAGAAGAGAGAGGTGGAGGAAAATGGCAGTCAAAGAAGAAAGAGAGACGTGTTTTTTTTTAAATCCACATCAGTAATGAGGTGTTTTGTTATTTTTTTTTAATAGCCACATAAGAAAATTAGACAAATTTTTTGACATCGGTCGGCCAAATTGGATAGAATGACCTAATTAATAAATTTTAAAAAGTTTAGTAAGTTAATTTCATTTTTTTAAAGTTTAGTGGGCTAATACTTACAAAGTGACAACTACATTGCGGTAAAGGTTATTTTTGCCATATAAAAAAAGAGTAAAAATTCTTATAATACTATCAATTTTGATTGGTGGAATTTATTACTTTTCTTGTTATCAACTTATTATGGTATTTGGTACCTTCTCATTGAGAAAAACATATATTGAAATAATAATAATGTTAGAGATACAAACTAATTTATAAACATTTTATAAATTGTTGATGTGGTATACTACACCTCAACATATTGTGTGGGACCGAAGACTACATTTAAATAATTTGTTGATCAACATGTTGAGATGGAGTATGCCACATCAACAATTTGTAAAATATTTATAAAATAATTTATGTGTCTATCATTACTCTTGGAATAATATTTGATGCTATCACAGTTGAGAAATGATATATATTACAATTATATGTGTGTATGACTTTTTTTTATTATTAACGTTGTAATTATATACATGTGTTTATACTCAAATTCCAAGTTTTCAGTTAAATGATTCTGATTAATGGAATGTATCAGTAAACAGAGTAATATAATTAAATGAAGGCGTTCGGATAACAATAACCGGTCAGACAAAGGTGGTCAATTGACCATCCATAAGCTTTTGCAACATATCTCTACATGTGTATCTATGGATATATGTTTGTTTTAAAACTACTATTACAATAGCAGTTATTTCGTTGTTTATTAGGAAAGAAGAGACGATACAATAAAGTAGAGTACCTTAACTTTAATGGCACCCCTCTATTGCTCCTCAATTAATAACACAGGATATGGTGTTAATCATAACCTATATATCGTTTATATTTCCAGTCGAGCTCGAATCAAATTTTTAATCGAACGAGTACGAATTAAACTAAAATCATTTGGTTCACTTTACAGTCTTAACTGAAATAATAGGGGTTTATTTGAATTAGTTGATACATTTTGAAAAACTAATGATAGTAGATAATATTTGTAGTTTTGGGGCATTAATGGTAAAATAAAACTTAAAATAAGCAAGCACAATATAAATTAAACAAACGTGTTTGTTTGCATAGTTGAAATCTCTTAAAAACTAATGGTAGTTCGTAGTATTTGAAGTTTTGTAACAAATTATTGGTGAAATAAAATTTAAAACAAACAAGCAAGAATAAACTAAATTATTACTGCGTTACTAAGCTATAAGTGATTTGTGGGTAATTAATCCTTTTTAACATTTAGAAATGAGTACAATATATAACTGAATTACTGAACTTTAGGTGAAAAACAACTACAAAAATAATGATATAATTCGGAATCATGCAAACATATATAATTCAAAATCATGCAAACATATATAATTTATTGTGAAATTACCCAATTTGCATGGTTTAAGAGTTTTAAATTTCATGAAATTACCCAATTTGCATGGTTTTATATAATTTATTGTGAAATTACACAATTTGCATGGTTTTAAATCTTATAGCTTCTTTTTTAAAATATTTTTTTATAACAAATGTTGTATCAACAAATGACGCTTGACGATATCATATACAATTTTCGTTATAGTAAATACAAAAAAAAATTAAAAAAAAAATTATATACAATCGAGTTTGTAAGTAACATGAAATGCAAATTCTACATAAGCCCATTGACATCCCACAACCCAATTTCACTGCCATAAAAAGATTAAAAAAAATATATAACATAAAAAGTGGAAATGAGACCATCTTTTGTGATCAAGGAATATTACCAAATTTGTGGAGTTATCTCATTGCACAACCGAAAAGCACAGAATACAACAAAGCCTTTCACTTATTCAACAACTCAAAAAATTGCATATATAATTTAGCCACCTCTTTCAGGTCTTTGGCTCAGAAACTAACCAAGAATTTTAACATTCAACAGTAATTAGAAAAGCTTATAATGACTTGAATTATAAATATATCAATGCAAATATTTCAAATAGAATTTCTATAACCGTTTAAACTAGTATAAAGAGTATAAAATCAACACATAAAAAAACTAAATTTTATGTCAACTAAACTAAATTAATAAGTAAATAAATCAATACGCTTCAAGTAAGTAATATCTAAATTCTGTACCTGAAATCATTCATAGCACCACCAGCTGCCTACATAGGGTATTCCATATTGCACTCATGTGACATAGGTAGCATGGCCTCCCCATAGTAGCTTATTTGGGGTGCCCTAATTAAATTTTTCACAATGCCAATACTCTCAACCATCCCAGCCTTAATCTGCTCGTCATAAACCCCCGGTTCAGCTTTAAGCGTAGGCCCATACACAATATTGTTGCAACTAGAGGCGCCCTCAACATAATCAGTATCGTTAATTGACTCAATCATCATCGAATTCGAAATTAAATTCGTACAATGATCAAAAGTATTAAATTCTTGCTGCAACTGATAATTGTAGGGTTGATCGAACGGTTCAAGTTGATTGATCGGGGATAAATACATGGGATGATCAAAATTACTAATTCCTTGCTGCAACTTATAATTGTAGGGCTGCTCACACGGCTCTTGTGAGTTGATCGTATTCAAAAAGTTGTTGAACAAGCATTGTTGTTGTTGTTGCCACAACTCTTGCTGTTGTATAAAATAAACATAATTATAATGTCTAATCTTTGCATCATTAAGCTTCATTTCCAACATGCTACTAATTTTCCTTAGTTGATCTACCGATAAACCATTATACCGGTGGTCCCACGTGGGGTACTAGGCATGGTCGTTTATTTTTCGCAATTTTGCAAGCTCATTTTGGGCCTTTTTCTTGCGGTCCACAAAGAAGTCTGATAAATAAAACGTTCTCTTCTTACGTGCTTCGGTGGATTGGGCTTTGTATTGGTTGATCAATTGGAGAATTTTGTTATCACGATTTGCAGGCCAGATTTCAAGTTTGAGCAAATCGTTGTTATTAATTGTGGGCCCATAAATGACGAGACCCACTTCAACACCACAAAGAGTTGATAGTTCATAAATTTTCTTTTTCACAGTATTCTTCCTCTTCTGGAATGTGAAATTCCGAGTCTTTTCGTTTTCTATGAGTTTCATGTTTAGCTTAGCTCGGCCCATCTGCACGCATATATAATAATTAATTAGATTAGGGAGTTCAACTAATTACTACATAAATGGAGGAACAAATATGTATATAAAATAATAGAGAATTTATTAAAAAATAATTTATAGCTATGCAAAGTTCTCGGATTAGGATCCCTCCATTACATTTATGCTTCAATTTTCTCTAATATATATTTAGAGATACAAAATATTGCTTTTAATGATGGTATCAGCGACACAATTACTTGCGACAAATTTTATTGCGTTGATAATTAGTTATGATAAATTTTATTAAATATAAATATGTATGAAAAGAAATTAAAGAATAAATGGAATCCTAATATGAAGTTAACTAAAAAATTAAATAGCTAACGAGGTATTACCATGATTGAAGAAGAGAGCAATTGATAACTTATGATTTCATGCTCGATTTTCACCATAAGCTTATAATGAAGGATTTTCACCATAAGGATTTTAACATGCGTCTTACCCATAGTTTGTAATCCAATTTTCTTATTGTTGATTACGTAATTTATTTTATTTTTATTAATATCCACTAAAGTGAAAACATTAAAAATAATAAATAAACGTAGAGATTAGAGAGGGTACAGGTTATAGATCTAAAGAAATAAATTAATTAACTGTTAATGATATTCAAAACTCTATAAATCCAGATCACACTCGACCCATATATGCATAATTTTTCAATGCAGTAAAAAAATAAATAATACAAAATGTAAAAGAAAGAAGTCAAAATTTTTTAATTGAGTTTAAAGGTAATCGTACTCAGATCCATAATAATATAATATAATAAATATAAAACTACTTTTATTTGATTGTTTATTGAGAAAGAAGAGATAATATAATAATGAAGAAGAATACCTTAACTTTAATGGCTTCCTGTAGTGCTCTTCAACTTATAACAAAGAATACGGTGTTAATCATAACCTATATATAATGAAGAGCTAGAATTTACTCGCCTATTAATTAAGTAATTATTTTTTTTATGGAATGTTTGCTTGAATATTGTCTTATATTTATGGTAAGTGAATAATTATTACAATGAATTGTTATTATTATTCAAGATATCATATCTTTTTCATTTAAGAGTGTTCACAATAGTTTCTTTATCTCTATCTCTATTTTGCAGTGTCATTGGGTCATTCCGTAGGATAGAAATTCAATTTTGCAGTGTCATTGGGTAATAAAAAATTTGAATTCTTAATATTGAAACCATAAATTCGGGGAAGTAATTATGATAATATCTAAAAGATCATTAATCTTGTGATTATGATAATATCTAAAAGATCATTAATCTTGTGATTTCTCTTACACTATATTATCTTATAGTGTGAGAGAGAGAAAAGGGAATTAATGATAAAAAGTGAGAACATATAAATTATAATAACATTATATATTTTCATAATTAAATGATATAAATTGAGAATGGCACAACATGTCCTCCATCAATAGCCTCTCGTGGCAGGAGATAAATAAAAATGGTGGTCTTTGATATATGGAGGCGGCAGCATAGTAATTACCATCTACCAATTTGGCACGAGTCCCTGTCGCTACAGGCTCATGTGGCAGTGAAATAATCCAACTCATCCAAGCTTTTAAATCTGATGATCTACGGTACAAAATATAGTTGCTGAATAGTGTCCATAGCAACCGTTTACTACGGATGAGGACCCAATATTATATATATATATATATATATGGACAATAATACATAACATCTATTTGCTATGAATACAAAATGGATAAATACCATCTATACCCAAATTAAGAACTTATTCTCGCCATCCGTTAGTATTTCTAACGGATTGATTTAAAAATTTTGTTGACCGATTATGCCCCCACTAACGTCCCACCAAAAAAAATTAAATTAATCCGCTAAAAATACTAGCGGATGTCGGAGAAGCAATAACAAGCATAAACATGTCATATTCAAGCAAGCGGTTGTTAACGACATTTTCCGAGCACTTGTTGACTATATTTTCCAAGCATAAACAGGACATCGCTTTCCAAGCATAAACAGGACATAACACTTTGTTTGCATAAACAGGACAATACTTTCCAAGCATAAACAAGACAACACTTTCATAAACAGAAATTAATAGTTTTTTCATTTCCCAAAATTATATAAAAGGGTGAATCATAAATGATTTTTAGTATAAAATACAGAACCTTTTAACTTCTTTTCTTTATATTAAAAATATACAAGCTTAGGATAAAATGCTTCAAATATCCTTCTGCTTGCTTGCCCAGTACAACGGTGTATGTAACTAGATAGAGAACAAAAGGGCCAATATATGATTAAGAACTGAAAAGATTAATAGTAAAATCTGATTTCAACTCTCATATTATTGATTACAAAGATAATTTTTTCTATACAATTTTTCTTTGATTTTTAATTTGTTATTTATAAAATCAAAACACGTTTCTTAATAAATAAACATAATGTTTGTGTGTATATATAATATTTAGAATATAATCAAAATAATACTCCCTCCGTCCCAAATTAACTGCTCAGTTTTGACTTTTTTAAGTCAAATTGACTATTTTTAGAATTAATAATTAAGAATATATAAATATATTTCTAAAATTATAAAAATTAGGATTAGTAATAAATTGTATATACTTTCTTTTGGTTATAATCTCTTCACCTATATTTTAGCAAAAATAGTAAAAAGATTAGTTTTAAAAATGGTCAATTTGACTTTAAAAAGTCAAAACTGAGCAATTAATTTGGGACGGAGGGAGTATTAATTATTAATTATTCAAGTTGGTTATCCAATATAACATTAATTATTTATTAACCATTAATTATTAGAGTGATATGATCATCTTGAACTTTCACAGCTTAGAGTGAAAAAACATGTCCTTTTTCTTTTGATCTTACAAAGAGCAGAAAAGTTTGAAGGTTCAAAATTGATATTTCCACATAAATTTAATATTTTTACATGAAAAGTGTCGCTATAGATGTATAACGACGGTAAAAACCGTTTCTATAAGATTTATAGAGTCGGTTTACATGTAAAAATGTCAAGAAGTCATGTAAAAATATCAGTTTCTTTTACATTACCATCAAATTTAGAAGAGTAATGTTATTGATATAAACTATATATTAAAAGTTATGAATAAACAATATAAAGAACTAAAAAATAAATATTTACACATTTTTGCAAACGACATAGTTGAAAATAATTTTTTTCCCAATAGAAATTTTGATATTGGAAAAAACAAAATAAAAAAAAATTGCAACCAACTTTAATATGCGAGTTTAAAAAAATTAAGGGATTCAATGTTGGATGGAATGAGTACCTATTATTATACACCATTATAGGGTTATGCTATCATCCTCAAAACCAATCTTTAATCGAGAAGACCGGGTGTTCCCCGGATATTTGAGATACATAAAAGAAATAAACAATTGCAAGCCATATACCGATTGGATATTCATCAGTTCTAAAAGCTTTATAACATGATTTCTGACCCAAGATTCAAGCATAATACAGAACTGATGCATATGGGTTCCTATGCAAAATACTATTCATAATTTTTGCATATACAAATACAAACACATGTACAAGATGATACCTTGAATCAGTTATACCTTCTCAGTCGTTTAATTACAGTTTATGGAATATGCAATGCCATTAAACCCTCTGATTGAAGTCTGTGAAGCTAGGTTGCAGCTGGCCGCTTCGAGTCTGGCTATCATTACTAGTTGACTGAGGCATGTGAAGCTGCTGCTGCTGCTGATGATGATGATGATGATGATGGGCCTGCTGGTTAGCAAAGTGATGGAATGATGTTGGATGTGTGGGAATCTGAGGCGGCAAAGCTCTGCTGAAGCTGTTCCCATAGGCAGCTGGTACTTGTCCCATTTCTATCTTAAGCCGATTCACTTCTTCCCTCAGTGTGTCATTTAGAGCTGCAAGCACAAAATATGCATATTAAATGCCTATTATGACAACAAGTATTACAACAGGTGTAAAACCTTGAATATTAACAAACCCCTAGAACACACAAATGCTCCAATTTTACATTAGCAAGACTTCACATGATTACATGAACAATTATTTTCCGTCCTATATATAAGCGAAGAGGGCAAGTTGCAACTAGTTATCTTTTTGACAATCACCTAAATATGAGGGGGAACTGGGAAGCACTAGATTATATGAATCACTCCATTCCACCTTGCAGACAATGGGGAAAAAATAATAAGAGGAAATTACTACATTCTTGTGGTTCCTAGACGACCTTTATCGAAACATATTAACTACATGCATACCATCTCTAAGACGTGCCTGTTGTTCCAGAGCTTGTAACCGCAGCTTGAGTTCCTTGTTCTCAATAGTCAACCCAGACGTGTCTCTCTGCATCGCATGAAATTCACAAACATGAGTTCCATTTCTCATCTTTTCAAATCTCTTGCAATTTTAATATTTATTTACATTTTATACACTCAAATTATATTGCAGTTCTCTATGCTATAGACGCAGTTAGGTGAAAAAAATCCACTATAAAACTGAAAATTAAAAAACTAAGTAGGACTATAAAATGCTTTTTTAATAATTTCACAAATTAAAACTAAGGAATAATATTTTGACCAGAGTTAAAATTCCATGACATGAAATAAAACTCATTTACGAGGTTTAGTATATATTGTACTCCACTCCTTTGGATGGAATGAAAAATCCCATTAAGAATGGAATAGTTATTCCATTGGAATATTGATTCCCTTGCATTTTAACAAGCAAACAAAGGAATTGGCTATTCCAATAAGAATGAAGACTCAATTCCTAACCCTATTCCTGCCAACCAAACAGGCTATAAGAGCTGAAATGCATGGTAAATGTAATGGTGGGATCAACTTTGTTTTGAATGTAAGCTTGGCTACTTGGTTGTTTTTTAGATAAAAAAGCTTGCTTAATTAGTTTAAATCTAGAACAATGCCCGCTGAAGCCAAAAGAAAGTTGGGCATGTAACATATAATACATGCTGATTGCCATATACTTGTTATAATGCAGGCAAGGCCTGTCTTTGCGACCTTTTTATTACTTCAGAATAACCTCAAACTGCAAACTATATAATTTAGTATTCTACCTGTGGTGGATAACAAGCAATACCATGCGACGGTATATATCAACTAAACCTATAAGCTCGTTACTAAATGGGATGCAAGAAACAGGATGTCCTAGATTAAGTCAAAGCTAAGATGAAAAGTCAATTAACGAGTCTAGATTTCAATATTTTTGGAGTCCGGAAGAGTATTCACTCATATTATAAATAACAGAATTTAAAGTTGGACAATAAAACATAAATATAACTTGACAGTTAAAGAATATAATAGACGGCAAACCCAAGCCAATTGTAAGAATAACATTATACTATTGGTGGCATAACGAAACCGGTAGTATAATAATAAATTGCAAGAATTTAAAGACAATTATAAGAATAAAATTATATTATTGGTGACAGCCAAACCGGTAATATAATAATAAATTGCAAGAATTTAATTTTACCGTATCAGTTGGTTAGAGCCTCGTGCTGATAATGTGTTATAAAATTTTAGCAAAGTATAGAAATATACTCTTATAATTGCTGCATAAATTTAGAGAGAATAAGCAAGAGAGAAAGAGAGAAAAACCTTCAGAGAAATTCTTCTAATTTCCTTCAATATCATTCCTTTTATATAGGAAATGAGAGGAGGAGGAGGAGGAGGAGGAGGAGGAGGACAAGAAGGGAGGGATCACGGAGTGGGAATAAAGGAAAAAAGGAGAGTCGGGGAAGGAAATCACTTTATAATAACTTTGTATTAATAAACTCAAAATGTCAATATTTTAAGGACGGATGGAGTAATTCGGAATCATGGAACCATATATAATTTATTGTGAAATTACCCAATTTGCATGGTTTTAAAGTTTAGAATTTCATGAAATTGTCAAACCTTTGACTCTATATAATTAAGCTTATGGATTTTTGTTAATTATTTTTTTATAACAAATGTTACATCAACAAATGACTTGATGACGCTAGACGATAAAAATATCATATACAATTTTCGTTATAGTAAATACAAAAATATAAAATTATATAAAAATCATCATGAGTATTTTTGTAATAAACAAGATTCTTGATCAACATTAAACCAGTAAAAATCATATATCGTGAGTTACTATGAAGTTTAATTAGGTACAGATTTTTGCTAAGATTGCAATTTGAGTATTTTTGGTTTAGTTTTTGCCATCCCCTGGCCACCTTAATTCTTGCACAACCTATGTATAGAATTACAACTGTGACAGATGCAATTTTAATTCAGTATTTGAATTTGATTTAGGAAAATTATGGATGCATAATGCATTTTACAAAGTTTCTCGCACCCCATTGTCTTATTTAAAATGTGTATCTTGTTAGTAAGCCCTGCTCCCGCTTTCGAGCAGTGAAAGTTATGAAAACATCCAAATGAACAAATTCTGTTTGCATGACCAAAAAAAGCAAAGGAAATGAGTGGTCTATCCTTAATCCTTAACACAGCACAAACAATATATATATATATATATATATATATATATATATATATATATATATATATCATCTTCAGCCCTTTCTATAGCCATTTTCATCCAACTAGTGTCAGTCAACAATAATTAGAAAAGCTTATAATGACATGAATTATAAATATAGCAATGCAAATAATTCAAATAGAATTTCTACCACTATTTAAATTAGTATAAAGAGTTTATAAAACCAACACAAAAATAAACTATATTTTATGTCAACTAAACTAAATTAATAAGCATATAAATCAATCAGCTTCAAGTAAGTTAATATCTAAATTTTGTACTTGAAATCATTTCACGATTCTTCACATCATAATCTCAATTTTTATAGTACTTATGACCATTCGTTTGAGAAAAATCACGCACTTGATTCGTCGTAGCACCACCAGCTGCCCACATAGGGTATTCCATATTGTACTCATGTGGCATAGGCAGCATGGCCTCCCCATAGTAGCTCATTTGGGGTGCCCTAATTAAATTTTTCACAATGCCAATACTCTCCACCATCCCATCATTAATCAATTCGTCATAAACCCCCAATTCGGCCTTAAGCGTAGGCCCATACACAATATTTTTGCAACTAGAGGCGCCCTCAACATAATCAGTATCATTAATTGACTCAATCATCATCGAATTCAAAATTAAATTCGTACGATGATCAAAAGTATTAAACCCCTGCTGCAGCTGATAATTGTAGGGTTGATCGAACGGTTCAAGTTGATTGATCGGTTGTAGGGCTGTTCAGACGGCTCTTGTGAGTTGATTGTATTCAAAAAGTTGTTGAACAAGCATTGTTTTTGTTGTTGTTGTTGTTGTTGTTGTTGTTGTTGTTGTTGTTGCCATAACTCTTGTTGTTGTATAAAATAATCATAATTATAATGTCTAATCTTTGCATCATTAAGCTTCATTTCCAACATGCTACTAATTTTCCTTAGTTGATCTACCGATAAACCATTATATCGGTGGTCCCACGTGGGGTACTGGGCCTGGTCATTTATTTTTTGCAATTTTGCAAGTTCATTTTGGGCCTTTTTCTTGCGGTCCACAAAGTAGTCTGATAAATGAAACGTTCTCCTCTTACGTGCTTCGGGAGATTGAGCTTTGTATTTGTTGATCAATTGGAGAATTTTGTTGTCACGATTTGCAGGCCAAATTTCAAGTTCGAGTAAATCGTTGTTATTAATTGTGGGCCCATAAATGATGAGGCCTACTTCGACACCGCAGAGAGTTGATAGTTCATAAATTTTCTTTTTCACACTATTCTTCCTCTTCTGAAAAGTGAAATTTCGAGTCTTTCCGTTTTCTATGAGTTTCATGTTTAGCTTAGCTCGGCCCATCTGCATGCACATAATATAATTAATTAGATTAGGGTGTTCAACTAATTACTACATAAATGGAGGAACAAGTATATATATATATAAAATAATAGAGAATTTATTAAAAAAGAATTATAGCTATGCGAAGTTCTTGGATTAGGATCCCTCCATTACATTTATGCTTCAATTTTCTCTAATACGTATTTAGCAATACAAAATATTGCTTTTAACGATGGTACCAGCGACACAATTATTTCGACAAATTTTATTGCATTGATAACTATTTATGATAAATTTTATTAAATTTAAATATGTATGAAAAGAAATTAAAGAATAAATGGAATCCTAATATGAAGTTAACTAAAAAATTAAATAGCTAACGAGATATTACCATGATTGTAGAAGAAAGCAATTGATAACTTATGATTTCATGCTCGATTTTCACCATAAGCTTATAATGAAGGACTTTTGGTTGTTTTTTTTGCCTTTAATGTGAGACATGTGTCTTACCCATAGTTTGTAATCGAATTTTCTCATTGTTGATTTCGTAATTTATTTTATTTATATTAATATCCACTAAAGTGAAAACATTCAAAATAATAAATAAACGTAGAGATTAGAGAGGGTTTAGGTTATAGATCTAAAGAAATAAATAAATTAACTGTTAATGATATTCAAAACTCTATAAATCCATATCACACTCGACCCATATATGCATAATTTTTCAATGCAGTAAAAAAATAAATAATAGTTATAAAGAAATCCATAATAATATAATATAATAAATGTAAAACTACTTTTACTTGGTTGTTTATTGGGAAAGAAGAGAGAGTATAATAATGATGAAGAATACCTTAATTTTAATGGCTTCCTTGTAGTGCTCCTCAACTTATAACAAAGAATATGGTGTTAATGATAACCTATATATAATGAAGAGCTAGAATTTACTTGCCTATTAATTAAGTAATTTTTTTTTATGGAATGTTTGCTTGAATATTGTCTTATATTTATGGTAAGTGAATAATTATTACAATGAATTATTATTATTATTCAAGATATCATATATGAATTGTCATATATTAAGTTTCTATTTTAATGATCGAAGATTTTAAGAGTCCAACCGCTGTTCAACTTTTAATTTTATAATTGAAATAATGAAATTTCAGGACAAATCAAAAAATAGGAATTCTTTATATTGAACCCATAAATTCGGGAAGTAATTATGATAATATCTAAGAAGAGAGAGATTGTGCTGGGGAGGAACTTGCATACCACGTGCCTAGCCATCACGGAGCCCGATGCGGATGATGAGTCGACTGGAGATAAGGATGCTTATATGGCTAGTGTGTTGGCTCGGTATCGGAAGAATCTCACCGAGTGAAGTAAGTACCATTTAGGTAATTCTTATATACACATATAATTGCTATAAACTACTAAAAAAGTACTATTAATTGTCATATTTATTCTTTTCAACCTAAACGAATTCATATCAAATTTGAATTTTAGAAATTGACTTCAAAAAGTTTTAATTTTGGTTTTCAAATGGAGACTTGATGCTTGATGGTGAATGCAGAGTAGCCATTGGAAGTAAAAACTCTTGCAGAAGCCATGGCTACATTTTGTTTTAGTTCTTGTTGAGGTTGCTTGCTATGAACTCAAACTGGAGAAGCAAATTGTTGAAATTTTTTTGAAGTGTAAACATGAGTAAGTAATCCTTCTACTCCATCTTATACTTTGATCCAATCATATTTGCATACAATCATATCTGAGTTGAAGTTAGACCAGGCTTCACCAATAACAGGACTACTACTGAAATGCTTTAATGTGGGGGCATTGCTGGTTACAGAGATATTGGTGTTAGACATTGCTGGTTACAGACATATTGGTGTTAGACTTATTAGGTGTACGAAGCAGTTAGGATCAATGGAATTTTAGAGTGAAGTGCATGAGTTTTATCTATAATGTTATTGGATACTCTTTTTCAACCAAAGATTAGCTAGATATGAAATTCTGATATAATATCTGAATTAGAATTTTCCAAGTCTTGGATATCTGAAGCCAAAATTTCGTAAGACATCCGTACACAGTTAATATGAGTTGTTAAATTTAAATATGAAATTAAAAAAATGCTTTCATGCATCTGATTTAGAATTAGTTATACTTCGTCCATTTGTTGTTACTTGTTCGTTACTGGATTTTTTTCTGAAATGATTTATTTGTGCTGGCTTCAGGTGAACTGTTGCTTGCAATGTAACCATAAAATATTGTCACAACTGTATTGTTTTGATGCAACTTACAAAAAGAAATGTTGTTTGTTATACACGATGTAAAAGTGGCATAGACTTAATGTTATGTGGTCTCATGCAAATTCCTTATCTGATGGACATTTGTGTCATTGAGTGTCTTCTTTAAAGGTGTTGCAGTTTGGAGCCTTTAATAGTTTCCCAAACATATGTATTCTATTCATGAACTAGTAGGATTAGCCATCAATGAGGCCTCCTGGTAACTATCTCTAAGGCATCTGGATTTCACTCTATTATAGGCTATCCCTATAACCTCGAGTTCGATTACGGTGCCCTTGGATTTCACTCTATTATAGGCTATCCCTATAACCTCGAGTTCGAGTTCGATTACGGTGATCCTTTCATCGAGAGCAACTATGGTGTCCATTCAAGACAGTTTGTTTGAGGTTGGTGTTTTGGATTGGTTTGCTCGTCTATGGGAAATTGAGAAAAATGAATACTGGGGATACATTACAAATTGTGGTACAGAAGGCAATCTTCATGGGATCCTAGTTGGGTCAGTATTTTTTAGCTTTACTTAGTAATCCTCTATTTGCATATACTGATATACATAAGGTTCAGCAGGCTATTTAAGAACTGTCTTGATATAATCTTTTTCTGATTGTGCAGAAGAGAAGTGTTTCCCGATGGAATTCTGTATGCTTCACGAGAGTCGCATTACTCTGTCTTCAAAGCAGCACGAATGTACAGGATGGAATGTGTGAAGGTTGGCACTTTAGTCACTGGGGAGATAGATTGCGGAGATTTTGAATCCCACTTGATTGCTAACAAAGACAAACCAGCTCTCATCAATGTCAATATTGGTACTTACTCTTCCCCCTTAGCTGGCTACTGCCTATACCAACCTCTATGCCAAAGCACCCATCAAGACCTCCCATTAATTGAATACCATCTTTGTATTGCAGGAACAACTGTCAAAGGGTCTGTTGATGATCTTGATCTTGTTATACAGACCCTTGAAGATTGTGGATTCTCACATGACAAATTTTATATTCACTGTGACGGAGCTTTGTTTGGGCTCATGATGCCATTTTCCAAGCCTGTAAGTGAATTAGTTTGAGCACCCACCGTATACATCTTGCTTATAAAAGAGGCCTTGAGCTTATCAACATATGCGTTTTACCAGGAGTTCTTTCCGACTCTCTTGATAAAATTCACGTGTGAAAATATTCAAAAATATTTTAGTTGGAATAAAAAGAAAATTCAAAGTTGGTTGAATAGCCGGGTGATGGAAGATGGGTACAAGTACTTAAATAATTATCTTAATTTAAATATCTTTTACCTTGCAGACACTCAGTTCACGTGATCTAGTGTGTTGTTTGATATGCAGTTGCGTGTTGTCTTGTTCATATTTCTTTTGTGATTGTGCTCATCCATCCTTGTTATTAACAGGCACCCAAGGTTAGTTTCAAGAAGCCCATTGGAGGTGTCAGCGTTTCTGGCCACAAGTTTGTTGGATGTCCAGTGCCTTGTGGAGTCCAGCTAACGAGGATGAAGCACATAAATGTTCTCTCAAGTAATGTCGAGTACTTTGCTTCAAGGGATGCCACCATTATGGGAAGTCGGAATGGCCATGCTCCAATTTTCCTTTGGTACACTATGAACAAGAAGGGTTACAAAGGATTCCAAAAGGAGGTTCAAAAGTGCCTTAGAAATGCTCATTACTTGAAGAACCGTCTTAGGGAAGCAGGGATTAGTGCTATGCTCAATGAGCTGAGCAGCACAGTTGTGTTTGAGCGACCTCAGGATGAGGAGTTTGATCGTTGGTGTCAGCTTGCATGTGAGAGAAATATGGCGCACGTCATTGTGATGCCTAATGTAACTAATTATAAGTTGAATGATTTCTTGGATGAATTAATTCAAAAACGCACAATCTGGTATCAAAACAATAAAGTCAAGCCTCCTTGTCTTGCAGATGATATAGGGAAAGAGAGTTGTACCTGTTCTCTTTGCAACTAATTTATCAATCAATTCAAAAACCTTGGTTCAACTTTTGTTTGTCTGTGATATAACGGTAGAATTTACATCGGATGATACTATTTTGAGGTGGCTGTATTAATTCATAACGATGTTTCTAATTCTAGATTAGCTTTGCTTTTTGAGTGCAGTTTTGTTGAAACTCTTGTATGGATAAAATTGGAGTACGACACTTTCTTTGTGATTCTTGTTCTGAGAATGGTCTTGTGATCTTGTCCTAACATTGTCTGTCCATGGAAAAGTTATAAATTTAAATAATGAAATGGTCTATTCAGAAACACTGATATCATGTGTTGTTTACTATCGAGGTTGAGAGTATGCCATTGCTAACAAAATATTCTCACTTTTTTTTCATTATGACATGCGAAGCAATTATTGAATTGTCATTACTGGTGAGATGGATTCTTTGCAAACCATTTGATTTAGTTTCCAGGATTGTGCGTCTACTGTTTGAGAGATTTATAATGTCATTACTTAAAAAAAACAGTTGTATTCTTTGCAAACTATGATGGGATAGTTGCTCTTTGGCATCCGAACAAGTGTTGGATGGACGATGTTGTCTTTCTGCAGTGGTTTCCACCTGCAATGAAGGTCACTTTGTCAAATTGGAACATAGCTTCCTATAATTTGAGGCTAAGGAAACTGGCAGCTAAATGTTTTACCTAGTAGGTATCCTATCCTAACTTGTTTAGTTGTATAAAAATATAGCCCTAGGAGTTTGAATAATTAGACTCAATAATTGGAAATATTTCAGCAGCCAAAGTGTTCATAAATTGGAAATATTTCTTAAGCCCATCAACCGAAAAGGGCTCAGCAATCAACCGCCTGAGCCGCTTGTGTTCTTCTCCAGACTGTTGGAGCAAGCTGGTGGGGCCAAGCACCTGCTTCCCGGTGTAGAAGAGGTTCAAGGTAACAATCCCATCTTTCCCTGTTAGTAAAATCTTGCTTGCTTCTCTCCCAGTCATGAAAACAGTATATCTACCCAATATATAGGTCTTGAACACCTTTCCGTACCTATTACAAGAAGTTATAATATTAGTAAGATCAAAATGAATTATTCTAATACTCTTGCATATTAGGCGGATAAATTTGATTGATATTACTACCTCTGTTGTCTGTTTCTGAAGAAGCTATAAATTCCAGCAGGGCTTGAAAATTCTGATATGAATGAGAAACTTTCGCCGATAACAGGCCAACCTAGGCTGCCTGGAATTCCATCCATTGCATTTGGAGAAGCCCATGCATTCAGCAAGAACGCAACCAAAAGCACAACTATGAGTGCAATAAGCATGCTTAATATCTCCATTGCCCCTTTTCAAACCAGCAAAAGATACAAGAAGTGAAGGTACTTAGAGCTATAGCTAATTACTGCATTTATATGCTGAATGATTAGTCAGCTTGTTTCCACCTGTATATTCTTGTTTGTCGTTGTTGTTGGCATATCTTAGGAGCTTAGGCTACGTTTGCTTGCAAAAATGATTGATGGGATAGGAATATTTATACTAATTTAACACCATTAGGGACTATTTTATTACTCCGTTTTTTAATCTCATACATTATTTGTTATCATTTCTAAGGTCATTTGATATCTCCAAATGGGGCTCTTATATAATATCAACTTTTCACTTGAGATTATAATCCATCATTAAATGGTCTTAAAAATGACAAAATGTAGTTCATGAGATTAAATAACGGGCTAATCATAGTCATACCCCACATCATTTTTGCAAACAAACGCTTTTGTATATTGCGACCGTTTTTTCTTATTCGTTTCATTTCCCCCCACTTTTCATGAGCTTACTAAGCTCATGATTAAGATAATGATGAATCAAATCCTTTAATCCGTCATTTCTTATTGCTTAGGTGTACCGTGCAAGCAATTTACATCTTAATCTCAAATTTGCAAGTAATTTACATCTATAGAAATTCGCCAAGTTTTTGTATGATTCTTCCTTTGTAGACAAACTTAATGTCTTACTTATGTTTATTCCTTGCCGTATACTCGTTTATATTTGTTAATTGTTATGAACTTTGGAATTGCAATAAAAATTATGAAAATTACATTAGCCTAAGCTATATCACCAATGCATAAGTATTCCCTCTTGATTCGAATTTGTTTTGTTAGATAATGTTAGTTTTCTTTGTTTGCGAGTTGTTAGCAGGTAATACTTATTGGTTATTCTAGTTGTAGGATCTGTAATCTCCGAGGCCAGACCTATATGTTCCTTCCAATTCATGAGTGTTTTTTTTGCTATAGTCCACTGAAATTTAACATTCTTGCCTATGACAAGAAGACAAGAATGGATTCCAAAACCTCATGCACCAAGTCTTATAAGCAGTTTTTTTACCATTAAGCCGTGAGGGGCTTGTTAGTTTTATTCAGAACTTAATATGCATCGGCTAGAATTTCTAGCGGACTTTGTGTTTTTTTTACTGATACTTTGGTCTGATGGGGTAATTCGTCTAAATATATTTTTGATTCAGTCTGCTAGAAATTCTAGCGGACCTCGACTACAGGTTTTAAATCTCATCCGTTCATAAAAATAATGGAAGGTAGAGATAATATTTGCCCTTTTTGATTCATAACAAATACATGATACGAATCATTCTCCATATATATATATATATATATATATATATATATATATATATATATATATTTGGCTACATGACAGATATGTTCAATTTTTTTTAGTAATGCTACAGGCACAAACTATTTTACATAGTCAACCTCAGCATATTGATCAACAAATTGTTTCAATGTAGTATTCCGCCCCACACAATATGTTGATGTGGAATATGTCACATCAATAATTTATAAAATATTTGTAGAATATTTTGTGTCTCCAGTATTATTCATTTTTTATTGTATGCTATATGTTCAGTAAGTGAGATCATAACGGGTTGCTGGGCCTATTGTCGTGGGCCTTTATTCATTGTAAACTAAACTTTAGTTTCGCCAAAGTGATTGGGCCCCCAATTTTTATCGTGGTGGTAAGTCAATATTTTAGCATGTGAGATGCATCTTGTATAATAGGAGGGTCCAATGATTGCATCTTTTGACCATAATTAACACTCCGTCTGTCTTAGAAATAATAAAATAAAGGAACAATTACATTTTATAGTACATTTAAAAACATAATTACAACAAAATTGCATTCATTAAATATTTACACAATTAATGCAAATGCAATACTTAATTACAAAAAGAGTGTAATCTTATCCCTTTAATTATGCACACGATTTTCTCCCCCATCTCTCCCACGATTTTCTCCCACTCCATTTCTGTTTCCCTTCTTCTTCTCCTCCCTCCCTCCGCCTCCTCCTCCTCCTCCTCCTGTCCAACCCCTCCCCACCCTCCGCCTCCCCCTCCTCCTCCTCCCTCCTCCCGCCTCCACCTCCTCCCGCCACTCCCTCCACTCCCTCCCCACCCCCTCCTCTCCTCTCCTCCCGCCCCTTTCTCCTCCTACTTCCGTCCCCCTCCTCCCGCCCCTCCCCCTCCCACTCCCACTCCCACTCCCACTCCCACTTCTGCCTCCCTTTGCCTTCCCCCTCCTCCCGCCCCAGCCTCACCACCTCCCCTCCCTCCGCCTCCCCTTCCTCCCGCATCCCCCTCCTCACGCCTCCCTTTCTCCTCCCCCTCTTCCTGCCCCATTTCTCCTCCACCCTCCTCTCCCCCCACACCCCACGTCCCACCCCCTCCTCCTCCCGCCCCTCCCTCTCCTTGATCCCTCCGCCTCCCACCACCACCGGTCCATTCTTTATTTTCACCGGTAACAAAATCTTCCGATAAGGTAACCAATTCAGTTTTATTAGGTTATTAATTTATTTTGGATGTGATGCAGTTGGTAATCAAACTTCATGTAGTTGGTTACCAAATCATTTGATAAGGTAACCAATTCAGTTTTATTAGCTTATTAATATATTTTGAATGTGATGCAGTTAGTAACCAAAATTTATGCAGTTGGTTACTAAACTTTCCGATAAGGTAACCAATTTAGTTTTATTGGGTTACTAATTTATTTTGGATGTGATGCAGTTGATAACCAAATTTCATATAGTTGGTTACCAAACCATTTGATAAGGTAACCAATTCAGTTTTATTTGATTACCAATTTTTTTTTAAATGTGATGCAGTTACTAGTCAAAATTCGTATAAAGGTAACCATTTCAATTTTTGTGGGTAACCAAATCGTCAAAAGAAATTCAGAATAGCAACTCCTGTGGCGGCTGCGGCGGCGGCGATGTGGCGGCTGCAGCGGTGGCAGCGAGAGAGGAGGATGATGAACATTAACTCCTTCATAATTTTTTATTTTTAATTTTTTCATTTTGATTTGAATTTTGAAATATGGATTTGAAATTGTTGTTAGAGACAAGATTTGAATTTGAATTTGAATTATTAGTTATCCTTGATTTTAGGTTTCTTTATTAATGTGAATTGTACTATTTTTGTAATATGAGTCCTAATTACACTCTTTTTATAATTATTTAGTTGATGCACTTTTCTTATAATTACTTTCTATTTGTTTTATACTTATGTAAAGGACCCTAAAATAAAATAATACTACAAATATTAGAAAGTGACGTAAAATAAACTTAGATTATATTATTATTATTATTTTAAATAAATTATATCGAAGTACTCATATTTTAAACAAATCTTAATATGTATAAAAAAGAGTTAAATTCGTACAAGGCTATCAATTTTGATTGGAGGGATTTATTACTTTTTTGGTTATCAACTTATTATTGTATTTGGAATGGTAACTTCTTCTCATTGGGAAAACATACATGGGAATAATATCTGATGTTAATTCATATATTACAATGTATATTACAATTTTGTGTACGCATGATTTTGTTGTTGTCAACCTTATAAATTATGTACATGTGTTTATACTCAAATCTCAAGTTTCAGTTTAAGTGATTCTGGTTAAGGGAAAGTATCAACCAACTAAGTGATAAAGTAAACTGAAGGCGTTCGGATAATAATAGGCGATCAGGGACGAACAACAAGGTCAGATGATCACCCATAATCTTTTGCAACATTCCTCTACATAAGTGATAAAGTAAATTGAAGGCGTTCGTTGTTTATTAGGAAAGAAGAGACAATATAATAATGACATAGAATACCTTAACTTTAATGGCTTCCCTTTAGTTTTCCTCAACTAATAACATTGTCAAGGACGGAGCTAGGCTTCTTTGGAGGGGGCTATGCCCCCCCCCCAAGATTTTAAAATTTATCAAGTACCAAGGCTCATCCACTTGAATTGTGAGATAATATTATGTATGTGCAGAAATAAATTGGGGTTTAAAATTGTTGATACGAGGAGTTATCAATTCAATCTATGTTTGTTTATGTGTTATAATTTTTCATTGCGTATTTGCGTTGTTAGATTTACTTTTATTGAGATTTATATGCACTCCCAAGTCTCAAATAATGCTAGGAATTAGGATTGGCGGAGATAATGGACTGTTTCGTAAATACAGTGGGACCTATGGTTAGAAGAAATAATGCCCGGAATTAGGATTCGTGGGAATTATTTTCTAGAATTAGGACTTGGAAAGCTCAATGGCATAGCCTTTGGCTAAAAGTTTGATTTTAGCCTCCCGCAAGATCAAATCCTGGCTCTGTCCCTGAACATTGTTAATCATAACTTATATATAGTTTATATTTCAAGTCAAGCTCGAATTGAATAGTCGAACGAATATGAATTAAGTCTGAGCCATTTGGTTCACTATACAGCCTTTACTGAAATAATTGAGGTTCATTTGAATTAGCTAATTTATTTTAAAAACTAATGATAGTATAGGTAATATTTGTAGTCTTGGGGCATTATTGAGCTATAAATGATTTGTAATGTATAGTACAATAATTAATCCTTTTTTAACATTTAGAAATGAGTATGATATATAACTGCATTACAAAGCTATAAGTGATAAGTATCTGCAAAAATAATGATATAATTCTTAATCTTGCAAACATATATAATTCGGAATCATGGAAACAAATATAATTTATCGTGGTTTAAGAGTTTTAAATTTTATGAAATTATCAAACCTTTCACTCTACATGTACAACAAATGTTGCATCGACTTATGGCTGCTAGATGATATATATATATATATATATATATATATATATATACGGAGAGGCTCTAAAATGAACCTTAAAAAGCGAACCAAAGATGAACCGTCGTCTATGGCGACAGTTCGACCCATCGCCAATGACTACATGAGTAAGACCCCAACTTATTATAAATAAAATTGAATTTTCTCTATTCATTATTCTAAATTAATAAGGTGTTAATTTGATATAATGCTTTGGTTATGGGTGAAATGTACAAATTTTACAAAATAAGCAAGTGGTTATAAAATATTCATTTTTGTCGGAGAATATTCTTTTGGTCGTGGAATATTCTTTTTGTCGGGGAATATTCGTACGACGGCGCAGCCATTCGTGGGGCTCATAACAGAATAACTGTCGGATGAAGAAAACGACAAAGTATGAGTTTTTATAAATAACGGCATAGTTGTTACTGTTAACACTGTTGAAATACCTGGTGGTTAAAATACAGTAATACGCGTGGTTGCACAGTAGTACACGGTATTGCATAATATTGTTGAATTATTGATCCGCAAGTAAGAAGACACTACTCAATAATTGTTACAGTAGTTACTGCTCAATATTTTATTTTATTGATTCAATAATTGTTGCGTTGATAGTTTATATTATTGTTGTTTCAATAATTATCATTGCACAGTATTTCCCATTATCAGTTCAATAATTCATATTATTTGAATAATATTATTAGATATCATTATTGGCAATGTCTAGAAAGTTCTGTCAAGGAGAGGTTTGGTCACCTAATTGTGCTCCAGTAAGGAGAAATTCTTATTGGAAAGCCCCCTCTTTCCTGGGAACTGCCTAGTTGTCATAAGTGTGATTCTGTAATATTATTTGTGAATAATTAATTATTGATTTATATGATAAGGAAATATTTATTTGATGGTGGATTTATTTATTTTATTTGGTTATAAATGAAGGAATTAATGCTGAGGTGTTTTATCAGTATTCTGTCGGAAGGGAAGTATTAAAAATCACCCGTTTGTAAATTTTGGATATTTTCTGTTTGAAATTTGGAAAAACTCAAAGCTACAAAGTTGTAGAAAATTTGATTTCAGGCAGAATGAACATAAAATTCATATTTTTTTGATAAATGGGCTATTTTCTATGAATTATTGAAGTTTCGGAAAATAAAATAATTTTTATTAAATTTATGGGTGGGACCCACTTTTGATTTTTCAAGCATGTGGGCTGCTATTATTTTTCAGATTTGGCTGGCTTGGTTGGTGAAGGTGTGCGTAGGAATTTTGAAAAGAAATAATATTAATTTATTATTTTAGTCTTCTATGGCGTTCTAGCTTTTTCCTATAAATAGACGCTTATGTTAGAATTGAAAATCACACCAGAAACAAGTTTCTTTCTCTCTAGATTATCGAGCGTATTTTTGTGAGTATTTTGATACTTTGAGAGTTGTTGTTCGGTACAAGTTTCCTTCGACTTTCTATACGATATTCCGATCAGAAGTACCGTTATTTTGAGGTAAGGGATGTTATTTTCTTTTTAAATGATATTATTTTCATCAATATCATTATGCCGAAATATTGGTGAACTTTTTAATCAAATTTAAAACTTTTTGTGTCGGGATTACTATTCACGTATACGATATTATTCACGTATACGGCACTATTCACGAATACGGCACTATTCATCGAAAATGAAAATTTTCCTTTTTGTCCAAGATGTCTATTTTGGCTACTATCTTTGATTGTATCCATGTTTTAATCGTTATTTTTGAATTCTGCTTCACGATCGGTTATTATGAAGTATTATTGATCTTGGATAAACTGTTATACGAATCCCTAATATTTGTCCTTCTGTCTCACTGGATTTGTTTTCTTTAAAATATTTTTCATCATCCTCAGTCTTTAATGGTGATATTACTGAATATCTTTGGCTTGTAGTGCAAAGATGAATGATTAACTGATGAATATCTTTGGCCTGTAGTGCAAAGATGAACACGTGTTGAGATGAACATGACAGATTGGTGATATAAATGAATATCTTTGGCCAGTAGTGCAAAGATGAATATTTGATTAAAGATGTATATTGATTGATGTTACAGGGATAAAATATTGATGATGGACTTTTAAATCTTAGCAGTCCTCACTATTTTCTGTAAAATAGTGTATGAATAATTTTAATGAGACTTTTTTGAGTGTGGATATTGTCTAGAAGACAATATTTGTATTTAAACTCACGGTTTATGTTGTCGTATTTTGCACTACAATTGTATTATTGAAGTTGTAGTTTGCTTTCTGTACCATGTATTTGACGACTCAGAATGGGCGTTATATACCTATTTTGGGGGCGTCACAGTTGGTATCAGAGCTTAGGGATATGGTCTCTGGCGGAGATCGGGGAATAGAACTAGGAGTGGAGAGATGAGTAAATCCTTCGCTAGTGTGTCCTATCTAAGCTTATTTGTTGGTCGGTCATAATATAGGGATATTATGTGATATGTTAATTTATTTAATTAACCCTTATTTTATGGCAGTATTTAAGAATGGCTGCTGAGAACGTTAACAATGGAGTGTATGAGACTGTGGAACAACCTTTAGTCACAAACCAGGAGAACGTGGAACAGGAAGGCAATATTCCTCCTGTAAACAACACTACCGAGCAAACGATGAATGATGGAATGTTTAGGAGCTTTTTGCAGTTCATGCAAAATCAGACGAGGGAGACTCGTGTACAAAATACGGGTGGAAATGATGGCAATGCGCGGTCTGTCACATCCAAGCAGTTCAAGGAGTTGGGACCACCAGATTTCTGGGGAAAGCCCGATTCGATTAAGGCAAAAACGTGGGTCAAGCAAATTACCAAGATATTCAATGTCTTGGGATGCACGGAGGAACAGAAGGTTCTATTCGCCACCTTTATGTTCCGTGGAGAGGCAGATTACTAGTGGGAATCTGTGAAGCGTACCCAGCCAGCCGCACTCAACATGTCTTGGGAAAGATTTCAGAAACTGTTCAATGACAAGTACTTTCCTGAAAGTATTCATCATATGAAGGAGGTAGAGTTTATTAGACTGGAACAGAACAACATGACGGTGTCTCAGTACGAGGCGAAGTTCGCGGAGTTATCCTGGTTTGCACCTCATTTGGTAGAAAATGAGGAACGTATGACGCAGATGTTTCTGAGATGTCTAAAACCCGAGATTCGTCAATACCTTATCTCTCATAAATTTTCTCTGTATTCAGATGTTGTCAACAAGGCTCAATTATTAGAGCGAGATAGTGAGTATACTCAACCGAGGGAGCACAACCAGGGTCATACCAGTGACAACAGTCATCAGAACGACGATAACCAGCGAGGAGGGAAAAATACGGACAAAGGCGGTAACCACTCGGGTGGTAATCGTGGTCATGATAATAGGAGAGGTGAGTCAAGTGGAAATTTCAGAAAGAGGAGATTTAACAATGACGGGAAGACATCAGCACCAGCACCAACACCAACAACAAATTCTAGGGGAGGAGATCGACCGCCAGTTAGATGTTACAAATGCGGGAAAGAGGGACATATCAGCCCAAACTGTCCACAACAATCCAAGATATGATATAACTATGGAAAGGAGGGCCATATAGCTCGAGACTGCTCTGTAGCAAAACCAAGTTCAGCAGGGATGGTGACTCCAAAGGCTTTCCCGGATAAGTCAAAATCAGCGGTTCCTGGAAGAGCGTTTGTCGTAACTGGATAAAACGTGAGGAACCCGAACGAGGTGATCACGGGTAAGCTAATCTTGAATTCTTGCGAAGTTTATACCTTACTAGATACCGGTTCTACCCATTCTTTTATCTCTCCTACGTGTGCTCAACGTTTAAACTTGACTCCGGAGAAATTGGACTTTGATTTATCTGTTGAAACTCCGTTGGGTGAAACCTTCGTTACATCTACAGTTTATAAATCTTGCTTGATCCAAGTTGGCACTATCACATTACTTGTTGATCTTATCTCTTTAACGATACTTTATTTTGATGTGATTTTAGGAATTGATTGGTTAACCACTCATTATGCCAAAATTGATTGTTTTCGTAAGGTTGTTAGTTTTCATATTCCTAACCAACCTGTCATACGAATTCAAAAAACTAAACCACTAAAATCAGTCACTGTCATATCAAGCCACAAAGCTATTCGTTTATTGAAAAATGGATGTCAAGCTTTCTTAGCCCATGTTATGGATTTGAATAAAGACAAGTCAGATTTAGATAATATTTCTGTTGTTAGAGAATTTCCTGATGTATTTTCTAAAGAACTTCCCGGTCTACCCCCATAACGTGATGTTGAATTCTTTATTGATCTTGAACCGGGTACAAACCCCATTTCTAAAACCCCATATCGAATGGCTCCTATTGAACTTCAGGAGTTAAAAGTCCAACTATAGGAGTTATTAGACATCGGTTTCATTAGTCCTAGTACATCTCCTTGGGGTGCTCCTGTTTTATTCGTAAAGAAGAAAGACGGGAGTATGCAACTTTGTATTGACTACCGAGAATTAAACCATGTCACCATCAAGAATAGGTATCCGTTACCTCGCATTGATGACCTGTTCGACCAGTTGCAAGAAGAAAAATTCTTTTCAAAAATCGATCTTCGTTCTGGATATCATCTGCTGAAGATTAAAAGTGAGGATATTCCAAAGACTGCCTTCAGAATTCGGTATGGTCATTATGAATTCTCAATTATGTCTTTTGGATTGATTAATGCTCCTGCCACTTTCATGGATATGATGAACCGAGTATTCAAGGAATATTTTGATCAGTTCGTTGTTGTCTTTATTGATGACATCCTCATCTATTTCAAAAGCCGTGAAGATCATGAGCACCATTTGAAGCTGATACTTGAAAGGCTTCGTGAAAATAAGCTATATGCCAAGCTGAAGAAATGCGAGTTCTGGCTTGAGGAAGTAGCATTTCTTGGGCAAGTGGTGTCAAAACATGGAGTATCTGTTGACCCGACGAAGATTGAAGCAATACAAAGTTGGGAGCAACCGAAGTCGGTGACCGAAGTACGCAGCTTTCTGGGCTTAGCTGGTTATTATCGGACATTCGTGGAAGAATTTTCTCGAATACTCCGTTAACTCAGCTAACTCAGAAAGATACAAAATTCGTATAGAGCGAGGAATACGAGAAGAGTTTCCAAGAGCTCAAGAGGAGACTCATTTCGGCACCTGTTCTGGAAATACCATCTGGTTCGGATGGATTTGTCATCTACAATGATGCTTCAGGCAAAGGGTTAGGATGTGTTCTCATGCAACATAAGAAAGTCATATCCTATGCCTCGCGATAACTCAAAGAATATGAGAGGAATTATCCTACTCATGATCTGGAGTTGACAGCAGTCGTATTCGCGTTGAAGATATGGAGACACTACTTGTATGGGGAGAAAGTGGAGATTTATACGGACCATAAAAGCCTCAAATATTTCTTCACCCAAAAAGAACTCAACATGCGGCAACGACGTTGGCTTGAGCTGTTGAAAGATTACGATCACACTATTCAATATCATCCTGGAAAAGCGAACGTAGTAGCTGACGCATTGAGTAGAAGATCATATGCAAGTACGAGTGTGATATTGTTAACGTAAAGGCCCATTTTGTATGACTTGAAAATGATGGAGATAGAGTTAAAGACTCCAGGGACCCACGTGATGATGGCGAATATACGAGTAGAACCAACTTTAATCGATAAAGTTAAAGCTACTCAAGCTACGGACCTGGGGCTGATGCGTATGAAGAAGAAAGTGCAAGAAGGAGCTATTCCAGAAGCAAGAATCGATGAAGAATGAATACTTCGAGTCAACTCTAGACTTTGCGTTCCTAACGATTCTGACTTGAAGCATAGAATCATGATGGAGACACACAACACCCCGTTTGCAATCCATCCTGGGAGTACCAAAATGTATCATGATATTCAACATACATTTTGGTGGAACAATATGAAGAGAGAGATCGCAGAGTTTATCTCGAGGTGTTTAACTTGTCAGCGAGTAAAGGCGGAGTATCAAGTGCCAAAAGGTCCATTGCAACCACTTGAGATTCCGGAATAGAAGTGAGAACACATTACCATGGATTTTGTTACAGGTCTTCCCAAAGTTTCTCAAGGCATAGATGCGATTTGGGTTATTATTGATAGATTAACCAAGTCTACTCATTTCTTACCGATACGAGAAACTTATTCCCTTGAACGTCTTGCTCGTATGTACGTGAATGAGATTGTGAGATTGCATGGCATGTCAGTATCCATAGTTCAAGATCGTGACCCAAGATTCACTTCAAGATTTTGGGTTAGCTTACAGAAAGCTATGTGCACGGATTTACGATTCAGTTCGGCATATCATCCTCAAACGGACGGACAATCAGAGAGGACTATTCAAACTCTTGAAGATCTATTAAGACTCTGTGTCCTAGACTTCAAAGGGAGTTGGGATAAGTATTTACCATTGGTGGAATTCTCCTACAACAACAGTTATCAAGCAAGTATAGGCATGGCTCCATTTGAGGCGTTGTATGGAAGAAAGTGTCGTTCTCCAGTATGCTGGGACGAGGTGGGTGAAGCAACTTTGTTGGGACCGGAATTGGTACGCATGACTACAGAAAAGATCCAAATGATTCGATAACGTATTCAAACCTCACAAGATCGACAAAAGAGTTGTGTTGATCTTCATCGAAAGGACGTGGAATTTAATATTGGGGATCATGTATTGTTACGTATTGCTCCATGGAAGGAGTTACAAGATTTGGAAAGAGAGGAAAGCTCAATCCAAGGTTTGTTGGTCCATTTGAGATTCTTGACCGAATAGAAAATGTGGCCTATAGACTCGCATTACCTCCAAGTATGTCGCGTGTTCACAATGTTTTCCACATATCTATGCTTCATAAATATGTGAAAGACCCGAACCATATTATTGAGTTAGAACCAGACGAGATAGCCGAAGATTTAACGTATGAGGAGGTACCTGTTAAAATCTTGGATAGGAAAGAACATGTCCTACACACCAAAGTTATACCACAAGTTAAGGTTTTGTGGAGGAACCATGCTATTGAAGAAATGACCTGAGAGTTAGAATCAGAAATGAAAGCGAGGTACCCTCACCTGTTCGAAACACTAGGTACGTACGTCAATTTCGAGGACGAAATTTTATAAGGAGGGGAGGTTGTAAAACCCCAACTTATTATAAATAAAATTGAATTTTTTCTATTCATTATTCTAAATTAATAAGGTGTTAATTTGATATAATACTTTGGTTATGGATGAAATGTGCAAATTTTACAAAATAAGCAAGTGGTTATAAAATATTCATTTTTGTCGGGGAATACTCTTTTGGTCGCGGAATATTCTTTTTGTCGGGGAATATTCGTACGACGGCGCAGCCATTCGTGGGGCTCATAACAGAATAACTGTCAGATGAAGAAAACGACAAAGTATGAGTTTTTATAAATAACGGCGTAGTTGTTACCGTTAACACTGTTGGAATATCTGGTGGTTAAAATACAGTAATATGCGTGGTTGCACAGTAGTTAACGGTATTGCACAGTATTATTGAATTATTGATTCGTAAGTAAGAAGACACTACTCAATAATTGTTACAGTAGTTATTGTTCAATATTTTATCTGGGAACTGCCTGGTTGTCATAAGTGTGATTCTGTAATATTATTTGTGAATAATTAATTATTGATTTATATGATAAGGAAATATTTATTTGATGATGAATTTATTTATTTTATATGGTTATAAATGAAGGAATTAATGCTAAGGTGTTTTATCAGTATTCTGTCGGAAGGGAAGTATTAAAAATCACCCGTTTGTGGATTTTATATATTTTCTGTTTGGAATTTGGAAAAACTCAAAGCTACAAAGTTGTAGAAAATTCAATTTCAGACAGAATAGATATAAAATTCATATTTTTTTTGATAAACGGGCTATTTTCTATAAATTATTGAATTTCGGAAAATAAAATAATTTTTATTAAATTTATGGGTGGGACCCACTTTTGGTTTTTCAAGCATGTGGGCTGCTATTATTTTTCAGATTTGGCTGGCTTGGTTGGTGAAGGTATGCTTAGGAAGTTTGAAAAGAAATAATATTAATTTATTATTTTAGTCTCATATGGCGTTCTAACATTTTTTTATAAATAGACGCTTAAGTTAGAATTGAAAATCACAACAGAAACAAATTATTTCTCTCTAGATTATCGAGCGTATTTTTATGAGTATTTTGATACTTTGAGAGTTGCTGTTCGGTACAAGTTTCCTTCGACTTTCTATCCGATATTCCGATTAGAAGTACTGTTATTTTGAGATAAGGGATGTTATTTTTTTTAAATGATATTATTTTCTTCAATATCATTATGCCAAAATATTGGTGAACTTTTTAATTAAATTTGAAACTTTTTGTGTCGGGGTTACTATTCACGTATAGGGCACTATTCCCGAATACGACACTATTCACCAAAAATTAAAAAATTTTATTTTTATCCAAGATTTCTATTTTGGCTACTATCTTTGATTGTATCCATGTTTTGATCGTTATTTTTGAATTTTGCTTCACGATCGGTTATTATGAAGTATTATTGATCTTGGAATGGGTGTTGTATACCTATTTTGGGGGCGTCACAACTTGGCTATGACGACGGATCGAACCATCGCCATAGACACCAAAGACGACGGTTCGTCTTTGATTCGTTCTTTAAGGTTCGCTTTAGAGCCGGACCGTATATATATATATATATATATATATATATATATATATATATATATATATTGAGTCCGGATCCAGTCCGGGATCCCGGACTCTATTAAAATACGGACTTTTTTTTTTGCTTTTTTTTTGAAACAACTAAAAAAAAATTTATGGAATTGGAATTTTTACATAATACAGTATTTTGGGCTTGATTTTGATGTCTATACGAAAACATTTCTGTACATTCTGGACAGACTGTACATACATTGGTTGGTATAGGTATTAAAAATACACCCAAAACATTGTATTATGAAAAAAAATTTGTTCCATAATTTATTTTTTTTAGTTGTTCTACAAAAAAAAATTAAAAAATTTGGGGTCCATTTTTTGATCAGGTCCGGACTCCCGGACCTGATCTGTTGTGTGTGTGTGTGTGTGTATATATATATATATATATATATAATCTTTGTTATAGTAAATACATAAAAAATGAAATTATATACAATGGAGTGTGTACGTAACATGAAATCCAAATTCTACACAAGGCCATTGACATCTCACAACACAATTCCAACACCATAAAAAGATTTTAAAAAAAAAAGAAACAAAGCTAACAGAAAAAAGTGGAAATGAGACCATCTTTTGGGACTAAGGAATATTTACTAATTTTATGGTCTTATCTCATGGCACAACCCAAAAACACTTAGAATACAACAAAGCCTTTCACTTTTTCAACAACTCAAAAAATTGCATATATAATTTAGCCATCTATTTCAGGTCTTGGTTCATAAACTAACCAAGAATTTTCACATTCAACAGTAATTAGAAAATCTTATAATGGCATGAATTAGAAATATATCAGTGCAAATAATTCAAATGGAATTTCTACCATTGTTTAAATTAGTATAAAGAATTGATAAAACCAACACAAAAATAAACTAAATTCTACATCAACTAACTAAATTAATAAGCATATAAATCAATCTTCTTGAAGTAAGTTAATATCCAAATTTTGTACCTTAAATTATTTACGGTTTTTCACATCATAATCGTAATTTTTATACTATTTATGACCATCCATTTGAGAAAAATCACGCAATTGACCCGTTATATGATTTCCATGTTTAGCTTAACTCAGCCCATCTGCTTGCACATAATATAGTTAATTAGATTATGAAGTTCAACTAATTACTACATAAATGTAGGAACAAGTATGTATATAAAATGAAAGAGAATTTATTAAAAAAAATAATTATTGCTATGCGTTTGAAGTTATCGGATTAGGATCCCATCCATTATACATATGCTTCAATTTTCTCTAATACATATTTAACAATACAACATATTACTTTTAACGACGTACCAACGACACAATTACTTGCGATAAATTTTATTGTGCTGATAATTATATATAATAAAATTTTATCTTAAATTTAAATAGGCTGAATGATACTTTTAACCCTTTAAGTTGTCACTCACTTTCAAAGTCGTCCTTAAAATATATTTTACATCAATTGAGTCCCTAAAATGACATTTTGTGTCGATTCTGTTCCTTTTACCCTATTAAACCCCAACTCGGCCCATTTTGACCCAACTTGACCTAGTGTGACCCAACCTCAAATTTTAATATTTTAAAATAAAATATATATTTTAAATATTTTAAAAACAAATATTATATTAAAAATAATAATTATATTAAATATTAATATTATAAAATAAAATAATTTGTTTAAAAATTTTAAAATAAAATATTTTTTTAAATAATTTTTAAATATTTATTATTTTTAATATTTTAGAAGAACATAATATTTTTAAAATAATAATTATATTTATTTAAATTTATTCTTAAAAAATTTAAATTAATAATTATATTTAATATTTTAATTTTTTTATAATTTTAAAATAAACATTATATTTAATATTTTAAAAGAAAATACTATTTTTGAAAAATTTTAAAATAATAATTATATTTATAATTTTAAAATAAAATATCTATTTTAAATAATTTGAAAATACTAATAATTTTTTAAAAAAATATTATTTTAAATTAATAATAATTTTTTTATATTTAAAATAAAATATTATTTTGAAAAGTTATAAAAAAATATTATTTTAAGGTAAAAATATTAAAAAAATTTATTTTTTTCATAAATAGGTAAAATTTCATATCATATAGAGTCAAAATAATTTAAAAAAATAAAAATTTAATTTAAAAAATAGATTTTTCATTTTTTTATGCAAAACTTTATTTTCAGAAGAAAAAAATAGTTAATATCTTTACAATTATTATATGTATTAAAATAAAAAAAATAGTAGAAGATAAATAAAAAAAATTGATTCAATTTTTTATAAAAAATAAATTAAAGAGTTTTTTAAAAAATTATTATTTTTAGGCAAAAAATAAGAAACTCTATTTTCATAAAACATAAATAATTTTTTTAAAGATGTGTACATTTTCATAAAAATAATTAAGATTTAAAAAATTTTAACTTTAGTTTTTTTGAATCTATATTTTGTGAAAGTATACTCATTTTTGAAAAAAATAAAAGTTTCTAATATTTTTTCCTTAAAATAATATTTATTTTTAAAACTTTTTAAAATAATATTTTATTTTAAATATAAAAATTATTATTATATAAAAAAATTAATTTTAGTTTAAAATATTAAATATAATTATTATTTTAAAATTAACATTTTCTTTTAAAATCTTAAAATAATTTTTATGCTCAAATTATTAAAACAATATTTTATTTTAAAATTTTTAAAATAAAAATATAATTAAACATAATTATAAATAAATATAGTTATTATTTTAAAATATTATGTTTATTTAAAATATTAAAAATAATAAATATTTAAGAATTATTTAATTTTAAGAAATAATATTTAATTTTAAAATATTAAGTATAATTATTATTTTTAAAATATTTATTTTATTTTAAAATATTGAAATTTGTGTTTGGGTCAAACTTAATTGACACAAAATATCATTTTAAGGACCCAATTGACGAAAAATATATTTTATGGACGACTTTGAAAGTGGGTGGTAACTTGAAGAGTCAAAAGTGCTATTCAACCATTATGTAATTATTATTTTTTATGGAATGCTTGCTTGAATATTGTCTTATATTAATGGTAAGTGACTAATTATTACAATGAAATGTTATTATTATTCAAGATACAATATCCCTTTCAATTATCAAGTTTCTATTTTAGTGATTGAAGGTTTTAAGAATCCAACCGCGGTTCAACTTTTAATTTTATAATTGAAATAATGAATTTTCAAGACAAATCAAAAAATTGGAATTCTGAATATTGAAACCATAAATTTGGAGAAGTAATTATGATAATATCTAAAAGATCATTAATTTTGTAATTGAAATTAATACAGTGAATATTATAACACTTTATATTTTCTGAAAGATTTATTATAAGCTTTCTATGTTCAACGTTAAATATTACTAAAAAATAGTTTTTTTCGTTTCATGTGCAATTAAATTTGGGTACATGATATATATATATATATATATATATGGTCTCCATCCACAGCAACCGGTTGTTGGGGAGCAACCCATTTTGGCCAGCCGCTACAAGCTCTACCGGCCTTAGACAATTTTTTTTTATAAGCCGGTAGAGCTTGTAGCGGCTGGCCAAAATGGGTTGCTCCCCAACAACCGGTTGCTGTGGATGGAGACCTATATATATATATATATATATATATATATATATATTTGTTTCTTTTTTTGGGCACATGACAAAGCCTTTCACTCTTTCAACGACTCAGAAACTAACCAAGAATTTTAACATTCAACAATAATTAGAAAAGCTTATAATAACATGAATTATAAATATATCAATGCAAATAATTCAAATAGAATTTCTACCGCTGTTTAAATTAGTATAAAGAGTTTATAAAACCAACACAAAAATAAACTATATTTTATGTCAACTAAACTAAATTAATAAGCATATAAATCAATCAACTTCAAGTTAACATCTAAATTTTGTACCTGAAATTATTCACGATTCTTCACATCATAATCTCAATTTTTATAGTACTTAAGACCATTCGTTTGAGAAAAATCACGCAATTGATTCGTCGTAGCACCACCAGCTGCCCACATAGGGTATTCCATATTGTACTCATGTGGCATAGGCAGCATGGCCTCCCCATAATAGCTCATTTGGGGTGCCCTAATTAAATTTTTCACAATGCCAATACTCTCCACCATCCCATCATTAATCAATTCGTCATAAACCCCCAATTCGGCCTTAAGCGTAGGCCCATACACAATATTTTTGCAACTAGAGGCGCCCTTAACATAATCAGTATCATTAATTGACTCAATCATCATCGAATTCGAAATTAAATTCGTACGATGATCAAAAGTATTAAACCCCTGCTGCAGCTGATAATTGTAGGGTTGATCGAACGGTTCAAGTTGATTGATCGGGGATAAATACGTGGAATGGTCAAAAGTATTAATCCCCTGCTGCAACTGATAATTGTAGGGCTGTTCAGACGGCTCTTGTGAGTTGATCGTATTCAAAAAGTTGTTGAACAAGCATTGTTGTTGTTGTTGTTGTTGCCATAACTCTTGTTGTTGTATAAAATAATCATAATTATAATGTCTAATCTTTGCATCATTAAGCTTCATTTCCAACATGCTACTAATTTTCCTTAGTTGATCTACCGATAAACCATTATATCGGTGGTCCCACGTGGGGTAATGCGCCTGGTCATTTATTTTTTGCAATTTTGCAAGTTCATTTTGGGCCTTTTTCTTGCAGTCAACAAAGTAGTCTGATAAATGAAACGTTCTCCTCTTACGTGCTTCGGGAGATTGAGCTTTGTATTTGTTGATCAATTGGAGAATTTTGTTGTCACGATTTGCAGGCCAGATTTCAAGTTCGAGTAAATCGTTGTTATTAAGTGATGGTCCATAAATGACGAGACCCACTTCGACACCGCAGAGAGTTGATAGTTCATAAATTTTCTTTTTCACAGTATTCTTCCTCTTCTGGAAAGTTAAATTTCGGATCTTTTCATTTTCAATGAGTTTCATGTTTAGCTTAGCTCGGGCCATCTGCATGCACATAATACAATTAATTAGATTAGGGAGTTCAACTAATTACAACATAAATGGAGGAACAAGAATGTATATACAACGAAAGAGAATTTTTTAAAATAAATTTATAGCTATGCGATAGTAATTGCGACACAATTACTTGCGACAAATTTTATTGCGTTGATAATTATTTATGATAAATTTTATTAAATTTAAATATGTATGAAAAGAAATTAAAGAATAAATGGAATCCTAATATGAAGTTAACTAAAAAATTAAATAGCTAACGAGGTATTACACATGATTGTAGAAGAGAGCAATTGATAACTTATGATTTCATGCTCGATTTTCACCATAAGCTTATAATGAAGGATTTTTGGTTTTTTTTTTAACCCTTTGATGTGAGACGTGTCTTACCCATAGTTTGTAATCCAATTTTCTTATTGTTGATTTCGTAATTTATTTTATTTATATTAATATCCACTAAAGTGAAAACATTAAAAATAATAAATAAACGTAGAGATTAAAGAGGGTTTAGGTTATAGATCTAAAGAAATAAATTAATTAACTGTTAATGATATTCAAAACTCTATAAATCCAGATCACACTCGACCCATATATGCATAATTTTTCAATGCAGTAAAAAAATAAATAATAGTAATAAAGAAATCCATAATAATATAATATAATAAATGTAAAACTAATTTTACTTAGTTGTTTATTGGGAAAGAAGAGAGAGTATAATAATGAAGAAGAATACCTTAATTTTAATGGCTTCCTTGAAGTGCTCCTCAACTTGTAACAAAGAATATGGTGTTAATGATAACCTATATATAATGAAGAGCTAGAATTTACTTACCTATTAATTAAGTAATTATTTTTTTTATGGAATATTTGCTTGAATATTGTCTTATATTTATGGTAAGTGAATAATTATTACAATGAATTGTTATTATTATTCAAGATATCATATATGAATTGTCATATATTAAGTTTCTATTTTAATGATTGAAATATTATATAATATCTAAGAAGAGAGAGATTGTGCTGGGGAGGAACGTGCATACCACGTGCCTAGCCATCACGGAGCCCGATGCGGATGATGAGTCGACTGGAGATAAAGATGCTTATATGGTATGGCTAGTGTGTTGGCTCGGTATCGGAAGAATCTCACCGAGAGAAGTAAGTACCATTTAGGTAATTCTTATTTACACATAATTGCTATAAACTACTAAAAAATTATTATTAATTGTTATTATCATTCAAGATATCATATCTTTTTCATTTAAGAGCATTTATAATAATTTTTTTAATCTCTATCCCTATTTTACAGTGTTATTAGGTCATTCTGCAGGATAGAGTTTTAATTTTGCAGTGTCATTGTGTCATAAAAAATTGGAATTCTTAATATTGAAACCATAAATTCGGGGGAGTAATTATGATAATATCTCTATCCCTATTTTGCAATGTTATTGGGTCATTTTGCAAGATAAGGATTCAATTTTCCAGTGTCATTGAGTCAGAAAAAATTGGAATTCTTAATATTGAAACTATAAATTCGGAGAAGTAATTATGATAATATCTAAAAGATCATTAATCTTGTCATTGAAATTAATTAATACAATGAATATTATAACACTTAGTATTTTCTGAAAGATTTATTATAAGCTTTCTACGTTCAACGTTAAATATTAGTTTTGATACACTGACATACACTGAATTGAAATTATGAATATAACTGTTTCTGCTTGTTTGGTTTCATTTGAAAGCAGGAGAAAGAAAAAACTTTGGGGGAGTAGAGGAAATTATTTTTAAATATTATTATTGACCGTATCTATTTGATAAATCCAACCAACTTAATATTATTGTAGTTCACTGAAAAATAAAGAAATTGTTCAATTTATTTCTTTTAGTTCACTCAAAAAACAAAGAAAAATTTTCAAAGATGAAAAGCTAGTGGATTTATTACCTTTTGCTTATAATTAATTTTAAAAAAGTAATTTTTATTTGGTAAATAAAAAGTACCTAAATTAGTAAAAATTTAAAAGTGTTTGGTGCATAAAAAATTGATAATCATTTATTCCAGGTGTAAATTACTAAAAATAAATATTTTGAGAAGTAAAGATGGTAATGGATGAATTACTAAAAATGAATAATTCTGTCACAAATCTTCATCAATATCATAAATGATATTTTCCCCGTTCCAAAATAGTAGTATAAAATAATTGATTTTTTAAAATTAATTTGAAACATTTCAAATTGATATGATATTACAATTATAAATCAATAAAATATTATAATTATTTATATGTTTAATAAATATATCAACTTTGAGTTTAAAAATGTTCAAATAAAATTCAAAAGGTCAATAGTAATTTTATTGCGAAACATAATGAGTATATAAAATTAACAAACAATCTCATAATAACAAAATATTAAATATTATGCACGTTAAAGATTTAGATAATCAATCTATAAATATATAAAAAAAATCTTGGTTAAGGAAAAAAGAGTGCAGCGCGTATTAGCTCTCCCTCATGAATGTATCCTTAAGTCATTCAACTGTCGCATTCCAATATTGCAACACAATCCTTCAAACGTTGCAGTTGGTAATGCTTTGGTGAACAAATCTGCTAGATTATCTTATGATCGAATTTGTTGAACATCAATATCACCACACTTATCAAGGTCATGTGTGAAAAAGAATTTCGGTGAGATGTGCTTTGTTCTATCTCCTTTGATGTATCCTCTTTTTAATTGATCTATACATGCAACATTGTCTTCATACAAAATGGATGGAGTTCTTTTGTAACAATTTTCTAAGAACATGTCTCGTTAAAAACATTACCAAATAAAAACCCAGTGGAAAAAAATTTGGCGAAGGAAAAGAGTACAATATTCTTATATAACTTCTAGTGCATTGGGATTGCCTCATTAAAACCTTGCAAAGGAAAATTCAGTGGAAAAAACCTTAGCGAAGGAAAAAGAGTACAATCAGCACATATCCTTTTTACTCTCCTTCATAAGTACATAGATTTTTCATTGTTCATGGTAAAAATATCATTAAGTCGAAATATGCCAATATTGTGCACCATCTTCTTCAAAATCATAGTTGGTAATGACTTAATGAATATATCAACCAAATTATCACATGATCAATATTACCATTCTTCTGGGGCTCATGTGTATAAAATAATTTTGGTGCAATATGCTTGGTTCTATTACCATTTGGATTAAATAATCCCAAATCAATAGTCTCACGAAGACAACGTAAAATATGTTTAATTTCATTACAATATCTTCGAGTTGGTGCATAACTCTATACATTGCTAGTAAGTTAACTGCAAATGTTATATCAGGTTTTCTAAAATTTGCAAGATACATCAAAGTACCAATTACATTAAGATATAGTACTTCAGGACCAAAACACCAATTTCACAAAGATATGGTACTTCAAGACCAAAAGTTTATTAATCATTTTCTTGTGGTCAAAACGAATATTTCTTGATATCAAGTGACCAACCCATCATTGGAGTACTAAAAGAATTAACATTATCCGTGTAAAGTTACTTCAGGACTTTTTTCTGTGTACAAGAATTCCATAGTTCAATTTGTAGGCCAAGACAAAAATTTATCTTACCAATATCTTTCATCTCAAATTTGTTATTTTTGTCGACTCTTCTGGAGCAAAATCTTTCATCAATAAATACAGTAATAATAGCAAATCCAGATTATGATCTTTTGATAAAAATGCATGCACAAATTAGATTATTCTCAAATCCTTCTTTCAAAAGATATCTACTTAGGCGATTATACAACAATATCCATCTGGATTGCTTTAACCATACAAAGATCTTTGTAGCTTAATATAATATATATTTCGAGATGTAGAATTATATGCTTCAGACATTTTATATCCTTCAGGAATTTTCATATATTATATAATGATCCATACAGATATGATGTAACAACATCCATTAATTTCTCTTTCTACCAAGCTAATTAAAAATCTGAATGTAATTGTGTCCATTACGGGAGCATATATTTCTTCATAATTAATATCATGTCTCTGTGAAGAAACCTTGTTCTACAAGTTGCGCTTTATACCATATAATTTTATTTTTCTTATTTCGTACAAATACTCATTTGTATTCAACAGGCATTACACCTTTAGGTGTTCGGACTACAGGTCCAAAAATTTCACATTTACTTAGTGAATTTAATTCTGCTTGAATCGCCTCTTTCTACATTGGCCAAATATTTCTACATTCATCAATGATTTGTGGTTCATATATATGATCATTACTTCTAGTAATATGCATAGCAAATTTATATGAAAATATATTGTCGACAACGATTTTATTTCTATCCAATATATACATCTCCTGTATATACATAATGTATCGAGATCTCGTTATTTTTAGGTACCTGATCCTTTTCAGGGGATAGCTCATCCTCTTCAGGGAATAACTCTTCAAGAGTTTTATTTACAGGAGATTTTTATTCATAAGTTTTGGAAAGGTTGATAAATTTTGTAGCCTGTTTCATGGGTATAGCCTCTTTATAGGCTGCAACTTACTTTTCTTGTACTTTCTTCTTTTGGGAAAATTTTATTTTATTTTTAACACCGATAGATCTTCCACGCTTCAGGTGTGGCTTTAATTCAATTTTCTGTTGTATTAACTGATTGTCCTACAGGGAATTCAATCTCTGCTAGAGTATTAGCAGCTAGAATGTGAGATATCACTATTTTCTTATTATCGGTGAATAATTCTGGTAATTGATTTGCAATTCATTGCAAATGAATTATCTTTTGAACTTCTAGTTCATATTGATTTGTATAAGGATTAAGATTAAATAACGTTGAAACATTCCAATTAATCTCTTGTCGTGCTTCAGGCAACGACTTTTCTCCCCCTAATGGTGGGAAGACTATTAAAATAATAATCCTCAAAATATACCTTAAAAATATCACTCTAAATTCTTTCTTAGAAGATGAAGACCAAATAACAATAATTAAATGTGATAATTTGGTAATTAATTTACTTTGATATAATCAACAACTAAATAAATTTTCTGGTTCTTTAAAGGATGTTCATGGGAGTTTTCAATAATTCAATGCATCATTATTGATCCTAGATGATCATGCCAAATCATAAAAACATTTGGATCCAAACACTTCTGGTGTATTGCACTCTTCTGGTGTATTACAACATTTCTTTCAACTGTTCTCATTTTAGTATAATATAACCCAGAAGAGCAAATATACAATTTTTTTAATATGAGCTTCTGGCCCGATACTATTGGAGTAATATAAAGAAATTCTTCACTGCCTACGTTATTGATTTCAATATGATAACTATTATAACATATATCCTTAAAACTGAGCAAATTTCTGCTTGTCTCAGAAGAATATAAAGAATCATCAATACAAAGTTTTTGTGCCCTTTGAAAAAATTATAATTGCTCTTCCAGAGACTTTAATTAAATTTAATGAATAATCACTCTTCAAGATTCTTCAATTATGTTTGATGAATAATCACTTTTTAGAGCCTATAATTAAGTTTGATGAGCTTCTGACCCATACAACTTTATATATGCAAAACATAAATTTTACTTTAAACATAAAATAAAATTACTTATTATAATGAAGTAAAAATAATTAATTGGTATGAACATTTCTATCAACATATCATCAAGGAAACCATAGATATCAAAATTAGTTATATCCACTCCATATAAAAAGTAAAAATAATTCATGGGATCTTCAGGATCATTCCATTTCCTTTTCTTTTATGGAGTCTTGGTACAAATCTACCAAGTGTTTAGGAGTATGACGGGTACATTTCCTTTTATATATTGATTGTTCTTTTCAAGTTCACTACCACAACTACAGCCATAATTTCCTCTATGATTATCAAATGAGATTCTATTCACTTTAGGAAATGTAATAGAATCGATCAAGCGAGATTGTTGATTTTTTAGCAAAAACTCATTATTTTGTACAGCCATTAGAAGACATAATATCACTTTTGGGAACATAGTTTCCTTTATTGCTTCAAGAAATATTTTGTAAACTTATGCTCTCGATATTGCTACTGCAGGAGCATATTCGAGGCATGAAATATAATAAATATTTTATCTAACATGTCTTCATCAGCGTTTTTTTTCCACATAATTTTAATAGTGAAATTATTTTTTTAAAAATGTAGAATTGTTCTCACTCAACACTTTTAAATCTTGCAACTTCAGGTGCAACCAATTATAATGTGCTTTTGGGAGAATTACAAAATTTTGATTCTCATATCTTTCCTTTAAAATTATTTCATAAGACAAGTGAGTCTTTTACTGTAATGTACTCAACTTTTAATTTTTCATGGAGATGATAGCGAATAAAAATCATTAATTTTGCATAATCCTGCAGGGATGCATGATTGTCAACTATAATTGTATCTCCAAAGTTCTTTGCCTTTATATGAATCTCAACATCAAGATTCCATTACAAACAATTCTTGCTCGATATAAATCAAGGGCAACAAATTCAAATTTATAAGATTTGAATATTAAATAACTACACATATTTTCCATCAAATTAAATAATTATATATATTCAGATTTAATTGTAATGAAACAATTTATAGAAATATAGTAAAACACGAAACTAAATTTGTCCACTAAAACTAAATAACAAACCAACACTACTAAGTATATTTGTCATTGTAACTTCATACAAAAATATATCAAAAATTATTAGAAATTTATTTTATTATAACTATCCACATGTGCATGAATATCTAGTTATAAACATACAATATATATTTATTTAAGGTTGACTATGATTTTTTTTTAATATGTCTACCCTTTTTTTTCGTACATTCAAACCAAGTATAACGAGCCATAAAGATAAGGATGCTAATTAAACTATTTAATAGTAAGTGAACAGTAAGCAACAGTATGCGAAGACTATTAAAAAATAGAACTGAAGAAATATATGATGTGTGGATGTAAAAAAAACATATAACGCAAAAGAAAAAAATGATCAATCAAAAGTAAGCAACAATACAGTGCATAAGAGCACAACATATAAATAAGAAGATGCAACAACAACAGCATACATGTGAGTAAGTATTAGTGCACAAAGTCAATTTCTGCAACATATACATGAAGACAACTGAGATAACTTGGTATAATATATAGCAGCTAGTTGCACTATACGATTAGTCAGAGTAACTCATTTGTGATATAAATGAGCTCTTATTATAAGACAACAGGTACCTTAAAAATTCAAGTCATATGTGTTGAAACAACATGATAATGTACTTGCACATAATTAGTTATCAAAGAAACCCACAAGCTTATAAACATTCATATATATAAACTATGATAGCAATACCATAACTCTTACGTTAACCAATTTTATATATATATATATATATATATATATATATATATATATATATATATATATATATATATAAGTGATGTACATGTACACTAAAATAAAATGAACATATAAGTAAGTACTGCAATAACTAAAAACAAGATGATTAGAAAAAAGAGAGTGTTTGCATAATCTTTTGTATCTAACTCCATCACTTTACAATTGTCATATTTATAGAAGTAAGAACATCAATACTACTAGGAAGTTACAAAACTCAAGAGTCATGAGTTTCAAAAATCAATACACATGAGAGTTACATGTATCTAGACATCCATTATATTATGAATCTAGACAAAATTTTATAACATATGGTATATATTTATCATTAATACTTTTAAAAACGTACACTTTCAAAACTATGAAACCAAACACTATTTAATTTTCTTATAAAAGTAGTTAAAAGTTATATATATATATATATATATATATATATATATATATATATATATATATATACGGTCTTTAAACCTGAACCATTTGGTTCACTTTAAAGCCTTATCTGAAATAATAGAGGTTTATTTGAATTAGTTGATATATTTTGAAAAACTAATGATAATAGATAATATTTGTAGTTTTAGGACATTAGTGGTAAAATAAAATTTAAAATAAGCAAGCACAATATAAACTAAACAAGTGTGTTTGTTTGTTTGCATAGTTAAAATCTCTTAAAAAACTAATGGTAGTTCGTAGTATTTGAAGTTTTGTGACAAATTATTGGTGAAATATAATTTAAAACAAGCAAGCAAGAATAAACTAAACTATTACTACGTACTAAGCTATAATTGATTTGCGTATAATGTATAATATCACAATTAATCCTTTCTAATATTTAGAAATGAGTACAATATATAACTGAATTACTGAACTATAAGTGATAAGCAACAACAAAAATAATGATATAATTCGGAATCATGCAAACATATATATTCATAATCCAAACTAAAAAGAAATTTCAAATAAAAAACAAACCTTTAGATACAATTTAGAAACTTATTTCGGTTATTGCTTATAGCTTAATTTGAATGATTCTTCAAATGTTCAAAGTCTCTAACCAAATTTGCTTTCTCTATTCAAACAAAACCATGAATTAATTTCAAAATATAAATTAATTTTGGTATCTTTTTGTAAGTTTCAAATAAATTTTACTTGAAATAAGAGAAACAAACCATCCAAAATTTATACTCAGAACACCAAAAATTATACAAGGCCCATTAATTAGATGCATGAAAATAAAGTAATTATAAAAAATAGAAATGATAGGTTGGTACAGGCTCATTGTCATTTTTCATTTTTCATTTTTTATTTTCCATTTTCCATTATAAAATAAGTCAAAATCATTCTACGCTATCACAATAAAAGACATATATTACTCAACCAAAATGATCCCATTTTCAATCGAAGATCAAACAAACCAAAAATAAAAACTCAATTAGACCAAACAAACAGTAACCACTGTCAACCAAACCAATAACAAAAAAAAAATCAAACTTGAATCAAACAATCTCTCACAGTTCACATGCTGATGAGCATTCAAAACTAAAAATTATACAAAAAATACTTCTAAGATTTCACCAAGTTTTAAAACTTAGAAGATTTTTGTACTTGTATTTAGAATTGGTTTATGAATTTTTTTTGCCCCCTCTAAATTTAAATTTTTCATTAATTTGCCCCCTTAAATTTATTAATTTAAATATTTATCCTGTTATATATATATATATATATATATATATATATATATATATATATATATATATATATATATATATGGCTTAAATATAATTTACTATCTTAAACTATAGGTCATATTCCACTTCGGTGATTCACCTTTCAATTTTGTCAATTAGATGATTGAACTATTAATTTTTTTTAATTTCATTCAATTGAGGCTGCCACGTCAGAAATTACTGACGTAGCCCGCTGACTAGACAAGTTAATGCTTACGTGTAATTAAAAAATATTATTTTAAATATCTCTTCTAAACATCAAAGGGTAAATATGTCAAATCATTATTAAATATAACCAAACCTAACCAATATCATTAAACTAATCCCTGTTCCTTCTCCAAATCATCGATGAAGTCGAGGGAGGTGGCGACAAGCTTTTCGGCTGCCATGGACGCCGGTCCAATCGCGAATAGTGACGACAAGCTCGTTGACAACGTTGAGGAAGGAGGAGGAATTTGCAGAATCGGACCAAATAGGACGGTAGGAGGATTCTTGGCACTGTGGCGAGCCATCTGGAGGATATCGTCAAAATTGTGGTTTGGTGTTTCCCTTACTTTTGCAAACGACTGTAGAATGTTGTTCTGAACTCAATTTTTTAGTAACGTTTTGATTTTCTGGGTGTATTTGTTAGTTTTGTTGTTGGGGAAGACAATACATGAATATAGAAAGAAATGATAAAATACCTCCTTGGGGTCACTCAATATATTAACGATTGAAGCATCAATTGCATCCTGGTTTTCGACCCTAGAGGCCCTAGCAACATACAAGATAACAATATCCTTATCTGTGTTTTTCGAGAAGACCTCAATCAAGAACTTGTCAACTGTAAGCTTGTTAATTGTGAGGGTTCCGGTCTTGTCACTGCAAAACACATTAATTCCAACCATCTCCTTAATGGGGTTTTGGGTTATATGTTTCCGGTGATTTGATTTTTGGGTTCTGGTTCTTTGTTTTGGTCTAGTCGATCCATGATTTATCCCAATTGGGTTTCATATTTTCTCTGTTCATGTTTCGATTGGGTTGTTGCTTCCCATATTTTTAGCTTTATTTGTTTTGATCTTATTTTGGATCTGAAAATTGGGTTGTGTTCTTTAAATCAATTTTGATTTTGTTTCGATATCCTCTGCTCTTCATCTTCGCCGGCAAACATGGCGTGGGCTGAAAAATCTGGGGGCAGGGGTGTTGATTTGTTTGGTCTAGATGTATTAAAGAAAAGGTTGTAACCATTTTACCCTTTAATATATTAAAAATGTTTTATCATAAAATAAAAAACTATTTTTTACACACATTATGCTCCACCCAGATACTCACGTCAGCAATTTCTGACATGACAGCCTCAATTGAATGAAATTGAAAAAAAATTAATAGTTCAATCATCTAATTGACAAAATTGAAATGTGAATCACTGAAGTGGAATATGGCCTATAGTTTAAGGTAATAAATTATATTTAAGCCTATATATATATTTATGTTTTTTGGGTACATGAAAAATATGTTCAATTTTTTTTTGTATATACATATAGTTTTTTGTTTTTGTTTTTTTGGGTCTACTATTATGGTTCATCATTCATTGTAAACTCAACTTTAGTTCAACTAAAGTGATCGAGCCTCCAATTTTTTTCGTGGTGGTAAGTCAATTCTTTAGCCATATCGTGTGATATGCATCTCGTAGGATATGAGGGTCCTACGCTTGAATTTTTTGACCGTAATTAATACCCCGTCCGTCTTAGAAATAATAAAATAGTACTACAAAAGTTACATAAAATAAACTTAGATTATGTTACTATTATTTTTAATAAGTTGTATCGAAGTACTCATATTTTAAACAAATCTTAATATATATAAAAAAAAGGCAAAAAGCACATTTACCCAATTATGGTTGTCACTCTGTAAGTATTAGCCTACAAAACTTTAAAAAAAATAAAATTAACCCACTAAACTTTTTTAAAAAATTTAATTGGATCAATCCGTCCAAATTCGCTTATAGACGTTAAATAAAGTGTCCAAATTTCCTACGTGGCATTAAAAAAACTATAAATTTCCTACATAGCTTTTTAATTGGAATAATGCTAAAGATACAAACTATTCTACAAACATTTTATAAACTGCTGATGTGGCATACTCCATCTCAGCATAATGTGTGATGCCAAAGACTACATTGAAATAATTTGTTGATTAATATGCTGAGGTGGAGTATGCCACATCAAGAGTTTATAAAATATTTGTAAAATAGTTTGTGTCTGTAGCATTACTCTTTTAATTGTTGCTGGCTCCTGTTCAGCCTTCCCAATTCACCACCAAGGCACCAAACACATCCACATAGGGTTTCGACTTAGAAAATCTCTAATCCAAATCAAATTTTCTCTCTCCTCTATTCAACAATGGCGCTACGAAGAACAATCGTCGGTCATTTCGATCCAATAGAAACAAAGATTCGGAGTTCCTCTCGATTCAAGTTGAGGAAAAAGTTGTGGCCAAATAACATTGCCGGAGATAGTATCCGTTTCGACGAACTGATCTCTTCAAACTTGGTTATCATATTTTTTAAAAATTGAGCCACGAATTGTGGCATTTGGAGGTTGGTGATTCGAGGTAAACGTTTGGATAGCGAGAGAGCTTTTGATATGGGGAAATCAAAGTACTCGGCTAAGTAATTGGAAAGCAAGGGGTTTTCTAACTTTTCTGGGTTGGAATTTGGAGCTAAAGTACGGATGAAATGAGTGAGAAGTGAGATATGAGTGGAAAGAGAAGAAGGGTAGGGAGGATTTGTAGTGAATATGAGGAAATGAGGAGGGATAAAAGAACCAGATAAGTGGGTGAGTATTTTTTTGCAGGACATTTCTCTCATTGTCTAATTGTCTCTTCGATTTCATACACCGAGTTCGTTAAGGTTTGTTGTGCGGTGTTTGAAAACCGTGATCAAGGTCTGGAGAATGCGAAAATGTTGGATGAGGTCGGAAACATCATCATTTTGGGATCTAAAATTATAGATATGAAATTTTGATGAGATTTTTGTTATTCCCAAAGTATTATTATTATATACTAATTAAATAAACAGAATTAAAACATAAATAATTTTATAATAACGACTTACAAAATGTAATTGATAAACTTTTAAAACCAAGTCAACTGTTGGACAGTCTCTCCTTAAAGCAGATTTCGTCCCCGCTATCGGTGCTTACGGATGGAACAATGGACGTCTACTTCCCAGGATAAAATGGTCTTCAACTCTCACAAGAAGCACTTCAATGGAAGAGTTCCACGAACCAACAAAATATTTAATACTCTCTATGACTTATATGAATACTCTATATGACTTTTATATGAATGAAGAGAAGAACTTGAGAAGGATTAGTTGAAGATGAAGTGATTGATTTGGGTAGATTAGGAACTTATTTATAGGTTTCCAAATACCCCTTTGAAGATATACATCCTTTCAAAAGGTTACATCCTTTTGAAAGGTTACACCTTTTTAAAAGGTTATACCCTTTTGAAAGGTTATATCCCTTTGAAAAGATACATCTCTTTGAAAAGGTACATCCCTTTTAAAAGATGTATCTCTTTGAAAAGGTATGAACCAAAGGTCACACCTATTGGTTTTATTTCATTCATTTCTATCTATATATATATATATATATATCCAACAATCCCCCACATGAATGAAATTTGGGTAAATTAATGCAAATGAATATGCAGACAGACTTAGAGAGAGTATTAGCGAACAAAAAATACTGAATCGGTGAAGGTAGCTTGTGGCCTTGAACCTTTCCTAGTGAAAGACTATCGGATTTACTGGCCAATCAGTGAACGTGATGTCTTGAACTGTTCAACCTTTTAGTGTAAACCAAGACAATAGAATTCACACAGTATTTTTTAATTTATTTTATTGGTTCTCATTGTTGTGTCCATTTTGGCCTTGGACACCTCCTGGTTTCATGAGTGTGCTAGAGAATTTAGCCTTCGTTATTCTCATAGAAGTGGCCCCCTTCTCACTCACATAGGTAATTTCTATAAAGAGTATCCTGCTAATACCCCACTTGACCTTTTTATATTCAAGATATAGAAATTATTAAAAACAAACTTTATCCTGTTTCACTCGGCAGTTTGTGCACTGTATCATCATAGGAATGGGAAGAAGTATTTATCTTCTCAGTGCTTACTAGATCACACATAATTAGGTTGTCCCTTTGAACCTATTTCTTGGGATCTCCAATCAATTAGGTTGGGTTTCCATTATGGCGACTCTTTAGAATTTTATAGGCTTTAAACCCATTCCCCTTGATGAACTTCTCACTTGCTCTCCAGGTATACCTTTCGTTAGTGGATCCGCAATATTATCCTTTGACTTTACATAGTCAATAGATATTATACCATTGGAGAATAATTGTTTAACAGTTTCATGTCGTCGACGTATATGTCTAGACTTACCGTTATAATTACTATTTTGTGTCATACCAATCGCTGATTGACTATCACAATAAATAATAATTGGTGGCACTGGTTTAGGCCAATGAGATTGGCACTGCCAATTTTTCGTGATGGTTCATAACATCATTTCTTAGGTCAACAAATAACTTCATTCTCATGTCCTTGACCTGAGATCTTGTATTGGTTCAAATTTATGTGAACTGGCATGCTTAATTGAGTTTATGAAGTAAGGTCTAAGGTACCAGTTCTTTTAGTATATGTCAATGCATATTACTCTGTCCAGGTTGTTAAGTATGGTTTGACCTCATTGACTGGACTTCGTCAAGATATTAAAGAGGATCGGCCAACTAACTCTAAACACATAACTGATGAGGACCAATTATACACACATATATATATATATATATATGATATTACAATAATTCTCTCACAATAAACATATATATCAACAAAAGCACAATCATACCAATATTATCATGCTTACAGTGGTGGCCTAAGCTTAAACCAAGTATTCTTATATTAAAATCAGAATTAACACACATATGACTCTATTTTACATTAAAATGACAAAGAAAATTTAATACCACCCATGTGCTACTCCTTGTTGGTCGGACTAAACTTGACCATGAATTGAATAAATATACAGTTTATGTGATTTAGCCTTTTATGCAACTCGAAGGCATACTACACAACTTTGAAACACAATTCCAAAGTATTATAAATAACATACTGACTACAATATATATTCACTTCAATGTTCTGTAAAGTAAATATATATTATACCAATATATGATATATACTAACTACTGATATATTATAAAGTACTGATATACTAACTTTAACGTTAGAATATATATATATATATATATATATATATATATATATATATTATAATCGTCGTTGTTATTACTTAGTATTTTATATTATAATATAATGTACTAATATATATTATATTATATATTATACTAACTTGTGAAAACATGCTATGTACTTTATCAGCAAAAAACTTATGTGATTAACGTACTAATTAATATATATAGATTCCACAATTTACAGAGTAGTGGAGTGGAAAGGCAATGGACTCCCTTTCTCTCTCTAGAAAAAGACTCCTCCGGTAAGAAAATTATAGCCATATATATATATATATATATATATATATATATATATATATATCCTCCGATTATTATATATTATAAAATAAGTAATTAGGAAATTCTGTTTTTATAAATTAATATAAAATGAATACTAAGGAAGAACACCAAAAATCTGCTTTAAGATTGTTATTCCCAAAGTATTATTATTATATACTAATTAAATAAACAGAATTAAAACATAAATAATTTTATAATAACGACTTACAAAATGTAATTGATAAACTTTTAAAACCAAGTCAACTGTTGGACAGTCTCTCCTTAAAGCAGATTTCGTCCCCGCTATCGGTGCTTACGGATGGAACAATGGACGTCTACTTCCCAGGATAAAATGGTCTTCAACTCTCACAAGAAGCACTTCAATGGAAGAGTTCCACGAACCAACAAAATATTTAATACTCTCTATGACTTATATGAATACTCTATATGACTTTTATATGAATGAAGAGAAGAACTTGAGAAGGATTAGTTGAAGATGAAGTGATTGATTTGGGTAGATTAGGAACTTATTTATAGGTTTCCAAATACCCCTTTGAAGATATACATCCTTTCAAAAGGTTACATCCTTTTGAAAGGTTACACCTTTTTAAAAGGTTATACCCTTTTGAAAGGTTATATCCCTTTGAAAAGATACATCTCTTTGAAAAGGTACATCCCTTTTAAAAGATGTATCTCTTTGAAAAGGTATGAACCAAAGGTCACACCTATTGGTTTTATTTCATTCATTTCTATCTATATATATATATATATATCCAACAATTTTTGCTCTTGTTTTTCTTTATTTTGTGGCTGGTATTGTTGCTTTGATAAGCTTGATCTGAAAAAGATGATGCCTGAAGAACAAAAGAATAGCAGAGGAGAGAGAGCTTTGTTAACTGGAAAGAGGATAGAGAAAAGAAAGAAAAAAGTTGGGAAGAGGGAGGAAAATGGTGGGCAAAGAAGGGAGAGGTGGAGGAAAATGGCAGTCAAAGAAGAAAAAGAGACATGTTTTTTTTTTAAATCCACATCAGTAATGAGGTGTTTTGTTATTTTTTTTTAATAGCCACATAAAAAAATTAGACAAATTTTTTGACGTTGGTCGGCCAAATTGGATAGAATGACCTAATTAATAAATTTTAAAAAGTTTAGTAAGTTAATTTCATTTTTTTAAAGTTTAGTGGGCTAATACTTACAAAGTGACAACTACATTGCGGTAAAGGTTATTTTTGCCATATAAAAAAAGTCAAAATTCTTATAATACTATCAATTTTGATTGGTGGAATTTATTACTTTTTTTGTTATCAACTTATTATGGTATTTGGTACCTTCTCATTGAGAAAAACATACATTGAAATAAGAATAATGTTAGAGACACAAACTAACTTATAAACATTTTATAAATTGTTGATGTGGTATACTACACCTCAACATATTGTGTGGGACCGAAGACTACATTTAAATAATTTGTTGATCAACATGTTGAGATGGAATATGTCACATCAACAATTTGTAAAATATTTATAAAATAATTTATGTGTCTATCATTACTCTTGGAATAATATTTGATGCTATCACAGTTAAGAAATGATATATATTACAATTATATGTGTGTATGACTTTTTTTGTTATTAACGTTGTAATTATATACATGTGTTTATACTCAAATTCCAAGTTTCCAGTTAAATGATTCTGATTAATGGAATGTATCAGTAAACAGAGTAATATAATTAAATGAAGGTGTTCGGACAACAATAACCGGTCAGACAAAGGTGATCAATTGACCATCCATAAGCTTTTGCAACATTTCTCTACATGTGTATCTATGGAAATATGTTTGTTTTAAAACTACTACTCCCTCCGTCCCAGGATAAAAGTCCTGGTGGACTTTTCACGCATATTAAGAAGAGAAATAAAATGACAAAATTGTTCATAATAATGTCATTAAATATGGAGAGAGAATTAGAATAAGAAAAGTATGAGATATTTAATGCTACGGGCATAATAGGAAAAAATGTGTAAAAGTTTGGTTATTAAAAGAAAGTGGACATTTAACATGGGACAGCCCAAAATAGTAATAAGGACTTTTATCGTGGGACGGAGGGAGTATTACAATAGCAGTTATTTCGTTGTTTATTAGGAAAGAAGAGACGATACAATAAAGTAGAGTACCTTAACTTTAATGGCACCCCTCTATTGCTCCTCAACTAATAACACAGAATATGGTGTTAATCATAACCTATATATCGTTTATATTTCGAGTCGAGCTCGAATCGAATTTTTAATCGAACGAGTACGAATTAAACTAAAACCATTTGGTTCACTTTACAGTCTTAACTGAAATAATAGGGGTTTATTTGAATTAGTTGATATATTTTGAAAAACTAATGATAGTAGGTAATATTTGTAGTTTTGGGGCATTAATGGTAAAATAAAACTTAAAATAAGCAAGCACAATATAAATTAAACAAACGTGTTTGTTTGCATAGTTGAAATCTCTTAAAAACTAATGGTAGTTCGTAGTATTTGAAGTTTTGTAACAAATTATTGGTGAAATAAAATTTAAAACAAACAAGCAAGAATAAACTAAATTATTACTGCGTTACTAAGCTTTAAGTGATTTGTAGGTAATTAATCCTTTTTAACATTTAGAAATGAGTACAATATATAACTGAATTACTGAACTTTAGGTGAAAAACAACTACAAAAATAATGATATAATTCGGAATCATGCAAACATATATAATTCAGAATCATGCAAACATATATAATTTATTGTGAAATTACCCAATTTGCATGGTTTAAGAGTTTTAAATTTCATGAAATTACCCAATTTGCATGGTTTTATATAATTTATTGTGAAATTACACAATTTGCATGGTTTTAAATCTTATAGCTTCTTTTTTAAAATATTTTTTTATAACAAATGTTGTATCAACAAATGACGCTTGACGATATCATATACAATTTTCGTTATAGTAAATACAAAAAAAAATTAAAAAAAAAATTATATACAATCGAGTTTGTAAGTAACATGAAATGCAAATTCTACATAAGCCCATTGACATCCCACAACCCAATTTCACTGCCATAAAAAGATTAAAAAAAAAATATATAACATAAAAAGTGGAAATGAGACCATCTTTTGTGATCAAGGAATATTACCAAATTTGTGGAGTTATCTCATTGCACAACCGAAAAGCACAGAATACAACAAAGCCTTTCACTTATTCAACAACTCAAAAAATTGCATATATAATTTAGCCACCTCTTTCAGGTCTTTGGCTCAGAAACTAACCAAGAATTTTAACATTCAACAGTAATTAGAAAAGCTTATAATGACTTGAATTATAAATATATCAATGCAAATATTTCAAATAGAATTTCTATAACCGTTTAAACTAGTATAAAGAGTATAAAATCAACACATAAAAAAACTAAATTTTATGTCAACTAAACTAAATTAATAAGTAAATAAATCAATACGCTTCAAGTAAGTAATATCTAAATTCTGTACCTGAAATCATTCATAGCACCACCAGCTGCCTACATAGGGTATTCCATATTGCACTCATGTGACATAGGTAGCATGGCCTCCCCATAGTAGCTTATTTGGGGTGCCCTAATTAAATTTTTCACAATGCCAATACTCTCAACCATCCCAGCCTTAATCTGCTCGTCATAAACCCCCGGTTCAGCTTTAAGCGTAGGCCCATACACAATATTGTTGCAACTAGAGGCGCCCTCAACATAATCAGTATCGTTAATTGACTCAATCATCATCGAATTCGAAATTAAATTCGTACAATGATCAAAAGTATTAAATTCTTGCTGCAACTGATAATTGTAGGGTTGATCGAACGGTTCAAGTTGATTGATCGGGGATAAATACATGGGATGATCAAAAGTACTAATTCCTTGCTGCAACTTATAATTGTAGGGCTGCTCACACGGCTCTTGTGAGTTGATCGTATTCAAAAAGTTGTTGAACAAGCATTGTTGTTGTTGTTGCCACAACTCTTGCTGTTGTATAAAATAAACATAATTATAATGTCTAATCTTTGCATCATTAAGCTTCATTTCCAACATGCTACTAATTTTCCTTAGTTGATCTACCGATAAACCATTATACCGGTGGTCCCACGTGGGGTACTAGGCATGGTCGTTTATTTTTCGCAATTTTGCAAGCTCATTTTGGGCCTTTTTCTTGCGGTCCACAAAGAAGTCTGATAAATAAAACGTTCTCTTCTTACGTGCTTCGGTGGATTGGGCTTTGTATTGGTTGATCAATTGGAGAATTTTGTTATCACGATTTGCAGGCCAGATTTCAAGTTTGAGCAAATCGTTGTTATTAATTGTGGGCCCATAAATGACGAGACCCACTTCAACACCACAAAGAGTTGATAGTTCATAAATTTTCTTTTTCACAGTATTCTTCCTCTTCTGGAATGTGAAATTCCGAGTCTTTTCGTTTTCTATGAGTTTCATGTTTAGCTTAGCTCGGCCCATCTGCACGCATATATAATAATTAATTAGATTAGGGAGTTCAACTAATTACTACATAAATGGAGGAACAAGTATGTATATAAAATAATAGAGAATTTATTAAAAAATAATTTATAGCTATGCAAAGTTCTCGGATTAGGATCCCTCCATTACATTTATGCTTCAATTTTCTCTAATATATATTTAGAGATACAAAATATTGCTTTTAATGATGGTATCAGCGACACAATTACTTGCGACAAATTTTATTGCGTTGATAATTAGTTATGATAAATTTTATTAAATATAAATATGTATGAAAAGAAATTAAAGAATAAATGGAATCCTAATATGAAGTTAACTAAAAAATTAAATAGCTAACGAGGTATTACCATGATTGAAGAAGAGAGCAATTGATAACTTATGATTTCATGCTCGATTTTCACCATAAGCTTATAATGAAGGATTTTCACCATAAGGATTTTAACATGCGTCTTACCCATAGTTTGTAATCCAATTTTCTTATTGTTGATTACGTAATTTATTTTATTTTTATTAATATCCACTAAAGTGAAAACATTAAAAATAAAAATAAACGTAGAGATTAGAGAGGGTACAGGTTATAGATCTAAAGAAATAAATTAATTAACTGTTAATGATATTCAAAACTCTATAAATCCAGATCACACTCGACCCATATATGCATAATTTTTCAATGCAGTAAAAAAATAAATAATACAAAATGTAAAAGAAAGAAGTCAAAATTTTTTAATTGAGTTTAAAGGTAATCGTACTCAGATCCATAATAATATAATATAATAAATATAAAACTACTTTTATTTGATTGTTTATTGAGAAAGAAGAGATAATATAATAATGAAGAAGAATACCTTAACTTTAATGGCTTCCTGTAGTGCTCTTCAACTTATAACAAAGAATACGGTGTTAATCATAACCTATATATAATGAAGAGCTAGAATTTACTCGCCTATTAATTAAGTAATTATTTTTTTTTATGGAATGTTTGCTTGAATATTGTCTTATATTTATGGTAAGTGAATAATTATTACAATGAATTGTTATTATTATTCAAGATATCATATCTTTTTCATTTAAGAGTGTTCACAATAGTTTCTTTTTCTCTATCTCTATTTTGCAGTGTCATTGGGTCATTCCGTAGGATAGAAATTCAATTTTGCAGTGTCATTGGGTAATAAAAAATTTGAATTCTTAATATTGAAACCATAAATTCGGGGAAGTAATTATGATAATATCTAAAAGATCATTAATCTTGTGATTATGATAATATCTAAAAGATCATTAATCTTGTGATTTCTCTTAAACTATATTATCTTATAGTGTGAGAGAGAGAAAAGGGAATTAATGATAAAAAGTGAGAACATATAAATTATAATAACATTATATATTTTCATAATTAAATGATATAAATTGAGAATGGCACAACATGTCCTCCATCAATAGCCTCTCGTGGCAGGAGATAAATAAAAATGGTGGTCTTTGATATATGGAGGCGGCAGCATAGTAATTACCATCTACCAATTTGGCACGAGTCCCTGTCGCTACAGGCTCATGTGGCAGTGAAATAATCTAACTCATCCAAGCTTTTAAATCTGATGATCTACGGTACAAAATATAGTTGCTGAATAGTGTCCATAGCAACCGTTTACTACGGATGAGGACCCAATATTATATATATATATATATATATATATATATGGACAATAATACATAACATCTATTTGCTATGAATACAAAATGGATAAATACCATCTATACCCAAATTAAGAACTTATTCTCGCCATCCGTTAGTATTTCTAACGGATTGATTTAAAAATTTTGTTGACCGATTATGCCCCCACTAACGTCCCACCAAAAAAAATTAAATTAATCCGCTAAAAATACTAGCGGATGTCGGAGAAGCAATAACAAGCATAAACATGTCATATTCAAGCAAGCGGTTGTTAACGACATTTTCCGAGCACTTGTTGACTATATTTTCCAAGCATAAACAGGACATCGCTTTCCAAGCATAAACAGGACATAACACTTTGTTTGCATAAACAAGACAACACTTTCATAAACAGAAATTAATAGTTTTTTCATTTCCCAAAATTATATAAAAGGGTGAATCATAAATGATTTTTAGTATAAAATACAGAACCTTTTAACTTCTTTTCTTTATATTAAAAATATACAAGCTTAGGATAAAATGCTTCAAATATCCTTCTGCTTGCTTGCCGAGTACAACGGTGTATGTAACTAGATAGAGAACAAAAGGGGCAATATATGATTAAGAAGTGAAAAGATTAATAGTAAAATCTGATTTCAACTCTCATATTATTGATTACAAAGATAATTTTTTCTATACAATTTTTCTTTGATTTTTAATTTGTTATTTATTAAATCAAAACACGTTTCTTAATAAATAAACATAATGTTTGTGTGTATATATAATATTTAGAATATAATCAAAATAATATTAATTATTAATTATTCAAGTTGGTTATCCAATATAACATTAATTATTTATTAACCATTAATTATTAGAGTGATATGATCATCTTGAACTTTCACAGCTTAGAGTAAAAAAACATGTCCTTTTTCTTTTGATCTTACAAAGAGCAGAAAAGTTTGAAGGTTGAAAATTGATATTTCCACATAAATTTAATATTTTCACATGAAAAGTGTCACTATAGATGTATAACTACGGTAAAAACCGTCGCTATAAGATTTATAGAGATGGTTTACATGTAAAAATATCAAGAAGTCATGTAAAAATATCAGTTTCTTTTACATTACCATCAAATTTAGAAGAGTAATGTTATTGATATAAACTATATATTAAAAGTTATGAATAAACAATATAAAGAACTAAAAAAAAATAAATATTTACACATTTTTGCAAACGACATAGTTGAAAATAATTTTTTTCCCAATAGAAATTTTGATATTGGAAAAAACAAAATAAAAAAAAAATTGCAACCAACTTTAATATGCGAGTTTAAAAAAATTAAGGGATTCAATGTTGGATGGAATGAGTACCTATTATTATACACCATTATAGGGTTATGCTATCATCCTCAAAACCAATCTTTAATCGAGAAGACCGGGTGTTCCCCGGATATTTGAGATACATAAAAGAAATAAACAATTGCAAGCCATATACCGATTGGATATTCATCAGTTCTAAAAGCTTTATAACATGATTTCTGACCCAAGATTCAAGCATAATACAGAACTGATGCATATGGGTTCCTATGCAAAATACTATTCATAATTTGTGCATATACAAATACAAACACATGTACAAGATGATACCTTGAATCAGTTATACCTTCTCAGTCGTTTAATTACAGTTTATGGAATATGCAATGCCATTAAACCCTCTGATTGAAGTCTGTGAAGCTAGGTTGCAGCTGCCCGCTTCGAGTCTGGCTATCATTACTAGTTGACTGAGGCATGTGAAGCTGCTGCTGCTGATGATGATGATGGGCCTGCTGGTTAGCAAAGTGATGGAATGATGTTGGATGGGTGGGAATCTGAGGCGGCAAAGCTCTGCTGAAGCTGTTCCCATAGGCAGCTGGTACTTGTCCCATTTCTATCTTAAGCCGATTCACTTCTTCCCTCAGTGTGTCATTTAGAGCTGCAAGCACAAAATATGCATATTAAATGCCTATTATGACAACAAGTATTTCAACAGGTGTAAAACCTTGAATATTAACAAACCCCTAGAACACACAAATGCTCCAATTTTACATTAGCAAGACTTCACATGATTACATGAACAATTATTTTCCGCCCTATATATAAGCGAAGAGGGCAAGTTGCAACTAGTTATCTTTTTGCCAATCACCTAAATATGAGGGGGAACTGGGAAGCACTAGATTATATGAATCACTCCATTCCACCTTGCAGACAATGGGGAAAAAATAATAAGAGGAAATTACTACATTCTTGTGGTTCCTAGACGACCTTTATCGAAACATATTAACTACATGCATACCATCTCTAAGACGTGCCTGTTGTTCCAGAGCTTGTAACCGCAGCTTGAGTTCCTTGTTCTCAATAGTCAACCCAGACGTGTCTCTCTGCATTGCATGAAATTCACAAACATGAGTTCCATTTCCCATCTTTTCAAATCTCTTGCAATTTTAATATTTATTTACACTTTATACACTCAAAATTCTATTGCAGTTCTCTATGCTATAGACGCAGTTAGGAGAAAAAAAATCCACTATAAAACTGAAAATTAAAAAACTAAGTAGGACTATAAAATGCTTTTTTAATAATTTCACACATTAAAACTAAGGAATAATATTTTGACCCGAGTTAAAATTCCATGACATGAAATAAAACTCATTTACGAGGTTTAGTATATATTGTACTCCACTCCTTTGGATGGAATGAAAAATCCCATTAAGAATGGAATAGTTATTCCATTGGAATATTGATTCCCTTGCATTTTAACAAGCAAACAAAGGAATTGGCCATTCCAATAAGAATGAAGACTCAATTCCTAACCCTATTCCTGCCAACCAAACAGGCTATAAGAGCTGAAATGCATGGTAAATGTAATGGTGGGATCAACTTTGTTTTGAATGTAAGCTTGGCTACTTGGTTGTTTTTTAGATAAAAAAGCTTGCTTAATTAGTTTAAATCTAGAACAATGCCCGCTGAAGCCAAAAGGAAGGAGGGCATGTAACATATAATACATGCTGATTGCCATATACTTGTTATAATGCAGGCAAGGCCTGTCTTTGCGACCTTTTTATTACTTCAGAATAACCTCAAACTGCAAACTATATAATTTAGTATTCTACCTGTGGTGGATAACAAGCATTACCATGCGACGGTATATATCAACTAAACCTATAAGCTCGTTACTAAATGGGATGCAAGAAACAGGATGTCCTAGATTAAGTCAAAGCTAAGATGAAAAGTCAATTAACGAGTCTAGATTTCAATATTTTTGGAGTCCGGAAGAGTATTCACTCATATTAATATTGATCACGCGTTAGCTCTGTCAATCTGAAGGTCAACCCGAAGACCTTTCTGAACTGCTTAATCATAGCAACAAATGAGAACAAGCATCCACTACTAGCTGCTAGCCCGTTATCGATCAAGAAAGTAATATACATTACACACAATAGGAGAAAGACGGGCTCATGAAATTAGCATATAGCATAACAAACATGCGAAGTGCCTTGAACACAACATGCTTCATGCTTACTTCTTGAACACACACTTTGGCTTCAAGCTTCTTCCCCTATCAGCCAAAAAATTAAGCCAGTAACCCTAATTTAACTACTTATATCAAGGCACTGGCTTACTCTACCAACAAAATTTATTCAGAGTTTTCAAAATGTGAACAATCAACACAAGAGAGGTCCCCAAATGCGTGATACTCAATATATACTATGCTGCTAATATATTTCCAGGAACAACCAAACACATACGGGAGCAAGCTGCAAAGTATTCGCACTTCAGAAACACCATTTCAGTTGAATAAATATGAAAAGAAAGTTTAAAGGTTTCAAAATTTATCACATATGCTATCCCAAACAAATAGTAAAAACCTGTGCAGAAAAGATCAAATTGCTGGATAAAACCCCCTTCACGCCACTATGGAACCATGAAGAACTAAAGAATCTTAAACAGGTTCAAGCTTATCAATAATGCACATTGCACCATATACAAGGTATAATTAGTGAACAATAGTGAGAGAAAATAGAGGACAATAGAAAGGCATACTGTGGTAGCACTTTGACATTAGTTATCTAGTCCACAGGGATAAACGTCTCATCTCAAGAAAAAGATGGTTCTATTTGAAGCACAAATGTTGAATATGAAAGTGATGTATGCACTATATTGTGGATGCCACGCAATTCACGTTCCTCTTGTTTTTGATGCATATCCTAATATAATGAAGCAAACGAGCCCCCTAGAAATAGTTGGACCAATATAAGAGGCTTTTGGAAGCTAATAGAAATGAAAGAAAATTCTAGAAATTATATTTCATAAATTTATTTGATTTATGAATTTGGTAGTTATTTTATTAGAATCCAATTTAGGTTAGGAAAGTTAATTAGTAAAGTTTTGTCTTACTCAAGTGAAGAGACTAAAATAACAATAAATGAGCTAATTCGGTACAAGATATGAATGAGTTCATCATTAGCGGAAGATGGACAGATGATCGCTAGTAAAAGAATACGGTAAACGACCATTATTATCTCAAAAGCTAGAAATTATTTAATGTAACTTTTGCTACGGAGCTTAACTTTGGTGCAGCTACACCAGTAATTTACTTCCAAGACAAAAAACTCATTATGTAAAACCCGTGTGAAAAATTCCACCGGCATGAACAGGATAAAAAAGAAGAGTTGGCTTACAAACTACATAAATCATTTAGAGAAAAATAAAAATAACAAAATTTAGCCTAATATCATATAAGGCCTCAACTTTTATCATCAATATGAAAACATTTCCATGCCATGTTATCATCAATAAGGGAAAAATTATTACTGTCATTTTCTACCGAATTCACATTCCCCCCGAAGGCTAGAAAGTAACATGAAGTCGATACCTGCATCATTGTGAACTGTGCAGAGAGGGTGGTTGCTTCTGTCTGAAGAGTCTGCACTTTCCTCTCCAGCTCGCTTGTATACCTTACTTTTCGCTCCTTAGAGCGTGCTGCAGATTGTCTATTTGCAAGAATCCTACAATAATCCATAGAGAGAAAATCATTTAAACCAAAAAACTTTCCCATTTACTTTTACAGAGCTCAATTAAAACACCAAAATGTTCACCTTCAAACTGATAAAGATAAAAGGTGTACAAGGTAGCAAGTTCAAGATACATAAAGTCAACACAAAAAGAATAGCTAGTATATATAGAAAAACAAAATAGTAGACAACTTCATTGAAATCTCTAGACCCAAATTGTAATTGTACTTGTTCCCATTCTGCTTTATGGGCAACCAGAACAAAGAACCATAAACCTTAAACCAGAAGTAAATTTAAAATAAAATAAATTGTTCTATATGCTAACCAAGTACCATTAATCCAATACCTTTCTTCAAATCATTTTTTAAATTCCAATCAAAATCATATATTTAAAAAGAAACAGAAATTACTGAAAACTGATTAATTCAATAAAATCCCAACCTTTTAGCTCTTTTGGGATCAATCAAAGAGAGTTCAGCTAATTTATCCGGCCCAAGCGATTTCTTTGCATTATCCATCATCATCGCCATCTCCGAGTCAAACGACGTCTCAGTAGACCCATCCATCGAATTACTATGCTTATGATACCTCCGCTGACCCGCCACCGCCGCCGGATTCCCGCCAAATCCATCGGCTTCTCCACCGCCGCCGTCAGCGATCCCCAATCCGTCAAAGAAATCAGCATCGACGGAGAGGCTCCTGAAATGGGAACTGGGCCCCAATTGTCTGGACCTTTTGGGCTTATCTGCACCGTTGGATGAGTCCGACTCGACGGTCATCGGGGTTTCGGAGGATATAGAAGGGAGGTCGATGCTGGATAGGTCGAAATCCGCAACGACGTCGTCCAGGAGGATGTCGTCCGGGAAACGGAAGAACGTCTCGGATTGGGCCCGGCGGTGGTGGGGTACCCGGTTTGGTATTTCCGGCATCTGGTCTATGTCAGTCCGGGAGGAGTATAAGGCGGTGATGGGCTTTCCGGCGAATTTTGGGTCCAGCATCAGACGGTCAATAGTTCTATAGTAGGGAGTTTAGGGGTTTTAACTGAAAATAGTCAGGAAAACTGAAATGTTTGGGGAAGTGACTAGTGAGTGACAGGTACTAAATTGCCAAGAGAATGCTGTTGTGCATTGTGTGACTTTTATTATGACAAAATATATATTGACATATTATGTAACAACTAACAAGTACAAATGAATGGATATTATTTATATTTTTATTGGCAAAAAAGGGGATTACCCCGCTATTTTGTTTAAAAAATATAATGTGCACATTCAATTTTTTAAAAATTATTAATAATTTCATTTGGTCTAATTTATTAGACGAAAGTTTAATCATTTATTTTCTTACGTGACTTAAAAAAAAGAAAATATTATGTAAATACTTATTTGAATTATTTAACTAATCAGTTGCATTTTATTTGAATTGGACGGGAGAATTCACGCTCTAAACAACTTCACACATATTTTGAGACAAATCCAACCAATAAAATAAAGTGACGAACAATGTGGGGTTAGGGATCAAATTCAAACATAATCTGAGACAAAAGCCACGAATAATAAGGTGGGTTTCTGTGAAAAACCACAAATAAAGCATGTAAGTCTCAGATTTTTGTTCAATAAAGTATGTCTCAAATCTTTAGTTTCGGTCGAATGTGTTGTTTTTGTGCAAAAAATGGTTCTTCATGTCCCTTAAATTTGGTCTCCTCCTTCTATTAAGTCCGATTTGTTGGGATATTTCACATGAATCCCACATCGGATAAATTCAAGAGTGTAGATGGGTTAATAAGTATGGTAGAGCCTCAAACTAATAGGTTAACCTTTTAGGTAAGGAGGTGGTCCAACATACTTATTGGGCCTGTCTACACAGGTGTGCGCTGCTAAGGTGATGAATGGATGTGGGATGGTTCGTTCAATTCCGCTACAAATGGTATCAGAGCCCATGGTTCGATGGGCCTAAGTAACAACTCCAAGGTGCGAGGGAAGTGCAAGGATAAAATTCGCAGGCCTCGTGGGAGTCCAAGTATCAACTTCAAGGTGCGAGGGGACTGCGCGAAGGTACAATTCGCAGGCCTCGTGGGTGGAGTAAATAGAGTTGAATCAAGTGGAGCACGGCCTCGTGGGTGGAGCACGGGATGATTTGAGTCGGGTGGAGCGGGCTTAGGAAGGCTCTAGGGAAGTTGCTGAGACACTCAGGACGTGGTGGAGTAATATTAGAGTCAAGCAAAGCTCTTGAAGGGGACTCAAAGGTGAAGTATTTGAATCGGGTGGAGCAGGGCTCGGATGGCTCTAGGAAAAACTGCTGGGAGTAGTATTAGAGTCGAGCAAGAGAGCTCTTAAAGAATTCAAAGAATGTGTGCTTAATGATGAGAATACTCTAGTATGATACTTGTGATGGGTATTCAAATGAAAGGTGGAGATTGTTGGGATATTTCACATGAATCCCACATCGGATAAATTCAAGAGTGTAGATGGGTTAATAAGTATGGTAGAGCCTCAAACTAATAGGTTAACCTTTTAGGTAAGGAGGTGGTCCAACATACTTATTGGGCCTGTCTACACAGGTGTGCGTTGCTAAGGTGATGAATGGATGTGGGATGGTTCGTTCAATTCCGCTACACGATTTTCCATGTTGCAACTAGAAGTCTAAGCATGGCAGCGAGTGACACTCCAATGAGGAAGGTCAAGGCTAATAACTAATTTTGAATGGGAGTGGAACAACTAGTTTAGTACTAATTTTTTTAATATAGTTGATGAAAGTTTAATCATTTACAATGATATTGATGATGGTACTTAATGTATTTTGTGAATTTTTGGTATAACTTTTGAATTCTATTGTTGATGTATTAATCAGTACAATTTTTGGTACTTTATGTATTAATGATTCATTTGTGAATCTCTAGTACTTGATGTATGACTTGATTAAAGTTAATGGTATTAATTTAGCTTTTTGACATAATATGGTTGAGTTTTGGAGTTGAATTTTTTATTTTTGCTGATTTGAATGTGGTGATATGGTTCATTTGTGGCTTGGGATTTTGTAAAAGGACATCTTTATGATCTTTGATGAGCTCTACGATCTCAGAGTACACATTTCTATTATGATCTTATAGTAGACAGTTCTACGATCTTTGATGAGTTCTATGATCTCAAAGTAAACAACTCTACAATCTCAGACAACTCTACGATCGTAGTTCTCATTGAAGATTGTAAAGTTGTCTACTCTGAAATCGTAAAGCAAGTTGAAGATCGTAGAGTATGAAAGAGATTGTAAAGCTCATTGAATATCGTAGAGCTTATAAATCGTAAAAAAACACATTCTAACCATAACAAACATTTTCAAAACATGATCATATTATGCATTTCCAACTTCATATGAACATCATCTATTATAATTCATGATAATGAAAATATATAATTGATCAACTATCTTAAAACATCATCCATTACAAATCAATTAACGACCATTACATCGTGTAAATCCATGTAAAAATTACAACCAAAGTGACAGTCCATGAAAATACACTGGACATAATGAGTTTTGAGTTTCCTTCTTTAAATCTGTTAACATCCATTTCCTTTCCAAGTGTTTCCCTTCTCAAAATTTTCAACTTCTCCTTAAGTTTTGTATTTTTATTTATCAGTAAGCTCACGTCTTCAAGTGGCTTATTCATTGCACTCGTTGCTTTATCTTCATTGGGAGGCACTTCTACTCATTCAAAATATCCACAATATCTCTCAACTTCCTATCAAAATTAGTATCACAAGGTGAAAACAAAGCCAAAGAACATAAATTAACAAAGAGAGGGACGAACAAAGTTTACAAATAATAGGAGTAAACTAACCCCATAGTTCTGGCAGCCATAAAACCTTTTTCCTCTTGATCTATCCTTTTTGGAAACACAAATTCGAGCTGGAATATCATATACACACATGCTCATGTTTGCAGCAGTGGTTGGCAACGATCTAGATCGTGATGAAACCATCTAAGATGCATATCAGTTTCACACTAACCTCGATAACAATTACCAAACAAAAGCCCTAATTTTTCCAAACTTGTTGTCTTTAATTTTGGTAAGAAACTTAAACCCTAATTTTTCAGTTCTTTAAACCGCTGTAATTGACGACCATTATAAAGACATACATTTCCTTTCTCCCGCCTGATCCACGTTAGAAGCCAAATTAGACATATAAGCATTTATTTGTCCGTTTCTTTTTCTTTGAAAAGCCACGTATGAAAATAAGAGAATTTATTTGATGTTCGTCTTAGAAATTGGGCGAAATGGTCCAATTAATAATTTCTAAAAATTTAAGTGTGTCAATTTTATTTTTCTAAAATTTAATAGGGTAACACTTAACCTTGAGTGGGGTATTACCCCTTTTTGCCTATTTTTATTTGTAACAAAAGTCATAATATTTTTGTTACAAGATTTATATTATTTTTCACATCAAATATATATTTAGAACATTTTTTTGTGAGTTGGAAATAGAGAAAAAAATATTAAAACTTAATGAGAGAATATGTATTTGTACCTTTTTTTTACCAATGACTTCTTATATATACCAAGAATAAAAAGACTCGTGGGGTTGGGGGTATTTTTTTTGGGGAGGGGGGGGGGGTGTGGGGTTGGAGGGGTAAAAATTAAATGTACAATATTTTTTTATATATTTATAAGTTTAGAAGGAAGTTTTAACTTAAAATAATATATTATTATTTTACTTTGTGAGATTAATTTGAGAAATTATTATAAGGGTATTTTGATATTTTTATGCTATTTTAAATTTTAATAAATTTCTTTACAAATCTTCATAAAACTTTGTTTGTGAGCTTTTGAAAAAAAGATTAGAAAAGAAATTAAAAGTATCTTATTTGTGAGTTTTTTTCAGAAAAAAAATCCAAAAATCATGTGGTATGTGAAGTGACATTTGATATATTATTATAAACTTATGCATATACATATACGGGAAAATGTATGTACATAACTGTGTATTATACTGTAAGACCCCAACTTTTATGAATAAAGAATAATTTTCTCGAAATATATTTTTGAATATTATGGTGTGGATTTGATATAATGTTATAGATGTGGATAATATTTACATATTTTGCAAAGTAAGCAAGTGGTTATATAATATTCGTTTTAACAGGAAATATTCGTACGATGACACAGTCATTGGTGGACCCCACAACGTAATTATTGTCGTAGTAAGAAAACGACAGAATTATCTTTTTATAAAAATAATGGCGGAAGTGTTACCATTAAAACTGTTGAACTACTCGGTAGTAAAAGTACAGTAATACACGTGGTTGCATAGTAGCACACGGTATTGATTATTGATGCTTACGTGAGAAATCACTCAGTTATACTCAATTATTGCTATAATAGTTGTTGCATCATATCTCTCATATTATTGATTCGATTATTGTCACAGTATCATCTGCATAATATGATATATTATTAAATCAATAATTGAGACGACAAAGTTATTCATATTATTAAATTGTAATATTTACAATGTCTAGAAGTTCTGTCAAGGAGAGGTTTGGTCATCTAATTGCGTGCCAATAAGGAGAAATCCTTATCGGAAAGCCCCCTATTTCCTGAGAACGACATGGTTGTTAAATATTGTGAGTTATAATATTAATGATGAATAAGTTCGTATTGATTAAAGATAAAATTGATAGTTCCATTGTGTTGGAATTATTAGTGTTAGTGGAAATCGACATTTATTTCGATATTAATTGATTTCTGAAAGTTATACTGACCAGTCGGGTAATTAACTGGATAAATGAGTAATTAATTGCTATTAATTCACATGATTATAATTATTTATTCACATGTGTGTACTATTGATTCACATTCTTGTACTATTAGGGGAGTTGGTGCAAGATTGAAAATACTTGCATGGCTAAGTTAAAAATGGAGGTATAGATGGAGGTACTATACTGTAATTCATATTTTCACATGATTATAACTATTGATTCACATGATTGAACTATTGATTCACATTATTTACTATTAGGGGATGTGGTGCAAATTTGATAATACTTGCAGGACTAAATTAAAAATGAAGAAAAAGAGGAAGGTATTATACTGTAATATTTTGAGCCCCAAAATGTGCAATTATCGAAACTATATTTTCCTATAAATAGAAGCCCATTCTTCCTTCATTTCTCACTAATTCACTAAAGCTTTAGAGCAATTATTATAGAGTGAAATTATAGAGAGAAAGAAGAAGAGAAGTCTGCAACCTCACTATTCCAATATCCAGTTCCTTCTAAGGTAAGGGGTATTATTTCTTTCGTATTCATGAAGAGAGCTTCTGTTATTCCATTCTTTATTATTATGTTGGAATAACCTGTCTATACGAAGTACCGCATACATGGTGAAATTCTTCTGTTATTCCATTCTTTATTATTATGTTGGAATAACCTGTCTATGCGAAGTACAACATACATGGTGAAATTCTTCTGTTATTCCATTCTTTATTATTCTGTTGGAATATCCTATCTGTACGGATTACGCTAGACCTGATTCCATTCTTTATTATTCTGTTGGAATAACGTGTCTGTGCGGTCTATCGCATGCATGGTGAATTCTTTGTTATTCCATTCTTTATTATTCTGTTGAAATATCCTGTTTGTGCGGATTACGCTAGACCTGGTTCCATTCTTTATTATTCTATTAGAATAACCTGTCTGTGCGGTCTATTGCATGCATGGTGAATTCTTCTGTTATTCCATTCTTTATTATTCGGTTGAAATATCCTGTCTGTGCGGATTACGTATGACCTGGTTCCATTCTTTATTATTCTGTTGGAATAACATGTCTATGTGGATTATCACATGCATGGTGAATGATCCTTCGTATTCATTCCTTATTAAATTGTGGAAAAGATCTGTCTACGTGGATTACCGCATGGCGGGTGAAAATCCATTTGCAGTTTTATATATTCTATGATACTCATTTGGTTAAAGTTTTGGCTTCTATACTCCATGAAATTAGTAGAATATCCTGGCTATTTACGCTTCATCCGGTATCTTTTCATGGAAATATTCTTCTGAGCATTCTTGAATTTTACTCCACAAAGCAGTATCATGTTGACAATTTGGACGTAATTGATTTCAAGATAAATTAACTTATAAATCTTTAAAATTTATTCTTGAACTTGTTTTATTGAATTATTATGTCATTGTCATCATCCTCATGCTTATATTATGATGAAAGTCATCTTTGGCTTACGTGCATAGATGGACTTGGTATGATTATGACCAGGGATTATTCGGTATAATCATGACCTGTAATGTTATAAATGATATGGTAAAAGTTCTCAGTAGCCTGTAGTGCATTGATGGACAGTTTTTGGTATGATTATGACCAGAGATTATTCGGTATAGTCATGACCATTGATGATTTAATGAATATCCTTGGCCCGTAGTGCAGGGAGGACTCGATGATGTGGTTTATTTATTAAGCTGAGTTTCAACGATAAAAATTGATGAAAACATTTTAAATTATAGAAGATAGTAGATGTAAAATCCCGAATTTTACGAATAAATATTTAATTTTCTCGAAATATTTTTTTAATATTATGGTATGGATTTGAAATAATGTTATTGTTGTGGGTAGTATTTATAAATTTTGCAAAGTATGCAAGTTGTTGTTTTATATTCGATTGGCGGGGAATATTCGTTTTAGTAGAGAATATTCATACAATGACGCAATCATTGGTGGACCCCACAGTGGAATTATTGTCAGAATGAGAAAACGACAAAAATATATTTATGAAAATAACGGCGGAAGTTTTACCGTTAAAACTATTGAACTACCCGGTAGTAAAAGTACAGTAATATGCGTGGTTGCATAGTAGTACACGGTATTGATTATTGATGCTTACGTGAGAAGTCACTCAGTTTTGTTCAATTATTGCTACAGTTGTTGCTGCATAGTATCTCACATTTTTGGATTCAATTATTGTCGATTGTTATATTATATGAGTTTTGTTTTATTAGTATTATTAATGTAATAAAACAGAAAAGTTTTTATATAAAAAAGAATACTTTTATAAAGTTATTCGTTTTATTAGGCTAATAGTAAATTTTTTTTATATAAAACAGAATACTTTTATAAAGTTATTTATTTTATTAGACAATAATTAGAATATATTATATTTTATTTTGCATAGTGCCTGCATAGTGTTTGCATAGTAAAATCTTTTTATATAAAACAGAATACTTTTATAAAGTTATTCGTTTTATTAGATTATAAATAGAATATATTATATTTTAATTGTAAACCAATCTGGACCGTCCGTTTAAAATTAAATCAATCTGGACCATTCATAGATTGGTTACTATTCAGTCCATTCTTCTATAAATAGAAGCTCATTCCTTCATTATTTCTTACGAATTCACTGAAACTCTAGAGAGAGAAACTGTAGAGAAAATTATTCTTCTATCTTGAGCGTATTTCTTTAGCGTTTAAGAAAGCTTTGAGGGTAGTACAAGTTTCTTCAAGTATATCCCCGCCCTACCGACGGAGTACTCTTCTTCATAAGGTAAGGGGTATTTTTTTTTTCATATTCACGAAGAGAACTTATGTTATTCCATTCTTTATTATTCTGTTGGAATAACCTGTATACGCTGTCTACCCTACACTTGGTGATTTCTGTTGTTATTCCATTCGCTATTATTCTTTTGGAACATCCTGTCTGTGTGTTATACGCCGGACCTGGTTCCGTCTTTATTATTCCATTGGAATATCCTGTCTATGCGTTTTACGCCGGACCTGATTCCGTTATTTATTATTCTATTGGAATAACCTGTCTATGCGAAGTACCGCATGCATGGTGATTTCTGTTGTTATTCTATTCTTTATTATTCTGTTGGAATATCCTGTCGATGCGTATTACACCTGACCTGGTTTTGTTATTTATTATTCTGTTTGAATAACCTGTCTATGTGAAGTACCGCATACATGGTGATTTCTTTTGTTATTCCATTCTTTATTATACTTATTTGGTTAAAGTTTTGACTTCTATACTCCATGAAATTAGTGGAATATCCTTGATATTTGCGCTTCATCCAGTATCTTTTGATGGAAATATTCTTCTGAGCATTCTTAAATTTTACTCTACAAAGAAGTATCATGTTGAAAATTTGGAAGTTATTAGTTTCTGGATAATTTAATTCTTGAACTTGTTTTATTGAATTTTTATATCATTGTCATCATCCTCATGTTTATATCTTGTTGAAAGTCATCTGTGGCCTGTAGTGCATAGATGGACTTGGTATGATTATGACCAGGGATTATTCGGTATAATCATGACCGTAAAGTTACAAATGATGTGGAAAAAGTCCTAATTGGCCCATAGTGCATTGATTGACAGTTTTTGGTATGATTATTGCTATGGATTCTCTTCGGCCAAGGGAGCAAAGATGAATTATTTTATGGCATGATCAGGACCGTTGATGAAAACACAATTATCTTTGGCCCGTAGTGCATGGATAATTCGTGATCGTGATACTAAATAATATCATTGACCTGTAGTGCATGGATGAATTGATAATGTGGATTATTTATTAAGCTGAGTCCCAGTGATAAAAGTGATGAAAAACTTTTTAAATCATAGAAGATAGTAGATTTTATTCTCTACTTGACTCTTCTAATGGATTGCTAGTTCTGCTGCAGTTAAACTTGATGTCTATTGTATTTTATCAGTTTAACATTGTTGAAGACTAATGATAATTTATTTTGCATTATCTTAGTCATAATATTTCTTACTGGGCTAGTTGAGCTCACCTTTTCTTTCACTGTTCTCTTTAGGAAATGAGAATATAGTTGGGATGAGTCGGGGAACGAAGTGACGGTCTAGATGATAGCATTAGTAGTCCTCACTATTCTGTTAAATAGTATGACAATAAATGTAATGAGGACTCCTTTGAGTGTAGATATTGTCTAGATGAGAATATTCTTATTAAAACTCTCAGTTTATGTTTTGTCGTATTGTTTACATGACAGCTGTATTATTAAGTTGTATATGAATTTTGTACCATGTATTTAGCGACTTAAGATGGGTGCTGTATACATATTTTGGGGGCGTCACAGTTGGTATCAAAGCTTAGGGATATGATCCCTGGCTGAGATGTGAGACAAGAACTAGGAGGGGAGAGACGGGGAATTCTTTCACTAGTATGACCTACCTAAGTTTATTTAGTATTTAATTGGTCGGTCAGAGTATAGGGATAATATGTGATATGTTATTTAATCCTTGTTTTGTTGCAGTATTTGAAAATGGCATCCGAAAATGTTGAGAATAGCAATGGAGCACAGGAGACCGTTGAGTCTCCATAGATTAATAATTAGGATAATGTGCAACAGGAAGGCGATAATCCCCCTGTAAACAAAAACACTGATCAAATGACGAACGATGGTATGTTTAGGAGTTTTTTAGAATTCATGCAACACTAAACGAGAGAGACTCCTGTTCATAATGCAGGTGGAAATAATGGCAACCCACAGTTGGTCACCGCTAAGCAGTTCACGGAGCTGGGACCATCGGAGTTTTTGGGAAGGCCAGAACCACTTAAGGCAGAGACGTGAATTAATCAGATCACTAAGATATTTGATGTCTTGGAATGCTCAGAGGAGCAAAAAGTTTCATTCGCCACCTTTATGTTGCGTGAAGAAGTAGATCATTGGTGGGAATCTGTAAAACGTACCCAGACTGACGCACTAAAGATGACTTGGGAGAAGTTCCAAGAATTGTTCAATGACAAGTACTTTTCCGAAAGTATTTGTCACTTGAAAGAGGTAGAGTTCATTAAGCTGGAGCAAAACAACATGACTGTGTCGCAGTACGAAGCCAAGTTTGCCGAGTTGTCCCAGTTTGGGTCCCATTTAGTTGATAATGAGGAACAAATGACGTGAATATTTCTAAGAGGTTTGAAACCTAATATACGTCAATACCTCATTTCTCATAAACTTTGTTTATATTCAGATGTTGTGAATAGGGCTCAGTTATTGGAGCGCTATAATGAGTCAGCACAACCAAAAGGTAACAACCAACAACAAGATAATAATCGTACCGGTGGCAACGGTCATCGGAACAATGATAACCATCGTGGGGGAAATTATCATGCCATGAATGGTAACCACTTCGGTGGTAATCATGGCCAAAATAATAGAAGTGGAAATTTTAAGAAGAGAAGGTTCAATAATGATGGAAAGACAGCAGCGCCAGCACCCGTTTCAAAGGAAGAAGAACGACTACCAGTCGTATGTTTTAAATGCGGACAGGAGGGACACATCCATCCAAACTGTACGCAGGAATCCAAAGAGTGTTTTAATTATGAAAGAGAAGGTCACCTAACTTGATTTTGTCGTATGGTGAAGTCAAGTCCAGCTGGGATGGTGATGCCAAAGGATGTCCCAGACAAGCCAAAGCCGGTAGTTTAAGAGAGAGGAGAGCGTTTTTTTTCGTGACTAGGAACCTGGATAAAATTATCACGGGTAAGTTAATCATAAACTCTTACGAAGTCTATACCGTGTTAGATACCGGTTCTACTCACTCTTTTATTTCACCTAGTTTTGTTCAATGTTTGAATTTAACTCCGGAGAAGTTAGACTTTGATTTATCAGTTGAAACTCAGTTGGGAGAAACCTTCGTTACCTCCACATTTATAAATCTTGTTTGATTTAAATCAACACTTTCACGTTACCTGTCGATCTCATCTCTTTGAAAATACTTGCCTTTGATGTGATTTTAGGAATTGATTGGTTAACTACTCATCATACTTTTAGTAAGGTTGTTAGCTTTCATATTCCTAACCAACCTGTTATGCGAATTCAAGCAACCAAACCACTAAAGTCAATCATTGTCATATCAAGCCATAAGTAAAGAGCCCTGGTCCTTTCGTTGTTGATTTCCTTGTGTGGAAGGCACCGAAGCCATACTTTCCGTAGGGGACGTTGTGAATAACGATGACAAGTTGATAGGTATCAAGATGACGTGTTATCCAAGTCTTGGATGAGATTCACAGTTGTGAATGATATTTCTATTGTTAATAAATTTCCTGACGTATTCTTGAAGACTTCTTAGCCTACCCCTAGAGCGTGAAATCAAATTTTGTATTGACCCCAGTACAAAATCCATTTCTTAAACCCTCAAATATCTTCTTCACCCAAAATAAACGTAACATCCGCCAAAGATGTTGGCTCGATCTGTTGAAGATTACGATCGTACCATTCAATATCATTATGGAAGAACGAACGTGGTAGCTGACGCGTTGAGTAGAAGATAATATATGTTTATGAGTGCGATGTTGTTAACACAAAGACCCATTTCGTATAAATGATGAAGATAGAGTTAAAGACTCTAGGGACCTACGTGAAGATAACGAATATATGATTAGAATCGACTTTAGTCGATAAAGTTAAAACCGTGCAAGCTACATACTCAGAGTTGATGAATGTGAAGAAGAAGGTTCAAGATGGCGTTATTCTAGAAGCAAGAATCGACGAAGAGAGGAAATCTCAACCCTCGATTTAATTGGTCCATTTGAAATCCTCGATCAAGTAGGAACTATGGATTATAGACTCGTTTTACCGCCAATTATGTCGCGTGTTCATAACATTTTTCACGTATCGATGTTATGTAAATATGTGGACGACCCGAACCACATTATTGATTTAGAACCGGACGAGATAGCGAATAATTTAATATATGAAGATGTACCTATTAATATCTTAGAATATATTCTACGCTTAAAGGTTATACCTCAAGAGTTAGAATCTGACAAAGTGTCCTCATCTGTTCGGCATACCATGTACGTACGTAAATTTCGAGGGCGAAATTTTATAAGGAGGGGAGATTGTAAAATCCCAAATTTTACGAATAAAGATTTAATTTTCTCAAAATATATTTTTTAATATTATGGTATGGATTTGAAATAATGTTATAGCTGTGGGTAATATTTATAAATTTTGCAAAGTATGCAAGTTGTTGTATTATATTCGATTGGTCGTGGAATATTCGTTTTAGCAGAGAATATTCATACAATGGCGCAATCATTGGTGGACCCCACAACGACGTTATTGTCGGAATGAGAAAACGACAAAAATATATTTAAGAAAATAACGGCAGAAGTTTTACCGTTAAAACTGTTGAACTACCCGGTAGTAAAAGTACAGTAATATGCGTGGTTGCATAGTAGTACACAGTATTGATTATTGATGCTTACGTGAGAAGTCACTCAGTTTTGTTCAATTATTGCTACAGTAGTTGCTGCATAGTATCTCACATTTTTGGATTCAATTATTGTCGATTGTTATATATATATATATATATATATATATATATATATATATATGAGTTTTGTTTTATTAGTATTATTAATGTAATAAAATAGAAAAGCTTTTTATATAAAACAGAATACTTTTATAAAGTTATTCGTTTTATTAGGCTAATAGTAATTTTTTTATATAAAACAAAATACTTTTATAAAGTTATTCGTTTTATTAGGCTAATAGTAAAATCTTTTTATATAAAACAGAATACTTTTATAAAGTTATTTATTTTATTAGACAATAATTAGAATATATTATATTTTATTATGCATAGTATTTGCATAGTGCCTGCATAGTGTTTGCATAGTAAAATATTTTTATATAAAACAGAATACTTTAATAAAGTTATTCATTTTATTAGATTATAAATAAAATATATTATATTTTAATTGTAAACCAATCTGGACCGTCCGTTTAAAAGTAAATCAATCTGGACCGTTCATAGATTGGTTACTATTCAATCCATTCTTCTATAAATAGAAGCTCATTCCTTTATTATTTTTTACGAATTCACTGAAACTCTAGATAGAGAAACTATAGATAGAATTATTCTTCTATCTTGAGCGTATTTCTTTAGCGTTTAAGAAAGCTTTGAGCGTAGTGCAAATTTCTTCAAGTATATCCCCGCCCTACCGCCGGAGTACTTTTCTTTATAAGGTAAGGGGTATTATTTTTTTTCATATTCATGAAGAGAACTTCTGTTATTCCATTCTTTATTATTCTGTTGGAATAACCTGTATACGCTGTCTACCCTATACTTGGTGATTTCTGTTGTTATTCCATTCGTTATTATTCTTTTGGAACATCCTGTCTGTGCGTTATACGCCGGACCTGGTTCCGTCTTTATTATTCTGTTGGAATATCCTATCTGTGCATTTTATGCCGGACCTGGTTTCGTCTTTATTATTCTGTTGAAATATCCTGTCTGTGCGTTTTACGCCGGACCTGATTCCGTTATTTATTATTCTGTTGGAATAACCTGTCTATGTGAAGTAACTCATGCATGGTGATTTCTGTTGTTATTCCATTCTTTATTATTCTGTTGGAATATCCTGTCGGTGCGTATTACGCCTGACCTGGTTCAGTTATTTATTATTCTGTTGGAATAACCTGTCTATGCGAAGTACCGCATGCATGGTGATTTCTTTTGTTATTCCATTCTTTATTATACTCAGTTGGTTAAAGTTTTGACTTCTATACTCCATGAAATTAGTGGAAAATCCTTGATATTTGCACTTCGTCCAGTATCTTTTCATGGAAATATTCTTCTAAGCATTCTTAAATTTTACTCTACAAAGAAGTATCATGTTGACAATTTGGACGTTATTAGTTCCTGGATAATTTAATTCTTGAACTTGTTTTTATTGAATTCTTATATCATTGTCATCATCCTCATGTTTATATCTAGTTGAAAGTCATCTATGGCCTGTAGTGCATAGATGGACTTGGTATGATTATGACCAGGGATTATTCGGTATACTCATGACCGTAAAGTTACAAATGATGTAGAAAATGTCCTCATTGGCCCGTAATGCATTGATTGACAGTTTTTGGTGTGATTATGGCTATGGATTCTCTTCGGCCAAGGGAGCAAAGATAAATTGTTTTATGGCATGATTAGGACCGTTGATGAAAACACAATTATCTTTGGCCCGTAGTGCATGGATAATTCGTGATTGTGATACTAAATAATATCATTGGCCTGTAGTGCAGGGATGAATTGATAATGTGGATTATTTATTAAGCTGAGTCCCAGCGATAAAAGTGATGAAAAACTTTTTAAATCATAGAAGATAGTAGATTTTATTCTCTACTTGACTCTTCTAATGGATTGCTTGTTTCGCTGCAGTTAAACTTGATGTCTATTGTATTTTATCAGTTTAACATTGTTGAAGACTAATGATAATTTATTTTGCATTATCTTAGTCATAATATTTCTTACTAGGCTAGTTGAGCTCACCTTTTCTTTCACTGTTCTCTTTAGGAAATGAGAATATAGCTGGGATAAGTCGGGGAACAGAGTGATGGTCTAGATGATAGCATTAGTAGTACTTACTATTCTGTTAAATAATATGACAATAAATGTAATGAGGACTCCTTTGAGTGTAGATATTGTCTAGATGACAATATTCTTATTAAAACTCTCAGTTTATGTTTTGTCGTATTGTTTACACGACAGCTGTATTATTAAGTTGTATTTGAATTTTGTACCATGTATTTGGCGACTCAAGATGGGTGATGTATACCTATTTTGGGGGCGTCATAGTAGATATCATGCTCTACTTGACTCTTCTAATGGATTGCTTATTCCGCTGTAGTTAAACTTGATGTCTATTGTATTTTATTAGTTTAACATTGTTGAAGACTAATGATAATTTATTATGCAATATCTTAGTCATAATATTTCTTACTGGGCTAGTTGAGCTCACCCTTTCTTTCACTGTTCTCTTCAGGAAATGAGAACGTAGGCGGGACTAGTCGGGGAATGGAGTGGCGATCTAGAAGATAGCATTAGTAGTCCTCACTATTCTGTTAAATAGTGCGATAATAAATGTAATGAGGACTCCATTTAGTGTGGATATTGTCTAGATGAAAATATTCTTATTAAAACTTTTAGATTAAGTTTTGTCGTATTTTACACGACTGTTGTATAATTAAGTTGTATTTGAATTTTGTACCATGTATTTGGCAACTTAAGATGGGTGATGTATACCTATTTTGGGGGCGTCACAGTTGGTATCAAAGCTTAGGGATATGATCCCTGGCTGAGATGTGAGACAAGAACTAGGAGGGGAGAGATGGGGAATTCCTTCATTAGTATGACCTACCTAAGTTTATTTGATATTTAATTGGTCGATCAAAGTATAGGGATAATATGTTATATGATAATTAACCCTTGTTTTGTGGTAGTATTTGAAAATGGCATCCGAAAATTGTGGGATAAACAATGAAGTACATGAGACCGTTGAGTCACCACAGATTAATACTCAGGATAATGTGCAACAGAAAGACAATAATCCTCGTGTAAACAATAACACCGCTGAAATGGTGAATGGTGGGATGTTCAGAGGCTTTATGTAATTCATGCAACATCAGGCGAAAACGGCTCCTGTCCAAAATGCAGGTGGAAACACTGACAATTCTCGGACGGTCACCGCTAAGCAGTTCAAGGAGCTGTGACCACCAAAGTTTTTTGGAGAGCCAAAACCACTTAAGGCAGAGACGTGGATAAAGCAGATCAACAATATATTTGATGTCTTGGGATGCTCCGAGGAGAAAAAGGTTCCCAGTGCCACCTTCATGTTGCAAACATAGGTAGATTACTGGTGGGAATTTGTAAAGTGTACTCAACCTGCCGCACTGAAGATTTCTTGTGAGAAGTTCCAAGAACTATTCAACGACAAGTACTTTCCTGAAAGTATTCGTCACATGAAGTAGGTAGAGTTCATCAAGCTTGAGCAAAACAATATGACCGTGGCGCAGTACGAAGCTAAGTTTGCCGAGTTATCTCAGTTTGCGTCCGACTTGGTTGATAATGAGGAGAGAATGACGCGGATGCTTCTAAGAGGTTTGAAACCCGAGATACGTCAATATATACCTTATCTGTGACGCCCCCAAAATAGGTATACATCACCTATTCTGAGTCTCCAAATACATGGTACAGAATACAAATACAACCTTAAATATATAACATGAGCTGTGAGTTTTAATACAAATATTATCTTCTAAACAGTATTCAAACTCAAAATAAGTCCTCAATACATTTATTTTCACACTATTTCACAGAATGGTGAGGACTACTAATGCTATCATCTGGACCGTCACTTCGTTCCCCGACTAGTCCCTGCTACGTTCTCATTTTCTGAAGAGAACAATGAAATCAAAAGGGTGAGCTCAACTAGCCCAGTAAGAAATATTATGACTAAGATAATGCAAAATAAATTATAGTTAGCCTTCAACAGTGTTAAACTGATACAATATAACAAACATCAAGTTTAACTGCAGCGGAATAAGCAATCCATTAGAAGAGTCAAGTAGAGAATAAAATCTATTATCTTCTATGATTTAAAAGGTTTTTCATCACTTTTATCGTTGAGACTCATCTTATTAAATAAACCACGTCATCCCTGCACTATGGCCAAGGATATTCATTAATATCACGACCACAAATTATCCATGCACTACGGGCCAAGGATATTCGTGTTTTCATCAATTGTCATGATCATGCCAACAATTGTCCATCAATGCACTACGGGCCAATGAGGACTTTTACCACATCGTTTGTAACATTACAGTCATGACTATACCGAATAATTCCTAGTCATAATCATACCAAGTCCATCTATGCACTATAGGCCACATATGACTTTCAACATAATATAAACATGAGGATGATGACAATTTAATAATAATTCAATTAAACAAGTTCAAGAATAAATTTTAAAGATTTATAAGTTAATTTATCCTGAACTCAAAAACGTCCAAATTGTCAACATGATACTACTTTGTGGAGTAAAATTGAAGAATTCTCAGAAGAATATTTCCATGAAAAGATACTGGATGAAGCGCAAATATCCAAGATATTGTAATAATTTCATGGAGTATAGAAGCCAAAACTTTAACCAACTGAGTATAATAGAATATATGAAACTGCAAATGGATTTTCGTCCGTCATGCGGTAATCCACGTAGATAGATCATTTCCATAATTTAATAAGGAATGAATACAAAGGATCATTCACCATGCATATGGTAATCTACATAGACATGTTATTCCAACAGAATAATAAAGAATGGAATAACAGAAGAATTCACCATGCATGCGATAGACCGCACAGACAGGTTATTCCCAACAGAATAATAAAGAATGGAACCAGGTCATGCGAAATTCACACAGACAGGATATTCCAACAGAATAATAAAGAATGGAATAACAACAAATTTCTCCAGGCATGCGATAGACCGCACAGACAGGTTATTTCAACAGAATAATAAATAATGGAACCAGGTCATGCGTAATACGCACAGACAGGATATTCCAATAGAATAATAAAGAATGGAATAACAGAAGAATTTCACCATATATGCGATACTTCGCATAGACAGGTTATTCCAACAGAATAATAAATAGTAGAATCAGGTCATGCGTAATACGCACAAACAAGATATTCCAACAAAATAATAAAGAATGAAATAATAGAAGAATTTCACCATGTATGCGGTACTTCGCATAGACATGTTATTTCAACATAATAATAAGGAATGGAATAACAATAGCTCTCTTCATGAAAATAAAAGAAATAATACCCCTTACCTTAGAATAAAGCTGGATACTGGAATAGAGAGGTAGCAGACTTCTCTTCTTCTTTCTCTCTGTAATTTCTCTCTATAATAATTGCTCTATAGCTTTAGTGAAATGTTGAGAAATGAAGGAAGAATGAGCTTCTATTTATAGAAAAATATAGTTTCGATAATTGCACGTTTTGGGGCTCAAAAAATTACAGTATAATACCTCCAACTTTTCTATCATTTTTAATTTAGTCCTGCAAATATTATCTAACTTGCACCACCTCCCCTAATAGTAAATAATGTGAAACAATAGTTCAATCATGTGATTCAATAGTTATAATCATGTAAAAATATGAATAATAGTATAGTACCTCCATCTATACCTCCATCTTTAACTTAGTCATGCAAGTATTATCAATCTTACACCAACTCCCCTAATAGTACATGAATGTGAATCAATAGTACACACATGTGAACAAATAGTTATAACCATGTGAATTAATAGCAATTAATTTCTCATTTATTCGATTAATTACCCGATAACTTCCAGACATCAATTATTATCGAAATAAATATCGATTTTCACTAACACTAATAATTTCAACACAATGGAACTATCAATTTCATCTTTAATCAACACGAACTTATTCATCATTAATATTATAACTCACAATATTTAATAACATTCCCAGGAAAGATGGGGCTTTCCGATAAGGATTTCTCCTTATTGGCGCGCAATTAGATGACCAAACCTCTCATTGATAGAGCTTCTAGACATTATAAATATTGCAATTTAATAATATAAATAACTTTATCATCTCAATAATTAATTTAATAACATATCATATTATACAAATGATACCGTGATAATAATCGAATCAATAATATGAGAGATATGATGCAGCAATTACTGTAGCAATAATTGAGTATAACTGAGTGACTTCTCATGTAAGCATCAATAACCAATACCGTGTTCTACTATGCAACCACACGTATTATTGTTCTTTTACTATCGGGTAGTTCAACAGTTTTAACGGTAACACTTCCTCCGTTATTTTTAATAAAAAGATAATTCTGTCATTTTCTTTCTACGACAATACTTCCATTGTGGGGTCCACTAATGATTGTGTCGTCGTACGAATATTCCCTGTTAAAACGAATATTTCCCGACCAATCGAATATTATATAACCACTTGCTTACTTTGTAAAATTTATAAATATTACCCACAACTATAACATTATATCATATCCACACCATAATATTCAAAAAAATATTTTGAGAAATTTAAATCTTTATTCATAAAATCTGGGGTCTCACAATCTCCCCTCCTTATGAAATTTTGCCCTCGAAATTTATGTACGTACCTTGTATGTCGAAGAGGTGAGGATACCTTGACTTCATTTCATATTCTAACTCTTGAGGTATAACCTTTGAGAGTTGAATACGATCCCTCTTATCCAAGATTTTAACACGTATTTCCTCATACGTTAAATCTTCTGCTATACCGTCTAGTTCTAATTTAATAATGTGGTTCGGGTCATGCACATAATTACGTAACATTGATACGTGAAAAACGTTATGAACACGCGACATACTTGGCGGTAAAACGAGTCTGTAGGCCACAGTTCCTACTCGATCGAGGATTTTAAATGGACCAATTAAATCGAGGGTTAAGATTTCCTCTCTTCATCGATTCTTGCTTCTAGAATAACGCCCTCTTGAACCTTCTTCTTCATATTCATCAGCTCTGAGTATGTAGCTTGAGCGGCTTTAACTTTATCGATTAAAGTTGATTCTAATCATATATTCGTTATCTTCACGTAGGTCCCTAGAGTCTTTAACTCTATCTTCATCATTTGTAAGTTATACGAAATGGGTTTTTGTGGTAACAACATCACACTCATAAATGCATATGATCTTCTACTCAACACGTCAGCTACCACGTCGCTCTTCCACGATGATATTGAATGGTATAGCCGTAATATTCAACAGCTCGAGCCAATGTCTTTGGCACATTATACGTTCGTTTTAGGTGAAGAAAACATTTAAGGGTTTTAGAAATGGGTTTTGTACTAGGGTCAGTACAAAATTCGATTTCACGCTCTAGGGTTAGGCTAAGAAGTCTTCAAGAATACGTCAGGAAATTTATCAACAATAGAAATATCATTCAAAACTGTGACTGTCATCCAAGACTTGGATAATACGTCTCATTGATACATATAAACTTTCCACCGTCATTCACAGCGTCCCCTACGGAAAGTTCGGCTTCGGTGCATTCCACATAAGGAAGTTACCAACGAAAGGCTCGGGGATCTTTACTTATGGCTTGATATAACAGTGATTAACTTTAGTGGTTTGGTTGCTTGAATTCGCGTAACAGGTTGGTTAGGAATATAAAAGCTAACAACCTTACAAAAAGCATGATGAGTAGTTAACCAATAGATTCCTAAAATCACATCAAAGGCAAGTATTTTCAAAGAGATAAGATTGACAGGTAACGTGAAAGTGTTGATTTGAATCAAACAAGATTTATAAACAGTGGAGGTAACGAAGGTTTCTCTTAACAGAGTTTCAACTGATAAGTCAAAGTTTAATTTCTCCGGAGTCAAATTTAAACGTTGAGCGCAAGCAAGAGATATAAAAGAATGGGGAGAACCGGTATCTAACAAGGTATAGACTTCACAAAAATTTATAATTAACTAACCCGTGCTAACTTCGTTTGGGTTACTCGCTTTTTGAGAAGTCACGAAAAACGCTCTTCCTGAAACCACCGACTTTGTTTTGTCCGTATCCGCCTTTGGTGCCACCGTCCCAGTTGGACTTGACTTTGGTGCACGACAAAATCGAGCTAGGTGACCTTCTCTTCCACAATTGTAACAGGTTTTGGACTGTTGCATATAGTTTGGACTGATATGTCCCTTCCCTCCGCATTTGAAGCATATGATAGGTGGTCGTTCTCCTTCCTTAACAACGGGTGCTGATGCTGACGTCTTTCCATCATTGTTGAATCTCCTCTTCTTGAAATTTCCATTCTTATTGTTTTTTCCATGATTACGACCGAAGTGGTTACCATTTCTGGCATGTTGATTCCCTCCACGCTTATTGTCACCGCTTCGATGACTACTATCACTGGTATTATCATTTTTCCGGCTGCTCTCTTTTGGTTGGGTTGACTCATTATCGCGCTCTAATAACTGAGCCCTATTAACAACATCTGAATACAAACAAAGTTTAAAAGAGATAAGATATTGACGTATCTTAGGTTTCAAAACTCTTAGAAACATTCGCATCATTCTCTCCTCATTATCAACCAAATGGGACGCAAACCAGGACAACTCGGCAAACTTAGCTTCGTATTGCGACACGGTCATGTTGTTTTGCTCCAGTTTAATGAACTCTACCTCTTTCATGTGACGAATACTTTTGGGAAAGTAATTGTTGTTGAACAATTCTTGGAACTTTTCCCAAGTCATCTTCAGTACGGCAGGTTGAGTACGCTTTACAGATTCCCACCAGTAATTTGCCTCTGCTTGCAACATGAAGGTGGCAAAGGGAACCTTTTGCTCCTCGGAGCATCCCAAGACATCAAATATCTTGCAGATCTGCTTTATCCACGTCTTCGCCTTAAGTGGTTTTGGCTCTCCAAAAAACTCCGGTTGTGACGCCCCCAAAAAAGGTCCACACGACGCATTCTGAGTCGCCAGATATCACACTATGAAAATTAATTACAAACTTCATTTATACAACTGTTGAACTGTCGTATAGAATACGACCACAGTTAACTGTGAGTTTTAATACAAATGTTTGTAACTCTCATGGTGCCTCGACCACATCCTTACAATGATACTTTACATAAAAGTATAGTCAAAAACTATTTTAGAAATTAAAATCTTTGGGAAGTGCTCAAGAAAACCTTCGTACATGGGAGGTCATGCGTCTAGGTTATGATAGATATCATATGTCCACAGAATTATCCTTGGTTGACCCAATAGACGCCAAAGAAAAATAAGAAGATTACTATCATCTTCTTTTCAATGATGAGTCTTCTCTTGACATATAACTATCTCCACTGTCTCCATGTGAAAATTATATTTCAAATAAACTCCAAGATCATATAAGTAGTGCTCGTAGATATACTTAGCAAGTGGATGTGCACAACCCTATCTTATGATAACACGAGGTTGTATGCCATTAGAAATCTTGTATGATAGTGGCAAAACACCCTTCCAAAGTTGGGTTCATCTCACCCTATTCGGTTCACCAAAATTAAATATCAAATGATGTATACAATACGACACACTTATCTTAAGTCATCAATAAAATTATTTTCATACTATTTAGGGAGAACCTCAACAACTATAGACCACCGTTTTATTCCCCTGTTATCCCCGCTTGACCCAGCTACACTCTTATTACCTGAAAGGAATTGTGAAGCAAAAAGGGTGAGCACAACTAGCCCAGTAAAGAATATCACGACTAAAGATAATTTACATCATCAATAGCCTTCATCAGTAATAAATCAGAGATTTAGAACATATGGTAGATGATAAAACCTTTCAACCATAGTTGCAGCGGAACGAGAAATCTATTAGAAGAGTTAAATAGACAATCAGATCTATTATCTTCTCTATGTTAAAAGTCCACCAATAATGTTTTATCCCTGTAAAATCAATCAACAATTCCTGTCCACAATCATATGATTAACTCATAATCATAATTATGATTCTAAATTCCTCTTCGCACACAGGACGAAGAAAATTTTCATCACCTATCTTCACCTGAAACATCAAAAATTATGTTTATACCAAATCACAATTTCTGCTCATAATCATACTAATAAATTCATCTTTGCACTACGGCCAAAGATATTCATTAACAATTCATCTTTGCACTACGGCCAAAGATATTCATTAACAATTCATCTTTGCACTACAGGCCAAAGACATACAACTGTATTTTAGAAGAGTCAAGTAGAGCATGATATCTATTATCTTTTACGAATTAAAAATTTATTATCAATATTTTTATCGCTGAGACTCAGCTTAATAAATAATCCACATCATCGAATCACCCCCTGCACTACGGTCAAGGATATTCGTTAATATCACATCCATGAATTAATATTTCATTGCTGAGACTCAGCTCAATAATTAATCCACATCATCGAATCATCCCTGCACAACAGGCCAAGGATATTCGTTAATATCACGACCACGAATTATCTATGCACTACGGGCCAAAGATAATCGTGTTTTCATCAACGGTCCTGATTATGCCATAAAACAATTCATCTTTGCACCCTTGAACGAAGAGAATCCATAACCATAATCATACCAAAAATTGTCCATCAATGCACTACGGGCCAATGAAGACTTTTACCACATCATTTGTAACATTACGGTCATGATTACACCAAATAATCCCTGGTCATAATCATATCAAGTCCATCTATGCACTACAGGCCACAAATGACTTTCATCATAATATAAGCATGAGGATAATGACAATGATATAAAAAATCAATCAAATGAGATAAAAGATAAATATTAAATATTTATAATACAATTTATCCAGCGTTCAATAATAACCAAATGTTATTAATCACTTAATAATCTCATAATCTAATATCATTAATATTATAACAATATTTTAATCATTTTTTAAACTTATAAATAATTTATTTCAATTGTTTATACTTAATCAAATAATGCATTTAATCATTCAAAAATACCATACTCATAAGATTTCATCATCAATGATTACATCCCTCATCAAAAATCTGCATATACCCTATATAGGATTCTCAAGCCATAAAATCCTATTTTCCAATTTTATTACTTCACATAACATATTTAATTCATTTACTCATAATTAGTTCATTTTCATGAAAAATACCAAATCAATCCTAAAAATATTTCTTTTCTGGGATTTAGCAGAATATAGTCCCATATTGAACATATATTTTTCTCAGAATTTTTAAAATTCATTTACTATTTTTCATATGGCTAAAACTGCCGAATATTTAGACATTTATCATAAAATTGTACTTTTGTCCAAAAATTCCAAAATTTACAGGATATACTCCTGTTATATACATGTAATCCCAATAAAAATTTCACCAATTTTGAAGTTAACCACAAGGAGTTATAAGGGTTTACTTTTAAAATAGTCTTTTCCTATAAAATTCATAACTCCTAATCTATACATCCAAAAATTGCCATTTTTGGACACAATCTAGAAAACTAATCAAATTATCATTTCAAATTTTTCCAGAATTTTTGACGATCAGAAAAATTACGAAACTACCCTGGCACAAACCCCTTTTGAATGAAAAATACTATTCATATGAATACAAAGTATCATTAACCATGCATGCGGTAATGCATATAGACAGATTATTCCAACATAATAATAAAGAATGAAATAACAGAAGAATTCACTGTACATGCGATAGAGCGCACAAACAGGTTATTCCCGACAGAATAATAAAGAATGGAATAACAACGGAATTCACCATGCATGTGATCGACCGCACAGACAGGTTATTCTAACATAATAATAAAGAATGGAATCAGGTCATGCGTAAACGCACAGACAGGATATTCCAACAAAATAATAAAGAATGAAACAAGGTCATGCGTAAATGCACAGACATGATATTTCGACAGAATAATAAAGAATAAAATAACAGAAAAATTTCACCATGTATACGGTAGTCCGCGTATATAGGTTATTCCAATAGAATAATAAGGAATGGAATAACAATAGTTCTCTTCATGAATACAAAAGAAATAATATCCCTTACGAGTATAACAAATAATATCCCTTACCTTAGAAAGAAGAGTATTTCGACTGGTAGGGCGAGAATATTCTTGAAGAAAACTTGCACTATTTCTTCGTTCAAAGCTTTCATAAACTCTAAAGAAATGCGCTCAAGATTATAGAAGAAGAATTCTCTGAACTTCTGGTGTGATTTTCAATTCTAACTAAGCATCCTATTTATAGGAGAATGAAAAGGATACTATGCTGCATTATGTAATAAAATATAATATATTCTATTTATAATCTAATAAAATAAATAACTTTATAAAAGTATTCTGTTTTATATTAAAAGATTTTACTATTCAAACACTATGCAGTCACTATGCAAACACTATGCATAATAAAATATAATATATTCTATTTATAATCTAATAAAACAAATAATTTTATAAAAGTATTCTATTTTATATAAAAATATTTTACTATGTAAATACTATGTAGGCACTATAAAAATACTATGCATAATAAAATATAATATATTCTATTTATAATCTAATAAAATAAATAACTGTATAAAAGTATTCTGTTTTATATAAAAAGATTTTACTATGCAAATACTATGCATAATAAAATATAATATATTCCATTTATAATCAAATAAAACAAAATTTTATAAAAAGTATTCTGTTTTATATAAAAAGTATTCTGTTTTATTACATTTATAATAATAATAAAACAAACTTATCACTATTATTATAGTTCACAATATTAATCGACCAGGTTGTTCCTAGGAAAGAGGGGGCTTTCCAATAATGAATTCTCCCTATTGACGCGCAATTAGGTGACCAAACCTCTTCTTGACAGAACTTCTAGACATCGTTAATATTGTAAATAATAATATTAATAACTTCGTCGTCTCAATTATTGATTTAATAATATAAAAAAATATCGACAATAATTGAATCAAATAACGTGAGATACTATGCAGCAATTACTGTTGCAATAATTGAACAAAACTAAGTGACTTCTCACATAAGCATCAATAATCAATACCGTGTGCTACTAAGAAACCACGCGTATTATTGTACTTTTACTACCGAGTAGTTCAACAATTTTAACGGTAAAACTTCTGCCGTTATTTTTATAAAAATATTTTTGTCATTTTCTCAATCCTACAATAATTCTGTTGTGGGGTCCACCAATGATTGTGCCGTTGTACGAATATTCCCTGATAAATAGAATATTCTCCGACTAATCGAATATTCCCCGACATAACGAATATTTTATATCAACTTGCTTACTTTGCAAAATTTTCACATATCACCTTTAACTTTAAACTTTTTTCAATTTAACTATTTACCAAAATAGAAAAATTGAATACTTTTATTTTATAAAATTCGGGGTCTCACAATCTCCCCTCCTTATGAAATTTCGCCCTCAAAATTTACGTACGTACCTGATATTCGAAGAGATGAGAATACCTTGCTTTCTTTTCAGAATGTACCTTTCCGGTAATTTCCTCGCTATCATGATTTTCTGATTTCTCATATCCTGTATTTCAGATATCATTCTAGAATATAGCTTCAAAACAAAGGTTAATTGACATATCACAATTTGTCAACTTATCAAGTAAATAATTTCAGCTTAGGTAAGTCACACACTAGCGAAGTATATAACTCGTCTCCCCCCTCGTAGTTCTAAACTCTTATCTCCACCAGCGATCATATCCCTAAAAAAGGTCCACACGTCGCATTCTGAGTCGCCAGATATCACACTATAAAAATCAAATACAAACTTAATTTATACAACTGTTGAACTGTCGTATAGAATACGACCACAGTTAACTGTGAGTTTTAATACAAATATATGTAACTCTCATGGTGCCTCGACCACATCCTTACAATGATACTTTACATAAAAGTATAGTCAAAAACTATTTTAGAAATTAAAATCTCAGGGAAGTGCTCAAGGAAACCTTCGTACATGGGAGGCTATGCGTCTAGGTTATGATAGATATCATATGTCCATAGAATTATCCTTGGTTGACCCAATAAACCCCAAAGAAAAACTAGAAGATTACTATCATCTTCTTTCCAATGGTGAGTCTTCTCTTGACATATAACTATCTCCACTGTCTCCAAGTGAAAATTATATTTCAAATAAACTCTAAGATCATATAGGTAGTGCTCGTAGATATACTCAGCAAGTGGATGTGTACAACCCTGTCTTATAATAACACGAGGTTGTATGCCATTAGAAATCTTGTATGATAGTGGCAAAACACCCTTCCAAAGTTGGGTTCACCTCACCCTATTCGGTTCACCAAAATTAAATATCAAATAACGTATACAATACGACACACTTATCTAAAGTCATCAATAAAATTATTTTCATACTATTTAGGGAGAACCTCAACAACTATAGACCACCGTTCTATTCCCCTGTTATCCCCGCTCGACCCAGCTACACTCTTATTACCTAAAAGAAATTGTGAAGCAAAAAGGGTGAGCACAACTAGCCCAGTAAAGAATATCATGACTAAAGATAATTTACATCATCAATAGCCTTCATCAGTAATAAATCAGAGATTTAGAACATATGGTAGATGATAAAACTTTTTAACCATAGTTGCAGCGGAATGAGCAATCCATTAGAAGAGTCAAATAGACCATCAGATCTATTATCTTTTCTATGTTAAAAGTCCACCGATAATGTTTTATCCCTGTAAAATCAATCAACAATTCATGTACACAATCATATGAATAACTCATAATCATAATTGTGATTCTAAATTCCTCTTCGCACCCAGGACAAAGAAAATTTTCATCACCTATCTTCACCTGAAACATCAAAAATTATGTTTCTACCAAATCACAATTTCTGCTCATAATCATACTAATAAATTCATCTTTGCACTACGGCCAAGCATATTCATTAATAATTCATCTTTGCATTACACGCGAAAGATATACAACTGTATTTTAGAAGAGTCAAGTAGAGCATGATATCTACTATCTTTTACGAATTAAAAAATTATTATCAATATTTTTATCGCTGAGACTTAGCTTAATAAATAATCCACATCATCGAATCACCCTTGCACTATGGTCAAGGATATTCGTTAATATCACATCCATGAATTAATATTTTATTGCTGAGACTCAGCTCAATAATTAATCCACATCATCGAATCATCCCTGCACAACATGCCAAGGTTATTCGTTAATATCACAACCACGAATTATCTATGCACTACGGGCCAAAGATAATCGTGTTTTCATCAACGATCCTGATCATGCCATAAAACAATTCATCTTTGCATCTTGGACGAAATGAATTCATAGCCATAATTATACCAAAAACTGTCCATCAATGCACTACGGGCCAATGTGGACTTTTACCACATCATTTGTAACATTACGGTCATGATTATACCGAATAATCCCTGGTCATAATCATACCAAGTCCATCTATGTACTACATGCCACATATGACTTTCATCATAATATAAGCACAAGGATAATGACAATGATATAAAAAATCAATCAAATGAGATAAAGGATAAATATTAAACATTTATAATACAATTTATCTAGCGTTCAATAATAACCAAATGTTATTAATCACTTAATAATCTCATAATCTAATATCATTAATATTATAACAATATTTTAATCATTTCTTAAACTTATAAATAATTTATTTTAATTATTTACACTTTATCAAATAATTCATTTTATCATTCAAAAATGTCATACTCATAAGTTTTCATCATCAATGATCACATCCCTCATAAAAAATCTGCATATACCCTATATAGGATTCCCAAGCCATAAAATCCTATTTTCTAATTTTATTACTTCACATAACATATTTTATTCATTTACTCATAACTAGTTCATTTTCATGAAAAATACCAAATCAGTCCCAAAAATATTTCTTTTCTGGGATTTAGCAGAATATTGTACCATATTGAACATATATTTTTCTCAGAATTTTTAAAATTCATTTACTATTTTTCATATGGCTAAAACTGCCGAATATTTAGACATTTATCATAAATTATACTTTTGTCCAAAAATTTCGAAATTTACAGGATATACTCTTGTTATATACATGTAATCCCAATAAAAATTTCTCCAATTTTGGAGTTAACCACAAGGAGTTATAAGGGTTTACTTTTAAAATAGTCTTTTCCTATAAAATTCATAATTCCTAATCTATACATCCAAAAATCGCCATTTTTGGACACAATCTAGAAGACTCATCAAATTATCATTTCAAATTTTTCTAAAATTTTTTGAGGGTCAGAAAAATTATGAAACTGTCCCTGGCAGAAACCCCTTTTGAATGAAAATATAATTATTCATATGAATACGAAGGATCATTTACCATGTGTGACAACCCGCGAAATTAGACAAATTATTAAAATCTTAAATGATTGATTTAAGGTCAAATAATAGACCTAGACATAAAATAAGTGTATGCGTTTGATATTTTTGGGATGGAATTTAGAGGATTTCAAAATTCTGTGAAGGATTTAGGTGAATTATTCAGGATTAAGTGTATATGTGTTTATGTTCTATGAATATGGCATTTTGTGTGCACAGTATATGGTTAAGGGTCAAAGGTTGATCAGATAAATTTTATCAGTGTCAAACCCTAATATTATTAAGAACGTCAACGTTCAATTAGAAAACCCTAACGTCTGATAAGAAACCCTAGAAATCGGTTTTGAAACCCTAATTTCAGTTCCGGGAATCCAAAACCCTAATTCAAAATTTAAAACCCTAATTCTGAAATTTAAATGCTGTGTATAAGGTTTAACGTCATTAATTATAATTTATTAGGGAAAACCCTAACGAATTACTTGAAACCCTAATTGATTATTAGAAAACCCTAATATCTAATCTGGGAACTCTAATTTCAAATTTCGGGTATTTGAAACCCTAATCTGGGAACTTAAAGGAAGATTATATTGCTTAAGGGTTATTAATTATAATAGTAATTAGGGTAAAGCTTAATTAATTAGCAAATCCTAATTTTAGATTTTTAAACCCTAATTATTCTGTCAGAAATCCTAATGTACAATTATGGATTTAATTGCTAAATTAGCAATCTTAATTAGCAAATATTAATCCTAATTTGTGTTAGTCCTAATGTGATTAGGAAAGTATACTGTAATTAAGAAACTCTAATTATAATTTAAAGATGTTAATTTTCATTTTTGAAAAACCCTAATTTAAAAATCCTAAAATGTGAATTATGAAAAGCTTAGGTTTTAACCCTAAGGGTTAAACCCTAAGAGTTTGCAACAAATGACAATTCTAGAAATAAAATGGTATGGAAATGACTAGTTTACCCTTATTGCATTATTTAGTAGATTGCTTGTAGATCTAGTCCTAAATTGAGATGGTACACTACTCTAACTCTAGACCTAGATGTGTGTCCAAATATCAGCCACAACTTGCTAGCAAATATCTTGAATCATATCTATTATATAGATCAAAGAGAAGAGAACATGTCACTTTACTTCTCATTCTCTCAAACCCTTTCTCTCTCTTCCAAATTCGAAATTAAGAGTGTGAAAGTGAGATATGATAAGTCTATATCAGTCTCTAACTTGGCAAGATCAGATCATCAAAGTCAGATTCATGATTAAAGTAGAAAAAGGTATAAAAACCCTAACTTAGAAATCCTTAGATCTTATGTTAAATGAAGTTGTTTTTTGTTAAAAGTTATGTTATGGAGTGTCATTTGATGATCTGGGTTGACAAAACTCAGATCCATATCATTGTGATGCTCGAATTTAAAGATTTCTCAAATCTGGAAATCTGGAAATTTAAGGCCTGACAGCTTAATGTCAGGACCTCTAGATCCTTTCTTGTTAATTTTGTATGTGTTTTAAGAGTTTATACTTGTAGTATGTTGTAAGGACTTCAATCTAGACCTTGAATCAATTCCATATCATGTGTAGATCGAATAGTATAAGTAGTCAAAGGTCGTTGACCAGTCACGAAAAGTCGAATCTGGGCAACCCAGAAATTTTCTATGTTGTCTGAAAAGATTTTCCAGGCCCTTAATCTTGCTGTTATTTGATGGTATGGCTATGTTGTTGATTGATCCTTGTAGTAGGACATGTTGTGTACATACTAAAACCTTTAGATCACCCAGATCTGTAACAGGATCGTAGAAATTAATGGTCAAACCACCGTTGACCGAACTGCTTGATGAACAATCTGGAAAATCCAGATTTGTTCTTGAGCATGTACCTGACATGTACTTTGACCAGCCATGATTTCTTTTATATGTTGTTTTTAGACCAACCTGTTGATATATTATGGTACCCTCACATGAGATCTACACGATATAACCTTTAAATCACACTAACCAAACTGGGAACGTGTAGATTCAACAGACCAAAGTATGACCCTCGAACTGTTCTTTATTTCTGGAATACCCAGAAATGAAGAACAGGTCTTACAGGTGATTCTGTAGCTTAGATCTTGCAGGTTGTTCATGTTTTGGCCATGTAATATGTTTAGGGTTGTAGTACTACATTACTACTACAACATTACTACATTCTAGAGCCCAGAAAACCTCAAGAACATGAATCTATTGATGGTCAAACCACCTTATCTCGAACACTGACATGGTGTTCTGGGTTTGTTGAAGAACAATCCAAGAATACCATTAGCGACGGATTCGTCGCCTAATGTACCTATAGCGACAGTTTATTTTGAAAATTAATTATTTTAATTAATAAATAGATAAAAATAGTTTATAATTATTAAAAATACATAATAAATTATGAAAAATTATTTTAAAGTCTGAAAAATAGTTTTTAATTATTTTGAGTATATTTCAAAAATATTTAATATTTTTGGAATATAAAAGTTATTTATTTATTTAATTATAATATTAAATAAATTATTTAAAAATTGGTTTAATTCATGAAAAATTATATTATGATATTAGAAAATATTTTAAGTTATTTTTGATGACTTTTAATATTTTGCGATGAATTTCTTAAATAATTTGATATTAATGATAATTAATTTAATTAATAAATATATTAAATAAATTATGGAAAATTAGAATTTATGATTTAAAAATCATATAAAAATGATTTAAGTGTTATGAAAATATTTTAATTTATAAAATATAACTTTTGATATTTTGAAATGAAAATATTAATATTTTAATATTAAAAGCAATTATCGGATAATGAATTTAAGTGTTTAAAAATCATATAATTATGATTTTAAGATATTAAAAATACTTTGATAAATTATAATTATATTATAATATTATGTTATGATTTTCATTAATAATAAATATTGAGGATTAAGGAATTATATGGTATTAATTTATTTATATACGGTTTTAATGATTGAAAAATGTTGATAAATGGTAATAATTATCTAAAAATTATTACAAGTCTATGAAAATTATTTTGACTGCTAAGAAAATTATCTGTGATAATTTTTAAGTGTTTAGGCAGAGTTTAATTGAACTTAAACTCGATATTTGTCCGACTAGACCGTCGGGATGATAGGATTGTGTCGGTTTCAAGTCAGATTGAAATAGTTTGATCTGTTACTAAGTTTTATGTGTATTGTAGACTCATGGGATTTTGTGTTATGTGTTTAGGTTATTCTATGTGTGTGTATATATATATAATAGTATTATATTATGATGATATTATTCTAATATTGGAGATCTATATTACTAATATTAGATCTTCGGATAAAGCGTTATAAATTGTGTAGCGGTAATAAACGGTTAAGGCAAGTTTTACTTAACTCTACTAAGAGTTGTTTCGTTCTGATATGCTTATGGTTAATCATTGTTGATTGCCATGGATAATTGTACTCTGTACATATTGCATGTATAAGTCAGGTATGAAAGGCTGATCACCTTCTTTACCAGTTGTTCTAGATATATTTGTTCATGTTCAATACGTGTTCAGTCAAAAGTTTGTTCGTGCTAGTTCTCAATTATATTGATGAATTATAGCCAGCCTATTATTCAGACTCTTTCAATCATGATATATCCTTAAATTATATTTAAACTTGTTGGGAAACTTTCATGCTCACCCTTGCTATATCATGATAAACATTGCAGATAAGGCGAATGCGTTCGGATACAAGAAAAGGATAATTCCAAGTTCTGCTTGGGATAAAATGTGCAGCTATATTATAATAGTATAGTTTGATAATAATATCATGTGTTAGATAGTTTATGATTTGTTTATAAGTTAAGGTTACTCGATTTTGGGGAAATGTGTGTAAAGTGTATTGTATAAATAATTTATATTTATATCTTCCGCAAATAGTTATAGAATGATTGAACCAAATCCGCGGTGATTTGGGACCCGGATTCGGGGCTCTCACACCATGCATGCGTTAAACCACATGCATGCGATAGACCGCACAGACAGGTTATTTCCAACAGAATAATAAAGAATGGAATAACAACGAAATTTTCCATGCATGTGATAGACCGCACAGACAGGTTATTCCAACAAAATAATAAAGAATGGAACCATGTCATGCGTAAACAAACATACACTGATATTTCGACAGAATAATAAAGAATAGAATAACAGAAGAATTTCACCAAGTATACGATAGTCCGCGTATACAGGTTATTCCAACAGAATAATAAGGAATGCAATAACAATAGTTCTCTTCATGAATACAAAAGAAATAATACCCCTTACGAGTACAACAAATTATATCCCTTACCTTAGAAAGAAGAGTATTTCGACTGGTAGGGCGAGGATATTCTTGAAGAAAACTTGCACTATTTCTACGCTCAAAGCTTTCTTAAACTCTAAAAAAATACGCTCAAGATTATAGAAGAAGAATTCTCTGAACTTCTAGTGTGATTTTCAATTCTAACTAAGCATCCTATTTATAGGAGAATGGAAAGGATACTATGCTGCACTATGTAATAAAATATAATATATTATATTTATAATCTAATAAAATAAATAACTTTATAAAAGTATTCTGTTTTATATAAAAAGATTTTACTATACAAACACTATGCAGTCACTATACAAACACTATGCATAATAAAAATATAATATATTCTATTTATAATCTAATAAAATAAATAACTTTATAAAAGTATTCTGTTTTATATAAAAAGATTTTACTATACAAACACTATGCATGCACTATGCAAATACTATGCATAATAAAATATAATATATTCTATTTATAATCTAATAAACAAATAACTGTATAAAAGTATTCTGTTTTATATAAAAAGATTTTACTATGCAAATACTATGCATAATAAAATATAATATATTCTATTTATAATCAAATAAAATAAAACTTTATAAAATGTATTCTGTTTTATATAAAAAGTATTCTGTTTTATTACATTTATAATATTATTAAAATAAATTTATCACCATTATTATAGTTCACAATATTAATCGACCAGGTTGTTCCCAGGAAAGAGGGGGCTTTCCAATAATGATTTCTCCCTATTGGCGCGCAATTAGGTGACCAAACCTCTCCTTGACAGAACTTCTAGACATCGTTAATATTGCAAATAATAATATTAATAACTTCGTCGTCTCAATTATTGATTTAATAATATAAAAAAATATCGACAATAATTGAATCAAATAACGTGAGATACTATGCAGCAATTACTGTAGCAATAATTGAACAAAACTGAGTGACTTCTCACGTAAGCATCAATAATCAATACCGTGTGCTACTATGCAACCACGCGTATTACTGTACTTTTACTACCGAGTAGTTCAACAGTTTTAACGGTAAAACTTTTGCCGTTATTTTCATAAAAATATTTTTATCATTTTCTCAATCCGACAATAATTTCATTGTGGGGTCTATCCAATAATTGTGTCGTTGTACGAATATTCCCTGATAAAAAGAATATTCCATGACAAAACGAATATTTTATATCAACTTGCTTACTTTAAAAAAATTTCACATATCACCCTTAACTTTAAACTTTTATCAATTTAACTATGTACCAAAATAGAAAAATTTAATACTTTTATTTCATAAAATTCGGGGTCTCACACCGGTGGTCCTAGCTCCTTGAACTGTTTAGCAGTGACCGTCCGAGAGTTGCCAGTGTTTTCACCTGTATTTTGGACAGGAGCCGCTCTTGCATGATGTTGCGTGAATTGCATAATGCCTCTGAACATTCCATCATTCATCATTTAGTTAGTGTTGTCGTTTACATGAGGATTGTCGCCTTCCTGATGCAGATTATCCTGATTATTGATCTGTGGAGACTCAACGGTCTCCTGTTCTCCATTGCTATTTTTAACATTCTCGGATGTCATTTTCAAATACTGACACAAAATAAGGGTTAATTAACATATCACATATAATCCCTATACTCTGACCGACCAATTAAATACCAAATAAACTTAGGTAGGTCATACTAGCGAAGGAATTCCCCGTCTCTCCTCTCCTAGTTCTTGTCTCACATCTCAGCCAGGGATCATATCCCTAAGCTTTGATACCAACTGTGACGCCCCAAAAATAGGTATACATCACCTATTTTGAGTCGCCAAATACATGGTACAGAATACAAATACAACCTTAAATATACAACATGAGCTGTGAGTTTTAATACAAATATTATCTTCTAAACAGTATTCAAACTCAAAATAAGTCCTCAATACATTTATTTTCACACTATTTCACAGAATGGTGAGGACTACTAATGCTATCATCTGGACCGTCACTTCGTTCCCCGACTAGTCCCTGCTACGTTCTCATTTTCTGAAGAGAACAATGAAATCAAAAGGGTGAGCTTAACTAGCCCAGTAAGAAATATTATGACTAAGATAATGCAAAATAAATTATAGTTAGCCTTCAACAGTGTTAAACTGATACAATATAACAAACATCAAGTTTAACTGTATCGGAACAAGCAATCCATTAGAAGAGTCAAGTAGATAATAAAATCTATTATCATCTATGATTTCAAAGGTTTTTCATCACGTTTATCGCTGAGACTCAGCTTATTAAATAATCCACGTCATCCCTGCACTACGGCCAATGATATTCATTAGTATCACGACCACAAATTATCCATGCACTACGGGCTAAGGATATTCGTGTTTTCATCAATGGTCATGATCATGCCAACAACTGTCCATCAATGCACTACGGGCTAATGAGGACTTTTACCACATCTTTTATAACATTACGGTCATGATTATACCGAATAATCCCTGCTCATAATCATACCAAGTCCATCTATGCACTACAGGCCACATATGTCTTTCAACATAATATAAACATGAGGATGATGACAATGACATAATAATTCAATAAAACAAGTTCAAAAATAAATTTTCAAGATTTATAAGTTAATTTATCCTGAACTCAAAAACGTCCAAATTGTCAACATGATACTATTTTGTGGAGTAAAATTCAAGAATGCTCAGAAGAATATTTTCATGAAAAGATAATGGATGAAGCGCAAATATCTAGGATATTCTACTAATTTTATGGAGTATAGAAGCCAAAATTTTAACCAACTGAGTATAATAGAATATAAGAAACTGCAAATGGATTTTCACCCGCTATGCGGTAATCCACGTAGACAGATCAATTTCACAATTTAATAAGGAATGAATACAAATGATCTTTCACCATGCATGTGGAAATCCACATAGACAAGTTATACTAATAGAATAATAAAGAAAGGAATAACAGAAGAAGTCACCATGCATGCGATAGACCGCACGGACAGGTTATTCCAAACAGAATAATAAAAATAGAACCAGGTCATGGGAAATTCGTACAGACAGGATATTTCAACAGAATAATAAAGAATGGAATAACAACAGAATTCACCAGGCATGCGATAGACCGTACAGACAGGTTATTTCAACAGAATAATTAATAATAGAACCAGGTCATGCGTAATACGCACAGACAGACCAATAGAATAATAAAGAATGAAATAACAGAAGAATTTCACCATGTATGCGGTACTTCACATAGATAGGTTATTCCAACAGAATAATAAATAGTGGAACCAGGTCATGCGTAATACGCACAGACAAGATATTCCAACAGAATAATAAAGAATGGAATAACAGAAGAATTTCACCATGTATGCGGTACTTCGCATAGACAGGTTATTCCAACATAATAATAAGGAATGGAATAAAAATAGCTCTCTTCATGAAAATGAAAGAAATAATACCCCTTACCTTAGAATAAAGTTAGATACTGGAATAGAGAGGTAACAGACTTCTCTTCTTCTTTCTCTCTATAATTTCTCTCTATAAAATTGTTCTATAGCTTTAGTGAATTGGTGAGAAATGAAAGAAGAATGAGTTTCTATTTATAAAAAAATATAGTTTCGATAATTGCACGTTTTGGGGCTCAAAAAATTACAGTAAAATACCTTCAACTTTTCTTTCATTTTTAATTTAGTCCTGCAAGTATTATCAAACCTGCACCACCTCCCCTAATAGTAAATAATGTAAATCAGTAGTTCAATCATGTGATTCAATAGTTATAATCATGTAAAAATATGAATAACAGTATAGTACCTCCATCTTTAACTTAGTCATGCAAGTATTATCAATCTTGCACCAACTCCCCTAATAGTACATGAATGTGAATCAATAGTACACACATGTGAACAAATAGTTATAATCATTTGAATAAATAGAAATTAATTTCTCATTTATCTGTTTAATTTCCCGATAACTTCCAGACATCAATTATTATCGAAATAAATGTCGATTTTCACTAACACTAATAAGTCCAACACAATGGAACTATCAATTTCATCTTTAATAAACACGAACAATTATTGAGTAGTGCCTTCATCATAAGTATTTAACAACCAGGTCGTTCCTAGGAAAGAGGGGCCTTTCTGATAAGGATTTCTCCTTATTGGCGTGCAATTAGATGACCAAACCTCTCTTTGACAGAACTTCTAGACATTGTAAATATTGCAATTTAATAATATGAATAACTTTGTTGTCTCAATTGTTGATTTAATAATATATCATATTATACAAATGATACTGTGACAATAATCGAATCAATAATATGAGAGATATGATGCAGCAATTATTGTAGCAATAATTGAGTATAACTGAGTGACTTTTCTCGTAAGCATCAATAACCAATACCGTGTGCTACTATGAAACCACGCGTATTACTTTACTTTTACTACCGGTTAGTTCAACAGTTTTAACGGTAACACTTCTGCCGTTATTTTTAATAAAAAGATAATTCTGTCATTTTCTTACTACGATAATACTTCCCTTGTGGGGTCCATCCAATGATTGTGTCGTCGTACGAATATTTCCTATTAAAACAAATATTCCTTGACCAATCGAATAATATATAACCACTTGCTTACTTTGCAAAATTTATAAATATTACCCACAACTATAACATTATATCATATCCACACCATAATATTCAAAAAAATATTTTGAGAAATTTAAATCTTTATTCATAAAATCTGGGGTCTCACATTATCTCTCATAAACTGTGTATGTATTCAGATGTTGTGAATAGGGCTCAGTTATTGGAGCGCGATAATGAGTCAACCCAACCAAAAGAGAGCATCCGACAAGTCGATAATACCAGTTGTAGCAGTCATCGAAGCGGTGACAACAAACGTGGAGGAAATCAATATGCCAGAAATGTTAATCACTTCGGTGGTAATCATGGCCATGACAATAAAAGTGGATATTTCAAGAAGAGAAGATTCAATAATGATGGAAAGACGTCAGCACCAACACCTGTTGTTAAGGAAGGAGAACGACCATCGGTCGTATGTTACAAATGTGGAGGGGAAGGACATATAAGTCCAAACTGCACGATGCAGTCCAAAACATGTTACAATTGTGGAAAAGAAGGTCACCTAGCCAGATTTTATCGTGTACCAAAGTCAAGTCCAGCTGGGATGGAGGCATCAAAGGGTGTCCCAGACAAGACAAAACCGGTAGTTTAAGGGAGAGCGTTTGTCGTAACCTCCCAAAAAGTGAGGAATCCGAACGAGGTGATCACGGGTAATGTAAGACCCCAACTTTTTATAAATAAAATTGAATTTTCTTTATTTATTATCTTGAAATAATAAGGAATTAATTTGATATAATGCTCTGGTTAAGGGTGAAATGTGCAAATTTTACAAAATAAGCAAGTGGTTATAAATAATCATTGTTGTCGGGGAATATTCGTTTGGTTGGGGAATATTTTTTTTGTCGGGAATATTCGTACGACGACACAGTCATTTGTGGGCCCTATAACAGAATAACGGTCGGATGAAGAAAATGACAAATTAGAGTTTTGATAAATAACTGCGTAATCATTACCGTTAACAATGTTGGAATACCCGGTGCTTAAAATATAGTAATACGCGTGGTTGCACAGTAGCACACGGTATTGCACAGTATTTTTAAATTATTATTTCCTACGTAAGAAGGCACTACTCAATAATTGTTACAGTAATTACTATTTAATATTTTATGTTATTGATTCAATAATTGCTGCGTTGATATTTTATAATATTGTTGTTTCAATAATTATCACTGCACAGTATTTCCCATTATCAGATCAATAATTCATATTATTTGAATAATATTATTAGATAGCATTATTGGCAATTTCTAGAAAGTTCTGTCAAGGAGAGGTTTGGTCACCTAATTGCGCGTCAGTAAGGAGAAATTCTTATCGGAAAGCCCCCTCTTTCCTGAGAACTGCCTGGTTGTCATGATTGTTATTCTGTAATATTATTTAGGAATAATTAATTAATAATTTATATGATAAGAAATATTTATTTGATGTGAATATAATTGATGGATACATTTATTTTATGTGGTTATAAATGAAGGAAGTTAGCATAAAATAATTATTGAAAGTTTGGCATATTTTTGTGAAATTACAATTATTTCTACGATAAATTATTCATTCAAATATATTATTATAATATATTATAATTATTTAAATAATAATATTATTATTATAATATATATATATATATATATATATATATATATATATATATATATATATTATAAGCATGTGATTAAAAAGATGAAGTAAGCAAATTGTATTCGAATGTATTATTCAAAAGCAGTATGCCTTGTTTTCTTTTCTAAATTGGTGGGTGGAGAAATATGATCTGCAAAGGCATTTTCAAATGTTGTTTTTCATGCGTGGGACCTCAACCTTGGAAAAAAAAAAGGATTGTTAGGCATGATTGAGATTGTGATTGCCCGCAAAAAAAACCAAAATTTTTAAGGAATTGACCCCCCAACTTTAGCAAAAAGAAAGAATTAGGCAAAAGTTTGGCAGGAAAGTTGGCTGGAGAAAATAATTAGGCAGATTCGTTATCTCTCCCTCTGTTGCTATAAATAGAGGGATAACCCTCCTTCCTCAACACACCACTTTCAAATCAAAAATTCTTATTCTAAGAGTATTGTGAGTATTTTCTTGAGTATAAGAATACTTTGAGCGTAGTTTTTCTGCAAGATTTTCTCAGAATAATATCCGATATTCAAATCAAATCCAAGCTTCTACAAAGGTAAAGGATATTATTTTATTGCAATACTCGTGAGAAATATTATTTTATTTCATACTCCATATTATGTAAGCGATATTATTTCATCTCGTATTCTTGAATTTGAACTTACTATGGTAAGTATTACTTCTATAATTCCTGAAATGATTAGAAATTTTGCTTCATCTAATATCATTTCATAGGAATGTTGGTCTGAACTTTTAATCAAATTTGGAACTTTTCATGACTGAGTAGTGTTCATAGTTACTGTTCACGGGTACTATTCACAGTTACTGTTCACAAAAGGAAAAAAAATTCTTTTCTTCCTTCCAAGTTATCTGTTGTGATCCTTATTCTTGAAATTGAATCCATGTTTTTATCTTCACTATGGTTTATTATGGAGCCTTTTTAAACTTGGTTCATCTAAAGTACGAATTCCTAATCTTTGTTCTTATATCTCACTGGATTCGTTCTCTAAAAATTTTTTCATCATCCTCAGTCGTTAATGGAGATACTTGATGAATATCTTAGGCATTTAGTGCAAAGATGGATGATTTCCTACTGAATATCTTTGGCCCGTAGTGCAAAGATGAACAGGTGTTGAGATGAACAAGACTAACTGGTTTTACAAATGAATATCTTTGGCCCGTAGTCCAAAGATAAATATTTAATGCAAGATGTATATTGATTGATGTTACAGGGATAAAATATTGATGACGGACTTTTAAATTCATAGATGATAGTAGATTTCATTCTCTACTTAATTCTTCTAATGAATTATTATTTTTGCTGCGAATATTGATCTAAAACTGGTTGTCCATTATATTTTATCTGATTTGTTGAAGGCTAACGATAAATTGTTGTTCTTTATCTTAGTCATAGTATTCTTTACTGGGCTAGTTGAGCTCACCCTTTTTCTTTTTGTTCCATTTTTCTTCTCAGGAGGTGAGAATGTAGCAGGAACTAATCAGGGTAAAGAGTGATGGTCCTAGACAGTTGTCTTAGCAGTCCTCATTATTTTTTTTAAAATAGTGTATTAATAAATGTAATGAGAACTTATTTGAGTAAGGATATTGTCTAGAAGACAATATTTGTATTTAAACTCACAGCATGTATGTTGTCGTATTTTGCACGACAATTGTAATAATAAAAGTTGTAGTTGTTTATGTACCATATATTTGGCGACTCAGAATGGGTGATGTATACCTATTTTTGGGGCGTCACAGTTGGTATCAGAGCTTAGGGATATGGTCTCTGGAGGAGATCGGGGAGTAGTACTAGGAGGGGAGAGACGAGTAATCCTTCGCTAGTGTGTCCTACCTAAGCTTATTTGTTGGTCGGTCATAATATAGAGATATTATGTGATATGTTAATTTGTTTAATTAACCCTTGTTTTATGGCAGTTTTTAAGAATGGCAGCTGAGAACGTTAATAATGGAGTCTATGAGATTGTGGAACAACCTTTGATTACCAACTGAGAGAACGTGCAACAGGAAGGCAATATTCCTCCTATAAATAACACTACCAAGCAAACGATGAATGATGGAATGTTTAGAAATTTTTGCAATTCATACAAAATCATACGAGGGAGACTCATATACAAAATATGGGTGGAAATGATAGCAACGCGCGGTCTGTCACGGCCAAGCAGTTCAAGGAGTTGGGACTACCATATTTCTGGGAAAAGCCGGATCCGATTAAGGTGGAAACGTGGGTCAAGCAAATTACCAAGATATTCGATATCTTGGGATGCACGGAAGAATAGAAGGTTCCATTTGCCACCTTTATGTTTTGAGGTGAGGTAGATTACTGGTGGGAATTCGTGAAGCGTACCCAGCCAGTCACACTCAGCATGTCTTGGAAAAGATTTTAGAAACTGTTTAATGACAAGTACTTTCCTGAAAGTATTCGTCGTATGAAGGAGGTAGAGTTTATTAGACTGGAACAAAACAACATGACGGTGTCCCAGTATAAAGCAAAGTTCGCAGAGTTATCCATATTTGCACCTCATTTGGTAGAGAATGAGGAACGAATGACACGGTTGTTTTTGAGAGGTCTAAAACCCGAGATTCGGCAATATCTTATCTCTCATAAATTTTCTTTATATTCAGATGTTGTAAGCAGGGCTCAATTATTAGAGCGGTATAATGAGTATGTTCAACCGAGGGACCACGACCAGGGTCATACCAATGATAACAGTCATCAGAGCGATGATAACCAGCGAGGAGGGAAAAATACGGACAAAAGTAGTAACCACACGGGTGGTAATCGTGGCCATGATAATAGAGAGGTGGGTCAAGTAGAAGTTTAAAAAAGAGGAGATTCAACAATGATGGGAAGACATCAGAAGCAACACCAGCACCAACAACAAATTCTAGGGGAGGAGAACGACTGCCAGTTAGATGTTACAGATGCGGAGAGGAGGGACACATAAATCTAAATTATTCACAGCCTTCCAAGGTCTGTTTTAATTGTGGAAAAGATGGTCATATAGCCCGATTTTTTCCTGTAACGAAGTCAAGTCCAACTGGGACAGCGGCACCAAAGATAATTACAGACAAAACAAAGCCGGTGGTTCAAGGAGGGCGTTTGTCGTGACTGGCCAAAACGCGAGAAACCCGAACGAGGTGATCACGGGTAAGCTAATATTGAACTCTTGCGAAGTTTATACCTTACTAGATATCGGTTCTACCCATTCTTTTATCTCTCCTACTTGTGCTCAACGTTTAAACTTTACTCCGGAGAAATTGGACTTTAACTTATCTGTTGAAACTCTGTTGGGTAAAACCTTTGTTACATCTACAGTTTATAAATCTTGCTTAATCCGAGTTGGCACAATCACATTACCTGTTGATCTTATTTTTTTAAAGATACTTGCATTTGATGTGATTTTAAGGATCGATTGGTTAACTACTCATCATGCCAAAATTGATTGTTTTTGTAAGGTTGTTAGTTTTCACATTCCTAACCAACTTGTCATACGAATTCAAACAACTAAACCACTAAAATCAGTCACTGTCATATCGAGCCATAAAGCTATTCGTTTATTGAAAAATGGATGTCAAGCTTTCTTAGCCCATGTTATGGACTTGAACAAAAACACGTCAAATTTGAATAATATTTCTGTTGTTAGTGAATTTCCTGACGTATTTTCTGAAGAACTTCCTGGTCTACCCCCGGAACGTGAAGTTGAATTCTTTATTGATCTTGAACCAAGTACAAAGCCCATTTCTAAAACCCCATATCGAATGGCTCCTATTGAACTTCAGGAGTTAGAAGTCTAACTACAAGAATTGTTAGACATTGGTTTTTCATTCGTCCTAGTACATCTCCTTGGGGTGCTCCTGTTTTATTTGTAAAGAAGAAAGATGGGAGTATGCGACTTTGTATTGACTACCGAGAATTGAACCATGTCACCATCAAGAATAGGTATCCCCTACCTCGTATTGATGACCTGTTTGACCAGTTGCAAGGAGCACAATTCTTTTCAAAGATCGATCTTCGTTCTGGATATCATCAGCTGAAGATTAAAACTGAGGATATTCCAAAGACTACCTTCAGGACTCGGTACGGGTATTATGAATTCTTAGTCATGTCTTTTGGATTGACTAATGCTCCTGCTGCTTTTATAGATATGATGAACTGTGTATTCAAGGAATATTTGGATCAGTTCGTTGTTGTCTTTATTGATGACATCCTCATCTATTCCAAAAGCCGTGAAGATCATGAGCACCATTTGAAGCTGGTACTTCAAAGACTTTGTGACAATAAGCTATATACCAAGCTGAAGAAATGCGAGTTTTGGATTAAGGAAGTAGCATTCCTTGGGTACGTGGTGTCAAAACATGGAGTATCTGTTGACTTGACGAAGATTGAAGTAATACAAAGTTGGGAGCAACCGAAGTCGGTGACTGAAGTACGTAGCTTTTTGGGCTTAGCTGGTTATTATCGGAGATTCGTTGAAGGATTTTCTCGAATCGCTACTCCGTTAACTCAGTTAACTCGGAAAGATACAAAATTCGTATGGAGCGAGGAATGTGAGAAGAGTTTCCAAGAGCTCAAGAGGAGACTCATTTCGGCACCTGTTCTGACAATACCATCTGGTTCGGATGGATTTTTTATCTACAGCGATGCTTCAGGCAAAGGGTTAGGATGTGTTCTCATGCAACATGGGAAAGTCATAGCCTATGCCTCACGACAACTCAAAGAATATTAGAGGAATTATCCTACTCATGATCTGAAGTTGGCAGCAGTCGTCTTTGCATTGAAAATCTGGAGACACTACCTTGTATGGGGAGAAAGTGGAGATTTATACGGATCATAAAAGCCTCAAATATTTCTTCACCTAAAAAGAACTCAACATGCGGCAAAGATGTTGGCTCGAGCTGTTGAAGGATTACGACCATAGCATTCAATATCATCTTGGAAAAGCAAACGTTATAGCTGACGCTTGAGTAGAAGATCGTATGCGGGTACGGGTGCAATGTTGTTAACACAAAGGCCCATTTTGTATGACTTGCAAAGGATGGAGATAGAGGTAAAGACTCCAAGTACCCACGTGATGATATCAAACATACGAGCAGAACCGACTTTAATCGATAAAGTTAAAGCTGCTCAAACCACAGACCCAGAGATGATACGTATGAAGAAGAAAGTGCAAGAAGGTGCTGTTCTGAAAGCAAGAATCGATGAAGAGAGAATACTTCGAGTCAACTCCAGACTTTACATTTCTAATGATTCTAACTTGAAGCATAGAATCATGATGGAGGCACATAACACGCCATTTGCAATCCATCCTGGGAATACCAAAATGTATCATGATCTTCAACATACATTTTGGTGGAGCAATATGAAGAGAGAGATCGTGGTGTTTATCTCGAGATATTTAACTTGTCAACGTGTAAAGACGGAGCATAAAGTGCCAAAGGGTCCATTGCAACCACTTGAGATTCCAAAATGGAAGTGGGAACACATTACTATGGATTCGTTACGGGTCTTCCCAAGGTTTCTCAAGGTATAGATGCAATTTATGTTATTGTTGATAGATTAACCAAGTTTGCTCATTTCTTGCCTATACGTGAGACTTTTTCCCTTGAAAGTCTTGCTCGTATGTACGTAAATGAGATTGTGAGATTGCATGGCATGCCAGTATCCAAAGTTTCGGATCGTGACCCAAGATTCACTTCACGATTTTGGGTTAGCTTGCAGAAAGCTATGGGCACAAATTTATGATTCAATTCAGCATACCATCCTGGACGGACAATCAGAAAGGACTATTCAAACCCTTGAAGATTTTTTAAGACTCTGTGTCCTAGATTTCAAAAGAAGTTGGGATAAGTACTTACCATTAGTGGAATTCTCTTACAACAATAGTTATCAAGCAAGTATAAGCATGGCTCCATTTGAGGCTTTGTATGGACGAAAGTGTTTCTCTCCAATATGTTGGGACGAGGTGGGTGAAGCAACGTTGTTGGGACCAAAATTAGTACGCATGACTACGGAAAAGATTCAAATGATCCAGCAACGTATAAAGACCTCACAAGATCGACAAAAGAATTATGTTGATCTTCATCGAAAGGATGTGGAATTTAATATTGGAGATCATGTACTATTATGTATTGCTCCATGGAAGGGATTTACAAGGTTCGAGAAGAGAGGAAAGCTCAATCCCGATTTGTTGGTCCATTTGAGATTCTTGACCGAATAAGAAATGTGGCCTATAGACTTGCATTACCTCAAAGCATGTCTCGTGTTCATAATATTTTTCATATATCTATGCTTTGTAAGTATGTGAAAGACCCAAACCACATTATTGCGTTAGAACCAGACGAGATAGCCGAAGATTTAACGTATGAGGAGGTACCTGTCAAGATATTGGATAAGAAAGAACATGTCCTACGAACAAAGGTTATACCACAAGTCAAGGTTTTGTGGAGGAACCATGCTGTTGAGAAAATGACCTGGGAGTTGGAATCGTAAATGAAAGCGAGGATACCCTCACCTTTTCGACATTTTAGGTACGTACGTCAATTTCGAGGATAAAATTTCATAAGGAGGAGAGGTTGTAAGACCCCAACTTTTTATAAATAAAATTAAATTTTCTCTATTTATTATCTTGAAATAATAAGGAATTAATTTGATATAATGCTCTAGTTATGGGTGAAATGTGCAAAATTTTCAAAATAAGCAAGTGGTTATAAAATAATCATTGTTGTCGGAGAATATTCGTTTGGTCGGGGAATATTCTTTTTATCGGGAATATTCGTACGACGGCGCAGTCATTTGTGGGCCCCATAACAGAATAACGGTCGGATGAAAAAAATGACAAATTAGAGCTTTGATAAATAACGGCGCAATCGTTACCGTTAACACTGTTGGAATACCCGGTGCTTAAAATATAGTAATACGCGTGGTTGCACAGTAGCACGGTATTGCACAGTATTTTTGAACACAATAATTGTTACAGTAATTACTGTTTAATATTTTATGTTATTGATTCAATAATTGTTGCGTTGATATTTTATATTATTGTTGTTTCAATAATTATCACTGCGCAGTATTTCTCATTATCAGATCAATAATTCATATTATTTGAATAATATTATTAGATAACATTATTGGCAATGTCTAGAAAGTTCTGTCAAGGAGAGGTTTGGTCACCTAATTGCGCGCCAGTAAGGAGAAATCCTTATCGGAAAGCCCCCTCTTTCCTAGGAACTGCCTGGTTGTCATGATTATTATTCTGTAATATTATTTAAGAATAATCGATTAATGATTTATATGATAAAAAATATTTATTTGATGTGAATATAATTGATGGATACATTTATTTTATGTGGTTATAAATGAAGGAAGTTAGCATAAAATAATTATTTAAAGTTTGGCATATTTTTGTGGAGTTACAATTATTTCTCCGATAAATTATTCATTCAAATATATTATTATAATATATTATAATTATTTAAATAATAATATTATTATAATATATATAAGCATGTGATTAAAAAGAAAAAGTAAGCAAATTGTATTCGAATGTATTATTCAAAAGCAGTATGCCTTGTTTTCTTTTCTAAATTGGTGGGTGGAGAAATATGATCTGCAAAGGCATTTTCAAATGTTGTTTTTCATGCGTGGGACCTCAACCTTGGAAAAAAAGGATTGTTAGGCATGATTGATATTGTGATTGCCCGCAAAAAAAACCAAATTTTCAAGGAATGGACCCCCCAACTTTAGCAAAAAGAAAGAATTAGGAAAAAGTTTGGCAAGAAAGTTGGCTGGAGAAAATAATTAGGCAGATTCGTTATCTCTCCCTCTGTTGCTATAAATAGAGGGATAACCCTCCTTCCTCAACACACCACTTTCAAATCAAAAATTCTTATTCTAAGAGTATTGTGAGTATTTTCTTGAGTATAAGAATACTTTGAGCGTAGTTTTTCTGCAAGATTTTCTCAGAATAATATCCGATATTCCAATCAAATCCAAGCTTCTACAATGGTAAAGAATATTATTTTATTGCAATACTCGTGAGAAATATTATTTTCTTTCATACTCTATATTATGTAAGCGATATTATTTCATCTCGTATTCTTGAATTTGAACTTACTATTGTATGTATTACTTCTATAATTCCTGAAATGATTAAAAAAATTTCTTCATCTAATATCATTTCATAGGAATATTGGTCTGAACTTTTAATTAAATTTAGAACTTTTCATGACCGAGTACTGTTCATAGTTACTGTTCACGGTTACTGTTCACGGGTACTGTTCATGGGTACTGTTCACAAAAGAAAAAAAAATTTCTTTTCTTCCTTCCAAGTTATCTGTTGTGATCCTTATTCTTGAAATTGAATCCATATTTTTATCTTCACTATGGTTTATTATGGAGCATTTTTAAACTTGGTTCATCTACAGTACGAATTCCTAATCTTTGTTCTTCTATCTCACATCAGTCGTTCTCTAAAATGTTTTTCATCATCCTCAGTCGGGGTAAAGAGTGATGGTCCTAGACAGTTGTCTTAGCAGTCCTCGCTATTTTTGTAAAATGGTGTATTAATAAATATAATGAGGACTTATTTGAGTGTGGATATTGTCTAGAAGACAATATTTATATTTAAACTCACAGTATGTGTGTTGTCGTATTTTGCACGACAATTGTAATTATAAAAGTTGTAGTTGTTTCTGTACCATGTATTTGGCGACACAGAATGTGTGATGTATACCTATTTTGGGGGCGTCACAGGTAAGCTAATCATAAACTCTAGCAAATTTATACTTTATTTGATACAGGTTCTACCCATTCTTTCATTTCTTCTACTTGCGCTCAACGTTTAAATTTGACTAAGTAGAAATTAGACTTTGACTTATCTGTTAAAACTCCGTTGGGAGAAACCTTCATTACATCCACGATTTATAAGTCTTGTTTGATTCAAATCGGTAACCGCACGTTACCTGTCGATCTTATTTCTTTGAAAATACTTACATTTGATGTGATTTTAAGGATTGATTGGTTAACTACTCATCATGCTAAAATCGATTGTTTTTGTAAGGTTGTTAGCTTTCATATTCTTAACCAACCTATTATGCGAATTCAAACAACCAAACCACTAAAATCAATCACTATCCTATCAAGTCATAAAGCTATTCGTTTATTGAAAAATGGATGTTAAGCTTTCTTAGCCCATGTCACGGATTTAAATAAAGATAAGTCAGATTTGAATGATATTTCTATTGTTAATAAATTTCCTGATATATTCCCTGAAGAACTTCCTGGCCTACCCCCAGAGCGTGAAATTGAATTTTGTATCGATCTTCAATCTGGTACAAAACCCATTTCCAAAGCCCCATATCGAATGGCTCCTATTGAACTTCAGGAGTTAAAAACCCAACTACAGGAATTTTTAGACATCGGTTTCATTCGTCCTAGTACTTCTCCTTGGGGTGCTCCTGTTCTATTCGTAAAGAAGAAAGATGGAAGTATGCGACTTTGTATTGATTATCGGGAGTTGAATCATGTCACCATCAAAAATAGGTACCCGTTTCCTCGCATTGATGACCTTTTTGACCAGTTGCAAGGAGCCAAATTCTTTTCAAAGATTGATCTTCATTCCGGATATCATCAGTTGAAGATTAAAACTGATGACATTCCAAAGACTACTTTCAGAACTCGGTACGGGCATTATGAATTCCTAGTCATGTCTTTTGGACTGACTAATGCTCATGCTGCCTTCATAGACATGATGAACCAAGTATTCAAGGAATATTTAGATCAATTTGTGGTCGTCTTTATTGATGACATCCTCATATACTCCAAAACCCGTGAAGACCATGAGCATCACTTGAGGCTGATACTTCAAAAGCTTCGTGAAAACAAGCTTTTATGCCAAGTTAAAGAAATGTGAGTTCTGGCTTGAGGAGGTTGTATTACTTGGGCACGTAATATCAAATCATGGAATATATGTTGACCCGACAAAGATTGAAGTAATTCAAAGCTGGGAGCAACCTAAGTTAGTGACCGAAGTACGTAGCTTTCTCGGCTTAGCTGGTTATTATCAGAGATTTGTAGAAGGGTTTTCTCGAATCGCTACTCCATTAACTCAGCTGACTCGAAAAGATACAAAATTCGGTTGGAGCGAGGAATGTGAAAAGAATTTTCAAGAACTCAAGAGGAGACTCATTTCAGCACCTGTTCTGACAATACCATCTGGCTCGGAGGGATTTGTCATCTACAGTGATGCTTCAGGCAAAGGGTTAGGATGTGTTCTCATGTAACATGAGAAAGTCATAGCCTATGCCTCTCGACAACTCAAAGAATATGAGAGGAATTATCTTACTCATGATCTAGAGTTGGCAGCAGTCGTTTTTGCGCTTAAGATTTAGAGGCATTACTTGTATGCAGAGAAGGTGGAGATCTATACGGATCATAAAAGCCTCAAATATTTCTTCACTCAAAAGGAACTCAACATGCGGCAACGACAATGGCTTGAGTTGTTGAAAGATTATGATTATACCATCCAATACCATCCTGGAAAAACAAATGTAGTAGCTGACGCATTGAGTAGAAGATCATATGCGGGTACGAGTGCAATATTATCAACACAAAGACCCATTTTGTATGACTTGGAAATGATGGAAATAGAGTTAAAGACTCCAGGGACCCATATGATGATGGCGAATATACGAGAGGAACCAACTTTAATCGAAAAAGTTAAAGCTGCTCAAACTACAGACCTGGATCTAATGTGTATGAAGAAGAAAGTGCAAGAAAGTGATATTCCGGAAGCAAGAATCGATAAAGAAGGAATACTTTGAGTCAACTCCAGACTTTTTTATCCTAACGATTCTGACTTAAAGTATAAAATCATGACGGAGGCACACAACACACCATTTGTAATCCATCCTGGAAGTACCAAAATGTATCGTGATCTTCGACATACATTTTGGTGGAGCAATAGGAAGAGAGAGATAGCGGGGTTTATCTCAAGGTGTCTAACTTGTCAAGGAGTCAAGGCAGAGCATCAAGTGCCAAAAGGTCCATTGCAACCACTTGAAATTCCAGAATGGAAGTGAGAGCACATTACCATGGATTTCGTTACTGGTCTTCCCAAGGTTTCTCAAGGCATAGATGCGATTTGGGTCATTGTTGATAGATTGACCAAGTCTGCTCATTTTTTACCGATATGAGAAACTTTTACACTTAAACGTCTTGCTAGTATATACATAAACGAGATCGTAAGATTGCATGGTATACCAGTATCCATAGTTTCTGATCGAGAGCCAAGATTCACTTCAAGATTTTGGGTTAGTTTGCAAAAAGCTATGGGAACGAATTTACGATTTAGTTCGGCATATCATACTCAAACGGATGGGCAATCAGAAAGGACTATTCAAACTCTTGAAGATTTATTAAGACTCTATGTCCTTGACTTCAAGGGAAGTTGGGACAAGTTCTTACCATTGGTGGAGTTTTTCTACAACAATAGTTTTCAAGCAAGTATTGGTATGGCTCTATTTGAGGCGTTGTATGGAAGAAAGTGTCGTTCTCCAGTATGCTGGGATGAGGTGGGTGAAGCAACGTTGTTGGGACCGAATTTGGTACTTATGACTATGTAAAAGATTCAAACGATCTAACAATGTATAAAAACCTCACAAGATCGACAAAAGAGTTATGCTAATCTTCATCAAAAAGACTTGGAATTCAATATTTGAGATCATGTGTTGTTACGTGTTGCTCCATGGAAAGGAGTTACAAGATTTGGAAAGAGAGAAAAGATAAATCCTTGATTCATTGGCCCATTTTTAATCGTCGATCGAGTAGGAAATGTGGCCTATAGACTCGTCTTATTGTCAAGTATGTCTCGTGTTCATAACATTTTTCACATATCTATGTTACGTATATATGTGAAAGACCCGAACGACATTATTGAATTAGAACCAGACGACATAGAGGAAGATTTAAAATATGAAGAGGTACCTGTTAAAATCTTGGATAAGAAGGATCATATTCTACGCTCTAAGGTTATACCTCATGTCAACATTTTGTGGAGAAACTGAGATGTGGAATAAATGACCTGGGAGTTAGAATCTGATATGAAGTCAAGATATCCTCACCTCGTTGATATACCAGGTACGTACCCTAATTTCGAGGACGAAATTTCATAAGAAGATGTGGTTGTAAGACCCCAACTTTTATGAATAAAGAATAATTTTCTCGAAATATATTTTTGAATATTATGGTATGGATTTGATATAATGTTATAGTTGTGGGTAATATTTACATATTTTTTAAAGTAAGTGAGTGGTTATATAATATTCGATTGGTCAGTGAATATTCATTTTAACAGGGAATATTCGTACAATGGCACAATCATTGGTAGACCCCACAACGTAAGTATTGTCGTAGTAAGAAAACGAAAGAATTATCTTTTTATAAAAATAACGGCGAAAGTCTTACCGTTAAAACTGTTGAACTACTCGATAGTAAAAATATAGTAATACGCGTGGTTGCATAGTAGCATATGGTATTGATTATTGATGCTTACGTGAGAAGGCACTCAGTTATACTCAATTATTGCTATAGTAGTTGCTGCGTCATATCTCTCATATTATTGATTCGATTATTGTCACAGTATCATCTGCATAATATGATATATTATTAAATCAATAATTAAGACGAAAAAGTTATTCATATTATTAAATTGCAATATTTACGATGTCTTGAAGTTCTGTCAAGGAGAGGTTTGGTCATCTAATTGCGCGCCAATAAGGAGAAATCCTTATCGGAAAGCCCCCTCTTTCCTGGAAACGACCTGATTGTTAAATATTGTGAGTTATAATATTAATGATGAATAAGTTTGTGTTGATTAAAGATGAAATTGATAGTTCCATTGTCTTGGAATTATTAGTGTTAGTGGAAATCGATATTTATTTCGATATTAATTGATGTATGGAAGTTATAATGACCAGTCGGGTAATTAACCGGATAAATGAGCAATTAATTGCTATTAATTCACATGATTATAACTATTTGTTCACATGTGTGTATTATTGATTCACATTCTTGTACTATTAGGGGAGTTGGTGCAAGATTGAAAATATATGCATGACTAAGTTAAAATGGAGGTATAGATGGAGGTACTATACTGTAACTCGTATTTTCACATGATTATAACTATTGATTCACATGATTGAACTATTGATTCACATTATTTACTATTAGGGGAGGTGGTGAAAGTTTGATAATACTTGCAGGACTAAATTAAAAATGAAGAAAAAGAGGAAGGCATTATACTGTAATATTTCGAGTCCCAAAACGTACAATTATCAAAACTATATTTTCCTATAAATAGAAGCTCATTCTTCCTTCATTTCTCACCAATTTACTAAAGCTTTAGAGCAATTATTATAGAGAGAAATTATAGAGAGAAAGAAGAAGAGAAGTCTGCTACCTCACTATTCCAATATCCAGTTCCTTCTAAGGTAAGGGGTATTATTTCTTTCGTATTCATGAAGAGAACTTATGTTATTCCATTCTTTATTATTATGTTGGAATAACCTGTCTATATGAAGTACCGCATACATGGTGAGATTCTTCTATTATTCTATTCTTTATTATTATGTTGGAATAACCTGTCTATGCGAAGTACCGCATACATGGTGAAATTCTTCTGTTATTCCATTCTTTATTATTCTTTTGGAATATCCTGTCTGTGCGGATTAAGCTAGACTGGTTCCATTCTGTATTATTCTGTTGGAATAACCTGTCTGTGCGGTCTATCGCATGCATGGTGAATTCTTTGTTATTCCATTCTTTATTATTCTGTTGGAATATCTTGTCTGTGCGAATTACGCTAGACCTGGTTCCATTCTTTATTATTCTGTTGGAATAACCTGTCTGTGCGGTTTATCGCATACATGGTGAATTCTTCTGTTATTCCATTCTTTATTATTGTGTTGGAATATCCTGTCTGTGCGGATTAAGCATTACCTGGTTCCATTCTCTATTATTCTTCTGTAATAACCTGTCTATGTGGATTATCACATGCATGGTAAATGATCCTTCGTATTCATTCCTTATTAAATTGTAGAAATGATCTGTCTACGTGAATTACCACATGGAGGGTAAAAATTTATTTGCAATTTCATATATTCTATGATACTCATTTGGTTAAATTTTTGGCTTCTATACTCCATGAAATTAGTAGAATATCCTGGATATTTACGCTTCATCCGGTATCTTTTCATGAAAATATTATTCTGAGCATTCTTGAATTTTACTCCACAAAGCAGTATCATGTTGACAATTTGGACGTAATTGATTTCAAGATAAATTAATTTATAGATCTTTAAAATTTATTCTTGAATTTGTTTTATTGAATTATTATATCATTGTCATCATCCTCATGCTTATATTGTGATGAAAGTCATCTTTGGCTTACGTGCATAGATGGACTTGGTATGATTATGACTAGGGATTATTCGGTATAATCATGACCTGTAATGTTATAAATGATGTGGTAAAAGTCCTCAGTAGCCTATAGTGCATTGATGGACAGTTTTTGGTATGATTATGACCAGGGATTATTCGGTATAGTCATGATCATTGATGATTTAATGAATATCCTTGGTCTGTAGTGCAGGGATGACTCGCTGATGTGGTTTATTTATTAAGCTGAGTCTTAGCGATAACAATTGATGAAAACATTTTAAATCATAGAAGATAGTAGATATCATGCTCTACTTGACTCTTATTTCGCTGCATTTACACTTGATGTCTATTGTATTTTATCAGTTTAACATTGTTGAAGACTAATGATAATTTATCCTGCATTATCTTAGTCATAATATTTCTTACTGGGCTAGTTGAGCTCACCCTTTTGCTTTCATTGTTCTCTTTAGGAAATGAGAACATGGACGGGACTAGTCGGGAAACGGAGTGACGGTCCAGAAGATAGCATTAGTAGTCCTCACTATTCTATTAAATAGTGTGACAATAAATATAATAAGGACTCCATTGAGTGTGGATATTGTCTAGATGACAATATTCTTATTAAAACTTTTAGATTATATTTTATCGTATTTTACACGACTGTTGTATAATTAAATTGTATTTGAATTTTGTACCATGTATTTGGCGACTCAAGATGGGTGATGTATACCTATTTTGGGGGCGTCACATATATAGTAGGTGTGACGCTCCCAAAATAGGTATACATCACACATCTTGGGTCGCCACTTACATGGTACAAAATTCAAATACAACTTAATTATACAACAGTCGTGTAAAATATGACAAAACATAATCTAAGAGTTTTAATAAGAATATTGTCATCTAGACAATATCTACACTCAATAGAGTCCTCATTATATTTATTGTCACACTATTTAACAGAATAGTGAGAACTATTAATGCTATCATCTGGACCGTCACTCCGTTCCCCTTCTAATCCCGGCTACATTCTCATTTGCTGAAGAGAACAATGAAAGCAAAAGGGTGAGCTCAACTAGCCCAGTAAGAAATATTATGACTAAGATAATGCAGGATAAATTATCATTAGCCTTCAACAATGTTAAACTGATAAAATACAATAGACATCAAGTTTAACTGTAGCGGAATAAGCAATCTATTAGAAGAGTCAAGTAGAGCATGATATCTACTATCTTCTATAATTTAAAATGTTTTCATCAATTTTTATCGCTGAGACTCAGCTAAATAAATAAACCACGTCATCGAATCATCCCTGCACTACGGGCCAAGGATATTCATTAAATCATCAATGGTCATGACTATACCGAATAATCCCTGGTCATAATCATACCAAAAACTGTCCATCAATGCACTACAGGCCATTGAGGACTTTTACCACGTCATTTATAACATTACAGATCATGATTATACTGAATGATCCCTGGTCATAATCATACCAAGTCCATCTATGCACGTAAGCCAAAGATGACTTTCATCACAATATAAGCATGAGGATAATGACAATGACATAATAATTCAATAAAACAAGTTCAAGAATAAATTTATAAGTTAATTTATCTTGAAATCAATAACGTCCAAATTGTCAACATGATACTGCTTTGTAGAGTAAAATTCAAGAATGCTTAGAAGAATATTTCCATGAAAAGATACTGGATGAAGCGCAAATATCCAGGATATTCTACTAATTTCATGGAGTATAGAAGCCAAAACTTTAACCAATTGAGTATAATAGAATATATGAAACTGTAAATGGATTTTCGCTCATCATGCGGTAATCCACGTAGACAGATCATTTCCACAATTTAAAAAGAAATGAATACAAAGGATCATTCACCATGCACGTGGTAATCCACATAGATAGGTTATTCCAACAGAATAATAAAGAATGGAATAACATAAGGATTAACCATACATGCGATAGACCGCACAGACAGGTTACTCTTAAAAGAATAATAAAGAATGGAACCAGGTCATGCGTAATCCACACAGACAAGATATTCCAACAGAATAATAAAGAATGGAACCAGGTCATGCGTAATCCGTACAGACAGGATATTCCAATAGAAAATAAAGAATGGAATAACAACAGAATTCACCAGGCATGCAATAGACCTCACAGACAGGTTATTCCAACAGAATAATAAATAACAGAACCAGGTCATGCGTAATACGCACAAACAGGATATTCCAACATAATAATAAAGAATGGAATAACAGAAGAATTTCACCATGTATGTGGTACTTTGCATAGACAGGTTATTCTAACAGAATAATAAAGAATGGAATAATAGAAGGATTCACCATGCATGCGATAGACCGCACAGACAGGTTACTCCCAATAGAATAATAAAAAATGAAACCAGGTCATGCGTAATTCGCACAGACAGAATATTTCAACAGAATAATAAAGAATAGAATAACAACAAAATTCACCAGGCATGCGATAGACCACACAGACAGGTTATTCCAACAAAATAATAAATAACGGAACCAGGTCATGCGTAATACGCACATACAGAATATTCCAATAGAATAATAATAAAGAATGAAATAACAGAAGAATTTCACCATGTATGCGGTATTTGGCATAGATAGGTTATTCCAACAGAATAATAAAGAATGGAATAATAGAAGAATTTCACCATGTATGGGGTACTTCGCATAGACAGGTTATTCCACCATAATAATAAGAAATGGAATAACAGAAGAATTTTACCATGTATGAGGTACTTCGCATAGACAGGTTATTCCAACATAATAATAAAGAATGGAATAACAGAAGATCTATTTATGAATATGAAAGAAATAATACCCTTTAACTTAGAAAGAAATTGGATACTGGAGTAGAGAGGTAGCATACTTCTCTTCTTCTTCTCTCTATAATTCTCTCTATAATAATTGCTCTATAGCTTTAGTGAATTGGTGAGAAATGAAGAAATAATGAGCTTCTATTTATAGGAAAATATAGTTTCGATAATTGCACGTTTTGGGGCTCAAAATATTACAGTATAATACCTTCCTCTTTTTCTTCATTTTTAATTTAGTCCTGTAAGTATTATCAAACTTGCACCACCTTCCCTAATAGTAAATAATGTGAATCAATAGGTCAATCATGTGAATCAATAGTTATAATCATGTGAAAATACGAATTACAATATAGTACCTCCATCTATACCTTCATTTTTAACTTAGTCATTCAAGTATTATCAATCTTGCACCAACTCCCCTAATTGTACAAGAATGTGAATCAATAGTACACACATGTGAACAAATAGTTATAATCATGTGAATTAGTAGCAATTAATTGCTCATTTATCCGATTAATTAGCCGATTTATCAATATAACCCCCAGACATCAATATCATCGGAATAGATGTCGATTTCCACTAACACTAATAATCCCAATACAATGGAACTATTAATTTCATCTTTAATCAAGCACGAACTTATTCATCATTAATATTATAACTCATAATATTTAACAACCAGGTCGTTCCCAGGAAAGAGGGGGCTTTCCGATAAGGATTTTTCCTTATTGGCGCACTAATTAGGTGACCAAACCTCTCCTTGACAGAACTTCTAGACATTATCAATATTGCAAATAATAATATGAATAACTTTGTCGTCTCAATTATTAATTTAATAATATAACATATTATGCAGATGACACTTTGACAATAATTGAATCAATAATATGAGTGATATGATGCAACAATTACTGTAGCAATAATTGAGTATAACTGAGTGACTTCTTACGTAAGCATTAATAATCAATATCGTGTGCTACTATGCAACCACGCGTATTACTGTACTTTTACTATCGAGTAGTTCAACAGTTTTAACGGTAACACTTCCGCCGTTATTTTTATAAAAAGATAATTCTATCGTTTTACGACAATACTTTAGTTGTGGGGTCCACCAATGATTATGTCGTCATACGAATATTCCTTGTTAAAACGAATATTCCCTGACCAATCGAATATTTTACAACAACTTGCATACTTTGTAAAATTTATAAATATTACTCACAACTATAACTGTGACGCCCCCAAAATAGGTATACATCACCCATTCTGAGTCGCCAAATACATGGTACAGAAACAATTACAACTACATAATACAATTGTCGTGCAAAATACTACCACAGATAAATTATGAGTTTAAATACAAATATTGTCTTCTAGACAATATCCACACTCAAATAAGTCCTCATTAAAATTATTGATACACTATTTTACAAAATAGTGAGGACTACTAAAACAACTGTCTTGAACCATTACTCTACACCTCGACTAGTTCCCGCTATATTCTCGTCTCCTGAAAGAAAAATGGAACAAAAAGGAAAAGGGTGAGCTCAACTAGCCCAGTAAAGAACATTATGACTAAGATAATGTACAACAAATTATCCTTAGTCCTCAACAGGGAAAAATCTAATAGAATACAATAGACAACCAGTTTTAAATCAATCTTCGCAGCGGAAATAATAATTCATTAGAAGAGTTAAGTAGAGGATGAAATCTACTAATATCTATGAATTTAACAGTCCATCATCATTATTTTATCCCTGTAATATCAATCAATATATATCTAGAATCAAATATTCATCTTTGCACTATAGGCCAAAGATATTCATCAGTTGGTCATGTTCATCTAAACACCTGTTCATCTTTGCACTATGGGCCAAAGATATTCATCAAGAAATCATTCATCTTTGCACTACAGGCCAAAGATATTCAGTAATATCATCATTTAGGACTGATGATGATGAAAAATATTTTAAAGAAAACGAATCCAGTGAAGCAAAGGAACAGATATTAAGGATTCGTACTTTAAACAATTCCCATTCAAAAATACTTCATAAATAACCAGAGTGGGGTAAAATTCAAGAATGATCAAAACATGGATACAATCAAAGCTAGTGTCCAAAATAGATATTTTGGACGAAAAGAAAAAATTTCATTTTTCGGTGAATAGTGTCGTATTCGTGAATAGTGCCGTATACGTGAATAGTAACTCCGACACCAAAATATAGCAATTTCACAAAAATATCATCATGCTTCGTGAATAGTACTCGTGAATAGTAATTTGTGAATAGTAACTCATGAATAGTAACTCGTGAATAGTAACTCATGAATAGTAACCCCGACATGAAAAAGTTCCAAATTTGATAAAAAGTTCCAACCAATATTTCAGCATAATGATATTGAAGAAATAATATCATTTTCGAATAAAATAACATCCCTTACCTCGAAAAGACTGTACTTCTGACTGGTATACTGAATATAGTGCTGAAGGGAACTCGCACCGTATAGCAACACTCAAGGTATCAAAATATTCACAAGAATACGCTCGATAATATAGAGAGAGAAAGAGAGAGAAAACTTATTTCTGGTGTGATTTTCAATTCTAACCTAAGCTCCCTATTTATAGGAAAATGCTTAGAACACCAAAGCAAAAAAATTAATATAATATTAATATAATTATACAAATTTTCCTTAGCCCGCCTTTTGGTCAAAAACACCAGCCACACATGTTAATGATGTCCAAAAAATACAAAAAATATTTTTCTAACAAAAATAATTTAAACTCCAAAAATCAATTCACACCCGATATACCGAAACTTCAATAATTCACAATAATTAGCCCTTTTATCAGAAAATTCGAATCTCGCGATTTTTTATAGGAAATTCAATTCTCTAGAACTTTGCAGAAGAAAGTTTTTCTAAATTCCAAACAAAAATTGACCGAAATCCACAAACGGGCGATTTTACAGACTATAATTAAATTTCAGTCAAGAAATGGGCCCACGGACATGTTTAACATGTTTTAAACATTTATTGCAACAAAAATACTCTTTCTCCTCGTATACTCATATATCCCACATTTATTGTAAAAATATCACCATTATTATATTATAATAATATAATAAAATATTATTTTATCAGAAAAGATAAAATATCAAATTTTAACAATTGTCACTTTAAAAATTTTCTCCATCTATATCCACATAAAATAAATATTTTTATCATCATATAAATTAATAACTAATTATTCACAAATAATATTACAGAATCACAGTACTGGCAACCAGACCGTTTCCAGGAAAGAGGGGGCTTTCCAAAAAAGATTTCTCCTTACTGGCGCGCAATTAGGTGACCAAACCTCTCCTTAGACAGAACTTTCTAGACATTACCAATAATGTTATCTAATAATATTATTCAGATAATATGAATTATTGCTTCGATAATGAAAAATACTAGTGTAGTGACAATTATTGAAACAACAGTAATATAAAATATCAACGCAGCAATTATTGAATCAATAAAATTAAATACTGAACAGTAATTACTGTAACAATTATTGAGTAGTGCCTTCTTACATAAGAATCAATAATTGGTGCAATACCGTGTGCTACTGTGCAACAACGCGTTTTACTGTGTTTTAACCACCAGGTATTCCAACAGTGTTAACGGTAACAACTGCGTCGTTATTTATAACAACTTATACTTGTCGTTTTCTTCATCAATTGCTTTCCGTTATGAGGCCCACACAAGGCTGCGCCGTCGTACGAATATTCCCCGACAGAAAGAATATTCCACGACCAAACGAATATTCTCCGACAACAATGAGTATTCTATAACCACCTGTTTATTTTAAAATATTTGCGCATTTTACCCATAACTAACCACATTAATCAAATCAGCCCTTACTATTTCAAAATGATAAATTGAGGAAATTAAATTTCATTTATTAATAATTTGGGGTCTTACAACCTCCCCTCCTTATGAAATTTCGTCCTCGAAATTGACGTACGTACCTGGTGTTTCGAAAAGATAAGGATACCTCGCTTTCATTTTTGTTTCCAACTCCCAGGTCATTTCCTCAATAGCGTGATTTCTCCACAAAACTTTGACTTGTGGTATGACCTTTGTGCGTAGGACATGCTGTAATAACCGTAAATTTTACGATTTAATATTAATAATTATAAATAGAGCATGTGATTAATGACCTTTGTGCTTACATGGCATGAGGTGATTAACTCAATTGAATTAAAATTTAACTTTTAATAATTGATAAGATGTGGAGAATTATGGAAGGTTTATGAGATGTCTTGTGTGACACAATGATGGAATTAGTGAGGAATAATTAAGTATTTACATGTTTATAATCCAAATAATAAATTGGGAGTCTAGCCCAATAAATTAATTGATGGACTTTTGAGTTAGCCCAATAAACTTGGGTCATTTAAAATCCAATTCGGAACCCAACATAATATTTAACTGATGGTACAAGGTGTTGGTTAAATAATATGGCGTGAGGCAATGGGCCCGACCGACTAGCCCCTAGTCTAGGTCTGAAATCTATTCTCTTGTCCCAAATTAAGGGTCACAAAGTACAAGGAACAATAGCCTAAACTCTCTTTACGCAAACTTTTAAGCTGCTAATCCTGGGCATGCAGGGCTAGCTAAGTGGCTGGTATGGAGTGGTTAAACAACTCCTTAAGTAACCATTGTTCATTTCTATTGCACCGTGAATCTCAACATTGGGTAAAGCAAGTGTCTAGTCCATGTTTTTCTCTTTAAATACAAGCCACCATAGCAGTCTGTTATAGTGATAAGAGTGTTGGAGAAATCTGAGTAAAGAATTCTTAGTTGCTAAGCATTACCAAATCAGTGTGTGAGATATCAAGGTTAAAGCTCGAGAAGGTATAATTTCTACTTCGTTCTTAACTTGAGTCTTGTTTGATTCTCGGTTTTCCAAAATTAATATGTCAAGTATGACAAATTAGCATGATATAGGGTGTTTGGAAAGTTTACTTTCGTGCATGAATACGTTAATAATTGCATAGAATCAAGTTACGGCTACTCTGTAAAACAGAGCATGTTCACTGTTTCTGAACTCCATGGGGTGCAGCTGCACCGTACTTAGGAACCAGCTAATGGGTTCAGTCATGTTAGACCATGTATTAAGAAATTCCCTTAGGTTGTATGCATATATTAAAGTCTTAATGAAATTAACCCAACAAACTTAGACTTTGTCGAAATAGTGTAGACTGAAGTCTCGGAAAGTGCTGACTTCGGAGATGTCTTCGTACAAGTCGTAATGTCTTCGGACAAATCGTGTTGTCTTCGAACAAGTCGTAATGTCTTCGGACGAAGCGTGTTGTCTCCGGATAAGTTGTAATGTCTTCGGACGAAGCGTGTTGTCTTCGGACATGGCCAGATGTCTTCGGCTTCGGACATGGCCATATGTCTTCGGCTTCGGACATGGAGAGATGTCCTGGGACTCGAAGACAGCATTATAACTTGATATAAGGATGGATTAATAAATATTCCTATACTGCTATAAACTATTATTACACGAATGAGTTTTAAGTAGAGAATTTTACTAACTTCGGGAAAATAAATCTAATGTCTGTAAACATGCGTAAAAAAGGGGTCGGTGGGATTTATAGATGTTATGGTCTACTTAAAGCAATGAACCTCTTGGAACTACGAAGAAGAAAGATTATGAATAAACTAGCAGTGGTCAAAAGTATGAGCACGTTAGTGTACAACTATGAGTTTTGATGGGTGCAACAGTATACATAGATAGAAAGAAAAATGTGTTATGTGTACATGTTGTTTATATATGTATATTAAGTGTGTTTGGCTAATGAATACCTATAATTACATAAATAGGACAAACATAATTCATTGAGGTGATTTTCTCTATAGTAAAGACCAACGCTAAAGGCAAGTTCCCTAACCACACTCAAATTTACATTGAGTAAGTATCCGAACACTATTATTATTGTGTTGCAAGTTCCCTAACCTCACTCAAATTTACATTGAGTAAGTATCTGAACACTATTATTATTGTGTTTTAAGTTCCCTAACCTCACTCAAATTTACATTGAGTAAGTATCCGAACACTATTATTATTGTGTTGCAAGTTCCTTACTTCTTACACTGTATACATTCGAATTGTTGTCTCAAGCAAATATTTGTTTCTATTCGAAAATCATTTATATACCTTGACGTTGTTGCAAACATTGAACTTATCGTTCTTAAATGCATTATAAAAATTTGTCTAAGCCTTTGATTTAACTAGATTATTATTGTATCCAAACCAATTGACTTGGTGTGGACTATCGTAAATCTACTGAGATGAACAACCCTCATTGAAGGGGAAATTATATATGTCGGGAAATCGACGTGCGCACACAAGTATGATTAAATGTTATGCATAACGTAGGGTACTTTAGGCTGATCACCTGTTGTACTCATTTATATTGGATTACTGTGTAATACTGTTAATTCTAGTAAGAGTTCTTAGTCCTTAGTGACTGCTCAGTGCTCATTCATATTGAACCTCGAAATGAATAAATCCTAAAAGTTGTTGATATCCTTCAGTCTATAGCGATACCTATTGAATACTCTTGATATTTCTCGATATTCTTGAACTACCAATTATTATTATACCCTTGAAAGATTTAAATGCTATAACTGCTTGTTCTTCTGGCTATATTACTTGTTGGGCAAATTTGTTGCTCATTCTTGCTTCCTAAAACATTACAGTTAAGGCAGAGCAAGGCGGTACTTCAGGAAAGGACAAAGGAAAGGGCAAGGCGACAGAATAACTTAGTCCTTAAGACTAGAAGTATTATTATTATTGTTATGATGTATTCAAGAATGATTAAGTTATGTTTAAGTTAATCACTGAATTGTCGTAGTAATGGTTACGATACCTTGGGACGCGAATATTTTTATTATATCAATGTAAATTATTCTATTATTTTCATTGTTAATGATTTAGTAGGATATTCGTAGTTGCACGTGATTCACCGAATTCGAGATATGGGTGTCCGAATTTTGGGGGCGTCACACATGCTCCTTCCTATCAAAAATCTTAAAGGGTACCTCCTCGTACATTAAGTCTTCGGCTATCTCGTCCGGTTCTAACTCAATGACGTGGTTCGGGTCGTCCACATAATTTCGTAACTTCGATACGTGAACAACGTTATGAACACGTGTCATACTTGGCGGTAAAACGAGTCTATAGGCCACAGTTCCTACTCGATCGAGGATTTCAAATAGACCAATAAATCGAAGGTTTGAGCTTTCCTCACATCGCCAATTCTCGCTTTTGGAATAACAACTTCTTGCACCTCTTTCTTCATATTTATCAGCTCCGGTGTGTAGCTTAAACGTTTTTAACTTTATCGATAAAAGTCGGTTCTACTTATTTATCATCACGTGAGTCCCTAGAGTCTTTAACTCTATATCTATCATTTGTAAGTTATATGAAATGGGTCTTTGACAATATCGCATTCGTACTCGTATACGATCTTTTACTCAACACGTCAGCTACCATGTTCGCTTTTCTAGGATGGTATGGTCAGAATATGTGCCGAAATGAGTCTCCTATTGAGTTCTTCGAAGCACTTCCCACATTCCTTGCTCCATTCGAATTTTGTATCTCTACGAGTCAGCTGCGTTAATGGAGTACCGATTCGAGAAAATCTTTCTACAAAATCTTCGATAATAACCAGCTAAGCATAGAAAGCTACGTATTTCGATTACTGACTTAGGTTGCTCTCAACTGTGACTCATATCCCAATCTTGGATAGCACGTCACAATGACACCTATCAGTTTACTACCGCACAAATATGGCGTTCCCTACGGAGAGTCTGGCTTCGGTGCATTCCACAAAGAAAGTCACCAGATAAAGGATCGGGTACCAAATTCTATAGTTGAATTTTTAACTCCTGACGTTCAATAGGAGCCATGAGATTTTAGAAATAGGTTTTGTACCGGGTTCAAAGTCGATACAAAATTCAATATCACACTTTGGGAGTAAGCCAAGAAATTCTTCAGGAAATACATCAGGAAATTTACTAACAATAGAAATATCATTCAAATCTGACGTATTTTTGTTTAAGTCCACAACATGGGCTAAGAAAACTGGACATCCGTTTTTCAATAAACGAATGACTTTATGGCTTGATATGAAAGTGTTTAACTTCAATGGTTTGGTTGCTTGAATTCGAATAACAGGTTGCTTAAGAATATGAAAACTAACAACCTTACAAAAGCAATCAATTTTGGCATGATGAGTAATTAATCAATCAATCCCCAAAATCATATCAGAAGCAAGTATCTTTAAAGAAATAAGGTCAACAGGTAATGCGATGGTGCCAACTTGGATCAAACAAGATTTATAAACGGTGGATGTGATGAAAGTTTCTCCTAACGGAGTTTCCACAGATAGGTCAAAGTCTAATTTCTCCGGACTCAAGTTTAAACATTGAGCACAAGCAGGAGAGATAAATGAATGTGTAGCACCGGTATCTAGTAATGTATAAACTTTGCATGAATTTATGATTAGCTTACCCGTGATCACCTCGTTTGGGTTCCTCGCATGTTGACCAGTCACGACAAACGCTCTTCCAGGAACCGTTGACTTTGACTTTTTTGGGACAGCCTTTTGAGTCACCATCCCCACTGGGCTTGGTTTTGCTATCGTACAATCTTGAGCGATATGTCCTTCCTTTCCATAATTGTAGCATACCTTGAACTGTTGTGGACAGTTTGGGCTGATGTGTCCCTCTTTTCCACATTTATAGCATACGACCGGTGGTCGTTCTCCTCCCTTAAAACCAGTTGCTGCTGGTGCTGACGTCTTCGCAGTGTCATTGTTGAATCTCCTCTTTTTAAAATCTCCCCCCCGACTCACTTCATCTATTTTCATGGCCACGAGTACCACCAGAGTGGTTGTCGCTCTTGTCCGTATTTTTCTTTCTCCGTTAGTTATCATTGTTCTGATGATTGCTGTCACCGGTATGATCCTGCTTGCTGTCTCTTGGTTGAATGTACTTGCTATCTGGCTCTAATAATTGAGCCTGTTGACAACATCTGAATATAAAGAAAATTTATGAGAGATAAGATATTGCTGAATCTCGGGTTTTAAACCTCTCAAAAACATCCTCGTCATTCGTTCCTCATTCTCTAACAAATGAGGTGTAAACCTGGATAACTCTGCGAACTTCGCCTCGTATTGGGACACCGTCATGTTGTTTTGTTCTAGTCTAATAAACTCTACCTCTTTCATATGGCGAATACTTTCAAGAAATTATTTTTCGTTGAAAAGTTTCTGAAACGTTTTCCAAGACATGCGGAGTGCGGCCGGCTGGGTACGCTTCACAGATTTCCACCAGTAATCTGCCTCGCCATGGAACATAAAGGTGGCGAATGGAACCTTCTGTTCCTCCATGCATCCCAAGACATCGAATATCTTGGTAATTTGCTTGACCCATGTTTCCGCCATGATCGGATCCGACTTTCCCTTAAATTCTGGTGGTCCCAACTCTTTGAATTGCTTGGCTGTGACAAGTCGCGCATTGCTAGCATTTTCACTCGTATTTTGTGCACGAGTCTCCCTTGTCTGGTTTTGCATAAACTGCAAAAAGCTTCTAAACATCCCCTCGTTCATCAACTGCTCAGTGGTGTTGTTCACAGGAGGAATATTGCCAGCCTGTTGCACGTTCTCCTCGTTGGTGATTACAGGCGTCTCCACGGTCTCATTTACTCCACTGTTAATATTCTCAGTCGACATTCTCAAATACTGTCATAAAACAAGGGTTAATTAAGGAAATCATTATATCACATAATATCCCTATATACTGACCAACTAACAAATAAGCTTAGGTAGGACACACTAGCGAAGAATTACTCGTCTCTCCCCTCCTAGTACTATTCCCCAATCTCCGTCAGAGACCATATCCCTAAGCTCTGATACCAACTGTGACGCCCCCAAAATAGGTATACATCACCCATTCTGAGTCGCCAAATATATGGTACAGAAACAACTACAACTACATTAATACAATTGTCGTGCAAAATACGACCACACATAAACTGTGAGTTTAAATACAAATATTGTCTTCTAGACAATATCCACACTCAAATAAGTCCTCATTACAATTATTGATACACTATTTTACAAAATAGTGAGGACTACTAAAACAACTGTCTTGAACCATTACTCCACACCCCGACTACTTCCCACTATATTCTCGTCTCCTGAGAAGAAAAATGGAACAAAAAGGAAAAGGGTGAGCTCAACTAGCCCAGTAAAGAACATTATGACTAAGATAATGTACAACAAATTATCCTTAGTCCTCAACAGGGAAAAATCTAATAGAATACAATAGACAACCAGTTTTAAATCAATCTTCGCAGTGGAAATAATAATTAATTAGAAGAGTTAAGTAGATGATGAAATCTACTAATATCTATGAATTTAACAGTCCATCATCATTATTTTATCCCTGTAACATCAATCAATATATATCTAGAATCAAATATTCATCTTTGCACTACAGGCCAAAGATATTCATCAGTTGGTCATGTTCATCTAAACACCTGTTCATCTTTGCACTACGGGCCAAAGATATTCATCAAGAAATCATTCATCTTTGCACCACAGGCCAAAGATATTCAGTAATAACATCATTTAGGACTGATGATGATGAAAAATATTTTAAAGAAAACGAATCCAATGAAGCAAAAGAACAAATATTAAGGATTCGTACTTTAAACAATTCCCATTCAAAAATACTTCATAAATAACCAGAGTGTGGTAAAATTCAAGAATGATCAAAACATGGATACAATCAAAGCTAGTGTCTAGAATAGATATTTTGGACGAAAAGAAGAAATTTCATTTTTCGGTGAATAGTGTCGTATTCGTGAATAATGCCGTATACGTGAATAGTGTCGTATACGTGAATAGTAACTCCTGACACCAAAAGATAGAAATTTCACAAAAATATCATCATGCATCGTGAATAGTAATTCGTGAATAGTAACTCATTAATAGTAACTCATTAATAGTAACCCCAACATGAAAAAGTTCTAAATTTGATAAAAAGTTCCAACCAATATTTCGGCATAATGATATTGAAGAAATAATATCATTTTTGAATAAAATAGCATCACTTACCTCGAAAAGACAGTACTTCTGACTGGTATACTGAATATAGTGCTGAAGGGAACTCGCACCGTATAGCAACACTCAAGGTATCAAAATACTCACAAGAATACGCTCGATAATATAGAGAGAGAAAGAGAGAAAAAACTTGTTTCTAGTGTGATTTTCAATTCTAACCTAAGCTCCCTATTTATAGGAAAATGCTTATAACACCAAAGCAGAAAATTTAATATAATATTAATATAATTATACAAAATTTCCTTAGTCCACCTTTTGGTCAAAAACACCAGCCACACATGTTAATGATGTCCAAAAAATACAAAAAACACTTTTCTAACAAAAATAATTTAAACTCCAAAAATCAATTCACACCCGATATACTGAAACTTCAATAATTCACAATAAATAGCCCTTTTATCAGAAAATTCGAATCTCGTGAATTTTTATAGGAAATTCAATTCTCTACAACTTTGCAGAAGAAAGTTTTTCCAAATTCCAAACAAAAATTGACCGAAATCCACAAACGGGCGATTTTACAGGCTATAATCAAATTTCAGTCAAGAAATGGGCCTACGGACATGTTTAACATATTTTAAACAACCTTTGCAACAAAAATACTCCTCATCCTCATATACTCATATATCCCACATTCATTGTAAAAATATCCCCATTATTATATTATAATAATATAATAAAATATTATTTTATAAGAAAAGATAAAATATCAATTTTTAACAATTGTCACTTTAAAAATTTTCTCCATCTATATCCACATAAAATTAATATTTTCCTCATCATATAAATCAATAATTAATTATTCACAAATAATATTACAGAATCACAGTACTGGCAACCAGGCCGTTTCCAGGAAAGAGGGGGCTTTCCAATAAAGATTTATCCTTACTGGCGCGCAATTAGGTGACCAAACCTCTCCTTAGACAGAACTTTCTAGACATTGCCAATAATGTTATCTAATAATATTATTCAGATAATATGAATTATTGTTTCGATAATAAAAAATACTGTGTAGTGACAATTATTGAAATAATAGTAATATAAAATATCAACGCAACAATTATTGAATCAATAAAATTAAATACTGAACAGAAATTACTGTAACAATTATTGAGTAGTGCCTTCTTACGTAAGAATCAATAATTGGTGCAATACCGTGTGCTACTGTGCAACAACGCGTATTACTGTGTTTTAACCACCAGGTATTCCAACAGTGTTAACGGTAACAACTGCGTCGTTATTTATAACAACTTATACGTGTCGTTTTCTTTATCAAATTGTTTTTCGTTATGGGGCCCACACAAGGCTGCGCCATCGTAAGAATATTCCCCGACTGCAAGAATATTCCACGACCAAACGAATATTCTCTGACAACAATGAGTATTCTATAACCACCTGTTTATTTTAAAATATTTGCACATTTTACCCATAACTAATCACATTAATCAAATCAACCCTTACTATTTCAAAATGATAAATAGAGGAAATTAAATTTCATTTATTAATAATTTGGGGTCTTACAATAACATTATATCAAATCCACACCATAATATTCAAAAAAAATATTTCGAAAATTTTAAATCTTTATTCATAAAATTTGGGGTCTCACAGTAGGTTATGACGACGATTTTTTGGGCTATAGCGACGGTTTCACCCGTCGTTATAGCTATTCTGGGCTTTGGCGACAATTTACCGTCTTTATAGCCCAAAAAATCTGTCGTCATAACCCTACTGTGTAATACACAGCTGTGTATATAAATATAGCCCTACATATACATATATATATAGAGAGAGAGAGTCTGGTTCCTATCCGAACTCCCGGATTTTCTTAAAATACGAACTTTTTTTTTGCTTTTTTTTAAACAACTAAAAAAGTTTAATATTTTATGGAACTGGAATTTTTATATAATACAGTATTTTGGATGTGATTTGGATACGTATAACAAAACAGGTCTGTACAGACTGTACATACATATTTTTTTATATGTATCCAAATCACGCCCAAAACATTGTATTATGAAAAAATTCCAGTTCCATAAAATATTAAAAAAAATAGTTGTTTAAAAAAAAGGGTCCGGATTTAATCAGGTCCGGGAGTCCGGACTTGATCCGTTGTGTGTGTGTGTCTATATATATATATATATATATATATATATATATATATGGGAAATGATCCATAGCAAATACTTGCTACGAATCAATATTGGGCAAATAGCATTTTAGTCGTCTATTCTATAAATCAAGGGTCCAGATTAACACATAACACTGGACCTACGCTACTCCGTCTGGCGTACGCTGAAAACCCCTTACTTTCATACGCTAGTTCAAGTGGCGTATCCTCAAAAAAAATTCAGTTCCATTACTACCCCCAAGCGATCGCTGAAGGAATTTTATCAATTTTCCTTCTCGGATCTCTCTCTATCACATAAACCCTCCCTCCCTCTCTCCCTCCGAGTGTTGAAGCCTAAACCCTTCTTGCGATCGCTGCAAACACCTGATGGAACTAGAGTTCCTAAACCGATTTTGAGATCTGCTGCGATTTCTATAAAACCCTCTCTTACTAGAGTTCCTAAACCGATTTTGAGCTGCGATTTCGCAAAGCCTTCTCTGATTCCATCATCTGCTGCGAGCCTATATCATTTTTCGTGCGATTCATCTGTCAAATTGTCCAAACCCAACAGGATTGACTAGGTATTTTTGTTTTTGATTTTGTACATGCTTGCATATAACCTCCAAATATGTTTCTCCTTTTTTAGTGCGATTCATATAAAAGTTTCTATTTTAGCTTTTTTAGGGTTTCATGTCCATGTCAACATTCCTCATGAGGTCCTTGCCAAAAAAATACTTCAGTTGGTTAAATGCAGACTCCACTCTTCTAATTTGTTCCACAAATCTGCTTTCACATCACTCTTTTCTCCACATTTGGAAAATGTAAATGTCCTCATTATATTATAGCATGGCCATCATTGTGTTATGCCTCCATGATGTTTAAGCTATAATGCTTCTGGGTATGCCCCTTTGAACCTGTAATTGCAAATAAAAAAAAAGACAAACAGAAATCAAGAGGGAAAACAATTATATATAACACCGTCATTTTTGCTTGTTTATTTGGAGTGTCAGCAAGTGGAAAGTTATGCTACTTGACCCACTTTATGATGACAAACCATTAATGCCATTGTCACAATTATATCAAAACTTCTTTGCGGTTGTGGTGAGTTCATTAATATAAGTCTTGTTTTTCATGTCATTACAAAGACATGTAATTCCTACTACTTCGGACTTATAACTACTGGGTTTATTGTTTTTAGGTGGAGTTAATTCCTTTGCTGCTTCTTCAGGCAAATCCTACAGCAAAGTGGCCAAAATTGAAACCAAAAGTTGAAGCCTGTGTGAATAGACCGAGACAATGGAACGAAGACGATTGTGGCATATATGTTGCAAAGTACGTGGATTTTTTTTTTGCACCGTATAAACATCATGGAGCAACCGAAGTGTACACTTAACGAAGCTTATAATTTTAGGTTTAGAATAGCGCATGAGCTTAGGATGTGCAAAGCTAGGGACATTCCTGAATCATATTTGTAACGAACAAACTTTATATTCGGATTCAAATGAAAACTAGTTAATGTTTCAATCTTTTGTATGTACGTTACTGTGGATGTCTTTTAAGTTTGTGTTTGCATTGGTTTGTGTTTACTATTCTTCACCTTACTTTATTAGTTTTGTGTTTATAATATTAAATCAATAGTTTTCATGTTAACCATATACAATTTAACTTGAAAAGGCATGAGAAAGGTTTGATCATATTATGAGCTACTCTCTCTCCCTTGGGTCTTTATCAATTTTCAATTCCTAACACAGTAGTAAATTGATGAAAACTACTTGATCTTGGGTTTTAGGGGCTTAATTGCTAGTATTTTTCTTTATTTTGCAGGATGTCTTTTAAAAGTGTCGAGGCTTCGGTGTTCACCAACTGAATTTTTTTGAGCCTTAATGTATGTTTGAAATTGCAGCTCATAAGCACAGAGATGTAGTTCCCCTCGACTTAAATGATGATGTGGGGGAATCAGACGAAGATAATGAGCATCCTGTTTTAGATTTTGAGGTTATATTCATGTATCTCTATTCTATTAGATTTTGGTCTACAGAGGTGTTTTCCAAAGGTCTTCATTCAGTTAGTAAAGGTTTGGGTCTGTATGACTGTATAATCATTCCTCTCATTGAATAAAATAATATAGCAATATAACTTTCTAGTCATTTAAATGGAATTACTATTTAAAAAAATAGGATGCATTATACTTCAAGGCTTAATTGATCAAACATGTATTGTCATTCTCAATGTAAGTGTCTCTGAAAAGTGAGCACATTGAAGTTGCTATTGGATTAATTATTTGTTGAGCAGGTTATATGTATTGTATTGATGTTGTAATCTATTATTCGTTGGTGGGTATATTTTGTTTCTTTAGAATTTGTCTCAAGGTAATTCATTTTTTGCTGCTAATAAAGTGAATATTGTTATTGATCTGTATCTGTAGTTTGGTCCACTGTGAAGTTCTGTCTAGTAGCTTCCTAAGTTGTCGGAGAGAGTTACCTTTTTTCTTTAGTAATTTCAGTTATGATACATTATTTGTTTTTAATTTCAATCCGCAGTTACTTGCTTCATTATGGGTAAGGAGAAGGTTCACATCAACATTGTGGGCATTGGCCATGTGGATTCTGGAAAGTCAACCAGAAGGAAGCATGACAAAAGGGTGATTGAGAGGTTTGAGAAGGAAGCTGCTGAAATGAACAAGCGTTCATTCAAGTATGCCTGGGTTCTTGACAAGCTCAAGGCTGAGCGTTAGCGCGGAGAAGAAGGATCCCACTGGAGCAAAGGCTGAGGGTTCTTGATTAATTGCGCTCTTTTCTTCTTTAATTTTTTTTGAAGGATATTTAAAAGAAGGATGAAGGAATAAATATAATAATAATATAAGGTCTGTATATTTTTTACAGAAGGAATCTTGTGATATGCCAATTTTATTCCCCTTTATTCCCCGCTAGCGTAAGAGTCCTTCAGTCCAAATATTTCTTACCATATTTGTGATATGCCATTTTTATTCCACTTTATTCCCCGCTAGCGCAAGTCCTTCTGTCCAAATATTTCTTACCAAATTTGTCAATTTTGAATACGCCAGTCGAACTAGCGTAGCATATAAGGAATTTTAACCGCACGCTATTTCAAGTGGCATTCGCTCATTTTTTTTTTTAATCCCAACGATTGATTTATGGAATGGACGACTAAGATGCTATTTGCCCAATATTAATCCGTAGCAAGTATTTGTTATGGATCATTTCTCTCTCTCTCTCTCTCTCTTTTCTCTCTCTCTCTATATATATATATATATATATATATATATATGGAATTGATCCATAGTTAACATTGTCAAATTAAGATTATATTTATAACAGATTTTGAGCGTCCATCCAAATATCGAATGATTGATTAACTCTCGTCCGCAGTTTAATACTGCAGGCAGAACAAATGTCTAAAATACCTTCTTTGTAAAAGTTCCTCATCTGCAGTATTAACGCTAAGTAACGTCGTTTTTAAATAAGTGTAGTGCGAACGCTAAGTATGGTTGGTCAATTGAGAAATGATGATTAGTTTTTTTTTTAATTTTCTAGACTCCACGGTATTAAAATGTGGATGACAAATAATTATTACAGTCTACAATTTCATTGAGAGCAATAAAGAGTTGGCGACACTGACCATCTCATCACATCTACCTTTCAATTTCTCAACAGCTTTGAGAGCAAAATCTGTACCCTCCGCATAATTGGATATCTCACTACAGATCTTTGAAGCCAACAATAATGTTGGAATATGACTTGGATTGTCTCTACTATTCAACAATTTCCTCAACAAATTTAAAGCACCCAAATCATCACCTTCTCCATAGTAATAGAGGGATAGAGTGTGGTACAGGTCTTTCCGAACAATTAACCCAGGAAGCAATTCCTCCAATTGATTAGCCAAAACCCTTAGCCCCCCCCCCCCCCCCCCCCCCCGAGATGATCCAAAACAGATGGGTCCCACTCAATTCTTTTGAGAGAATCTTTTCTTAATAAAACCATTAACAATAGAATAGCCTCCTCTATGTTGCTTTAAGGTACAAATGAACTATCCATTTGGGAACGAAGGATTGGAGGACTAGTTTCTGCTCCACTATACAACAGAATAATGACATTCTTTTTCGGTCTTTGCGGTAGTTTCTGTCCAGGTTCCATTGATGGAGAAGAGCCCGCCTATATGAGAAGATAGCTTCACGGGGAGAGTCGGCAAGTCTCCATAATAAATGAAATCGTAGGGTGAAATTAATTATTTGACATCCGCAGTTTAATAGCGGAGTCTATAAAACTAAAAAAATTAATTTGATCAATATTACGTCATTTCCCAATTGACCAACCATACTTAGTGTTTAATACTGTGGACGACACTTATTTAAAAATGACATCGTTTTTCAATTCGTTTTCCAGTTCGATATTCGGACTAAACTGTGGACGGAGTTATATCAATCGTTCGATATTCGGATGAATGTTCAAGATGTAGGGTACAATATTTGGAAATGGACGGATATAAAGCTTTTTGCATATGGAGCGGGTAGGTTTGGAATACGAATATTATTCATAATTGCATTAAAGGAGTCCAAGAGAAAATGTTTCAAAGTGTTGATTATAGGCCTAAGTACTTGCTTATGATGTTGATGATGGGCACCATCATTCATTACGATGGGCACCATCATTCATTCTTCTGTAATAAATTTGGTGTAGATAACACATTCTTGAAGAAATCAAGACCCTCCTCACAAATCCAAGTGAAGCAATACACTTGTAAACACATAAAATTTATTGAATATAAGCCATGTAAACTTTTCAAGTGTCAAATTCTCAATGTTGGTTCAAGGGTCCTTCTCACTGAATATTAGCCACAAAATAGTTGTTTACCAACCCTCTCCTCATCCTTTATGTTGGGCATTGCTTTTTGAGAAAGATACATTTACTTTGCTTAATTAAGGAAACTATATAATCTAACTTGTTTTAAGATGATCTAGAAGAGAAAAATGTTATCCAAACATGATATTTGAACATGAGTGCTTTATAATTTGATCACCCCCTTAAATAAGATTTTCTTATAGAAGAAGGATAAAATATAAATGTCAAAAAGAATAGAGATCTAAATAAAAATTATAATTAAGTAAAGAAAAGCAATCATTTTTACAAATTATACTTGTACATACATACATATATATATACACCTACATACATACATATATATATATAGCATTTTAGTCTTAGTTATTTGAATTCATATCACTTGGTTAGTTGAGATTTTAATCAAAATAATGTTCAAAATAAAAATTGATATTAAGCCTAAAATTTAAGGTGCAATTGGATATTTTAGTCTTGGAGAACGAAGATAGTAGGAATGAGTGACATAGCACCGCCCAAAAATTCCTTTTGAAGGTTTATTAATTTCTCACTTGGACCATCATATATACTGCGAAAGTTTGTTGAATTTTTAATTTTTATTTATGTGAATAAATATTAATAATAATCTTTTTAAATACATATGTAATAAATGAGACCATATTATAATTTTATCCAATATCGTATATTAATATGTTTCACAAGTGTAATTCAACACAAAATTTTCACAATACATTGCAGCAGTGGCGGAACCAGAACAAAATTTGAGGGGGGGCAAAATTTGAGGGCGGTTACCGGAAGTACGGAGCAACGACGTGTAGGTTGCAGCGGCGAGGAAACGAAGTTAAGGTCCATGGGTTTGATTTTGACCCAAAATGAAAAAAAATGGAAAGTATATTAGCGGAGTTAAGGTACTTGGTCTTAATACAGAAACAGATCAATCGAGGAAAAGTAAAAGGAGTCAAGATCACTATTTTTTTCGGAATCACTCTCAATTTCTTCACCATCAATAAAGTATTTATCCATAATCAAGTATAAATAAAAATATCAATTGATAATCAACAATTTCATCAATTTAAACATTTCATAATAATTTCAGCATTCATCAATTCAATTATTCAAATATTTCATCATAATTTCATCAATTAACCTAAACAAGATAATGTGGTTGGTTGGTTGTAATTTATTATTATCACTTGACATACTCATCTAAAATATGACTAGGGATAGAGAGTTAATTAGGGATAGAGAGTTAATTAGAAAAACTGCTATGAATGCTCTAATAATTGAATAACTAATTATTACTACATCATTTTGTAAGTTATTTTTTATTTTAATAATTTTTTTTATGACCCTAGCCGTTAATGCTATAAGACATACTTATATAGTAGTAGTATATCACAAAGTTATTGATTTTAACTACACAACTACTACTATTGTTACGCAAGGTTGTAAGGCAAAAGGCAGAATAGCTGAAATAAAACAGTTTTAATTATAAAATTTTTGACAAAGTTGATTTCAAAATAAAATAAAAATAAATATAAAAAATATTGATAGCGTTAAATTTTCTGTTTCGTCAAAACCATGCAAAATCTCTATTTCGTAAAATGCTTTTAATTAGGATGATCCACGTCGGCGCCTGGCTGCCCCCTGCCCCTGCCCCCACCCCCACCCCCGATCTACCGGGGGCTGATGCCCCCGCCCTCCCCCCTAGTTCCGCCAGTACATTGCATGTCTCTTTCTGACTTAGAAAATATGGAGTACTACATTCAACAATTAAAAAAATGTAAAAAGAAAAAAGATTTCTAGCCCCATATTTAATAAGATATGTTTTACTAAATTTAAACAACTTATGTCACTAGTTGAGCCCAATAGACCATGCTATCAAATTTTGGTTCAAATCCATGCTATTAGCATTAGGCATGGAAATAAAAAGAGCATAAGTGATATATTTATATTAGGGTTTTTTACAGTAATATACAACAATTAAAAAATAATTATAATATTAGTGTATCTACAAAATAATTACAAAAATAACGCAATAAATTAGTATGCCTCAATTTCACATTAATACGGAACTAAAATTAACGAGAGCAATAACTGCCCTACACGTCAGTTACCCAATCTATGATATCAGTAATCAACTAATCTCCTAAATTCAAAATAACAATAAAACAAGGAGACGAATTTTGCAGATCGGAGAAGACGGAATCAAAAGAACATTCAAGATCGGAGAAGACGAAATCAACCACTACTAGAAATTTAACCTATAGCGACGGTTGGAATGGAACTGTCACAATAGGGTATCAATAGCGACGGCCAGAGGCTGACAATCGGGATAGAGCTCTTTTTTCACAAATTCCTCTTTTTTTCCCCAAATTAATATGTAACGTTTCCCCCAAATCAAATCAACTATCGGGATAGAACTCTCTTTTTTTTTGCCCTCCTAGCCGCTCGTTGCCCTCTCTCTCATGGTCCTCGTTGCCCTCTCTCTCTCGGTCCTCGTTGCCTTCTCACTCGATCGATTCTCGTCTCTGCCCTTTGATAGTTCACTCGTCAGATTGGCCATCATGTGTGCACATGACGCATTTAGGGTTCCGAAGGATCTATTTTTGGACTATCAAGAGACGGTCAAGAGTACCGGATTTGTCTCATTTTTCTGAGTTTGTGAATTATGAATTGGGTGTTTTATTTGTTTAACTTTTTGAGTTATGATTCTTATCAATTGGGTGTTTGTTTTGTTTAACTTTATTTTCGATTATTTGGGTTGTCTTGTTTTTATTGGTTGTTGTTTCAGTGGTTATGATCCTGAAAAGATTAAGGAAGGTTAGTGATTAATTTATGGAGCTTGTAGTTTTTTCATGATTGTTTCATATCCTAAAGATTTAGCGCTTTGTCTGGGAGATTTGTTCTGCTGAGGTGAAACTGTTTTGATTAGATAGTGATTCTGTTTGTTTTAATAGTGATTTGATATTCTTCTTTGAAATTTGATTAGATAGTGATTCTGTTTTTTTAGATTTTCTTGTTACAGGTTTATGTCTTAGTGTTGCTGAATTATCCTGGAATTAATTGTGTTGGGGTTGGGGCTTATCTGCAGTGTTGGGGAATATGTTGCTAATAATGGGGGCTCTAACTATAGTTCGCAGTATAAGAATTTGGGGAAGCTTGCAAGTGTAGTTGATAAAGAAATTTTGAGCAAATTGAGTGGCTCTAAAACGACTAAATCGACAACTATGTCTGGGAGGTAATATTTTGTATTTTTTCTTGTGCATCAAGTACAGTTTTCCTGTTATGTTAATGCCACATTTGTATGATTCTATTTGAAATAGTTTGTGATGTAGTTCATTGTTCTGAAATCATTTGGGCCTATTAGAGGAAAAAGTCCCTAGCTTTGTTTAGTTTATTTATCTTTGCTTTCAAATTTTTTTGGGCCAATTTTACTATAAGAGGTATCTTTATGTTTTTTTCCCAAACATGATGCTTCAGAAGTATAAAATGAGAAAAGCATGCATGCGAGCTGTTTCTTTTGAGATGACTAATTAATTGACGTGTTATTGTACTTAAATATTTTAATTTGATGAATCTTAAATCCTTTCTACTTGTTCACACTCCGCTCTCTTTTATGATGGGTAAATTTCTCTGCAGTATCCTTGATTGTCTGTAGACTGAAAAGGTGGAAATTCATATTCTTTCGTGTAATTTGCAGCGACATGAAGAACGTGTAATCATCATAAGCTCCAAAGACAGTGAGGACATGTTTACTGATGCAGAGAATGCCCTCCATCAAATAACCAGTTTGATCCTCAAGGGGAAATGATATTCCAAGACTTTTAAGTTATAATTTAGTAACAGGGTGATGCTTATATCTAATCTAATCTTTTTTAATTAGTGTGCCATGTATTATAGTTGTCTTCATCTTTAGTGTGTCCGATGCATGTAAATGTGTTCCCCTAATTTAGGCTGCCAGTTTTTATTTCTATTGAGATTTTGGTAGAGCAGAATGGAAACCTAATTGCAACCCTTCCTCTATTGAGCAGATGGTTTATATTTTTATTGTTGTGGTCTATCAAATATGGGCATCTTTTGACCTGTGTAGAAACACGGGATTACTCTCTAGCCTGTTTGATCAATGCCATTTACTTTTTCCATTTAGCAAAAATATTTAAACATGTAGTGTAACCTTCTTGTTGGAGTTTTGGAAACAAATGGAAAAGGGAATAGATTTGGGTGAAATAGACAAATATGAGGGAAGAAATCTATATTTCTTCTCTTTGTTGGGATATCTCGGAGGAAAGAAGGAAGGATAGGATGGGCATTTGTCACTTTATTTGGGCCAATTTTTTTTGTTTATTAGTTTGTATGCAGACTCTCCACTGGGGCAATGCAAGTCCTTGAAGACAAACTTCGTTCTTTAGAGAAGTTTTTAAGGTCTAGAAGGAAACAGAAGAAGGGGCTTTATGGTTGTGTTGCTGATGTAGGAGACTTGACAGGTTCAATTTTAATTGGAACTGGTTCAGATCTGGGTGCAAGTGAACGCAGTATGGTACGGAATTTGTTTGGCTCTTATTTGCGGAATGTTGAGTCCAACGAAGCTGTCATGTCTAATAAAAGGCAACAACTTCCTTATAGTTCTGCAGAATTAGCTACGATGGAGGTATATTAGTATTTCATTTCTGTTTCTGTTTCCTTTTCTTTTTATTGTTTTCCTTGTCTTTTTCTACTTTGGTATCCACATGTCTTGCGTCTGATTGACATGTGCTACAGGTGAGAGCAATGGAATGTGTCAGGTAATTGCTCCTTAGAAGTGGCTTCCTTAGTAGTAATTTTAGTGCAAAAACAATCTTTGTGCTAAAAGTATCGGATCTGATTATTTTGAGAGGGGGTGTATTTTTTTTATTAGATTTTAGCTGGAATCGTTCAAATACTGAGTGTAATTTTTACTGTCTTAGTAGTTTTCTGTTGGTTAGATATATGCCTATTTTGTAGAATTTCGTGATTGACTTTACTTTTTCCTGTCACTACCTATTTATTCTTCTTCTTTTAGGAAGATGTATGTGTCTGCGAGCTTTAATTTTGTGAATATGTTTAATTATGACTGAAAGAGGGGTTCGTTTGTGGTATATATATGATTTGTTTTGTTTGCAAGTAGCTTATGGTAATTGCCATATCTATAGCTCAAAGTGATTGATCTCTGCATTATGTTGAAAGTAATGTAAATCACCTTTGTTTGTTTGGAGGTACTATTTTTTAAGGGTTGGGTTATAGTTCGAGGATCTGGAAAGGTCTATTTTTTAAGGGTTGGGTCGCTATAGGCTGATTTTCTAGTAGTTAACAGACGACTCCGGAGTTTCCAAAAATGATTCTGAAGTTTCTATATCAGCAGAACATTCAAGATCAATAGGAAATTTGAATTTTGCGTTCAAGGATTACATAATTACATATGTAAGTAAACAACGTGTGTATGATTTCGGTTTACAATCGGTAACCAGAGACAAAACTACTATAATGATTATTGGTTGTTTATTGATTGATTACATATTTGTATACTAAGGTATGTGACTTTCAAGATTATATGCATATATTTTCCCGTAGTCACTACAGAATCATATATTAGTTACCTTCATCCAATATATATAATGTTGATTTGGTTCCTGTATAATATTAATGTGTTTTCTACTGATGATTTTTATATTGATGGTTACTACTAGATATATTAGTTACCTTCATATAATTGTCTGGCCTTTAATTGGTCACAAAGTCATTATACTGAGAGTTTTGATTGTAAGCTGCGTGGAAAAATATGTTTTATGTTCTGTTTATTGTAAAATTTTGATTCGGTTACTATATAATATTGATTTGGTTACTGTATAATATTAACGTGTTTTATATCGATGTGTTTTATATTGAAGGTTACTGATGAGTGAGTTTTATACACATGAATTGAGTGCATTTGAGCTTCTTTTGGATGTTTTTAAGTGTTTGTATCTATTCATGCATGTTTTAAGTTGTTTTGTAGGAATTGAGACAAAAGTTACTTGGATTGACATTTGGGGTTGCTAGATTCGTATTTTCGGCTTGTCATTTACACAACAGTCACTTCAGAGCCAATTTTAGCATTTCTTCGGACCTTATTTCGAAAACCTTAAAGAACGAAAGTTGTAGATCCACTTCTCCTCTTTTCGGAACATCTTGAATCATTAAAATCGGAGTTCGGACGAAGAAGTTATGGCCATTTTTCCAAATGACGTCGGAGCAGAAAATTTTTAAAAATGAGGCCAGCGCCGGGCCGCCCAAACCAAGGCTATTTTCAGCGCCGGGGCGTTAGGAGACAGCTTCCCAGCGCCGTGTCCAGCGCTGGGACTCTGGGGAAGTGATTGGTGAGGCTCGGACGAATTTTGGGGCGATTTTTGACATATTTTTGACTCCAAATTGGATTGGGTTTGTTCCTAAGCTAAAAATTGGACTCGTAACTTATAAATACATGATGTTATGCATAAAATAAATGGAGATTACATAGATTAAACTAGATAAAACATTCCATTAGATTAGAATATAAACCATAGTTCTTAATTAGCCATTGGAGATTGATGCAAATTGAAGAACACTGAAGATCAAGAGCAAGAGCAAGAGGGGAGCATCAGATTTGCTGACAACAGATTCTATTCTCTTCTCTTATCATACTTTTATCTTTTAATGTATATTCGGTTGTGAATTTTTGGTTTTAATTCATTAATTATGAACTAACTTTTTTATTAAGATTTCAATTAAACAATTTATGTCTATAAATTAGTTATTCAATTTATTCCAATTATTCATAACAAAGTGAATTGTTTATCTTGTCTTATGTTTATTGATTAATTATTTGATCAGTAATTACCTTGTTACTCTAGTAGAAGGAATTAAAAGAGGAGATCTAGGGTTAGAACTAGACATGATAATATGTGACTTAGTTATTTGCATGGTGAATAATTAGGTTTGTGAATTGAGTGAAAATATCTTTTCACCGCATGTAACTAGTAAGGAATTGAAATTGTAGGAGTTTAATTCAATTGTTTTGCATAAGAATATAGCAAGAATAATCTGGATTAAATAGAAGTCATTTGATCACTTGAAAAAGGACTTTTGAGATTTGAGAATTCCTGTTAACAATTCAGTAAGTATAATAATTGGGATAATTGGATAATTGATTTATAGATTATAACTGGGTATATTGAAGTCTTAATCTTTATTTGTCTTGGATAATTGGTTTATAGTTCATAATTAGGGATATTGAAGTCTTAATCTTTATTTATCTGAATTCATTTGTTAAAATCTTAGTTTTATTTATTGAGTTATTTTAGAATAATCTATTTTAATTGCTTAATTTAGTTTTCTTAATTAGAAAAATCACGATTTGAGATTATTTAAATAAAATTAGTTTGGTTAAGAATTAGTACTTGGTGATTTTTATTAAATAATTTCTCGTGAGAACGATACTCTACTTTTACTTTATTAGTTGTTGACCGTGTATACTTGCACGTATTCATTGATTGCGAAATCGACCAACAAGTTTTTGGCGCTGTTGCCAGGGATCGATCCCGGGTCACCCGCGTGACAGGCGGGAATACTTACCACTACACTACAAAAATTTGTTGGTCGATTTCGCAATCAATGAATACGTGAAAGTATACACGGTCAACAACTAATAAAGTGAAAATAGAGTATCGTTCCCACGGGGAATTATTTAATAAAAATCACCAAGTATTAATTCTTAACCAAACTAATTTTATTTAAACAATCTCAAATCGTGATTTTTCTAATTAAAAAAAACTAAAGTAAGCAATTAAAATAGATTATTCTAAAATAAATCAATAAATAAAACTAAGATTTTAACAAATAAATTCAGATAAATAAAGATTAAGACTTCAATATCCCAGTTATGAACTATAAATCAATTATTCAATTATCCCAATTATTATGCCTACTGAATTGTTAACAGGAATTCTCAAATGTCAAAAGTCCTTTTTCAAGTGATCAAATGACTTCTATTTAATCCAGATTATTTTTGCTATATTCTTATGCAAAACAATTGAATTAAACTCCTTCAATTTCAATTCCTTACTTGTTAAATGCGGTGAAAAGATATTTTCATTCAATTCACAAACTTAATTATTCACCATGCAAATAATTAAGTCACATGTTATCATGCCTAGTTCTAACCCTAGATCTCCTCTTTTAATTCCTTCTACTAGAGTAACAATATAATTACTGATCAAATAATTAATCAATAAGCATAAGGCAAGATAAACAATTCACTTTGTTACGAATAATTGGAATAAATTGAATAAATAATTTATAGACATAAAATGTTCAATTGAAATCTTAATAAAAGAGTTAGTTCATAATTAATGAATTAAAACTAAGAATCCACAACTGAATATACATTAAAAGATAAAAGTATGATAAGAGAAGAGAATAAAATCTGTTGTCAGCAAATCTGATGCTCCCCTCTTGCTCTTGATCTTCAGTGTTCTTCAATTTACATCAATCTCCAATGGCTAATTAAGAACTAGGGTTTATATTCTAATCTAATGGAGTGTTTTATCTAGTTTAATCTATGTAATCTCCCTTTATTTTATGCCTAACATCATGTATTTATAAGTTACAAGTTCAATTTTTAGCTTAAAAACAAATCCAATCTAATTTGGAGTCAAAAGGGTGCCAAAATTCTTCCCAAAACGCGTCCAAGCCTCACCAATCACTTCCCCAGCGCCCCAGCGCTGGGAAGCTGTCCCCTAGCGCTCCGACGCTGCAAATAGCTTTGGTTTGGGCGCCCCAGCGCTGGCTCCATTTTTGGAAATTTTCTGCTTCGACGTCATTTGGGAAAATGACCATAACTTCTTCGTCCGAACTCTGATTTTGATGATTCAAGATGTTCCGAAAAGAGGAGTAGATCTACAACTTTTATTCTTTAAGGTTTTCGAAATAAGGTCCGAAGCAATGCTGAAATTGGCTCTGAAGTGACTTGTGTATATGGCAAGCCGAAAACGTGAATCTAGCAACCCCAAACGTCGATCCAAGTAACTTTTGTCCCAATTCCTACAAAACTACTTAAAACATGCATGAATAGACACAAATACTTAAAAATATCCAAAAGATTAAGTTCAAACGCACTCAATTCATGTGTATAAAACTCACTCATCAAATACTCCCAAACTTAAATATTTGCTTGTCCTCAAGCAAAAACACAAAAGAACTAAAAATAAACAACCGAACTCAACTACATGAATGCATATGCATGATCTACTTCCTAATATACCTATGAATCCAGTAATAAATCAGTATGATATATAGCAACAGGCCTCAAAGATATCATTGGTATTCAAACAATATATCCAATCAAGTCAAAATTCATAACTCTAACCAATTAGTCGATCCAAACCAGTCATCACCCATGTTGTGTGTGTGTGCTTGTTAACCAATCTAACCAACCACAGTTCAAGATAATCACATAACAAACTTCTTAAAAGGAAAATTTCAGTTCCAATTCAATTACTTTTGTGAACATGATAACTCCAGTTAAAACTAAGCAATTACCAAGTCTAAGGGTAAATACAAGATTTTTTTCTACTTTTATTCAATCACGAGGGTATTTTTGGTCTTTCTCGTGTTTTATTCTTTTCTTTTTTTTACTCATGACTGCGTAATGTCTTATTCCCTTAGGCTTTTTAGTGCTACCTTAACGAGCTTTCGACCAACGACTCTCAAGCCATTAAGACCTTAGGGCGCTAGGTGTAAAGACAATCCCCTCGGGCTTACTTACTCAAGTAACAAAGGCCACAAAACTAGACAAACATGCCACGGTATTTATTCTCTCTTTTTTTTTCTTTTTCTGGATTTGTTATTTTTTTTTTCATTTTCTTTTTTTCTTTTATATATATATATATATATATATATATATATATATATATATATATATATATATATATATATATATATCCCATAGATTCTCCCAAACTCAAGCTTTTACGTCATTCCAACCTTTATCGCCAGTTCACTAATTTTCTTAAATTTTAACCATGATTTTCCCTCAGAAACAAATTATGCAACCCTTGAACCAAGTGGATTAAAATAGTTAAACTTTAAGTGCTAACCGGTTATATAAGTTTAAGACAGGCTCAGATTATCATCATGATTAAAATTAGAACTCATCATCAATTATCAACATTGTTCAAGTTAACATGCAAAACCATTCTTATCATAGGCCTATCTAAGATCACACTAACCTAACACACAAATTCATGCAAAAAAATATGCAATTATACTACATGAACACATACTAATGCAACACATATATGAATATGCAAATAACTACTATGTATTATATGCAACCTAAAAAAAACAATGTTAACACACAAAAAAACGAACTATCATGCAGATAATTAACTATATGCAATACGACACTAAAATGCCCTCAAACTTAAACTAGATATTGTCCTCAATGACTGAAATATACAAAAGTAAAGCAGAGGACTTTCCTGAAAATATAGCAATCTTCCTCCTTGTCCACTAAGTTTGGAGAATATGCTAAGCACATGGAACAAATTGGGCATCTCACTTGAATTTGACTTGAATAACTTGTAAACCATGATAGATGCAATTTTATTAAATCATAAATAAATGCAAATTCAAAACTACTAATATAAAACCTAATAAAAACTAAAAATAAAAGTTAACTTTAGGTTGCCAACTAATAAGCGCTTGTTTTATAGTCTCAGCCCGACTTCTTCAATTCTCTATCCAATTTTCCTATGAAAATTGAGGAACCCTCCATCCATCAGAAGCAATGTCTCTTTTGGGAGGTTCCCATTAGTAATAACCCTTGAATGAAAATCACATAGCATGCTCTTTGTATATATGTTCCCCATTAAGAACGTCCAAAAACTAGGTGTTTCCTCCATTATGTCTATGATCAGATTGGGGTATTGAAGCTTAGTAAACACAATGGGATCTTCCTCTATCTTCTCCTTTTCAACCCACCATGACTCCACAGTTGTACAAGCTCTTATGTCACAAAGAGCTTTGCAGACGACATGACTGCCAATTGGGCATGGTTTTGCAAAATTGCCCGAATTATTGAACTTTGGTGGAGGAGGCATATGGGATACTAATGAAATTGGTTCATCTTTGTTAAATCTTCGTCGATCTCCTTTTCTTGATTTCCAGTTGTTTCCTCTTTTTTAACATCTTGTGGCTCATCTTGACGTTTTTCGGTTTCCACAATTTTCTCTTTTTCCTTTGTTGCGTTGTCCTTTTTTTCAGTGTCCTTGAGAGCCTCTTTCAAATCTATTCCATTGCGTAAAATCACAGCCTTGCAATGCTTATCTCTGCCCGGATTTATCTCTGTATCACTAGGGAGTGTTCCATGTGGATGGTTGTTCAATGCATGTGCTATCTGCCCCACTTGATTTTCCAGATTCTTTATCGACGCACCTTGGCTTTTCATATTCAGCTCTACTTGATTCAATATTTTGTCTTGTTCCTCATTCCTTTTGTCAGTAGCTCTAATGAATTTTTCCAAGGCTTCTTCCAAACCTGATTTCTTCTCTGGTTGTTGTTGAGTCTGATTTTGAAATTCGGATGTGTTTTATTGTCTAGGTGCTTGAGCTTGATTGTTACTCTATGAAAAATTTGGGTGATACCCCCAATCCTGATGATAGTTGTTGGGATAGACATAATTATTGGGGTAATCACCACCATACTGTACCGGCTCGAAACTAATAGTGCATTGATGCCTCATATGATTTCCAGCATAATAATCACAAGTAACCGCCACACTTTGACGACGTTGTGCTTCAAAAGCGTCTAACCTCCTCAAAAGTGTCTCAATCTGTGCTGACAATGTCGAAAGTGTCGTGAGTCTGTCAATCTCTGCTCCCCTTGACTGAGTCATTTTTGCCATCCTTCGACTCTGTTGGGCTGCGATAACCTCCAACGTCTTTGAATTTGCCTCAATTTGTATTGGCTCTACAAAATGTATTAAGTCCATCAATCCCTGTTTCCCTTATTTGAGTCATATTCGTGTATGGCCATTGATACGCAAAGTCATCCATGGTACCTAAAAAGAGAGAAATATAGGAAGAGAATTAAAAATAAAAACGTTTAAATTAAGACTAATTTGATTGAACTTAATATTGGTAAATAATTATTAAATTAATTCCCTAGCAACGGCGCCAAAAACTTGTTGGTCGATTTCGCAATCAATGAATACGTGCAAGTATACACGGTCAACAACTAATAAAGTGAAAGTAGAGTATCATTCTCACGAGGAATTATTTAATAAAAATCACCAAGTACTAATTCTTTACCAGTTTAATTTTATTTAAACAATCTCAAATCGTGATTTTTCTAATTAAGAAAACTAAATTAAGCAATTAAAATAGATTATTCTAAAATAAATCAATAAATAAAACTAAGATTTTAACAAAGGAATTCAGATAAATAAATATTAAGACTTCAATATCCCTAGTTATGAACTATAAACCAATTATCCAATTATCCCAATTATTATGCCTACTGAATTGTTAACAGGAATTCTCAAATGCCAAAAGTCATTTTCCAAGTGATCCAATGACTTCTATTTAATTCAGATTAATCTTGCTATATTCCTATGCAAAACAATTGAATTAAACTCCTTCAATTCCAATTCCTTACTTGTTACATGCGGTGAAAAGATATTTTCATTCAATTCACAAACTTAATTATTCACCATGCAAATAACTAAGTCACATGTTATCATGCCTAGTTCTAACCCTAGATCTCCTCTTTTAATTCCTTCTACTAGAGTAACAATATAATTACTGATCAAATAATTAATCAATAAGCATAAGGCAAGATAAACAATTCACTTTGTAACGAATAATTGGAATAAATTGAATAAATAATTTATAGACATAAAATGTCCAATTGAAATATTAATAAAAGAGTTAGTTCATAATTAATGAATTAAAACTAAGAATCCACAATTGAATATACATTAAAAGATAAAAGTATGATAAGAGAAGATAATAGAATCTGTTGTCAGCAAATCTGATGCTCCCCTCTTGCTCTTGCTCTTGATCTTCAGTGTTCTTTAATTTGCTTCAATCTCCAATGGCTAATTAAGAACTAGGGTTTATATTCTAATCTAATGGAGTATTTTATCTAGTTTAATCTATGTAATCTCCCTTTATTTTATGCATAACATCATGTATTTATAAGTTACAAGTCCAATTTTTAGCTTAGGAACAAACCCAATCTAATTTGGAGTCAAAAATGTGTCAAAATTCGCCCCAAAACGCGTCCAAGCCTCACCAATCACTTCCCCAGCGCCCCAGCGCTGGGCACGGCGCTGGGAAACTGTCCCCTAGCTCCCCGGCGCTGAAAATAGCCTTGGTTTGGGCGCCCCGGCACTTGCCCCATTTTTGGAAATTTTTTGCTCCGACGTCCTTTGGAAAAATAGTCATAACTTCTTCGTCCGAACTCTGATTTCAATGATTCAAGATGTTCCAGAAAGTGGAGAAGTAAATCTACAACATTTCATTCTTTAAGGTTTTCGAAATAAGGTCCGAAGCAATGCTAAAATTGGCTCTAAAGTGACTGTTGTGTAAATGGCAAGCCGAAAACGCGAATCTAGCAACCCCAAACGTCAATCCAAGTAACTTTTGTCCCAATTCCTACAAAACAACTTAAAACATGCATGAATAGACACAAACACTTAAAAACATCCAAAAGATTAAGCTCAAATGCACTCAATTCATGTGTATAAAACTCACTCATCAGTTACTTATTAGCTACATTGGTTACCTTTATACAACTGTTAGTCTTTAATTGGTAACAAAGTCATTACACTGAGAGATTTGATTGTAAAATGCATTGAAAATTGTGTTTATATTCTAATTACTAAGTAAATATATATTGGTTATTGTCTAACCTTGATATGGTTATTGTACAATGTTGATTCAGTTATCAGACAATGAAGATAATTCCAGTTGTACTTTATTTCAACGAAACGTGGACTGACAGTAATCAATACAACAAATTTAAAGTTACTGGCCTACTAGTTCCATCAACTAGTTCGTTCAGAGAAATGCAAAACTTGGTATGCAGTGCAATAAGGCTAGACACAAACACAACAATCTTGTCAATCAAATTTTAGATTAGAAGCGACATTCCACCGATCACTATATCAGATGAATCAACCTTTAGATTCTTTATGGAAGTCGGTAGAAAATTTGATGAGAAAGGCAAGTTCCCATTGATTAAAGAGAATGTATATAGCAGGGGATGCACAACAATCTTGTAGAACTTGATAAATGTAGAAGAAAATAGAATTCACGATGTAACGCTAATCAGATCAACACAATGGAATTCAGAACTTATACCACTACAACACAAGATTGCCAAATTGGAACGCAGTATGCTGATCAGCTTGTCATGGAAGTTATTGAACAACAACAAGACAGACAACATGACAGATGATACACAGAAGAACGATCTGATGATGTAATAATATATCTGAATGAACATGAAGTAAAATTACATCAAACTTACAAAGACAACAAGGCTACATTCAATCAGGAAAAATAGAAAACACAAAGTTGAACGAACAAGTTGTAGAGACTTTGTGCTAGTGTGTATAGATAATGAAAATTGCAGATGGAAGTTGAGAGCATCAAGGTTTCGGAAAACTAGTATGTTGAAGGTGAGAGAATTCAATGATATCCACACATGTTCAATCAACGTACTACTGGGAGACCACAGACAGGTAAATAGTGAGATGGTTAGTGAATGCATAATTCACAGATTAACAAATCTGAAGAAAATATACACACCAACAGATATTGTGGAGGACATAATGACAGATTATAATGTGTCTATCTCTTACCAAAAAGCATGGAGATCAAAGGAGAAAGAATTGGAAAAGGTGAGAGGAAATCCACACGACTACTCACTGATCCCATCATGGTTTCACATGTTGAAGAAAATAAATCCAGATAACAGATCAAAAATAGTTTATTTATTTTTAATAATTAGTTGGTTACCCAACTCAAATGATTTGGTTATCTTAGTATGCAGGTTTAGTTACCAACTGTATTATAAAAAAATTATGTTAAAATAATTTTTTGTATATGATCAATATCTACACAAAAGGTTACAAATTAATGACATTTTGGACACCATCTGCACCGTATTGAAAACATTAAGATGATAATTAGTTGCATACCATTAACCATTTATATGGTTACCCTCTACTACAAGTTTGGATACTATCTGCCACTTGTAATTATATTTATAATGCTAAAATTTCATATCAGGTTCCATCACAGCCCTGAAGTTGGAAATAAATGGTCGTTTCAAGTGTCTATTCTTTGTCATTGGAGCATCGATTCAAGCATGAAATCATTGCTTCCCAATCATTGTAATTGATGGCACATTCATGCAATCAACCTACGGGGGGACACTCTTGATAGCAAGCACACATAATGCAAATAGAAACATTGTTTCGATTGCTTTTGCAGTGGTTGACAGTGAAAATGAATTATCTTAGAGATAATTTTTCGTAAATTTGAGAAATGCTTGTGGAGTTCGGGAAGGCCAATGCATTGTTTCAGATAGACATGAAGCCATTGTACAGGGATTGAATTTTGTGTTCCCCGATGTCATGCATAGTTCATGTACATACCATGTGAGATCCCGAATTTTATGAAATAAAAGTATTCAATTTTTTTATTTTGGTAAATAGTTAAATTGATAAATGTTTAAAGTTAAGGGTGATATGTGAAATTTTTTTCAAAGTAAGCAAGTTGCTATAAATTACCCGGTAGTAAAAGTACAGTAATACGCGTGTTTTCATAGTAGCACACGATATTAATTATTGATGCTTACATGAGAAGTCACTTAGTTATACTCAATTATTGCTACAGTAATTGCTGCATAATATCTCTCATATTATTGATTCAATTATTGACACAATATCATCTGCATAATATTTTATATTATTAAATCAATAATTGATACTATAAAGTTATTCATATTATTATTTGCAATATTGACAATGTCTAGAAGTTCTGTCAAGGAGAGGTTTGATCATCTAATTGCGCGCCAATAAGGAGAAATCCTTATCGGAAAGCCCCCTCTTTCCTGAGAACGACCTGGTTAAATATTATGAGTTATAATATCAATGATGAATAAGTTCGTGTTGATTAAAGATGAAATTGATAATTCCGTTGTGTGAGAATTATTAGTGTTAGTAGAAATCGACATTTATTTCAATAATAATTAATATCTGAAGGTTATATTGACCAATCGGATAATTAACCGGATAAATGAATAATTAATTGCTATTAATTCACATGCTTATAACTATGTGTTCACATGTGTGTACTATTGATTCACATGATTTACTATTATGGGAGTTAATTCAAGATTGATAATACTTGCATGACTAAATTAAAAATAGAGGTATAGTTGAAGGTACTATACTACAATTAATTTTTCACATGTTTAGAACTATTGATTCACATGATTTACTATTAGGGGAGGTGGTGCAAGTTTGATAATACTTACAGGACTAAATTAAAAATGAAGAAAAAGAGGGATATATTATACTGTAATATTTTGAGCCCCAAAACGTGCAATTATCGAAAATATATTTTTCTATAAATAGAAGCTCATTCTTCCTTCATTCTCACCAATTCACTAAGACACACAAGAGCAATTATTGAGAGAGAAGCTATATAGAGAGAAGCTATAGAGAGATAGAAGAAGAGTAGTCTGCTACTTCACTACTCCAATATCCATTCTTCTTCTGAGGTAAGGGTTATTATTTTTTTTATATTCTGAAGAGATATTATTTCTCGTATTCGTATGAATATTATTATCATTCAATATTCATTATATTCGTTTAATATTCATAAGGAATATTATTTCCGTTCAATATTCGTAAGGAATATTATTTTCGTTCAACCGTTGTAAGTAAGGGGTTTCTGCCAGGGGCAGTTTCGTAGTTTTTTTTACCCTAAAAAATTCTAGAAAAATTTAAAATGATATTAAATGCTTAATATTTATTTTTGATTTCGTTTGATTAATGATTATATCATTGTCATCATCCTCATGCTTATATTGTGATGAAAGTCATCTTTGGCTTACATGCATAGATGGACTGTTGATTATTGGTTTTACAGTTGTATATCTTAAGCTTACGTGCATAGATGAACTGTTGATTATTGGCTTTATGGTTGTATATCTTTGGCTTACGTGCAAAGATGGACGATTGTTTATTAATTTTATAGTTGTAAATCTTTGGCTTACGTGCAAAGATGAACTGTTGATTGAAAGCTTTGGCCCGTGGTGCAAAGATGGACAGGTGTATGACATGATCATGACCACTGGTGATAATAACGAATATCCTTGGCCCGTAGTGCATGGATAATTCGATGATGTGATGGGCAGGATCATGACCATTAGTTAATAGTTGAATGTCTTTAGCCGTAGTGCACTGACAAACAATTGATTGGTATAATCATGATCATTGGTTTTATAGTTGAATATCTTTGGCCCGTAGTGCAAAAGTAGACAACTGATTGGTATGATCATTGTTATTGCATTTGAATATCTTTAGCCTTTGAGATAAGAATATTGAGTAAATGTTCTATTAAGCCTTTGTGGCAAGGAGAAACTGTTAATTTACATGATTATAAATATGAATTGTGGATTTAACTATAATTTTTGGTGGTTCAGGTGAAGACATGTGATGAGAGTTCTTTTTGTTTTGGGTATAACAAAGAACTGTTGATGAATATTACAGGAATAAAATATTAACGATGAACTTTTAATCTAGAGGAGATAGTAGAGATTATGTTCTACTTGACTCTTCTAATGAATTGCTTGTTCCACTGCAGTTAAACTTGATGTTTATTGTATTTTATCAGCTTAACACTGTTGAAGGCTAAGGATAATTTATTCTGCATTATCTTAGTCATAATATTTCTTACTAGGCTAGTTGAGCTCACCATTTTCTTTCATTGTTCTCTTTAGGAAATGAGAATATAGTTAGGACGAGTCAGAGAATGGAGTGATGGTCTGAGATGGTGGCTATAGTAGTCCTCACTATTTTTATAAAATAGTGTGATAATAATTGTAATGAGGGCTCCATTGAGTGTGGATATTGTCTAGAAGGCAATATTCGTGTTTACACTCTCAGCTATGTTTTGTCGTATTTTACACGACAGTTGTATAATTAAGTTTGTAGATGAGTTTTGTACCATGTATCCGGCGACCCAAGATGGGTGATGCAAACCTATTTTGGGGGCGTCACAGTTGGTATCAAAGCTTAGGGATATGATCCCTGGCTGAGATGTGAGACTAGAACTAGGAGGGGAGAGACGAGTAATTCCTTCGCTAGTATGACCTAATTAAGTTATTTGGTATTTAATTGGTCGGTCAGAGTATAGGGATAATATGTGGCATGTCAATTAACCCTTATTTTGAAACTATATTCTAGAATGATATCTGAAATACAAGAGATGAGAAATGGGAAAATCGTGATAGAGAAGAAATAACTGGAAAGGTACAATCCGAAAAGAAAGCAAGGTATTCTCATCTCTTCGAACTACCAGGCATGTAAATTTCGAGGGCGAAATTTCATAAGGTGGGGAGATTTTGAGATCCCGAATTTTTTAGAATAAAAGTATTTAATTTTTCTATTTTGGTAAATAGTTAAATTGATAAAAGTTTAAAGTTAAAGGTGATATGTGAAATTTTTTTCAAAGTAAGCAAGTTGTCATAAAATACCCGGTATTAAAGTACTGTAATACACGTGGTTGCATAGTAGCACACAGTATTAATTATTGACGCTTACGTGAGAAGTCACTCAGTTATACTCAATTATTGCTACAGTAATATCTCTCATATTATTGATTCAATTATTGTCACAGTATCATCTGCATAATATTTTATATTATTAAATCAATAATTGATACGACAAAGTTATTCATATCATTATTTGTAATATTGACAATGTCTAGAAGTTCTGTTAAGGAGAGGTTTGGTCATCTAATTGCGTGCCAATAAGGAGAAATCCTTATCGGAAAACCCCCTCTTTCCTGGGAACGACCTGGTTGTTAAATATTGTTAGTTATAATATTAATAATGAATAAGTTCGTGTTGATTAAAGATAAAATTAATAATTCCATTGTGTGAGAATTATTAGTGTTAATGGAAATCGACATTTATTTCGATAATAATTAATGTCTGAAGGTTATATTGACCAATCGAGTAATTAACTGAATAAATGAGTAATTAATTGCTATTAATTCACATGCTTATAACTATATGTTCGCATGTGTGTACTATTGATTCACATGATTTACTATTAGATGACTTAATGGAAGATTGATAATACTTGCATGACTAAATTAAAAATGGAGGTATAGCTGAAGGTACTATACTATAATTAATTTTTCACATATTTAGAACTATTGAGTCACATGATTTACTATTGATTCATATGATTTACTATTAGGGGAGGTGGTGCAAGTTTTATAATACTTGCAAGACTAAATTAAAAAAAAAAAAGATATTATTTTTTCGTATTTGTATGAATATTATTATCGTTCAATATTCATTATATTCGTTTAATATTCGTAAGGAATATTATTTTCGTTCAATATTCGTAAGGAATATTATTTTCGTTCAACCGTTGTAAGTAATAGGTTTTTGCCAAGGGCAGTTTCGTAATTTTTTTGACCCTAAAAAATTCTAAAAAAATTGAAATGATAATTTGATGAGTTTTCTAGATTGTGTCCAAAAATGGTAATTTTTGGATGTATAGATTAGGAGTTATGAATTTTATGGGAAAAGACTATTTTAAAAGTAAACTCTTATAACTCCCCGTGGTTAACTCTAAAATTTGTAAAATATTTATTGGGAGTACATCTGTATAACAGCAGTATACCCTGTAAATTTCAAAATTTTTGGACAAAAGTACAGTTTATGATAAATGTTTAAATATTCGACAGTTTTGGCCATTTGAAAAATAGTAAATGAATTTTAAAAATTCCAAAAAAATATATGTTCAATATGGGACTATATTATGCTAAATCTAAGAAAATATATATTTTTGGGACTGATTTGGTATTTTTCATGAAAATGGACTAGTTATGAGTAATTGAATTAAATATATTATGTGATGTAAAAGAAATTGAAAAATAGGATTTTATGGCTTTGGAATCCTATATAAGGTATATACAGATTTTTTATGAGGGTGTTGGTTATTGGTGATGAAATCTTATGAGTTTGGCATTTTTAGATGATTAAATGCATTAATTAGTAAAGTGTAAACAATTAAAATAAATTGTTTATAAGTTTACGAAATGATTAAAATATTGTTATAATATTAATGATATTAGATTATGAGATTATTAAGTGATTGATAATATTTGGATATTATTACCGGAATACTATTCATGAATTACTATTTACGGGTTACTATTTACCTAGTTACTATTCACTCTAGTATTATTCACTCGGGTATTCGGGGCACTTTTCGTGTCGGAGTACTATTCACGAGTAACTATTCACCCTGATTACTATTCACTCTAGTAATATTCACTCGGGTATTCGGAGCACTTTTCGTGCCGAAGTACTATTCACGAGTTACTATTCACGGATTACTATTCACCCGAAAAATATATTTTTTTTCTGTCCAAATTATTTTTAAGACATGAATATTATTATTAAATTTTACTCCACAAAGCAGTATCATGTTGACAATTTGAATATTTTTAAATTCTGGATAAATTTAAAGTCTTTAATATTTATCCTTGATTTTGTTTGATTAATGCTTATATCATTGTCATCATCCTCATGTTTATATTGTGATGAAAGTCATTTTTGGCTTATGTGCATAGATGGACTGTTGATTATTGGTTTACAGTTGTATATCTTTGGCTTACGTGCATAGATGAACTGTTGATTATTGGTTTTATGGTTGTATATCTTTGGCTTACGTGCAAATATGGACGATTGATTATTGATTTTATAGTTGTAAATCTTTGGCTTACGTGCAAAGATGAACTGTTGATTGAAAGCTTTGGCCCGTAGTGCAAAGATGGACAGGTGTATGACATGATCATGACCACTGGTGATAATAACTAATATCATTGGCCCGTAGCGCATGGATAATTCGATGATGTGATTGGCAGGATCATGTGAAAGTAGTATGCATACAAGCTAATCATGTTTGATGATAAAACATATACTTTGTAACAATCTTATTCATTTATTAATAAAAAGTATTAATTTATTAAAGGCTTTTAATTATCTACATGATGCTGTTTTATAATATGTGATAAACTCATAGTTTTAAGCAATGCTTTTAGAATAATGATGATGATCATTCTAATGAGATCTAAATTCTTAGAAAGCTTAAAACTAAAATAGTTCCCAATCGTTGGATTACTAAATTGGGGATTAGTGAATCCGGATAAATTGGTACATACGTTGCTTGCTCATTGGATGAGAATGGTTGATCTCATGATCATTTGTGTAGAGACACTAAAGCAAGTATGTAGGTGCTTATTAGAGAATAAGTTCACTGAACGTGGCTCGCTAAGGAATACCTAATGGAGTTTTACTTGTTTTTCAATAGGAATTCCTATAGTGATAGTAGTATAAGTGATCGTTGGACTTGAGATCATCATAGTATCTTGTGTATGATGAGTTATACTTTGACTTATTCCTTAAGACCCTTAGGGTATATTAAAGGGTATGCTTGGGTATAATAAGTTGTACATGGAGATAATGTATGATCAATAAAGAATCTACCACTTCTAGTAAAAGAAGAGAAATGTCCTATGTGATTCGATAAATGACAACTCAGTAGTCCTTGGCCAAGGCAGAATGAAATTAGAAAAGAGTTTCTAATTTGCATTATTTGGAGTTGTGCATTTAAGAGTCGAAATACATATAATTAAATAAAATAAAACTTGACAGAAATTTCATGTCTTATATTTAATTGGGACATTATATGGTGGAAGGATTGAATTGTACGGTAACTATTTACTCAAAGGTTCTTTTATGATTAATGTTGAAATCTATATTATCTAAAAAGTCGTTGATCGCTAGGGAGGCTTATCCTTATTGTAGAATAAATATTATTTATTTAAATAAATTATTAGTTTAATTTATTTATTTAAATAAGATTAGAATTGTTCTAATTGATTTATTCACAACTGGTTTAATATGGAGAACCTAAAGGATCACACCATAAAAGGAAGAATAATTATTTAAAAAGTTAATGACATAATTATAATAATAAGGTAAGTATATTTAATTTAATCTATGGTGATAGAATAAATTAAATAGCTTAATATTTATTATTTAATATTTTGGAAATATTAAATATAAATTAATAAGAGGAGTCTTATTATTATTATTACTATTATTATTATTTAATTCTTAAAGGAGTTTGGGAATTAATTAATAAAAGTACTCTCAAATATCCTAATAGGATTAGGAGGCAAATTAATTAAAAGAGTTTGATTAATTATCCTTAATAAGATTAGGGAGCTTAATTAATTAAAATAATTTAATTAATTAAAATAAAATCCAATTTCTTAATTGTTAAGGAGGGTTGCCCACATCTATAAATGAGATGAGTCTTATTATGGGTATGGGGGTTGTTGCCTTTTTAACAACATACGTTATTCCAATTGTTTGGAGAGTACGCTCCTTTTCTATAGAGATAGAAATTTAGGGTTTTGCCAAATACCCATCTTCTTGATTCTTCTTTTTCTTTAGTGGATCACCTCTAAAGGCCAAACACTTGAGTGGCTAACGTTGATCAAAGGAAGGAACCAAACCCGGTGGATTCAAGTTGAACGCGAAAGGATTTGGAGGTGAACTTGTACCTGAGGAAGCTCGATCTTCAATGGTATGATTTTTATTCTTTATCTTTTCGTTTAATTAATAATTATGCATAAAGGGTGATCCGGGTGTATGGTTTGTAAAATTTTAAAACTCTGATTTTCCACGTTTCCGCTTATTTTTGCAATTTGATTGCGTTCATGATTATTACAAACCTAACATCATGACCATTAGTTAACAATTGAATGTCTTTAGCCGTAGTGTACTAACAGACAATTGATTGGTATGATAATGACCATTGGTTTTATAGTTGAATATCTTTGACCCGTAGTGCAAAGGTAGACAACTTATTGGTATGATCATTGTTATTATATTTGAATATCTTTAGCCTTCGGGGTAAGGATATTGAGTAAACGTTCTATTAAGCCTTTGTGGGAAGGAGAAACTGTTAATTTACATGATTATAAATATGAATTGTGGATTTAACTATAATCTTTGGTGGTTCAGGTGAAGACAGGTGATGAGAGTTCTTTTTGTCTTGGGTATAACAAAGAAATATTGATGAGTATTACATGAATGAAATATTAACGATGAACTTTTAATCTAGAGAAGATAGTAGACATTATGTTCTACTTAACTCTTCTAATGGATTATTTGTTCCGCTGTAGTAAAACTTGATGTTTACTGTATTTTATCAGTTTAACACTGTTGAAGGCTAAGGATAACTTATTCTGCATTATCTTAGTTATAATATTTCTTAATGGGCTAGTTGAGCTCACCCTTTTCTTTCATTGTTCTCTTCAAAAAATGAGAATATAGCTGGGACGAGTCGGGAAATGGAGTGATGGTCCGAGATGGTGGCTATAGTAGTCCTCACTATTTTTATAAAATAGTGTGATAATAATTATAACGAGGACTCCATTGAGTGTGGATATTGTCTAGAAGGCAATATTCGTGTTTACACTCTCAGCTATGTTTTGTCGTATTTTGCACGATAGTTGTATAATTAAGTTTGTAGTTGAGTTCTGTACCATGTATCTGGCGACCCAAGATGGGTGATGTAAACCTGTTTTGGGGGCGTCACATACCATGTATTGAAAAATATAAAAAACAAATTCAGAAAGAGAGGAGAAGATCTCAAAAAGGCATACAACGGGCTTTGTAGAGCTTACACTATTGAACAATTCAACAAACACATGGGTGAACTTGATGGAATTGATTCACAAATAAGGACATATTTGGAGGAAGAAGTTAATTTGGAGAAGTGCACAAGGCTCAATGGGACTGTAAGCAGGTACTCAACAATGACTTCAAACACAACAAAATCTATCAACAATGAAATGAAGGGGATCAGAGAACTTCCAGTTATAACAATGATTGAATGCATCCGTTATATGCTTCAAAGATGGTATTTTACAAACAAAAAAGCAGCCTTATCAACATTCACTACCCTTTCAACAATAGCTGAGAGAAGATTTCAATCTAATATCACTGAATCAAAGAAACTTAAGGTAACTACTACAACTTTTAAATATTACATCAGAAGTTGCATTTGCATTTTATTGAAACCTCATTACTTATTATTGCTTACCTGTATATGATGAGAAGGTTACTAACATTACATAAAACTACCATTCTTTCGATTTAAACAAACTAAATATTTATACTTACTAACGACACACTTAAATTATGTTATAGGTTGAGACATCAAACCTAGTTATTTTCACTGTTTACGATGTCACCAAACAATATATTGTGGACATTGAACAAAGGACATGCACATGCAGTAAATTTCAGTACCATGAGATGCTTTGTCCACACGCTGCTGTTATTATCAAGAAGAGGAATTTGAGCTGTTATGAATTTTGCTCAACAAAATACTCAAAAATAACTTTGATAGACATGCATTCAACTTCCATCCTGCCGTTAGATGACAAAGAGAATTGGGATGTGCCAGAAGAAGTAAGAAACATATGTGTAAAACCACCAAACACAAGAAGACCAGCGGGAAGACCAAAGATAGGGACTTACAAGCACGGATCTGAAAACAGAATTCAAAGCAAATGCAGCAGGTGCCAAGAAAAGGGACACAACAGAAAAACATGCAATAATCCACTAATTTTACGGCCAAAAGAGGTCTGATATAGTACATAAGCAAAAAGAGTGTAAATACATGAATATATTGTTGTTTACAATGAGTAACCATTAACCAGATATTTGGTAACCTTTTTTATGATGTAAAGTAACCAAAATTGTGTTACATAATATTGAATAATGTTTTGATTTCTAATTCCAGCATGATTTATCAATATAAAACAAACATATACATTGAATAATTGGTAACTGTTCTGAAACATTTTTATGTAAATTTGGTTACTCATAAAAAATAAAATGGTTACCTCTATATGCATATTTAGCTACCAAATAGACCATATCCAAATAATTTTAACAAGTATGTAATTTATAAGTATCCACCAGCTAAATAAATGGGCACTCTCACATGTACATTTAGCACTTGATACATGTTCTGATATAAGTTTATAATTATCTGGTTACTAACAAAAACTAAAATGGTTACCCTTATAAATTGGTTTGGATACCAACTGTACCTTTCAAACTATTTTTTTGAAATATGTAATTTATAAGTGACCATCATCTATATAAATGGGCACTCTTAATTGGAGTTTCTAATTTCATCCTGATGACAGAGTATAAATAAAACATATATATTTAACACTTGATAACAGGTCTGATATAATCTTATAACTATCTAGTTACTAACAAAAACTAAAATGGTTACCCTTATATGAAGGTTTGTCTACCAACTACACCTTTCAACTAAAATAGCTGATGCATACTGTTTTGAAACATTTTTATGTAAATTTGGTTACTCACAAAAAATAAAATGGTTACCTTTATATGCAGATTTAGCTACCACCTGGACCATTTCCAAATAATTTTTACAAGTATGTAATTTATAAGTATCCATCAGCTAGATAAATGGGCACTCTCATATGTACATTAAACACTTAATAAATGTTCTTATATAAACTTATAACTATCTGGTTACTAAAAAGAACTAAAATGGTTACCCTCCTATGCAGGTTTGGTCACTAACTGCAACTTTCAAACTATGTATCAGACACAAACTTATAAGTAACAAATATGAACCAACAAACAATGTCAAACAACTGGTAATATAATCAAATAAGAAATCCCATTTACAAAAGATGCACTAAACATTAAAAACTCATTAACCATAACAAATGGTTATGGATATAAAAAAAAGCAATGTACGAAAAATAGTTTACAAGGAAAATACAATGACAACCAAACTAATAATAATCTGGGACAAATTTGCTTGGATATTCTGTATTAGACTCGTATCTCTCTAATTGCTTGGTCCTAGCATGCATGTAGAGGTTTACGCATAATTTCTTTCGGTACTGCGCAATGGGGAATGGTACAGGCATTTCAGCAAATTGTTGGTGAATAACATGCTTAGCAAAACAAATCGTGAACATCCCACAATCACTGCACAAACAAAAAAAATAAAACTAAAATCAAAACTAAAATCATACTAGATGTAATAATTAAATAAATATAAACAATGTAAACCTTACCCCTCAATTTGTTTAGGTACCCCCTCTACAAATTCAAGTTCAATTATATCGTGTTCCTCTTTATTACGATACGGTTCACTCTCGAAATCAATATCAGCCCTATCCCTTCAAAAACCACTCTTAGAAAGTATTGTGGGTATGATGAAAATATAAGGCTCATAGATATCCATAATTTTGTTCGCATTTGTGACCTGTTTGGTTGCAAAGAATTGTAAACTTTTAAAAGTCTGTGATGCACATCAAAAGTCAATAAAAATAAGTGCTTCGGAGATGACATGTGAATGGGGAACAACACGTAATCAACATTAACCCATGTTGCGTTCACATCCAGGAACAATCCATGGATGTATTCAGCAACATCACCCTCCCCTGACAATATATTCTTATTTGTATTTTTTAGAGTGTATTCATCTTACAAAGCAATTATCTTCACATGAAACCAGCAGTCTATGGTCGTTACCCTTATGTGAACATCGTCAGAGTGTCTGGCCAATTTCTGAAAGTAGTATAATGCAATGTTGATGTGCTGAACAAAAAAAACAAAATCCATAAGATATAAACAGGTGTTGAAATATACAACTCTATGCTAAAGGTAACTAGCAGTATTAAAACTAGTTACTAAACCAGTTAACTAAGGTAACCATAACTATCACAACAGAATTTGAAAAAAAAAAAAAGAACTCACATCATCATCTAGCCACTATCCAAGAGTTTTCAACTTGTAGAAACACATTTTGGAAGATATTGGGACAGAGCCAAACATAAATGCAGATTCAATATTATCATTGTCTCCCGGGAATTTTTCAATCCTTTAATATAAAATCATATCAGTATACACACTAACATTAAAAATTACCATATTAGTATACACACTAACCAAATCAGAATTGAACAATCGTTAATAACCAATTTAATCAACCTCTATATTGTAAACAGTTACATGGTAACCAACAAATAATAACATAATAACCAAAACTCCACTTTAAGGTCACATTAACAGTAACCAAAATATAATAAAATAGTAACCAGGTTATAATATAACAGTAACCATAGTAACCATAACATAATATAATAATAACCAAACAGAAACATCATGTAATCAACCACAATTTAAGCAACCTGTATGTACTAAACAAATACCTAGAAACCAAACATAATATCATAGTAACCAAAACTTTACTTTTAGGGCACATGAATATAAACCAAAACATAATATAATATTAACCATAATATACTATAATAGTATCCAAAACATAATATAATAGTAACAATAACATGTTATAATAGTAACCAAAACATCATATCATAGTAACCAATACATCATATAATAGTAAACCAAACAGAAACATCATGTAATCAAACCCAAATTAAGCAACCTATATATACTACACAATTATGTAGCAACAAAAAAAAATAATATAATAGTAACTAAAATTTCATTTTGAGTGCACATTAATAGTAACCAAAAACACAATATTATAGTAACAAGAACATAATATAGCAGTAAATATAACCTAACATAATAGTAACCAAAACATTATTTAATAGTAACCATTTGTTTCTACAGGAAAACAAATTTATTTATTTTAAAAAATTACATCATTGTCAAACTACAAATAACATACCTTTTCCTGTTGTTTAGGCCAATTTTAAACCATTGATCAAATAATGCATCTTCGTATTTTGATGGCATGGCCATGCATACTTTAGGGAATGTAGAAAGACCTGTACGTATTTGAGTAGCACCCACGGCGGTAGAAGATGAACCAACATATCCAAACTTTGTTGTATATGGAGACCTCAAAACGGCACTCTTTGCATGTTCACGAACCGGTCTACCACCGGGTTTATGGGCACTTCTCTCCACCTCAACACACTGAGCTATGTCCTGAGTGGTTAATACCATTTGTTCAAGTGCTGACATGCTTTTTGTCTCGATTTTATACCCTTTTATCAATTGACAAAAAATGTAACAGATACAATTAGATTTTCAACCCAAACACATGCAAGTAACTAATATATGCAATAACAAATTCAAACTATAATATAATGCAGTAACTAACCTAACATATGCAGGTAACTAGTATATGAACTAACCCAACAATATAGTAACCAATGTATAAAGTAACAGAAATAATATAATGTAGTAACAAAAATGTTGTAATGCAGTAACATAAACTATAATGCAGTACTATCTATACTATAATGCAGTAACCAATATATGCAGGTAACTATTATCACCAGAAACCAATACAAACTGACTGAACAATAGCAGAGTGACTATAATGAAGTAACCAACTCAACATATGCAGGTAACTAAATATTTTAAAAAACACTGACCTCATCAGGGGTAAAAACAAACAGCTCTTTCCTATATGATATAATAGTAACCAACACATAATATAATAGTAACCAAACCATAATATAATAGTAACTAAAACATATTATAACAATAATCAAACATAAACAACATGTAATCAAAACCAATATATGCAGTAACAAATCCAACATATACAGGTAATTAATTTTTTAAAATAACATTAACCTCAACAACAACATAAACAACAAGATCTTTCCCAGTTGATTGGCTTAATATATCAAAAGATGGCATGTCATTGTTCTTGCCAACCTGTGAAAAATAAAAACCAACTAATTAATCATTAAAGAAAAACACATATAACACATAAAAAACAAACAAATATGTCTAACCTTGACATTATCTTCATCATCATTATTTTTTATTTTAAACTGGTTCGACACATCCGAACCATGACCTACATCATGGGACTCTTCATCATATTCAACAATCTGAACACCACCAAAACCACCAACATTAGCATCTACTTTTCCATGAAACTGTTTTGCATCATCAGAACCTTTGACTACAACATCATCCTCAACAGACGTAACATCATCATCTAAATCATTAAAATTACCAGCATCGTTAGCCTCATCCAACTCAATACCATCATCATCATCAATTTCATTTTTCCCTTCATTAGAACTAGGGTGGCCATGTATCTGCTTTCTCAAAATCTTCTCTATGTCCCTGCAAATCTCAATATGAAAAACATGCAATTCATCTTTCAATTCAACCCCCAGCTTCTGAATTTCTTTCTTAACCTCCATCACCTTCTCTTCCAAAGGCCTCACCCGTGCATCAATAATTTTTTACACATCAGAAAGTGAAAATCCAAAGTCTTTATCCTTCCTGGATTTTTCCACTTTAATATCAACAATATTAGAGCCACCATCATTCCCACTAAAAAAATGAAAACCATCCAAATCCAAACGCACCTTCTCATCATCTGTAGGAATGAGATTTTAAATCATCGACTAAAACATATTAATAACAATAAATATATCATGTCAAAAACATTGAACATATAAAAGAAACAAAACAATACACAAAAAAAAAAATATTTAAGTCAGTAACCATATATATAGATAAAGGTATCCAAACATAATGTAAATGGTAACCAGCATACCTGACCAGAACCAAATACTAAATCATTCAACTTCTCATTCTTAGGAGCCTTCCCTAATTCCCTCCATCTAAATAATCTAACTTCTGATACATGATCATCAATACAGAAACCCCTGACTTTCAGTGTAGGAATTGTTTTAAACAAAAAAACTTGAAAAACATAGGGCAATCCATTCAACTTATAAGATTTACAATAACTGTCCTTGTAAATATTGTATATCACGCCCCCATTCTTACCCTTCTTTACATGTCCCTTCACAGCAAGCGATAATGAATTCTTTGTCTGTTCAAATGCAAATTTCCCCCATGGATAACTTTCAATGTCGTCATAAGACAAAAAGTTAAACAAAGCTTTACCAACATAATTATCCGAGACAGTAGCTAGTATGAAATTAAAAACCAAGAATATGATAGACATCCTGACAGCCTCATCATCATCATCAAAAACAACACTCCTATATATCCTCCCAATACTAGAACGGGTCACAACCTCATTTCCAAAAAACTTTTCTACCAACATATTTTCCATTCCCTTGAATCCATCAATATCCTCATCTCCTTGCCAACTCAAACCAGAAATTAAATAAAATTCTGGCAATCCAAATCTTACCCTTTTCTCACCAGACAAAAACCACATCTCCCCATTATCCCTTTGTTAAACTTCTCTCACCAAAGCATGATGGATTATCTATGAAAAAATTTGGGGCTGCCCAACATCTAAAAATTTCCCAAAACAAGATAATTTAAACTTATTCAACTGAACTTCAAACAATTTATTCTTAATAACACTTGGCACTTCCATATCATACCAATAAATAATTTGTGTTGTAAAATTGCGATGGTGCTCCTCATAAAATAGATCCCAAATCTGAAAATACAATACATTACAATTATAATAAATTACATTACGTACACATTAACCAAATAAGAATGGAACATTCGTCAAACTTTTAAAATCAAAATTATATAATCAATAGTATCCAAATATACTAGCATTAGTAACCAAACAACATCAGCAAGTTACCAAAACCAAAATAATCTGACTCTGTAATGCAACAAAGTATCTACTAACCAAATTAGAAAATAATAGTAACCAAACCTCCACTCGGAAAGAATATAACCATTTTAACAAATACAAGTTGAACATTCATCAATCTACAACTCTAGGGTAACAAAATCCATTTTAACAATTATATAATCAAAAATATCCAATAATATTAAAATTAGTAACCAAAACTCAACCAGCAGGTTACCAAAACCAACATAATCAACCTCTATAATGTAAAAAGGTATCTAGTAACCAAACCAGAATATACTAGTATCCAAACGTCCACTCGGAGTGAAAATAACCATTTTATCAAATACAAGTTGAACGGTCATGACAATACAACTCTATACTAACAAAACACATTTCATCATCTATACAAAGGTATGTATCCAAATATATTAACATTAGTAACCAAAACACAATCAACAGGTTACCAAAACTAAATTAATCAACCTATTTAATGTAAAAAAGTATATAGTAACCAAATCAGAATATAATAGTATCAAACCTCCACTTGAACTGTACATAACCATTTGAACGAATAAACATTAATCAGTAACCAAATTGAACAGCACTAGACACCAAAATAAATACACAAGTGACCAAAAACAACTAATAATTCCAGATTCTTAAAAACAATTAAAATAACAAACTTTAAGAAGTTTTTGGCGAGGAATAATTTTCTGGCTATGAGCATCATCTTCATCCTCTTTCCCAACTTTGTTTGGTAAACCTTCAAAATCAGAATCCAAACACATCAATTTCTTAGCCTTCTTAGACACGTCTCCCCAATTTCTTATCCTTAACAGGTGATTTGACCACTAACATTTTCCCCCGCTTTGGGGACTTTACCACACTATCCTTCACCTTCACATATTTCTTCACATCCTTAACATAATCATCATCCCTAATTCTTTTCCTCTTCCCATCACTCTTCTTATCAACCATTCCCTCCATACTCTTCTTCGTAGAAACCATCCTATACAAAAATGTAAGAAATAACAGAGAGCGAAAATGTAGTAACAATAGAGGATAAACCACCATGCAACTTACGAACCACCACGAATTGAAGAAGAAGACGGCAACGACGAACTGAAGAAGCAGAAGATGATGACGACGAAGATCTACCGGAGAGAACGACCAACTCAACTTAGAAGGAAATAAGTTTGCTTACAAAGTTACCAGAATATAAAATAAGGGTTTCCAATTGAAAGAGATACGACAAATAGGATATACACGAAATTCAAATTGAAACACGATACCCACAAAAACCGTAAACAGTTAATTTTTGAAAAACTGATTTGCCACATCATCTCATTAAAACACAAAACTAAATTAAAAGAAAAATAAATTCACTAATTGTGTAAATAAAATATTTAAATGCATTAATTGTGTAAATATTTTAGAAATACACTATTGTTGTAATTATTTTAAAAAATATATTAAACAGTGTAATTGTTGCTTTATATTATGCTATGTTATTAGACATAATTAGTATGATATATTTGTTTGTTTAAGGGTATATTTGCTCATACTTGATATAAAACAATTGTCAATGTTCTCATATTTTATTTACACAGATCAAAAGGAATGGGCGAGTAGTATTTTTTTAGTTTCTGCCTACAGAAAAGCTTCAATTAAATGTACTAGTCAGTGCATTTAATACCCAATTTTTTTTTTTGGGGTCTCACATTATGTAGCATCCCCGAATCCGGGCCCCAAATCACCACGGATCCGGTACACTAATTCTTTCACTAATCGCGGAAGATATAAACATAAATTGTTTATACAATACATTACACACTATTCCCCAAGGTCGAGTAACCTTAACTTATTACACAATTCATAAGTTATCTAACTCATAACATTATTAATATCATACAATACAAATTTAACTGCACACATCTACTAAAGCTGGAACTGTCTCGGACATTTCCTTGTTTCCGACGCATTCGCCTTAATCTGCAATATTTTATCATGATAGAGCAAGGGTGAGCATAAAAATTGCCCAGCAAGTTTATATACAATAACATAACGATATATCATGATTGAAGAGTATGAATAATTGGCTAGCTATAATTCAACAATATAATTGTGAACTAGCAGAAATAAAGTTTTGACTGAACAAGTATTTTACATGAACAAATATTTCTGAACCAACTGGTAATGAAGGTGATCAGCCTTTCATACCTGACTTATACATGCAAGATGTACATAATACAATTTTCGTGGCAATCAGCAATGACTAACCATCAGCTTGAATAAAATACTCTTATTAGAGTTAAGTACAAGAAAACTTGCCTGAATCGTTGATTACCGCAACGCAATTTAATTTAATCTCTCACGAAAGACCTATCAGTTATAAGATTGATCTTTTAATCAGTATAACATGCTTTATTCCATAATACTATCTAATACTTAATCAAATATTAGATAACAGCTTAACACATCAATTTTGTTAGCTTCCTTTGATAATTCTCCGATCACTATATCATATCCCATAAGATTTAACACTCGCTTTTCATTTCATAAATTATTCATTAACATGTAATAAGACAAACACTAATCCAGCACCCTGGATTCTATATCTAACAACCAAATTTATAATTCAGCAACTTGAATTCCAAATCCATCAATTTAAACCTCAATCCAGCAAACCGGATTCAATTCATCAAACTGTTTTCTATATCCATATCACGAAAATACCAAATCAGTGAATTATTCTCCTATCCTTTGGTCAAACATATATACACATATTTCATGCATAAAAAGTATTTTTCCATAATTTTCCAACTTCCTTTGGTATTTATTAAAAATTAATATTAGTGCGTAGCTTAAGAAATTAGCTACCACGTGCTTAACTCCAGTAATGTCCATCTTTTAGCATAACCTTATATATGTTAACGTGATACTCCATTTTAAATTCCGTGGCAATCGGAGTTGTAGAACTCCGTTTATAGCGATTTCCGTCGGAAAATCACAAAAATTGTAATGGTCATAACTTGGTCATTTTAACTCAGAATCAGCTCATTTGTGGACACGAGCTACATATTACCATATATTTTCATTTCCCAAAATCCTGGAATTTTTCTCATTAACTAAATGTCCGAAACAACCCTCGGAAATATTTGGGCAGAAACTTTTTGTCGTTTGGCAGTTTTGGAGTCCTTTGCTAAAACTTATATAAAACGAGTTCTGTAACTCCGATTAATGATCCGTCAATTTTGTTGGGTTCGTATCTTTCCGAAATACAATTTTCATATATCACAATCCATATTTGGACATGCTAAGCTCCCGGAAATTAGCCCGGAAGTGACTGTTTAAAATCTGTCCTTTTCACAGTTTTCTTAACTTTGTGTAGTTTGGGAGAAATCCCATAACTCTCTCCTCCGATGTCGAATTCAGTCCGTTTCGGAGTCTATGGAAAGCTTATTAAGTGCACTACAACATATCACAAGTCCAGAATTTTTAGAACAACCTAACAGATCCGGAATTTCTCTTTTAGGACAGCAGTCCACTAACTCATTTAAAACAAACAAACTGTTTTGGTTAATCTTCTTTATTCAAGCTTATCAACCCAAAAATGGCAAGATCTAACCGTAAAATATCATTTATCATGTAGATCTATAGTTCTCATGTTCAAGATCATAAACTTCATGGTTCAAAATCATAAGTTCAACACTTGATCTAAAACACCATATCAAAAACACTTTAACTTTTCTAAAAAATTTCCATTTTTTTCTATTCCTTTGATTCCCACCAATTTAACACCCATTATGGGTAGATCCAAACAATAAACACTTATTAACATGTATATCCTTAGTTTTTGAGTTTAGAAACAAAATTCCTTATCACATCAAACAAGCATCAACACAATCAAATCTTAAGAAAAAATTAGGTTTTCTATCTTTTGAAAACCTATCCTCCATTTCATGCTATAGATCTAACTTTTGATCCATAAAAGAGTTGGATCTAAACATAGAACACCTTTAAACACCAAGATCTAGGGTTATAACCTCAAGATCATAACTTCAAGTTGACAAAAATCTAATCAAACTACCAAGGAAACTTAGCCTACATAAGAAGAATTTTTTTTTATACCTTAGCTTACTTGCTCTCCATCTTCTTCTTCTTCATAACTTGATCATGGATCTTGATTGGCATGGAAGGTCAAAATCTCCCCTCCTTCTCCTCTTAGAGTGGCCGAACATGGCCTCAATCTCTCTCCCTTTCTCTATTTCTTAGCAACTTGGAAGGATAAAGAGATGAAAGAAAGAAAAATAAAAACTAGACTTTTATGTAGCTTTTCATTAATCAAATGACCACATTCACTCCCTTCTCTTCTTCATGCAATAACCGGCCATATGGCCTCTCCAATGCTCACAATAATTCTCTCTTTCTCCCTTATTAATTGCCAAGCTTTTGTTGCAAGAAATGTTAATATGTTGGCTAAATAAACAAGTGACACATGGGAAGGGTTGTTGAGGGTTGGTAAAGCACTAAAGTGAGCCAATAATGCAACATTCATTCCCCTTATTATTGCTCCTCATTTGGCCGGCCATGTGCCTTAAAAATTGCTCCAAGTTTGCTTTCTATCTTATCTCTTATTTGATTTTACAAATGTCCAAAAATTCTTCTCCCACTTGGCTAAAAATTGAGCCATTCTTTTAATGTATTGCTTAGTCCTCTAACCAATTTCATTCACCAATACTAGAGCTATAACATATACATAGTCTAATACATTAAATTCTTATCCAACCCAAATCATTTACTTAAGGTTTTCACTTCTCCATTAAAACATCAATCCTTGCTCATGCACACTTATTTTCTTAACTCAATTAAACTTGCTATAATTAGGTTATAAAATTAATCATTTGAGATATATATAAAATAAATCTCCTATAATTAATAAGTATTCTAAATACCAAAATTCTCTTTTCCATAACCCTTAAATTATTAAATCCTTCATTCCTAATATATAATTAGGATTTCACTAGTTTCTTTTGTTTGTTTATATAATAAACAAATATAAACCATCACCTAATGTTCATATTCCTAACACACAACTTTTTAACCCTTAAGGTTTAATACTTCGCATTAGGATTCCCAAATTAGGGTTTAAATTTTCAAAACTGAAACTAGGGTTTTCAGAACCGATTTCTAGGGTTTCTCAACAGACGTTAGGGTTTTCTAACTTAATCACCATATTCATATCATGAATTTAGGGTTTCGGATTTCCGAAACTAAAATTAAAGTTTCTGAGCGTACCGTTAGGGTTTCTAACAATCCGTTAGATTTTTCTAACTTAATAAACGCATGATTAACATAACTTTAGGATTTTTCTAAAGTTATAACTTATCTGATCAATCCTTGATCTCAAATCATTATGATTCACATATATAATCAAATATACCGACTAGTATTCACTTCAATACTTATCCCTGATAATTCTTCTAAAGAATTTTAAATCTACCATAATCTTATACCTCATTACTAGACTATCACTTACATTCTATCACATAATTCAAGTTTTGTTCAAAACTTTTGAAATTCTTAAAATTTCATTACATAACTGCCAATTCCATACACTTATTTCCTGTCTAGGTCCTAATATTGAACCTTAAATCATCAATTATGATTTTCATAAATTCTCCAAATTCTCGGGTTGTCACATTCACCACTCCTTATAAGAATTTCGTCCCCGAAATTCACCTTACACCTTACACCATACACCTTACACCATTCACACATATCACATGCTACCCAATATACCACTCACAAGGGTAAAAGGTTTAAAATTTTGCTGAGGGGTCATATAGACCATGAACACATAGATTTGACGGTATTTATACCGCAAAACAAAACATTACTTGGTCTGTTTACAATCACAAAGAAGGTAAACTACCATTACTAGAACTTTAGGTGATCAGCCTATCGTATGATTACGTTATAAATAACGTATTTATTTTTAGCGAATATTTACGCTATTAGATTGGATTTATTTATCCAAACAACATAGTTCACCTCAGTCTTATCATAGGATTCAGTACCAAAACAATTTGGTTCAGGAAATTTCTTTCAATAAACACTTGGAGTTTTTGAAAACATTTTCGAGAATGACGTCATGATGCCGTACTGTATTTACAGTCCGTTGAGGATTTCGTCATTTGATGATTTTATCATGCTACATCATACCATAGTGGAATACTGACTTTAAGTCAAATTCACACGAAGTAATACTGCATTGATGACTCCATCATTTTTATCATCTCTGCACCAGGTCACATGGTACATAAGTGATAAATAAAAACAATTTTTTTTTTAAAAGGCACATAGTGCGCATTTAGCTTGAAGTCAAAAATTTTAAAATCTAACATAGATAGGGGTTTAGGAAAACCTAAATCTCCACTAATGATCATTTGCTTAAACATTTTATCGGTTCCTATTATCCTCAATACTCCATTCACACATAACTATACCCAGTTCATAAAACCACACTTATGAGTCCATAAATTACCACAGTCATATGAGTTTAAGAACTTTCCTAGACAGACCTTTGGCGTCCATTCGCTGAGGGGTTCATAAACATTTCATATAACTATGCGTCAAGTATGTCACATAAGTATGAGTTCTAAGAACTCGTACTTAATCTTATATCCTCTACCTATGACTTATCTATTTGTTATATACATGAGAAAGGAATCACCCTCTTAACACGCATATAGCAAATAGCGCGACACAAACATTTCAATGATTATCAGTGCCAGAAACTAAGTGGTTGTCAAACCAAACTCGGCCACTAATCAATATAGGAAGCTAAGTGAACAATTCCCCTCCCATATAAAGAATTGATCAACCTAAACACTACATCGACCAGGAAGCTAAAGGATTCTAAAACCAAGTACAATTCCCCTCCCATACAAGGAATCATACAACTCAGCTGCCGACAAGAGTCCTCAATTGAATCCCCACCTAATACTAACTTCACACTTACTCCATACGAATTTTATTTAATCCGTATTTACAATTCATAACTCTTTCATGAGTTTTCATAGTACAATTTCATAGTACAACATAGACACAGCATCTTGCTGTAAACTTTTCAATCATCAGATTGATTCTTATCCCATATCATAACCTTATTAGATCACGGGGTGATCTTATCGTATATATTACGATTCAATTCCATACACTATGATCGTTTTCAATCATCAGATTGATCCTTTCTAGCTGTCATAACCTTTATAGGGGGTGATCTTATCGTATATAATACGATTCAATTCTATGACTTGATCGTTTTATTTTACGATCTTCTATCCCTGGACTTTCAGTCTTTTAGACTCAATATATTCACCATTACTGTTCAACTTTATTATCAGAGTTAGGGAACTCTGTGTCTTTACACTCGCCGAGATTCGTCTTTGAATCTTACTGACCAACTAACTCTATTTGAGTTAGTCTTATCCTAATCACTGCGGTTATTGGTCTCAGGTATTCCTACCTAAGCTTCATAACCAACAGCTCTGATACCAACTGTAGCATCCCCGAATCCGGGCCCCAAATCACCACGGATCCGGTACACTAATTCTTTCACTAATCGCGGAAGATATAAACATAAATTGTTTATACAATACATTACACACTATTCCCCAAGGTCGAGTAACCTTAACTTATTACACAATTCATAAGTTATCTAACTCATAACATTATTAATATCATACAATACAAATTTAACTGCACACATCTACTAAAGCTGGAACTGTCTCGGACATTTCCTTGTTTCCGACGCATTCGCCTTAATCTGCAATATTTTATCATGATAGAGCAAGGGTGAGCATAAAAATTGCCCAGCAAGTTTATATACAATAACATAACGATATATCATGATTGAAGAGTATGAATAATTGGCTAGCTATAATTCAACAATATAATTGTGAACTAGCAGAAACAAAGTTTTGACTGAACAAGTATTTTACATGAACAAATATTTCTGAACCAACTGGTAATGAAGGTGATCAGCCTTTCATACCTGACTTATACATGCAAGATGTACAGAATACAATTTTCGTGGCAATCAGCAATGATTAACCATCAGCTTGAATAAAATACTCCTATTAGAGTTAAGTACAAGAAAACTTGCCTGAATCGTTGATTACCGCAACAGCAATTTAATTTAATCTCTCACGAAAGACCTATCAGTTATAAGATTGATCTTTTAATCAGTATAACATGCTTTATTCCATAATACTATCTAATACTTAATCAAATATTAGATAACAGCTTAACACATCAATTTTGTTAGCTTCCTTTGATAATTCTCCGATCACTATATCATATCCCATAAGATTTAACACTCGCTTTTCATTTCATAAATTATTCATTAACATGTAATAAGACAAACACTAATCTAGCACCCTGGATTCTATATCTAACAACCAAATTTATAATTCAGCAACTTGAATTCCAAATCCATCAATTTAAACCTCAATCCAGCAAACCGGATTCAATTCATCAAACTGTTTTCTATATCCATATCACGAAAATACCAAATCAGTGAATTATTCTCCTATCCTTTGGTCAAACATATATACACATATTTCATGCATAAAAAGTATTTTTCCATAATTTTCCAACTTCCTTTGGTATTTATTAAAAATTAATATTAGTGCGTAGCTTAAGAAATTAGCTACCACGTGCTTAACTCCAGTAATGCCCATCTTTTAGCATAACCTTATATATGTTAACGTGATACTCCATTTTAAATTCCGTGGCAATCGGAGTTGTAGAACTCCGTTTATAGCGATTTCCGTCGGAAAATCACAAAAATTGTAATGGTCATAACTTGGTCATTTTAACTCAGAATCAGCTCATTTGTGGACACGAGCTACATATTACCATATATTTTCATTTCCCAAAATCCTGGAATTTTTCTCATTAACTAAATGTCCGAAACAGCCCTCGGAAATATTTGGGCAGAAACTTTTTGTCGTTTGGCAGTTTTGGAGTCCTTTGCTAAAACTTATATAAAACGAGTTCTGTAACTCCGATTAATGATCCGTCAATTTTTTTGGGTTCGTATCTTTCCGAAATACAATTTTCATATATCACAATCCATATTTGGACATGCTAAGCTCCCGGAAATTAGCCCGGAAGTGACTGTTTAAAATCTGTCCTTTTCACAGTTTTCTTAACTTTGTGTAGTTTGGGAGAAATCCCATAACTCTCTCCTCCGATGTCGAATTCAGTCCGTTTCGGAGTCTATGGAAAGCTTATTAAGTGTACTAAAACATATCACAAGTCCAGAATTTTTAGAACAACCTAACAGATCCGGAATTTCTCTTTTAGGACAGCAGTCCACTAACTCATTTAAAACAAACAAACTGTTTTGGTTAATCTTCTTTATTCAAGCTTATCAACCCAAAAATGGCAAGATCTAACCGTAAAATATCATTTATCATGTAGATCTATAGTTCTCATGTTCAAGATCATAAACTTCATGGTTCAAAATCATAAGTTCAACACTTGATCTAAAACACCATATCAAAAACACTTTAACTTTTCTAGAAAATTTCCATTTTTTTCTATTCCTTTGATTCCCACCAATTTAACACCCATTATGGGTAGATCCAAACAATAAACACTTATTAACATGTATATCCTTAGTTTTTGAGTTTAGAAACAAAATTCCTTATCACATCAAACAAGCATCAACACAATCAAATCTTAAGAAAAAATTAGGTTTTCTATCTTTTGAAAACCTATCCTCCATTTCATGCTATAGATCTAACTTTTGATCCATAAAAGAGTTGGATCTAAACATAGAACACCTTTAAACACCAAGATCTAGGGTTATAACCTCAAGATCATAACTTCAAGTTGACAAAAATCTAATCAAACTACCAAGGAAACTTAGCCTACATAAGAAGAATTTTTTTTTATACCTTAGCTTACTTGCTCTCCATCTTCTTCTTCTTCATAACTTGATCATGGATCTTGATTGGCATGGAAGGTCAAAATCTCCCCTCCTTCTCCTCTTAGAGTGGCCGAACATGGCCTCAATCTCTCTCCCTTTCTCTATTTCTTAGCAACTTGGAAGGATAAAGAGATGAAAGAAAGAAAAATAAAAACTAGACTTTTATGTAGCTTTTCATTAATCAAATGACCACACTCACTCCCTTCTCTTCTTCATGCAATAACCGGCCATATGGCCTCTCCAATGCTCACAATAATTCTCTCTTTCTCCCTTATTAATTGCCAAGCTTTTGTTGCAAGAAATGTTAATATGTTGGCTAAATAAACAAGTGACACATGGGAAGGGTTGTTGAGGGTTGGTAAACCACTAAAGTGAGCCAATAATGCAACATTCATTCCCCTTATTATTGCTCCTCATTTGGCCGGCCATGTGCCTTAAAAATTGCTCCAAGTTTGCTTTCTATCTTATCTCTTATTTGATTTTACAAATGTCCAAAAATTCTTCTCCCACTTGGCTAAAAATTGAGCCATTCTTTTAATGTATTGCTTGGTCCTCTAACCAATTTCATTCACCAATACTAGAGCTATAACATATACATAGTCTAATACCTTAAATTCTTATCCAACCCAAATCATTTACTTAGGGTTTTCACTTCTCCATTAAAACATCAATCCTTACTCATGCACACTTATTTCCTTAACCCAATTAAACTTGCTATAATTAGGTTATAAAATTAATCATTTGAGATATATATAAAATAAATCTCCTATAATTAATAAGTATTCTAAATACCAAAATTCTCTTTTCCATAACCCTTAAATTATTAAATCCTTCATTCCTAATATATAATTAGGATTTCACTAGTTTCTTTTGTTTGTTTATATAATAAACAAATATAAACCATCACCTAATGTTCATATTCCTAACACACAACTTTTTAACCCTTAAGGTTTAATACTTCGCATTAGGATTCCCAAATTAGGGTTTAAATTTTCAAAACTGAAACTAGGGTTTTCAGAACCGATTTCTAGGGTTTCTCATCAGACGTTAGGGTTTTCTAACTTAATCACCATATTCATATCATGAATTTAGGGTTTCGGATTTCCGAAACTAAAATTAAAGTTTCTGAGCGTACCGTTAGGGTTTCTAACAATCCGTTAGATTTTTCTAACTTAATAAACGCTATGATTAACATAACTTTAGGATTTTTCTAAAGTTATAACTTATCTGATCAATCCTTGATCTCAAATCATTATGATTCACATATATAATCAAATATACCGACTAGTATTCACTTCAATACTTATCCCTGATAATTCTTCTAAAGAATTTTAAATCTACCATAATCTTATACCTCATTACTAGACTATCACTTACATTCTATCACATAATTCAAGTTTTGTTCAAAACTTTTGAAATTCTTAAAATTTCATTACATAACTGCCAATTCCATACACTTATTTCCTGTCTAGGTCCTAATATTGAACCTTAAATCAATCAATTATGATTTTCATAAATTCTCCAAATTCTCGGGTTGTCACACATTAAGTCCATGTAATGTAGATTGTGGATTTGTTTGTAAATATTTTTGAGAATAATGAAAACTGGTTAAGAGGTGATTATCAATATAATTTACCTACCTAAGATTAGTTGGTCCAAACTAATACCATAAAAATGGCTAAATAATCTAATGCAAAACAATTATATATTTTAAAGATACATTATTATATTTATTTTTGCATATTTTTAATATTTTGAATAAAATTTATAATAATTTATTATTAGAAATATGTGTGGACTAGAATCCTCTCCATTTCAAATGAGACGGGTCTCCATTCTTTGTATATTCCTCTTCATCATTTCTCTCTCCCATTATCATGACGTCACATTCCAACACATTTGAAATGAAGATTTCAATTCATTTGAAATGGAGAGGATCCTAATTCCTGATGTGTCTTATTCTATCCATCTATACTTAAGTTTATGAGAATATGATATCTTTGTTATTAGTGGTAAGGGTATAATAGTTCAAACGATAAATTTTTGTTTAATCTTTTAAATAATCAAAACAAACATAACATGAAATTATTTTAAGCTATCAAATGAATAATCACAAAAAAAATAAACATGTGATTAAGATTATTTAAAATTAAGATAAATATTCTTGAGATTAAATCAATGAGAATATAGTTTCAAAATTGAAATCGTTGCAAATAAAGAAGACCTAGGAGAGAAAAGGCTCATTAAAAATAAAAGTTGTCAAAAAGATATCTTTGTCTCAACTTTATACTGGGCCCCAACATTCAGATGGAGATTGGACTTCTTTGTATGTCGAGCTTCCTATATTCATAGCAGCCGTAATGCATTACAATCCGGGCACGATGGCGAATATACAGGCAGAACCTCATCCGACATTGCCTGAACAATCTGTATGTATGTGTGTCTGGTGGGCGTTCAAACCCTGTATTGATGGTCACTGACGGAACTAAGGGGGGGGGGGGGGCGGGGATATCTGCCCCAGTAGATCGGGGGTGGGGGTGGGGGTGGGGGTGGGGGGCAGCCAGGCGCCGACGTGGGTCATCCGAATTAAAAGCATTTTACAAAATAGAAATTTTGCATAGTTTTGACGAAACAGAAAATTTAATGCTATCAATATTTTTTATTTTTATTTTTATTTTATTTTGAAATCAACTTTGTCAAAAAATTTATAATTAAAACTGTTTTATTTCAGCTATTCTGCCTTTTGCCTAACCACCTTGTGTAACAATAGTTGTGTAGTTAAAATCAATAACTGTGTGATATACTACTACTATATAAGTATGTCTTATAGCATTAACTGCTAGGGTCACAAAAAAAATTACTAAAATAAAAAATAACTTACAAAATATGTAGTAATAATTAGTTATTCAATTATTAGAACATTCATAGCAGTTTTCTTAATTAACTCTCTATCTCTAATTAACTCTCTATCCCTAGTCATATTTTAGATGAGTATGTCAAGTGATAATAATAAATTACAACCAACCAAACACATTATCTTGTTTAGGTTAATTGATGAAATTATGATGAAATGTTTGAATAATTGAATTGATGAATGCTGAAATTATTATGAAATATTTAAATTGATGAAATTATTGATTAGCAATTGATATTTTTATTTATATTTGATTATGGATAAATACTTGATTGATGGTGAAGAAATTGAGAGTGATTCCGAAATAAATAGTGATCTTGACTCATTTTTCTTTTCCTCGATTGATCTGTTCTGTATTAAGACCAAGAACCTTAACTCCGCTAATATACTTTCCATTTTTTTTCATTTTGGGTCAAAATCAAACTCATGGACCTTAACTTTGCTTCCTCGCCGCTGTAACCTACACGTCGTTGCTCCGTACCTCCGGTAATCGCCCTCAAATTTTGCCCCCCCCCCCCCTCAAATTTTATTCTGGTTCCGCCACTGTTGATGGTTGGCAGCATGCCTGACCCGTAATGGCCATTGACGGTACATTCCTTAAAAATAGATACAATGGGGAACTGTTATGAGCAATGGCTTATGATAGTAATATGAAACAGTACCCGTTGGCTTATGGTTTGGTTTTGGAGGAAACAACAAAAAATTAGTCGTGGTTCTTGAGGCATCTGTTGGAATTTGAGTCTAAATTAATGTGGGTGTCATTAATTAATTTTAATGATTTCATATATTAATATATTTTACTCCATGAGTAGATTAAATTAAGTATTTGAAAGCTCAAATCCATGGAGTAATGAATGAGATATTAACTCACAAAAATCACACTTAAAAATGATAAAAGATAATAAATACATGTGAAAAAACCAAGTCGCGCATAGGTTAGAAATTAAATATTTTATATGTTTATATACAATGAAAGTGCTCTTGAACTTGAGCCCCAAAAGGCACCCCACTTTTGTGGAAGAGAGAGGACCTAGCCAAGGCTAGGTTCAAATCCGCGCGTCGACTGGCCGGGCTCGTGGGTTCTGTATATAATTTTTTAGATAAATATTTATTTAAATTTTATTTTTTTAATTCTATTTATCAAAATTATGTCGTTTTGAGAAAGCTGTATTTATTATATAATCAAAACTGTGTCGTTTTAAGAAGCGATATTATCAAAAAACTGTGTTGTTTTGAGGAAACGGTATCTGTAAGTTTGAACGGGCAGCCCAAAACTACGTCGTTTTGTCGCGCTTTTTCTTCTAAGCCTAAAACTACGTAGTTTTAGTTCTGCTAATGCTTAAACTACGTCGTTTTAAGGGACGGAATAGATGCGCCTATTCTGCAAATGGTCAAAACTACGTTGTTTTGACAAAGAGATACAAATAATACCTTTTCAGAAGGCACCCCATGTCTTTTAAAGGGTGATGTGCCCATCCGAAGGGTCACCAACCTCTCCTATAAATAGATAGGAGGGGGCAGCCTTCAAAATCATCCATTTCTCAAGCATTCTAGTATAATAGAGCATTCTAGTACATAATTTCTTCATCAGTTTTCTTAGTAAATTTGAGAGAGAAAGTAAGAGCATTTCTTTTGATTCGTAGAGTATATTTTTTGTAGTGCTGCAAAAGTATACACTGTCATTGTATCATGGGAGTCAAGTGTTATCAACTCTAAACACTATACGGAGGGCATAATTGTCTTAAAGACATAGTACCAAATACTAGCCTTGACAAATCATTTATTGCGAGATAAGTTAATATAAATATATATATAATTTCCTTTAAGGTTATTAACAGCATCTTCGCGAGTACGTTGCTAAGGACCGTCGTGGTGCTTGCTTGATTTCTGATCTGCACCGTGGCATCATTGCCGCCATGAATGATCCAATAAATGGGTGGACAACACCTTACGGAGTACACAGGTTATGACTGTTTCACGTACGAAGTAACTTTGCGTCAGCACATCCTGGGTCTAAACTGAAGGTACTTTGTTGGGCCACTGGGATTGCACTTTAGCAGAGGAAATTTGAAGACGCAATTACTAGAGTCAAAGAAATATCTCCCCCAGCCGAAGCTTGGTTATGTGACGACATCCCTCTGGAAATGTGGACGTTATCACATGACGGGGATTACCGATAGGGGAAGGCAACCACAAATACGGCAGAATGTTTTAACAATAATGCCAAGATGGCTCGGTTCATCCCCGTGACTGCAATGGTGGAATATATTTTTTTACCTCAAAGTGAAGATATTCAATGAGCGGCGGACCAAGGCAACGATTGATATTAGCAATGGGAACGTATAGAATCAAGGAAACAATTTGAAGTCATTATAAAAAGAATAATGCTACAGAAACAAACTATTATATTGAAACAATTTGTTGATCAATATGTTGAGGTGAAGTATGCCACATTAGCAGTTTGTAAAATATTTATAAAATAATTTGTATCTGTAGCATTACTCTTATAAAAAAGGCAACTCCTCACAATTTACGAATGTACAATTGACAGGTTGGTGTTTATTGTTAGGAAAATTGAATGGACAAGGGCTCTATATATATAAAACTTATCTGTTGTATACAAAAGTTGATATGCAAAATATGTCAAGACTAATACTTGGTATTATGTCCTTTTTTACAATTATGTCCTCTTTACGGTGCTCAGAGTTAATAGCTCTTATCCAGGATACGATGACAACATATGTTATAGTAACACTACAAATAGCACACATAACGAACCAAAAAAATACTTTGAATTTTTCTTTCAAATAAACTATGAATAATTCATGTAATAATGAAAACTAGAATGTTTGAATTGCTTGGAAATGGAATAATCGAAATGGTTGTCCGCTCTAGCCCATTTATAGGACACAACCACTTGAAAAGACATGGAATGCCTATGAAAATGTATGACATATTCAGTCAAAACGACGTAATTTTGGACCTTTACAGAATAGGCGCGTCTGTTCGGGCAAAAAACGACGTAGTTTTGGGCTTGTCAGAAAGGATGCGTCTGTTTGAGCCAAAAACGACGTAGTTTTAAGCTTGCCAGAAAGGGCGCTTCCGTTCGGACAGACGCTAAGCTTCCGTTCGGGAAAATGACTTCCCAAAAAGACGGTGGTAACCTAATAAGTAGTTGAATTAACGGAAACGTACTGCTCGTGCTGGAAAACTTACGGATGCCCTGCTCTCATGTCGTTGCAGCTTGCATGCACTCTAAAGTTGATTGAGCGCAACTTCAATCCCCTGTGCGTAAAAATATATTGGTAAGCCATTCATAAAAAATAGTCAATTCAATTATAGGTGGCATTCGTATCTAACATAAGTTGGCAGTCATACCTAAGTTGAGTGATAATTTTTATTGAAGCAGGTGCTACACACACATGGGTCAAGTTTACTTGGTGCATAGACTATGTTTGATATACTAAGGCATAATATTTGTTATAAAATTTTTAGTTCCTCTTGTTCAAATCTCAAACATGCAAGTAAGGGATTTAAGTAACTGTTATTAGCCATTTCGCAAATCAAAAAAATATTTCAAACAGCTTCCGATACAAGATATTGCAGGTATGCATTACATTATTCTACTTAGAATTATGTGGGGTAAATTAACTGAAGGATTATCTGCAAAATAAAAGAATACAGTAAGATCATGACTTTAAAACATTTGTTTTATGTTCGCAGGTAGGATGGAGTTTTGCGACTACCTTTTAGGTTTGTAAATCCTGTTTAACAACATATCTCCAACACATAGGCATACCATGTCCTATAAAAATCTTGCAAACTATAGCTGTCATGTCTTAGAGAATTTCTAAAACAGTAAATAACTAATTATTGCACGAATTTGCCATGAATATGTTACGAATCAAAGGTCATTGGTTCTAAAGTTGGACAGAGTGAGTATGACTTGAAACTGTAGGTTTCACAGCCTAAAGATGCAACAATCTTTTCTACCAATTGTTTGATAACTTTATTCGTATTAATACAAATCAAAAATTCCAAAACATGCAACTAACTAATTTTCAAAATCTGTATTAAGCTACTTTAAGAAATAAAAAGGAAAACGAAACAAAACACAAGCAATTTCTAAAACTAGCTATTTTAGGCATTTATTATTACTTGCACCTGTTCCTGGCTTCCATTCCTCCAAGGATAAGCACTAATGTTCCTTTTAATGAAAAATCTTTCATCAATAAAAGTAAATTAGGATTTGGAATGAGTAGAGAAAACAAGAGTTATTTGATGTAAAAGATTCCTACTTAGCCATGGCAGACGAACTGGATGGAATTCGTATGACACGTATATTGCACCATTTTCGAACATAGCTGAAAGGATGAAGAAAACTCAGAAAGAACAGACATGGTTTTCAAATATGGCTGAAGGAGTAAGTAAATACCAGAGAGGAACAGCCATGGTTTTGAGATATGGTTGAACGATAAAGGAATCATCCAAAAGAAGATCGTTTCGCACATGGCCAAAAGAACGCCGGAAAAGAACACGGAATGCATGCTTAGTTTGCTTTGTCGTGTACAATATCACACATCGTTGCCGACTCCTGTAACTTCCTAGAAGTTGATCTCCTCTCTCCATTCACTGTGGTTAAAGTTACCGATGCTTTGCATGTATGACTTGGCTACTAATAGTAAATCTTAAATGTGCATAGTTTTGCTAAACACTCTCCGGATTGTGGCCGTTCCTAATTATCAAGCAAATCAAAGTTTCTAATTTTCATTAATGGAACTATCTTGAAGATACTACCATTCTAGCTATAGAAGTAAATGGCAGTGTGTTTTCTTAGGCACAACTTTGTTTACTGGGAATCAATTACTAAGTAATTAAGATGATTTATAGTTGGGATAAAAGTTTCTTGTTTCAGTTTTACTCGCAAGAATTTAGGTAGCAATTTTTTACAAATCTTTTCTCCCCAATCAAACACAACCAAGATTGAGATATTTCAACTGAAATTTATCATGAAATATATTTTTACCAATTAAAGTAAGTTCTACTTTAATTGGTAAACAATAAAATCTTCTTTGTGAGTGCTCTCACCACATTTACCAAAGGTTCAACATAATTTTTTGCCTTATAAATAGCGCACTTGAAAGAGTGAGTTTAGCACATACCTGATACCTCTATCTCTTCTGCTCTCCGGTCTCTTCTTTCTTCTACAAACTATCATCAATTAGCAAATCCAATGGCTTCTAACAACACATCTCTTCTTGATCCCCGATTCACCTTCCCTGATGTCAACGGTATGGAGCAACAAAGGAACCAAGAACTGGAAGGACAAACGGAGATTGACTACTCAGAAAGGGCGCAATCGATACGAGCTGCAGTCCTAGGAGCCAGCGATGGGTTGGTTTCCACCGCGTCACTGATGATGGGGGTTGGAGCCGTGAAGCAAGACGTTGAGGCCATGATCTTAATCGGATTTTCTGGTTTAGTGGGTGGAGCTTGTAGCATGGCCATAGGAGAATATGTCTCAGTTCACTCACAACTTGACATAGAAGTGGCTCAAAGGGAGAGGCGGAGAGAAAGGGAATTTGAAGGGGAGAGAGAGCGATTAGTGGAACACGGAAAAGATAACTTACCAAATCCGCCACGAGCTGCTGCAGCATCAGCTTTGGCATTTACCATAGGTGCAATGGTTCCACTCCTAGCTGCAGCATTTGTAACAAGCTATGAGGTGAGAATCAAGGTGGTGATTGCAGCAGTGAGTGTTACTCTGGCAGGGTTTGGGTGGGCTGGAGCTGCATTAGGGAATGCACCGCCAGTTATGCCTTCTGCTAGAGTCCTGCTGGGAGGCTGGGTGGCTATGGCACTAACCTTCGGGTTGACCAAGATGGTTGGTTCAAGCGGTCACCTGTAAATTTGTCATATGTTTTGTACTAAATTTCCCTTTCTACTGTTATTTTCAAATGTCTTTTAATAGTTTCTTTGGTTAAAAGGAGTACTAGCTACTAGTATTTCAACTGTGTAAAAAGGTAATGTAAATAAAATAAATGGATGCATTTTTTTGTATCCTTACATGATTATTACTCTCTTTCCCTATTGCCTCTCCTTCTCTCCCCCCTCAAACACACTAACTACTTAATAGTAGATTTAAAAGTGATCAGAAGGCAATCTACATGAGTTTTGATGGTCAGATAAGTAGTTTCTCAGTTTAAAACTTCTCCCAAACATCAACTTGAAATAGTAGTAGCATGATAGTATTCAATCAACTAAGAATAAAAATAATGGCATGTTAGGACCTTCATGTCACTTTATGGTCTAAAATAAAAATGTATCTCTAATTTTAAAATGGACAAAAAAAGAAAATGTATCTCTAATTTTGGGACAGAAGGAATAATTATAAAGAAAAGACAACGGAAAACTTTTAGAATTAAAAACAAATAAAGATGTAAGCTTGATTTTATGCATTTTGATCAATCTCGGTTTAAGATCAGCATCTATGTAAGAAATGTACGCAAATAGCTAGTGCTGATAAATTAGCTAAGCAAGTTAATAATGACAATTCAAAAAATTACCTCATTTCTATTGTACTTCCATGGAGAACTCTCTTTTCTGCCAAAACAAAGATGAGGTTGAATCAATCTAAATTAAACTACACGACAAATAATCAGCATCCAAAATAAAACAACCAAGGCATCATAGAGTCATCAGTTTACCTGCTATATTGTCTCCATCTCTTCATTCCAGCTCTTGAGTTTATGCAACCGTGAAACGCTACCATAAAAAGTGGTATCCTAGCTTAGTTTCAGCTCTTTTATTGTATATGGAGTCAATGGAGCTCCTTTCTTTAAGTATAAAAATGGTTTACTAGTTTCAGTTCATCATCTCAACATCTTTGTTAATTCCTTATATATTGAGTCCTACATGTATATGCAGATGCCCGTATTGCACCTTGAGATTACATGCACATTGAGTTTATGATTTAATTAAAACAGAGCCGACCAAACTAGAGCACATCTATATTTATCTTTCGATTTGTAACCCTAATTCTAAAATCATATGTTATACCTAGAATTCAAGGTCCTACCACAAGATGATTTTGATAAGCCTTCATCTTTAGGCTCTGTTTATTTCAACAGAAATTATCTTATAAAAAGAAAATCATTTTCTAGGAAAAATAGGTCAAATGTTTTTTCTCCAAGTTTCCTTGCTTACAAACAACTTGTTTTTGCAACAGAAATTTTTTCCCCTGTTCTGGTCTTTGGATTCATTCCATTACGTAGCGATTGAATGCATACGTTATTAACTGTAAATTAAATAAAAAGGTTAGGTAATCTTTTTCAGCAAAAGATGGGAAGTACATTGGAATCAGTAAAGATTAATACACCCTAAGTACCACAAAAGAGTCACATTCATAAAATTTACAAATATTAAAAATATATTTTTGTTAATTAATAAGTTGTTAGTCTAGTGGTGGTGACACGATAACGAAATTAGGATAGACAAGGTAGTTTTGATAAGCTCTTTTACCTCTTTTTGACCTAACCTCTTATTGGCTCAAAGTCTATCTTGTTTGATAAAAAATTTACTTAACCTCTTTTTGGCTCTTAAAAAAAAAGACAATGAACCAAGTCTTTTTAGAAAAAGAGGCTCTCATTTCACTTTTACCCTTACTACCTGATGAGTGGGTTTTATACCTATAAATGGAACACCGTTAAGGCTTAATTCTTTGTTAACTTTAAGTATTTTTAGTGTCATTTTACTTATTTTTGTGTTTGTGTTGTAGGAAACAACTTCGGAGAGTCAAAACATGAAAATGGAGCTTAATAGCGTTTTTGTAATTTCTGGTACTGTTCATGCACCGGTGCGGAGTTTCCTAGTGTAACAACTCCGTCGGGCGAAGTAGTCGGGAAGAAAGAAAAATATTCAGAAGTTGATCTAAAAAGGATTTGTTTGAGTTGAAGACTTGAAGGACTTTAAGGACTAAAAGACACATGAATAGGGATATAAAAGGATGAGTATTCACAAGGATTAGGGGGGATTCCATTCCATTAAATTAGATTAGCGTATGACAAAACCCTAGTTGGGATTGGATTGGAGATTGAAACAACTTGGAGACCATTGAAGATCAAGAGCAGAAACAAGAGGGAGCATTAGATTTGCTGACAACAAATTCTATTCTCTTCTTTACCCTTATTTTTATCTTTTAATGTTTATTCAGTTGTGGATTTTTGGTTTTAATTCAATAATTATGAACTAATTCTTTTGTTTAAGATTACAACAGAGCTTCTTGCGTAGCTTATTTTAGTATGTTTCTTTATTAATTATTGTAATCTATTTTAGGGATTGTCTATTGTGATTTGGATTTATTTGTTTAATTATCTAGCTAGCAGTTACTGTGATAATCTATATGAACTCGAGAGATGGATTATAGATTTAAATCTGATCATAATAGTATGTGATTATGTTTTTTGCATGGCGTTGGAATTCATGATTTGTGTCTAAGATAGAAATATACCTATATACCGCATGTAATCTGATAAAGAACTTGTGCTTTAAATCCTCTTTAATTATAATTCACATAGAGATATAGTGAATTAGTTAATTAGGGTATTCTTCTTAATTCTATCATCTATGGATTTAAGTTGATTTAAGTATGATACATTGAGAGATGGTCATGTTTATTTATGTGTTCTTGATTAACAATTCAGAATAATGAGCATAATTGATAAGAAGTGTATTAATTTAAGTGAAGCAATAAGTGAAGTTGTGATCTTAAATCTCCATAATCTGATCTTTAACTAGTGGTAATTAGAATTAATTTAATTAAATAACTTAATTCAAAACCTTAAATGGATTGTTTAAATAAAATTAGTTTGGTTAAGAATTAGTACTTGGTAACCGTTATTAATAATTCCTTGTAGGAACGATTGTAGGAACGATACTTTACTTTCACTTTATTACTTGTTGACCGTCTATACTTGCACGCATATATTGATTGTGAAATCAATCAACACTACCTTAACTTTTTTTTTGTTAATTCTTCACTTCACCACCACCATTCACCACCACCACAACCACCCATCTTCACCACCACCACCAATATTTTATTAGACTTGAAATACTTTATTAGTTATACACTCTTGGTGATTTTATTTTAAGTTTGTATAAATTGATCTAAGAGTAAAATAGATAGATTAGTTATCAAACAACTTTTTATATATTTAATAAGAGCCTCTATTTTATAGAGGTCTCTATTTTAATAAGCTCTTATTATACAGTTTGTTTTATCAACTACTACATCAGAATATTATGTCATTTTATACTACTATCAATAAAAGGAAATCTTTTTACGAAATAAAAAAATTGGCAAATGAGATTTTGTGGAACTGAGGGAGTATTAGCTGTTGCCAAACGCCCTAACCCTAAAAATCTGACATCCATATATATATATATATATATATATATATATATATATATATATATATATATATATTCCAATTAAACAAAATTTAGCAGACCCATTATCATTTCATGAGTTTTAAGGGTAAATTTTCTTTCACAAACTAGTTGCAAATATGATAATCTAATTCCTATTAGGATACAAGTTCTCAGGCAAAAGCAACAAGTGATCCATTTTTTTGAGATGACATTTTAAAATTAAAGCAGATTTAAGAGGAACAGAAAAAAGGGGGGAAATCAAATGAAACTAACAAGAAAGTAAAAGCAAACATGTGAATAATAAATTTGATACCTGTAAATGAGAACAATACGTCTGCAATAAATCAGACCGGCAGAGGAAGATGGGTTGGAAACTTGGAGTAGATGAAGAAAAATAGCCTGTCATCTTGTACTCCCTCCATTAAATTTATATATACCGGTAGCCGGCGGCACAAAGGTTACGTGGATAAATAAGGGGATAAAATAGAAATTTTATAAAATTTAAGACTAAATAAAAAAAATAAAAAAGTTAATATAAAAATGACAAAATACTACTAATATAATTAAAATTGTAATGTGTTATAAAATTATGTATGTCTAGATTCATATTATGGATATCTAGGTACATGTAACTCTCATGTCCATGGAGTTATGAAACTCATAATCTTATGAGTTTTGTAACCTACTAGTATTTATATTAGTATTGATGTTATTATATCTATAAATAATAACATTTGTAAAGTGAATGATGTAGATATCAAAGTAAAAAGAGAATGCTCTCTTTTCTCTAATCTTGTTTGTTATTGATTTTAGTAATATTTTATAACACGTTATCAGTACGAGTTGCTCCTCACCTTCATCTTGAAGATAATCATTTTTGGTTTGAAATAGAAGAAGGTATAACTCTCTCTATATATATGTGTTTGTGTATTGCATGGTCATCATGCATACCTGTACTATTTTTTTCTTTTTGATAATTATTCTATGCATGTGATCACAAATAATTCAATTATTCTGAAAAAATCAATAGCTTGTTTGATAATTATTATCTGGAATTTTCTAAAAGAAATATCTGATAGTTGTCATTAGTACTGCATGCCAAACAAAGTTTTAAATATTCATTCCCTTTTATATTATTACTGCATACTATTATCTAGATCTACATAACTTTATGGAAGAATGGTAAGCATTGAGGTAAAGCGGGGGAAATATATCAGTCTGCTAAAAGAGTAAATAGCAATCAAATATTTGACTGGTGACACCATAAAAGAACACCTCAACAAACACATCCTCTATATCTGTTACTATATTTGGTGGTATTATATGCCTATACATATGTACAAATATATTTGAGAAATGTTATCTCAAGAATATATAGGGAAGCATGTTGGGGTATGAATATTTGTTGGAGCACAAGTATATAATCATGTAATATTACCATCCTCTATGGTAATGTTTAGTACTATAAAAAACAGTTTTCTAGAATTAATCGACACGGTTTCATGAATTTTTCAAACTGAATAATATTCTATTACAAGGCTTAACAATGTACAATCTGAAATGAAGAAAAACTTTTGTAACTTCAAATGGTTGTAGAAACCACAAATTCTATGTAAACGAATGTGTCAGGAATAAGCATGCGTGTAACGCCCCCAAAATAGGTATACATCACCCATCTTGAGTCGCCAAATACATGGTACAGAATACAAATACAATCTTAAATATACAACAAGAGCTGTGAGTTTTAATACAAATATTGTCTTCTAGACAATATCCACTCTCAGAATAAGTCCTCATTACAATTATTATCACACTATTTCATAGAATAGTGAGGACTACTAATGCTATCATCTGGACCATCACTCCCTTCCTCGACTAGTCCCTACTACGTTCTCATTTCCTGAAGAGAACAGTGAAAGAAATGGTGAGCTCAACTAGCCCAGTAAGAAATATTATGACTAAGATAATGCAGGATAAATTATCATTAGCCTTCAACAATGTTAAACTAATAAAATACAATAGACAACAAGTTTAACTGCAGCGGAATAAGCAATCCATTAAAAGAGTCAAGTAGAGAATAAAATCTACTATCTTTTATGATTTAAAAAGTTTTTCATCACTTTTATCGTTGAGACTCAGCTTAATAAATAATCCACATCATCCCTGCATTACGGCCAAGGATATTCATTAGTATCACGATCACTAATTATCCATGCATTACGGGCCAAAGATATTCGTGTATTCATCAATGGTCATGATCATGCCAACAACTGTCCATCAATGCACTACGGGCCAATGAGGACTTTTACCACATCATTTGTAACATTACAGTTATGATTATACCGAATAATCCCTGGTCATAATCCTACCAAGTCCATCTATGCACTACAGGCCACAGATGACTTTCAATAAAATATAAACATGAGGATGATGACAATGATATAAGAATTCAATAAAACAAGTTCAAGAATTAATTTATCGAAGAACTAATAACGTCCAAATTGTTAACATGATACTTCTTTGTAGAGTAAAATTCAAGAATGCTCAGAAGAATATTTCCATGAAAAGATACTGGATGAAGCGCAAATATCAAGGATATTCCACTAATTTCATGGAGTATAGAAGTCAAAACTTTAACCAACTGAGTATAATAAAGAATGGAATAACAAAAGAAATCACCAGGCATGTGATAGACCGCACAGGCAGGTTATTCCAACAGAATAATAAATAACGGAACCAGGTCCGACATAAACCGCACAGATAAGATATTCCAACAAAATAATAAAGACGGAACCAGGGCCGGCGTAAAATGCACAGACAGGATATTCCAACAGAATAATAAAGACGGAACCAGGTCCAGCGTAAAACGCACAGACAGGATATTCCAACATAATAATAAAGAATGGAATAACAGAAAAATTTCACCAAGTATAGGGTAGTCCGCGTATATAGGTTATTCCAACAGAATAATCAATGATGGAATAATAGAAGAATTTCACCAAGTATACCACGTATACAGGTTATTCCAACAGAATAATAAAGAATAGAATAACAGAAGTTCTCTTCATGAATATAAAAATAATAATACCCCTTACCTTATAAAGAAAAACTGGATATAGAAGTAGTGAAATAGCATAATACTTTTATTCTTTCTCTCTATAATTTCTCTCTCTAGAGTTTTAGTGAATTCGTAAGAAATAATGAAGGAATGAGCTTCTATTTATAGGAGAATGGATTAAATAGTAAATAATTCATGAACGGTCCATATTGATTTACTTTTAAACGGACGGTCCAGATTGATTTACTATTAAAACTTAAAGCAACGATCCATACTGATTCACTATTAAAACTTTAAACCAGCGATTCATATTGATTTACTATTAAAACTTTAAACCAGCGATCTATATTGATTTACTATTATAAATTCAACCAACGATCTGAAAAATTAGCACATCTCCTCATGGAATAATATTTTACCCATAAATAATTTGGACCGAAAAGAAATATATTATTCGGGTGAATAGTATCCTGTGAATAGTAACTCATGCATAGTAACTCGTGAATAGTACTCCGACACGAAAAGTGTCTCGAATACCCGATTGAACAATATAACCTCCAGACATCAATTATCATTGGAATAGATGTCGATTTCTACTAACACAAATAATCCCAACACAATAAAACTATCAAATTCATCTTTAATCAACACGAACATATTCATCATTAATATTATAACTCACAATATTTAACAATCAGGTTGTTCCTAGGAAAAAGGGGGCTTTTCAATAAGAATTTCTCCCTATTGGCGCGCAATTAGGTGACCAAACCTCTCCTTGACAGAACTTCTAGACATTGTAAATATTATAATTTAATAATATGAATAACTTTGTTGTCTCAATTATTGATTTAATAATATATCATATAATGCAGATGATACTGTGACAATAATTGAATCAATAATATGAGAGATATGATGCAGCAATTACTGTAGCAATAATTGAGTATAACTGAGTGACTTGTTACATAAACATCAATAACCAATACCGTGTGCTACTATGCAACCACGCGTATTACTGTACTTTTACTACCGGGTAGTTCAACAGTTTTAATGGTAACACTTCCGCCGTTATTTCTATAAAAAGATATTTTTGTCGTTTTCGTACTATGACAATACTTTCATTGTGGGGTCCACCAATGATTGTGCCGTCGTACGAATATTCCCGACAAAAAAAATATTCCCCGACCAAACGAATGCTATATAAAAACTTGCGTACTTCGCAAAATTTATAAATATTACCCACAACAATAACATTATATCAAATTCATTCCATAATATTCAAAAATGATATTTATAGAAAAATCATATTTATTAAAAAAAGTTGGGGTCTTACAACCTCCCCTACTTATGAAATTTCGCCATCCAAATTAGGGTACGTACTTGGTATGTCGAAGAGGTAATGATACCTTGATTTCATTTCAGATTCTAACTCCTAGGTCATTTCCTCAACATCGTGGTTTCTCCACACAAACTTTGACTTGAGGTATAACCTTGGAGCGTAGAATATGTTCCTTCTTATCCAAGATTTGAACATGAACCTCTTCATACGTCAAATCTTCCGCTATTTCGTCCAGTTCTAACTCAATAATATGATTCGGGTCTTTTACATATTTACGTAACATATATATATATATATATATATATATATGTATATATATAAAACGTTATGAACACGAGACATACTTGGCGGTAAAGCGAATCTATACGCCACAGTTCCTACTCGATCGAGGATTAAAAATGGGCCAATGAATCGAGGATTGAGCTTTCCTCTCTTTCCAAATCTCGTAACTCCTTTCCATGGAGTAACACGTAACAACACAAGATCTCCAATATCGAATTCCACGTCCTTTCGATGAAGATCAGCATAACTCTTTTGTCGATCTTGTGAGGTTTTTATACGTTATCAGATCGTTTGAATCTTTTTCGTAGTCATACGTACCAATTCCGGTCCCAACAACGTTGTTTCACCCACCTCATCCCAGCATACTGGAGAACGACACTTTCTTCCATACAACGCCTCAAATGGAGCCATGCCAATACTTGCTTAATAATTGTTGTCGTAGGAAAACTCCACCAATGGTAAGAACTTGTCCTAACTTCCCTTGAAGTCAAGGACACAGAGTCTTAATAAATCTTCCAGAGTTTGAATAGTCCTCTCTGATTGTCCGTCCGTTTGAGGATGATATGCCAAACTAAATCGTAAATCCGTGCCCATAGCTTTTTGCAAACTAACCCAAAATCTTGAAGTGAATCTTGGGTCTCGATCAGAAACTATGGATACTGGTATACCATACAATCTTACAATCTCGTCTATGTATATGCTAGTAAGACGTTCAAGTGTATAAATTTCTCGTATTGGTAAGAAATGAGCAGACTTGGTCAATCTATCAACAATGACCCAAATCGCATCTATGCCTTAAGAAACCTTGGGAAGACCAGTAACGAAATCCATGGTAATGTGCTCCCACTTCCATTCTGGAATTTCAAGTGGTTGCAATGGACCTTTTGGCACTTGATACTCCGCCTTAACTCGTTGACAAGTTAGACACATTGAGATAAACCCCGTTATCTCTCTCTTCATATTTCTCCACCAAAATGTATGTCGAAGATCACGATACATTTTGGTACTCCCAGGATGGATTACAAACGGTGTGTTGTGTGCCTCCGTCATGATTTTATACTTCAAGTCATAATCATTAGGAACACAAAGTCTGGAGTTGACTCAAAGTATTCTTTCTTCATCAATTCTTGCTTCCAGAATAACACTTTCTTGCACTTTCTTCTTCATACATATTAGATCCAGGTCTGTAGTTTGAGTATCTTTAACTTTATCGATTAAAGTCGGTTCTACTCATATATTTGCCATCATCACATGGGTCCCTGAAGTCTTTAACTCTATCTCCATCCTTTGCAAGTCACACAAAATGGGCATTTGCGTTGACAATATCGCACTTGTACCCGCATATGATCTTTTACTCAACGCGTTAGCTACCACGTTCGCTTTTCCAGGATGGTATTGGATGGTATGATCATAATCTTTCAACAGTTCAAGCCAACGTCGCTGTCACATGTTGAGTTCCTTTTGAGTGAAGAAATATTTGAGGCTTTTATGATCCGTAAAGATCTCCACTTTCTCCCCATACAAGTAATGCCTCGAAATCTTTAGTGCAAAAACGACTACTGCCAACTCTAGATCATGAGTAGGATAATTCCTCTCATATTCTTTGAGTTATCGTGAGGCATAGGCTATGACTTTCCCATGTTGCATGAGAACACATCCTAACCCTTTGCCCGAAGCATCACTGTAGATGAAAAATCCCTCCAAGCCAGATGGTATTGTCAGAACAGGTGCTGAAATGAGTCTCCTCTTGAGTTCTTGAAAACTCTTCTCATATTCCTCGTTCCAACCGAATTTTATATCTTTTCGAGTTAGCTGAGTTAGTGGAGTAGCGATTCGAGAAAACCCTTCTACGAATCTCTGATAATAACCAGCTAAGCCGAGAAAGCTACATACTTCGGTCACTGATTTAGGTTGCTCCCAGCTTTGAATAGCTTCAATCTTTGCTGGGTCAACAGATATTCCATGACTTGATACTACGTGCCCAAGGAATGCTACTTCCTCAAGCCAGAACTCGCATTTCTTTAACTCAGCATAAAGCTTATATTTACAAAGCTTTTGGAGTATCAGCCTTAAGTGTTGCTCATGATCTTCACGGCTTTTGGAATATATGAGGATGTCATCAATAAAGAAGACCACAAAGTGATCCAAATATTCCTTGAATACTCGGTTCATCATATCCATAAAGGCAACAAGAGCATTAGTTAATCCAAAAGACATGACAAGGAATTCATAATGCCCGTACCGAGTTCTGAAATCCGTCTTTGGAATTTCATCGGTTCTAATCTTTAATTGGTGATATCCGGAACGAAGATCAATCTTTGAAAAGAATTTGGCGCCTTGCAACTGGTTAAACAGGTCATCAATACGTGGCAACGAATATCTATTTTTGATGGTGACATGGTTCAACTCCCGATAATCAATACAAAGTCGCATACTCCCATCTTTCTTTTTCACGAATAAAACAGGAGCACCCCAAGGAGAAGTAATAGGATGAATAAAGCCAATGTCTAACAATTCCTGTAGTTGGGTCTTTAACTCCTGAAGTTCAATAGGATTTATTCGATATGGGGCTTTGGAAATGGGTTCTGTACTGGGTTCAAGGTCAATACAAATTCAATTTCACGCTCTGGGGGTAGGCCAGGAAGTTCTTCAGGGAATACGTCAGGAAATTAATTAACAATAAAAATATCATTCAAAACTGACGTATTTTTGTTTAGATCCGTGACATGAGCTAAGAAAGCTTGACATCCATTTTTCAATAAACGAATAGATTTATGGCTTGAGATGACAGTGATTGATTTTAATGGTTTGGTTGCTTGAATTCGCATAATAGGTTGGTTAGAAATATGAAAGCTAACAACCTTACAAAAATAATAAATTTTTGCATGATGAGTGGTTAACCAATCAATCCCTAGAATTATATCAAATGCAAGTATTTTCAATGAAATAAGATCAACAGGTAATGTGAGGGTATCGATTTGAACCAAACAAGACTTATAAACAGTGGATGTAATGAAGGTTTCTCCCAACGGAGTTTCAACAGATAAGTCAAAGTCTAATTTCTCCGAAGTCAAATTTAAACGTTGAGCGCAAGTAGGAGAAATAAAAGAATGGGTAGAACCGATATCAAATAAGGTATATACTTCACTAGAGTTTATGATAAGCTTACCCGTGATGACCTCGCTCGGGTTCCTTGCTTTCTGGGATGTCACGACAAACGCTCTCCCTTGCACTACCGGTTTTGACTTTTCTGGGACGGCCTTTGGTGCCTCCATCCTAGCTGAACTTATTTCCGGTGAACGACAAAATTGGGCTAGGCGACCTTCTCTTCCACAATTATAACATGCTTTGGATGACATCGCGCAGTTTGGACTGATATGTCCATCCCCTCTGCATTTGAAACATATGATAGGTGGTCGTTCTCCTTCCTTAATAACGGGTGCTGGTGCTGACGTCTTTCCATCATTGTTGAATCTCCTTTTCTTGAAATGTCTATTCTTATTATTTTGGCCCTGATTACCACCGAAGTGGTTACCATTTTTGGCATGTTGATTCCCTCCACGCTTGTTGTCACCGCTTCGATGACTGCTCTCACTAGTATTATCATTTTGCCGTCTGCTATCTTTTAGTTGGGTTGACTCATTATTACGCTCCAATAACTGAGCCTTATTAACAACATCTGAATACAAACACAGTTTCTGAGAGATAAGATATTGACGTATCTCATGTTTCAAACCTCTTAAAAATATTCGCGTCATTCTCTCCTCATTATCAACTAAATGGGACGCAAACCGGGACAACTCGACAAACTTGGCTTCGTACCGCGACACGATCATGTTGTTTTGTTCCAGCTTGATGAACTCTACCTCTTTCATGTGACCAATACTTTCGGGAAAGTACTTGTCGTTGAACAATTCTTGGAACTTCTCCCAAGTCATCTTCAGTGCGGCAAGTTGAGTACATTTTATAAATTCCCACTAGTAATCTGCCTCTGCACGCAACATGAAGGTGGCAAAAGGAACCTTTTGTTCCTCAGAGCATCCCAAGACATCAAATATCTTGCAGATCTGCTTTATCCACGTCTTTGCCTTAATTGGTTTTGGCTCTCCAAAAAATTCTGGTGGTCCCAGCTCCTTGAACTGTTTGGCAGTGACCGTCCGAGAGTTGCCAGTGTTTCCACCTGCATTTTGGACAGGAGCTGCTCTCGCTTGATGTTGCATAAATTTCATGAAGCTTTGGAACATTCCGTCGTTCATCATTAGGTCAATGTTGTTGTTTGCATGAGGATTGTCGCCTTCCTGATGCACATTGTCCTGATTATTGATCTGTGGAGATTCAACGGTCTCCTGTGCTCCATTGATGTTCTCAACATTCTCGGATGCCATTTTCAAATACTGCCACAAAACAAAGGTTAATTAATATATCACATATTATCCCCATACTCTGACCAACCAATTAAATAACAAATAAACTTAGGTAGGTCATACTAGCGAAGGAATTCCCCGTCTCTCCCCTCCTAGTTCTTATCTCACATCTCAGCCAGGGATCATATCCCTAAGCTTTGATACCAACTGTGACGCCCCTAAAATAGGTATACATCACCCATCTTGAGTCGCCAAATACATGATACAAAATACAAATACAATCTTAAATATACAATAAGAGCTGTGAGTTTTAATACAAATATTGTCTTTTAGACAATATCCACTCTCAGAATAAGTCCTCATTACAATTATTATCACATTATTTCATAGAATAGTAAGGACTACTAATGCTATCATCTGGACCATCACTCCGTTCCCCGAAGTATCACACTATTTCATATAATAGCATGTCATCTTGTACTCCCTCCAATAAATTTATATATACTGGTACATGTAAAATTATATATGTCTAGATTCATATCATGGATGTCTAGGTACATGTAACTCCCATGTCCATTGAGTTATGAAACTCATAATCTTATGAGTTTTGTAACCTACTAGTATTTATGTTAGTATTGATGTTATTATATCTATAAATAATAACATTTGTAAAGTGAATGATGTAGATATCAAAGTAAAAAGTGACAGGCTATTATATGAAATAGTGTGATAATTCGGGGAATGGAGTGATGGTCCAGATGATAGCATTAGTAGTCCTCACTATTCTATGAAATAGTGTGATAATAATTGTAATGAAGACTTATTCTGAGAATGGATATTGTCTAGAAGACAATATTTGTATTAAAACTTACAGCTCTTGTTGTATATTTAAGATTGTATTTGTATTATGTACCATATATTTGGCGACTCAAGATGGGTGATGTATACCTATTTTGGGGGCATCACAGTTGGTATCAAAGCTTAGGGATATGATCCCTGGCTAAGATGTGAGGCAAGAACTAGGAGGGGAGAGACTAGAAATTCCTTCGCTAGTATGACCTACCTAAGTTTATTTAGTATTTAATTGGTCGGTCAGAGTATAGGGATAATATGTGATATGTTAATTAACCCTTGTTTTGTGGCAGTATTTAAAAATGGCATCCGAGAATGTTGAGAACATCAATGGAGCACAGGAGACCGTTGAGTCTCCATAGATCAATAATCAGGACAATGTGCATCTGGAAGGCGACAATCCTCTTGCAAATAACAACACTGACCAAATGTTGAATGACAGAATGTTCCGAGGCTTCATGCAATTCATGCAACATCAGGCGAGAGTGGCTCCTGTCCAAAATGCATGTGGAAACACTGGCAACTCTTGGACGGTTACCGCCAAACAGTTCAAGGAGCTGGGACCACCGGAGTTTTTTGGAGAGCCAAAACCACTTAAGGCGGAGACGTGGATAAAGCAGATCTGCAAGATATTTGATGTCTTGGGATGCTCCGAGGAGTAAAAGGTTCCCTTTGCCACCTTCATGTTGTGAGCAGAGGCAGATTACTAATAGGAATCTGTAAAGCGTACTCAACCTGCCGCATTGAATATGACTTGGGAGAAGTTCCAAGAATTATTCAACGACAAGTACTTTCCCAAAAATATTTGTCACATGAAAGAGATAGAATTCATCAAGTTGGAGCAAAATAACATGACCGTATTGCAGTACAAAGCCAAGTTCGTTGAGTTGTCTCGATTTGTGTCCCATTTGGTTGATAATGAAGAGAGAATGATGCGAATATTTCTAAGAGGTTTGAAACCTGAGATACGTCAATAACTTATCTCTCATAAACTGTATTTGTATTCAGATGTTGTTAATAGAGCTCAGTTATTGGAGCACGATAATAAGTCAACCCAACTAAAAGATAGCAGCCGACAAAATGATAATACCAGTGATAGCAGTCATCGAAGCGGTGACAATAAGCGTGGAGGAAATCAGCATGCCAGAAATGGTAACCACTTCGGTGGTAATCATGGCCAAAACAATAAGAATGGATATTTCAAGAAGGGAAAATTCAACAATGATGGAAAGACGTCAGCACCAACACTCGTTGTTAAGGAAGGAGAACGACCACCTATCATATGTTTCAAATGCGGAGGGGAGAGACATATCAGTCTAAACTGCATGATGCCGTCTAAAGCATGTTATAATTGTGGAAGAGAAGGTCACCTAGCTCGATTTTGTCATTCACCGAAGACAAGTTCAGCTAGAATGGAGGCACCAAAGGCCGTCACAGAAAAGTCAAAACCGGTAGTGCAAGGGAGAGCATTTATCGTGACCTCCCAGAAAGCAAGGAACCCAAACGAGGTCATCACGGGTAAGCTTATCATAAACTCTAGCGAAGTATATACCTTATTTGATATCGGTTCTACCCATTCTTTTATTTCTCCTACTTGCACTCAACGTTTAAATTTGACTTCGGAGAAATTGGACTTTGACTTATCTGTTGAAACTCTATTTGGAGAAACCTTTGTTACATCCACTGTTTACATCTTATTTCATTGAAAATACTTGCATTTGACGTAATTCTAGGGATTTATTGGTTAACTACTCATCATGCAAAAATTGATTATTTTCGTAAGGTTGTTAGCTTTCATACTCCTAACCAACCTATTATGCAAATTCAAGAAACCAAACCATTAAAATTAATCACTATCATCTCAAGCCATAAAGCTATTCGTTTATTAAAAATGGATGTCAAGCTTTCTTAGCTCATGTCACGGATCTAAATAAAAATACGTCAGTTTTGAATGATATTTCTATTGTTAATGAATTTCCTGACGTATTCCCTGAAGAACTTCCTGGCCTACCCCCAGAGCGTGAAATTGAATTTTGTATCGACCTTGAACCTGGTACAAAACCTATTTCCAAAGCCCCATATCGAATGACTCCTATTGAACTTCAGGAGTTAAAGACCCAACTGCAGGAATTGTTAGACATCAGTTTCATTCGCCCTAGTACTTCTCCATGGAGTGCTCCTGTTCTATTCGTGAAAAAGAAAGACGGGAGTATGCAACTTTATATTTATTATCGGGAGTTGAACCATGTCACCATCAAAAATAGGTACCCATTGCCACGTATTGGCGACCTGTTTGACCAGTTGTAAGGCGCAAAATTCTTTTCAAAGATTGATCTTCGTTCCGAATATCACCAATTGAAGATTAGAACTGATGACATTCCAAAGATGGCTTTCAGAACTCGGTACATGCATTATGAATTCCTTGTCATGTCTTTTGGATTAACTAATGCTCTTGCTGCCTTTATGGATATGATGTACCGAGTATTCAAGGAATATTTAGATCACTTTGTGGTCGTCTTTATTGATGACATCCTCATATATTCCAAAAGCCGTGAAGATCATGATCAACACTTGAGGCTGATACTCCAAAAGCTTCGTGAATATAAGCTTTATGCCAAGTTGAAGAAATGCGAGTTCTGGCTTGAGGAAGTAGCATTCCTTGGGCACGTAGTATCAAATCATGGAATATTTGTTGACCCAACAAAGATTGAAGTTATTCAAAGCTGGGAACAACCTAAATCAGTGACCGAAGTACATAGCTTTTTCGGCTTAGCTGGTTATTATTGGAGATTCGTAGAAGGGTTTTCTCGAATCACTACTCCATTAACTTAGCTAACTCGGAAAGATATAAAATTCAGTTGGAACGAGGAATGTGAGAAGAGTTTTCAAGAACTCAAGAGGAGACTCATTTCAGCACCTGTTCTGACAATACCATCTGGCTCGGAGGGATTTATCATCTACAGTGATGCTTCGGGCAAAGGGTTAGGATGTGTTCTCATGCAACATGGGAAAGTCATAGCCTATGCCTCTCGACAACTCAAAGAATATGTGAGGAATTATCTTACTCATGATCTAGAGTTGACAGAAGTCGTTTTTGCACTAAAGATTTGGAGGCATTACTTGTATGGGGAGAAAGTGGAGATTTTTACGGATCATAAAAGCCTCACATATTTCTTCACTCAAAAGGAACTCAACATGCGACAACGAAGTTGGCTTGAACTGTTGAAAGATTATGATCATTCCATCCAATACCATCTTGGAAAAACGAATGTGGTAGCTGACGCATTGAGTAGAATATCATATGCGGGTACGACTGCATTATTGTCAACGCAAAGGCACATTTTGTTTGACTTGCAAAGGATGGAGATAGAGATAAAGACTCTAGGGACCCACGCTGTGAGAGCCTCAAATCTGGGTCCCAAATCACCACGGATCCGGTACAATCATTCTATCACTATTTGCGTAAGATATAAACATAAATTGTTTATACATTAAACGTACACATTATTTCCCCAAATTCGAGTAACCTTAACTTATAAACAATTCATAAACTATCTAACATATAACATATTTATCAAACTATACTATTATAAATTAGCTGCACATTTTATCCCAAGCTGAACTTGGCTTTAACCTTTTCCTGTATCCGAACGCATTCGCCTTATCTACAATATTTATCATGATATAACAAGGGTGAGCATGAAAGTTGCCCAGCAAGTTTAAATTTATTAAGATATATCATGATTGAAAGAATCTGAATAATAAGCTGGCTATAATTCATCAATATAGTTGTGAATTAGCACGAACAAAATTTTGACTGAACAAGTATTTAACATGAACAAATATATCTGGACCAACTGGTAATGAAGGTGATCAGCTTTTCATACCTGACTTATACATACAATATGTATAGAGTACAATTCTACAATGACAATCAACAATGATTAACCATAAGTATATTTGAATGAAACAACTCTTAGTAGAGTTAAGTAAAAACTTGCCTGAACCGTTGATTACCGCTACGCAATTTATATCGCTTTATCCGAAGACCTAAAATTAGTAATATAGATATCCAATATTAGAATAATATCATCACAATATAATACTATTATATACATAGAATAACCTAAACATATATCACATAACCCTATCAGTTTCTTCAACACATAACACTTAGCATCAAGTCAGACTATTTAAGTACAAGTTGAAACCGACACAATTCTATCATTTCGACGGTCTAGTCGGACAATTATCGAATTTAAGTTCTATTAAACTCTGCCTAAACACTTAACAAATATCTTAGATAATCATATTATCAGTCAAAATAATTTTCATAGACTTGTAATAATTTTCAGATAATTAATATTATTTATCATAATTTTTCAATCACTTATATCGTATTTAAATGAATTAAATACCACATAATTCCTTAATCATTAATATTTATTTAATACCAAATATTAATAAAAATCATAACATAATATTATAATATAATTATAATATTTCAAAGTATTTTTAATACCTTAAAATCATATTCATATGATTTTTAACCCTTTTAATTCCATTATCCGATAATTGCTTTTAATATTAAAATATTAATATTTTCTTGGCAAAATATCAAAAGTTATATTGTATAACTTAAAATATTTTTATAACCCTTAAATAATTTTTATATGATTTTTAAATCATTAATTCCATTTTTCCATAATTTATTTAATATATTTATTAAATAAATTAATTACCATAAATAATAATTTATTAATGAATTTCATCACATAATATCAAAAGTCATCAAAAATAACTTATTTAATATTATAATTAAATAAATAAATACCATTTATATTCTAAAAATATTAAATATTTATGAAATATACTCAAAATAATTTAAAACTATTTTTTAGGCTTTAAAATAATTTTTTATAATTTTTTATGTATTTTTAATAATTAAAAACTATTTTTTCTATTTATTTAATTAATTAATATAATTAATTTTCTAAATAAACTGTCGTTAAAAGGGCCCTATAGCGACAGAAACGTCGCTATAGGTGTTCTTGAGTGTTCTCGAGCCTGCCCAAATTTTTCGTGTCAGACTTCGAGGTATGAGGTTTGACCAGCTTTGATGCTCATTGATGAGTAGGTTTTATACCTATGAATCCGATATTATTAAACTTAATTATTGTTATATTTAATTGTTTTTTAGGATCTTTTTATGTGTTTTGTGTTTATTTGTTGTAGATTGGAGCTGGAGGGACGAATTGGTCATTTCATAGAAGAAAAAGGTCAAAAATCATGAAAATTAAAGCTGAGTGGCATTTCTGTAATTACATGGTCCTGGCCAAGCGCCTTGGCGCTTGAAAATGGCCTATGATGAGCGCCTAGGCGCTCTAATGCGTAGAAAGTTGCGTTTTTCTGCTGTCAAGTGGGTTTTTGAAGCCAAATAGGAGTCTGAATGAGGGATGAGACCAATACAAGTAGGAGGGGACTCTAGAAAAGGATGGGGAACAAATTTTGCAAGGAATCAACTAATTTTTCAAGAGATTTTGCAGAGAGAACAAGGAAGAAAAACACGAAGGAGAATTGCAAAGGCTAAAGATCTAAGAGAGAGTATTGGAGCAAATTCAGAGTTTCTTCTTCTCTTCTCTAGTTTTATCTTTTGTAACTATCTGGGATGTTTGGTTTATTAACTTGGATTATGTTTTTCTTTATTATTATCATGAACTAAATTTTAATTAAGATTGCAACGGAACTTGGTATGTAGTTTAAAATTGCAAGCTTCCCATTGAATGAAAGTTAGTTTTTATTGAATTGTTTATTATATCTTATGCTTATTGATTAATTGTTTGGCCAACAATTACTGTGATAATCTATATAAAGTTGGAAGATGGAATATAGATTGAGATCTGGATATGATAACATCTGTTCATATAATCTGAATAGGGTTAATATGATTAGCGTATAGGATAGGAATATACCTATGTGTCTTTTGTATCCATTGAAAGAATTTGTGCGTAAACCCTAATTAACTTGATTCACATAGGAATATAGTGAGTTGATTAACTGGGGTGTTCCTTGTAATTCTGCATCTTAAAGATTGGATTTAGGAGGATTTGTTCACGTGTCTTTGGAAAAAGTGTGTGAATATTCATAAAGCATTCTTGGATAACAATTCATATTAATTGATTTATTTTAAATGGGAAGTAAGTTAGTTTAAATGAAATACCAAGGGAAGTTGTAATCTTAACCTGTTAAATCTGCAGTTATTCTTGTGAAATTTTGGTTTTAATTATTAGTTTGTTAAGTTTAATTTTAAATCATAAACAAAATTTTCTTAGTTTAAAATAGGATTAATTGCATTAGAGTTAGTAATTGATAAATATTAGTCTATTTCCTCGTGGGAACGATATCATTGCTTGCTGAATATTACAATTGAACGCGTATACTTGCGTGGTAAAGTCCTATTAAAAAATTAGGCAACAAGTTTTTGGCGCCGTTGCCGGGGAAATTAGTTTAATATTTTGTCATTATTGATTTTTATAGCGTTAATCTTAATTTAAACTTTTTCTGTTCTGTTCTATTCAGGTGCTCTTGACTAGTGTATGCAAACGCGATCGAAGAAGCCAGATTTATTGCCTCACGAGGACGACATCGAGAAAAGATTTCAGCGGTTGCGTAAGTGGGTTAAAGAAACCAAAGAAGCACTTGATAAGGAAGATACTATGGCTGAAGAAGAGCAAAAAGCACTGCGGGATTATGCTACACCGCGGGTTACTGAAATTCAGTCGAGTATTACGAGACCTGCTATTACTGCTACAAGTTTTGAGATAAAACCGGGGACAATACAGATGATTCAAAATTCATGTCAGTTTGGAGGGTTACCAAACGATGATCCGAACGATCACATAGTCAGCTTTATAGAAATCTGCGATACTTTCAAGTACAATAATGTGTCAGAGGATGCAATAAGGCTAAGGCTATTTCCATTTACTCTCAGAGATAAGGCTAAGAGTTGGCTCCATTCACTACCACCAGGCTCGATCACTACATGGAATGATCTAGCCCAGAAATTTCTTGCAAAGTTTTTCCCGCCTGCAAAAACAGCAAAGTTGCGGAACGATATCTTCTCTTTCGTTCAGCACGATTCAGAATCACTATATGAAGCTTGGGAGAGATTCAAGGATTCATTGCGAAAATGTCCACACCATGGGATTCCTAAATGGCTTCAGGTGCAAACTTTTTATAACGGTTTATTCAGCACAGTGAGATCGAGTATAGACGCTGCAGCAGGAAGAGCTATTATGGCCAAGAATTGTGACGAGGGGTATCAGTTGCTTGAAACCATGGCAGCTAATAATTATCAATTGCCAACAGCAAGAACAACTTCGCCAAGGACAGTCGGAGTGTATGAAGTGGATGCGATGATAGCATTGTCAGCTCAAGTGACAGCTCAGATTTCTGCTCTTACAAAGAAGATAGATGCACTTGGGGTACAACCAGTTCAGAAAATGGAAACGATATGTGAAATATGTGCGGGTAACCACTCAATTGATCAATGTGCAATAAATCCTGAATCAGTCCATTTTGTTTCCAATTATAACAGGCAGCAGGGCAGTTATTCAAACAACTACAATTCAGGAGTGAGAAACTACCCGAATTTTTCTTGGAGTAATAATCAGTCACATGCTCAAGCTCAAGCTCCAAGGCAAACATATCCACCTGGATTTCAGCCACATCAACAAACTCAACAACACCCACAACCTCATCAACCTGATAAGTTATAACAAATGGAAGAATTGTTGGCAAGATTGGCAACTCAGTTTGAAGCCACAACGAAAAACCAATCGGCAACAATAAAGAATCTTGAGAATCAAATGGGGCAAATGGCTAATGCTTTGAATACTAGAACTCCAGGTTCTTTACCTAGTGATACGGAGAAAAATCCAAGGAATGATGGAAATGAGCACTGTAAGGCAGTTACACTCAGAAGCGGGAAGGAGTTGACTACAGATTTGGACGGACACAAGAAAGTAATTTCTGCTGAGGATGTTGAACAAGAGAGTGGAAATTCGGAAAGTAAATCTGGGGAAAAAGTTGTTGACAAGGCAACAAGGCAACAAGAAGATAAGCAAACAACAGTTGTACCACCTGTGTCGTTTCCTCAAAGATTTCAAAAGAAGAAATTAGATAGACAATTTTCAAAATTTTTAGAAGTGTTCAAAAAGCTGCAAATCAACATTCCATTCGCAGATGCTTTAGAACAAATGCCTAGTTATGTAAAATTTATGAAAGATATTTTAGCAAGAAAGAGGAAGCTAGGGGAGTTCGAAACAGTAGCATTGACAGAAGAATGTAGCGCAATTTTGCAAAGAAAGTTACTACCGAAGTTGAAGGATCCGGGTAGCTTTACAATACCGTGCACGATTGGGCCCCAGTTCTTTAACAGATGTTTGTGTGATTTGGGGGCAAGTATTAACTTGATGCCACTTTCGATCTACACTCAGTTGGGATTACCAGAGCCAAAGCCAACGAATATCTCTCTACAGCTCGCAGATAGATCAGTGACATACCCTAGGGGCATTGTGGAAGACATATTAGTGAAGGTGGACAAATTCATATTTCCAGCTGACTTCATTGTGTTGGACTACGAAGAGGATAAAGACATACCCATTATCCTTGGAAGACCGTTTTTAGCCACTGGAAGGACATTAATTGATGTACAAAAGGGAGAGTTAACAATGAGAGTTCAAGATGAAGAAGTAACTTTTAATGTTTTCAAGGCTATGAAATTTCCGAAGGAAGAGGAAGAGTGCTTAAGAGTTGATCTAATTGAAGAAGCAACTGAAGAGGTATTTGGTGAATCTGTGATTGAAAACCCTCTTGAAACCGCATTGATTAGTGAAAATTTATATGATGATTCAACTGTGATGGAATGGGTCCAAATGTTAGATTCAACTCCAAAGTTCACACGATGTCTACAAAAATTTAAACCTCTGGATTATCGGGGAAAGCTAGATGAAAAGGTGACATCATTCGTAGAAGAACCACCTACCTTGGAACTTAAGCCATTGCCTAACCACCTCCGGTACACCTACCTTGGTTCTTCTTCTTCCTTGCCAGTCATTATTTTCGCATCACTTGATAAGGTTCAAGAAGAAAAGCTACTAAGGGTACTTCGACAATACAAGACTGCTCTTGGATGGACTATTGCAGATATCAAGGGGATAAACCCATCAATTTGTATGCATAAGATTTTGTTGGAAGACGAAGCGAAACCGACTATTGAACAACAACGAAGACTCAATCCCATCATGAAGGAAGTCGTTAAAAAGGAGATCATTAAATGGTTGGATGCAGGAATTATCTACCCTATCTCAGATAGCTCATGGGTAAGTCCGGTTCAATGCGTGCCAAAGAAAGGGGGAATGACAGTAGTTGCGAATGAGCAGAATGAATTGATCCCAACGCGAACAGTTACTGGTTGGCGGGTGTGTATGGATTACAGAAAGTTGAATAAGGCCACTCGTAAAAACCATTTTCCTCTACCATTCATAGATCAGATGTTGGACAGGCTTGCAGGGCACGGGTATTATTGCCTTTTGGATGGATACTCGGGCTATAACCAGATTGCCGTTGCACCCGAGGATCAGGAGAAAACAACATTCACATGCCCATATGACACCTTTGCTTTTCGCAGAATGTCTTTTGGGTTATGTAATGCGCCAGCGACGTTTCAACGGTGTATGATGGCTATTTTTTCAGATATGGTTGAACAAAATCTTGAGGTATTTATGGATGATTTTTCAGTTTTTGGGGATTCGTTTGATTATTGTTTGGAAAATCTCACTCTCGTGCTCAAAAGGTGTATGGAAACGAATTTGGTTTTAAACTGGGAGAAATGTCACTTTATGGTGCAAGAGGGGATAATCTTGGGTCACCGAGTATCATCAAAAGGAATTGAGGTTGATAGAGCAAAAATCGAAACCATCGAGAACCTACCACCACCAATTTCTGTAAAGGGTATTCGAAGTTTTTTGGGACACGCTGGTTTCTATAGACGATTTATCAAAGACTTCTCCAAAATCACAAAACCACTTTGTAATCTTTTGGAGAAGGATGTCTCATTCAACTTTGATCAAGCATGCCTGGAAGCTTTTGATGTGTTAAAGAAGAAATTAGTTACCGCACCTGTAATCATAACACCAGATTGGAAAATCCCGTTCGAATTAATGTGTGATGCTAGCGACTATGCGATTGGTGCAGTTCTTGGCCAACGAAAGGATAAAATTTTTCATGCTATATACTATGCTAGTAAAACATTGACAGATGCTCAACTGAATTATACAACTACCGAGAAGGAGCTATTAGCAGTTGTTTATGCATTTGATAAATTTCGCTCATATTTGATTGGGACAAAGGTGATTGTGTTTACAGATCATTCGGCAATTAAGTACTTAATAGCAAAGAAAGACGCGAAGCCGAGATTAATTAGATGTGTATTATTGATACAAGAGTTTGACTTGGAGATCCGGGACCGAAAAGGAACAGAAAATCAGGTTGCTGATCACTTATCACGGTTAGAGAATTCAGAACTAAAGAAAAATGACACAACAATGATCAACGAATTTTTTTCGGATGAACAGCTATTTGCGGTAAGGATGGATACACCATGGTATGCAGATTATGTAAATTTCATTGTCAGTAAGGTGTTTCCGCCTGATTTGACAAGCCAGCAGAAGAAGAAATTTCTCCATGATGTGAAACAGTATTTATGGGATGAGCCATTCTTATTTAAACAATGTGGCGATCAAGTAATAAGAAGGTGCGTCCCGGAAGTTGAAATGGAGAATATTCTATACCAATGTCATGCATCTGACTATGGTGGACATTTTGTGGGAGAAAGAACAGCAGCTAAAGTGCTTCAATGTGGATTTTTCTGGCCAACACTCTTCAAAGATGCCCGTGTGTTTTCATTAAAATGTGACAGATGCCAAAGAGTTGGTAATATATCAAAGCGACACGAGATGCCACTTAATATGATCCTGGAAGTCGAATTGTTTGATGTTTGGGGAATTGACTTCATGGGACCATTTCCACCATCTTTCTGTAACTCCTATATACTTCTAGCGGTGGACTACGTTTCGAAGTGGGTAGAAGCTATAGCATCGCCCACCAATGATGCGAGGTTGTGATTAAGTTCATTCGGAAGAATATTTTCTCTAGATTCGGCACTCCTCGCGCAATCATTAGTGATGAAGGAACGCATTTCTGTAATAAGCAGTTTTCAGCTATCCTCGCTAAGTACGGAGTCACTCATAGGATAGCTACTGCTTACCATCCACAAACAAGTGGTCAAGCCGAGGTATCTAACCGAGAAGTGAAACGAATCCTCGAGAAGATAGTAAATCCTAGTCGGAAAGATTGGTCTGGCAAGTTGGATGATGCTTTATGGGCATACCGTACAGCTTACAAAACTCCGATAGGAATGTCTCCGTACAGGTTAGTTTATGGGAAGGCATGCCATCTTCCTGTTGAACTCGAACACAGTGCTTATTGGGCAATTCGGAAGTTAAATTTTGATATATCTGCCGCGGGGGAGAAACGCCTCTTACAATTGAATCAAATGGATGAATTCAGACTCCAATCGTATGAGAACGCGAAGTTATATAAAGAAAAGATTAAGAGATGGCATGATGAGAAAATTCTGGAAAGAAAGTTTGAAGCAGGTCAAACAGTGTTATTATACAATTCGAGGCTTAAACTGTTTCCTGGAAAGTTGAAATCTCGATGGTCTGGGCCATTTATAATTTCAAAAGTCTATCCTCATGGAGCTGTAGAAGTGGAAGACCCGTATTCAAAACGTAAATTTAAAGTCAACGGTCAAAGATTGAAGCACTACTATGGGGGTTGTTTTGATCGTGAAAAGACATCGGTCAACCTTGCTGATTAGAACAGAGGAGAAAGTCAGGCTGAAGACTATAAACCAAGCGCTAACTGGGAGGCAACCTAGGAAGTTTTATTGTTATTTGATATTTTTACTCTTATTAATTTACTTTACCATTAGTTATTTAGTGGTTAAACTTTGCTAGTTTAGGATTTGTTGCATACCTTGTTCTCTAACAGAGATTCAATTGATTGCAGGAAAGGAAAACAAGTAAAAGTTTAAGATTGGGGGTATTTGACGAGGTTTGGGACAAAAGTTACATGGATCGACGTTTAGGGTGGCTAGATTCGCGATTTCGGTTTGACATTTACAAAGAAGTCACTTCAGAGCCAATTTGACTATAGCTCCGGATATTATTTCGTGAAATTTCAAGAATGAAAGTTGTAGATCTACTCTTCCTCTTTCCAGAACATCTTGAATCATCTAAATCGGAGTTCGGACGAAGAAGTTATGGCCATTTTCCCAAAGGACGTCAGAGCAGAAAATGTTGGAAAAGTACCAAGCGCCTAGGCGCTCCATACAAGCCTAAACTAAGCGCCTAGGCGCTCCAAGTCAGTAACATTATTCAGCCCAAGCGCCTAGGCACTCCGATTCAAGCCATTTCAAGCGCCTAGGCGCTCAAAGTCAGTAGCTGTTTGCAAGCCTAAGCGCCTAGGTGCTCCAGACTAGCACAAACCAAGCGCCTAGGCGCTCAACACATCCAAAGCATGTTGCAAGCCACCGCCTAGGCGGTCCAAAGAGCACAACAACCAGCGCCTAGGCGCTCCAATGTAAAAATAAATAAATAATAAAAGCCCCAAATTCGGGCTAAACCTCTCCCATTCCAAATCAAAGACTCTCTTACTCTCCTACTCCATCTCTAACCCTCCACAACTCTAAACCCTCATCTAATCTAGCCTAAACAACCAATCTTTCTCTTCCAAATCCTAATCAAACACTATATCTCTACCCAAACCAAGCAACTAAGTTCCATATTGTCATCCTTCTTCACCAATTCGGGATTCCACTTGCATTCAAGCCACATCTTCTTAAAGTAAAGGTTCAAAGCTCAAATTGCTCATCCAACTTTGATTGAACATCATATTTGGCTATACCCAAGTAAGTACACAAGATTTGATTGCAAATTAGTTGGATTCACTTGGATAATAGTTAGGTTAGTACTTTGAAGCTAGTTTCTATCATTGTGTTGGCTCAATTGGGTGTGGGTACTCTTAATTGTTGCTTGAATTGCCTTGGATGTATAGTGTGTTTAGTAATTGCAACAATTGGTGAAAATTAAGTTTGGGGGAGTGCATACCAATAGTGTTCAAAATCTGTGCACACAAAGTGTTTGATAAATTGTCACAAAGAAGATTTTGGCTCTCCTAAGTCATTGAGTATCATTTGGGTTGGCAAGAACTTAGTACATAATACTATGGCAACTAAGAGACAAAGAGGAGAGACTTCGGGCACGTCGCAAAAGTATGACAAAAAGAGATTCACAAGTGCTAAAGCGTCCGACAGATATTACAATGTACTTTCTAATAAAGCACTAATTCCCGAGCGTGGATTATTGCCCGAGATAGAAGATGGGGAATTATTACAGATGATTGGGAGTAGAAGATGGGTGAACTTCACAGCCCAACCGGATGCATCTGTTGTTAAGATAGTTAAGGAATTCTACGCCAATGCAATAGATCATGTTGGTAACGTAATTTGGGTTCGAGGTAAATCTGTGGAGGTCAGTTTTGGGTCAATAAATGCTTATTACGGCTTGAACACGATACCCAATAATGGATACATGCAATATTTACAACATGAGCTAGACTACAGTGAGATCATTCAAGCCTTGTGTGTACCTGGATTCGAGGTAAATCTGTGGAGGTCAGTTTTGGGTCAATAAATGCTTATTACGGCTTGAACACGATACCCAATAATGGATACATGCAATATTTACAACATGAGCTAGACTACAGTGAGATCATTCAAGCCTTGTGTGTACCTGGAACAACATGGAAATTAACTGATCAACAAGAAGCTGTGTTGTTCCCCGCATCCAAACTAAGCATTTATGGGAAAGCATGGCATGCCTTTATTTGTGCCAAGATGATGCCATGTAGGCATATGAGTGATGTTGTAAATCAAAGGGCAGCACTGCTTTTCTGCATTGCATCAGGAAAAATTATAAATGTGGGCCAAGTTATTCATGATTCCATTGACAAAGAAATTCGAGGAGGGACCTCAGGTGGATTACCACACCCATCTTTGATCACAGGACTATGCCAACAAGCTGGGGTAAAATGGGATGCCGAGGAAGCTACACAGCCTCCTTTAGCTGCAATTGACCACTCGCTTATTAAGAAGTACAAGGTATGGGGTGGGGGAATACCACACCCGAGAGGGTTAGGATTCATTATTGCTCATCCCGAATTACACAGCAATCCTCCTGCAGCTGGAAGTTCTGAGCAACCACCTAATTTTTATGAAGATATCCGTCGGGATTTGAGAAATCAAACTCGAAGGATCGACATGGTGGCTACTCGAGTTCAGGAAGGTTTTGACCGAATGGAAAGAAATCAGGATAGTTTAGCTCAGAGGCAAACGGAGGTGTATCAGAATTTTAGTGCCGCATTCCTTAAAATTTTTGCCCGCATGAATCCAGGTGCCGCTCCCTACCAATTTCCACCATTGTCCGCATACCCCCCAGATGAAGAAGAAGAAGAAGAAGAGGAAGAAGATTCTGACGAGGAATAAAGCTTCTATCTTTCAGGGAAGTCCTCAGTGCTTAAATTTTTATATTTTATTTGTTATATACAATGAGGACATTGCATCGATTAAGTTTGGGGGTGTAATTTTCCAGCTCTAGTTCATGCATGTAGTATTCATATAGTGCATTCATATAGTACTCAGTTAATAGTTTTTCATGTAGTTTGCATTCATGTAGTTTTCATTTTAATTTTCTAAAAAAAAAAAAAAAATTCACGTATTTGCATGTTTCCAACTGTTAGATAGTTTAAGTCTGTTTTGGCCAGTGATGAGATTGGAATTGAGTAGACAAGTATAGTATTGTCTGTTAAGATTTTGATGTGATTTCTTGTCATGATTTGAATCTTTTCCTGTTTAAAACTGGTATAATTAAGGTTAGCACGTTAATAACAGATATGTTGATTGATTAAGTTTAAATTGATACATAATGAATTTCTTAAAGATAATACTAGTCTGAATGAATGAAAGACATGAATAGGCGAAGATGACTGAAGTTAGATAAAAACTTAAGTTTGGGGGAAAAATTTGGGATATATAAGCTTAGAAAAAAAAAAATTTAATACCGTGGCTAGTTTTGTTTCGGGGCCTTTGTTACTTGAGCAAGTACGCCCGAAGGGGGATCTTAAAACCTAGCGCCCTAAGGTCTTATATGGTCTGGGAGTCGTTGGTCGAAAGCTGGCTAAGGGGTAGCACTGTTAGCCTAATGGAATGAGACATTGCACAGTCATGGTTAAAAAAAATATATATATAAAAAAAAAAGAAAAAAAGAAAAAAACAAAACAAAACAATAAAACGGGAAAAGAGCAAAAAGCCCCCGTAAAGCACAATAAAGCATAAATATCTCGGATTGGACTCTTAAATTTTGGTGGATATTTGTCTTTAGTTGGTTTTAGCTTGTTCGTGAATTTTGTGAGTTTACACTGTATGATTCCTTTAAAGAGATTTATTATGTGTTGTATTTAGCATCATATCAGTTAGCATGGATGTTAAGCACACACACACTATATCAATAATAACAGGTTAAGATTTGATGATTGACGAGGAAATTATTAATCTGTTTTGATATGATGTACTATCATGTTTATTGTGATTTCTCTGAGGCTTGATGAATAGATTTTGTTCTGTTTGACTGCTGGAATGTAGGCATTTAGATAGCTGTATTTGCATTGCATATTTAGCTATTGCATTGTTTTGTGTTGCTTGGGGACAAGCAATTGGTTAAGTTTGGGGGTATTTGATGAGTAGGTTTTATACCTATGAATCCGATATTATTAAACTTAATTATTGTTATATTTAATTGTTTTTAGGATCTTTTTATGTGTTTTGTGTTTATTTGTTGTAGATTGGAGCTGGAGGGACGAATTGGTCATTTCGGAGAAGAAAAAGGTCAAAAATCATGAAAATTAAAGCTGAGTGGCATTTCTGTAATTACATGGTCCTGGCCAAGTGCCTAGGCGCTTGAAAATGGCCTATGATGAGCGCCTAGGCGCTCTAATGCGTAGAAAGTTGCGTTTTTCTGCTGTCAAGTGGGTTTTTGAAGCCAAATAGGAGTCTGAATGAGGGCTGAGACCAATACAAGTAGGAGAGGACTCTAGAAAAGGATGGGGAACGAATTTTGCAAGGAATCAACTAATTTTTCAAGAGATTTTGCAGAGAGAACAAGGAAGAAAAACACGAAGGAGAATTGCAAAGGCTAAAGATCTAAGAGAGAGTATTGGAGCAAATTCAGAGTTTCTTCTTCTCTTCTCTAGTTTTATCTTTTGTAACTATCTGGGATGTTTGGTTTATTAACTTGGATTATGTTTTTCTTTATTATTATCATGAACTAAATTTTAATTAAGATTGCAACGGAACTTGGTATGTAGTTTAAAATTGCAAGCTTCTCATTGAATGAAAGTTAGTTTTTATTGAATTGTTTATTATATCTTATGCTTATTGATTAATTGTTTGGCCAACAATTACTGTGATAATCTATATAAAGTTGGAAGATGGAATATAGATTGAGATCTGGATATGATAACATCTGTTCATATAATCTGAATAGGGTTAATATGATTAGCGTATAGGATAGGAATATACCTATGTGTCTTTTGTATCCATTGAAAGAATTTGTGCGTAAACCCTAATTAACTTGATTCACATAGGAATATAGTGAGTTGATTAACTGGGGTGTTCCTTGTAATTCTGCATCTTAAAGATTGGATTTAGGAGGATTTGTTCACGTGTCTTTGGAAAAAGTGTGTGAATATTCATAAAGCATTATTGGATAACAATTCATATTAATTGATTTATTTTAAATGGGAAGTAAGTTAGTTTAAATGAAATACCAAGGGAAGTTGTAATCTTAACCTGTTAAATCTGCAGTTATTCTTGTGAAATTTTGGTTTTAATTTGTTAAGTTTAATTTTAAATCATAAACAAAATTTTCTTAGTTTAAAATAGGATTAATTGCATTAGAGTTAGTAATTGATAAATATTAGTTTATTTCCTCGTGGGAACGATATCATTGCTTGCTGAATATTACAATTGAACGCGTATACTTGCGTGGTAAAGTGCTATTAAAAAATTAGGCAACACTCATCATATTATGTTTCTGGGCCAACTCAAGGTTCAATCTCATAGTAGACATGTAGTACTACCACTAAAAACCATCAACTTGGTCATAACTCAACATATCAAGGAGATCGGGGCTCCCAAATATACTGTCAGACCATACCTTGGTTTCTCCAGAAACCTAGAACTCCGTCTGGTCATTTTCATGCTTAATTATGTTTATGTTCCAGTCATATTATGGGTGTTATGAAGGTTCAGAACTATAGTAAGCATGTCAAGGAACATTTATATGTCATGATATTAGTTTAACAACAACACAATAAAGAGATCAAAAGAGATCAAAATCTGACAGAAAATACGTTCTTGAAGGATCTGGGTTTTTCCAGAAACCTTCATCAGCCATTTTGGTCAACGTACTTCGAACTTGCATAACTTTGATCCAGTGCGTGATCTGGTGGGTCTAAGGGCTTTGATGTGTAGACCTCATGTCATACTACAAGTTTAAAACAACAAAATGGAACAACTATCTAACACCTGCAAGATCTCAGCCCTCGAAAATCACAATCAGGCGTTCTGGGTTCCTGGGTTTGCCCAGAATTCCAGAAATCGTGTTCGGTCAATGAACTTTGACCGATCATATCTTGCAATCTCTGCATGATCTGAGCTTACTTCAAGTCTCAGATCAAAGACCTAACATTAAAGAACAGATCTATGACATAAAGTACACCAAACATCAAACACACACAGATCAAAAGCCTCTGACATATGATTGAAAATCCACTTTTTTGAAATTTTTCAAGATTTGAAAAATATGCTATTTCGTGCACTTAGATGTTATGGATCTGGGATTTAACAACCCAGATCACTAAGTGACACCTTATTACACATTTATAAACAACAAATCACAACATCAAACATCAGATCTGAGGATTTCTAAGAAGGGTTTTTATACCTTTAAAACTTGGATTTTGATTTCTGATCTTTGAGTTCTAATCTTGCTAAGCTAAGAACTGATATTGGTTTATCTTATCAATCTCTCTCACTCCAAATTTCGGATTTAGAAGAGAGAGAAAGGGTTTGAGAGAATGAAAATGAAAGTATGCTTCTCTCTCTCTTAATCTACATAATTGATACGATGCAATGTATCTAGCAAGTCTAAATGGATGATAAATGAGCTATAAGTCACATGCTAGGCTAGAGTTAGCCACCCCCTACAAGATCATGACTAGATTTGATCACTTCCCTCCAATAATGCTAAAATAAAGGTAAATTGGACATTTGACTTTTAAAATCAATGGCATACTTGTCATTTATCCCAACTGTTAGGGTTTAGGGTTTAACCCTTAGGGTTAAAACCTAAGGTTCTAAAAATCAATTTTTTTAATATTTTCAATTTAGGTTTTCAAAATAGAAAAATTAATATTTCTAAATTATAATTAGAATTTTCTAAATAAATTACAATTTCCCCATCATAATTTAAATCTTGCTAATTAGGATAAATAATTCCTAATTAAAATTGCTAATTTAGCAAATAGGTCCATTAGGGTTTCAAACAGAACAATTACGGTTTAAAACTTTAAAATTTAGGGTTTTCTAAATTATTAGAAAATCTAATTAATCATTAGGGTTATCCCTAATTAGGTTTGTAATTAAAATACAAAAACCTTATACATAACCTTTAAATTCCTAAATTAGGATTCTAATATCCGAATTAGGGTTTTAAAAATCTCGAAACTGAATTTAGGGTTTCCAGAACTAATTTCTAGGGTTTCTTATAAATTATAAGAATTTTCTAACTGAATGTGAATGTTTTAAATATATACGCAGGATTTGGACACTAATAAAATTTATCTGGTAAACCCTTGACCCTTAACCACCTTCTGTACACATATATATACCATATTCACATAACATAAACACATATACCTTTAATCCTGAATAATTCACCACAAAAATTTCAATTTCACAAAATTCCTTACCAGAAAACTTAAATCCATACACTTATTTTCTATCTAGGTTCATTATTTAACCTTTAACCTATCATTTAAGAATTAAATAAAGATTTCTAAATTCTCGGGTCGGCACGTTCACCCCTTCTTTTAAGAATTTCATCCCCAAAATTCAGCTTATACCGCATACCATACAACTTACACCATTCATACACATCATCACATGCTACCCAATACACCACTCACAAGAGTAATATTTTAAAAAACTGTGCTGAGGAGTTACATAGACTATTTGTCTGTCATTCTCGCAAAGGTTTTATGGAAATTCATCCACAAATTGTTTTACCTTACGGACATAGAGGGTAATTAGCCCGGTATGCCCTGTACTGGCCAAGTACTGCTGGTCTGATCTGTTTCTCATTACTGCCATAGGCACAGAATTTCACCTCAGTCTTATTATTGAATTCCGTACTAAAACAATTTGGTTCGGGAAATTTTCTCAATGAACACTTAGAGTTTTTATAACATTAGTTTAGCTGAATCGAATAGCGTAGACTTACATCAATAATTCAATTCAATCAAATTATTTAAGTGTAGCCAAACCCCGTTGGCAAATTAAAATTTTGAAAACATTTTCGAGAATGATGTCATGATGTCGTACTGTATTAACAGTCCGTTTGAGGATGCCATCATTGTATGACTTTGTCATAACACATCATACAATAGTGGAATAACGATTTTAGATCAAATTCACACTATGTATTCCTGTATTTACAACTCCATCACCTTTTTATCATCTCTGCACCAGGTTACATGGTACATAAGTGATAAATAAAAATATATTTTGATATTTCAAGTCATTTGTGACTAGCTGAAACAAATAGCATAGACTATACTTTAAACCGTTTAAAAAATGATTACTAGTCTACATTTTTTTTAAAAGCACATAGTGCGTATTTAGCTTGATGTCAAAATTTCAAAATCTAGCATAGCTAGAAGTTTTGGAAAACTTATGTCTCAACTAATAATCATTTGCTTAAATAGTCTATCTATTCCTATTATCCTCAATACTCCATTAACATAAAACTATACCCAGTTCATCAAACTTACCACACTTTTGAGTTCAGGAACTTGCCACAATCATATGAGTTTAAGAACTTATCCTAGTCAGACCTTTCGCGTCCATTCGCTGAGGGGTTTATAAACATTTCATATAATCATGAGTCACGAACGTACCATAAGTATGAGTTTTAAGAACTCGTACTTAACCTGATATTCTCTACTTAGAACCTATCTATCTGTTATACACCTAAGAAAGGAATCACCCTCTCAACATGCATATAACAAATAGCGCGACACAAACATTTCAATGAATATCAGTGCTAGAAACTAAGTTGTTCTTACACCAAGTACAATTCAACTCCCATACGAAGAATCATACAACTTAGCTACTAACATGAGTCCTCAATTGAAATCCCCACCTAATACTAACTCCCTTCTCAATACGAGTTTCATTTAACTCGTATTCATAAACCTTTCCTGAATCTGTACCAATTCATCTGTCACACAAAAATCTTGCTGTAAACTTTTTAATCATTCGATTGATCCACATCAGATCACGGGGTGATCTCATCGTATATTTTACGATTCATTTCTATACTATGATCGTTTTATTTTATAATCTCTTATCCCTGTACCTTTAGTCTTTTAGACTCTATCTATTCACCACTACTGTTAACTTTAATTATCAGAGTTAGGAAACTCTGTATCTTATAACTCGCCGAGATTCGTCTTTGAATCTTACCGACACACTAACTCTATTTGAGTTAGTACTTATCCTAATCACTGCAATTATTAGACTAAGGTATCAATACCCTAGGTTTATAACCAACAGCTTTGATGTCAACTATGAGAGCCCCGAATCCAGGTCCCTAATCACCGCGGATCCCGTACAATCATTCTATCACTATTTGCGTAAGATATAAACATAAATTGTTTATACATTAAACGTACACATTATTTTCCCAAAATCGAGTAACCTTAACTTATACACAATTCATAAACTATCTAACATATAACATATTTATCAAACTATACTATTACAAATTAGCTGCACATTTTATCCCATGCTGAACTTGGCTTTAACATTTTCCTGTATTCGAACGCATTCGCCTTATCTGCAATATTTATCATGATATAGCAAGGGTGAGCATGAAAGTTGCCCAACAAGTTTAAATTTATTAAGATATATCATGATTGAAAGAATCTGAATAATAAGCTGGCTATAATTCATCAATATAGTTATGAATTAGCACGAATAAAATTTTGACTGAACAAGTATTTAACATGAACAAATATATCTGGACCAACTGGTAATGAAGGTGATCAGCCTTTCATACCTGACTTATACATACAATATGTACATAGTACAATTCTACAATGGCAATCAACAATGATTAACCATAAGCATATCTGAATGAAACAACTCTTAGTAGAGTTAAGTAAAAACTTGCCTGAACCGTTGATTACCGCTACACAATTTAGATCACTTTATCTGAAGACCTAATATTAGTAATATAGATCTCAAATATTAAAATAATATCATCACAATATAATACTATTATATACATAGAATAACCTAAACAAATATCGTATAACCCTATCAGTCTATTAAACACATAACACTTAGCATCAAGTCAGACTATTTAAGTACAAGTTGAAACCGACACAATTCTATCATCCCGACTGTCTAGTCGGACAATTATCGAGTTTAAGTTCCATTAAACTCTGCCTAAACACTTAACAAATATCTTAGATAATCATATTATCAGTCAAAATAATTTTCATAGACTTGTAATAATTTTCAGATAATTAATATTATTTATCATAATTTTTCAATCACTTGTATCGTATTTAAATGAATTAAATACCACATAATTCCTTAATCATTAATATTTATTTAATACCAAATATTAATAAAAATCATAACATAATATTATAATATAATTATAATATTTCAAAGTATTTTTAATACCTTAAAATCATATTCATATGATTTTTAACCCTTTTAATTCCATTATCCGATAATTGCTTTTAATATTAAAATATTAATATTTTCTTGGCAAAATATCAAAAGTTATATTGTATAACTTAAAATATTTTTATAACCCTTAAATAATTTTTATATGATTTTTAAATCATTAATTCCATTTTTCCATAATTTATTTAATATATTTATTAAATAAATTAATTACCATAAATAATAATTTATTAATGAATTTCATCACATAATATCAAAAGTCATCAAAAATAACTTAAAATATTTTCTAACACCATAATATAATTTTTCACGATTTATCATGAATTAAAACCATTTTTAAATAATTTATTTAATATTATAATTAAATAAATAAATACCATTTATATTCCAAAAATATTAAATATTTATGAAATATACTCAAAATAATTTAAAACTATTTTTAGGCTTTAAAATAATTTTTTATAATTTTTTATGTATTTTTAATAATTAAAACTATTTTTTTCTATTTATTTAATTAATATAATTAATTTTCCAAATAAACTGTCGCTAAAAGGGCCCTATAATGACAGAAACGTCGCTATAGGTGTTCTTGAGTGTTCTTGAACCTGCCTAGATTTTTCATGTCAGACTTCGAGGTATGAGGTTTGACCAGCTTTGATGTTCATCCTATTGTGTTTCTGGGCCAACTCAAGGTTCAATCACATAGTAGACATGTAGTACTACCACTAGAAACCATCAACTTGGTCATAACTCAACATATCAAGGAGATCAGGGATCCCAAATATACTGTCAGCCCATACCTGGGTTTCTCCAGAAACCCAGAACTTCGTCTGGTCACTTTCATGCTTAATTATGTTTATGTTTCAGTCATATTATGGGTGTTATGAAGGTTCAGAACTATAGAAAGCATGTAAAGGAACATTTATATGTCATGATATTAGTTTAACAACAACACATTAAAGAGATCAAAAAGCGGTCAAACTCTGACAGAAAATACGTTCTTCAAGGATCTGGGTTTTTCCAGAAACCTTCATCAACCATTTCGGTCAACGTACTTTGAACATGCATAACTTTGATCTGATGCATGATTTGGTGGGTCTAAGGGCTTTGATGTGTAGACCTCATGTCATACTATAAGTTTAAAACAACAAAATGGAACAACTATCTAACACCTGCAAGATCTCAGCCCTCGAAAATCACAGTCAGGCGTTATGGGTTCCTGGGTTTGCCCAGAATTCCAGAAATCATGTTCGGTCAATGCACTTTGACCGATCATATCTTGCAATCTATGCATGATCTGAGCTTACTTCAAGTCTCAGATCAAAGACCTAACAACAAAGAACAGATCTATGACATAAAGTACACTAAACATTAAACACACAACGATCTAAGGCCTCTGAAATATGACTGTCAGGCCACTTTTTTGAAATTTTTCAAGATTTGAAAAATATGCTATTTCGTGCACTTAGATGTTATGGATCTAGAATTTAACAACCCAGATCACTAAATGACACCTTATTCTACATTTATAAACAACAAATCACAACATCAAACATCAGATCTAAGGATTTCTAAGTTAGGGTTTTTATACCTTTAAAACTTGGATTTTGATTTCTGATCTTTGAGTTCTGATCTTGCTAAGCTAAGAACTGATATTGGTTTATCTTATCACTCTCTCTCACTCCAGATTTTGGATTTAGAAGAGAGAGAAAGGGTTTGAGAGAATGAAAATCAAAGTATGCTTTTCTCTCTCTTAATTTACATAATTGATATGATCCAATGTATTTAGCAAGTCTAAATGGCTGATAAATGAGCTATAAGTCACATGCTAGGCTAGAGTTAGCCACCCCCTACAAGATCATGGCTAGATTTGCTCACTTCCCTCCAATAATGCAAAAAAAGGTAAATTGGACATTTGGCTTTTAAAATCAATGGCAAACTTGTCATTTACCCAAACCCTTAGGGTTTAGGGTTTAACCCTTAGGGTTAAAACCTAAGGTTCTAAAAATCAATTTTTTTAATATTTTTAATTTAGGTTTTCAAAATAGGAAAATTAATATTTCTAAATTATAAATATGATTTTCTAAATAAATTCCAATTTCCCAATAATAATTTAAATCTTGCTAATTAGGATAAATAATTCATAATTAAAATTGGTAATTTAGTAAATAGGTCCATTAGGGTTTCAAACATAACAATTAGGGTTTAAAACTTTAAAATTTAGGAATTTCTAAATTATTAGAAAATCTAATTAATCATTAGGGTTATCCCTAATTAGGTTTGTAATTAAAATACAAAAACCTTATACATAACCTTTAAATTCCCAAATTAGGATTCTAATATCCGAATTAGGTTTTTAAAAATCCCAAAATTGAATTTAGGGTTTTCAGAACCGATTTCTTGGGTTTCTTATAAATTGTAAGAATTTTCTAACTGAATGTGGACGTTTTAAATATATACACAGGATTTGGACACTGATAATATTTATCTGGTCAACCATTGACCCTCAACCACCTTCTGTACACATATATATACCATATTCACAGAACATAAGCACATATACCTTTAATCCTGAATAATTCACCACAAAAATTTCGATTTCAGAAAATTCCTTAACAGAAAACTTAAATCCATACACTTATTTTCTATCTAGGTTCATTATTTAACCTTTAACCTATCATTTAAGATTTAAATAAAGATTTCTAAATTCTCGGGTTGGCACATTCACCCCTTCTTCTAAGAATTTCGTCCTTGAAATTCAGCTTACACCGTATACCATACAACTTACACCATTCATACACATCATCACATGCTACCCAATACACCACTCACAAGAGTAATATTTTAAAAAAATGTGCTGAGGAGTTACATAGACTATTTATCTGTCATTCTCGCAAAGGTTTTATGGAAATTCATCCGCAAACCGTCTTAACTTACGGACATAAAGGGTAATTAGCCCGGTATGCCCTGTACTGGCCAAGTACTGCAGGTCTGATTGGTTTCTCATTACTGCCATAGGCACAGAATTTTACCTCAGTCTTATTATTGAAATCCGTACCACAACAATTTGGTTCGGGAAATTTTTCTCAATGAACACTTGTTTTCATAACATTAGTCTAGCTGAATCGAATAGCGTAGACTTACATCAATAATTCAATTCAATCCAATTATTTAAGTGTAGCCAAACCCCGTTGGCAAATTAAAATTTTGAAAACATTTTCGAGAATGATGTCATGATGCCGTACTGTATTAACAGTCCGTTTGAGGATGCCATCATTGTATGACTTTGTCATAACACATCATACAATAGTGGAATAACGATTTTAGATCAAATTCACACTATGTATTCCTGTATTTACAACTCCATCACCTTTTTATCATCTCTGCACCAGGTTACATGGTACATAAGTGATAAATAAAAATATATTTTGATATTTCAAATCATTTGTGTCTAGCTGAAACAAGTAGCATAGACTATACTTTAAACCGTTTCAAAAATGATTACGAGTCTACATTTTTTTTAAAAGCGCATAGTGCGTATTTAGCTTGATGTCAAACTTTCGAAATATAGCATAACTAGGAGTTTTGGAAAACTTATGTCTCCACTAATAATCATTTGCTTAAACAGTCTATCAATTCCTATTATCCTCAATACTCCATTCACACAAAACTATACCTAGTTCATCAAACTTACCACACTTTTGAGTTCAAGAACTTTCCACAATCATATGAGTTTAAGAACTTGTCCTAGTCAGACCTTTCGCGTCCATTCGCTGAGGGGTTTATAAACATTTCATATAATCATGAGTCACGAACGTACCATAAGTATGAGTTTTAAGAACTCGTACTTAACCTGATATTCTCTACTTAGAACCTATCTATCTGTTATACACCTAAGAAAGGAATCACCCTCTCAACATGCATATAGCAAATAGCGCGACACAAACATTTTAATGAATATCAGTGCTAGAAACTAAGTGGTTCTTACACCAAGTACAATTCAACTCCCATACGAAGAATCATACAACTTAGCTGCTAACATGAGTCCTCAATTGAAATCCCCACCTAATACTAACTCCCTTCTCAATACGAGTTTCATTCAACTCGTATTCATAAACCTTTTCTGAATCTGTACCAATTCATCTGTCACACAAAAATCTTGCTGTAAACTTTTCAATCATTCGATTGATCAACAGCAGATCACAGGGTGATCTCATCGTACATTTTATGATTCATTTCTATACTATGATCATTTTATTTTACGATCTCCTATCCCTGTACCTTTAGTCTTTTAAACTCTATCTATTCACCACGACTATTCACTTTTATTATCAGAGTTAGGAAACTCTGTATTTTATAACTCGCCGAGATTCGTCTTTGAATCTTACCGACACACTAACTCTATTTGAGTTAGTACTTATCCTAATCACTGCAGTTATTAGACTAAGTTATCACTACCCTAGGTTTATAACAAACAGCTTTGATGCGAACTGTGAGAGCCCCGAATCCGAGTCCCAAATCACCGCGAATCCGTTACAATCATTCTATCACTATTTGTGTAAGATATAAACATAAATTGTTTATACATTAAACGTACACATTATTTCCCCAAAATCGAGTAACCTTAACTTATACACAATTCATAAACTATCTAACATATAACATATTTATCAAACTATACTATTACAAATTAGCTGCACATTTTATCTCATGCTGAACTTGGCTTTAACCTTTTCCTGTATCCGAACACATTCGTCTTATCTGCAATATTTATCATGATATAGCAAGGGTGAGCATAAAAGTTGCCCAACAAGTTTAAATTTATTAAGATATATCATGATTGAAAGAATCTGAATAATAAGCTGGCTATAATTCATCAATATAGGTATGAATTAGCACGAACAAAATTTTGGCTGAACACGTATTTAACATGAACAAATATATCTGGACCAACTGGTAATGAAGGTGATCAGTCTTTCATACCTGACTTATACGTACAATATGTACAGAGTACAATTCTAAAATGGCAATCAACAATGATTAACCATAAGCATATCTGAATGAAACAACTCTTAGTAGAGTTAAGTAAAAACTTGTCTGAACCGTTGATTACCGCTACACAATTTATATCGCTTTATCCGAAGACCTAATATTAGTAATATAGATCTCCAATATTAGAATAATATCATCATAATATATTACTATTATATACATAGAATAACCTAAACACATATCACATAACCCTATCAGTCTATTCAACACATAACACTTAGCATCAAGTCAGACTATTTAAGTAAAAGTTGAAACAGACACAATTCTATCATCCCGACTGTCTAGTCGGATAATTATCGAGTTTAAGTTCCATTAAACTCTGCCTAAACACTTAACAAATATCTTAGATAATCATATTATCAGTCAAAATAATTTTCATAGACTTGTAATAATTTTCAGATAATTAATATTATTTATCATAATTTTTCAATCACTTATATCGTATTTAAATGAATTAAATACCACATAATTCCTTAATCATTAATATTTATTTAATACCAAATATTAATGAAAATCATAACATAATATTATAATATAATTATAATATATCAAAGTAATTTTAATACCTTAAAATCATATTCATATGATTTTTAACCCTTTAATTCCATTATCCGATAATTACTTTTAATATTAAAATATTAATATTTTCTTGGCAAAATATCAAAAGTTATATTGTATAACTTAAAATATTTTTATAACCCTTAAATAATTTTTATATGATTTTTAAATCATTAATTCCATTTTTCTATAATTTATTTAATATATTTATTAAATAAATTAATTACCATAAATAATAATTTATTAATGAATTTCATCACATAATATCAAAAGTCATCAAAAATAACTTAAAATATTTTCTAACACCATAATATATTTTTTCATGATTTATCGTGAATTAAAACCATTTTTAAATAATTTATTTAATATTATAATTAAATAAATAAATACCATTTATATTCCAAAAATATTAAATATTTTTGAAATATAATCAAAATAATTTAAAACTATTTTTTGGCTTTAAAATAATTTTTTTATAATTTTTTATGTATTTTTAATAATTAAAAACGATTTTTTTCTATTTATTTAAATAATATAATTACTTTTCTAAATAAACTGTCGCTAAAAGGGCCCTATAGCGACAAAAACGTCGCTATAGGTGGTCTTGAGTGTTCTTGAGCATGTCCAGATTTTTCAGGTCAGACTTCGATGTATGAGGTTTGACCAGCTTTGATGCTCATCCTATTGTGTTTCTGGGCCAACTCAAGGTTCAATCTCATAGTAGACATATAGTACTACCACTAGAAACCATCAACTTGGTCATAACTCAACATATCAAGGAGATCGGGGCTCCCAAATATGCTGTCAGACCATACATGGGTTTCTCCAGAAACCCAGAACATCGTCTGGTCACTTTCATGCTTAATTATGTTTATGTTCCATTCATATTATGGGTTTTATGAAGGTTCAGAACCATAGTAAGCATGTCAAGGAACATTTATATGTCATGATATTAGTTTAACAACAACACATTAAAGAGATCAAAAAGCGGTAAAACTCTGACAGAAAATACGTTCTTCAAGGATCTGGGTTTTTCCAGAAACCTTCATCAGCCATTTCGGTCAACGTACTGTGAACTTTCATAACTTTGATCCGATGCATGATTTGGTGGGTCTAAGGGCTTTGATGTGTAGACCTCATGTCATACTTCAAGTTTAAAAAAACAAAATGGAACAACTATCTAACACCTGCAAGATCTCAGCCCTCGAAAATCACAGTCAGGCGTTTTGGGTTCCTGGGTTTACCCAGAATTCCATAAATCGTGTTCGGTCAATGCACTTTGACCGATCATATCTTGCAATCTATGCATGATCTGAGCTTACTTCAAGTCTCATATCAAAGACCTAACAACAAAAAATAGATCTATGACATAAAGTACACCAAACATCAAACACACACAGATCTAAGGCCTCTGAAATATGACTGCCAGGCCACTTTTTTGAAATTTTTCAAGATTTGAAAAATATGCTATTTCGTGCACTTAGATGTTATGGATCTGGGATTTAATAACCCAGATCACTAAATGACACCTTATTACACATTTATAAACAACAAATCACAACATTAAACATCAGATCTAAGGATTTCTAAGTTAGGGTTTTTATACCTTTAAAACTTGGATTTTGATTTCTGATCTTTGAGTTTTGATCTTGCTAAGCTAAGAACTGATATTGGTTTATCCTATCACTCTCTCTCACTCCAGATTTCGGATTTAGAAGAGAGAGAAAGGGTTTGAGAGAATGAAAATGAAAGTATGCTTTTCTCTTTCTTAGTCTACATAATTGATATGATGCAATGTATCTAGCAAGTCTAAATGGCTGATAAATGAGCTATAAGTCACATGCTAGGCTAGAGTTAGCCACCCCCTACAAGATCATGGCTAGATTTGCTCACTTCCCTCTAATAATGCAAATAAAAAGGTAAATTGGACATTTGACTTTTAAAATCAATGGCATACTTGCCATTTACCCAACCCTTAGGGTTTAGGGTTTAACACTTAGGGTTAAAACCTAAGGTTCTAAAAATCATTTTTTTAATATTTTCAATTTAAGTTTTCAAAATAGAAAAATTAATATTTCTAAATTATAATTAGGATTTTCTATATAAATTCCAATTTCGCAATCATAATTTAAATCTTGCTAATTAGGATAAATAATTCCTAATTAAAATTGCTAATTTAGCAAATAGGTCCATTAGGGTTTCAAACAGAACAATTAGGGTTTAAAACTTTAAAATTTAGGGTTTTCTAAATTATTAGAAAATCTAATTAATCATTAGGGTTATCCCTAATTATGTTTGTAATTATAATACAAAAACCTTATACATAACCTTTAAATTCCCAAATTAGGATTTTAATATCCGAATTAGGGTTTTAAAAATCCCGAAACTGAATTTAGGGTTTCCAGAACCGATTTCTAGGGTTTCTTATAAATTGTAAGAATTTTCTAACTGAACGTGGACGTTTTAAATATATACACAGGATTTGGACACTGATAAAATTTATCTGGTCAACCCTTGACCCTTAACCACCTTCTGTACACATATATATACCATATTCACAGAACACAAACAAATATACCCTTAATCCTGAATAATTCACCACAAAAATTTCAATTTCACAAAATTCCTTACCAGAAAACTCAAATCCATACACTTATTTTCTGTACAGGTTCATTATTTAACCTTTAACCTATCATTTAAGATTTAAATAAAATTTCTAAATTCGCGGGTCGTCACACACGCGATGATGGCAAATATACAAGTAGAACCGACTTTAATCGATAAAGTTAAAGCTGCTCAAGCTACAGACCTGGAGCTGATGCGTATGAGGAAGAAAGTGCAAGAAAGTGTTATGTCCGAAGTAAGAATTGATGAAGAAGGAATACATCGAGTCAACTCCAGACTTTTTATTCCTAACGACCCTGATTTAAAGTATAAAATCATGATGGAAGCGCACAACACACCATTTGCAATCCATCCTTGGAGTACTAAAATGTATCATGATCTTCGACATACATTTTGGTGGGGCAATATGAAGAGAAAGATAGTGCTATTTATCTCAAGGTGTCTAACGTGTCAATGAGTCAAGGCGGAGCATCAAGTACCAAAAGGTCCATTATGGATGTGGGAGCACATTACCATGGATTTCGTTACTGGTGTTCCCAAGGTTTCTCAGGGTATAGATGCAATTTGGTTCATTGTTGATTGATTGACCAAGTCTACTCATTTCTTATCGATACGAGAAACTTATACACTTGAACGTCTTTCTAGTATGTATATAAACGAGATTGTAAGATTGCATGGTATGCCAGTATCCATAGTTTCTGATCGAGACCCAAGATTCACTTCAAGATTTTGGGTTAGTTTGCAAAAAGCTATGGGTTTACGATTTAGTTCGGCATATCATCCTCAGACGGATGGACAATCAGAGAGGACTATTCAAACTCTTAAAGATTTATTAAGACTCTGTGTTCTTAACTTCAAGGGAAGTTGGGACAAGTTCTTACCGTTGGTGGAGTTTTCATACAACAACAGTTATCAAGCAAGTATTGGCATGGCTCCATTCGAAGCGTTGTATAAAAGAAAGTGTCGTTCTCCAGTATGTTGGGATGAGGTGGGTGAAGAAACGTTATTGGGACCAGAGTTGGTACGTATGACTACGAAAAAGATTCAAACAATCCGGCAACATATAAAACCTAACAAGATCGACAAAAGAGTTATGCTGATCTTCATCGAAAAGACATGGAATTCGATATTGGAGATCATGTGTTGTTACGTGTTGCTCCATGGAAAGGAGTTACGAGATTTGGAAAGAGAGGAAAGATCAATCCTCGATTCATTGGCCCATTTTTAATCCTCGATCGAGTAGGAACTGTGGCGTATAGACTCGCTTTACCGCCAAGTATGTCTCGTGTTCATAACGTTTTCATATATCTATGTTACGTAAATATGTGAAAGACCCGAACCACATTATTGAGTTAGAACCGGACGAAATAACGGAAGATTTAACGTGTGAGGAGGTTCCTGTTAAAATCTTGGATAAAAAGGAGCATATTCTACGCTCCAAGGTTATACCTCAAGTCAAAGTTTTATGGAGGAACCACGATGTTTAAGAAATGACCTGGGAGTTAGAATCTGAAATGAAATCAAGGTATCCTTACCTCTTCGACATACCAGGTACGTACCCTAATTTCGAGGGCGAAATTTCATAAGAAAGGGAGGTTGTAAGACCACAATTTTTATGAATAAAGATGAGTTTTCTACGAATATTATTTTTGAATATTATAGAATGAATTTGATATAATGTTATAGTTATGGGTAATATTTATAAAATTTGCAAAGTATGCAAGTTGTTATATAATATTCGATTGATCAGAGAATATTCATTTTAGCAGGGAATGTTCGTACAACGGCACAATCAATTTGTGGACCCTGCAACGGAATTATTGTCAGATTGAGAAAACGACAAAAATATTTTATAAATAACGGCGGAGGTGTTACTGTTAAAACTGTTAAACTACCCAGTAGTAAAAGTACAGTAATACGCGTGGTTGCATAGTAGCACTCGGTATTGATTAATGATGCTTACGTGAGAAGTCACTCAGGTTTACTCAATTATTGCTACAGTAATTGATGCATCTTATCTCTCATATTATTGATTAGATTATTGTCATAGTATCATCTGCATTATATGTTATATTATTAAATCAATAATTGAGACGAAAAAGTTATTCATATTATTAAATTGCAATATTTATAATATTTAGAATTTCTGTCAAGGAGAGGGTTAGTCACCTAATTACGCGCCAATAAGGAGAAATCCTTATTGGAAAGCCCCCTCTTTCCTGGGAACAACCTGGTTGTTAAATATTGTGAGTTATAATATTAATGATGAATAAGTTCGTATTGATTAAAGATGAATTTGATAGTTTCATTGTGTTGGGATTATTGGTTTTAGTAGAAATTGACATCTTTTTCTATGATAATTAATGTCTGGAGGTTATATTGTTCAATCGGATATTCGGGATACTTTTCGAGTCAGAGTACTATTCATGAGTTACTATTCACGAGTTACTAATTATGAGTTATTATTCATGAGTTATTATTCATGAGTTATTATTCACGAGATACTATTCACCCGAACAATATATTTCTTTTCGGTCCAAATTATTTTTGGGTACAATATTATTCCATGAGGAGATGTGCTAATTTTTCAGACCGTTGGTTGAAGTTTTAATAGTGAATCAATATGGATCGCTGGTTTAAAGTTTTAATAGTGAATCAGTATGGACCGTTGCTTTAAGTTTTAATAGTAAATCAATATGGACCGTCCATTTAAAAGTAAATCAATCTGGACCGTTCATGAATTAGTTACTATTCAATCCATTCTCCTATAAATAGAAGCTCATTCCTTCATTATTTCTTACGAATTCACTAAAACTCTAGAGAGAGAAATTATAGAGAGAAAGAAGAAGAGTATTCTATTACTTCACTGCTTCTATATCCAGTTCTTCTTTATAAGGTAAGGGGCATTATTTCTTTTGTATTAATGAAGAGAACTTCTGTTATTCCATTCTTTATTATTCTGTTGGAATAACCTGTATACGCGGGCTACCCTATACTTGGTGAAATTCTTCTATTATTCTGTTGGAATATCCTGTCTGTTCTTTTTACGCCGGACTTGGTTCCGTATTTATTATTCTGTTGTAATACCCTGTCTGTGCGTTTTACGCCTGACCTGGTTCCGTTTTTATTATTTTGTTGGAACATCCTGTCGGTGCGAATTTCGCCTGACCTGGTTCAGTTATTTATTATTCTGTTGGAATAACCTGTCTATGCGAAGTACCGCATGTATGGTGATTTCTTTTGTTATTCCATTCTTTATTATACTCAGTTGGTTAAAGTTTTGACTTCTATACTCCATGAAATTAGTGGAATATTCTTGATATTTGCGCTTCATCCAGTATCTTTTCATGGAAATATTCTTCCAAGCATTCTTGAATTTTACTCTACAAAGAAGTATCATGTTTACAATTTAGACGTTATTAGTTCCTGGATAAATTAATTCTTGAACTTGTTTTATTGAATTCTTATATCATTGTCATCATCATCATGTTTATAATTTATTGAAAATCATCTGTGGCCTGTAGTGCATAGATGGACTTGGTATGATTATGACCAGGAATTATTCGATATAATCATGATCGTAATGTTACAAATGATGTGGTAAAAGTACTCATTGGCCCGTAGTGCATTGATGGACAGTTGTTGGCATGATCATGACCATTGATGAATACACGGATATCCTTGGCCCGTAGTGCATGGATAATTTGTGGTCGTGATACTAATGAATATCCTTGGCCGTAGTGCAGAGATGATGTATATTATTTATTAAACTGAGTCTCAGCGATAAAAGTGATGAAAAACTTTTTAAATCATAAAAGATAGTAGATTTTATTCTCTACTTGACTCTTTTAATGGATTGCTTATTCCGCTGCAGTTAAACTTGTTGTCTATTGTATTTTATCAGTTTAACATTGTTGAAGACTAATGATAATTTATCCTGAATTATTTTAGTCATAATATTTCTAGCTGGGCTAGTTGAGCCTCACCCTTTCTTTCACCCTTCTCTTCAGGAAATGAGAACGTAGCAGGGACTAGTCGGGGAACGAAGTGATGGTCCAAATGATAGCATTAGTAGTCCTCACTATTCTATGAAATAGTGTGATAATAATTATAATGAGGACTTATTCTGAGAGTGGATATTGTCTAGAAGGCAATATTTGTATTAAAACTCACAGCTCTTGTTGTATATTTAAGATTGTATTTGTATTCTGTACCATGTATTTGGCGACTCAAGATGGGTGATGTATACCTATTTTGGGGGCTTCACAAGCTTCCTTAGAGCCGAAGTCTGCTGAGGAAGTCATGTTCAGAATCGTAGAGACAACCTGCCTATGAGCTGACCAAGCATCTGCCAAAGCCAGTCAAGAATCGTAGACTACACTCGGAGTCGTAGAGTCTACTAATGTCAAAGCCAATTCAAGAATCGTATACTGCACTCAGAATCATAGAGTCTACTGATCGTATCAAAGGCAGAGATCGTAGTCGAGCAAGATCAGATGAATACAACAAGCACAACGACAGAAATCGTAGTATCAAGATCTGATCTCAAAGTCGTAGTGTCTGCACAGCCGAAGCTGAATCGTAGAGTACAGAGCTAAGACCTTAACAAATGTGCTCACAAGGCCACAGTAGAATCATAGAGCAAACACGATTCTTAACAATTTAGCACTCCCAGAATATCCAAAGGAATGAAGCCTCTGGTTGGTAATGCAAAGATACATCTCACCTGAAGGAAGCGAAAGAGCACTCAACGAATGGCATGCAAGCTAATAGAAGATCTAAGCATCAACTTAATCAGCATCCAGATTGAGTTGAGAAGCCATTCAAGGTAAATTCTTCCACAAGATGATCATAAGAAGACTTCAGTGGCTGACTAAGGAAAGACAACATATGTAGTGGCTATCAAGCAGAAAGATGACAACGATCCTGAAAGTAACCAGGATCGTAATGTTTGCCAAACAAAGAAGAAACTGATGGAGTATACACAAAGATACTGGCCAGCCTCTGAATAATAAGGCTAAAGTGATTAAGCATTGGGTCAGTCCATTGATGATAAGTGAATGGGAGATCACAAGGAGAAAGTGAGATGGACACGCCATAAATCTGAAGTGTCTTGTTATTCAGAAGGGGCCAGAATAAGGAGTCAAGCCATCTGTATCTGAGAACAGTCGAGGCAAACAGAAGTGTTGAAGCACTGCACTAGAGAAGGAAGAGGTGTTCCACATTGAAAATCTAATGAACACTCTTCAAGATCGTAGTGTTAACTCCACAAGTCAAGAAGCAACAGTCAACAAGACACAACGATCAAGTCCAAGAAGATATGCATCAAAATTGTAGAGTTCGAACAACTGAAGATTGAGGCATTGGCAACGGCTCAATCTGAAGATTGATATTCGAACAGAGCTTATTGAGAGCATCGATGCAAAAGGACAACCTCTGATTTAGAAATCAGAAGGAAGAAATAAAGTTGGCTACCTGCCCGAGATATGAAAGTGACATTTCTGATGAGGTAGGTGAAACAGTAGACTGCAGTGTCAGAAAGTCAGAAAAAGGTGTTATGTCACATCTGTTGTAAGACCCTAACTTTTATGAATAAAGATGAGTTTTCTATGAATATTATTTTTGAATATTATGGAATGAATTTGATATAATGTTATAGTTGTGGGTAATATTTATAAATTTTACAAAGTATGCAAGTTGTTATATAATATTTGATTGGTCGGGGAATATTCGTTTTAGCAGGGAATATTCGTACAACGGCACAATCATTGGTGGACCCCGCAACAGAATTATTGTCGGATTGAGAAAATAACAAAAATATTTTATAAATAACGGCGGAGGTGTTATTGTTAAAACTGTTAAACTACCCGGTAGTAAAAGTACAGTAATACGCGTGGTTGCATAGTAGCACACGGTGTTGATTATTGATGCTTACGTGAGAAGTCACTCAGTTTTACTCAATTATTGCTACAGTAATTGCTGCATCATATCTCTCATATTATTGATTAGATTATTGTCATAGTATCATCTGCATTATATGTTATATTATTAAATCAATAATTGAGACGATAAAGTTATTCATATTATTAAATTGCAATATTTACAATGTCTAGAAGTTCTGTCGAGGAGAGGTTTGGTCACCTAATTGCGCGCCAATAGGGAGAAATCCTCATTGGAATGCCCCCTCTTTCCTGGGAACAACCTGGTTGTTAAATATTGTGAGTTACAATATTAATGATGAATAAGTTCGTGTTGATTAAAGATGAATTTGATAGTTTCATTGTGTTGGGATTATTGGTGTTAGTAGAAATCGACATCTTTTCTGATGATAATTAATGTCTGGAGGTTATATTGTTCAATCAGGTATTCGGGACACTTTTCGTGTTGGAGTACTATTCACGAGTTACTATTCATGAGTTACTATTCACGAGTTACTATTCACGAGTTACTATTCATGAGTTACTATTCACGAGTTACTTTCACCCGAACAATATATTTCTTTTCGGTCCAAATTATTTTTAGGTACAATATTATTCCATGATGAGATGTGCTAATTTTTTAGAATGTTGGTTGAAGTTTTAATAGTGAATCAATATGGATCGCTGGTTTAAAGTTTTAATAGTGAATCAGTATGGATCGCTGGTTTAAAGTTTTAATAGTGAATCAATATGGACCTTTGCTTTAAGTTTTAATAGTAAATCAATCTGGACCGCCCGTTTAAAAATAAATCAATCTAGACCGTTCATGAATTAATTACTATTCAATCCATTCTCCTATAAATAGAAGCTCATTCCTTCATTATTTTTTACGAATTCACTGAAACTCTAGAGAGAGAAATTATAGAGAGAAAGAAGAAGAGTATTCTGCTACTTCACTACTTCTATATCCAGTTTTTTCTTTATAAGGTAAAGGATATTATTTCTTTTGTATTTATGAAGAGAACTTCTGTTATTCCATTTTTTATTATTCTGTTGGAATAACCTGTATACACGAGCTACCCTATACTTGGTGAAATTCTTCTGTTATTCCATTCTTTATTATTCTGTAAAAACATCATGTCTGTGCGTTTTACGTCGGACCTGGTTTCGTCTTTATTATTCTGTTGGAATATCATGTCTGTGCGTTTTACTCCGAACCTGGTTCCGTCTTTATTATTCTGTTGGAATATCTTGTTTGTACGTTTTACGTCGGACCTGGTTCCGTTATTTATTATTCTGTTGGAATAACCTGCATGTGTGGTCTATCACATGCCTGGTGATTTCTTTTGTTATTCCATTCTTTATTATACTCACTTGGTTAAAGTTTTGACTTCTATACTCCATGAAATTAGTGGAATATCCTTGATATTTGCGCTTCATCCAGTATCTTTTCATTAAAATATTCTTCTAAGCATTCTTGAATTTTATTCTACAAAGAAGTATCATGTTGACAATTTGGACGTTATTACTTCCTGGATAAATTAATTCTTGAACTTGTTTTACTGAATTCTTATATCATTGTCATCATCCTCATGTTTATAATTTATTGAAAGTCATCTGTGGCCTGTAGTGCATAGATGGACTTGGTATGATTATGACCAGGGATTATTCGGTATAATCATGACCGTAATGTTACAAATGATGTGGTAAAAGTCCTCATTGGCACGTAGTGCATTGATGGACAGTTGTTGGCATGATCATGACCATTGATGAATACACGAATATCCTTGGCCCATAGTGCATGGATAATTTGTGGTCGTGATACTAATGAATATCCTTGGCCGTAGTTCAAGGATGATGTAGATTATTTATTAAGCTGAGTCTCAGTGATAAAAGTGATGAAAAACTTTTTAAATCATAAAAGATGGTAGATTTTATTCTCTACTTGACTCTTTTAATGGATTGCTTATTCCGCTGTAGTTAAACTTATTGTCTATTGTGACGATCAGCTGCACCAAAGAAGATGTGGTCAAAACTCGAAGCAGAATGGATAGAGGACCACACCAAGCTGCTAAGTACAAAAGATGTTCAGAGCTTAATGACATCTTAGCAGCTCAGCACCAACAACAACAACAACAACAACTACAACAATAAGAAGTCAGGGCCTGAGGGGTCCTTGTCCGGAGGGACTAAATGAAGTTTCAAGCCTGCGGGGCTTGAAGAGTTCCTAGGGAACTAAAGAAGTTCCAAGGCTGCTGGCCTTGAAGAGTTCTTAGTGAACTGAAGTCCCAAGGCTACTAACCTTGAAGGAATCTTAGTGATTCAGGGTGCTGCCCCTCCTTAGTGAAAATTCTGCTAGTTGAAAGTAGAAGAGTGGATTAGGAGCTTGAGTCTCTGAACCACTTAAAACCCCTTGTGTCTTTTACTTTATGACATTTACATTATGTACATTAACTGTTATAACTGCTATGTATGTTTTAACTGCTTACTACTAAAGTAACTCTAAGAGCAATGTATGTCTGATTATGAATATATCAATGATTGGAATCTTTTACTTATTCTGCTATGCTTGAAAAGATTCTTATGTTTGTCATTTGCTACTTAATGAGCAATACAACTTAATCAAGAAAAAGTATTTAAAATTCTAAGGATCTATTCAACCCCCCCCCCCCCCCTTCTAGATCTATATTGTGCATACTGGGAACTAACAATTGGTATCAGAGCAGGTTCTCATGCTATATTCTAAAGTTAATCGCTTTGAGTCTGATCCTAGGCACAAATATTGTTCTAAACTTAGTTTAGTAGTAAGTCACTTGTTATATGCAGATGAGCTCACACGTTGGTAATATTGTGTACATGTATATGTGTATATACATCTGAAGCTGCACAGATTGGTTCATGCTCCTGATTGCCATATCAACAAGACCAATCCTAACTCGCAGTCAATCTTGTCGTTTTGAAGACCAGGCTAGAAAGCTCAAATGACATCAACAGAAAAGAGTCAACCATCCACCAGCCTGAAGAGATGAATAGGGCATATATGCTAAGAAATGTTTTATTCAGAGAAAAAAGAAGAACCTCTCAAACATGTATCTGGCCAACCAACAGCTGGATGAAAGCCTTGTAAACTCAAGGATGTCAAAGAACTTAAAAATGCTAACACTCTCTTAGCAATATCTTAAAGACCACGACTGATTGACTGAAGATCAACTGGAACAACTGGCTGTCAGACGCAAATGAGAAAATATGCACATCAATGCATAAACTCAGTATATTTAAGATAAATGACTGCTAAGAAATTAACAGCAAAAAGGTACGGTTTCTCGCTAACATAGATATGAACATCATATTTGCATCTTACTCATGAACTATGATAGTTTTCCTTTAAGTATTCATAATCTATCTAAAAAGGTGAAGAGAGAAAGTACACTAATGATGGAAACTCAAATGTCTATACACTTTCTCTCCATCCAAGTTTTAGGTTGAAGATGATAACTTGAAAGAGACCTGAAATGGTTTTAAGAGCCTCACAGGTCGATTGAATGTGAAGAAATCTTTGCTGATGAGTTAATATGCTTTGTACATCCTATGGTCTAAATGTTTAATGACACACAGAGTATGATCAGATCTACAAGAGAATCTTGAAGATTCATAGAAACTGATCACCTCCATGAATCAACCAGATGCTAATAAATAGTAGAGTTAATTCTCACCCTGTGAACATTTAAACTTTGTGATCATAACTTAGCATATGATGAAACCATCAAGGAAAAGAGTGTTTTATTGAAATAATAGATTTCTCTCACACTCACCACTATGCATCTCAAATATATTATCTAAATGAAGTATATGCATAAATACGATTGATGGTGGTCAACATGATGATTACTCAAATATGAGGAATAGGGGTTTGGTAAACTAACCTAGAAGCACCCATTTGACCATGGGTACCAAAAATTAGAAATGAATAACCCGCAGGTACTTGGTCTATCTGACCACACTAAGGAATGCTAAAGCAAAAGACTTCAGTCAAGAAGAGTCAACCAGGAGAAGGCTTAGGACTGTTCAAAAATAATTCTGACAAAACTCCTGCATGTCAAAGCCTGTCCTTGAAGTCCTGCTGAGCTAATCTAAATAAAGCTCAAATGGCTGCAAACCTTTATATGAAAGCTTGCCACTCAACCAGAGATGAGAAAGGGTCTTAAATGCTCAAGCGAGCAAAACTTGTTCTCAAGAAAGCTCACATCAGAGGACTATCGAGCATCAAACATTAGGAACTTAGTACGGGAGTAGAACTCCACGAGCACAACCGGATAAGGAAGACTACGTTCGTAGTGCCATTAAATGATCGTAAAATGATCAACCATGAAGATACTCATTTTTATGATATAAGAAGATTTAATGACTTCAGTCAGAAGGAGATATGCAAGGATGCTTTCTTACGTGCATGAAGAAAAAGAAATCATACCTCACTGAAAAGACAGCATCAACCGTGGGAAAGCAGTGATATGTCAAGGAACAACAACACTACAATATTCTATGAAGCAATGTACCAGCTACAGAGTCCCAAAACTTTGTGGCTGATGAATCAAATGAAGATCCATAGTCAGTAGGAACGTCTCAAAATGTACTACTGATAGCCTAATCAGCCATCCAACTCAAAATCTTGGAAGTGCCTACAATCAAACATCTGATCGTAGTATAAGAGCAGGAGGACCACGATTACTGCAAATGAAATTGACTAAAGATTGGGAGAGGACCTCCCCAACAGAAAAGGTCAAAAGAGATATCAGTGCAAATTACTCCTAAAGTACTTCATCTGGAAAACGCCTCAGGGACAAACCTGACCCTTAGCTCACTCTAAGAGGTTGGCCCTTCCTGAGCTACCTTAACCCAGAAGAATTGCTTAATCAAGTTCATCTCAAGGATCAAGACAGTCAACAATCGCAGAGTAGAGTTTGAGAGAACTCCACGATCGTGATGTACCTCTCCGATCGTAGTGCAACCGCAGTGATCGTAAAAATAGACTCGGCGATCGAAGTCCTATAAGAGGCTACTCTTAACCTATAAGAAGCATGGAAGAACAGGTCAATTGCTCAAATATTCAGATTAAGGGAGACCAATTCGAATGCTGATTAGAAAGATGTCTTGCTAAAGAGAATGCCCAAGGCTTCATAAAGAACATCAGTGGCTGAGGCATACAGCTTCAAAGTGAGAAGTAATGTCAAAACCATCCACTGCATCATCTCTCAAAAGTTAATCATTGAGTCAACAAAGGAAATCGTAGAGTCCATAGCCGCCCTATCATGCTACTCTACGAACCAAAGTGGTCAACGGTTAATCCACTTTAATCAAATGTTTACTCTTCTAAAAGAGACATCTAACTGAAAAGTTAATGGGGAGTTACAGCTTGTTACTGGGCATCGTGCAACCAATGGCTAGTTAACACATCATAACATATGTAGTGTGAGAAGAAACTGCCATAAAGACAAATTCAAAATCTGCAAACAGTTACCAGAACCCATTGAACCTCTTTCCCTCCCTTTTTTAAACCCTAGAATCCTCTTCGAAGCCAAACAAATCAAACTTCCAGAACCCAAATCACACTCAGCGAAATCTCTCCGAACCATATACCATATACCTTGAACTCCTCAAATGGCAGAATGGAAGGTTTTAACGGGAATTTAACTCGGCTTTACAAAGTTTGAAGAATCAGAGACAAAGTTCAAGGACATACTTGAACTCGTAAAGGAAGCTGGGTTCTTTGAGTGCCTGGAAGCCAACACTCCAGTTTATACAGAACTAGTGAAGCAGTTCTACTCAAATGTTTCAACGAACTCTGGGCTTCTGACTACTAAGGTAAAAGGATCTTGTTTGAAGATAAGAGCATCAGACATCAATCAATGTCCCAATCAAGGTCTGATAAACTTGGATGAAGTCGACATTGAAGAAGGCAAGAGGCTAATGCGGTACCAAAGAAACCCTAGTTAGAAGGATATGAAGAAGACAAAATTTCCTGAGGAATTCGAGTTCCTTGCAGAGATAGTGGGAAAATGTATACTGTGCAATGACACTGCACACGACACTGTACTCGACCAACAGTTGAAGATCATGTCTGCCATAGTTCTGAAGAAGAAAATCAACCTTGGAGCTATTCTGTTCGATCAAATCTTTAACTGGATAAAAAAAGTTGAGTTAAAGAAATCTACAGACAAACCACTTACAAAAGTATTTCATGGAAGACTGCTAAACATAATGATGAAGAAGAAGCTAGGAAGCAAGATCAAGGATAATAAGGGAGAACCTCTGAATGTGCACAAAGTAATGTCTCCACAACTGTTTGTGAATTGGAAGAAAAACCCAAAGGAAAACAGGAGGCTAACACAAACTGGAAGCAGCAGAAAAGTCTTTGCAAAGAAGAGAAAAACAAAGTAGGTGGAAAGCTCTGAGCCTTATGACTCTGCATCAGTTGCTACCACACCGATGAAGAAGAAGCCTAAGAATATGAAGAATGCAGAGGCTTCGTCAAGACATGTCTCCATTGACAAGAAGAAACAAGGAGCAGGAGAAAAACCAGCATCAACTGCTGAAAACCCAAAAAGAAGAAGTAACAGACTACTCTAAAAACCACCCAAGAAGAAAGCAAAAGGGATAAAGAAATCAATTCCATTTCCCTAAGGAAGCACATCTAACAAAGAAGAAAACGTAGAGTAAAAGGAACAAAAGGAAACTGATGATCTCAAAACCCAAAGGAAAATAGGAGGCTAACACAAACTGGAAGCAGCAGAAAAGTCTCTGCAAAGAAGAGAAAAACAAAGGAGGTGGAAAGCTCTGAGTCTGATGACTCTGCATCAGTTGCTGCCACACCAGCAAAGAAGAAGCCTAAGAATGTGAAGAATGTAGAGGCTTAGTCAAGACATGTCTCCACTGATAAGAAGAAACAAGGAGCAGGAGAAAAATCAGCATCAAATGCTGAAAACCCAAAAAGAAGAAGTAACAGACTACTCCAAGAACCACCCAAGAAGAAAGCAAAAGGGATGAAGAAATCAGTTCCAGTTCCCTAAGGAAGCACATCTATCAAAGAAGAAAACGTAGAGTTAAAAGAAGAAAAGGAAACTGATGATCTCAAGACTGAATCCCAGGAGATCAGATCCATCAATGAAGGTGGAGCTGGATCCATGAAAGAAGATATAAACTCTACTGATGAAGAAGAATATTTAAGTCCTATGGCCAATTCTCAGAGTACTCACTTTGAAGTTGAAGAGAAGCTACAAAATGACCCATCTGAATCTCCAAATGCAAATGTTCAAATAAGCTCTCGTTATGGATCAAAAGATGATGAGATCGAGAAAGAAATACCTACCCCTGCCAATGATGAACATCAAGAAAGCTTGACTGATGACTCAAATGCGACAGAGTCTGAAGAAGAAGAAGAAGAGTCTGATTCTCTCATAGCTGAACCTCCAAGGAGAAGGAAGAGTTACAGATTGATTGCTCAATTTGCCTCCAAAAAGAAAACTGACAACTCTACTGAAGTCATAGAATTAAGTGATGAGGAATATGAGTCACAGGAAGAAAGTACTGAAGATGAGACTAGCTTCAGAGAAGATGATTCTGAGAAAGATATTGCTGAAGAAAGCTCTGAAAATGAAGACAAACAAGAAGAATTCACTAATAAATCTGATAAAGGGAATCAGCAAGATTCAGGCTCAACAAAGGAAGAGATAGAGAAAGATTCTGATTCTGCACATCAGGAATCAGAGGAACTAGAATACTATCTTGTTCTCTCTCCAGCCAGAATTAGAAGAAGAATTGTAGTGGAAGTCTTTGATGAACCACCAGCTAAACCAACAGCAAGATGGATAAATCATGGAAATGAACAACTTCGAGTTGTAAGAATGACCACTGATGAAGTACTTCACAATTGGAAAAACATGGAATTAGATTGCACAACAATACTGTATAACTCTGAAGATCTTCTAATGAGATGGTTCTTCCCGTGGATGCCATGGTTGAGGGCACATACTAATGCTGATGAGAGCTACTTCAGCTGGTGCTATTCTCAGTTTCCAAATGTAGAGCTGGTATCACAAAAATTCCCAAGGGTAAAGAAGTTTGCAACCATGATGATAACTGACAAGCCTCACTACAAAGTCTACCGACATGCTAAAAATCATTATATTCCTTATGATCGTAGAGTGGACTCTGATGGAAAAAGAAATATGGCCAAGACAGTGATCGTAGAGTCTGTTCACTCTACCACTGATGATGATCAAATCCAGAATAAGATGTCTCCATCTTCCCTAGCACAGCTATCTAACATTCCTTCATCCTCCCACAACGATTGGTATTCAACAATTTTTCAGATCCTCAACACTTTCGAAAACATGTCCAAGGATGAAGATCGTAGAGTCCAATCCGGTGTTCAGCAAGAGACTGCCCAACCAAATGACAAAATTTCTATGAAGTAAGAGCTAATGAAAAACTCTGATGAACTAATTGAGAAGATATCTCTAATCTATGAAGAATTAAAGAGGGTGACAGCAGCTGGAGATAATTCAGTTCAAGATAGACTCCAAGCAACTATGGCTGATGTATCTCTCAAAATCAAAGATAGAGATCACATCTATCTGAAGGCCTTAAATAATCAGAAGGCAGATGCACTACGAGCTCAGAAAGAAAATGAAGAGAAACTACAAGCCCTTTCTGACAAGATTGACAACTTGAATCAGTCCTTGTCTATGCAACTTGAGTTAAGCCAACAAGAACTCAAGACTGAAGTCGGTAACTCCTCCTACCTGATGGAGCAGCTTATGTCTAACATGGAGCAGCTCTCCCAAATGATTAATGACAAAAAGGGGGAGAAAAAGAAGCATAGAAAGGGGAAGAAAAAGAGGCACTCTAGAAAGAGAAAGGAGAGCAAAAGGAAAGAAAAGAAGAAGAGAACATCAGAGGGAGCTGAATCATCATCTAAGAGGGAACAAAAGAATGATGAGCCTAAGGCTGAGGGGGAGCCAGAGCCAGAACCAGAAGAAGAAGAAATAAATAGCTCCACATCCCAAGGGGAGCAGGAGCAAAGGAATCAAACAGATGAATAGCTGATCAACAGACATCATGGAAGCATACATAGAGCCAAAGAGGTACATCTCTAACTAGTTAGGTATATTATGAATCTAGGATATAAAATGTCAGTGTATTAAATTCCACATCATTATAAATGACATTCATGATTATATGTTTTAGAAATACAGCTGCTCACTGTATATAAGATTCATTCATAACATGCATATGCACCTATTGTTTTTGCCATAATCAAATAGGGGGAGATTGTCAGGAATAAACATGTGAATGATATTTTTATTTACATATAATTTGATTATGATATATATATATATGAATGAATATGCAAGTATGCTTACATTAAGAAAAGATGTAAAGTCCTTTGATAGATAATAGAAACATATGTACAAGGACTTGGAGTGAATTGATCAAATGTGTTAGGTTGATCCTACATAAGTAAAACAGCTTTGTAAAGTCCTTAGAAAGAAATGATGTACAAGGAATATAATCATAGAAAGATCAATCATGTTAGGTTGATCTTATAATGTAATGGATAGGTTTGTCTAATCGTCGAGCACTGCACCAGAAATTGTAGTCTGCCAGGAGAGTCAAGGATAACTCAAGAACTATCGAGGCAGAATCGTAGTCTGCAAGATAGTAGATCTCAGAGTTTGTAGACTTCCAAGAGAGACGAGGAAGAATCGTAGTGTGTCGAGTAAAGCTTCCTCAGAGCCAAAGTCAGCTGAGGAAGTCATGTTCAGAATCGTAGAGACAGCCTACCTACGAACCGACCGAGCATCTGCCAAAGCCAGTCAAGAATCGTAGACTACACTCGGAGTCGTAGAGTCTACTAATGTCAAAGACAATTCAAGAATCGTAGACTGCACTCAGAATCGTAGAGTCTACTGATCGTATCAAAGGCAGAGATTGTAGTCGAGCAAGATCAGATGAAGACAACAAGCACAACGACAGAAATCGTAGTATCAAGATCTGATCTCAAAATCGTAGTGTCTTCACAGCCGAAGCTGAATCATAGAGTGCAGAGCTAAGACCTTAACAGATGTGCTCACAAGGCCACAGTAGAATTGTAGAGAAAACACGATTCTCAATAATTGAGCACTCCCAGAATATCCAAAGGAATGAAGCCTCTGGTTGGTAATGCAAAGATACATCTCACCTAAAGGAAGCCAGAGAGCACTCAACGAATGGAATGCAAGCTAATAAAAGATCAAAGCATCAACTCAATTAGCATCCAGATTGAGTTGAGAAGCCATTCTAGGTTAATTCTTCCACAAGATGATCATAAGACTTCAGTAGCTGACAAATGAAAGACAGCATATGTAGTGGCTGTCAAGTAGAAAGATGACAACGATCCTGAAAGTAACCAGGATCATAGTGTTTGCTAAATAAAGAAGAAACTTATGGAGTATACACAAAGATATTGGTCAGCCTCTGAATAACAAGGCTAAAGTGATTAAGCATTGGGTCAGTCCATTGATGATAAGTGAACGGGAGATCACAAGGAGAAAGCGAGCTGGACACGCCACAAATCTGAAGTGTCATGTTATTCAAAAGGGACCAGGACAAGGAGTCAAGCCATCAGTATCTGAGAACAGTCGAGGAAAACAGAAGTATTGAAGCACTGCACTAGAGAAGGAAGAGGTGTTCCACATTGGAGATATAATGAATACTCTTCAAGATTGTAGTGTTAACTCCACAAGTCAAGAAGCAATAATCAACAAGACACTACGATCAAGTCCAAGAAAATATACATCAAAATTGTAGAGTTCAAACAACTGAAGATTGATATTCGAATATAGTTTATTGAGAGCATCGATGCAAAAGGACAACCTCTGATTTTGAAATCAAAAAGAAGAAATAAAGTTGACTACCTACCCGAGACATGAAAGTGACATTTCTGATGAGGTAGGTGAAACAGTAGACTGCAGTGTCAGAAAGTCAGAAAAAGGTGTTATGTCACATCTACAGTCTGCCCCAAATAACTCGAGATCTGCGAGGCAATTTGAATAGCTTTCAATGGCTACTTTCAAACGGGAAGATTGGGAAGGAATATAAATCAACAAAGCTTCAAAGATCAAGAGTTGCATATGATTGTGAGGTTGCAAAATTATTGAGTTGGTGAATGCTATAGTTGACTCCACGAGTTCCACCAAAGATTAACAGCACAAGTCTCAGTGACAGTGAGACTACTAAGGTGGAAGTGAAGCAGCTTTGAAGAATAACTCAAACAGATCAAAGCTTCACTCAACAAAGATGAGAATGATACTAAAGATGGTAGCCAAGCTGAGAGCTGAGAAGGCCAAGAAGATAGCATTCAGAAAAGTGGCTGAGCATAAAGAAGATCAAGAGAGCCACTCTACGAATCACCATGAACCGAAAGCTGAAACTGAACAAGTGCAGAACCATATCTGTAAAGTATTCAAGAAGGGTTCAGGGATTGGTAAATGCCAGACAAAGTCTACTAAAAGCACAGACACTTAACAAACCCAGATGGTGATGGTGCAAAGCTGATACCAGATGAAGATGAGGAAAAAAGAGTGACGATCAGCTGCACCAAAGAAGATGTGGTCCAGACTCAAAGCAGAATGCATAGAGGACTACACCAAGCTGCTAAGTACAAAAGATGTTCAGAGCTTAATGATATCTTAGCAGCTCAGCACCAACAACAACAACAACTACAACAATAAGAAGTTAGGGCCTAAGGGGTCCTTGTCTGGAGGGACTAAATCAAGTTCCAAGCCTGCTGGGCTTGAAGAGTTCCTAGGGAACTAGAGAAGCTCCAAGGCTGCTGGCCTTGAAGGAATCTTAGTGATTCAGGGTGCTGCCCTTCCTTACTGGAAATCCTGCTAGTTGAAAGCAGAAGAGTGGATTAGGAGCTTGAGTCTCTGAACCACTTAAAACCCCTTGTGTCTTTTACTTTTTTTCATTTACATTATGTACATTAACTGCTATAACTGCTATGTATGTTTTAACTGCTTACTACTAAAGTAACTCTGCGAGCAATGTATGTCTGATTATGAATATATCAATGAAGGGGATCTTTTACTTATTCCGCTGTGCTTGAAATGATTCTTATGTTTGTCATTTGCTACTTAATGAGCAATACAACTTAATCAAGAAAAATTATTTGAAATTCTAAGGATCTATTCAACCCCCTCCCCCTTCTAGATCTATATTGTGCCTACTGAGAACTAACAGAATGAATCATTTAAAAGGTATTCATTATGATAAGAGGCATGAACTATTATCATTTATTCTTTACATTTTTATATACCTCATGCAAATTTTTCAGTCTTTGAATGGTGATAGTTACGTAGCGTTGTTGTATTATATTAAACTAAATTTCTAATGATTTTTGATATATTTTTGTATGAAGTTGTAATGACAAATATACTTTGTAGTGTTGGTTTGTTATTTAGTTTTAGTGGAAAAATTTAGTTTCTTATTTTACTGCATTTCTATAAATTATTTTATTATAATTAAATCTGAACATATATAATTATTTAATTTGATGGGAAATATGTTTAGTTATTTAATATTCAAATTTTATAAATTTGAATTTTTTTTCCCTTGATTTATATCGATCAAGAATTATTTGTAATGGAATCTTGATGCTGAGATTCATATAAAGGTAAAGAACCTTGGAGATATAATTAAAGTTGGCAATCATGCATCCCTACAGGATCATGCAAATTAATTATTTTTATTCGCTATCATTTCCATGAAAAAAATATTGATAAAGACATGTTAGAAAAAAAATAATTACTATATTTCATGACTCGAATATGCTCCTATAGTAGCAATATTGTGAGTGTAAGTTCATAATATATTCCCTGAAGTGATAAAGGAAATTATATTCCTAGAAGTGATATCATTTCTTCTAGTGGTTGTACAAAATAATGAGTTTTTGCTAAAAAAAAACCAACAATCTCGCTCGACCGATTCTATTACATTCCCTGAAGTGAATGGAACCTCATTTGATAATCATAGAGGAAATTATGGTTGTAGTTGTGGTAGTGGACTTGAAAAGAACAATCAATATATAAAAGGAGGGAATGTACCCGTCGTACTCCTAAAAATTTGGTAGGTTTGTACCAAGACTCCATAAAAGAAAAGGAAATGGAAAGATCCTGAAGATCCCATGAAATATTTTAACTTTTCAAATGGAGTGGATATAACTAATTTTGATATCTATGGTTTCCTTGATGATATGTTGATAAAAATGTTCATATCAATTAATTATTTTTATTTCATTATATTATGACATTATAATAAGTATTTTTATTATATGTTTTATTTATGTTTCAAGTAATGAAGTTAAATTTATGTTTTGCATATATGATGTTGTATGGGTCAGAAGCTCATCAAACTTTAAAGGCTCTAGAAGAGAGATTATTCATCAAACATAATTGAAGACTCTTGAAGAGTGATTATTCATCAAATTTAATTAAAGTCTCTGGAAGAGTGATTATAATGTTTTCAAAGGGCACAAAACTTTGTATTAATGATTCTTTATATTCTTCTGAGACAAGCAGAAATTTTCTCAGATTTAAGGATATACGTTATAATAGTTATTATATTAAAATCAATAATGAAGGCAGTGAAGAATTTCTTTATATTACTTCAATAGTATCGGGACAGAAGTTCATATTAGAAAAATTGTATATTTTCTCTTCTAGGTTATATTATACTAAAATGAGAATAGTTGAAACAAATGTTGTAATACACCAAAAGTGTGCAATACACCTGAAGTGTTTGGATCCAAATGTTTTTATGATTTGGCATGATTATCTAGGATGTGATAACCCGGGATTTCAAATAATCCAAAATTTATGAATAAATTTTTTTTATTAAATATTAACTGTTAATATTGTACTGTGTATTTGTGATAACGAGTCTCGATAATTGGTCAATTTGTGTATTGACTGAGAAATTAGAGTAGAGTTGTGCTTAACAGCTTTAGAAAACCCTAAACCTAATTTCTGGATAGGGATTCGATAGAAAATGCAATTAAAATAATTGTATCGATGGATACGTGTTTGTATTGTATAGGAGTGTTGACTGTTAATTGATTGGATAAGGTTTGTAATTAATAAACCCTAATAAGGGATTAAAAACCCTAATCTCATATTTAAAAAATCAAATGTACAGTTAAAAACACTAATTGTACGACGGGAAACCCTAAGTTAAAAATTCGGGAATCCTAAACCTTAATTAGGAAACCCCAATCCTTATTGGTGAGCATAAAGTGTTTATTAAATACTAGTATGATTAAGAAAACCTAATTTGATTAGGAAACCCTAATTTTAGTTTTAAACTTTTAATTTTCTAATTTAAAAACCTTAAAAATTATAAAAACTAATGTTTTAAAACCTAAGTGTTAGAACCTTAGGGTTAAACCCTAAGGGTTTGAGCAATATCAAGTATGCCATTAAATTTAGAAGGAAAAAGACCAAAATACCCTTTTAGTATATTTTAATATGTAACTTGCAATATGTGCTAGCAACTTTAGTTGGTGAACTACTATGTTGACTTGTGACATAAAATCTATAAAAAAATCAGTCCATAACATCAGATCTAGCATCAAGACAAGCAATATATATTAGATTGGAGAGAGATAAAGTCATAAAAAATTGTTATTTGCTCTCAAGCTCTCCATAACTCATTCTCTCTCTAAACCTTCGAATTCCTCAAGTATTTCAGTCACATATTACATCTCTAAAACACCATTAACAGATAAGGAGATCTAAGATCAAGTATATTCAAGAGAAGGTATAAGCCCTATCTCATTCTAGATCTTGTATGCTAGGTTAAAAATTGTGTTTTTGTGTTTATGTTTGTGTGAAAAGGTGTTTTTAGTTGATCTATCATGATCCATGATGGATCCATATCATCAAATGGCTTTAAAATTGTGTTTTTCAAAATATGTCCAAGAACAAAATTTGTGGTCTGACAAGCTAATGCCAGGAAGCCACAAATTCTTGCTCGTTTGTTGTTTTTGATGTTTTAAAGTTGTAATTTGTAGCCTGGTATGTGGTCTTTAATCTGCAAGTGGAAGCAATATCGTTTGATGTCTAGATTTGAAGTTATTAATGGTCAAAACCCGTTGACCAGGCATGACCGTGAACTTTATGGGTAATCCAGAAAGCCTTTTACAGTGTCTGACAACTTCTTGTGAGGTCTGGATCTGACAGGTGTTAGGTTGTTTGATGTTTTGTTTATAACCATGTTGGAGCCTGTAAGATGGACTCTAGATCCATGCTTGTAGAACATTAAAAAAGTCAATAGATCGATCGTGACAGGTGGTCAAAGTAGGCCATTTGGCCCTGACTGGGATTTTCTGGAATTTCCAGAAAGTTTTACATGAGTTTTTGACAAGAGTTTGACCGTATGATTCATGTTGATCCTGTTGATGATAACCGATTTGTTGATTTAGTGTTGTTCCTTGACATAAGTATTATAACTTTGAACCATTAAACAGCATGAACCATGACCAGAACTTAGATTAAAGTGAGCTTAAAGGCGCCTGGTCGACACTGCCTTGGGTTTCTGGGTTACCCAGAAAACCCAGGCATGGCCTGACAAGCGTTTTGATTGCCCAGATCTCCTTGTGTGTTTTTTGTTTGACCTAAAAATTGATTGATAGTTGTAGTGTTACATAATAACTTTAAGATCCAAGTCTTAGATCGAGCAGAACCTGCAAGAACAGAAAATTAAATCTAGACAAAGTAAGGACCTTGAACACTGACTTTATCAGTGTCCTTAAGCCAAGAACACCTAAGACAACAGTCAAGTGTCGCTAAAGGTCTTTATTTAGCGACGGTTTTATTATTTTCTAATTTTTGATTTTTTCAAAAATAATTTTAAAATATAAATAAATTATAAAAATTACCAAAAATGGTTTTAAAAATTATTTTAAATTATGAAAAATATTTTTTGACCAATTGGAATATTTTTCTTTAATATTTATAATTATTAAAATATTAAAGGTATTTAATTTATTTAATTAGTGTATTAAATAAAATAGAGAAAAATGATTTAATATTATAAAAAATCATTTTAAATAAGAATAATGTATTTAAAAATATTTTGAGTTATAAAATATAACTTTTAATATTTTTAGAGAATTTTAATTAAAAATTTAATATTAATGATATTGGGTTTATTTAATTATTATATTAAATAAATTAGAGAAAAATGATTTTAATATTATAAAAATCATTTTAAATGAGAATAAAGTGTTAGAAAATATTTTAAATTATAAAATATAATTTTAAATATTTTTAGAGAATTTTCATTAATAAATTAATATTAATGATATTAGATTTATTTAATTATTATATTAAATAAATAAATTAAAAATGATTTTATTGATTTAAAAATGAGAAAAATGATTTAAAATATTTTAAGTTATAATTAATGAGTTTTAATATTTGGATAATAATTTCATTAATATATAGATATTAATGGTGATGCTTTAAAAATGATTTTAATTATTTTAAAAATTATTTAACTGGAATATTGTTGATATAAAAATATTTTAAGTTATTAATAATAACTTTAATATTTTGACAAGTATGTCATTAATATTTTAATATTATTAAATATTAATGATGATAAGATTATTTGATAATTAAATCATTTTAAAATGATTCCGATGTTTGAAAAATTATTATAAATAATAATAATTGTTTGATAATTATTAAAAGCTTCCGAAAAATATTATAAATGATAATTGAATTATCTAAATTAATATTGAAGCTTAGAAACCGAATTTAATTGACAATAACTGTGTTAATGGTCGGATAGGGTGACCAGATCACCGAGAGTGGACCGAAGTCCAACCGAACTGAAATAGTTAGACTTGTTAAGTGTTTATATAGGTTATAAACACTGATGTGGCTATGTGCTAATGTGTTTAGGAGAAGTTTGAATGTAGAATACAGTGTTGTGTATTGTGAATTGTTGTGCTAATTGTGAGACCGATATTATTGGTTATAGGTCTTTCGAAAGCAGATAAGTTTATTGTGTAGCTGTAATCAGCGGAAGAGGCAAGTTCCCTAACTCAACCTTGAGTTATATTCATTCAATTATTATAGTGGTTAATTATTGCTAATTATACCATGTCCAGAGATTTATTGTTGATTATTCGCAGTTAGTGCTTGTTTAATAATTCAAATTGAATTACTGATTCGTAAAAATATACGTTCGTAGAATAACTATTGTTGGATATTCATATCCGTAGAAGCTAGAATTGACAGTACAGATAATTCCTGTTTATTGTCGAATTATGTGGAGAAATATCTTAGCTAATTATTCTGGCTAGACGAACATTTGTTAGAACTTGATAGATTCGAAAAGAGAAATTAATTATTATTGACAGATCGATGCCAATTATTTCGGCTAGACCGAGAAGTAATTAGAATTTGAAATCACAGTATTTCGTTGTTAAATCAAAATCTTGATTATGAGACTGAGAAGAACAACCTTTTATATAAAGGGAATATTTTATTGGTCAAAAATTCGACTACTGCGCGCTATGTTTAAGTATTATGCATAATATAGGGTTCAAGGAGTTGGCCAGCTCTAAGTACTTGCAGAGGGGTATGATTTAATCTTTATGGTTATCTGATACACCTGAGTATATATCAAAGTAAATCTTTGATATCTACTCGAGAAGATAAGTTCAAGATCTTGTGTGATCACTCAGCATAAATTTGAAAAACATTCCACTTTACTATTTCGTAGAATTGATTCTTGATTATTCATTAAAAAATCGTAGAAACTTTGAAAGCGTTGTACTCTTTCATTATTGAATTATTGTGTTGTATAGAATACAAGAAGACTTGTTATTTAATAACGATTTGTTCAGCTATTTCAAAGTTCCCCGAACTTTGGTTTCATTCTATCAAAATAGATAGTCTGTTATTTTGAATACTTATGCATTTATTGTATGTCTTAACTTGCAGAGCAAATTTGTTGCTCACCCTTGCTAAATAAAACTTTTCAGCTAGGGACGAAGTGACAGGAGGTGCTGTGAAGGATAAAGTCAAAGGCATAGTTATTAATTAGTTATGATTAACAACGTATGTTAATGTGGTATTTCTGACGCCCCCAAAACAGGTATACAACACCTATTCTAAGTCGCTAAATACATGGTACATAAAGCAAATTATAACTTCAATAATACAAATGTCGTGTGAAATACGACAATACATATTATGAATTTAAATACAAATATTGTCTTCTAGACAATATCCACACGCAAATAAGTCCTCATTACAATTATTCAAACACTATTTTACAGAAATAGTGAGGACTGCTAAAACATCTTTCTAGAAGCCTCACTCCATACCCTGACTCGATTCTGCTATGTTCTCACCTCCTGAGAAGAAAAATGGAACAAAAAGAAAAGGGTGAGCTCAACTAGCCCAGTAAAGAATATTATGACTAAGATAATATACAACAAATTATCGTTAGTCTTCAACAGGAAAAAAATCTGATAAAATATAATCAACAACAAGTTTTAGATCAACAAATACAGCGAAAACAGCAATCCATTAGAAGAGTCACGTAGAGGATGAATTCTACTATCTTCTAATATTTAAGAGTCCATCATCAATATTTTATCCCTGTAACAATAATCAATATACATCTTTAATCATCTTTGCACTACAGGCCAAAGATATTCATTTATATCATCGGTTGGTCATGTTCATCTCAACATGTGTTCATCTTTGCACTACGGGCCAAAGATATTCATCAATAATCATTTATCTTTGCACTACAGGCCAAAGATATTCAGTAATATCATCATTTAGGACTGAGGATGATGAAAAATATTTTAATGAAAACGAATCCAGCGAGACAGAAGGACAAATAGTAGGGATTCGTATAACAATTTATCCAAGATCAATAATACTTCATAAATACCAATTTTGAAGCAGAATTCAAAAATAACGATCAAAACATGAATACAATCAAAGATAGTAGCCAAAATAGACATCTTGGACAAAAAGGAAAATTTTCATTTTTCGATGAATAGTGTCGTATTCGTGAATAGTGTCGTATACGTGAATAGTGCCGTATACGTGAATAGTAACCCCGACACAACAAGTTCCAAATTTGATTAAAAAGTTCACCAATATTTCGGCATAATGATATTGAAGAAAATAATATCATTTAAGAAGAAAATAACATCCTTTACCTCAAAATAACCGTATTTCTGATTGAATTTCGGGTATAGTGCTGACAGAAACTCGCACCGTATAGTAACACTCAAAGTATACTCACAAGAATATGCTCGATAATATAGAGAGAGAAAGAGAGAAAACTTGTTTTTGGTGTGATTTTCAATTCTAACTTAGCCCTCTATTTATAGGAAAATGCTAGAACGCTAAAGGAGACTAAATGAATCAAATATTATTATTATTATTTCTCACCTTCTACGTATGCCACCAACCAACTTTGAAAGCCATTAGCAATCTTTGAATAAATTGGTAGCCCACATGTTGTAAAACAAAAGTGGGTCCCACCCATAATTTAATAAAAATTATTTTATTCTCCGAAACTTCAACAATTCATAGAAAATAGCCCGTTTATCAGAAAAATACGAATTTTATATCCATTCTTCCTGAAATCGAATTCTCTACAACTTTGCAGAAGAAAATTTTCCAAATTCTAAACAGAAATTATCCAAAATCCACAAACGGATGATTTTTAATTCTTCTAGTTCAACAAAATACTGATAAAACACCTCAGCATTAATTCCTTCAATTATATCCACATAAAATAATATATCCATCAATTATATCCATATCAAAAAAATATTTCCTTATCATATGAATCAATAATTAATTATTCTTAAATAATATTACAGAATCACAATTATGTCAACCAGACCGTTCCCAGGAAAGAGGGGCTTTCCAATAAGGATTTCTCCTTACTGGCACGTAATTAGATGACCAAACATCTCCTTGACAGAACTTTCTAGACATTGCCAATAATGTTATCTAATAATATTATTCAAATAATATGAATTATTGATCTAATAATGAGAAATACTATGCAATGACAATTATTGAAACCATAAAAATATAAACTAACAGTGCAGCAATTATTGAATCAATATAATAAAATAATGAATAGTAACTACTGTAATAATTATTGAGTAGTGTCTTCTTACGTACGAATCAATAATTCAACCATACTGTGAAATACCGTGTGCTACTGTACAATGACGCGTATTACTGTATTTTAACCACCAGGTAACCCAACAGTGTTAACAGTAACAATTTACGTCGTTATTTATAAAACTCAATCTTTGTCATTTTCTTTCATCCAACCGTTTTCCGTTATGGGGCCTACAAATGACTGCGTCGTCGTACGGAGATTCCCGACAATAAGAATATTTCATGACCAAACGAATATTCCCCGACAAAAAGAATATTTTGTAACCACTTGCTTATTTTGTTAAATTTTCATATTTCACCCATAACCAAAGCATTATATCAAATTAACCCTTATTAATTTAGAATAATAAATAAAGGAAAATTCAATTTTATTTATAATAAGTTGGGGTCTTACAACCTCCCCTCCTTATAAAATTTCGTCCTCGAAATTGACGTACGTACCTGGTGTTTCGAACAGGTGAGGGTACCTCGCTTTCATTTCTGATTCCAACTCCCATGTCATTTCCTCAATTGCATGGTTTCTCCACAAAACCTTAATTTGTGGTATAACCTTCGTGCGTAAGACATGCTCTTTCTTATCCAAAATCTCAACAAGTATCTCCTCGTATGTTAAATCTTCAGCTATCTCGTCTGGTTCTAACGCAATAATATGGTTCCGGTCTTTCATATATTTACGAAGCATAGATATGTGGAATACATTGTGAACTCGAGACATACTTGGAGGTAACGCGAGTCTATAGGCTACGTTTTCTATTAGGTCAAGAATCTCAAATGGACCAACAAATCTTGGATTGAGCTTTCCTCTCTTTCCAAATCTTGTAACTCCCTTCCATGGAGAAACACGTAACAGTACATGATCCCCAATATTAAACTCCACGTCTTTTCTATGAATATCAGCATAACTCTTTTGTCGATCTTGTGAAGTTTGAATACGTTGTCGAATCATTTGGATCTTTTCTGTAGTCATGCATACTAATTCTGGTCCCAACAACGTTGCTTCTCCCACCTCGTCCCAGCATACTGGAGATCAACACTTTCGTCCATACAATGCCTCAAATGGAGACATGCCTATACTTGCTTGATAACTGTTGTTGTAGGAGAATTCCACTAGTGGCAAGTACTTATCCCAACTTCCTTTAAAATCTAGGACACAAAGTCTTAATAGATCTTCGAGGGTTTGAATAGTCCTCTCTGATTGTCCGTCCGTTTGAGGATGGTCTACTGAACTGAATCGTAAATCCTTGCCCATAGCTTTCTGCAAGCTAACCCAAAATCGTGAAGTGAATCTTGGGTCACGATCCAAAACTATGGATACTGGCATGCCATGCAATCTCACAATCTCATTCACGTACATACGAGCAAGACGTTCAAGGGAATAAGTCTCACGTATCGGCAAGAAATGGGCAGACTTGGTTAATCTATCAACAATAACCCAAATAACATTTATGCCTTGAGAAACCGTGGGAAGACCTGTAACGAAATCCATTGTAATGTGTTCCCACTTCCATTCCAAAATCTCAAGTGGTTGCAATGGACCTTTTGGCATTTGATGCTCCGCCTTTACACGTTGACAAGTTAAACACCTCGAGATAAACTCCGCGATCTCTCTCTTTATATTGTTCCACCAAAATGTATGTCGAATATCATGATACATTTTGGTATTCCCAAGATAGATTACAAACGGGGTGTTGTGTGCCTCCATCATGATTCTATGCTTCAAGTCAGAATCGTTCGGAACGCAAAGTCGAGAGTTGAATCGAAGTATTCCTTCTTCATCGATTCTTGCTTCTGGAATAGCACCTTCATGCACTTTCTTCTTCATTTGTATCAGCCCCAGGTCCGTAGCTTGAGCAGCTTTAACTTTATCAATTAAAGTCGGTTCTACTCGTATATTCGCCATTATCATGTGGGTCCCCAGAGTCTTTAATTCTACCTTCATCCTTTGCAAGTCATACAAAATGGGCCTTTGCGTTGACAATATTGCACTCGTACTCGCATATGATCTTCTACTCAATGCGTCAGCTACTACGTTCGCTTTTCCAGGATGATATTGAATAGTGTGATCGTAATCTTTCAATAGCTCAAGCCAACGTCATTGCCGCATGTTGAGTTCCTTTTGGGTGAAGAAATATTTGAGGCTTTTATGGTTCGTATAAATCTCCACTTTCTCCCTGTACAAGTAGTGTCTCCATATCTTCAACGCGAATACGACTGCTGCCAACTCCAGATCATGAGTAGGATAATTCCTCTCATATTCTTTGAATTGTCGTGAGGCATAGGCTATGACTTTCCCATGTTGCATGAGAACACATCCTAACCCCATGCCAGAAGCATCGTTGTAGATAACAAATCCATCCGAACCAGATGGTATTGTCAGAACAGGTGCCGAAATGAGTCTCCTCTTGAGCTCTTGGAAGTTCTTCTCGTATTCCTCGCTCCATACGAATTTTGCATCCTTCTGAGTCAGCTGAGTTAACAGAGTAGTGATTCGAGAAAATCCTTCCACGAATCTCCGATAATAACCAGCTAAGCCCAGAAAGCTGCGCACTTCGGTCACTGACTTTGGCTGCTCCCAACTTTGTATTGCTTCAATCTTTGTCGGGTCCACAGATACTCCATGTTTTGACACCACGTGCCCAAGGAATGCTACTTCCTCAAGCCAGAACTCGCATTTCTTCAGCTTGGCATAAAGCTTGTGTTCACGAAGTCTTTGAAGTACTAGTTTCAAATGGTGCTCATGATCTTCACGGCTTTTGGAATAGATGAGGATGTCATCAATAAAGACAACAACGAATTGATCCAAATATTCCTTGAATACACGGTTCATCATATCCATGAAAGAAGCTGGAGCATTAGTCAATCCAAAAGACATGACTAAGAATTCATAATGCCCGTACCGAGTTCTGAAGGCAGTCTTTGGAATATCCTCAGCTTTAATCTTCAGCTGATGATATCCAGAACGAAGATCGATCTTTGAAAAGAATTGTGTTCCTTGCAACTAGTCAAACAGGTCATCAATGCGAGGTAGTGGATACCTATTCTTGATGGTCACATGGTTTAATTCTCGGTAGTCAATACAAAGTCGCATACTCCCGGCTTTCTTCTTTACGAATAAAACAGGAGCACCCCAAGGAGATGTACTAGGACGAATGAAATCGATGTCTAACAATTCCTGTAGTTGGAATTTTAACTCCTGAAGTTCAATAGGAGCCATTCGATATGGGGTTTAAGAAATGGGTTTTGTACCCGGTTCAAGATCAATAAAGAATTCAACTTCACGTTCCGGGGGTAGACCGATAAGTTCTTCGGGAAATATATCAAGAAATTCTTTAACAACGGAAATATTATCCAAATCTGACTTGTCTATGTTCAAATCCATAACATGGGCTAAGAAAGCTTGGCATCCGTTTTTCAATAAACGAATAGCTTTGTGGCTTGATATGACAGTGACAGATTTTAGTGGTTTAGTGGTTTGAATTCGTATGACGGGTTGGTTAGGAATATGAAAACTAACAACCTTACGAAAACAATCAATTTTGGCATGATGAGTGGTTAACCAATCAATTCCTAAAATCACATCAAAAGCAAGTATCTTTAAAGAGATAAGATCCACAGGTAATGTGATAGTGTCAACTTGGATCATGCAAGATTTATAAACTGTAGATGTAACGAGGGTTTCACCCAACGGAGTTTCAACAAATAAATCAAAATCTAATTTCTCCGGAGTCAAGTTTAAACGTTGAGCACAAGCAGGAGAGATAAAAGAATGGGTAGAACCGGTATCTAGTAAGGTATAAACTTCGCAAGAATTCAAGATTAGCTTACCCGTGATCACTTCGTTTGGGTTTCTCACGTTTTGGCCAGTCACGACAAACGCTCTTCCAAGAACCGCTGATTTTGACTTATCCGGGACAGCCCATGGAATCACCACTCCCGCTGAACTTGGTTTCGCTATAGTACAATCTTGAGCGATGTGGCCTTCATTTCCACAGTTGTAACATACCTTGGATTGTTGCGGACAGTTTGGGCTGATATGTCCCTCCTTCCCGCATTTGTAACATCTAACTGGCGGTCGTTCTCCTCCCCTAGAATTTGTTGTTGGTGCTGGTGCTGCTGTTGATGTCTTCCCGTCGTTGTTGAATCTTCTCTTTCTGAAATTTTCACTTGAGTCACCTCTTCTATTATCATGACCACGATTACCACCTGAATGGTTACCGCCTTTGTCCGTATTCTTCCTTCCTCGCTGGTTATCATCGTTCTGATGACTGTTGTCACTGATATGACCCTGGTTGTGGTCCCTCGGTTGAGTATATTCACTATCTCACTCTAACAACTGAGTCCTATTTACAATATCTGAATATAAAGAAAATTTATGAGATATAATGTATTGACGAATCTCGGGTTTTAAACCTCTCAGAAACATCAGCGTCATGCGTTCCTCATTCTCCACCAAATGAGGTGCAAACCTGGACAACTCTGCGAACTTTGCCTCGTATTGAGACACCGTCATGTTATTCTGTTCGAGTCTAATAAACTCTACCTCTTTCATATGACGAATACTTTCAGGAAAGTACTTGTCATTGAAAAGTTTCTGAAATCTTTCCCAAGACATGTTGAGTGCATCTGGTTGGGTAAGCTTCACAGATTTCCACCAGTAATCTGCTTCACCACGAAACATAAAGGTAGCGAATGGAACCTTTTGTTCCTCCGTGCATCCCAAGACATCGAATATCTTGGTAATTTGCTTGACCCATGTTTCTGCCATGATCGAATCCGGTTTTCCCTTAAATTCTGGTGGTCCCAACTCCTTAAATTGCTTGGCTGTGACAGACCGTGCGTTGCCATCACTTCCACCCATATTTTGTACACGAGTCTCCCTCGTCTGATTTTGCATGAACTGCAAAAAGCTCCTAAACATTCCATCGTTCATCGTTTGCTCGGTAGTGTTGTTTACAGGAAGAATATTGCCTTCCTGTTGCACGTTCTCCTGGTTTGTGACTAAAGGTTACTCCACAGTCTCGTACACTCCATTGTTAACGTTCTCAGCAGCCATTCTTAGATACTGCCATAAAACAAGGGTTAATTAAACATATCACATAATATCCCTATATTATGACCAACCAAAAAATAAGCTTAGTAGGACACACTAGCAAATGATTTACTCATCTCTCCCCTCCTAGTTCTATTCCCCGATCTCCGCTAGAGACCATATCCCTAAGCTTTGATAGCAACTGTGACGCCCTCAAAACAGGTATACAACACTCATTCTGAGTCGCCAAATACATGGTACATAAAGAAAACTACAACTTCAATAATACAAATGTCGTGTGAAATACGACAATACATACTGTGAGTTTAAATATAAATATTGTCTTCTAGACAATATCCACACGCAAATAAGTCCTCATTACAATTATTCAAACACTATTTTACAGAAATAGTGAGGACTGCTAAAACATCTTTCTAGAAGCCTCATTCCATACCCCGACTCGATCCTGCTATGTTCTCACCTCCTGAGAAGAAAAATGGAACAAAAAGGAAAAGGGTGAGCTCAACTAGCCCAGTAAAGAATATTATGACTAAGATAATATACAACAAATTATCGTTAGTCTTCAACAGGGAAAAAATATGATAAAATATAATCGACAACAAGTTTTAGATCAACAAATACAGCGGAAATAGCAATCCATTAGAAGAGTTACGTAGAGGATGAATTCTACTATCTTCTAATATTTAAGAGTACATCATCAATATTTTATCTCTGTAACAATAATCAATATACATCTTTAATCATCTTTGCACTACAGGCCAAAGATATTCATTTATATCACCGGTTGATCATGTTCATCTCAACACCTGTTCATCTTTGCACTACGAGCCAAAGATATTAATCAGTAATCATTTATCTTTGCACTACAGGCCAAAGATATTCAGTAATATCATCATTTAGGACTGAGGATGACGAAAAATATTTTAAAAAAAACGAATCCAGCGAGACAGAAGGACAAATAGTAGGGATTCGTATAACAGTTTATCCAAGATCAATAATACTTCATAAATACCAATTTTGAAGCAGAATTCAAAAATAACGATCAAAACATGAATACAATCAAAGATAGTAGCCAAAATAGACATCTTGGACAAAAAGGAAAATTTTCATTTTTCGGTGAATAGTGTCGTATTTGTGAATAGTGCCGTATACGTGAATAGTGCCGTATATGTGAATAGTAACTCCGACACAACAAGTTCCAAATTTGATTAAAAAGTTCACCAATATTTCGGCATAATGATATTGAAGAAAATAATATCATTTAAGAAGAAAATAACATCCCTTACTTCAAAATAACCGTATTTCAGACTGAATTTCGGGTATAGTGCTGACAGAAACTCGCACTGTATAGCAACACTCAAAGTATACTAACAAGAATACGCTCGATACTATAAAGAGAGAAAGAGAGAAAACTTGTTTCTGGTGTGATTTTCAATTCTAACTTAGCCCTCTATTTATAAGAAAATACTAGAACGCCAAAAGAGACTAAATTAATAAAATATTATTATTATTATTTCTCACCTTCTACGCATGCCACCAACCAACTTTGAAAGCCATCAGCCATCTTTGAATAAATTGGCAGCCCACATGTTGTAAAACAAAAGTGGGTCTCACCCATAATTTAATAAAAATTATTTTATTCTCCGAAACTTCAACAATTCATAAAAAATAGCCCGTTTATCAAAAAAATACGAATTTTATGTCCATTCTGCCTGAAATCGAATTCTCTACAACTTTAAAGAAGAAAATTTTTTCAAATTCCAAACAAAAATTATCCGAAATCCACAAACGAATGATTTTTAATTCTTCCAGTTCGATAAAATACTGATAAAACACCTCAGCATTAATTCCTTCAATTATATCCACATAAAATAATATATTCATCAATTATATTCACATCAAATAAATATTTCCTTATCATATGAATCAATAATTAATTATTCTTAAATAATATTACAGAATCACAATTATGACAATTAGGCCGTTCCCTGGAAAGAGGGGGCTTTCCAATAATGTTTTCTCGTTACTGGCGCGCAATTAGATGACCAATCCTCTCCTTGACAGAACTTTCTAGACATTGCCAATAATGTTATCTAATAATATTATTCAAATAATATGAATTATTAATCTGATAATGAGAAATATTGTGCAGTGACAATTATTGAAACCATAATAATATAAACTAACAATGCAGCAATTATTGAATCAATATAATAAAATAATGAACAGTAACTACTGTAATAATTATTGAGTTGTGCCTTCTTACGTACAAATCAATAATTCAACCATACTGTGCAATACCGTGTGCTACTGTACAACCACGCGTATTACTGTATTTTAACCACCAGGTAACCCAACAGTGTTAACGGTAACAATTTACGCCGTTATTTATAAAACTCAATCTTTGTCGTTTTCTTTCATCCAACCGTTTTCCGTTATGGGGCCCAAAAATGACTGCGCCGTCGTACGGAGATTCCCGACAATATGAATATTCCACGACCAAATGAATTTTCCCTGACAAAAAGAATATTTTGTAACCACTTGCTTATTTTGTAAAATTTTCACATTTCACCCATAACCAAAGCATTATATCAAATTAACCCTTATTAATTTAGAATAATGAATAAAGGAAAATTCAATTTTATTTATAATAAGTTGGGGTCTTACAGTATGTATTACTATTCATATATGAATGTGTAGTTAGATGATATTATATTGTGGATCGTGAATACCAAACTTGGGGGTCAGGTAACCCGGATTTGGGGGCGTCACATAGGATCAATAATGATGCATTGAATTATTATAAACTCCCATGAATATCCTTTAAAAAACCAGAAGATTCCTTTACCTGTTGATTATATCAAAGTAAATTAATTACCAAATTATCACATTTAATTATTGTTATTTGGTGTCCATCTCCTAAGAAAGAATTCAGAGTGATATTTTTAAGGTATATTTTGAGGATTGTTATTTTAATAGTCTTCCCACCATTAGGGGGAGAAAAGTCGTTGCCTGAAGCACGATGTGAGATAATTGCCTGAAGCACGACGGGAGATTAATTGGAATGTTTCAACGTTATTTAATCTTGATCCTTATACAAATCAATATGAACTAAAAGTTCAAAGGATAATTCATTTACAATGAATTGTAAATTAATTACCAGAATTATTCATCGATAATAAGAAAATAGTGATATCTCACATTCTAGTTGTTAATACTCTAGCAGAGAATGATATCCATGTGGGACAATCAATTAATGCAGCAGCAAATTGAATCAAAGTCACACCTGAAATATAGAATTTTCTAGAAGAAGAAAGTACAAGAAAAATAAGTTGCATCCTATAAAGAGGCTATACCCATGAAACAAGCTACAAAATTTATCAATTTATCCAAAACTTATGAATAAAAATCTCCTGTAAATAAAACTCTTAAAGAGTTATTCCCTGAAGAGGATGAGTTATCCCCTGAAGAGGATCAGGTACCTGAAAATAACGAGATCTCGATACATTATGTATATACAGGAGACGTATATATTGGATAGAAATAAAATCGTTGTCGACAACATATTTTCATATAAATTTGCTATGGATATTACCAGAAGTAATGATCATATATATGAACCACAAATCGTTGATGAATGTAGAAATATTTGTCCAATATAGAAAGAGGCGATTCAAGCAGAATTAAATTCACTAAGTACATATGAAGTTTTTGGACCTGTAGTCCGAACACCTAAAGGTGTAATGCCTGTTGAATACAAATGGGTATTTGTACGAAATAAGAAAAATAAAATTATATGGTACAAAGCTCAACTTGTAAAACAAGGTTTCTTCGCAGAGACATGATATTAATTATGAAGAAATATATGCTCCTGTAATGGACACAATTACATATTCAGATTTTTAATTAGGTTGGTAGAAAGAGAAATTAATGGATGTTGTTACATCATATCTGTATGGATCATTATATAATTATATATACATGAAAATCCCTGAAGGATATAAAATGTCTGAAGCATATAATTCTACATCTCGAAATATGTATTCTATTAAGCTACAAAGATCTTTATATAGGTTAAAGCAATCCATATGCATATTGTGGTATAATCGCCTAAGTGGATATCTTTTGAAAGAAGGATTTGAGAATAATCCAATTTGTGGATGTATTTTTATCAAAAGATCATAATCTGGATTTGTTATTATTATTTTATTTATTGATGAAAGATCTTGCTCCAGAAGAGTCGACAAAAACAACTAATTTAAGATGAAAGATATTGGTAAGCCAAAATTTTGTTTTGGCCTACAAATTGAACTATGAAATTCTTGTTCATCAATCAACATACACATAAAAAGTCCTGAAGTAACTTTACATGAATAATGTTAATCCTTTGAGTACTCCAATGATGGGTTGGCCACTTGATATCAAGAAAGATCCGTTTTGACCACAAGAAAATAATAAAGAAACTCTTGGTCCTGAAGTACCATATATTAGGTCCTAAAGTACCATATCTTAGTGCAATTGATATTTTGATGTATCTTGTAAATTTCACAAGACTTGATATAGCATTTGCAGTTAACATACTAGCAATGTATAGTTATACACCAACTCGAATACATTGTAATGAAATTAAACATATTTTATAATATCTTTGTGAGACTATTGATTTGGGATTATTTTATCCAAAGGGTGATGGAACCAAGCATATTGCACCAAAATTATTTTATACACATGAGCCCCGGAAGAATGGCAATATTGATATCAAGCATATATGATCATATGATAATTTGGTTGATATATTCATTACGTCATTACCAGCTATGATTTTGAAGAAGATGGTGCACAATATTGACATACTTCGACTTAATGATATTTTTACCATAAATAATGGAAATTCTATGTACTTATGAAGGGGAGTAAAAAGGATATGTGCTGATTGTACTCTTTTTCCTTCGCTAAGGTTTTTTCCCACTGGATTTTCCTTTGCAAGGTTTTAATGAGGCAATCCCAAGGCACTAGAAGTTATGCAAGAATATTGTACTCTTTTCCTTCGCCAAATTTTTTTCCACTGGATTTTTATTTGTTAAGGTTTTTAACAAGGCATATTCTTAAAAAAATTGCTACAAAAGAAGTCCATCCATTCTGTATGAAGACAATGATGTATGTATATCTCAATTAAAAAGGGGATACATCAAAGGAGATAGAACAAAGCACATCTCACTGAAATTCTTTTTCACACATGACCTTGAAAAGTGTGGTAACATTGATGTTCAGCAAATTCGCTCAAAAGATAATCTAGCATATTTGTTCACCAAAGCATTACTAACTGCAACGTTTGAAGGATTGCGTCACAATATTAGAATGCAACAACTGAAGGACTTAAGGATATATTCATGAGGGGAAGCTAATACGCGCTGCACTCTTTTTTTTCTTAACCAAGGTTTTTTTCCATTGGGTTTTTCCTGGTAAGGTTTTTAATGAGACAGTTTTCAATGCGTATAGCTATACAATAGACATCCAAGGGGGGTGTTATAAAATTATGTATGTCTAGATTCATATTATGGATGTCTAGGTACATGTAACTCCCATGTCCATTGAGTTATAAAACTCATAACCTTTGAGTTTTGTAACCTACTAGTATTTATGTTAGTATTGATGTTATACTATCTATAAATAATAACATTCGTAAAGTGAATGATGTAGATATTAAAATAAAAAGAGAATGCTCTCTTTTCTCTAATCTTGTTTGTTTTTGATTTTAGTAATATTTTATAACATAATGGTAAAAGAGAAAAAAATTTGTGTGACCCAAATTTTCTGCTGACGTCAGCGGTTCAACACTGTTTGTGTTATTGTGTGTGAGTTTGGGACTTTGGGGGGGAAAAGAAAAGAAAACAATTTAAATTTTTTGAGAGAAATAGAAAGTGAAGGAAATGAAATTTACTTTCTTTTTTTGTGTTTGTGAGTTTTGAATAAAAATTCTAACTTAAAATAATATATTACTATTTTACCCTTATAATATTATATTTTAAAAAATATTATAAAGGTAATTTTGGTATTTTAGCAAATTTCCTTTCAAATTTTTCCAACTTTGGAAGGAATTTCTTTTTCCTCTCGTTTTCTTTTCACTTCTCAAAAAACAAGAAATTTTTACTCCCCTCTCTAAATTTTCTTTCTTCTCATTTCTTTTCTCTTCATTTTGAAGCAAGAGTCACTTTATAATTAGGAGATATTAGTTTTAAATTAGGTACAATCATCTTATCATTTATTTAACCCAGTCCAAATTGAATAAATATCGTAAACTGTTTAAAAAATATTATTAATTTTAAAATTTATTATTTCATAATTTTTAACCAATTATCTCGATTTCAAGTATAAAATAATTTTTAAAGGTTAATCATAATTTATAATTTTAACTGAGATAGTACTATATTACAATTTTTTTAGTTATCTATATTTACAGTATTCTTTTAATCAGATTAAAATTTTAAATACATACTTATTTTCAAATTATAAAATAATATATAATCGCATTATTACGTCATTTTAATATTTAGACTATTATCTTTAATATTTTTAAATTTTTTGTTTCCACTGTCAGTCAATATCTTCTCAAAATATGGAAAGTTATTTTGTAAGATTTTTCTACTTTATGGATTCTATTCTCCAAAAATTTAGAATTCTACATATACAAAGAATTGAAATATTGATTTTACCAAAAGGACCTCTCTACCTTTCATTTAGGGTGAATTACATATTCTATTACATTTTTAAAAATAATTACAACAATATTGCCCTCATAAAATTTTTATACAACTAATACACTTCTATATTTATTTATAATACTAGTGCAATTAAGATTCTTTAATTTAGGGAATTAATATTCAATTAGGATTCTTTAATTTAGGGCTTCTTCTCTCTCTCTCTCCTAATCTATGTATAACAACTGCAACAAGCCGATTGCCAACCGCCACAGCCCCATCGATAACATTGCTGAGGAGTACCAGTACAAGAATACACCGGTATAGAAATCCCCGAAATGTCCATATCCATCCCATTTATGACCACATCAATATTCTTCTTTGCTGGTTTAGCACGTTGACCAGAGGATTTGCCATTTTCCTTCGGAACTGAAGTACCTTTCTTTTCCTTTTTTGCTTTCGGAGGTTTTGGTGTGGTAACATTTTGCCTTTTCTTCATAGGTCCACCACCTTCCTTTTTCACAGTTATATCTTCCACAGCCTCCGCTGCATCCTTGGACGACTCAAGGGGATGCTGCTGCTGGTGCAACATCTGCATGGAATGAGCCCCAGTATGTTCATGAAATCCTCCAAAACCAGAGTTTCCTGACATCATCTGCTGAACAAATCTCTCCCTGGAGTTCACCCAACTGTCCCTCACAGCTTTCATATGTAAAGAAATTACAGAATGTTATCAAGAGATTCAAGAGAAATTCCCAGAGACATGCTTCGGAGAATAATACCGGCGCAGAGATTCAAATACTGGATGATGGTAACCAAACTTTCATACCTAGGTAACCAAACTATCATATCAAAGTAACCAATCAACCTCTACACTTTAAATTTTTTTTAGTACAGTTGGTTACCAAACCTTCAGATCAAGGTAAACAAACTTTAGTACCAAGGTAACAAAACCTTCATAATAAAGTAACTAATTCACATCCACACCTGCAGTTTTTTCATAGTGCAGTTGGTAGCCAAATCTTTAAACCAAGGTAACCAATTCAATTTTATTAAGTTACCAATTTCGTTTGAATGTGATGCAGTTGGTAGCCAACCATTCATACAAAGGTAACCATTTTATTATTTATGAGTAACAAATAGTTATAAAAAAAAATTCAGAACATTAATAGTTACATCTATTTATTTTTAAACTTTTTGTAGGGCAAATCTTCTTCTTATTCTCATTGGCGTTTTGGACAATGAAGATTCGCGGCGGAGTATCGGCGGTGTAGTGGTGGTGTAGCGGCGATATAGCGGTGGACTATTATTTCAAAGTGTATGTGAGGGAGATGAAGATTTGAATTTGAATATTTAAATTTGAATTATTATTTTGAATTTGAATTTATTTTTGTTGTTAGATCCAAATATTTGAATTTGAATTATTAATTATGGGAGTTATTTGTCCCTTGATTTTAGGTTTACTTATTAATGTGAATTGTACTATTTTTGTAATATGTACAATCTTTTTGTAATTATTTGGTTGATGAACTTTTCTTGTAATTACTTTCTATTTGTTGTATACTTATGTAAAGAACCCTTTCATTTATGCATATTCAAGTTTTTGGGTCTGGCCTGGTCCAAACTTTTCAGGCCTTGTCTGGTAGCCAGGCTAGGCCCAAGTTCTATTTTAAGTAGGCCCAATTTCTAAAGGATTTTCATACAAATGAACGCCTGTTTAAGACCTGCAAACAAGGCTAGGCTAGGCTAAGCCTGCCTCTCCTTTGTATTGAATTTAATAATTTCAAATTTAAAATATATTAAATAATAAAAATATAAAACTAATAAAATTATGAATTGTGAAAGTGAAGATTTTAAAACCGGTTCATATAAATAGTAAAAACCTAAATAGTTTATCTAATGTATTAATCTAAATTATTTTGTTTTGAAAGAACATTTAGATAATTCAGCTAGACTATATTTGTTTGTAAGGATTATACTTGGAATATGATTATTAATCTCAAGTATCTTGTTTGTTTTTAAATTTAAACTTGGGACTATTAGTCCAGTAATTATAAAAAAATAAGTATACTATCACATAATGCATGTGAGTGTTCTAATCAGTAAGTCTACTATCACATAAAACCGTTCACATACACTCACGTGCATAAAATCAGTTAGTATGATACATTGAGAGATGGATCCGGTTAGCATGGAGTTATTTTTTTGATAAATTGATACCGACACACATTCAACCTCGTCTGCGTATCAGTATTCTATTGGTCAATTGACCAACTTACCATAAAATAAACTTCATACTAACTATTTCCTTGAGAGATGGTCATGTTTAAATTATAATTATTATTATAATTTAATAATTATTATGTGTTTGACAATATATAACAGAGCTCTAACGACTAGACTTATCATATTTGGAGTTTGTTCTTCATAATTTAAAAGTCTTAAATACACTTTAAATTTTTAAAATTTTCATATTTTATAACTTAAACCTGAATATTTTTTAATTTTATACATTGAGCCTTAATTCTCCTAAATTCTTATACATAAAATCTCATGCTAGCACTTGCAATAATTGATCTGAATAAGAGTATTTTGGTAAGTTCACTCCTAACTATATTTGGAAGCACAAAAATTGCTGTAGGAAAGGAAAAAAAAGGAGAACAATCTAGAGCCAATATAAACTATTTATATCCTTAATTACCTTTCATTTTAAGTCTTGTACCTTATTCCAGTAAGAAATATTAAATCCGTCAACTAAAATATTTTATTTATAGAAATTTAGAAACATTATAATGTGTTTGCGAGTTTGGAGGTATGAGATGGAAATGGAAAGTATATCACGAAGAATCAAGTAAATCGAGCACTCTGGCTTGATGTCTAGCTAGAGAAGCAAAGCGGCGACCAGAAAAAGAATTTTGAAAAGATGAGGTTGCGTTGATGGAATAGGAGACCCAATGAGGAGCCCATTTGTGGGCTACCATCATTTTAATTCTGGGAACAGCTTTGGTGCAACCTGCAGTTGAAAATGCTAGTAAGAGCCGATAAACAAGTGATCTTCTGTATGAACTATGTGAAAAATGATCAAGAAATCTTACACATTTATCAACACAGGACCAGTAATCGAAGTACTGGCCTGTGCAGTGCTTATGCCCAGTTTCATCGCCTTTAATCCTGTCAATGCACGCCTATATTCAATCAAGAGCATCAATAACAACAATCAGCCATCAAATAACAACCGACAAGCAGTGATGGATGCAGGAATTTTATAGAGGGTAGCACTGTTATAACTAAATGAAATTATAAAACATACCAAATATAGATTCCATTAAAAATTACATAAACACTAGAAAACCCTTCTTCGACGCGTAATTTCATGAAATTGTTTTATAATTGCCTCTTTCTCAATGGAATCAAATACATCTTTTCAATGCAAGTGACAATACAAATTAAGCAAAATGTTTGATTAAGCAAAGCTTTTAATAATATTGCATGCATTTGATACTTAGGTTACATTATCTAATATGGCAAGCAACTTTTAACAATATAACATAAAATAGCGTACGGTTTATCATAACTCATCTGACATTACAATAGCCTGAGACTACCATGCCAAATTTCTTTAGATAACTTGGGATTGCATGCCAATCAATTTCATTAGTGAACCAATGGTTGCTCTGTACTTCCATGCTACAACTTGTAGTGTTTAATAGGTTATAATCATTAAAAATTCTTAGTAATTCAAATAACAAATTCTTTAGTTAATTACAAATGTTGCGCACATACAGTGTACCTCACTGAAATTTCTCCACACAAGTGTGTTCATCTACTACTTCGGAACCCTTGTTATGCTCGTCTTCTTTTTTCCTTTTTTTTTCTTCTCTCTTTCTGGATAAGCTAGTGTTTGTCTTGTTCTTCCTCAAGTCTCATTCTTCTGCAATAGGTCTTATTCATATATTTTCTGGGGATGAAGGAGTTCAAAATCATCAAAATATTGATTTCAGGAGCAATATACAAAGTCAGATTTGGACCATATGTAGATAATAGATCAGGAAATTTTCAATTCTCGAGTTTGAAAAGTGAGTTCGCGAATCAGCAGCAGATTATTATACTAGTTTACGGATGATTTCAATGTAATTAGTTTATTTAGTAGATAATACTTGTAGTAAAATTATATTAGTAGTTATTCCACAATAATAGTTGATAAATAGTAGTAGATAGTCATTGGAGATAGTAGATATATACTAATAAATAATCATTGGAGATTCTGTTTCCTTTTTAAATTATATTTACTTGGTCATTAAGTTTCAAGGGGTTTTCTTATAGTTCTATATAAATGATGTAACCCATCATTTTAATTTATTAAATGACTGATTATTATTGAATTTTGTTACTTTTTAGCTAATTATCTTCTTTTAATCCTCTTTACTCCTCCTTCCACCTTGTCCTAGATCAACAACAATTGCACAATTCAAAAGACAGCACTTCGCGTCTATTAGAGTATATTATTATTATTATTACTTGGTGACCAAGTATTAGAGTATATTATTATTAGGCAAGGAGTCTTTCGTAGTTGATTTTGAGTCTTTTATTTTGTTATGTAACAAGTTGTAAGCCATGATATAATATTTTCAACTTGAGGGGGAGTATTAGAATATTATACTATTATTACTTGGTCATCAAGTGTGTGTGGGCACCAAGCATACTTGGTGACCAAGTAATCTTGGTGACCAAGTAATAATAATATACTCTAATAGCGTCGCAATTCTCAGGTGAAGGAGGGAAGCAGATATAGGTGATAGAAACAAGACAATCAACTGATGGTTCAGAACATGCACATGCGTAATCAACATGAACGCCTTTTTGAGTCTGTGCTTCAAGTAGGACTAGATGCAGAGTTAAGTGTCTGCCACGACAAATACTAATTTTTAAGCAACACTCTTACAAAAATATCCGAATGAACCATGCTCAGAATACATCTAATAAGTTCAACCTAACACACCCAACCATCAAAAACCAATGGAACCAGACATAAATACAAGAAAACATATCAAATACACACATGAAGAATATGTTTCTAGATAAGTCTCAGTATGGTTCACCTGATATCCTAGTAAAGGCTTCACGCACTTAGACTTGCAAGTGTCTTCAAGATACTTCTTTTGATCAACAAGTTCCTCATCCGCCCTAAAGTATTGTACATAAGAAAGGTAGCATCTTAAAATGAAGATTATGCATTGAGGAACCCAAACCTAGATAAGGAGCATTAATGATTTGATGCGGTGTTGGTTGATGTTAACACATGTTTAGTTGAGTTAAAAGTACAAATTATGCAAATATATTTTTCTGATAAGTTATGCAAACATATATTTCAAGCCAAACACTCACCCTTGTCCACTGCCTAATACCACTTCTGTGAGATTACTGAACTTCCTCACACCACTGGATATTGAATTTAACAACCTGAACCCATATAAGAAACGAGATTCACAACTTCATACAAATTAAATCACCAGTTCACCACAATTGAGCCACTACCTTCCTCTTCACAAACTCCTCTACCCAAATCTCCACAACCACTTAGCTAGACCTGACAAAATGTAGTTATGGGTTGGTTTTGGTTTTCAAAATATGGTTAACCAACCATTTAAGAACTAAAACCATATTAACCATTTTTAATATGGATAATGTGGGTTGGAACCATATGGTTATGGTTAAAAACCATATTAACCATTTTAAGATATTTTGACTTTTAAATAAATTTTTTTAAAAATGAAATTAATATATAATATAAATAGAGAGACGGATATAAGGGGTGGGTAGGTGGGGTGGGGGTGGGTAGGGGTAGGGTGGGGGTAATGTGGGGGGTGGAGTAAGGGGTAGGGTAGGGTAGGGTGGGGGTGGGGGTAAATGTGGGAATTACTTACAGAAATGTGGGAGACGTTTCTTATTTTATTTATTTTCTTATGTTTAATTTTAATAATTTCTTAACTTTTTCTTCTACTAATAATTTTATTAATTAATCTAAAACCAAGGTTGAGCAAAATAATCCAATTTCTGGGCTTGCGAACCTGCGGAGTCAAATTAAATATATAAATAATCTTTGTGAATTAATGGCGGATTGATTTTTGCTTTAATTAATTGAATTCCAATACAACAGGATGATCGATATAAACAACTCCCTCTGTCCGGACAAAGAACATTTGAATCGACTAATTTTAAAATTGAATGTACGACATAAAATTATAAAATTGATTTTTTATATTAAATAAAACATACTAATTAAATTTATTATATGGTAAAAATATTAAATTTAAAGTAATTTTTTTTATCATTTTATATTTTTTTAAAAATATGATACATTTTGATTTGGAGTACTAGTTTTACTAACAGTTTTTATTCTAAATATAAAAATAGTTTAAATTTAGCGGTGGAGGTTCTAAAGTGCATATTGATAAGTTTTTGTTTCATTACATGTGGCCTGTGGGATTCTTTATCCCATCAAATGTGTGAAATTGTATTTAACTACGTATAATTATATAGACTTTATATTTTTTTGGTGGGGGTGGAGTAGGGGGTAGGCGTAGGGTTAGGATGGGGATGGGGATGGGGATGGGGATGGGGATGGGGGTGGGGATGGGGGTGGGGGTGGGGGTGGGGGTGGGGGTAAGGGTGTATACATAATCACATAATATATTTTTTTTGTGGTGTGGGGTGGGGTGGGTGGAGTAGGGGGTAGGGATGGGGGGGTGGGGTGGGGTGGGGTGGGGTGGGGTGGGGTGGGGGGATAAGGCGTGTATACATAATCACATAATATATTTTTTTTGTGGGGGTGAGGGTGGGTGGTTGAACTTCTCTAATATGTAAATATGGGTGGAAAAAAACTTTTAATTTGGATTTGGAATAAAATATGGGTCGAAAAATGGTTAACCGGGTTGGAACTATATTTCATTTTAAAAATATGGTTCCAAACTTTAACCAACCCAAATAAATAAATATAGTTAACAAACCTATTTGGTTCCAGTTAACTCAGAGTTAACCCAGCAGTTCTCAATGCTCGACTGAACACATGAAGGTGACTAATCCTCATTGTTCGAAACGACATTAGCCTACACACCTCCTTCGATCAACCAAGTGATACACAAACTCATCCTCCGTCCTCTCCATAGGAAATTGCACACGAACTTCACCAAACTCAAATGAATCGATGCCAGCAAAGGAAACAAAGAAAGCAATAAGTGGAGGCTAGATAGCTACTCGCTAGATATTTTAAGATTGCATTGAATAGTATTATCACCAAAGGTTTATCTTGATGCCAACTTTTATCCTTTAATTTTTCACACATTTGTTTCGTGGCTTTCGCCTCAATCAGGTTAATTCATGGCAGATGAATTTACAAACAAATCACCATTTTTTAACATTTAATTGGATTGCTTACTGTTTTAGCTTAACATTGAAAATTAACCTGGAACAAAGCTGCACCACATGATAGGCCATGTTTGATGTTTTTTTATGTAGGTTTCTCACAATCGCATCAGTATTGTGATTATAATAGGAATTATTAATGATACATGCAGATTAAAGTTTTAGAAGTCCACTCTCTGATGAACTTGAGCAGGCAGTTTTAGTTCCAGTTTCATAATGATAACTAGTTATGACTATACCAACATAAATTTGGGCTCCTTATAACAAACGCTTTTGAACAGGATAACCAGATAGTCAGGCAACATAAAAACTCATTTCAGAGCATACAAGATTAACTATGCACACTTTCACCTCAACTCCAAAATTAAGAATAAAGATAATATATGCATATAAATATAATTAGTTGAATAAAGATCATATTATAAAATAGGACAATAGTTTTTCTTTCAATAGGTACTTCCTTTGTTATTACCTAAACAAGTGAAACAAGTGATTTGGCTCCCCTCCATTACACATTCCCTCTAATTTCATCCAATGCACCTTATTTTTATAGTTTTAGATAGTATAACTGAAATTAACACCGGTCAATTAATTCACAATATTGAGTAGTCTATTGCTCTAAGATGAAAGTAATCTGATATTTTTTTACCATTTGAACATGTGAATTTTTCATCAAAATTTCGATGATTGAAAATTCTTTTAAACTTTTAACGGGAAAAATATTTTTTATGATTCTAATTTTTGGTAGGATTGATCTTAAATATCATTAACTATCTATTAACATATTTTGATCATTAATAACAAAATTATTAACATCAAATAATTGGTGTACTGGATAGAATTGGAGGGAAGGTGTAATGGAGAGGAGCAAATCCGAAACAAAGGTTCACTTCATATAATTAGAGTCACAAGGCAAGTCATAAATTAGCATTCAGAAACATCAAAGAATATTACAACTCAAATTCTAAAATACTCACATAGCAGTGATGACGATATGTCAAAATCTCACTTAATTCTGAAAGCTAGTTAATTTTCCTGCACAAAGACAACGTGTATACATGACATAACCAGTATGAGAACTTCATACAAACAGAGAAAACCTCACTAAAAATCAAATGAAGATTAACAATTCTCCCCGAGATGTTTCCCTCCTTCCAACATCGAAAAACAAGGATAGATGATGGAAGAGGACAACTGGACTCCTAACAATTCTACTGAGGGTTGAAATCCACTATGAGCCTATTATCAAATAATCTCGAGTGGCTAAAAAGTAACAAGTAGCTACGAATAGCATCTACATGCGCTTTTTGTATAGCAACACTTGCAATCCCCCCATCCTCCCACTCTCTTTTCCAGACACGAATATTACGCAACCCCCTCCTTGATTGCCACACCACCTCTAAAATAAGCTTCACTTGTAGAATTTTAATAAAAACATCATCATCTTTGGAGTGATGTGATGCAATAATAAAATGCTAACAACCAAGAGTAGAAACTAAGCTTGCCATAATGTTTTAAATTTTTTCCTATTTCAATGTGTTTATTAATTAATAATATATGAAAAGACATGTAGTACAGATAGAAAAACCTAAACAAGTTTGCACCTCCATCCCATGTCAGTGTAGTCTGCCATTAAAATTCACACTTTACACAAGAACCAACCATTTTAATTACCCTCCACTTGGACTCATATACGTCTAGATGAAAATCATGTGTGAAAAGGCAGGTGTTAAAATGGAATTTCATTCTAATTTAATACTCCATCCGTCACAGGATAAAAGTCATGGTTGACTTTTTGCGCATATTAAGAAAGAGAATAAAATGAAAAAATTGTCCATATTTAAATTTTTATTTAATTGCATAGTTTTCTGTACATTACTAGTGATACTTCATAAATATGCATAGAGAATAGAAATATAACAATTAATAATAAGGGTATTATAGGCAAATTATTGTAAAAAATAGATCATTTAAGGAAAGTAGACATTTAACTTGGGACTATCTGAAATAGTAATAAAGACTTTTATCCTGGGACGGAGGATTCATTTCTGGATGGCATTCCATAATCTAAAACTTTGTTTGTGAGTTATAAAACGGACATAAAAGAAATAGATGGAACGCTCAAGTATTCTGTTCATTTATCTTGTTTGTGAGTTTTTTAAGCGATGGAAAAGAAAAGTATAAAAAAATTGGCCAATGACATACGTAAATATTGTATAATCCCTATATTACCCTCTATATACATACACAAGAAGATTTAATAAAAGACTGAAGTGGTACAGCTCATTCCTCACGCTCCACCAGTCATTCCGCATACTAAAGTCCAAACATCCTACAAAAAAATTATTGATGACCTAGTATTGCCATTGGGGCAGTCGGGAATTTAGAACGGACCCATTCATTGGTATCTAAATTAAAAGTTACATTTTTTAGCTACTTCCAAGTTTCCCTTCTTTTCCTTTCCGTCTAAAATTCACAAACATACTGTTAAAGAAGACAGAAAAGAAAGGAGAAAAATAGAAACACTAGTTCATTTCCATTTGTTTTTTGAGTTTTTTAAGGGAAAGAAAAAAAAAGAACATAACAGAAAATTTCTGCTACTTTTCTAGCCAAAGTTTTCTATCCACAAATGGGCATATATTTGGCAACAAATAAGATGATACAAGTGACTCTTTTATCATCAATATATTACCTTCTATTTACATAAACAACCAAATTTGAAAGGTGAAGTGTTAGTCTTCGTTACATTTTCTTTAATTAACTCACAAACAACACAAAGGAAATTAAAAGTTTTCTATTTTGTTTTCTGTCCTGATATAAGAGTGTGTTCTTTTCTTTTTCAATTCGAATTTAGAACAAATTAGTTTGTTTGTTTTTGGTATTTCCACAAAAAATAATAAATAAATAAAACTAAAAATCTAACATTAGAAGCAATTTTTTCAAAATCCAACCAACCTTAAGCTCATTTCAAAATATTCAAAATAAGAACCACAACTAAGATTATTTAAATATGTATGAAAACATAAACAGAGAGGGTGATCAAACCAGCCCCAATAGCTTCAACTTTCCAAAAATTGCAATGAATTATTAATATGGATAAAAAGAAGTAATTCAATTCAAAAATATAATCCAAATTCAATTTCATCATCCTAAGTCCCAATCTCTTTCCACAAATATAACATCAGTAACCAAATTAACTTTCCGCGCTCACTTCACAAGCAAATTAAATCAAAAAATAAAAAACAACATAACATTCAACTGCATTGATAAATACATTCACCTACAAATTGAAAAAGGCGCATATATACATATACTGATACGCACAATTATTTCTACGAGTGATTTTGTCTGTACTGAAAAAATTCTATGACCGAGGGAAATGTCGACTATATAGAATTGTAATATACATATAAAAGTATTTACGATGAAATCTGAAGAAGTTTAAGCCCTAAATTGAGAGAGAAAATCGTACCTTTCAATCGGAGAAACTGAAATGTAAAAAGTTTCGCCTCAGCTTCGTTGCTTCTGACTCGGGTCATATACGGTTTCAGTTTGAGCCTACTTATTTGTAGACTAAAATCCAATTTGTACCCCAAACTTTTCCCCGAAAATTGATTTGCACCCTAAATTATTTTTTTAATTAAATACATCTTAATCCCAAATAATTAAATGCGGCCTAGGCTCGTTTTCCGACCAAATATTCACCTGGAAGTTTGATTACATCATAGAGGGAGTATTATATGCAAACCCTTGTTTGAAGATCGATTAAGAAATTCGATCCATGCACAAAAGTCAAAGTCATAATGCAAAACCTCACTCTCCCCTCTCAAACATCTGTCACCAATATTCCCACGAGGCCACTCCCTTCTTTGTCTCTTTAAATTCTCTTTCTCCACCTCCATTCACTCTCTCTCCAAATCTCATTAGTCATGAGTTAAAATTTTACTAGCAACCCAACAACAAGAGCCTCCTCCGTGAACAACGTCAAGGTCCTTCCAATTCCAAAGTCCTCATCGTCGTCACCCTCTTCCCCCTCGGTCGGCTCCTCCTCCTCACCGTCACTCGAACCGTCACCCTCATCGGCCTTGCCGTCGCCACTCCCCAATTGGTCATATTCAGTCCCTGTCCTAACTATCGTCTTGGCTGTCATTGGATTCTTTACATCCAGAGCATTTGGGATCACCCATCTTTCTTCTCTCTCCCAAATCCTCAACTACATGCGCCATCAGGTGAGCAATTCCGTACCAGAGCAGCTGGATCACGCAAAGCGGCGCGTCCAGGACATTGTTGGTCATGTGCTCCAGAGGACCCAAAAAAAGTTACTCCTAGGAAGATATCCATCAGCTAGGCGAAGTACATATTATGTTGTAACCAATATTAGCGACTTAATCAAATGGTTGATCACTTGAGATTATATTTATTCCTAATTTTTACCAAGGTTACTGCAAATATGTAAATACTGGATTATATTTTTTTATAGGCATAGAGGCAAGACAAATATATAAATTAATAAATTTAAGATGATAAATTAATAAAAAAAGTTAAATTTGGAGGGTACAAAAAAAATTTATAAACTAATTATACAAATCTTCTTAGTTTTAAAGATATTAGAAGTATTTTTTATATAGTTTTTAGTTTTGAATGTTCATCAGCGTGTGAACTGTGAATGATTGTTTCATTCAAGTTTGATTTTTTGTTATTGATTTGGTTGTTATTGATTTGGTTGACTGTAGTTACTGTTTTAGTTTAATTGGATTTTTGTTTTTGGGTTTTTTTGTTCTTCAATTGAAAATGAGATCATTTTGGTTGAGTAGTTTTTGTCTTTTATTGTAATAGCTTACAATGATTTTACTTTATTTTATAATGGGAAATGAAAAATGGAAAATGACTATGAGCCTTTAGCATCATGTCATTTCTAGTTTTTATAATTACTTTATTCCGCTGCATCTAACTAATGAACCCTATATAATTTTTGGTGTTCTGAGTATAATTTTTGGATGGTTTGTTTCTCTTATTTCAAGTAAAACATATAAAAAGATATCAAAATTTATTTATGTTTTGAAATTAATTCATGATTTTGTTTGAATATAGAAAGAAAATTTGGTTTGAGACTTTGAACATTTGTAGAATCAGTCAAATTAAACTATGACAAGTAACTAAAATAAGTTTCTAAATTGTATCTAATTTTTTTTTTATTTGAAACTCTTTTTTTAGTTTGGATTATAAATATTTATTGCAATTTGTAAACATTATTATGATTAGTTCAAGTTTTCTTTAGTTAACTTCAACAAAAAAAATTAATTAAAATTCGCCCTTACTAGGAAATTTTTTTGGATCCGCCCCTGAAGACAGGTCCATATTTTACTTTGTACTAGAATTTATTGTGTAGAAACAAATCTGTTGGAAATTGCATATTTGAATTTGATGTTGGAATATATACATAAACATGTCTTTCTAAAATTGTAAAGTCTTTTTAGACCATATGTGCAAGGACTTAGATTAAAGATCAAATTTGTTAAGTTGATCTGAGCTTAATGTTTATCTTTCTGTAAAATCTCTTCTATAGAAAGATCAATCTTGTTAGGATAATCTTATGAGTTGTAATAGAAAGGCAGTACAAATCGTGAAGACTGCAGAAGCCAGAATCGTAGTGTGCTGAGCAAGCCGATCAGAATCGTAAAGCAATTTGGCGCATCAAGCCAAGTCAAAAATCGTTGGGCAATGACCTAAATCGTGGAGCTCTCAAAGCATCAAGATCGTAGGCAATCAAGCACAGTCGGTTAAGGCAAAATCGTAGAGTACAAGCTCTTATCATCTGACCACGATCGGAGTACTCATCAGTAAGCATCAAAATCGATAAAAATGTGTAACATCATCTATTAACACTTGAACATTGATAAGATTTAGAAACCCAATGCTCTCACCAAACAACCTTGGATAAATTGAAGGAGAAATGTATCTACCAACTAGTTTGTTGATAGTGACGTCTTAGAGGAGTTAGGTGAGAAAGCAGACGGTTGTGTCAGGCAAGTCAAAAAGAAGCTCTCACATCATCAGAATGTCAACATCAAAGTATTCAAAATGCCTGAAGCATTAAATGCTAAAACGGAAGCCTCTCTACGAAAAGATTTCAAAGGCTTCTATTGAAGATGTCAGTAAGCAAGAAACAAGAACAAAAAGAACACATAAAATCTGACAAATCTTCACTCCACGATTCAGCTATATCTTGCTTCGCTACTAAGTTTATCAGTACTTGAGCTTAAGGCAACTTAGTAGCACAACAACAACATCAACTACACTCATTTTAGAGCTACCAAACCTGCTAGGTTTGAAGAGTTCTTAGGGTACTAACGTTCCAAGTCTACTGGGCTTGAAGAGTTCTTTGTGAACTAGCTTTCCAAGACTGCTAGTCTTGAAGGAATCTAAGTGATTCGAAGATTGTATCAACATCCTTAGTGGATTTCTTATTCAAGGAGTAGAAGAGTGGACTAGGAGTCTTGAGTGCTCTGAACCACTTAAAAATACTGTGTCATTTACTTTCAGTCTATTTAACTATTATATCCGCCATAATTGCTGTTGTTGGGTAAAATCTAGTTACGCACAACATGCAAGTATACGTGGTAAATAAGTAATAAAGTGAAAGTAAAGTATCGTTCCCACGAGAAATTATTAATACAAATTACCAAATACTAACTCCTAATCAAACAAATTTTATTTAAACAATCAACTTAAGATTATGTTAAATTATTTAATTACATTAATTCTAATTACCACTAATTAAAAATCATATTATGAAGATTTAAGATCACAACTTCACTTATTGATTCATTTAAATTAATACACTTCTTATCAATTAAGTTCACTATTCTGAATTGTTAATCAAGAACACATAAGTAAATATGAACATCTCTCAATGCATCATACTCAAATCAACTTAAATCCACAGATGATTGAATTAAGAAGAACACCCTAATTAACTAATTCACTATATCTCTATTCGAATTACAATTAAAGAGGATTTTAAGCGCAAGTTCTTTTTTATATTACATGCGATGTATAGGTATATCTCCATCCTAGACATAAATTATGTATTCCAACGCCATGCAGAAAACACAATCACATGCTATTATGATCAGATCTAAATCTACAATTCATCTCTCGATTTCATATAGATTATCACGGTAATTGTTAGCTAGGCAATTAAGTAATTAACACAAATCATAATAGACAATCCAAGAATAATCACAATAATTAATAGAGAAGCATACTAAAAATAAACTATGCAATAAGCTCCATTGTAATCTTAAACAAAAGATTTAGTTCATGATTAATAAATTAAAACCAAGAATCCACAATTGAATAAACATTAAAAGACAAAAATAAGAGTAGAGAATAAATCTGTTGTCAGCAAATCTCCATCTTTCTCAAGCTCCTGCTCTTGATCTTCAATGATCTCCAAGTTGCTTCAATCTCCAAAACTAATAAGAACTAGGATTTTTATCCTAATCTACTCAACTCTAATCTAATGAAAACCCCCCTCTCTAATCTTGTGATAGCCCCAAATCCAGGCCCCAAATCTCCGCGGATCCGGTATACTATTTCTATAACTATTTGCGGAAGATATAAACATAAATTGTTTATACATTACATTACACATTATTTTCCCCAAAATTGAATAACCTTAACTTATACACAAATCATAAACTATTTATCACACAACAATATTTATCAAAGTATACTATTACAAGATAGCCGCACGTTTTATCCCAAGCTGAGCTTGGCCTTAACCTTTTCCTTTATCCTAACGCATTCATATTACCTGCAATGTTTTATCATGATATAGCAAGGGTGAGCATGAAAGTTTCCCAATAAGTTTAAATACAATAATATAACGATATATCATGATTGAAGAGTATGAATAATAAGATGGCTATAATTCATCAATATAATTGAGAACTAGCACAAACAAACTTTTGACTGAACAAGTTTTAAACATGAACAAACATTTCTGAACCAACTGGTAATGAATGTGATCAGCCTTTCATACCTGACTTATACATGCAAGATGTACAGAGTACAATTTTCGTGGTAATCAGCAATGATTAACCATAAGCTTGAATAAAACACTCTTATTAGAGTTAAGTACAAAGAAACTTGTCTGAACCGTTGATTACTGCAACACAATTTATAACGCTTTACCCGAAGACCTAATATTAGTAATATAGATCTCCAATATTAGAATAATATCATCACAGTATAATACTGTTATATTTATACACACAGAATAACCTAAACATATAACTCATAAGCCTATCAGTCTATAACACACATAAAACTTAGTATCAGGTCAAACTATTTTAGTCTGACTTGAAACCGACACAATTCTATCATCCCGACGGTCTAGTCGGACAATACTCGAGTTTAAGTTCAATTAAACTCTGCCTAAACACTTAACAATTATCACAGATAATTATCTTATGTGTCAAAATAATTTTTAAGGACTTATAATAATTTTTAGATAATTAATATCATTTATCAAAATTTTTCAATCATTAAAACTGTATTTAAATGAATTAAATACCACATAATTTCTTAATCATTAATATTCATTTAATATAAATATTAATGAAAATTATTACATAATATTATAATATAATTAAAATATCAAAAAGTATTTTTAATACCTTAAAAATCATTTTTATATGATTTTTAAACACTTAAATCAATTATCCGATAATTGCTATTAATATTAAAATATTAATATTTTCATGCCAAAATATCAAAAGTTATATTTTATAACTTAAAATATTTTTATAACACTTAAATCATTTTTATATGATTTTTAAAACATTAATTCTATTTTTTCATAATTTATTTAATATATTCATTAAATCAACTAATTATCATTAATATAGATTAATTAATGAATTTCATCACAAAATATCAAAAGTCATCAAAAATAACTTGAAATATTTTCTTATACCATAATATGATTTTTCATGAATTAAAGCTATTTTTAAATAATTTATTTAATATTATAATTAAATAAATAAATACCTTTTATATTCCAAAAATATTAAATATTTTTGAAATATACTCAAAATAATTAAAAATTATTTTTCGGACTTTAAAATAATTTTTCAGAATTTATTATGCATTTTTAATAATTAAAAACTATTTTTATCTATTTATTTAATTAAATTAATTAATTTCCGAAATTAAGTGTCGCTAAAGGGTCCTTAGGCGACAAAAGTGTCGCTAATTGTGTTCTTGGGCCTGTTCTTGAGTTGCCCAGATCTTCATGTCAGTCACCGAGGGGCATAGTTTGACCGATTCTAGATTCATGATCATTATGTTTCTGGGCTTCTAATTTGGTTAGAACTGAAGTACTAATGTAGTACTATAGTTACCAAGTTGTTCTATGGCCAAACAATATCATATCCGAGAGATCTAAGTGTCCAAATTATCTGACAACGCTGTTCTTCATTTTCTGGGTTTTCCAGAAAATGAAGAACAGATAAGGGTGCTAGGTTTAGGTCATTATAGTTTGCATTCTGAGCTTGGTATGTGTGATATTACGGTTCGTGATCGTAGTAGAGATGTCAGTCCACACATATATATCCTCAGACCAGTCTAACAACAACACAAAACAAAGATTTTGGTCGGTCAAACTACATAGCCGGAACTTGTTCTTGAAGATCTGGGTTTTCCCAGAATCTTCATCAGGTCATATGGTCAACGGTCGTTTGACCATCATTAACTACGAATTGGTTAAGGATCTGAGTAAAATAAAGCCTTCTTCATGTAGTCTTCATGTCCGGCTACACGATTAAACCAACAACAAGGCCAAGACAACAAACATAAGTACGTAAGATCCGAGGTTTATAAAACTTGTCAGAAACTTTCTAGAAAAATCTGGGCTGCCCAGATTCCAGACTTCGTGATGGGTCAATGCTGTTTGACCACTCGTATCTCTCAACATATGCATGATCAGAGTAATATAAAACCATATATGTATAGTCCTCATGTCAGAGAACATAACCAAAACATAAAACACACAAGACAACTAACACACACGGATTTAGAGGGCCTGACATATTGCTGTCAGACGATTTTTTTCAACTTTTCCAGATTTGATAAATATTTAGATTCGAGCATCTAGATGATATAGATCTGAGTTTTGACAACCCAGATCATCAAATGACACTCTAATACACATATCTAAACATCAAACAACAACATCAAACATAAGATCAAATGATTTCAAATTTTAGGGTTCATACCACTTTGAGCCTTGATTTGTGATTTCTGATCCTTAATGTTTGTTCTTGGAGATCTAACACCTGATCTTAGCTTAACTTTTCTCACTTTCTCACTCTACAATCCCGAATTCTAGAGAGAGAATGTGTTGTAGAGAAATGAAAATAAAGTGACTCTTTCTTTCTCTTTAATCTTATAATTGTAATAATGAAATGTATGTTTGGATGAGATGGCTGCTGAGATAGCTAGATCTAGAGCACATGGCTGAGATGTAGTTGGTCACTAACTCCCATTTGGCTAGATATACAAGCAACCTTCAATTATTCTATAAAGGGCACTTTGGTCATTTTGTATTTAATTTTAATGATATTTTAGACATTTGACCAAACCCTTAGGGTTTAGGGTTTGGCTAGGGTTTAGGGTTTGAGCCATTTAGGGTTTCTAATTTAATTTTCTAGAATTTCCAAATTTAAATTTTCAAAAATAGAAAATTATTATTTCTAAATTATAATTAGAATTTCTTAATTATATTACAATTTCTTAATCATACTTTAAATCTTGCTAATTAGGATTAATATTTCCTAATTAAAATTGCTAATTTAGCAATTAGGGTTAAAATGGTCATTAGAGTTTATAAACCATTAATTAAGGCTTCTAATAGAAAAATAAATTTTCTAAATTAGAACTTAAATTTTCGTAATTAGATTAGAGCTTCTAATTATATAATAATTTCCTAATCTCATTAGAAATTAAACCAATTAGGATTAATACTTCCTAATTACGATTGCTAGTTTAGCAATTAAATCCACCACTGTACAATTAGGGTTCATAAATTGGAAATTAGGGTTTTCAATCCCACAATTTAGGGTTTCTAATAGAAAATAATTTTCTAAAATAAAAATTAAATATTCGTAATTAGATGAGAGTTTTCTAATTACTTAATCTTGAAAATTAGAATTAATATATTCAACAACAGGACATCTTTGTACTACAAGTCAAAGATATTCAACAACGGGACATCTTTGCACTACAGACCAAAGATATTTAACAACAGGTCATCTTTGCACTACGGGCCAAAGATATTCATCAATAATCCATCTTTGCACTACATGCCAAAGTTATTAATATCTCAAAGAAATACATAATCATTTCAGAATTTATATAGACCATAATTATAACCATGTTGATGAATTCACCTTTGCACTTAAGCTAAAAATATTCAATTATAAATTCAATGGTCATGATCATGCCAGTCAACAATTCATCTTTGCACTACTGACCAAAGAGAACTCATAGTCATGATCACACCAATAATCTATCTATCTTTACACTTAAGTCAAAGAGAAATTTCATCACTAGAATTATAAAAATGTTATATATGATAATAAAAACAATATGATCAACAACTGTATTTAATTTCATAAGTAAGATTCATAAATCAATGATTTCATAACACCTTAATCCAAATATTATAAATCACTTAATAATCTCATAATCTAATATTATTAATATTACTACATCATTTTAATCATTTATTAAACTTATAAATAATTTATTTTAATTGTTTACACTTTACTAATTAATGCATTTAATCATCCTAAAATGCCAAACTCATAAAATTTTATCACCAATAATCAAAACCCTCATCAAAAATTTGCATATACCTTATATATTCCCAAGCCATAAAAACCTATTTTCCAATTTTTTTTACTTCATATAACATATTTAATTCATTTACTCGTAACTAGTTTATTTTCATGAAAAATACCAAATCAGTCTCAAAAATATTTCTTTTCTGGAATTTAGCAGAATATAGTCCCATATTGAACATATATTTTTTTTCGGAATTTTTAAAATTTATTTACTAATTTTCATATGGCCAAAACTGCAAAATATTTAAACATTTATCATAGATATTACTTTTATCCAAAAATTCCGAAATTTACAGGATATACTGATATTATATAGATGTACTCCCAATAAAATTTTTATCAATTTTGGAGTTAACCACAAGGAGTTATAAGAGTTTATTTTTAAAATAGTCTTTTCTCATAAAATTCATAACTCCTAATCTATACATCCAAAAATCGCCATTTTTGGACACAATCTAGAAACTCATCAAATTATCATTTCAATTTTTTTCAGAATTTTTGAAGGTCAGAAAAATTACGAAACTAAAGAAACATAATAACCCTTACAATCTCTTACATAATAACGACAATATCCCTTACCCCAAAAGAGCAGTACTTCTGACGGGAATACCGGATATAGTGCTGAAGGAACTTGTACCATATAGCAACACTCAAAGTATTAAAATACTCACAAGAATACGCTCGATAATATAGAGAGAAAAAACTTCAGTTTTTGGTGTAATTTTCAATTCTAACATAAGCACCCTATTTATAGAAAATTGCTTAGAACACCAAAGCAGAAAATTTAATAAAATAACATATTTATATAACAAAATTCATACGCCTCTTTTGAATTTAGATTCCAGTATTTCCCACATGCAAAAGTACAATTGTGGGGCCCACCTTCTAGAAAAATATGTTTTAAACAAAATCAATTCAAACCCTTCCGGAACTTCAATAATTCATAATAAATAGCCCTTTTATCAGAACAATTCAAATTTTATGTCCGTTCCATAGGAAATTTAATTCTCTACAACTTTGTAGAAGAACGTTTTTCCAAATTCCAAACAAAAATTGACCGAAATTCACATACGGACGATTTTACAAGCTATAATTAAATTTCAGTCAAAAATTGTGTCCACCAACATGTTTAACATGTGTTTAGCATTTATAGTAAAAAAATACACTTCCTCCTCATTTATTCATATATCACACATTCATTGTAAAAATATCACCATTATTATATTATTTAAAATATAATAATATATTTAAATAAATTATTTTATCAGAAAAGATTAAACATTAATTTTCAACAATTGTCACATTAAAAATTTTCTCCATCTATATCTACATAAAATCAATATTTTCCTTATCATATAAATCAATAATTAATTATTTATAAATAATATTACAGAATCATAATAATGACAATCAGGCAGTTCCCAGGAAAGAGGGGGCTTTCCAATAAGGATTTCTCCTTACTGGCGCGCAATTAGGTGACCAAACCTCTCCTTGACAGAACTTTCTAGACATTGCAAATAATGATATCTAATAATATTATTCAAATAATATGAATTATTGATCTGATAATGGAAAATACTGTGCCGTGACAATTATTGAAAAACAATAATATAAAATATCAATGCAGCAATTATTGAACCAATAAAATAAAATATTGAACAGTAATTACTGTAACAATTATTGAGTAGTGCCTTCTTACGTAAAAAAATATCATGTTTCGTGAATAGTACTCGTAAATAGTAACTCGTGAATAGTAACTCATGAATAGAAACTCGTGAATAGTAACCTCGACAACAAAAGTAAGAATTTCACAAGAAAAATCTTACGAATATTCCGGTATAATGATATTGAAATCAATTTACCCATTTACTGAATAGTAATTATAAGAAAAATTGAATACTTTTATTTCATAAAATCCGGGGTCTTACAAATTTTCCAATCAATCATCAAATCTTAAACTGTTATCACTGATATGGTGTGTGTGTGCTCAACAACAATGCTAACTTATATAAAATTAAATTTAACACATAATAGGTATCTTCGAATGCATCATACAATGTAAACTCAAGAAATCCACAAATGAACTAGATCCGACTAAAATCAAATAATTACCAATATCGAGAGTCAACATGGGATACTTATGCTTTATTTTTCAATTACGGGAGCTTTTTTCTCTTTTTCCCATTTTATTCTTCTTCTTTTTTCTTTTTCTTTTTCATAATTCTCATGGCTGAGCAATGTATAATTCCCTTAGGCTTTTCAATGCTACCTTAACGATCTTTCAACTAACGACTCCCAAACCATTTAGGCCTTAGGGCGTTAGGTGTAAAGACACTCCCTCGGGCTTACTTACTCAAGTAACAAAGGCCCCAAAACTAGACTAGCCATTGTGTTTATTCATAAATATATATATATATATATTTTATATAACTCATATACCCCAACATTTTCTCCCAAACTTAGGTTCTTGCTTAACCTTATCCTTCACTACCTATTCTTGTCATTCTTTCATTCAAACTAGCATTATCCTTTGGAGTCCCATTATGTACCAATTTAAAATCAATCAGTCAACATAACTGTTCTTATTGTGCTATCCTTATTATATCAGTTTTAAACAGAAAAAGATTCAATTCATAACAAGAAATCATATCAAAGCTCTAATAATCAGTACTACACTTGTCTACTTAATTCCAGTCTCATCATTGGCCAAAATAGACTGTAACTATCTTAATAGCTGGAATCATGAAGATGAACATAGTAACTAACTTCATTTTTTTTTGAATAAAACAAGAAAGTGAATATAATGTTATTCAAACTACACTACTATGCACCTACTTATGCAGTTGTACTACATGAATGCAAACATAATGAACCTAAATAATACTCCCCCAAACTTAGGAATCATAATGCCCTCATTGCTAGAATATAGCAGTAAGTATAGGAGGACTTCCCTGTAATCAGCTAAGCGTGATGTGATGGTGGCGATGGCGGCGACGGTAGTCGTGGCATAAACACTTGGCGCTCCTCTACATGCTCTGTTCTAAAAAAATTTCCACGATTTATGTGCAGTTACTTCCCTTTCCATAATCTTTATCCTATCCTTTGAACCTCCAATACCTGCAATGAAGAGAGATAACATGGATTAGAATAGCACTTTGGATTTATAAGAGAACGTAATAAGAAAATTAACACCTAAAAGTTTGACAAACTAACAACACTAATTGATTGCAAATTTGATTCCTAACTACTAAATAAACTAATAAGGCAAATAAATCTAAAAATTCCTAGGTTGCCTCCTAGTTAAAGCTTGATTTACAATCTTTTAGCCTGACTTTATCTGGTCAACGCTATCCAATTCCTCTTCGATAATTGAAGAACCCTCCATCCATCGGAAATAATGTAATTTTTGGTAGGTTCCCATTTGTGATGGCTATCGAATTAAAGTCACCTAGCATACTTTATTTAGATAAGATCCCATTCAAGAACTTCCAACATCTAGGTGTTTTCTCCATTGTGTCTGTGATCATAATGGTGTATTGAAGCTTGTCAATCACAACAGTCTCTTCTTCTATTCTCTCCAGTTCATCGCACCATGGATTCGAAGTGGTACTCAATTTTACGTCACAAGGAGCATTGCCGACGACATGACTACCTAAAGGACTTGGTTTTGCAAATCTAACTGGATCCTTAAATTTGATGAAGAAGGCACTTAAGGCATAAATAACATCGACTCATCATCGTTGGTTCTCACAGTTAGTTCTGCACCGACCTTGTTTTCATTATTCCCACGTGTCTCCTCTTTTTCAACATCTTGTGGCTCATCCAGTTGTATATTTAGTTCAGAAACTTCATCAATCTCGGAATCCTCGTCATAACACCAATTATTTTGAGGAAAGTTGTTCAAGGATTTGAGCATTTGATCCATCTAGTTCTGCAGATTTTAAATTGATATCTCTTGATTAATCCTCCTTTCCTCATTTGATGCTACGAACTTGGACAATAATTCCTCCAATCGTGAATTATCTGTCTTAATTTTGGAATCCATGTATTGAGGACCAAGGTTTGAAGTGATGATGAGTTGTTCCATCTGGTTTTGAAAATTATGGCTCGATATTTCTTGACTCATCATCCTCTCCTCTTGGTTTGCTATGAGCTTCAAGATGAATTCCTCCAAATTTGACTTTTCTTCTTGTGGCAATGGAGGTTGACATGAGAATTCTGGTATGTATGTTGGATTTGGAGCGTAGTATTTGTCTTCATAATTGTAGCTCCTTGAAGAATCCGGGTGATACCCCCAAACTTGATAATAATTGGCATATGCATAATCGTTGAGGTAGTCACCACCATGTTGTCCTGGCCAAAAACTGACAGTGCATTGATTACTCGGATGATTCACAGCACAATAATTATAAACTACCACTATCCTTTGAATCCATTGGGCCGCAACAACGTCCAACCTCCTCGAAAGTATCTTTAGCTGTGCTGATAATGCAAAAATTCTTTTGAGTTCATCAATCCATGTATCCCTTGGTTGAGTCATACTCGAATATGGCCTTTGATAATTGCATCTAGCCATGGTACCTAAAATGAGAGAAAAATAAGAAGATAATAAAAAAATATTTAAATTAAGACTAATTTGATTGAAGCTAATATTGGCAAAAAAAATATTAAACTAATTCACCGGCACGACGCCAAAAACTTATTGGGTAAAATCTAGTTACGCAAAACACGCAAGTATACGTGGTCAACAAGTAATAAAGTGAAAGTAGAGTATCGTTCCCACTAGAAATTATTAATACAAATTACCAAATGCTAACTCTTAATCAAACTAATTTTATTTAAATAATCAACTTAAGATTATGAATTAAATTATTTAATTACATTAATTCTAAGTACCACTAATTAAAAATCAGATTATGGAGATTTAAGATCACAACCTCACTTATTGCTTCATTTAAGTTAATACACTTCTTATCAATTAAGCTCACTATTCTGAATTGTTAATCAAGAACACATAAGTAAATATGACAATCTCTCAATGCAGCATACTCAAATTAACTTAAATCCACAGATGATAGAATTAAGAAGAGCACCCAAATTAACTAATTCACTATATCTGTATGTGAATTACAATTAAAGAGGATTTTAAGCTCAAGTTCTTTTTCATATTACATTCGATGTATAGGTGTGAGACCCCAAATTTTATGAATAAAGATTTAAATTTCTCGAAATATTTTTTTAAATATTATGGTGTGGATTTGATATAATGTTATAGTTGTGGGTAATATTTATAAATTTTGCAAAGTATGCAAGTTGTTATATTATATTCGATTGGTCAAGGAATATTCGTACGACGACATAATAATTGGTGGACCCCACAATGGAATTATTATCGAATTGAGAAAATGACAAAAATATCTGTTGATTATGTCACGTTCTAGCCTAATGTTTTGATGATGACTTATTCATTGGTACTAAATTCTTCATTGTGAATTTCAGGAAATTGTTTCAAGAATTGTATGATGGATTATTCAAGAAGAATGAAGATGCTTTGGGTCTTAGGAAAAATATGTAAGGTCATTGCATATATTCGATTTTTCAATACAAGGCTCTAGGACATTTTATGTGTGCATTAAAATGTGATTTAATTGTGAATATTTAAAATATGTTTTTCATTGCTATAAGAACTGAGTTTATTTTTGCATGCATAAAAATCCTGTCCGAATTAATTGAATGTGAAGATAATTCATGAATTGTTAACTGAAAAGTTGTTTGTGCCAATTGAGGAGTGATAATTATCTGTTAGAGGTTTAATTGTACATATCTTGGTACGTTGCATATGGCGGTAGAGCTTTAATTAGCACATACCTTGAAAAAAAAGGAAATCATGATTATCTTTGAGGAATTGGAATTTGTTACGGTAACTGTTGGCAACAGACTTTATGGGAATTAGTCTTGAATCATTTTTAATATTTGACTTAGACTCAATTTTGAATTGTTATTGAAAGAGTCCAATACATATCTGTAACTACCAAAGATAATTTGTTGTATCATTCATTAGCCATTAACGGATGTATTTGATGGCCACAAAAATATTTTCTCAACGGAACTGTATTTTGTAACAACGGTAATATATTTGGACTATAAAAGGAAGAACTGACATCAGTGAAAATTACAACACTTACAATACTTTATTGCACTCACATTCTTGGAAGGTTATTATTGCTGCAAATTTTGAGTTTTTGATCAATTGATATTTTCAGTCAACTTTTGCGAGCTTCATATTGGTGATATCTATCTTTTATTATTTGATCATTGCATTCATTTAGTTGAGTCTTGCATTGTTAAATTGTTTATTTGCTTTGATCATTAGACCTCTATTATTGTAATCTTAATTATTTTTTAGACTAAGTGTTGTCTAAAGGAATTTAATCCAGGTGGATTAAGGTTTGTTTACAAACAGGTTCAAGGAAGCATAGGTGCTTAAGGGGTGCATTGGTGCACAAGGAGCAAGAGTGCTTAACTGAATTATTGTAATTCAATTTTATAGAATCTGTATTGTAACAAGAGTCTTTTAAAGAAATAAAAGTGAGTCTCCAATACTAGTTGGTATTGGATGTGGAGTAGGCTATTATTATAGAGGGTAATAGCCGAACCACGTAAAAAATCTTGGTGTTATTTTTATTACTTGATTTAACTTAATTCAAGTTTATTGATTTGCTAAATAAACAAAATCTAATCGTGAGAGTTTTTTTCATCATTAAATATTTTATTTAACTTACAAAAACACCAAGATATTTTCTTAAACTAAAATTCAATTCGGTAGACCATATTCATTCAGCAAGCTGCATTCATCAATATAGTTGACTACATTTAATAATTTGGTTTAAAGTTTTTAAATTGGTCATAGTTTGTATCCACACTTATTCAACCCCCCGCCCCCTTCTAAGTGTGCATTATCTGAATTTCATTTGGTATCAGAGCTTGGCTTTACTTACTTGGTCTTAAAAGTGACTTGTAGGGAAAGATTCTGACATGGCACAGTTCAAAAACAACAATCAAGAAGGTCAATAAACCAATAGACCCCCACTGCTGCATGGAACAGAAAACTACAACTTCAGGAAATTTCAAATGAGGATCTACCTTAAAAGAGATCCTTGGGAATGGTGGGTTGCGGAGAATGGACCAGTTATTCCAAGGAAAGATGATTGTACTCCAAAGACTTTGCTAGAGATGGATTCAACTGAAACCTTCATGGTCTCCTATCACTCAAGGGCGATGAATACTCTTTTAAGCAGCATGGTGCAGTCCAAGATTGACAATGTATCCTCATGCAACACAACTAAGGAAATTTGGAGGTTTTTACAAATTCAGCAGACCGAAGAGAACTATTCAGCAGACCGAATGGACAAACTCAACAGGCTGGATTGAATGATCCACATGAAAATGAACAAGAAGCATCACAAGATCTTGAAGAAAATTTTCCTCAACAAGAAGAGGTAATACACGATGTTCAAATGCCAAAGATAGCAAAATATCTCAAGGATCATCCACAGGAAAATATCATTGGGGATATAAACAAAGGAGTTACTACATGAAGAAACCTACAAAATCAATGTGCGTTTTCTGTATTTCTATCACAAGTTGAGCCAAAGAATGTTAAAGAAGCTTTACTTGATGAAAATTGGCTGATGACAATGCAAGAAGAACTTCAACAATTTGAACGATGTCAAGTTTGGGAATTAATGTCTCCTCCTAAAGATAGTTCTTTCATTGGAACAAAATGGGTATTTAAAAATAAGCTTGATGAGCATGGAACAATCACTCGCAACAAAGCAAGGCTAGTGGCTCAAGGTTACAATCAACAAGAAGGGATTGACTACAAAGAAACTTATGCTCCAGTTGCAAGACTAGAGTCTGTTCGAATCTTGTTAGCATTTGCTTGTTATAAGAAATTCAAGCTTTATCAAATGGATATAAAGAGTGCGTTTCTTAATGGATACATCAATGAAGAAGTATGTGTCAAACAGCCTCCTGGATTCGAACATGAGAAATATCCAAATCATGTTTTTAAGCTAAAAAAAGCTCTCTATGGTCTCAAACAAGCTCCAAGGGCTTGGTACGAGAGGTTGAGTAAGAATCTTATTTCAAGTAGTTTTACTAGAGATAAAATAGATTCTACCTTATTTATTAAACATGAAAAACAAGAAATAATCATTGTTCAAATATATGTAGATGATATAATATTTGGTGCTAATGATTTTCTTTGTGAGTGGTTTTCAAAGTGTATGCATAAGGAATTTGATATGAGCTTAATGGGAGAACTAAATTAATTTTAGGGACTTCAAATCAAGAAAACAAGGGAAGGGATCTATATTCATCAAACCAAGTACACAAAAGAGTTACTCAAAAGATTCGGCTTTGAAGGAACCAACCCAAAGGCTACAACAATGAGTACATCAATAAAGCTCACTTTAGATGATAAAGGTATAAATGTAGAGGTAACTAAATATCGAGGTATGATTGGCTCTTTATTATATTTAACTGCATCTAAAACTGATATAATGTATAGTGTATGTCTTTGTGCTCGATTTCAAGCACAACCCAAAGAATCCCACTTACAAGCAGTTAAAAGAATTTTTAAATATTTAAGTGGTACTATAAATTTAGGGTTATTTTTTTCCAATAAGTAATCATTTTGAACTAATGGGTTATTCAGATGCTGACTATGCAGGGTTTCAAATTGATAGAAAAAGTACAAGTGGTGCTTGTACATTTTTGGGACAAAGTCTTGTTTCGTGGCATAGTAAAAAGCAAACTTCGGTTGCTTTATCAACCACCGAGGGTGAATATTTAGCTGCAGGGAGTTGTTGCTCTCAAATATTATGGATGAAACAAACTCTATGTGATTTTGACATAATCTGCAATAATGTGCCTATATATTGTGATAATTCTAGTGCTATTAACATATCAAAGAATCCTGTTTTGCATTCACGTACAAAATATATAGAGGTAAGGAATCATTTTTTAAGGGATAATGTTTCAAAAGGGTTAGTTAAATTGGTTTTTATTCCTACCGAAAAACAATTAGCTGATATATTTACTAAACCCTTGAGTGAGGAAAGAATTTGTATGCTAAGGAGAGAACTTGGAATGTGCATGATATAATTGTGATTTACGTACTTAAAATTTTATGATATGCAGATTATATTTTATACATATATGTATCATTTATTTTCTGCATGATATCTAATAAAGTATATATCTGTTTGCCATTCCTTATCTACTCAAATTATGTTCTAGAAACATGTTTCTATTAATATCACCGGATGTCATTGGGAAACGTAAAGGTTTACACCTTGAGATACGGAACAAGCAGCCAAACAGATTTTTGAAATTGAAAAGACACACATCTTTCGGTGACAGATTTTTACTTGATTTTAATATCTTCTTCTTCTTCAATCAGATCTTTCACATCAGTTATCTATCCAAAACCCTTCTTTTCATCTTCACGAGTCGATAACACCATGAAAACCAGAGCTAACACGTGATCTACTTGAAAATTAACCGACAAAGGTTCTTCGTTGCAGAACGTTATGGGAACAAAGATGAAATCCAAGCGCGTACATAAGAAATCCTCCGTGCATGTGTTGTCTGATGCTACAATTTTGTCTGACAACTCAAACTCTAGTTTTTCTTTTTAAAAACCTAAGAAGTCGAACTGTCTCACCAGGGAAAATTGAAGCAGCCAGAAGATGAAGAATAATTTTTTTCACAGCCAGAATATCCCTCAAATCTGGAAAATCCATTTTCATCTTCCTTTAATATGCAAGAAAATTTCTTTAGAGGACCTAGTTTTGAAACTCGTTTTAAAAATTCCATTGCTACAAAGCAATTTGTGTATGAAAAATCTCTGGATCTATTTTATCTAAAACACTCTGTTCTGGAAAAACTCTTCACTAATTCCAATATTTCTTCCATGCTGCTCCCTCCTACTATTGCTTATCCTAAGTTAGTCCAACAATTTTATACTAATCTTGAATGCAATGGGGATTGTTTTACAACATTTGTTAAGGGTAAGTCATTATTTTTCACTAGTATTGACTTTGGTAGCATTCTTGGTATTTCTTCTGCTGGACCTTGTCTGTTTACTCTTAAAGGTGCTGCTAATATCCCTTTTCATCCCTTGGAACAACTTTATATTGTTATGAATGATTTCTTTCTTACATCTCTATTTCTTCCAAAAACTGTGAATGTGTTTCCTACTGCTTGTGTGTTACATAAGTTGGTTCGGTATAATTTGTTTCCCTGACTTGGTGGTGGGGCAGATTTTACCTATCAAGATTTAGTTGTTGTGGCTATGATTCTTAAGGGAAAATCTTTCAATTTTTCTCAAATGATGTTGTCTCATATGCAAAGTTGCATTCATCAAACCAAGAAGTGTCTTCCTTATAGCAAGTTTTTAACAAAACTCTTCCAACATTTCAAAATATCTTTTGATGATGAAATTTCAGTTACAAATCATGAGCTTATTGAGACTGCCAATCTGACAAAATCTCACATTACTTTTCATGCTGGTGAATTTGTTCGTCTTCTCCCTGATCCTCCTATTACCTCTCCTCCTCCTATTTCTCATACTCCTGACTCATCTTCATCTTCGTTTCCAAATTCTCATGGGTTTGATATTATGAATGTTTTAAATGAGATTTTACAAAATCAAAATTCTGTGAAAGCTGATTTGGTCGACATAAGAAATTGACTTGTGATTCTTGAGAAAGGGAAGCTACCGATGGATTCTCCCGAAATTAACAAATTGTAGCATCGTGTGGAAGATGAATTTATTGATCTTCAGGCGAGTTTTGAGATTCAGACACTAGCTATGGTTGAAGCACTCCAACGAAAATTTAATCGGAACACATGTCAGTTAAGTCAAGAGGTAAAGTTTATTCGTTATCAACTCGGGGAGCTTGCAGATTTTATGGCGACCAGGTTCAATGATGTGGGACAACGGTTTCATGTTCCTACAATGTATTCTTCAATCCCAGAGTGACCGATGAACAATTGGATGGCTGAATACAAGGGTGATTTTCTGGATATGAAACTTCCTCCTGCAACTTTTATACCTCGACCACCTCGACTTGCCAACGATTACACTTTGGAAGAGCGTCTTCATCACCTTCATCATCGTCCTTACTTTACCTCTCGTGATGAACAACGGGCTAATCTCGAGGATATTGATTGATTGTGGTATTCTCTTTTTGCATGATGACAAAGGGGGAGAATTTCTGAGCATTTCATATTCTGTTTTAAGATTATGGTTCTGTTTTTTAAGACTATGTTTTCACTTGATTTGGTTTTTGGAAGGCATGTTTGCCTGGGTGTTAAGACTGATGATAGACTCGTTTTGATGCATGCATATTAAGACTTGATGGTTTTGATTTTAGTTTGTTAACTTTATGATCTGTGAAATATATTTGGTTTAGTATGATACTAACATATGCAGGTTTTACAAATTTTTCCTGAAATATGCATGAATTTAGGGGGAGTTTCATTTATTTATGTTGTCATCATCATAAAGGGGGAGAATGTTGATTATGTCACTTTCTAGACTAATGTTTTGATGATGACTTATTCATTGGTACTAAATTCTTCATTGTGAATTTCAGGAAATTGTTTCAAGAATTGTATGATGGATTATTCAAGAAGAATGAAGATGCTTTGGGTCTTAGGAAAAATATGTAAGGTCATTGCATATATTCGATTTTTCAATACAAGGCTTTAGGATATTTTATGTGTGCATTAAAATGTGATTTAATTGTACATATTTAAAATATGTTTTTCATTGCTATAAGAATTGAGTTTATTTTTGCATGCATAAAAATCATGTCCGAATTAATTGAATGTGAAGATAATTCATGAATTGTTAACTGAAAAGTTGTTTGTGCCGATTGAGGAGTGATAATTATTTGTTAGAGGTTTAATTGTAGATATCTTGGTAAGTTGCATATGTCAGTAGAGCTTTAATTAGCACATACCTTGAAAAAAAAGGAAATCATGATTATCTTTGAAGAATTGGAATTTGTTACGGTAACTATTGGCAGCAGACTTTATGGGAATTAGTCTTGAATCATTTTTAATATTTGACTTAGACTCAATTCTGGATTGTTATTGAAAGAGTCCAATACATATCTGTAACTACCAAAGATAATTTGTTGTATCATTCCTTAGCCATTATCAGATGTATTTGTTGGCCACAAAAATATTTTTTCAACGGAACTTTATTTTGTAACAACGATAATATATTTGGACTATAAAAGGAAGAACTGACATCAGTGAAAATTATAACACTTACAATACTTTATTGCACTCACATTCTTGGAAGGTTATTATCGGTGCAAATTTTGAGTTTTTGATCAATTGATATTTTCAGTCAACTTTCGTGAGCTTCATATTGGTGGTATCTATCTTTTATTATTTGATCATTGCATTCATTTAGTTGAGCCTTGCATTATTAAATTGTTTATTTGCTTTGATCATTAGACCTCTATTATTGTAATCTTAATTATTTTTTAGACCAAGTGTTGTCTAAAGGAATTTAATTCAGGTGGATTAAGGTTTGTTTACAAACAGGTTCAAGGAAGCATAGGTGCTTAAGGGGTGCATTGGTGCACAAGGACCAAGAGTGTTCAAGTGAATTATTTTAATTCAATTTTATAGAATCTGTATTGCAACAAGAGTCTTTTAAAGAAATAAAAGTGAGTCTCCAATACTAGTTGGTATTGAACGTGGAGTAGGCTATTATTATAGAGGGTAATAGCCGAACCACGTAAAAAATCTTGGTGTTATTTTTATTACTTGATTTAACTTAATTCAAGTTTATTGATTTGCTAAATAAACAAAATCTAATCGTGAGAGTTTTTGTCATCATTAAATATTTTATTTAACTTACAAAAACACCAAGATATTTTCTTAAACTAAAATTCAATTCGGTAGACCATATTCATTTAGCAAGCTTCATTCATCAATATAGTTGACTACATTTAATAATTTGGTTTAAAGTTTTTAAATTGGTCATAGTTTGTATCCACACTTATTCAACCCCCCGCCCCCTTCTAAGTGTGCCTTATCTGAATTTCAATATCTTTTTATGAAAATAACGCCAAAAGTTTTACTGTTAAAACTGTTGAACTACTCGGTAGTAAAAGTACAGTAATACGCGTGGTTGCATAGTAGCACACGATATTGATTATTGATGCTTACGTGAGAAGTCACTCAGTTTTGTTAAATTATTGCTACAGTATTTGCTGCATAGTAACTCACGTTATTTGATTCAATTATTGTCGATATTTTATATATTATTAAATCAATAATTGAGATAACAAAGTTGTTAATATTATTATTTGCAATATTAACGATGTCTAGAAGTTCTGTCAAAGAGAAGTTTGGTCACCTAATTGCGCACCAATAGGGAGAAATTCTTATTGGAAAGCCCCCTCTTTCTTGAGAATGACCTGGTCGATTAATAGTGTGAATTGTAATAATGATGATGAGTTTTGTTTTATTATTATTATAAATGTAATAAAACAGAAAACTTTTTATATAAAACATAATACTTTTTATAAAGTTTTGTTTTATTTGATTATAAATAGAATATATTATATTTTATTATGTATAGTGTTTGCATAGTGCTTGCATAGTAAAATCTTTTTATATAAAATAAAATACTTTTATAAAGTTATTTGTTTTATTAGATTTTAAATAATATATATATATATATATATATATATATATATATATATATATATATATATATATATATATATTATAAATAGAACATATTATATTTGATTGCATAGTATCCTTTCCATTCTCCTATAAATAGGATGCTTAGTTAGAATTGAAAACACACCGGAAGTTCAAAGAATTATTCTTCTATAATCTTAAGCGTATTTCTTTAGAGTTTAGGAATGCTTTGAGCGTAGTTTAAGTTTTCTTCAAGTATATCCTTGCCCTACTCGTCGGAATACTCTTCTTTTTAAGGTAAGGGTTTTTATTATTATAGTAAGGGGTATTATTCTTTCGTATTCATGAAGAGAATTATTTTCTTTCAATACTCGTAAGAACTGTTATTCCATTCTTTCTTATTATGTTGGAATAACCTGTCTATGCGAAGTACCACATATATGGTGAAATTCTTATGTTATTCCATTCTTTATTATTATGTTGGAATAACCTGTCTATGCGAAGTACCACATACATGGTAAAATTCTTCTGTTATTCCATTCTTTATTATTCTATTGGAATATCCTGTCTGTGCGTATTACGCATGACCTGGTTCCATTATTTATTATTCTGTTGGAATAACCTGTCTGTGCGGTCTATCGCATGCCTGGTGAATTCTGTTGTTATTCCATTCTTTATTATTCTGTTGGAACATCTTGTCTGTGCGGATTACGCATGACCCAGTTCCGTTCATCCTGTCTGTGCGGATTACGCATGACCTGGTTCCATTTTTTATTATTCTGTTGAGAATAACCTATCTGTGCGGTCTATCGCATGCAGTGTGAATTCTTCTGTTATTCCACACTTTATTATTCTGTTGAAATGATTTGTCTACGCGGATTACTGCATGGCGGGAGAAAATCTATTTGCAGTTTCGTAATTTTTCTGACCCTAAAAAATTCTGGAAAAATTTGAAATGATAATTTGATGAGTTTTCTATATTGTGTCCAAAAATGGCGATTTTTGGATGTATAGATTAAGACTTATAAATTTTATGGGAAAAGACTATTTTAAAAATAAACCCTTATATCTCCTTGTGGTTAACTCCAAAATTGGTGAAATTTTTATTGGGAGTACATGTATATAACAGAAGTATACCGTGTAAATTTTTGAATTTTTGGATAAAAGTACAGTTTATAAAAAATGTCTAAATATTCAGCAGTTTTGGCCATATGAAAAATAGTAAATGAATTTTTAAAATTCTGAGAAAAATATGTGTTTAATATGAGACTATATTATGCTAAATCCCAGGAAAAAAATATTTTTGGGACTGATTTGGTATTTTTCATAAAAATGAACTAGTTATGAGTAAATGGATTAAATATGTTATGTGAAGTAAAAAAATTGGAAAATAAAATTTTATGGCTTGGAAATCCTATATAAAGTATATGCAGATTTTTGATGAGAGTTTTGGTTATTGATGATAAAATCTTATGAGTTTGGCATTTTAGGATGATTAAATGCATTAATTAGTAAAGTGTAAATAATTAAAATAAATTTTTTATTAATGATATTAGATTATGAGATTATTAAGTAATTGATAACATTTGGTTATTATTAAACGCTGGTTAAATTATATTATAAATGTTTAATATTTATCCTTTATCTCAGTTAATTGATTCTTTATATCATTGTCATTATCCTCATGCTTATATTATGATGAAAGTCATCTATGGCCTGTAATGCATAGATGGAATTGGTATGATTATGACCAGGGATTATTCGGTATAATCATGTTCGTAATGTTATAAATGATGTGGTAAAAGTCCTCATTGGCCCGTAGTGCATTGATGGACAGTTGTTGGTATGATTATGGCCATGGATTCTCTTCGGCCAAGGGTGCAAAGATGAATTATTTTATGGTATGATCATGACCGTTGATGAAAACACGATTATCTTTGGCCCGTAGTATATGGATAATTCATGGATGTGATATTAAGGAATATCATTGGCCGTAGTGCAGGGGTGATTCGATGATGTGGATTATTTATTAAGTTGAGTCTCATCGATAAAATATAGATAATAAACTTTTAAATTCGTAGAAGACAGTAGATATCATTCTCTACTTGACTCTTCTAAAATACAGTTGTATGTCTTTGGCCTGTAGTGCAAAGATGAATTATTAATGAATATCTTTGGCCGTAGTGCAAAGATGAAATTATTAGTATGTTTATGAGCAGGAATTGTGATTTGGTATAACCATGATTTTTGATGTTTTAGGTGAAGATAAGCGATGAAAATTATCTTCGTCCTGGGTGCAAAGAGGAATTTAAAATCACAATTATGATTACGAGTTATTCATATGGTTGTGGACATGAATTGTTTATTGATGTTACAGGGATAAAACATTATTGGTGGACTTTTAACATAGAGAAGATAATAGACTAGATGGTCTATTTGACTCTTCTAATGAATTGCTAGTTCCGCTGCAACTGTGGTTGAAAAGTTTTATCATCTACCATATGTTCTAAATCTCTGATTTATTACTGATGAAGGTTATTGATGATGTAAATTATCTTTAGTCATGATATTCTTTACATGGCTATTTGTGCTCACCCTTTTACTTCACAATTCCTTTCAGATAATAAGAGTGTAGCTGGGTCGAGCAGGGATAACAGGGGAATAGAACGGTGGTCTATAGCTGTTGAGGTTCTCCCTAAATAGTATGGAAATAATTTTATTGAGAATTTTAGATAAGTGTGTTGTATTGTATACGTCATTTGATATTTAATTTTGGTGAACCGAATAGGGTGAGGTGAACCCAACTTTGGAAGGGTGTTTTGGCACTATCATACAAGATGTCTAATGACATACAATCTCGTGTTATCATAAGACAGGTTTGTGCACATCCACTTGCTGAGTATATTTACGAGCACTACCTATATAATCTTGGAGTTTGGTTAAAATATAGTTTTCAATCGCAGACAGGGGAGATAGTTATATATCAAGAGAAGACTCACCATTGGTAGGAATATGATAGTAATCTTCTTGTTTTTCTTTGGGGTCTATTGGGTCAACTAAGGATAATTCTGTGGACATATGATATCTATCATAACCTAGACACATGGCCTCCCATGTACGAAGGTTTCCTTGAGCACTTCCCAAAGATTTTAATTTCTAAAACAGTTATTGACTGTACCTTTATGTAATGTCTCAAACATGTATCTGGCCAACCAGCAGCTGGATGTAAACCTTGTGAACTGAAGGATGTCAAAGAACTAAAGATGCTGATATTCTCTTAGCTTGCATCTTCAAGACCATGACTGATTGATTGAAGGTCAACTAGAGCAATTAGAAGTCAGGAGCAAATGAGAAACTATGCACATCAATGCCTAATCTTAGTATGTCAAAGTTAAATGACTGTTAAGGAACTAACAGTAGAAATGTACAGTTCCTCACTAGTATAACTGTGTACATCATGTTGTACCTTCTTATGAACTATAATAGTATCCTATCAAGAAACCATAATCTACCTAAAAAGGTGAAGATAGAAAGTACACTGAGGTTGGAAACTCAAATGCTCACAAACTTTCTCTCCATCCAAGTTGTAGGTTGAAGATGACATCTTGAAAGAAATCTGGAATAGGTCATAAGAACATCACAGGTTAAATTAATCTCATGTGAAGTAATCTTTGCTGATGGGTTAATATGTATGTACAAACCTATGTTCTAAGTGTTTGATAACACAGAGTAGGATCAATTCTATAAGAGGTATCTTGATGATTTGTAGAAACTGATCACCTCCATGAATCAACCAGATACAAATAAATCAAAGATTTGATTCTCACTCTGTGAACACTTAAACCTTGTGAACATAACCAAGCAAATGACGAAACCATCAAAGAAAAAGAGTATTTTATTAAAATGACAAATCTTACACACACTCACCATCATGCATCTCAAAGTGTATTATCTAAATTAGTTATATGCATGACTATGACTGTTGATGATCAATATGATGATTATCCAAATATAGGAGGAACAGAGATTTAGAAAACTAACCTAGCAGGACCCATTTAATTATGGGTACTAAAAATAGAAATGTATCTAACCTACAGGTACTTAGTCTATCTGGCTACACTAAGGAATGATGAAGCAGATGACTTTAGTCAAAAAGATTCAACCAGCAGAAGGCTTAAGACTGTTCAGAAATGTGTCTGATAAAACTCTAATATGTCAAAGACTATCCTTGAAGACCTGCTGAGCTGATCTGAATAAAGCTAACATGGCTGATGATCTTTATATAGAAGTAGGCCATTCAACCAATGATGAAAAAGGGTCTTAGATACTCAATCATGCAAAGCATGTCATAATAGAACAATCCTCAAGGAAGTTCACCACAAAGGATCATCGAACATCAAACATGAGGAACTCATTACGGGAGCAGAACTTCACGAGCACAAGCTGACAAAGAAGACTACGTTCGTAATGCTGTCAAATGATCGTAGAATGATCGTAGAATGATCAGTTCTGGAGATATTCTTGTCTATGATGTAAACATATTTGACTGTCAGTGGTAATTCCAGTCAGAAGGAGATATGTAGGGATGCTTCCTAATGCACATGAAGAAAAAGAAATCACACCTCACTGAGAAGATAGTATAAACATGGGGAAGTAGTGATCTGTTAAGAAACAACAGAACTGAGATATACTATGAAGCAGTGTACCAGCTACAGAGTCCCAAAACATTGTAGCTGATGAACCAAATGAAGATCCACAATCAGTAGGAACGTCTAAAAATGTACTACTGATAACCTATCAGCCACCCAACTCAAAATCGTGGAGTGCCTACGATCAAACATCTGATCGCAGTATAAGAGCAGGAGAACATCACGATTACAGCAAATACAATTCTCTAAAGTTGGAAGAGGAACTCCCTAGCAGAAAAGGTTAAATGAGATATCAGTGCAAATCGCTTCTAAAAGTATTTCATCTGGAAAGCGCCTTAGGGACAAACCTGACCCTTAGCTCACTCTAAGAGCTTGGCCCTTCCTGAGCTACCTTAACCCAAAAGGATTTCTTAGCCAAGTTCATCTCAAGGACCAAGACAGTCAACAATCATAGAGTAAATGTGACGCCCCCGAAATAAGTATACAACACCCATTCTGAGTCACCAAATACATGGTACAGAAAACAACTACAACTCTATTAGTACAACAACACATATGCTGTGAGTTTTGATACAAATATATACCAACTGTGACTCATGTCCCAACCGTGGACAACACCTCACAGTGATACCTTACATAAAGGTACAATCAATAACTATTTTAAAAATTAAAATCTTTGGGAAATGTTCAAGGAAACCTTTGTACATAGGAGGCCATGAATCTAAGTTATGATAGATATCATATGTCCAGAGAAATATCCTTGGTTGATCCAATAGACTCCAAAGAAAAATGAGAAGATTACTATCATGTTCCGTCCAATGGTGAGTCTTCTCTTGACATATAACTATCTCCACCGTCTGCAATTGAACGTTATGTTTCAACCAAACTCCGAGATCATATAGGTAGTGCTCGTAGATATACTCAGCAAGTGGATGTGCACAACCCTGTCTTATGATAACACGAGGTTGTATGTCATTAGACATCTTGTATGATAGTGACAAAACACCCTTCCAAAGTTGGGTTCGCCTCACCCTATTCGGTTCACCAAAATTAAATATCAAATGACGTATACAATACGACACACACTTATCTAAAGTTCTCAATAAAATTATTTCCATACTATTTAGGGAGAACCTCAATAGCTATAGACCACCGTTCTATCCGCTTGACCCAGCTACACTCTTGTTACCTGAAAGGAATTGTGAAACAAAAGGAAGAGCACAAATAGCCCAGTAAAGAATATCATGACTAAAGGTAATTAAATTATCAATAGCCTTTGTCAGTAATAAATTAGAGATTTAGAACATATGGTAGATGATAAAACTTTTCAACCATAGTTGCAGCGGAACGAGCAATCCATTAGAAGAGTCAAATAAACCATAATGTCTATTATCTTCTCTATGTTAAAAGTCCACCAACAATATTTTGTCCCTGTAATATCAATCAACAATTCATGTCCACAATCATATGAATAAATCATAATCATATTTGTGGTCCCAAATTCCTTTTCTCATCCAGGACGAAGATAATTTTCATCACCTATCTTTACCTAAAACATCAAAGATCATGGTTATACCAAATTATAGTTCCTACTCATAATCATACTAATAAATTCATCATTGCACTACGGGCCAAAGATATTCAACAATAGGTCATCTTTGCACTACGTGTCAAAGATATTCATCAACAATTCATCTTTGCACTACAGGCCAAAGATATTCAACAACATGTCATCTTTGCACTATCGGCTAAAGATATTAATATTTCAAAGAAATATATAATCATTTCAGAAGTCATATAAACAATAATTATAACCATGTTTATCAATTCACCTTTGCACTTAAGCTAAAGATATTCAATTATAAATTCAATAGTCATGATCACACTAGTTAACAATTCATCTTTGCACTACTGGCCAAAGAGAACCCATAGTCACGATCATACCAATAATCTACCCATCTTTATACTCAAGTCAAAGAGAAATATCATCTTTAGGGTTATAAGAATGTTATATATGATAATAAAAATAATATAATCAACATATAGATTTAATCTCAAGAGTAAGATTTATAAATCAATGATTTCATAACACCTTAATCCAAATGTTATAAATCACTTAATAATCCCATAATCTAATATTATTAATACTACCATAATATTTTAATCATTTATTAAACTTATAAATAATTTATTTTAATTGTTTACACTTTAGTAATTAATGTATTTAATCATCCTAAAATGCCAAACTTATAAAATTTCATCACCAATAACCAAAACGCTCATTAAAAAATTGCATATAACATATATAGGATTCTCAAGCCATAAAATCCTATTTTCTAATTTTGTTACATCACATAACATATTTAATTCATTTACTCATAACTAGTCCATTTTCATGAAAAATATTAAATCAATACAAACAAATTTTCTTTTCTGGAATTTAGCAGAACATAGTCCCATATTGAACATATATTTTTCTCGGAATTTTTAAAATTCATTTACTATTTTTCATATGGCCAAAACTGCCGAATATTTAGACATTTATCATAAATTATACTTTTGTCCAAAAATTTTGAAATTTATAGTGTATACTGATATTATATAGATGTATTCCCAATAAAATTTTTACCAATTTTAGAGTTAATCACAAGGAGTTATAAGGGTTTACTTTTAAAATAGTCTTTTCCCATAAAATTCATAACACTTAATCTATACATCCAAAAATAGTCATTTTTGGACATAATCGAGAAAACTCATCAAAATATCATTTCAAATTTTTCTAGAATTTTTGAAGGTCAGAAAAATTACGAATCATGAAAAACACAATAACCCTTAAAATCCCTTACCTCAAAAGAGCAGTATTTCTAATTGGAATATCGGATGTAAAGCCGAAGGAAACTTGAACTGAATAATACCTCTCAAAGTATCTAAATACTCACAAAATACGCTCGATAATATAGAGAGAAAGAAAACTTGTTTCGGGTGTGATTTCAATGCTAACTTAAGCACCCTATTTATAGGAAAATGCTAGAACGCCAAATGAGACTAAATTAATAAAATATTAATTTATCTTTTCTCTCTTCCGCGACACATCATCTGAATTTTTGAGCAGCCAAATTGGAATGATTTAAGCAGCCTACATGTTTAAAATAATAGTGGGTCCCACCCCTAATTTTAATAAAAATTATTTTATTTTCTAAAACTTCAGTAATTCATAAAAAATAGCCCGTTTATCAGAAAACTACAAATTTTATGTCCATTACACACGAAATCGAATTCTCTACAACTTTGTAGCTTTAAGTTTTTCCAAATTCCATATAAAAAATATTTGAAATCCACAAACGGACGATTTTTAACACCTTTTAAAATTCATAATAAATCATGCGTTAATTTTTAAATGTTCAAAATTTGTGGATATATACTCAACTTATATATGTATAACATATCCAAAAATCACAATGATTCAACGGTCGAATTAAAATTATAACTCGCGTAATAGAGCTTTAAGAACACCGATTTGATCTTTTAATACCTCCAATTCGATAAAATACTGATAAAACACCTCAACATTAATTCCTTCATTTATAACCACATAAATAAATACATCATTTATATTCGCATCAAATAAATATTTCCTTATCATATAAAACAATAATCAATTATTCACAAATAATATTACATAATCACAATAATGACAACCAGGCAGTTCCCAGAAAAGAGGGGGCTTTTCGATAAGGATTTCTCCTTACTGGCGCACAATTAGATGACCAAACCTCTCCTTGACAAAACTTTCTAGACATTGCCAATAATGCTATCTAATAATATTATTCAAGTAATATGAAGTATTGATCTGATAATGGGAAATACTATGCAGTGACAATTATTGAAACAACAATAATATAAACTATCAACGCAGCAATTTTTGAATCAATAAAATAAAATATTGAACAGTAATTACTGTAATAATTATTGAGTAGTGCTTTCTTACGTAAGAATCAATAATTCAAAAATACTGTACAATACCGTGTGCTACTGTGCAACCACGCGTATTACTATATTTTAACCACCGGGTATTCCAACAATGTTAATAGTAACAATTACGCCGTTATTTATAAAAACTCAAACTTGTCGTTTTCTTCATCCGACAGTTATTCTGTTATGGGGCCCACAAATGGCTGCGCCGTCGTTCGAATATTTTCCGACAACAAGAATATTCCATGACCAAACGAATATTCCCCAACAGAAATGAATATTTTATAACCACTTGCGTATTTTGAAAATTTTATATATATCACCCTTAACTTTAAACTTTTATCAATTTAACCATTTACTGAATAATAATTATAAGAAAAATTGAATACTTTTATTTCATAAAATTCGGGGTCTTACAGTAAAGGTAGAAGCAAACTCAACGACCGTGGAGCAATCTCAACGATTGTAGAAGCAGACTCAACGATCGCAGTCTTACATGAGGATACTCTAGCTCATGAGGAGCTTCGAAGAACGGGACAATTGCTCAACCATTCAGATTATGGGGAGATAAGTTCAAATGCTGGTTGGAAAGATGTCCTGCTGAAGACAAGTGCCCAAGGCTTCATGAAGTATATCAGTGGTTGAGCCATGTAGTTTCAAAATGAGGAGTAATGTCAACACCATCCACTACATCATTTCTCAAAAGATGATCTTTGAATCAACAAAGGAAAACGTAGAGTCCACAGCTGCCTTACCATGCTACTCTACGAACCAAAAAGGTCAACGGTAAATCCACGTCGGTAATGCTTATTCTCTTAAAAAGAATATAAAACCGAAAAGGTTATGCGGAGTTACAACTCATTACTAGACATCGTGCAACCAATGGTTGGTTGACACATAACTGCTTATGCAGAGTCAGAGGGAACTACCGTAAAGATAAATTCAAAATCTGCAAACAGTTATCAGAAACTATCGAAACTCTCTCCCTCCCATTTTCAAACCCTTGAATCCTCTTCGAAACCAAAATCAATTAAACTTCCAGAGCCCAAATCACAATCAGTTATTTCTCATAAATCTTTCTGAATCAAATACCCATATTCCTCGAACCATTTAAATGGAAGATTGACGAGTAATCACTGGCATTCAGCTTGGAACCAAGTCGTTTGAGAAATATAAAAAGAAGTTCAGAGACATTCTTGAACTTGTGAAGAAAGCTGGATTCTCAGAATGTCTTGAGGCAAGCACTCGAGTATATACTGAACTAGTTAAGGAGTTCTACTGTTGGGTAAAATCTAATTACGCATAACACGCAAGTATACGTGGTCAACAAGTAATAAATTGATAAGTTAAGTATCGTTCCCACAGAGAATTATTTAATAAAAATCACCAAGTACTAACCCGTAACCAACTCAATCTTATTTAAACAAATGAAATACAAATTAAATAAATTAAACTACTATTAACTTCCACTAGTTAAATTAAGATAACGGAGATTTAAGATCACAACTTCACTTATTGCCTCATTTAAGTTAACACACTTCTCATCAATTATTCTCTATCCTGAATTGTTAATCAAGAAGACGAAAGTAATATTAACCACCTCTCGATGCACTAATACCGTATTAACGTCAATCCACAATTAAGATAGAAATTCGTTAAACACCTTAATCAACTAACCCACTATATCTCTATGTGAATTACAATTGAAGAAAGTTTAAGAATAAGTTCTCTATTCGATTACATGCGATGTCAAACATATCTCTACCTTAACACACATCAAGTTTAAGCTACTAACAAAATCCTGAACACATGCTATCATAATTAGATCTAAATCTATACTTCATCTCTCGAGTTCATATAGATTATCACGGTAATTGATGGCCAAGCAATTAAACAATTAAGTCCAAACCACAATAGACAATCCTCTAAATAGAACATAATAATTGATAACGAAACATATTAAAATAAACTACACAATAAGATCCATTGTAATCTCAAACAAAGAATTAGTTCATGATTATTGAATTAAAGCTAAGAATCAACAATTGAATAACCATTAAAAGAGAAAGATAGAAGAAGATGAGAAGAAATAATCTATTGTCAGTAGATTTGACGCTCCCTTCTTGCTCCTACTTCAAATCTTCAATGGTCTCCAAGTTGATTCAATCTCCAAATATAATTAGAACTAGTGTTTTTCTCTAATTTACTCTAATCTAATTTAATAGAATGCTCTCTAATCTCCTAATATTCTCCTCTAATATGTGTTATTCCCCTCCTTTTATAAGCCTTTGTACATGTCTTTAAGTCCTCTTGAAAGTCCTTGAATCAAACAACTCGAAACAATCCTTTTCGGACTCAAATTCGGACAAAATCCACTCATTTTCGCGTATACCCAGCCCCGGCTGGGTATTTCCTTTGGTAAAATCCAGCCCCAGCTGGATAGTAAGCTGCTAAAGCTCCCAGGTACCCAGTCCCGGCTGGGTCCTAAGCACAAAAACGCCCAGCCCCGGCTGGGTACCAATCTGCCAAAAATATTTTCTGCTGGAACCTACTCTGCTAAAACTGCCATAACTTCTAAACCGAGAGGAGTTACGAGTCCTGTGACCTATCAAATCGAAGATATCGACGAGATCTACAACTTTCATTCTTTGAGCTTTGAGAAATAACGAACGCATGATGGTCTAAAATAGACTGGAAGTGACTGCTATGAAAATCACCACCCAAAACGGTGAAGTTCAACGTCCGTTGGTAGAAATGTCATAACTCTTTCATCCGAACTCCGATTTGAATGATTCAAGATGTTCCGGAAAGCTAAGAAAACGCTCTACAATATAATCCAAGCTCCAAGCCAAGAACATGAATTGATATGAAATCATAAATGATATCCGGCTTGCTTTTGTTTGCATTTTCCGTGCTTTTCCTTAACAATAATCGCTCACATCGCTTCCAAACGTATAACCTACAAAACGAACACAAAATGCATAAAAAGTAACTAGGAAACATGAATATAAGAAACTAATTCAATTAAAAGATACCGGATAAGTAGGTATAAAACCTACTTATCAAATACCCCCAAACTTAAACCTTTGCTTGTCCTCAAGCAACACAACATAATGCAATGCAATGCAATGGAATGCAACTAATCTATATGCCTACGAATCCAGCAGTATTGATAGAATCAAATCTATTCACTCGGCCTTAGAGCAATCAAGCAAACACGATAATACTTCATATCAAAACCAATCAATAATTTCCTAGTTAATCATCAAGTCTTAAACTGTTATCACTGATATAGTGCGTGTGTGCTCCACAACAATGTTAACTGATATAAAATCAAATTTAACACATAATAGGTCTCTTTAAAGGCATCATACAGTGAAAACTCACAAAATTCACGAACAAGCTAGATCCAACTAAAGTCAAACATCCACCAAGTTCAAGAGTCCAATCCGGGATACTTATGCTTTACTTTTCATTACGGGGGCTTTTTGCTCTTTTCCCGTTTTATTATTTTTTTCTTTTTTTTTTACTTTTTAACCATGACTGTGCAATGTCTCATTCCATTAGGCTACAGTGCTACCCCTTAGCGAGCTTTCGACCAACGACTCCCAGACCATATAAGACCTTAGGGCGCTAGGTTTTAAGATACCCCTTCGGGCGTACTTGCTCAAGTAACAAAGGCCCCGAAACAAAACTAGCCACGGTATTTTTTTTTCATTTTTTTAAAGCTTATATATATATCCCAAATTTTTTTCCCGAACTTAAGTTTTTATCGAACTTTAGTCATCACTACTTATTCTTCTCATTCTTTCATTCAAACTAGCATTATCCTTTAGAGTCTCATTATGTATCAATTTAAACTCAATCAATCAACAAGTTGTTTTTATTGTGCTATCCTTATTATACCAGTTTCAAACAGAAAAAAAATTCAATTCATAACAAGAAATCACATCAAAGCTCTAATACTTAGTATTATACTTGTCTACTCAATTCCATTCTCATCATTGGCCAAAATAAACTGAACTATCTAACAACTGGATTCATGCAAGATGAATATAGTAACTAACTATTATTTTTGAATTTTTGAATATTTGGTTTTTTTTTTTAATAATGAACCTAAACTATATTAACAACATATGCAAAATAACATAACATAAACTAAACATGCGATAATGAACCTAAACAAAACTCCCCCAAACTTAGCAATTACAATGTCCTCATTGTAAGAATATAGCAGTAAGTAGAAGAGAACTTCCCAGTAATCAGCTACGCGTGAAGTGATGGCGGCGATGGCGGCGACGATCTTTTTCTTATCCATTGAACCTCCAATACCTGCAATGAAGAGAGACAACATGGATTAGATTATAAGAGAGCTTAATAAGTAAATTAATTCCTATCTACTAAATAAACTAGTAAAGCATATAAATATAAAAATTCATGGGTTGCCTCCCAGTCAGCGCTTGATTTATAGTCTTTCAGCCTGACTTTGTCTGGTCAATGCTATCCAATTCCTCTTCGAAAGTTGAGGAACCCTCCATCCATCGGAAATAATATAGCTTTTGGTAGGGTCCCATTTGTGATAGCCATCGAGTTAAAGTCACCTAGCATGCTTTGTTTATATAAGATTAGATTGAAGAACGTCCAACATCTAGGCGTTTTCTCCATTGTGTCTGCGAATATATTCTGGCATTGAGGCTTGTCAGACACAACAATCTCTTCTTCTATCTTCTCCAACTCATCGCACCATGGCTTCGAAGTTGTACTCGCTTTTACGTCACATGGAGTATTGCCAATGACATGACTACCAATTAGACAAGGTTTTGCAAATCTAACCAGATTCTTGAACTGTGGAGGAGAAGTCACTTGAGGCATAAATAACATCGGCTCATCATCGTTGGTTCTCACAATTAGTTCTTCACCGACCTTGTTGTCATTATCCCTACTTGTCTCCTCTTTTTCAACATCTCGAGGCTCATCTAGTTGTAGATTTGGTTCAGGTTCTTCGTCAATTTCGTCATCCATGTCATAAAACCAAATGTTTGGAGGAAGGTTGCTTACGGCTTTGGTCATTTGCTCTATCTGATCCGCAACATTTTGAATTGACCTCGCTTGATTACTCATTCTCTCCTCATTTGATGATATGAACTTGGACACCAATTCCTCCAACCTTGACTTTTCTTTTTCAGTCTCGGAAGCCATGTATTGAGGACCATTGGTTGAGGCAGTGAGGAGTTGTTCCATTCGATTATTAAAATTTTGGGTTGATAACTCCTGACTCATTATCATCTCTTCTTTTTCTGCTATAATCCTTAACATGAATTCCTTGAAATCTGAATTGTCTTCTTGTTGCATTGGAGGTGGATTTGAGAAATTTGATAGATATGTTGGATTTGGAGCAGAGTATTGGTCCTGATAGTTGTAGCTCCATGAAGAATCCGGGTGATACCCCCAAACTTGATGGTAATTATCATATGCATACTGGTTGAGGTATACACCACCTTGTTTTCGCCGCCCAAAACTAACGGTGCATTGATGACTCGGATGGTTGCCAGCACAATAGTCACACATGATTGCCATCCTTTGACTCTGTTGGGCTGCGATAACGTCCAACTCCCTCGAAAGTTCTTTAATTTGTGCTGACATTGCGGAAAGTGTCGCGAGTCTGTCAATCTCCTTTTCTTTTGGTTGAGTCATGTTTGTGTATGGCCATTGATACGCAAAGTCATCCATGGTACCTGAAAAGAGAGAAATATAGGAAGAGAATTAAAAATAAAAATAAAAATGTTTAAATTAAGACTAATTTGATTGAAGCTAATATTGGTAAAACTGTATTAAACTAATTCCCCAGCAACGGCGCCAAAAACTTGTTGGGTAAAATCTAATTACGCACAACACGCAAGTATACGTGGTCAACAAGTAATAAAGTGATAAGTTAAGTATCGTTCCCACAGAGAATTATTTAATAAAAATCACCAAGTACTAACCCGTAACCAACTCAATCTTATTTAAACAAATGAAATACAAATTAAATAAATTAAACTACTATTAACTTCCACTAGTTAAATTAAGATAACGGAGATTTAAGATCACAACTTCACTTATTGCCTCATTTAAGTTAACACACTTCTCATCAATTATTCTCTATCCTGAATTGTTAATCAAGAAGACGAAAGTAATATTAACCACCTTTCGATGCACTAATACCGTATTAAAGCCAATCCACAATTAAGATAGAAATTCGTTAAACACCTTAATCAACTAACCCACTATATCTCTATGTGAATTACAATTGAAGAAAGTTTAAGAATAAGTTCTCTATTCGATTACATGCGATGTCAAACATATCTCTACCTTAACACACATCAAGTTTAAGCTACTAACAAAATCCTGAACACATGCTATCATAATTAGATCTAAATCTATACTTCATCTCTCGAGTTCATATAGATTATCACGGTAATTGATGGCCAAGCAATTAAACAATTAAGTCCAAACCACAATAGACAATCCTCTAAATAGAACATAATAATTGATAACGAAACATATTAAAATAAACTACACAATAAGATCCATTGTAATCTCAAACAAAGAATTAGTTCATGATTATTGAATTAAAGCTAAGAATCAACAATTGAATAACCATTAAAAGAGAAAGATAGAAGAAGATGAGAAGAAATAATCTATTGTCAGTAGATTTGACGCTCCCTTCTTGCTCCTACTTCAAATCTTCAATGGTCTCCAAGTTGCTTCAATCTCCAAATATAATTAGAACTAGTGTTTTTCTCTAATTTACTCTAATCTAATTTAATAGAATGCTCTCTAATCTCCTAATATTCTCCTCTAATATGTGTTATTTCCCTCCTTTTATAAGCCTTTGTACATGTCTTTAAGTCCTCTTGAAAGTCCTTGAATCAAACAACTCGAAACAATCCTTTTCGGACTCAAATTCGGACAAAATCCACTCATTTTCGCGTATACCCAGCCCCGGCTGGGTATTTCCTTTCGTAAAATCCAGCCCCAGCTGGATAGCAAGCTGCTAAAGCTCCCAGGTACCCAGCCCCGGCTGGGTCCTAAACACAAAAACGCCCAGCCCCGGCTGGGTACCAATCTGCCAAAAATATTTTCTGCTGGAATCTCCTCTGCTAAAACTATCATAACTTCTAAACCGAGAAGAGTTACGAGTCCCGCGACCTATCAAATCGAAGCTATCGACGAGATCTACAACTTTCATTCTTTGAGCTTTGAGAAATAACGAACGCATGATGGTCGAAAATAGACTGGAAGTGACTGCTATGAAAATCACCACCCAAAACGGTGAAGTTCAACGTCCGTTGGTAGAAATGTCATAACTCTTTCATCCGAACTCCGATTTGAATGATTCAAGATGTTCCGGAAAGCTAAGAAAACGCTCTACAATATAATCCAAGCTCCAAGCCAAGAACATGAATTGATATGAAATCATAAATGATATCCGGCTTGCTTTTGTTTGCATTTTCCGTGCTTTTCCTTACCAATAATCGCTCACATCGCTTCCAAACGTATAACCTACAAAACGAACACAAAATGCATGAAAAGTAACTAGGAAACATGAATATAAGAAACTAATTCAAGTAAAAGATACCGGATAAGTAGGTATAAAACCTACTTATCATCTACTCAAATGCTTCCATAAATGCCGGAACCCTTTCAACCAAAGTCAAAGGTCAGTCTTTAAAGCTAAAATCATCCGATATCAATCAATGCTTAGGTTTTTCTGACCTAGGACTGAAAAACCTTGATGAGATCAACACTGAGCAAGCAAAGGAGATTATGGGGTACCAAAGAAACCCTAGTCTGAAGGACATAAAGAAGAAGGAGTTCCCTAAGGAATTCGAGTTCCTTGCTGAGATAGTGGGAAAGTGTATCCTATATAAGGATATTGCACATGACACTATGCTTGATCAGCAGCTGAAGATTATGTCTGCAATTGTTCTGAAGAAGCGAATCAACTTTGGAGCTATCTTATTCGATCAGATCTCCAAATGAGTAGAAAAGGCTGCGATAAAGAAGTCTATAGATAAACCCCTAACAAAGGTCTTTCATGGAAGACTGCTGAGTATTGTGATGAAGAAGAAGTTGGGAGGCAACAATCAAGGATGATGAAGGAGAGCCTCTAAATGTTCATAAAGTGATGTCTCCACAGTTGTTCGTGAACTGGAAGAAGAACCCAAAGGAAAATAGGAAACTAACAACAACTGAGAGCAGAAGCAAGGTCTCTATAAAGAAAGGAATGCGAAAGAGGTGGAAAGCTCTGAGTCTGGTAACTCTGCACCAGTAGCAGCCAGACCAGTAAGGAAGAGATCCAGGAGTGTGAAGAAAATAGAGGCTCCACCAAAGAGTCTCCCCACTGAAGACAAAGATAAAGGTAAAAAGGTTGTAACCGCACCAAAAACCACAAAGAGAAGAAGAAACAGACTGCTTCAAGGGCCATCAAGGAAGAAAGCTAAGGTGGTAGAATCAGAAGAAGAAAAGGGAACTGATGATGACAAGAATGAGTCCCTAAAGAACAAATCCAGATATGAAGGTGGAACTGGATTCATGGAAGAAAATGTAAACCTTGCTGATAAAGAATAATGCACAAGCCCAGTGGCTAACGCTCAGAGCATTCACTCTGATGATGAAAAAATGCTACAAGATGACCCAACTGCATCTCCAAATGCAAATGCTCCAACAAGACCAGATAATGGGTCAAATGATGTTGATTCTGAAGAAGAAGTACATGCCCCTACCAATGTTGAAAGTCAAGGAAGCTTGCCTGGTGATTCAAAGGCCTCAGAATCTGAAGACGAAGAAGAGTTTGACTCTCCAATAGCTGAACCTCCAAGGAGAAGGAAGAGATACAGACTACTGGCTAAATTTGCCTCCAACAAGAAACGTGATCACTCTAGGCTACGATGCAGTATGGGTTATTATTGACCGATTAACGAAATCTGCACACTTCCTTCCGATCAAAATCATATTCAACTTAGATCAGTTGGCAATGTTATATGTGAAAGAGATTGTTTTGAGACACGGAGTCCCGGTGTTAATTGTGTCAGATAGTGATTCGCATTTTACGTCGAACTTCTGGAAACATCTACAGGAATGCATGGGTGCACAGTTGCGAATGAGCACGTCATATCACCCTCAGACAGATGGATAGAGTGAAAGAACAATTCAAACATTAGAAGACATGTTAAGAGCTTGTATAATGGACTTTGAAGGAAATTGAGATGATCATCTACCACTTGTAGAGTTTGGATACAATAGCAGTTATCACGCTAGTATTTGCATGCGGCCTTATGAAGCATTATACGGCAGAAAGTGCAGAACTCCGCTATACTGGGATGAAGTTGGCGAAAGACAATTACTAGGCCTGGAATTGGTATAGTAGACAGCTGAAATAGTCAAAGTGATCTGAACAAGATTGATAGTAGCTCAAGATAGACAGAAGAAATACGCCGATCCACACCGTAAAAATGTTGAGTTTGAATCAGGTAGTTATGTGTTCTTAAAGGTCTCTCCTTGGAAGGGAAAGATCAGGTTCGGAAAGAAAGGGAAATTAAGCCCAAGATTCATTGGACCCTTTGAAGTTCTACGAAGGGTTGGAGAAGTTGCTTATGAGGTAGCCTTACCTCCAGCTCTAGAGAATGTCCACAACGTTTTCCATGTCTCAGTCCTACGACCCTACAAACCCGATTACAAGCATGTGATTGAATATGAACCCCTACATTTTGACAAAGACTTATCTTATGAAGAAATTCCTGTTCAGATTGTAGACCGAAAAGAGCAAGTTCTAAGAAATAAAGTAATACCTTCTGTTAAGGTAATTTGTAGGAACCACAACGCTGACGAAGCAATGTGGGAACTCGAAGAGAATATGATGAAGAATTATCCTCATTTATTTACTTAGATTATTATAAGCGATTCTGGGGACAGAATCTTTGTAAGGGGGGAGAATGTAACGGGACGAATTGTTTAAGTTGTGATTCTGAGGACAAAATCCTTTTAAGGGGGAAAGATGTGACAACCAAGATTTTGTAATTTAATTTTAATATTTATTAGATTGAATAAATATTTTTTTGATGAATTAATTATTATATTAAATAATTAATTGATGAAATTGTGGTGGATTAATTTAATTATATGTGTTATATTTATTTAATTAATGTGGAGAATTTTTTTTTATTATTCGAAGTATGTAATTATGTGAGCTTATTATAATAAAAGAAATATTTAATAAGCCTAATAGTATTTTAATTAATTTAATAATTAATTAGAGATTTAATAATTTGACATTATTAATAAATGAGAAATTTAATTATGTGGCTATGGAATTTATGAGAAATTATTATATGTTATTTAATTAAATTAAATAAGATATTGGATTTATTTTATAAATGATTATGACATTATTTAAACTATATTATAAAGGTTTAATTAAATTAATTGGATATAAGCTTTTAAGGCTAGCCAAACAAGGCCTTAAGAGGAGTTGGGGGAAGTTAAACCAAGTATGGAGTAATTGACCTCAACTCAGTGTATAAAGGGTCAGTTGTTTTGTTTTACGTATTTTTCAATTAAGTGTTCAACCTGAGAGTCAGAGAATTCATAGAGATTTCAGAGAGAATTCAGAGGATTGGGGGAGAAACTGTGTGATTGAAGTATTATTTGAAAAAGGGATTGTTATCTTTACTCACTCTACACTCTGGATAATTCTCTCCAACCCAATTCTTATTTTTACGTCATTAAGCTTTCATGAAAATGGTTTCCAATCTCTTTGTTAAATCTCTATAAATGGGAAATTGTGTTGTTATATGGATATATGTAATAATATGATTAGCATAACATGTTTTATTATATATTATATAGACTTCCATATCATCAGTTTCATAATATTAACGTATGTTATGGCTTCAAAAATTACAGAGTATAGAATATGGCCATATGGCCCTAATACGTGATTTTAATATTTCAAACATAAATTGTTTTGTAAAATTTCCACTTGTATATAATTATGCATACTAAAATGAAGAAAACAAAATTTGAATGGATGGATTTGGTGTTATAACGAATCTGTAGTGTTAAAAATTTATGTTTTTGTTCAAAAACTTTAAGAACACCAAGAATAGTGAAATTTGCATGTTTTAATTATGTAATTATGTGTTTTAATTGGTTAAAATTACTCTATAAATGTTGGGTAATGATTATATACAAATTCTAACATTTGGGTATGTTTAATCTAGTGAATTCAATGACCATGTAATGTTAAATTCGCCTGTTTTTGTGTTTTTCGTGAACTGAAAATTCAGAAACTGGAGTTTCGCGCCGCAGCGCCAACTCCAGGCCTAAGACTCATGCCACAGCACCAAATACCCAAGCCGCAGCGCCACCGCACCGCAGCGCCAAGACCTAGTATAACAGTGGCGCCGCAACGCCACCTAGCAGAATGGTCCAGAAATGAGTTTTTAAAATGTTTAAGTCTAGCAATGTGTTGGTAACTTAATCTAATGAACATAAAAACTTGTTACACATATAATGAGGTGTTAAAATAAATTCTTAACATTTCAATAACACGTTTATGTGTGAATTGAATGATTGAATGCATAGTTAGCTTATTGTTCATGAAGTGTTAATTGTAACAATGAGTGTAATAATTTGACTAAGTATACTCATGAATTTGAGATAGACAAAAAGAATGGACTTGTGATGACTAATACGCTATAATTGACTGGTATTGTGAACCTAAATGATACATAGGATTTAAATCAAGGAACGAGTTTAATTAACGTGTAATCTACGCACGAGGCAAGTTTCCTAACCTTATTCGTTATCTTTATATAAGCTTATAAGTTGTATCTTTACATCGAGCAAACTCTCGTTATTATTGATCAAGTCCATTTTATTATATTAAAATGTATTAAACTTTTAAAGTATGATTCTGTTATACAATAATTATTCTATTGTATACCTTTTGAGATTGCTATTCAATTTTAAATTATCAGTTACTGTTGAACTTTGTTAGACTAGTGAACCCTTAATGATTCGACTTGTCCATAGATGATGAGTGTTCTAAATTTCAGAACCCTTGATGAATTATCCAAACTAAACTTCCTTTGGTGCGGACTCTAATTTCAAACTGAGATGAACAACCCTGTATAGGGGATTATTTATGCGTTAGCGTTAAGATATTGTGCACAGTATGGTACTAAGGGTTGATCCCCCTAAGTACGAGAAGAAGAGTCCATAGTCTTATGACTGTTAAAGGTTTCAAGTATAAACACTTGACAACCTAGGACATAGTTCAAGGTGTTATGACCCTCAGAAGTTCTTTCGTTTCTTGTTATTCATTCCTGATTCAAAAGTTGAGTTTCCTATTTTAGAAGTCATTGATTTATTCGCATGTTATTATGCATTATTTATATTGTTATACTTGTGGACAATCGTGTTCATTCTTGCGTAATAATAACATTGCAGTTAAGAACTAAAGATCAGACGAGCCTTCCACTAGTAAAGGCAAGGGAAAGATTAGCAAGTAATGAAGATTGGTTATTTATGTGTTTATGTAATGATATTCAGGGTTTATGTTATTTAAAGACTTATTATTTGTTTATGATTCTGCACAGATGTTTAGGGTTAGAGCAACCTGAGATTTTATTATTATGCAGTTGATGTAACCCCATAAGGGGAGATTTATTTATTATTTCTATTTATTGATTGGTTTGCATTTATTTATGGGTAGATAGATAGATGATATTTGTACAGTGAACACCAAATCCTGTGGAAATGGAAGTATCGAATTTGGGGGTGTCACAGGTTGGTATCAAAGCTGAAGGTTATGAACCTTAGGTGGGGGAACAATCTTAGGTAGTAGCCTTGTAGGAGATCGAGAACATAGTGGTGGTAAACTTTTATCGAGTTCTAAGAAATGAATTTCTTAATTCATTGAAGATAATAAAAGACTTTATGTGCTTATGTGTTAAATTATGTGTTCGCTAGTACGGATTAGTAACTAAAACTTAAAATTTTATTGTCAGGATGTCGGATGTTAGAGGAGCTAGTCGAGCTGGGGAGGAGGAACCCTGAGTACCTACAGAGGAGGAGCCCCGAGACATTCATGTCGTCAGGGAACAGTTGGTACAGAGAGAGTCATCTCCGTTGATCACTGTTGTTGGTCGGGAGCATGAGCCTGAGACGGATCTAGAGGAGGATTCTGATGAAGAAGAGGAGGAAAAGGAGTTCCCACCGAACTCCATTGATACTGAGATGTATGATGCGCTTTATGATCGTAACATAGAGTTGCAGGACACTGTTCAAGAGCTGAAGGAGAGGGCTGTTATTCAGCAGATTACCATCGAGTAGAAGGATGGGGAAATTGTGACTCTTCACACACGTTTAAAGAAACCTGGGATTTTATTATTATGCAGTTGATGTAACCCCATAAGGGGAGATTTATTTATTATTTCTATCTATTGATTGGTTTACATTTATTTATGGGTAGATAGATAGATGATATTTGTACAGTGAACACCAAATCCCGTGGAAATAGAAGTACCGGATTTGGGGGTGTCACAACTATTCACAGAAAAATTAAATTTTCATTTTTTTGTCCAAAATATCTATTATGGATACTAGCCTTGATTGTATCCATGTTTTGATCATTCTTGAATTTTACTTCACTATGGTTATTTATGAAGTATTTTTGAACTTGGTCTGTTTAAAGTACGAATCCTTATTATTTGTTCTTTTTTCACTGGATTCGTTTTTGTTAAAATATTTTTCATCATCCTCAGTCCTAAATGATGATATTACTGAATATCTTTGGCATGTAGTGCAAAGATGGTTGATTTTCTTATGAATATCTTTGGCCCGTAGTGCAAAGATGTACATGTGTTGAGATGAACATGACCAACTGATGAATATCTTTGGCCTGTAATGCAAAGATGAATATTTGATTCAAGATGTATATTGATTGATGTTACAGGGATAAAATATTGATGATAAACTTTAAATTCATAGAAGAAAGTAGATTTCATTCTCTACGTAACTCTTCTAATGAATTATTATTTCCGCTGCGAATATTGATTTAAAACTTGTTGTCTATTGTATTCTATCAGATTTTTTCCCGTTGAGGACTAACGATAATTTTTTCTATGTTATCTTAGTCATAATATTCTTTACTGGGCTAGTTGAGCTCACCCTTTTCCTTTTTGTTCCAATTTTCTTCTCAGGAGGCGAGAATGTAGCGAGTACTAGTCGGGGTATGGAATGAAGGTTCTAGAAAGTCGTTTTAGTAGTCCTCACTATTTTGTAAAATAGTATATCAATAATTATAATGAGGACTTATTTGAGTGTTGATATTGTCTAGAAGATAATATTTATTTTTAAACTCACAGTTTATGTGTTGTCGTATTTTGTACGACAATTGTATTAATAAAGTTGTAGTTGTTTCTGTACCATGTATTTGGCGACTCAGAATGGGTGTTGTTGTAAGACCCCGAATTTTATGAAATAAAAGTATTCAATTTTTCTTATAATTATTATTCAGTAAAAGGTTAAATTGATAAAAAGTTAAAGTTAAGGGTAATATATGAAAATTTTTAAAATACGCAAGTGGTTATAAAATACTCATTGTTGTCGGCGAATATTCGTTTGGTCGTGAAATATTCTTACTGTCGGGGAATATTCGTACGACGGCGCAGCCATTTGTGGGCCCCATAACAGAATAACTGTCGGATGAAAAGAACGACAAGTTTGAGTTTTTATAAATAACGGCATAATTGTTACCGTTACCACTGTTGGATTACCTGGTGGTTAAAATACAGTAATATGCGTGGTTGTATAGTAGCACACGGTATTACACAATATTTTTGAATTATTGATTCTTACGTAAGAAGGCACTACTCAATAATTGTTACAGTAATTACTGTTCAATATTTTATTTTATTGATTCAATAATTGTGGCGTTGATATTTTATATTATTTTTATTTCAATAATTGTCACTGCACAGTATTTCTCATTATCAGATCAATAATTCATAGTATTTGGATAATATTATTAGATAGCATTATTGACAATTTCTAGAAAGTTCTGTCAAGGGGAGGTTTGGTCAACTAATTGCGCGCCAGTAAGGAAAAATCCTTATCGGAAAGCCTCCTCTTTCCTGGGAACTGCCTGGTTGTCATTATTGTGATTCTGTAATATTATTTGTGAATAATTAATTATTGATTTATATGATAAGAAAATAGTTATTTGATGCAGATATAAATGATGGATTAATTTATTTTATGTGGTTATAATGAAGGAATAAATGTTGAGGTGTTTTATTAGTATTTTGTCAGATTGGAGGTATTAAAAGATCAAATCGGTGTTCTTAAAACTCTATTTCCTGAGTTATAATTTTAATCCGACCGTTGGATCGTGGTGATTTTTGGATATGTTATACATATATAAGTTGAGTATATATCCACAAATTTTGAACCGTTAAAAATGAACGTATGATTTGTTATGAATTTTAAGAGGTGTTAAAAATCATTCGTTTGTGGGTTTCGGATATTTTTTGTCTGGAATTTAAAAAAACTTAAAGCTACAAAGTTGTAGAGAATTCTATTTCGTGTGGAATGGAAATAAAATTCGTATTTTTCTGATAAACGGGCTATTTTCTATGAATTACTGAAGTTTCGAAAAATAAAATAATTTTTATTAAAATTGGATGGGACCCACTTTTGTTGTTTAAAATATGTGGGCTGCTATTATTTTTCCAAGGTTGGCATGCTTGATGGCTGGCTTGACTCAAATGTTTGGCACGTGGAAGAAAATAATAAAATAATAATATTTTATTATTTTAGTCTCGTATGGCGTTCTAGCATTTTCCTATAAATAGGCGCTTAGGTTAGAATTGAAAACCACACCAAAAATAAGTATTATTTCTCTCTATATTGTCGAGAGTATTTTTGTGAGTATTTAGATACTTTGAGAGTTGCTATTCAATGCAAGTTTCCTTCGACTTTACATCCGATATTCCAGTCAGAAATACAGCTCTTTTGAGGTAAGAGATTGTAAGGGTTATTATGTTTTTCAGTTTCGTAATTTTTCTGACATTTAAAAATTCTGGAAAAATTTGAAATGATGAATTGATGAGTTTTCTAGATTGTGTCCAAAAATGGCAATTTTGGGATGTATAGATTAGGAATTATGAATTTTATGAGAAAATACTATTTTAAAAGTAAACCCTTATAACTCCTTGTGGTTAACTCCAAAATTGGTAAAAATTTTATTGGGAGTACATGTATATAACAGAAGTATACTCTGTAAATTTTGGAATTTTTGGATAAAAGTACAGTTTATGATAAATGTCTAAATATTCGGCAGTTTTGTCCATATGAAAAATAGTAAATGAATTTTAAAAATTCTGAGAAAAATATATGTTCAATATGGGACTATATTCTACTAAATCCCAGAAAAGAAATTTTTTTTGTACTAATTTGGTATTTTTCATGAAAATGGACTATTTATGAGTAAATGAATTAAATATGTTATGTGAAGTAACAATATTGGAAAATAGGATTTTATGGCTTGGGAATCCTATATAAAGTATATACAGATTTTTGATGAGGGTTTGGTTATTGATGATGAAATCTTATGAGTTTGGCATTTTAGGATAATTAAATACATTATTTAGTAAAGTGTAAACAGTTAAAATAAATTGTTTATAAGTATAAGAAATGTTATTCTTTCAATATCATTATACCGAAATATTGGTATGGATTTTATTGTGGAATTCTACCTTTTTTATGTCGGGGTTACTATTTATGTATATGATATTATTTATGTATACGGTACTATATACGAATACGGGTTACTATTCATGAGTTACTATTCACGAGTTACTATTTATGAGTTATTATTCATGAGTTACTATTCACGAGTTACTATTCATGGGTACTATTCACGATAAAATTGGTTTCTTTTTCAGACCAAATTATCGTTGATTTATGAATCTTACTCTTGAAATTAAATCCATGTTTTGATTATATTGTTTTTATTATCATATATAATATTTTTATAATCCTGGTGAAGAAATTTATCTTTAACTTGAGTGTAAAAAGAAGTAGATTATTGGTATGATCGTGACTATGGGTTCTCTTTGGCCAATAGTGCAAAGTTGAATCGTTGACTGGTATGATCAAGACCATTGAATTTGCAATTGAATATTTTTAGCTTAAGTGCAAAGGTGAATTGATCAACATGATTATAATTATGGTTTATATAAATTCTGAAATGATTGTGTATTTCTTTGAGATATTAATATCTTTGCCTGTAGTGCAAAGATGAATTATTGATGAATATCTTTGGCCCGTAGTACAAAGATAACATGTTGTTGAATATCTTTGGCCTGTAGTGCAAAGATGAACTGTTAATGAATATCTTTGGCCCGTAGTGCAAAGATGAATTTATTAGTATGATTATGAACAGAAATTGTTATTTGGTATAACCATGATCTCTGATGTTTCAGGTAAAGACAGGTAATGAAAATTATCTTCATCCTAGATGAGAAAAGGAATTTGGAACCACAAATATGATTATGAGTTATTCATATGATTGTGGACATGAACTGTTGATTGATGTTACAGGGATAAAATATTGTTGGTGGACTTTTAACATAGAAGATAATAGACATTATGGTCTATTTGACTCTTCTAATGGATTGCTCGTTCCACTGCAACTATGGTTGAAAAGTTTTATCATCTACCATATGTTCTAAATCTCTGATTTATTATTGATGAAAGCTATTGATAATTTAATTATCTTTAGTCATGATATTCTTTACTGAGATAGTTGTGCTCACCCTTTTGCTTCACAATTCCTTTCAGGTAATAAGAGTGTTGTCGGGTCGAGCGGGGGTAACAGGGAAATAGAACGGTGGTCTATAGTTGTTGAGTTTCTCCCTAAATAGTATGGAAATAATTTTATTGAGAACTTTAGATAAGTGTGTTCTATTGTATACATCATTTGATATTTAATTTTGGTGAACCGAATAGAGTGAGGTGAACCCAACTTTGGAAGGGTGTTTTGCCACTATCATACAAGATGTCTAATGATATACAACCTCATGTTATCATAAGACAGGGTTGTGCACATGCACTTACTGAGTATATCTACGAGAACTACCTATATGATCTTGGAGTTTGGTTGAAACATAATGTTCAATTGCAGACGGTGGAGATAGTTATATGTCAAGAGAAGACTCACCATTGGAAGGAACATGATAGTAATCTTCCCATTTTTCTTTGGGGTATATTGGATCAACCAAGGATAATTCTCTGGACATATGATATCTATCATAACCTAGACGCATGGCCTCCCATGTACGAAGGTTTTCTTGAGCATTTCTCAAAGATTTTAGTTTTTAAAACAGTTATTGACTGTTCCTTTATGTAATGTATCAATGTGAGGTGTTGTCCATAGTTGGGACATGAATCACAGTTGGTATTAAAACTCACAGTATATGTGTTGTTATATTTCGCACTACAATTATAGTAATAAAGTTGTAGTTGTTTTCAGTACCATGTATTTGGCGACTCAGAATAGGTTGGATAGAATGGACCTATTTGGGGGGCGTCACAATTGTATACCTATTTTAGGGGCATCATAGTTGGTATCAGAGCTTAGGGATATGGTCTCTGGAGGAGATCGGGGAATAGAACTAGGAGGGGAGAGACGAGTAAATCCTTCGCTAGTGTGTCCTACCTAAGCTTATTTATTGGTTGGTCAGAATATAGGGATATTATGTGATATGTTAATTTCTTCAATTAACCCTTGTTTTATGGCAGTATTTGATAATGGCAACCGAGAATGTTAATAGTGGAGTAAATGAGATCGTGGAGACACCTTTACCCACCAATGAGGAAAACGTGCAACAGGCCGGCAATGTTCCTCCTGTAAACAACACCACTGATCAGACGATGAACGATGGAATGTTTAGAAGCTTTTTGCAGTTCATGCAAAATCAGACGAAGGAGACTCGTGTACAAAATACAGGTGGAAATGATAGCAATGCAAGGTTTGTCACAGCCAAGCAATTCAAAGAGTTGGGACCACCAGAATTCTGGGGAAAACTGGATCCGATTAAGGCGGAGACATAGGTCAAGCAGATTACCAAGATATTTGATGTCTTGGGATGCACGGAGGAACATAAGGTTCCATTTGCCACTTTTATGTTCCGTAACGAGGCAGATTACTGGTGGGAATCTGTGAAGCGTACCCATCCAGCAGCACTCAGCATGTCTTGGGAAACATTTCAGAAATTGTTCAATGACAAGTACTTTCCTGAAAGTATTCATCATATGAAAGAGGTAGAGTTTATTAGACTGGAATAGAACAACATGACGGTGTCCCAGTACGAGGCGAAGTTCGCGGAGTTATCCAGGTTTGCACCTCATTTGGTGGAGAATGAGGAACGTATGACGCAGTTGTTTCTGAGAGGTTTGAAACCCGACATACGTCAGTATCTCATTTCTCATAAATTTTCTTTATATTCATATGTTGTCAACAGGGCTCAATTATTAGAGCGAGATAACGAGTACGTTCAACCGAGGGACCACAACCAGGGTCATACCGGTGACAGCAGTCATCGGAGCAACGATAACCAGCGGGGAAAGAAAAATGTGGACAAAAGCGGCAACCACTCTAGTGGTAATCATGTCCATGAAAATAGAAGAAGCGAGTCGGGGGGAGATTTTAAAAAGAGGAGATTCAACAATGACAATGTGAAGACATCAGCACCAGCAGCAACTGGTTCTAAGGGAGGAGAACGACCACCGGTCGTATGCTATAAATGCAGAAAAGAGGGACATATCAGCCCAAACTGTCCACAACAGATCAAGGTATGATATAATTGTGGAAATGAAGGACATATTGCTCGAGATTGTACGGTAGTGAAACCAAGTCCAATGGGGATGGTGACTCAAAAGGCTGTCCCAGAAAAGTCAAAGTCAACGGTTCCTGGAAGAGCGTTTGTTGTGACTGGTCAAAATGTGAGGAACCCAAATGAGGTGATCACGGGTAAGCTAATAATAAATTCTTGCGAAGTTTATACCTTAATAGATACCGGCGCTACCCATTTATTTATCTCTCCTACTTGTGCTCAACATTTAAACTTAACTCCGGAGAAATTAGACTTTGACTTATCTGTGGAGACTCCGTTAGGATAAACTTTCATTACATCCACTGTTTATAAATCTTGTTTGATCCAAGTTGGCACCATCACATTACCGGTTGACCTTATCTCTTTAAAGATACTTGCTTTTGATGTGATTTTAGGGATTGATTGGTTAACTACTCATCACGCCAAAATTGATTATTTTCATAAGGTTGTTAGTTTTCATATTCCTAACCAACCTGTTGTACGAATTCAAGCAACTAAACCATTAAAATCAATCACTATCATATCAAGTCATAAAGCCATTCGTTTATTGAAAAATGAATGTCAAGCTTTCTTAGCCCATGTTATGGATTTGAATAAAGACACGTCAGATTTAAATAAAATTTCTATTGTTAGTGAATTTCCTGATGTATTTCCTGAAGAACTTCCTGGTCTACCCCCAGAACGTGAAGTTAAATTCTTTATTAACCTTGAGCCTGGTACAAAGCCCATTTCTAAAACCCCATATCGAATGGCTCCTATTGAACTTCAGGAGCTAAAGGTCCAACTACAGGAGTTGTTGGACATCGATTTCATCCGTCCTAGTACATCTCCTTGGGGTGCTCCTGTTTTATTCGTAAAGAAAAAAGACGGGAGTATGCGACTTTGTATCGACTATCAGAAAATAAACCATGTCACTATTAAGAATAGGTATCCGCTACCTCGTATTGATGACCCATTTGACCAATTACAAGGAGCACAATTCTTTTTAAATATCGATCTTCGTTCTGGATATCATCAGCTGAAGATTAAAACTGAGGATATCCCAAAGACTGCCTTCAGAACTCGGTACGGGCGTTATGAATTCTTAGTCATATCTTTTAGATTGACTAATGCTCCTGCGGCTTTCATGGATATGATGAACCGAGTATTTAAGGAATATTTGGATCAATTCGTTGTTGTCTTTATTGATGACATCCTTATATATTCCAAAAGTCGTGAAGATCATGAGAACCATTTGAAGCTGGTACTCCAAAGGCTTCGTGAAAACAAGCTATATGCCAAGTTAAAGAAATGCTAGTTCTGGCTTGAGGAAGTAGCATTCCTTGGGCACGTGATGTCAAAACATGGAGTATCTATTGACCCGGCGAAGATTGAAGCAATACAAAGTTGAGAGCAACCAAAGTCGGTGACCGAAGTACGTAGCTTTCTGGGCTTAGCTGGTTATTATCGGAGATTCGTGGAAGGATTTTCTCGAATAGATACTCCATTAACTTAGCTGACTCGGAAAGATACAAAATTCGTATGGAGCGAGGAATGCGAGAAGAGTTTTCAAGAGCTCAATAGGAGACTCATTTCGGCACCTGTTTTGACAATACCGTCTGGTTCGGATGGATTTGTTATCTACAGCGATTCTTCAGGCAAAGGGTTAGGATGTGTTCTCATGTAATATGGGAAAGTCATAGCCTATGCCTTGCGACAACTTAAAGAATATGAGAGGAATTATCCTACTCATGATCTAGAGTTGGCAGTAGTCATTTTCGCGCTAAAGATCTAGAGGCACTATCTATATGGGGAGAAAATGGAGATATATTCCGATCATAAAGGCCTCAAATATTTATTCACTCAAAAGGAACTCAACATACGGCAACGACGTTGGCTCGAGCTGTTGAAAGATTATGACCACACCATTCAATACCATCTTGGAAAAGCGAACGTGGTAGCTGATGTGTTGAGTAGAAGATCATATGCGGGAAATAGTGCGATGTTGTCAACACAAAGGCCCATTTTATGTGATTTACAAAAGATGAAGATAGAATTCAAAATTCTGGGGACCCATGCGATGATGTCAAGTATACGCATAGAACCGACTTTAATCAAAAAATTTAAAGTTGCTCAAGCCACAGACCCGGAGCTGATGCGTATGAAGAAGAAAGTACAAGAAGGTGCTATTCCAGAAGTAAGAATCGATGAAGAAGGAATACTTCGAGTCCACTCCAGACTTTTTGTTCCTAACAACTCTGATTTGAAGAACAAGATCATGATGGAGGCACACAATACACCATTTGCAATCCATCCTGGAAGTACCAAAATATATCGTGATCTTATACATACATTTTAGTGGAACAATATGAAGAGAAAGATTGCAAAGTTTATCTTGAGGTGTTTAACTTGTCAACGTGTAAAGGCGGAACATCAAGTGCCTAAGGGTCCATTGCAACCACTTGAGATTCCGAAATAGAAGTGGGAACACATTACCATAGATTTCATTATGGGTCTTCCCACGGTTTCACAAGGCATAAATGCTATTTGGGTTATTATTGATAGATTAACCAAGTCTGCTCATTTCTTGCCGATACGGGAGACTTATTCCCTTGAACGTCTTACTCATATGTACGTAAATGAGACTGTGAGATTGCATGGCATGCCAGTATCCATAGTTTCGGATCGTGACCCAAGATTTACTTCACAATTTTGGGTTAGCTTGCAAAAATCTATGGGCATGGATTTACGATTCAGTTAGGCATACCATCCTCAAACGGACGGATAATCTGAGAGGACTATTCAAACTCTTGAAGATCTATTAAGACTATATGTCCTAGACTTCAAAGGGAGTTGGGATAAGTATTTACCATTGGTGGAATTCTCCTACAACAACAGTTATCAGGTAAGTATAGGTGTGGCTCCATTTGAAGCATTATATGGACGAAAGTGTCACTCTCTAGTATGTTGGAATGAGGTGGGTGAAGCAACATTGTTGGGACCAGAGTTGGTACGTATTACTACAGAAAAGATCCAAATGATTCGACAACATATACAAATGGCACAGGATCGACAAAAGAGTTATGCGGATCTTCATTAAAAGGACGCGGAACTTAGTATTAGGGATCATGTATTGTTGCGTGTTGCTCCATGGAAGGGAGTTACAAGATTTAGGAGAAGAGAAAAGCTCAATCCAAGATTTGTTGGTCCATTTCAGATTCTTGACCGAGTAGGAAATGTTGCCTATAGACTCGTGTTACCTCCAAGTATGTCTCGTGTTCATAATGTTTTTCACATATCTATGCTTCGTAAACATGTGAAAGACCCGAACCACGTTATTGAGTTAAAACTAGACAAGATAGCCGAAGACTTAACGTACGAAGAGGTACCTATCAAGATCTTGGATAGGAAGGAGCATGTCCTACGCACAAAGGTCATACCACAAGTCAAAGTTTTTTAGAGGAACCATGCTATAGAGGAAATGACCTGGGAGTTGGAAACGGAAATGAAAGCGAGGTATCCTCACCTTTTCGAAACACTATGTACGTACGTCAATTTCGAGGACAAAATTTCATAAGGAGGGGAGGTTGTAAGACCCCAACTTATTATAAATGAAATTAAATTTCCTCTATTTATTATTTTGAAATAGTAAAGGTTGATTGGATTAATGTGGTTAGTTATGGGTAAAATGAGCAAATATTTCAAATAAGCAAGTGGTTATAAAATATTCATTGTTGTCGGGGAATATTCGTTTGGTCGTGGAATATTCTTACTGTCGGGGAATATTCGTACGACGGCGCAGCCTTGTGTGGGCCCCATAACAGAAAGTGATTGGATGAAAAAAATGACAAGTATAAGTTGTTTATAAATAACGGCGTAGTTGTTATCGTTAATACTGTTGAAATACTCGGTGGTTAAAACACAGTAGCACACGATATTGCACCAATTATTAATTCTTGCATAAGAAGACACTACTCAATAATTGTTATATTAATTATTGTTCAATATTTTATTTATTGATTCAATAATTGCTACGTTAATATTTTATATTATTGTTGTTTCAATAATTGTCATTACACAGTATTTTTCTTTATCGAAGTAATAATTCATATTATTTGAATAATATTATTAAATAGCATTATTGGCAATGTCTAGAAAATTTTGTCTAAGGAGAGGTTTGGTCACCTAATTGCGCGCCAGTAAAGAGAAATCCTTATTGGAAAGCCCCCTCTTTCCTGGGAACGGCCTGGTTGTCAGTATTGTGATTCTGTAATATTATTTATGAATAATTAATTATTGATTTATATGATAAGGAAAATATTCATTTTATGTGGATATAGATGGAAAAAAAATTTAATGTGACAATTGTTGAAAATTGTTATTTTATCTTTTTCTGATAAAATAATTCAGTTAAATATATTTTTATATTATAATAATATAATAATGGTGATATTTTTACAATGAATGTGGGATATATGAATAAATTTGGAGGAAGAGTATTTTTTTTACTAAAAATATTTAAAAAAATGTTTTTCATGTTTGTGGACCCTATTTCTTGACTAAATTTTGATTATAGCCTGTAAAATCATCTGTATGTGGGTTTCGATCAATTTCTGTTTGGAATTTAGAAAAACTTAAAACTAAAAAGTTGTAGAGAATTGAATTTCTTATGGAATGGACATAAGATTCAAATTTTTCTGATAAAAGGGCTATTTATTATGAATTATTGAAGTTCCGGATTAATAGATTGTTATTTTTTTTGGAGTTTTAAGTGCTTTTTACATGAAAAACGTTTTTGTGACTTTTGGTGAGGTGTGTGGCTGATTTTGGACTAAGTTTGTGTGCGTAGGAAATTTAATAAAATATATTAATATTTTATTAAATTTTCTGCTTTGGTGTTCTAAGCATTTTCCTATAAATAGGATGCTTAGGTTAGAATTGAAAATCACACCAAAAATAAGTTTTTTCTCTCTTTCTCTCTCTATATTATCGAGCGTATTCTTGTGAGTATTTTGATACCCTGAGTGTTGCTATACGGTGCAAGATCCCTTCAGCACTATATCCAGTATTCCAGTCAGAAGTACTATTTTTTCGAGGTAAGGGATGTTATTTTTTTTATAAATGATATTATTTCTTTCAATATCATTATGCCGGAATATTGGTAAGATTTTTCTTGTGAAATTCTTGTCTTTTAGTGTCGGGATTACTATTCACGTATACGGCACTATTCACGTATACGACACTATTCACGAATACGGCATTATTCATAGAAAAATTAAAATTTTGTTTTTTTTGTCCAAAATATCTATTATGGATACTAGCTTTGATTGTATCCATGTTTTGATCATTCTTGAATTTTACTTCACTATGGTTATTTATGAAGTATTTTTGAACTTGGACTGTTTAAAGTATGAATCCTTATTATTTGTTCTTTTGTTTCACTGAATTCGTTTTCTTTAAAATATTTTTCATCATCCTCAATCCTAAATAATGATATTACTGAATATCTTTGGCCTGTAGTGCAAAGATGGTTGATTTTCTTATGAATATCTTTGGCCCGTAGTGCAAAGATGTACAAGTGTTGAGATGAACATGATCAACTGATGAATATCTTTGGCCTGTAGTGCAAAGATGAATATTTGATTCAAGATGTATATTGATTGATGTTACAGGGATAAAATATTGATGATAAACTTTAAATTCATAGAAGAAAGTAGATTTCATTCTCTACGTAACTCTTCTAATGAATTATTATTTCCGGTGTGAATATTGTTTTAAAACTTGTTGTTTATTGTATTCTATCAATTTTTTCCCTGTTGGGGACTAACAATAATTTGTTCTATGTTATCTTAGTCATAATATTCTTTACTGGGCTAGTTGAGCTCACCCTTTTCCTTTTTGTTCCAATTTTCTTCTCAGGAGGCGAGAATTAGTGAGTATTAGTCGGGGTATGGAATGAAGGTTCTAGAAAATCGTTTAAGTAGTCCTCACTATTTTGTAAAATAGTGTATCAATAATTATAATGAGGACTTATTTGAGTGTTGATATTGTCTAGAAGATAATATTTGTTTTCAAACTCACGGTTTATGTGTTGTCGTATTTTGCACGATAATTGTATTAATAAAGTTGTAGTTATTTTTGTACCATGTATTTGGCAACTCAGAATGGGTGTTTTATACCTATTTTGGGGGCGTCACACTTTGAAAAGAATTTGGCACCTTGCAACTGGTCAAATAGGTCATCAATGCGAGGCAACGGGTACCTATTTTTGATGGTGACATGATTCAACTCCCGATAATCAATACAAAGTCGCATACTTCCATCTTTCTTCTTTAAGAATAGAACAGGAGCACCCCAAGGAGACGTACTAGGAAGAATGAAACCAATGTCTAATAATTCTGGTAGTTGGGTTTTTAACTCCTGAAGTTCAATAGAAGCCATTAGATATGGGGCTTTAGAAATGGGTTTTGTACCGGATTCAAGGTCGATACAAAATTCAATTTCACGCTCTGGGGGTAGGCCAGGAAGTTCTTTAGGGAATACGTCAGGAAATTTATTAACAATAGAAATATCATTCAAATCTGACGTATCTTTATTTAAATTCGTGACATGGGCTAAGAAAGCTTGACATCCGTTTTTCAATAAACGAATAGCTTTATGACTTGATATGACAGTGATTGATTTTAGTGGTTTGGTTGCTTGAATTCTCATAATAGGTTGGTTAGGAATATGAAAGCTAACAACCTTACGAAAACAATCGATTTTAACGTGATGAGTTGTTAACCAATCAACCCCTAAAATCACATCAAATGCAAGTATTTTCAAAGAAATAAGATCGACAGGTAACGTGCGGTTACCGATTAGAATCAAACAAGATTTATAAACCGTGGATGTAATGAAGGTTTCTCCCAACGGAGTTTCAACAGATAAGTCAAAGTCTAATTTCTCCGAAGTCAAATTTAAACGTTGAGCGCAAGTAGGAGAAATAAAGGAATGGGTAGAACCGGTATCAAATAAAGTATAAACTTCGCTAGAGTTTATGATTAGCTTACCCGTGATCACCTCGTTCGGATTCCTCGATTTTTGAGAGGTTACGACAAACGCTCTCCCTTGAACTACCGATTTTGTCTTGTCTGGGACACCCTTTGATGCCTCCATCCCAGCTGGACTTGACTTAGGTGCACGATAAAATTGGGCTAGGTGACCTTCTTTTCCACAATTATAACATGCTTTGGACTGCATCGTGCAGTTTGGACTTATGTGTCCTTCCCCTCCACATTTGTAACATACGACCGGTGGTCGTTTTCCTTCCTTAACAATAGGTGCTGGTGCTGACGTCTTTCCATCCTTGTTGAATCTCCTCTTCTTGAAATGTCCACTCTTATTGTCATGGCCATGATTACCACCGAAGTGATTATCATTTCTGGCATGTTGATTCCCTCCACGTTTGTTGTCACCGCTTCGATGACTGCTACCACTGGTATTATCTACTTGTCGGTTGCTCTCTCTTGGTTGGGTTGACTCATTACCGCACTCCAATAACTGAGCCCTATTCACAACATCTGAATACAAACACAGTTTGTGAGAGATAAGGTATTGACGTATCTCAGGTTTTAAACCTCTTAGAAATATCAACGTCATTCTCTCCTCATTATCAACCAAGTGGGACGCAAACTGAGATAACTCGGCAAACTTAGCTTCGTACTGCGCCACAGTCATATTGTTTTGCTCAAGCTAGATGAACTCTACCTCCTTCATGTGACGAATACTTTCAGGAAAGTACTTGTCATTGAACAGCTCTTGGAACTTCTCCCAAGACATTTTGAGTGCGGCAGGTTGAGTACGTTTTACAGATTCCCACTAGTAATCTGCCTCTACTTGCAACATGAAGGTGGAAAAGGTAAACTTTTGCTCCTCGGAGCATCCCAAGACATCAAATATCTTGTTGATCTGCTTTATCCATGTCTCTGCCTTAAGTGGTTTTGGCTCTCCAAAAAACTCTGGTGGTCCCAGCTCCTTGAACTGCTTAGCGGTGACCGTCCGAGAGTTGTCAGAGTTTCCACATGCATTTTGGACAGGAGCCGTTTTCGCCTGATGTTGCATGAATTGCATAAAGCCTCTGAACATCCCATCGTTCACCATTTCATTGGTGTTATTGTTTACATGAGGATTATTGTCTTCTTGTTGCACATTATCCTGAGCATTAATCTATGGTGACTCAACGGTCTCATGTGCTTCATTATTTATCTCAACATTTTCAGATGCCATTTTCAAATATTGCAACAAAACAAGGGTTAATTAACATATCACATATTATCCCTATACTCTGACTGACCAATTAAATACCAAATAAACTTAGGTATGTCATACTAGCGAAGGAATTCCCCGTCTCTCCCCTCCTAGTTCTTGTCTCACATCTCAGCCAGGGATCATATCCCTAACCTTTGATACCAATTGAGACGCCCCCAAAATAGGTATACATCACCCATCTTGAGTCGCCAAATACATGGTACAAAATTCAAATACAAACTTAAATATACAACAGTCATGTAAAATACGACAAAACATAATCTTAGAGTTTTAATAAGAATATTGTCATCTAGACAATATCCACACTCAATGGAGTCCTTATTACATTTATTATCACACTATTTAACCGAATAGTGAGGATTACTAATGCTATCATCTGGACCGTCACTCCATTCCCCGACTAGTCCCGGCTACGTTCTCATTTCCTTAAGAGAACAGTGAAAGAAAGGGTGAGGTCAACTAGCCCAGTAAGAAATATTATGACTAAGATAATGCAGAATAAATTATCATTAGTCTTCAACAATGTTAAACTGATAAAATACAATAGACATCAAGTTTAACTGCAGCGGAATAAGCAATCCATTAGAAGATTCAAGTAGAGCATGATATCTATTATCTTTTATGATTTAAAATGTTTTCATCAAATTTTATCACTGAGACTTAGCTTAATAAATAAACCACATCATCGAGTCATCCCTGCACTACGGGCCAAGGATATTCATTAAATCATCAATGGTCATGACTATACCGAATAATCCCTGGTCATAATTGTGACGCCCCCAAAACAGGTATACATCACCCATCTTGAGTCGCCAAATACATGGTACAAAATTCAAACTTAAATATACAACTGTCGTGTAACATACGACAAAACATAAGCTGAGAGTTTAAACAAGAATATTGCCTTCTAGAAAATATCCACTCTCAATGGAGTCCACATTACATTTATTATCACACTATTTAATAGAATAGTGAGGACAGCTATAACACTATCTCGGACCGTCACTCCATTCCCCGACTAGTCCCGGCTACGTTCTCATTTCCTGAAGAGAACAGTGAAAGAAAGGGTGAGCTCAACTAGCCCAGTAAGAAATATTATGACTAAGATAATGCAGAATAAATTATCATTAGTCTTCAACAATGTTAAACTGATAAAATACAATAGACATCAAGTTTAACTGCAGCGGAACAAGCAATCCATTAGAAGAGTCAAGTAGAGAATAAATTCTACTATCTTCTATGATTTAAAAAGTTTTTCATCACTTTTATTGATGAGACTCAGCTTAATAAATAATCCACATCATCAAATCATCCCTGCACTACAGGCCAAGGATATTATTTAGTATCACGACCACAAGTTATCCATGCACTACGGGCCAAAGATAATCGTGTTTTCATCAACGGTCCTGATCATACCATAAAACAATTCATCTTTGCTCCCTTGGCCGAAGAGAATCCATAGCCATAATCATACCAAAAACTATCCATCAATGCACTACGGGCCAATGAGGACTTTTTCCACATCATTTGTAATATTACGGTCATGATTATACCGAATAATCCCTGGTCATAATCATACCAAGTCCATCTATGCAATACAGGCCACAGATGACTTTCAACATAATATAAACATGAGGATGATGACAATGATATAAGAATTCAATAAAAACAAGTTCAAGAATTAAATTATCCACGAACTAATAACATCCAAATTGTCAACATGATGTTTCTTTGTAGAGTAAAATTCAAGAATAATATTCATGCACAAAAAAATAATTTGGACAGAAAAGAATCAAATTTTTTTCGTGAATAGTACCCCGTGAATAGTACTTCAGGAATAGTACCTCGTGAATAGTACCCCGACATGAAAAGTACTCCAAATACCCGAGTGAATAATATTCGGATGAATAGTAATTTTGGTGAATAGTAACCCATGAATAGTAACTCATGAATAGTATTCTGGCATGAAAAGTGCCCCGAATACCCGAGTGAATAATACTAGAGTGAATAGTAACCCATAAAAAGTAACTCGTAACAGAAAATACCAAATAAAATGATATTTCATGACGAGTATAGAAGTCAAAACTTTAACCAACTGAGTATAATAAAGAATGGAATAACAAAAAAAATCACCAGGCATGAGGTACTTCGCATAGACAGGTTATCCAAACAGAATAATAAATAACGGAACCCGGTCAGGCGTAATACGCACCGACAGGATATTCCAAAAGAATAATAAAGAATGAAATAACAACAAAAATCACCATGCATGCGGTACTTCACATAAATATGTTATTCCAACAGAATAATAAATAATGGAACCAGGCCCGGCGTAAAACGCACAGACAGGATATTCTAACAGAATAATAAAGACGGAACCAGGTCCGGCGTAAAACGCACAGACAGGATATTCTAACAGAATAATAAAGACGGAACCAGGTCTGGCGTAAAACGCACAGACAGGATATTCCAACAGAATAATAAAGAATAGAATAACAATAGAATTTCACCATGTATGCGGTACTTCGCATAGACAGGTTATTCCAGCAGAATAATAAATAATGGAATAACATAAGAATTTCACCAAGTATAGGGTAGGCCGCGTATACAGGTTATTCCAACAGAATAATAAAGAATGGAATAACAGAAGTTCTCTTCATGAATATGAAAAAATAATACCCCTTACCTTAAAAGAAGACTGGATACTGGAATAGTGAGGTAGCAGGCTTCTCTTCTTCTTTTTCTCTATAGATTTCTCTCTATAATAATGGCTCTAAAGATTTAGTGAATTGGTAAGAAATGGAGGAAGAATGAGCTTCTATTTATAGGAAAACATAGTTTCGATAATTGTACATTTTGGAGCTCGAAAAATTACAGTACAATACCTCCAACTTTTTCTTCATTTTTAATTTAGTCCTGCAAGTATTATCAAACTTGCACCACCTCCCCTAATAGTAAATCATGTGAATCAATAGTAAAATCATGTGACTCAATAGTAAATCATGTGACTCAATAGTTCTAAACATGTGAAAAAATTAATTATAATATAGTACCTCCATCTTTAACTTAGTCATGCAAATATTATCAATATTGCACCAACTCCCCTAATAGTAAATGAATGTGACTCAATAGTACACACATATGAATAAATAGTTATATAAGCATGTGAATAATTAGCAATTAAATGCTCATTTATCCGATAAATTACCCGATTTATCAATATAACCCCCAGACATCAATTATCATCAGAATAGATATCGATTTCAACTAACACTAATAATCCCAACACAATGGAACTATCGAATTCATCTTTAATCAACACGAACTTATTCATCATTAATATTATAACTCACAATATTTAACAACCAGATCGTTCTCAGGAAAGAAGGGGCTTTCCAATAAGGATTTCTCCCTATTGGCGTGCAATTAGGTGACCAAACCTCTCCTTGGCAGAACTTCTAGACATTGTAAATATTGCAATTTAATAATATGAATAACTTTGTCGTCTCAATTATTGATTTAATAATATATCATATAACGTAGAGGAAACTGTGACAATAATCGAATCAATAATATGAGAGATATGATGCAACAATTACTATAGCAATAATTGAGTATAACTGAGTGACTTCTCACTTAAGCATCAATAATCAATACCGTGTGCTACTATGCAACCATGCGTATTACTATACTTTTACTACCGAGTAGTTCAACAGTATTAAAGGTAAAACTTCCGCCGTTATTTTCATAAAAATATTTTTGTCATTTTCTCAATCCGACAATAATTCTGTTGTGGGGTCCACCAATGATTGTGCCATCCTACGAATATTCCCCGACCAATCGAATATAATATAACAACTTGCATACTTTGCAAAATTTATAAATATTACCCACAACTATAACATTATATTAAATCAACACCATAATATTCAAAAAAAATCGAGAAATTTAAATCTTTATTCATAAAATTTGGGATTTTACAATCTCCCCTCCTTATAAAATTTCGCCCTCGAAATTTACATACGTACCTGGTATGCCGAACAGATGAGGACACTTCGTCCGATTCTAACTCTTGAGGTATAACCTTTAAGCGTAGAATATATTCCAGGATTTTTAACAAGTACATCTTCATACGTTAAATTATTCGCTATCTCGTCCGGTTCTAAATCAATAATGTGGTTCGGGTTGTCCTTATATTTACGTAACATCGATACGTGAAAAATGTTATGAACACACGGCATTCTTGGCGGTAAAACGAGTCTATAAGCCACAGTTCCTACTTAATCGAGGATTTCAAATGGATCAATTAAATCGAGGGTTGAGATTTCTTCTCTTCATCGATTCTTGCTTCTAGAATAACGCCCTCTTGAACCTTCTTTTTCACATTCATCAGCTCTGAGTATTTAGCTTGAGCGGCTTTAACTTTATCGATTAAAATCAATTCTACTCGTATATTCGTTATCTTCACGTAGGTTCGTATATTCGCACTCATAAACGCATATGATATTTTACTCAGCACATCAGCTACCACGTTCGCTTTCCCACGATGGTATTGAATGGTACGATCGTAATCTTCAACAGCTCGAGCCAACGTCTTTGGCGCATAATACGTTCGTTTTAGGTGAAGAAATACTTGAGGGTTTTAGAAATGGGTTTTGTACTGGGGTCAATACAAAATTCGATTTCACGCTCTAAGGGTAGGCTAAGAAGTCTTCAAGAATACGTCAGAAAATTTATTAACAATAGAAATATCATTCACAACTGTGACTCTCATCCAAGACTTGGATAATACGTCACATTGATACCTATCAACTTGCCATCGTTATTCACAACATCCCCTACGGATAGTCTGGCTTCGGTGCATTCCACACAAGGAAATCAACAACGAAAGGATCGGGGCTCTTTACTTATGGCTTGGTATGACAATGATTGACTTTAGTGGTTTGGTTGCTTGAATTCACATAACAGGTTGGTTAGGAATATGAAAGCTAACAACCTTACTAAAAGCATGATGAGTAGTTAACCAATCGATTCCTAAATCACATCAAAGGCAAGTATTTTCAAAGAGATAAGATCGACAGGTAACATGAAAGTGTCGATTTGAATCAAACAAGATTTATAAACAGTGGAGGTAACGAAGGTTTCTCCTAACGAAGTTTCAATCGATAAGTCAAAGTCTAATCTCTCCAGAGTCAAATTTAAACGTTGAGCGCAAGCAAGAGAGATAAAAGAATAGGTAGAATCGATATCTAATAAGGTATAGACTTCGTAAGAATTTATAATTAAATAATCCGTGCTAACTTCGTTCGGGTTACTCGCTTTTTGAAAAGTCACAAAAAACGCTCTTCCTGAAACCATCGACTTTGTTTTGTCAGTATTCGGCTTTGGTGCCACCGTCCCAGCAGGACTTGACTTTGGTGCACGACAAAATTGGCTAAATAACCTTCTCTTCTTGAAATTTTCATTTCTATTATCTTGGCCATGATTACCACCGAAGTGGTTACCATTCTTGGCATGATAATTTCCTCCACGATGGTTATCATTGTTTCGATGGTCGTTGCCACCGGTACGATTATTATCGTGTTGTTGGTCGTTGCCTTTTGATTGTGCTAACTCATTATCGCGCTCCAATAACTAAGCCATATTCACAACATCTGAATATAAACAAAGTTTATGAGAAATGAGGTATTGACTTATATCGGGTTTCAAACCTCTTAGAAACATTCGCGTCATTCGCTCCTCATTATCTACCAAATGGGATGCAAATTGGGATAACTCTACAAACTTAGCCTCGTACTGCGATACGGTCATATTATTTTGCTCCATTGCTTATCTCAACATTTTCAGATGCCATTTTCAAACACTACCACAAAACAAGGGTTAATTAACATATCACATATTATCCCTATACTCTGACCGACCAATTAAATACCAAATAAACTTTGGTAGGTCATAATAACGAATGAATTCCCCGTCTCTCCCCTCCTAGTTCTTGCCTCATATCTCAGCCAATGATCATATCCCTAAGCTTTGATACCAACTGTGACGCCCCCAAAACAGGTATACATCACCCATCTTGAGTCACCAAATACATGGTACAAAATTCAAATACAAACTTAAATATATAACTGTCGTGTAACATAGGACAAAACATAAGCTAAGAGTTTAAACAAGAATATTGTCTTCTAGACAATATACACTCTCAATGGAGTCCTCATTACATTTATTATCACACTATTTAACAGAATAGTGAGGACTACTATGACACCATCTCGGACCGTCACTCCATTCCCCGACTATTCCCGGCTACGTTCTCATTTCCTGAAAAGAACAGTGAAAGAAAGGGTGATCTCAACTAGCCCAGTAAGAAATATTATGACTAAGATAATACAGAATAAATTATCATTAGTCTTCAACAATGTTAAACTGATAAGATACAATAGGCATCAAGTTTAACTGCAGCGAAACAAGCAATCCATTAGAAGAGTCAAATAGAGAATAAAATCTACTATCTTCTATGATTTAAAAAGTTTTTCATCACTTTCATTACTGAGACTCAGCTTAATAAATAATCCACATCATCAAATCATCCATGCACTATAGGCCAAGGATATTATTTAGTATCACGACCACGAGTTATCCATGCACTACGGGCCAAAGAAAATCGTTTTTTCATCAACGGTCCTGATCATGCCATAAAATAATTCATCTTTGCTCCCGTGGCCGAAGAGAATCCATAGCCATAATCATACCAAAAACTGTCCATCAATGCACTACGGGCCAATGAGGATTTTTTCCACATCATTTGTAATATTACGGTCATGATTATACCGAATAATCCCTGGTCATAATCATATCAAGTCCATCTATGCAATACAGGCCACAGATGACTTTCAACATAATATAAACATGAGGATGATTACAATGATATAAGAATTCAATAAAACAAGTTCAAGAATTAAATTATCCAGGAACTAATAACATCCAAATTGTCAACATGATACTTCTTTGTAGAGTAAAATTCAAGAATAATATTCATGCACAAAAAAATAATTTGGACAGAAAAGAATCAATTTTTTGTCGTGAATAGTACCCCGTGAATTGTACTTCGGGAATAGTACCTCATGAATAGTACCCCGACATGAAAAGTACTCCAAATACCCAAGTGAATAATATTCGGGTGAATAGTAATTTTGGTGAATAGTAACCCGTGAATAATAATTCGTGAATAGTATTACGGCATGAAAAGTTACCCGAATACCCGAGTGAATAATACTAGAGTGAATAGTAATTGGGTGAATAGTAACCTATAAATAGTAACTCGTAACAAAAAATACCAAATAAAATGATATTTCATGACGAGTATAGACGTCAAAACTTTAACCAACTGAGTATAATAAAGAATGGAATAATAAAAGAAATCATCAGGCATGCGGTACTTTGCATAGACAGGTTATCCCAACAGAATAATAAATAACGGAACCCGGTCAGACGTAATACGCACCGACAGGATATTCCAACAGAATAATAAAGAATGAAATAACAACAGAAATCACCATGCATGCGGTACTTCGCATAGACATGTTATTCCAACAGAATAATAAATAACGGAACCAGGTCCGGCGTAAAACGCACAGACAGGATATTCCAACAGAATAATAAAGACGGAACCAGGTCCGGCGTAAAACGCACAGACAGGATATTCTAACAGAATAATAAAGACGGAACCAGGTCTGGCGTAAAACGCACAGACAGGATATTCCAACAGAATAATAAAGAATAAAATAACAACAGAATTTTACCATGTATGCGGTACTTTGCATAGACAGGTTATTCCAGCAGAATAATAAATAATGGAGTAACAGAAGAATTTCACCAAGTATAGGATAGACCGCGTATACAGGTTATTCCAATAGAATAATAAAGAATGGAATAACAGAAGTTCTCTTCATGAATATAAAAAAATAATGCCCCTTACCTCAAAAGAAGACTAGATACTGGAATAGTGAGGTAGCAGGCTTCTCTTCTTCTTTCTCTCTATAGATTTCTCTCTATAATAATGGCTCTAAAGCTTTAGTAAATTGGTGAGAAATGAAGGAATCCCAGACATCAATTATCATCGGAATAGATATCGATTTCAACTAACACCAATAATCCCAACACAATGGAACTATCAAATTCATCTTTAATCAACACGAACTTATTCATCATTAATATTATAACTCACAATATTTAACAACCAGGTCGTTCCCAGGAAAGAGGGGGCTTTCCAATAAAGATTTCTCCCTATTGGTGTGCAATTAGGTGACCAAACCTCTCCTTGGAAGAACTTCTAGACATTGTAAATATTGCAATTTAATAATATGAATAACTTTATCGTCTCAATTATTGATTTAATAATATATCATATAATATAGAGGAAATTGTGACAATAATCGAATCAATAATATGAGAGATATGATGCAACAATTACTATAGCAATAATTGAGTATAACTGAGTGACTTCTCACGTAAGCATCAATAATCAATACCGTATGCTACTATACAACCATGCGTATTACTGTACTTTCACTACCGAGTAGTTCAACAGTATTAACGGTAAAACTTCTGCCGTTATTTTCATAAAAATATTTTTGTCATTTTTTTAATCCGACAATAATTCAGTTGTGGGGTCCACCGATGATTGTGCCGTCGTACGAATATTCCCAGACACAAAGAATATTTCCCGACCAATCGAATATAATATAAAAACTTGCATACTTTGTAAAATTTATAAATATTACCCACAACTATAACATTATATTAAATCCACACCATAATATTCAAAAAAATCGAGAAATTTAAATCTTTATTCATAAAATTTAGGATTTTACAATAATTGTGACGCCCCCAAAATAGGTCCAATCCATCAAACCTATTCTGAGTCACCAAATACATGGTACAAAAAATAACTACAACTTTATTACTACGATTGTCGTGCAAAATACAACAACACATATACTATGAGTTTTAATACCAACTGTGACTCATGTCCCAACTATGGACAACACCTCACATTTATACATTACATAAAGGTACAGTCTATAACTATTTTCGAAATTAAAATCTTTGGGAAGTGCTCAAGGAAACCTTCATACATAGGAGACCATGAATCTAAGTTATGATAGATATCATATGTCCAGAGAATTATCCTTGGTTGATCCAATAGACCCCCAAAAAAATGAGAAGATTACTATCATGTTCCTTCCAATGGTGAGTCTTTTCTTGATATATAACTATCTCCACCGTCTGCAATTGAACATTATGTTTCAACCAAACTCTAAGATCATATAGGTAGTGCTCGTAGATATACTCAGCAAGTGGATGTGCACAACCATGTCTTATGATAACTTGTAGGTCATTAGACATCTTATATGATAGTGACAAAACACCCTACCAAAGTTGGGTTCACCTCACCCTATTCAGTTCACCAAAATTAAATATCAAATGACGTATACAATACGACACACTTATCTAAAGTTCTCAATAAAATTATTTACATAATATTTAGGGAGAACCTCAACAGCTATAGACCGCCATTCTATTCCCCTGTTATCCCCACTCGACCCAGCTACACTTTTATTACCTGAAAGGAATTATGAAGCAAAAGGGTGAGCACAACTAGCTCAGTAAAGAATATCATGACTAAAGATAATTAAATTATCAATAGTCATCGTCAGTAATAAATCAGAGATTTAGAACATATGGTAGATGATAAAACTTTTCAACCATAGTTGCAGCAGAACGAGCAATCCATTAGAAGAGTCAAATAGACCATAAAGTCTATTATCTTCTCCATGTTAAAAGTCCAACAACAATATTTTATTCCTGTAACATCAATCAACAGTTCCTGCCCACAATCATGTGAATAACTCATAACCATAATTGTGGTTCTAAATTTCTCTTCTCATCCAGGACGAAGATAATTTACATCACTTGTCTTTACCTGAAACATCAAAGATCATGATTATACCAAATCACAGTTTTTGTTCCTAATCATACTAATAAGTTCATCTTTGCACTACAGGCCAAAGATATTCATTAACAGTTCATATTTGCACTACATGCCAAAGATATTCAATAACAGTTCATTTTTTATACTACAGACCAAAGATATTCAACAACGGGTCATCTTTGCACTACATGCCAAAGATATTCAACAACAGGTCATCTTTACACTACGGGCCAAAGATATTCATCAATAATTCATCTTTGCACTACAGGCCAAAGATATTAATATCTCAAAGAAATACATAATCATTTCAGAATTTATATAAACCATAATTATAGCCATGTTGATCAATTCACCTTTGCACTTAAGCTAAAAATATTCAATTGTAAATTCAATGGTCATGATCATACCAGTCAACGATTCAACTTTGCACTACTGGCCAAAGAGAACCCATAGTCACGATCATACCAATAATCTACCCATCTTTATACTCAAGTCAAATAGAAATATCATCTTTAGGGTTATAAGAATGTTATATATGATAATAAAAATAATATAATCAACATATAGATTTAATCTCAAGAGTAAGATTCATAAATCAATGATTTCATAACACCTTAATCCAAATGTTATAAATCACTTAATAATCTCATAATCTAATATTATTAATACTATCACAATATTTTAATCATTTCTTAAACTTATAAATAATTTATTTTAATTGTTTACACTTTACTAATTAATGCATTTAATCATCCTAAAATGCCAAACTCATAAGATTTCATCACCAATAACCAAAACTCTCACAAAAAATCTGCATATACCTTATATAGGATTCTCAAATCATAAAATCCTATTATCCAATTTTGTTACTTCACATAACATATTTAATTCATTTACTCATAACTAGTTCATTTTCATGAAAAATACCAAATCAGTACAAACAAATTTTTTTCCTGGAATTTAGCAGAATATAGTCCTATATTAAACAAATATTTTTCTCAGAATTTTTAAAATTCATTTACTATTTTTTATATGGCCAAAACTGCTGAATATTTAGAAATTTATCACAAATTGTACTTTTATCCAAAAATTCCAAAATTTACAAGGTATACTGCTATTATATACATGTACTCCCAATAAAAATTTCACCAATTTTGGAGTTAACCACAAAGAGTTATAAGGGTTTACTTTTAAAATAGTCTTTTTCATAAAATTTATAACTCCTAATCTATACATCCAAAAATTGTCATTTTTGGACATAATCAAGAAAACTCATCAAATTACCATTTTATTTTTTTTTAAAATTTTTAAAGGTTCAGAAAAAGTATGAAACTGAAAAACATAATAACCCTTAAAAATCTCTTACCTCAAAAGAGCAGTATTTCTGATTGGAATATCGGATGTAAAGCCAAAGGAAACTTGCCCTAAATAGCAACTCTCCAAGTATCTAAATACTCATAAAAATACGCTCGACAATATAGAGAGAAAGAAAACTTGTTTCTGGTGTGATTTTTAATTCTAACATAAGCACCTATTTATAGGAAAATGCTAGAACGCCAAAGGAGACTAAATTAATAAAATAATATTATATTATTCCTTTACATCCACGCACACCCAATTTGATCAAATAAGCCAGCCAATTCTAAAATTCTTTGGCAGCCCACATGTTTAAAATAAAAGTGGGTCCCACCAATTTTTAATAAAAATTATTTTATTTTCCAAAATTTCAGTAATTCATAGAAAATAGCCCGTTTATCAGAAAAATACGAATTTTATGTCTATTCCACATGAAATCGAATTCTCTACAACTTTGTAGCTTTAAGTTTTTCCAAATTCCAGACAAAAAAATATCTGAAATCCATAAACGGACGGTTTTCAACACCTTTTAAAATTCATAACAAATCATGCGTTAATTTTTAACGGTTCAAAATTTTTGGACATATACTTAACTTATATATATATAACATATCCAAAAATCACCACGATCTAACGGTCGGATTAAAATTATAACTCACGCAATAGAGCTTTAAGAACACCGATTTGATCTTTTAATACCTCCAATCCGACAAAATACTAATAAAATACCTCAACATTAATTCCTTCATTTATAACAACATAAATAAATCCATAATTTATATCTGCATCAAATAAATATTTTCTTATCATATAAATTAATAATTAATTATTCACAAATAATATTACAGAATCACAATAATGACAACCAAGCAGTTCCCAGGAAAGAGGGGGTTTTTCGATAAGGATTTCTCCTTACTGACGCGTAATTAGGTGACCAACCCTCTCTTTGACAGAACTTTCTAGACATTATCAATAATGATATCTAACAATATTATTCAAATAATATAAATTATTGATCTGATAATGGAAAATACTGTGCAGTGACAATTATTAAAACAACAATAATATAAAATATCAACGCAGCAATTATTGAATCAATAACATAAAATATTGAACAGTAATTACTGTAACAATTATTGAGTATTGCCTTCTTACGTAAGAATAAATAATTTAAAAATACTGTGCAATACCGTGTGATACTGTGCAACCATGCATATTACTGTATTTTAACCACCAGGTAATCCAATAGTGTTAACGGTAACAATTGTGCCGGTATTTATAAAAACTCAAACTTGTCGTTTTCTTTATCTGACAGTTATTCTGTTATATGGCCCACAAATGGTTGCGCCGTCATACGAATATTCCCCGACAACAAGAATATCCCACGACCAAACGAATATTCCCAAACAGAAATGAGTATTTTATAACCACTTGCGTATTTTAAAAATTTTATATATATCACCCTTAACTTTAAACTTTTAGCAATTTAACCATTTACTGAATAATAATTATAAAAAAAAATTGAATACTTTTATTTCATAAAATTTGGGGTATTACAATAATCATACCAAAAACTGTCTATCAATGCACTACAGGCTACTGAGGACTTTTACCACATCATTTATAAAATTACAGGTCATGATTATACCTAATAATCCCTGGTCATAATCATACCAAGTCCATCTATGCACGTAAGCCAAAGATGACTTTCATCACAATATAAGCATGAGGATGATGACAATGACATAATAATTCAATAAAACAAGTTCAAGAATAAATTTTAAAGATTTATAAGTTAATTTATCTTGAAATCAATTACGTCCAAATCGTCAACATGATACTGCTTTGTGGAGTAAAATTCAAGAATGCTCAGAAGAATATTTCCATGAAAAGATACCGGATGAAGCGCAAATATCCAGGATATTCTACTAATTTCATGGAGTATAGAAGCAAAAACTTTAACCAAATTAGTATCATAGAATATATGAAACTGCAAATGGATTTTCACCCGTCATGCGGTAATCCAAGTAGACATATCATTTCCATAATTTAATAAGAATGAATACGAAGGATCATTCACCATGCATGTGATAATCCACATAGACAGGTTATTCCAACAGAATAATAAATAATGGAACCAGATCTAGCGTAAACTGCACAGATAGGATATTCCAACATAATAATAAAGAATGGAATAACAAATAATTTAGCATGCATGCGATAGACCGCACAGAAAGGTTATTCCAACAGAATAATAAAGAAGGGAACCAGGTCTAGCGTAATCCGCACAGACAGGATATTCCAACAGAATAATAAAGAATGGAACCAGGTCATGCGTAAACCGCACAGACAGGATATTCCAACAGAATAATAAATAATAAAATAACAAAGAATTCACCATGCATGCGATAGACAGCACAGATAGGTTATTTTAACAGAATAATAAAGAATAGAACCAAGTCTAGCGTAATCCGCACAGACAGGATATTCTAATAGAATAATAAAGAATGGAATAACAGAAGAATTTCACCATGTATGCGATACTTTGCATAGACAGATTATTCTAATATAATAATAAAGAATGGAATAACAGAAGCTCTCTTCATAAATACGAAAGAAATAATACCCCTTACCTTAGAAAGAAACTGGATATTGGAATAGTGAGGTAGCAGACTTCTCTTATTCTTTCTCTCTATAATAATTGCTCTAAAGCTTTAGTGAATTGGTGAGAAATGAAGGAAGAATGAGCTTCTATTTATAAAAAAATATAGTTTCGATAATTGCACGTTTTGGGGCTCGAAATATTACAATACAATACCTTCAACTTTTTTTCATTTTTAATTTAGTCCTGCAAGTATTATCAAACTTGCACCACCTCCCCTAATAGTAAATAATGTGAATCAATAGTTCAATAGTGTGAATCAATAGTTATAATCATGTGAAAATACGAATTATAATATAGTACATGCATTTATACCTCCATTTTTAACTTAGTCATGCAAGTATTAACAATCTTGCACCAACTCCCCTAATAGTACAAGAATGTGAATCAATAGTACACACATGTAAACAAATAGTTATAATCATGTGAATTAATAGCAATTAATTGATCATTTATCTGATTAATTACCCGACTAGTCAGTAGAACTTCCAGACATCAATTAATATCAGAATAAATGTCGATTTCCACTAACACTAATAATTCCAACACAATGGAACTATCAATTTCATCTTTAATCAACACGAACTTATTCATCATTAATATTATAACTCACAATATTTAACAATCAGGTTTTTCCCAGGAAATAGGAGGCTTTCTGATAAGGATTTCTCCTTATTGGCACGCAATTAGGTGACCAAACCTCTCCTTGACAGAACTTCTAGACATTGTAAATATTACAATTTAATAATATGAATAACTTTTTTGAGAGACCCCAAATTTTATGAATAAAGATTTAAATTTCTCGAAATATTTTTTTTGAATATTATGGTGTGGATTTGATATAATGTTATAGTTGTGGGTATTATTTATAAATTTTGCAAAGTATGCAAGTTGTTATATAATATTTGATTGGTCGGGGAATATTCTTTTTATCGGAAAATATCCGTACAACGGTACAATCATTGGTGGACCCCACAACGAAAATATTATCAGATTGAGAAAACGAAAAAAAAAATTATGAAAATAACGGCGAAAGTTTTACCATTAAAACTGTTGATCTACTCGGTAGTAAAAGTACAGTAATACGCGTGGTTGCATAGTAGCACACGGTATTGATTATTGATACTTACGTGAGAAGTCACTCATTTTTGTTCAATTATTGCTACAGTAATTGCTGCATAGTATCTCACGTTATTTGATTCAATTATTGTCGATATTTTATATATAATTAAATCAATAATTGAGATGACGAAGTTATTAATATTATTATTTGCAATATTAACGATGTCTAGAAGTTCTGCCAAGGAGAGGTTTGGTCACCTAATTGTGCGCCAATAGGGAGAAATCCTTATTAGAAAGCCCACTCTTTCCTGGAAACGACCTGGTCAATTAATAGTGTGAATTATAATAATGATGATGAGTTTTGTTTTATTAGTATTATTAATGTAATAAAACAGAAAAGCATTTTATATAAAACAAAATACTTTTATAAAGTTATTTGTTTTATTAGACTATAAATAGAATAAAATATATTATATTCTATTATGCATAGTGTTTTGCATAGTAAAATCTTTTTATATAAAACAGAATACTTTTATAAAGTTATTTGTTTTATTAGATTATAAATAGAATATATTATATTTTATTATGCATAGTGTTGCATAGTGCCTGCATAGTATTTTGTATAGTAAATTTTTTTTATATAAAACAGAATACTTTTATAAAGTTATTTATTTTATTAGATTTTAAATAAAATATATAAATATATATATATATATATATATATATTATATTATATTTTATTTTATTGCATAGTATCCTTTCTATTTTCCTATAACTAGGATGCTTAGTTAGAATTGAAATCACACCAGAAGTTCAGAGAATTCTTCTTCTATAATCTTGAGCGTATTTCTTTAGAGTTTACAAAAGCTTGAGCGTAGTGCAAGTTTCCTTTGAGTATATCCTCGCCCTACCAGTCGAAATACTCTTCTTCTAAGGTAAGGGATATTATTTGTTGTACTCGTAAGGGGTATTATTTCTTTCATATTCATGAAGAGAACTTCTGTTATTCCATTCTTTATTATTATGTTGGAATAACCTGTCTATGCGAAGTACCGCATACATGGTGAAATTCTTCTGTTATTCCATTCTTTATCATTCTGTTGGAATATCATGTCGGTGCGTATTACGCCTGACCTGGTTCCATTAATTATATTTTGTTAGAATAGCCTGTCTGTGTGGTCTATCGCATGCATGGTGATTTCTGTTGTTATTCCATTCTTTATTGTTCTGTTGGAATATCCTATCGGTGCGAATTTCGCTTGACCTGGTTCCGTTCTTTATTATTCTATCAGAATATTCTGTCTGTTCGTTTACGCATGACCTGGTTCCATTCTTTATTATTCTATTGGAAATAACCTGACTGTGCAGTCTATCGCACGTATAGTGAATCCTTCTGTTATTTCATTCTTTATTATTCTGTTGGAATAACGTGTCTGTGTTGATTACCACATGCATGGTGAATGATCCTTTGTATTCATTTCTTATTAAATTATAGAAATGATCTGGCTATGTGGATTACTCCATAGCGGGCAAAAATCCATTTGCAGTTTCATATATTCTATTATACACAGTTGGTTAAAGCTTTGGCTTCTATATTCCTTGAAATTAGTGGAATATCCTGGATATTTGCGCTTCATCTAGTATCTTTTCGTGGAAATATTCTTCTGAGCATTCTTGAATTTTTCTCCACAAAGCAGTATCATGTTGACAATTTAGACATTATTGAGTTCAAGATAAATTAACTTATAAATCTTTAAAATTTATTCTTGAACTTGTTTTATTGAATTATTATGTCATTGTCATGATTAGTTATGTTAGTTATTGTTTGTTCGTGTGGACTGATTTTAGCAAAGTAGTCAAAAACTGCAAAGTACCAAAAAAAGCTACTGTCCAGAAATTTAAAAGGGCATTTTCGACCACTTATTTTATGAGAAAAATTATGGCCTTTTGGGATATGAAAATATATGGTATAAAGAACCTCCTGTCCAAAAATGAGCTCATTCCGACTTAAAATGAGCAAGTTATGACTATTTCAATATTTAGGTTTTTCCGACGAAAAACGCTATAACCGGAGTTCTATAACTATGATGACTATGAAATTTAATCTGGAAGCTCACGTTAACATGTGTAAGATCCTGCCAAGATTTGAGAATTTCTAGAGTTAAACTTGAAGTAGCTAATTTCTTAAGGAATTAATTAGAAATTGATTTTTGAAAAATACTTAAGGGAGTTAAAAAATTATAAAAAAATACTTGTTGTGTATGAAATATATGTATATATATTTGGGCAAAGGATAGAAAAAGAACAAGTTGATTTGGTAATTTTTCATGAAAATAGTTTAGTTACGAACATATGAGTTAAATATGTTATGTGAAGTTGAAAAATTAGTAAATAGGATTTTATGGCTTGGGAATCCTATATAGGGTATATGCAGATTTTTTATAAGGAATTTGATCATTAGTGATAAAATCTTATGAGTATGACATTTTAAATGATTAAATGCATTATTTGGTAAAGTATAAACAATTCAAATAATTTGTTTATAAGTTTAAGAAGTGATTAAAATATTGTTATAATATTATTAATATTAAATTATGAGTTTATTAAGTGATTGATAATATTTAGATAAATTTAAAGTCTTTAATATTTTTCCTTGTTTTCGTTTGATTAATGTTTATATCATTGTCATCATCCTCATTCTTATATTGTGATGAAAGTTATCTTTGGCTTACGTGCATAGATGGACTTGGTATGATTATGATCAGGATCATTCGGTATAATCATGACCTGTAATATTGTAAATGATGTGGTAAAAGTCCTCAGTGGCCTGTAGTGCATTGATGGACAGTTTTTGGTATGATTATGAGCAGGGATTATTCGGCATAGTCATGACCATTGATGATTTAATGAATATCCTTGGCCCGTAGTGCAGGAATGACTCGATGATGTGGTTTATTTATTAAGCTGAGTCTCAGCGATAAAAATTGATGAAAATATTTTAAATCATAGAAGATAGTAGATATCATGCTCTACTTGACTCTTTTAATGGATTGCTTATTCCGCTGCAGTTAAATTTGATGTCTTTTGTATTTTATCAGTTTAACATTGTTGAAGGCTAATGATAATTTATTCTGCATTATCTTAGTCATAATATTTCTTACTGGGCTAGTTGATCTCACCCTTTCTTTCACTGTTCTCTTCAGGAAATGAGAATATAGCTGGGACGAGTCGGGGAACGGAGTGACGGTTCAGATGATAGCATTAATAGTCCTCACTATTCTGTTAAATGGTGTGACAATAAATATAATGAGGACTCCTTTAAGTGTGGATATTGTCTAGATGACAATATTCTTATTAAAACTCTCAGCTATGTTTTGTCGTATTTTTACACGACGTTTGTATAATTAAGTTGTATTTGTATCTTGTACCATGTATCTGGCGACTTAAGATGGGTGATGTATACCTATTTCTTGGGGCGTCACATTTGTCGTCTCAATTATTGATTTAATAATATATCATATTATACAAATGATATTGTGACAATAATCAAATCATTAATATGAGAGATATGATACAGCAATTACTGTAGCAATAATTGAGTATAACTGAGTGACTTCTCACGTAAGCATCAATAATCAATATCGTGTGTTACTATGCAACCATGCGTATTACTGTACTTTTACTACCGGGTAGTTCAACAGTTTAACGGTAAAACTTCCGCCGTTATTTTTATAAAAAGATAATTATGTCATTTTCTAACTACGACAATACTTCTGTTGTGGGGTCCACCAATGATTGTGCCGTCGTACGAATATTCCCTGTTAAAATGAATATTCCCCGACCAATCGAATATTATATAACCACTTGCTTACTTTGTAAAATTTGTAAATATTACCCACAACTTTAACATTATATCAAATCCACACCATAATATTCAAAATATATTTCGAGAAAATTATTTTTTATTCATAAAAGTTGGGGTCTTACACATACCCTTGTAGATTAAGCTTCCACAGGTACGAGTTCTACTCCAACTTGAATCCACGAGATTGATTCATTCCTTGATTAATGCAAGCCACCCAAGTGTTTGGCCTCTAGAGGTGATCCACTAAGGAAGAAGAAAAACTAAGAAGGTAGGTGTTTGGCTAAACCCTAATTCTATCTCTATAGAATCTGTGTACTCTCCCAATGCTGAAAATTAAGCGTGTTCTGTCTCTTCGTTCTATAATAAGATTTTCTTATTTATAGACGTAGGTAACCCTCCTAACTATTTAGGATTAGAGTTTCATATTAATTAATTAAACCCTTTTAATTAATTATGCTTCCCAATCCAATTTGAAATAATTAAACTCTTTTAATTAAATAGCTCAATAATCTTATTAAGAATATATATGAGAGATGCTTTCTAATTAATTAATTTCTAAACTTCTTTAGAAATTAAATAATAATAATAATAATAATAAGACTCCTCTTATTAATTTAAATTTAATATCTCTAAAATATTAAATAATAAATATTAAGTTATTTAATATATTCCATCACCATAGATTAAATTAAATATACTTAACTTATTATTACAATTATGTCATTAACTTCTTTAATAATTATGTTTCCTTTTATGGTGTGACCCTTTAGGTTCTCTATATTAAACCGGTTGTGAATAAATCAATTAGAATAATTCTAATCTTATTTAAATAAATTAAACTAATAATTCATTTAATTAAATAATATTTATTCTACAATAAGGGTAAGCCCCTTTAGCGATCAACGACTTTCTAGATAATATATATTTCAACATTAATCATAAAAGAACCTTTGAGTAAATTGTTACCATACAATTCATTCATTCTACCATACAATGTCCCAATTAAATATAAGACATGAATTTACTATCAAGTCTTATTTTATTTAATTATATGTATTTTGATCCTAAATGCACAAACTCCGATAGTGCAAATTAGAAACAACTTTCTAATTTCATTCTGTCTTGGCCAAGGACTACTGAGTTGTTACTTATCGAATCACATAGGACATTCACTTCTAGTGCAAATTAGAAACAACTTTCTAATTTCATTCTGCCTTGGCCAATGACTACTGAGTTGTTATTTATTGAATCACATTGGACATTCACTTCTTTTACTAGAAGTGGTATATTCTTTATTGATCATTCATTATCTTCATGTATAATTAATTATACTCAAACATACCCTTTGATATACCCTTGGGGTTTTAAGGGACATGTCAAAGTATAACTCATCAAACATAAGATACTATGATGATATCAAGTCTAAGGATTACTTGTACTACTATAACTAAAGGAATTCCTATTGATAGACGAGTAAAACTCCATTAAGTTTTCCTTAGCGAACCACGTTCAGTGTACTTATTCTTCAATAAGCACCTACATACTTGCTTTATTGTCTCCACACAAATGATTATGAGATCGATCATCCTCTTCCAAAGAGCAAACAATGTATGTACCAATCTATCTGGATTCACTAATCCCCAATTTAATAATCCATCGATTGAGAACTATTTTAGCTTTAAGATATCTAAGAGTTTAAATCTCATTAGCATGATGATCATCATGATTCTAAAAATATTGCTTAAAATTATGGGTTTATAACATTTAAATATAACTGCATTATGTAGATAATATAAATGCATTTAAATAAGTAATTCTTTTATTAATAAATGAATAAGATTGTTACAAAGTATATATTTTATCATCATACATAATTGGCTTGTGTGCATACTACTTTCATATTGATGTTACAAGGATAAAATATTGATGGTGAATATCTTGTCGTATTTTCTGCGACACTGTATCAAGAGAACGTATTGTTGTAGTGCGTATTTTGGCGATCTAAATTGGGTTGTGTGGACCCTATTTTGAGGGTGTCACATTAACCGTTGACCCAATTAATTAATTAATTAACCGTATTTAGTTTTTTAAACGTTGCAATGTTAGTTGACATAACATTGTATCTTGATTAAAATAAATGTATGTATGTAATAAAAATTGGATTTTTTTGACAAAGAAAAACACACTATCCTAACATAATATCATCCATGTAATTTTTCTTTCAATTACAACCCTTCAATTGGGAGGGCAAATCTATTTTTAAGGTTTCATATAAGATGCAAATTTATTTTAATGGCAGAAAGGGTGGTATTTTACCTAAATATCCTCTTGCTCACACACTTTAAGCTTTCCGCCAAAGATTTGGCCAGAAAAACGAGCGAACTGGGATTAAGTTTAGAATGCATTTAATTGAAAAAATCATTTAGGGTGCAAATCAATTTTTGGGTAAAAGTTTGGGATGCAAACTAGAATTTATTTTTATGCTGTCGCTTCTAACTTGCGCTGAGTGCGCAAAGTGCTGTTCTAGGATTTGGTTTTGTCTAACTATCAAATTGGTATCCAAACTATCTAAATTTAATACTTCAGCCCCTTCTTTTCTTAAGACATTATAATTTTCTTTTCTTTTTTCATTTGAGGAGTTTAGGGAACTGAGTATTTCTACACTTACAACAAAAAACCTCTTTACAAAAATAGTTTACAAAATAATGTGTCAAAATTTAATTCATAAATAGGTGGACTCAATAATTGTAAACAGCCAGACCATACGCATTCTTTTGTATCATTTTTTTTCTAACCATTCTTTAGTCACCGTAATATTATTGGGATAATATTTGAGACTATCTGGGTCCCGTGCCTCCGGCCCTGTATGGACAATATGATTTATCTCAAATTTTGAACGACCAAAATAATTTATTGAGCGGGAAATTTAAAGTCATTTGTATTTTATTAAATTATTATTAGATTATTAGATAGATAGATGTATTTTATTAGATAGATGTATGCACGGTGGGATTTATTCAAAACTTTGGACGGCCCAGATGATTTATTAAGTGAGCGGGAATTTCAAAATCATTTGTATTTTATTAGATAGATACATCAGAGATAATATAGGCGGTTCGGATCTTAAACTAACCTTTTATCTAGCTTACCTTGCTCACCCTCTTTAGCGACAGACCGGATGACGATTTGGTCCGTTGCTATATATAGAACCGTCGTCTTAGTTTTTAACGACAGACAACATATAGCGACGGACCGAATCGTCGCCCGATCCGTCGCTAAAAAAAGGTGAGCAAGGTGAGCTAGATAAAAAGCGAGCTTAAGATCCGGACCGATAATATAGATAGATTTCGCTTCCTATTTTTTTATATATTATTTATGTACAATTTTTATGTATAATTTATATCCATATTATTACTCATTTTCAGTATCTACGAGAATGATATTTTAGAGAGAGAAAAAATCATACTAAACCTATAATGTACTCCATTTTTTTCACAATGAGATTTTATTTAAAATTATAATATATTAGTAAAAATATAAAACATTCAATATCTAGGCTAAGCTTTAACCTCATTTTCAACCTTGTCACAATCTAAAGGCTCAACATCTATGTACTTAATGACAAATCAATATATTAAACGGCAGACTGTTTAACATTGAATTCTCATATGAGATAAACACTTATTTAAGAATTAATACAACTTGCAAATAACACACAAATATTATCTTAAAAGGGACCCAACTGGACTTGACTAATAAGCTCAATAAGCCAATCTCAAACATTATGTTAAATTAATCAAAACATCAAATTTATTGACTGCAATAGTATTATAACGACATTTTTCATGTGAATATCAAAAAGCGTTGAGAAAATATTTGTCACTATAGATCCTATACATCGATAGCGACACTTTTCATGTAAAAATATCAAAAAATGTTGTGAAAATATCAATTTTCTTTTTAAAAATCACCCTCTTTCCTCGACATGCCAACGATTGAACTCCCAACCTCATTGTTACTATGCGTTGGGTCATGCTATTGGGCCAAAAGCCGCTCAAAAGAAAGAAAAAAAGTACAAAAATGCTACTATCACATAAAATAATTATATACCGTTCACATACTGCTGACGTGACATCCATGAATTTGTTGTTGAGTTAAGTGGATTATGTCAACAATAAATCCATGAGTGTCACGTCAGCGATACGTGAACGGTATGTAATTATTTTATGTGATAATAGCATTATTGAAAAAAATATTATTTCAAAACTTGGTCCTCATATGAATGAGTCTTAACCCTTACATAAACATGATATTAGATTATTATCTCAAGATTGCTTAATCCTCATAAGGAGGACCCATAAGCATTAAGTATTTTAGATGATCTTTACGTGCAAATTTCATTGAGCCATTGAGGTGTATCATTTGGCCATATTCGTCGTCAAGAAAATAGGGTAGTTCATGTTGGTCGATAATTTGCAATTGAACACAATAACATTTCATACTATAAATTTTTTTAATATATATTTCGTCGGTTATAAATTATAAGATTATTATTAACTTTTAAAAGTCAATTTAATATATTTTAAATTAATATATTTTATTTATAATTATAAAATAATAAATCTTATAATTAATAGTATTTGTACGTAGAGCAATAATTAAAACTAAATAATTATATATCTGTTTTGATATAAAAATATATATAAGTGACTTTAAAAGGTTGGAAAAGAGTATTATCTTCGTTTCAAAATATAAAATTATTATTAATTTTTTAAAATCAACTAAAAATATTTTTCAAACTCAAATTGGTATGAATTTTTTTTAATTTTAGTACAATAATGAATATTATAAATTATTATAATATTTTTTCATATAATTTTTAATTAATCATCTTAAATTTGAGTTTAAAAATATAATCATTGACTTTCAAAAGTGGATAATAATTTTATAATTTGAAAGCGGGCGAGTATTATTTTTTAGAAAATTAATATTTTCACATAAAATATATCGTTATAAATGTTTAGCGACAATAAAAATCATCCTATAAGATGTATAGCAAATTTTCATATTTTCATATGTAAAATATTACTCCCTCCGTCCCAAATTAATTGCTCAGTTTTGATTTTTTAAAGTCAAATTGACCATTTTTAAAACTAATCTTTTTACTATTTTTGCTAAAATATAGGTGAAGAGATTATAATCAAAAGAAAGTATATACAATTTATTACTAATCCTAATTTTTATAATTTTAAAAATATATTTATATATGCTTAATTATTAATTCTAAAAATAGTCAATTTGACTTAAAAAGGTCAAAATTGAGCAATTAATTTGGAACGGAGGGAGTAATTTCCTATTTTTTACTTTGAAGTAATCAATGGTCATGACATAGTTTGAAGCAGATAGTTTATTTTTCTATTCTCACACAAGTTTGAAGCAGGGGATATAAGTTTTCTACAACCTTCTCTCTCTATCTCTCTTCATAATATTCTTCCCACCATTTTTAGTGGTCTGTTTGTTTGTCTACAAAAAGGCACTGGGTACCAATCCCCCCTTTCACTCACACTTTCTCCCCCTCTCGCCAATACTAGCTCAGTCCCATTGATCAAGGTAAGCTCTTGATTCTCCAAAATTCTACGTTATCTAATTTAATTTTTTTACTGGGTCATTCATTTTTCAATCAAAGAATTGCTCAAGAAGTGTGATATTAATTTCTAGGCAACTTTCTGTTCTAATTCTTTGATTTTCCCTCCAAATTTAATGTTTCTATTTGCTCTGGATTAAATGGGTTCTTAATGGTTCAAAGTCAGAGATTATATATATATATATATATATATATATATATATATATATATATATATATATATATTAATTTAAAACTTGAAAGTCACCAATTCCAATTCTAAAGAAATGAATCCCAAAACAATCATATACAACCTTATGGTAATTTTATTTTTCAAGATTTTCTCAATTTATAATCACATGTATATATGGATTGTTGCAAATTTATATGGTAGAAGATTCATTCTTTGGTATTGTGAACAAAATTACTTGATTTCAATTATGTTGTGCACAAACAATTATGGATGCATGTGAAATTTGGGTATTAAGAAAATATTAATAGTGTTTTTCACATAGATTTAGAGCTAAATAAAATATTAAAAGTCATGTGAGTTTCCAGACCATGTGTTATCTGCTTGCTGCTATTAAAGCTCAAGTTATTGAAATGTTTTTGTATTTATGGATCAGTTGACCTCTCATGTCTGTACAAATCTATGGGTCAATGTTAAAAAAATGAATTATAATGGTTGATTTGGTAGAATTTGATTATTTGATATCACGTCTGTCTTCAAAGTGACAATCTTTTACTTTCTTAATTGTATCCTTTCTTTTGCCTTGTCACTCTCCTTTCCGTGGGACAATGTCCGTCCTTAGTGTAGATAGTTTAAGATGGCTGATGGCGAGGATATTCAACCACTTGTCGTCGACAATGGAACCGGAATGGTGAAGGTTAGCCGAATAATGAAACTTGCTTCACCTTTAATTGCATTGCTTAGCGATAGTATGTGGCGTCGCCATTCTTCCTAGGCAGCTATATATCTTATGCTAGCTTCTTTATCTGACAGGCTGGCTTTGCTGGTGATGATGCTCCGAGGGCCGTGTTCCCTAGCATAGTTGGTAGGCCTCGACACACAGGTATCATGGTTGGTATGGGCCAAAAAGATGCTTATGTTGGAGATGAAGCTCAATCAAAGAGAGGTATCCTCACTTTGAAGTACCCCATTGAACATGGCATAGTTAATAATTGGGATGACATGGAGAAGATTTGGCATCACACCTTCTACAACGAGCTTCGTGTTGCCCCTGAAGAGCATCCGGTACTTCTTACTGAGGCGCCACTTAATCCCAAGGCAAATAGAGAAAAGATGACACAAATCATGTTTGAGACCTATAATGTGCCAGCCATGTATGTTTCCATCCAGGCAGTTCTCTCCCTATATGCAAGTGGTCGAACAACTGGTTAGTATCTTACCCCTTTGTTCCACAAAAAGAGTCTCATTGAAAAAAAAATCCATAAAAAGAGTTCTTTCTATTGATTGTAGTATAAAATGACAAAATGTCCTCAAGTTTATCTTCATAATTTAATTATTATGTCATCACTACTTAACTAACAACTTAAAATTTTAGGGGTAAACAACTTATTATTATATTTGTAGTTTTTGCAAATGGGACTCTTTGTCTCTTTCTGTGGAATGGAGGCAGTATCACTGCCTATAATCGCATCTCATTCACTTTAGTTGATTCTCTTAATAAATTTGAGCCTTTTAATTAGGTATCGTGCTTGATTCTGGTGATGGAGTGAGCCACACAGTTCCAATTTACGAGGGATATTCCCTCCCCCATGCCATCCTTCGATTAGATCTTGCAGGGCGCGACCTCACAGATTATCTCATGAAAATTCTCACCGAGAGAGGTTACATGTTCACTACGACTGCAGAACGGGAAATTGTCCGTGATGTTAAGGAGAAGCTTGCTTATGTTGCTCTCGATTATGAGCAGGAGCTGGAGACTGCGAGGAGCAGCTCCTCACTCGAGAAGAGTTATGAGCTGCCTGATGGACAGGTGATCACTATTGGAGCTGAGCGATTCCGTTGTCCTGAGGTCTTATTCCAGCCATCACTGATTGGAATGGAAGTCGCAGGAATTCATGAAACGACCTACAACTCAATCATGAAGTGTGATGTAGATATTAGGAGGGAATTGTATGGGAACATTGTCCTCAGTGGTGGCTCAACAATGTTTCCTGGTATTGCAGATCGTATGAGCAAAGAAGCCACGGCGCTTGCTCCTAGCAGCATGAAGATCAAGGTGGTGGCACCACCTGAGAGAAAATACAGTGTATGGATTGGAGGTTCAATCCTAGCATCCCTTAGTACATTCCAGCAGGTGATAATTTTTCCCCCCCACACACTTGATGAGAGTTTATAGTTTATACTCCGTCCGTTCCACATTAGAACAAGATACATTTTTATTTTAAGACCGTAAAGTTACATTATATTCCTAATTTGTTATTACTTTTCTACTCGCATCACACGACCAACACTAAATTCTTAGGTACATTTGGAAACATAAAATTGTCTTTAAAATAATTCGTTTTAGAAATGTATCTTTAATTTTGGAACATATTGAATACAAGATAATATTGTCGTCTTTGAAATCCTTATAAATTGTGTTGTTGCAGATGTGGATCTCCAAGGGAGAGTATGATGAATCTGGTCCTGCAATTGTTCACAGAAAGTGCTTCTGAGTTGCATGAAAAATGTTTCGGGTGAGTGCTTTGACTAAAATGCAAAACTCTATCCTGTGTTTGTTATGTTTTTGTTTTTGAATTTGACGAATTAACAAATCTCCCTCAGAATACAATAATTAGTGCAAACCAGTACCTTTTCAGGTATAATTACTGGTGCAAAACTGACGTAATAGGTATAATTTTGCACTATTAATTGTACTTCGAGGTACCGGTTTTCTATATTGTAAAGTCAGGTACCATATCTCCACAAAACAAAGTGATAAACTCAAGGTACAATTTTGAAGTTTAGTTGTTTTCAATTTTCATCCATGCCTTGCCATTGCTTAATAAGTCTCGACTCATGAGCCATTTGAGCAAATCTAGCTAAGACCAAAACTATTGGTTTAGCTGGAGGGGAAAAGGTTTGAGTTTTATGTTTTTGGCACTCGGACCAACTATAAAACAGTGTTTGCCTGGGGTAGCTGGTATAATGGATCTATGTTTGCCCTGTTTACTTCACTACATATAACTCAAAGTACGGAGCCTAATATTTTCGCTTTTAAATCATTTCAGGGTTCAAGATATCTCTGTTTACCTGTATGATAAGAAGTTTGGTTGTACTGTTGTATTAGTATGGCTTGGGTTGCGGTTCTGAAGAATAAAAGCTTAGTGATACACATAATATAAAATTGTGTGCTCTTTCTATATAGCTTGTTAAATGGTATAGAAATAGAATGTGGTATAATGTGTTGCGTTTCTCCATATCTTGATGGCAATGGATTGGAATACAGTAATGGTATATATATACTTCATAATGGAACATGAAATATGAAGGTACACTGATATAAACTTAATGAATCCACTGTCTAGTGTTGATGATGATGGTTTATCTCCTTTTAGTACATTTTTCTTTCTAGTCCATTTCGAGAAAAGGACTAATGCTGAGTTTGGTTTGAAGTAATAAAGGTGGGGGATAGAATGACTTGTTCCTATGGAATGAAAAAAATTGTGTTTGATTGCGATTAGAATGAATTAAATCATTATTTATTTATTTTTACTATTTTTGACTGAAATTTAACATTCTTGCTCAAGATTTCATGCACAAAGCCTTATGAGTAGTTTTTTTTTATCATTGAGCGGTGAGGGTCTTGGGGGAGGGAGAGTATGGAATAACTCATTTCAACTAGAATGGAATGAATCATTTCAATCTCCATTCCATTCCATTCCTTTAATCCGAAGGCAGCATAAGCGACATGGTATAACTCAGGAAATTGTTGAATTCACAACATTTTTTATTATTTCCACATCAAAAGTGTCGCTATAAATGTATAGCGACAGTGAAAACTTGTCATTTACTTTGTTACCATCATTTTTCACATCACACCACCACTCTAAACTCTATTTAGCTGTCGTTTTACGGAAAGAAATTGTAGTTTTCTACCGTTCAAACAAGTCGCATCGGCCGAAATTTGAAAACTTTTGAGACAATTTTGAGGGTGAAAATGATATTGCAGATTGAAAGATATGGGGTTAATTCGAGAGGACTCACTAGACTTCAAAAACTTTGGGAATTGTCGATGTTACTGCATGCCATGAGTATTACTCCATTTTGTTATGATTTAAAAGTCCAAATGTTTTGGATTCAATTTTATATTTTTCAAAAATAAAAATAATTTAGCCTTTTGCTATAAAAAAAAAAGAAACTAAAATGCATTCAGTTGTATACCGTGTTTTAAATTTAAACTAATATTTTGTTTAACAACATTTATTGAACTATTTTTACAATAATTTAAACACTTCCTAAATGAACTATTTTTTATAAAAATAAGGCACATTTAATCCCTCACCTCTCTAACAACATGTTAGCATTGCACTAGTTATGGTAGCATATTGTGTTTTGGTACCAACATTCAAAAACATATTACAGTTTTTTTTCTTCTAACGATTCAAAACTTTTTACCCCTAATAAATTAAATTTTATTTCACAAATATGATTATAACTTTATTTTATCATTCACAAATGAGGAGGATCATCATCTTGAGAGCAGATTGTCTGGCCCTATTTCTCTGTCCCCTTGTGTCCCTCTACTTAAATTTTGACACCTAGACTTTTACTTAACATTAATTAATTCTAAAATTAAATAAAAGGACATGTGTTAAAATTTAAGTGGAGGGACACAAGGGAGACATAGAATTTGGGGACAGAGGATCTGCTCTCGCATCCTCTTATATTGATCTCGGGCCATACAACTATAGGATCAAATTTAATGAAAAGATGTGATTTACTAGAATCATCCTATAATTAGTAATCAACAAATGAATCTCAAGCAAACCATATTCATTAAAATCCAATTGTCTTCAATATCTGGCTCATTTATTAGGAAACCAACGATCCAAACTTGACAAATTATTGAAACTTATGACCAGTAGGTACCATATGGTCAAATATACTAATTAAAACATGCACAAGAGCCATAAATAAGTTTTAGCTGGCAATATACTGAAAATGGCATGCAAGAATATTTATCAAAACATGGGAGCCCTATGAGGAATTCCTTTCCTTGCCCGCTCCCTTTTCTTTTCCCCTCCTTCTGGAACTTGATCCCCTTCACCATTTGCTACTGCAGGAGTTTCTATAGCAAGAAATGGAGGTTCCCAGTTCGTCGTCTTGGTAGAAAATGCTTCCACCTGAAGATGGTTTATTTAGTTTTTGAATAAATAAATAGACTAAAATGATAAATTCACAATTTTTCGCATAAAAATCGTCGCTACAGATCCTATAGCGACGGTGAAAACCGTCGCTATACATCTATAATTTGAGTTTCTTAATTGTGTACCTTGCAAGAGAGGCAGCAATAGCGATAGAGAGTTGGGTCATTCAAGATTCTCAAACAGACATCACATGCAGCTTCCCCATCAGTTTGAGAGCCAGAGCCATTATGTGGCAGAGGATTCAGAGATACAACCCATTGCTTGTTGCACTTGTATGGCTGTCACCACAATCATATATATGTATATGAACATTAATTATCAATATATATAATCAAGATTTTTTTATTTTATTTTTTTGCTAAGTAATCAAGAAATTTTATGTAAGGTTATTAAAACTTTTAGGAGTTTAGATATGTTTGAAATTTGGGCCGATGAGATCTTAGCCTGACTAAGCATCTCCAGCCGTGTCGGAGTCATAAATTCTAGACTATATTTAGTCTAGGAACACATATATCGCTATAGCAGATGGACTAAATATAGTCCATCCAATTTTCCGGCAAGGCAAAAGGATTATATCAAGGAATCAAAACTGATGGACTATAATTTGGACTATAATTTTTAATTTATTTAAATAGGAGAGATGTTGATGAGGAAGAAGGAGAAGGGAGATGGTGAGGAAGGAAAAGGGAATTCTGAAGAAGAAGAAGGAGGAAACAAGCGGTCAAGTATTTTGTTAATAATAATTTATATTTTTATTATATTTGATTTATATTTTTTTATTGATAATATTTCTTTAATTTAGTTTTTAGATGGAAAATTATGATCCTCCTATGTAATATATTATTTTTTGTTATATTTGAGTTTTTTTTGAATTTATTGATTATTTTAATTTTTTATATTATAGTCCACCGAATAGTCCACATGATAGTCTATCTGCTGGAATGATCGAAGACTAAAGGACATCTGTGGACTAAATATAGTCCAGCAGATAGTCCATCTCCTCGAGATGCTCTAAGGCCCTCCTTAGGTCTTTGACGTATCAAATTTGATTCTCTTCAGTTGTGCGAGTTTATATTTTATTCGTATCGTGATCGTGATGCTTTATTTTCTCTTTATTATAAAATATACTAATTTTGCAATTGAGATTACAAAACTAAATAATCATTAAATATTATTTACAATAAAATTTTTTAGGTAACCTCATTTATAATAGTTAAAAAAATATCACGCTAAATATAAGTTATTAATGTACCATTATATAGGTTTCATTGGAGTTGGGTTTTGCTCAAAAACTAACAATATCCACCGTTGTATATTATTAATAACTAATGTATAGTCAAATGAAAACAACAAATATAAAAATCAAAATAGTATCAACATTAAACATTATATTATGCAGATTATAAGTACATTTTGTAATGTAAAGTTACCAAAATTTCTTATAAGGAATTCTTAGTTCTCTTATACTCTGTTATATTTGGATACGTAACGTGTTTCACAAGGTTTTTCATCCGTTAATTTAACCAACTAACATAATTTAGTACAATTATAATCGGATTAAATTACAAAGTGACAAATTTTGTGACAAAAGAAGTGTTAAATAAAAAAAGAAAGATAATAGAAAAGGAAGATGAAAAATAAATCATGGACTTATCTTGCATATGATAATGTTTTATTCTATTTTTTTCTTTTATTCGTTTCTAAATAATATTTTAAGTAAATAAGGAATCAAATAATTTGAATTTACATAAAGAAGTCAGCTTCCTCACCCTAGTTTGCGGTAAATATTTGTTAAAAGATACTTACAATCAAAAATTTTTATTTATCTAAACTCACATAATACCTAATAAGCTTATAAAATTAATTAGAGCAATAGATGGCAGAAAGAGTATATAAGTCTAGTTAAAAAGCAAAAAAATAGGGCAAATTCGTTGCATAATATACAACAATAAAAATTTCAGTAGGGGAAGGTGACCCCTGCCCTGCTTGGGTTCGCCCCTGGTTGTGATTAACTAGTCATATTACAAAATTTTAATATATAGAAAATTATCAGTAAATACTCAAAACTTTCTATTTTATGTTTGAATGATTAATGAGGATAGAAAAAGTATAGAAATAAGGCACTTTCCCCCTCGAGTAAAGCCAAATAATTTGTAGAGAAGATAAAATGTGACTATTAAAAGAGAATACAAAATAATTTATACAGTAGTGATTAGTTATAATTATTAAGTTTATTCATGTATAATGAATAATCAATTAATTACATTTTGATATATTATTTTGTAAGGTTCGGGAGAAATACCTTCTAGATTTACAAGTAATACACCTTAATTTTATAAAACTAATTTTTTCTTTTTTTTTTACAAAATTTAACTGTAAGGATGGACAAATCATATAAAACTATGAGATACTATAATTTTTTTTACTTTAATTTGATGTGATATAATACTATTATTATAATATTATAAAATAAGTATATTTTTTTGATAACTTGTACTTGTAAAACTCTCATTAATATCACTAAATCATATCAAAATTTATATGCTCAAATATTTTTATATGTTTCCTATTTTTTCACATATTATATATTATATTAGTAATATTGATATTTTCAATAAAAGTTTCCATTAAAATATATTTTTCTTAGTATATATAGAGAGAAGCTTTTCAGTTTTCTGTTTAACCAGCATAACATCATAGAGACACAAACAACCTACACCAAACCTATGAAACCCAGGGATGAGGGATCCTCATATTGTTCACAGCTGTGATTTAGCGCAGCAAATGGGCGAGACCCATAAATTGCAAGTATCCATTATTTTCAAAGTAATCATTTTTACTATATATTTCATGGTTCTGAGATTTGTAATCTCTTTTGTAGATATTTATCTGGGTTTCTGAGCTTTTTTATATCTTGTCACTCCATTGAATCTCTTCAATAATGTTCAGGTCAGTGCTTTAACTCATCTATTCCCTTTATATTACATCTCCTGCTTCAGTTATTAACTGATTTGATTAAATCAAGGTGAAATGCTTAAAATTGATCTATACATTTATGGTGTTCATTTGTTGTTATTTATTTATTTATTATTGAATTTGGTGTTAGGGTTCTGAAGTGACCATATGTGATAGTTTCATTTAGCTTTGAGTGACTTTTTTTTTCTTCATGTTTTTTCCTCGGCCTTTTGGGCTGAAAATCGGACAGATTTATAGCTTTATTGGCTAGCATCTTATGAATATCAAAGAGATATTAAAATTTTAACCTGGGTAAAGGTTCAGATAATTTCACCAATTAAGACCAGAAGAGAGTATATCGAAGGAAGCCAATAAATCCTACTGGTTAGAAATTACAAAACAAGAGACAAGATCTACTCAGAGTTTGATAGCCTTCCATTTTCTCTAAACATATAAATAGCAACTCCTCTAAAAGCCTTAACCACGAAATCACACAATGGGGCCACAAGACACACACCTTATCTTGCTAAAGGTGGAAAGAAAAGCATGAATAGTCATTAATTGCAAGAGATTGAAGGTATTATGGGTTTTACTTTTTAATTTGATACTAAAATATTATGGGTTTTCCAGTTTAAGGATATTTGTTTGTATCGTTCATGTCAAAGTTAATGTTCCTTGATCACCTAGCATTAAAGAGATGGGGTGGTTAATGTTCCTGAATCACCTAGAATTAAATAGATGGGGTGGTACATAGGTTAATAAAGGGGAAAAAATGGAGTAGGGATTATAATTGTTAGGAGCCTAGGAGATGGGGTGGTTGATGTTATACTAGTAAAGCTAGTAGTTGGGAAAGTGGTCCTTAAATGTTCTGAGTACGTATGCACCTCAAGTTGGATTACATGTAGCTTATAAAATACAATTTTGGGAGGATTTGGAGGAGGTAGTAAGGAGATCTAAATGGACATTTTGGAAAAGCTATTTGAGGTTTCAGCAGAATTTATGGAGGGTTTTGGTTTGGGTGAAGGAATGAGGCAGTGAAAGATATTTTAAACTTTTTTTTAGAATTTGATATGATGCTGACATAAACCTTTTTCCTCTTCCGTAACACATCAGGGAGTCATATGATAATCTCTGCAGTGGCTAAAGTCGTAGCAGTCTAGCAGATAGATTTGTTCTTACTAGAAGAGAAGACAGAACCTCATCAATAGATTGCATAACCTTTATTGAGGAGCTTGTGGATAAGCAGCATAAATGATGGTTATGACTTTTAGACATACGTTTTAAGAACAACGAGAAACGAAATATGGGTGTTCGAAACTCGATGCTAAGGTGGTGGAATTTAAAAGGAGAAAATATGAAAACTTTTGGCATATAGATGAGGAAGTTCATGTGTTTAAAAGGAGATGTCTTGTTGTATTTGTAGGTGTTGGGAGAAAGCAAAGGGAATGGATTTCGAACTGAGGAGACAAGCTGGTGAAACGACGAGGTTCACAATACTGTTTTGCGGAAAAGAGTGCTATATATACTTGCACAAATGCTTTAATTAAGAAAAGTTGCAATAGTATAAAGTGGCCTAAAGAGATAAGAAAAAAGCATGAGAGAGGATAGAGGCAAGGTTTATGAGGACCTATACCAAAAGCTTGGAACCAGGGAAGGAGAGAAAATTGTACAAGCTTCCTAAGATAAGGACTGAAAAATTAGAGACAACCCATATAAGATGCAACAACAACAAGGACGAGAATCAGAGACTCCTAATAAGAAATGAAGAGGTTAAAGAAAGGTGAAGGAGTTACTTTAATAAGCTGTTTAATGAAGAGAATGAAGGGGATCAGGGAGAACTGGAGGATGCTTTTGATGAACAAACAAGAGGTTTGTTCGTATAATAGAAGTATCAAATTGAAGAAAGCATTGTATAGATGAAACAGGTAATGCTTTGGGGCCTAACATTGTCCCCATTGAAGTTTGGACTTTGGAGGTGCTTGAGGGATTTGGGCTTAGGTTGGCTAACTAGTCTCTTTTATAAGATCCTGCAAACTAAAAAGATTCGAGGAGTGAGATGAGGAGTACGTTAGTGCCAATTTATAAGAAGAAAGGATGATGTACGGAAGAAGAAATTCAAGAAGTTTATTATTAATTTTGTATTGTTATTTAGAGATAATATTGGATTAGATGTTCAAAATTCTCTAACTACTGATGAATTAAGCTTATTAGCCATACAATGAAGTTATGGGATAGAGTAATTGAACATCGATAATCAATTTGGGTTCATGCCATGGATCTACTATAGAGGTTCTTTTTTTGATTCGACAGTTGATAAAAATGACTCCCTCTGTCCTATAAAAGTTGATTGAAGTATAAAAAAGTTGTCCCTGAAAGAAGGCTAAGTACACTAAAATGCTATGAAAGACTACTTTTCCTCAAAATTACTTAGGTAGGATCCACTAATTGAAAGAAAGAAAAAGTTCCCCTTGTATCTATATGTAGGTCTACTATGGCTAAAAATGAAAATTATTTGATACTCCTTTCTCTATTTGAATTTTCTTAATTTGCTTGAAAATTCACTTGATTATCTTTTTGGGATGAAGGGATAGAAAAGAGGAAGGACTTTTATATTGTGTTCATTGATCTAGAGAAGGTATATGATAGGTTCCGAAGGTCCTTTGCTGGCTTGTAGAGAAGAAAAAAGTGCCCAATATATGTTGATGTCATTAAAGGCATGCATGATGGAACAACTACTTGTATTAAGATTTGTGAGGATACTCCAAGTGATTTTCAAATCACCATAGTTCACGTCAAGTATCGACGAGAAGTCTTATCTATTTGTTTAGTTGTGGGCGAGCTAACAAAAGACATTCATGATGAAGTGACATGGTGTATTTTATTTGCTTATGATTTTGTGTTAATGATGATATTATGCCAGTTGTTAATGCCAAGTTGGAGATATGAAGAAATACAATGGAATCTAAGGGTTTTAAATTAAGTTGGAATAAGACATGATAATGGAGTGCGAGTTCAACAATGTAAGACGAAGAGATGCATACATTGCGAATATATCGAGATAAGAGGCCCAAGATGGATGTTTTTAAATACTTAGAACAATATTGCATAAAGGGGGAGTTGTTGAGGAGGATGCCACTGGATTAAAGCAGGATGGTTGAAGTGGCCGTTGCTTCGAGGTTCAGTATCATAAGTTCCTAGTTGAATGCAAATTTAATAGTGTATAAATTTGGTCGTGTGTGACATAACAAATTTTAGTGAAAATTTTGATCGGACCGACAGAAAGGAAGAGGATACAAATTGCATAAAGCACGAGGAGTTGATATGAATTTTTAAATGTAGCAAATGGCTGGAACTTTGAGAGTGAGTTTTGCACATAACCTTTTTTTATTAATTTTACTTCTCCACGGTTTGATAGTAAAGCATTTAGGTATGCCATTTGTTTCATGCCTCTAGAGATGGTTCATTATCACCTTTTTCCACTTAATTCTATGGTTCATTTATTGTGATGCGTTCTACAGTATGTTGAATAAGTGTAATTAGTTTACTCTTGATAAGGCCTGCAGATGCCACTGACATAGTGCCTATTATATCAGAACTAGAAAAGGAAATCAAACTTGAACCCTGTTGGCTGTTATAGCTTTCAA